>CM060901.1:349052621-351552621 GCA_030737815.1 Allium fistulosum | reverse complement strand
AAATTTACGGGTCTTTACAACCTTTCTTTAAATCAATTGACTTAGTCGAAAGTTACATAGGCGAAAGCTACATAGGCGAACGCAAGCAGGCATTCTTTTCTTTTAAAACAAAAAGGTGCTTCTACCCTTTCGGAACCCATTGGTTTCGACTCTTACCTTCCGCCTTTGTCCAATTCACCGTGTACCAAGATGTTGATACTATGTGCATTGGTTTGTGGAAGGAGGCGGAGGGTCTAAGTTGAAAGCTACCTGGGCGAAACCAAAATAGGCGAAATATGCTTTTGGCGGAAATTTCTGATTTTAATCCTTTTTAAGCAAACTTTTTAACTAACCTACTTTGTTTGTCAAGCTCTTATCGATTGCTAATTTTTATTTTCTAAAAGTACTACCATAATTTCAGAATTAATTAATTTAAATCATTTGCAAAACACCCCTTCTCCTTAATTAAATATTAAAACATTTAAGTCCCGTACCTTAAATAATTATATATATCCATCAAAACTATTTGGAAAATTCTACAAAAATTCCAGAAAATGATATTAAATATATTTTCTAACATATATAAATTTTAGACCCAAATAATTATTTGTTTTGCCGTAAATGATTTATAACCCAATAAATCATTTTCACTAGAAAATTAATATAAAATCCACATTAATTCAGAAAATTATGAAAATTGGAATCCATCTCCAAAATATTATTTCTGATCTAATCCCAAATTGCAAGGCATTTAGATGTCATTTAATAGGGTTTTTTATCAAAACATATCCTAAAAACCAATATGAACATTCATAAATCATCAACAAGTATATATAAACTTTTAATCAATCAAAACATGGAATTCTCCTGCAAAAACATTTTGGATTATCCATAAAACCGAAAACATAAGAAAAATGAGATGTAGTAATTATTCACCTTAGCTTTGTGACTAAAGATGTGAGATTTGAATTAAACTTGATGTTTATTAAGCATTCCCTTTTACTTTCTTCTTATTACTCTTGAAAATGGTGGTCGGCCTCTCTTTACTTTTATTTTATGTAAATGAATGTAAGTGAGGACTCACGACTAAGGGTTTAGGGTATTAGAGAGCCCTTCTTCCCATTTTACCCCTTACTTATTTCCTAACATATCTTATTCATGTTATCTCGTTCTGATTTACATATTAACAAGGCACGACTACCCTTAATTATATTCAAATCTCAAACCATTAATCATCTTACATTATTTTATTTTAGTTACTAATTAAATATCCTAAAAATGTTACTAAAAATATGGGGTGGGGGTTACAAGGCGGAACCTATTTTTCTAAATAAAATCTGAGTTAATACTATTTAAAGCAATTACTTATAACTAATCTACCTATTTGCAAACATTTAATTGGTTGCCATAAAATTTTCAAATTCTTTTCCAAATAACGGCTGCATAATTTCAGATCTAAATCAAGGATTAATTTAACAAATAAGCCCTTCCATTAAGAAAAACAAATAGAGCAATAAAGTCCTCCTTCTAAAATAATTTATTTTCTATAGTAAATCACTTAGGAAAAATCCCCAAAGATTACTGAAATACACTTTCAATTTGTTGTCTAACATACAAAATTTCCAAACCGACTTTCTTTATAAAATAACCGAAATAAATTTTTAAACCCAATTCATTTAAATTTTCCTTTGAAAATTCATATTAAATTTTCCATAACTTGAATGTAGTGACTCGCTATTCCGTACCCTTTGAGTTAAAAAAAATTCTCTCCTGTTCACTCAAATTGTACGAAAGAGTGAATAACTAGGGTAAAGAAGAAAAGATAGAAGAAGAAGAATAGAACAACAACAACAGAATCTCACAATCGCAGCGGAACAAAATATAATATATAATAATAGAATTTTTATACAAAAGAACCTGTAACTGTTTATACTTACAATCATCATAGTACAACTCTCAATACATCAAATTGGACAGTTATATAACTTTTCCTTACACAATGGAAATATAAGCCAAGTACGGGGATACATCTCTGTCATCCAGCTCATCTCCTGAGCTCCATAGCATTCTATCCTGAATCTGTAATTCTCGGTCTGACCCGAGCATTATAATAAAATAACACCCGAGTCAGTCTGGAAACCAGCATGAGAAAAACACACTCAATTTGAGTTATTAGAGTTATCAAAATCCTTTGAAAAGCAAAGGTATTTCATAAGAGCGCGTCACACATAAACACGACTGGTTTTTCCCTTACGATAACCAAATCATTTTATTTCAAATCCTCTGATATTATAATAGTGTCTAAGTATAAATACTTACTCAAATAGCGGAAATTGTTACATTAATTAAATTCCAGCATACTAGGCTCTACAAAAAAACCGTAAGCTCGTATTGGAGAATGGATTCCAATGAATGACTGGGCCACTGGGGTACCACCCATCACAGTACACCTCTAGAACAATGTACCGAGGACCACGCCGGGATCCCCTGCTTACAAGACCAGCCTACCCCAAACCTGGATAGACCAAATATGTTATCACCCCGGGTGTTCCCACCCTTACTATCGAGCGCTCCTTCTTTCATGCACAACCATATGCATAATATAAAGGTTTTCGACGACATCTAGAAAAGTGATAACATACCCTACTTGGGTGCGACCCACTTAGCCTTGCTGCATCTCCTCTATTTTAGTCATTCCCGGTTGATGAAGTTCGAGACTAAGCGTTACCTTTCAAGAACAATTTTACTTAGAATGCTAATTGTCCTCCAATGACGATGTTCTGATAGCATTCGTCCATACAAGTTGTCCTGGGTCTGGACAAACCGAATCACAGTCTTCATCATCTTCTTGGTATTCATTCGTTACATTCAAACTGGATCGAAGTGGTTTTCGGATAATTAAATCCGATCATGGTCTCTTCGAAATGATTAACGAAATTGGCCAATATTGATAGTCGGTTATTTAACTATCAATAAAATATCCACAAGCAATCATCTGGCCATTCTTATAATTTTCCAAAAAATATTTCCAAAATATCTTTATACGATATATATTCAACCCCTTCCAATATTTTAATAGTGGAAATCAAACTCAAGTTCTTATATCCTTAACAGGATATTTTCAAGTCATTTCAATACTTAGAATATATTTTCTCGCTTCCAATTATAATCCATCCCTTTGAAAATATTTCTATAATTAAAATCTCGAAGTTAAATATTTTCAAATTCTTCCCATCCAACACTTAGGAATATTTATAATCATATTCTCTAAGATCTTATATTTCTAATATTCAGGAGGTAGTCCATTTATTCCTATTTCTCAAAATTATTTACAAATTTTATTTGTAAACCCCTTAATATTTCCAAAGTCGAATGCACTTGTCTATACCTCCAAATACCCATTTCTAACTTCTTTTATGAATTCTAATTCATTTTACGAATTTCTCTTATTTTTAACACTTTGGAATTTTTCTTCAAGCTCCCAAAATCCCACTATAAGATTTCTCTCCTAAAATCATACTCGTTAAACAAACTTTGTCTCCAATCTCGAGAGGATTTATAAATAAATTCAATCCTTTAAGACTATATATATAAAATAAGTATTTTTAAAGAATAATAGTTTATTTGTAAAATATGTTTTAAGTAAATTTAAAATATCAAAACATTTTAAATGACATCAATAACTATTTCAAAATCATTTTTAAATAACTAAATAATTTACAAAGCCGATTAATAAAATTAGAATTTATTTCAATAAATATTAAATATTAAAATAACTAACCTTTTTCGGAATATTCTAAATCTAAATAATAGTTTTAGGTTACATAGTATAGAAATTAAAAATCCCATTTTAAACAATTTCTCAATCTCTCGACAAAAAACTATTTTTAAATATCAATATTGCCAATTTCAATTTATAATCCCTCTTGATTTGTATCACATCGATTTATTTCCATTCTCACATTCATAAATAGATCCCACTATTTCTTTTCCAAAACCATTCCCATAACTCAATATAAATTTACATCGTAAACTTATATTCCAACTTATCCACTGATATCATTTTCCCTTTTTTATAAACGAGTATTTATAAACCTCGTTTATAAATTTATGAACTCCTTTGAGTTTCACTTCTTTATAAAACCAATTTTATTTATAAAATTTCATTTTTATAAATCCCTTCCTCAATAAATCCCATTTTAACTTCAACCCTATTTTTAATATCGATTCCAACTCCTTCTCATACTTTTCAGAATATCATTTTCAAATTCCTTTATATAATTTTATTTCAAAAATCTCTATTTAAACAAATTTACGAATAGTTAAGTATAACCCGAATCAAATTATATATATATATTTTTCTCCTTCCACTTAATTTCCTTTAAAATAATCCAAATTCCCTATAAATATTTCTATATTCAAAATCTCCTTTTAATTCCTTCAGATTCAAAAATAACTAGTTATGGTATTTAAAATACCAAATTCAAGGTTCATGCTATTTTTCAGATTTAATAATTCAATATCATATCAATAATCTATACAGATTATTCACACTAATCATATATCACTATATATGAAAATTAGTAAATATTTTTTAGGAATCCAGTTGGATCCCTCCAACCTATTTCCCTGCATCCACATATGTTAATACAACAAATAAAAATACCAATCCCACTTTGAGGGGAATATCGCGGTATATAGGGGCATCCGCTATATTATGCGGGAATATCACTTTAAATACTAACATATATATACTACTATATATATATTTAATATCCAACAGATAAAAATTTATAAATACAACCAGCACTCAATTTTTTATTTTAACTAATTAAAATAAATACTAGTAATCCAAAAGAGTGAGAATTTTCTGACCTTTGGATTTATTACTGCGATCCGTTCAAATTTCAATTTCACTGCATAGACCTTACAGCTACGAACCAAATACGACTTCTTCCATTGATTTTTGCCTCGTATAAATAAATTATAAAATTTATTAACATACGTATTCATATAGCATAATAAATAAATTTTTAATTATCACTTATCCTCAATTAACTTATTTTAAAAAAAAAAGATATACCTATCAGACTCCCCCCACCCTCACCACGCCGGAGACCATCAGTCGAAGTCCACCAAAGCCGTCAGCTTCCCCTTCTTCTCCCTACTTCCTCCTATCTGCCATTGCCATGCCCACGACTGCACACACACACCCACTCCTCTTTGGCCAACGCTGTCACGGGCGCGCCCACTCTCTAGTCGCGTGAATCCCCTTCAAGTCGCGAACGAAACTCCTGAGGCCTGCGTCGATTTTATTCGATCGCTTGATAAATTTTTTTTTCATGCTCGAATGAAATCATCGCGCCTCCCAACCCTTTGCCATCGCGCCCCCTGCTCAGCCACGTAACCACCAGACTTGAGACCCTCACCCTAGCTTCACTGAGGAACACCGACGTTGCCACCATCCTCCTGCTCGACTTCGACAACCCGAGTAACCGAACCCTAAATCGCCTACAGCCACATACGCAACCGCTTCCCAAACCTATTCAAACATCACCCACTACCGTATGCTCTCAACCATCCCCTCGTGAAAGTCGCGACTGGACTACTCCTCTCGAGGGCTTCACCCAGATTGCCTCGATTACTGTATGAATTTTAATTCGAGACTTCGGCCTTTTTTTTTCTTTTTTTCGTGAGTTTGAATTGGAATGAAGGGAATGGAGACAGTTCGATTTGATTTTGAACTAAGGAGAGGGAGATATGTTTAAGATTGAGGGGAAGTGGCGTGTTGTAGAAGGCAGTGTCTTATTTTTGATAGATTATAATATTATTACATTATAAATATCTCACTTTTCCCAGCTCAAAACTTCGAACCCCTATCAAGGCGTGCAGCTAGGTGTTTATAATGTTTTACCTCTATTTCGAACACAAGGAAAAGGTTTCGAGTCCAAATTCGATCATATGGAGAAGATAGCTTTTTGGACCCAAATATTATATTGAATTTCGATATTAATTTCAATGCGTTTACATTCCGTACGACCAAACGATAACCCCAAATGCTACGAAATTTGAAATCCGATAATAATACATTATTACGGACACAATGGAACTGGTTTCGTCGAATTCCGAGACTATGCCTCGGAAGGCTATTTTTAAATGCTATTTTTAAAATTGAACAGATCACTTTTAAATTCAATTTTAAAACTTTTATCATCTTCAATATTATTAATATAAATTTTATAAGCCTTTAAATTATTTTAACAAGCTTAAACACAAGATTCAAAAATTTAACCAATATTCAATTATAAACTTAAATAATTAATTTATTCAATAAATCGCTATATTTAAATTATGAATTTATTTTACAAAATAAAAACCAAATTTTTCTATTCAAAATCAAACTATAATTCAAATTTAATATTTAAAACCATTTAAATATTCCAAATCAAACGACGAAAAATCCAGGTCGTTATATTGAAAAATTACAAAAATTGAAATCCATCTCCAAAATCATATTTAACATGACATAAATTTTCTAACGGCATTTGAAATCGATTAAAATCGATTTTACCCTTAAACCATGTAAAATGATTATTTAATATTTTTCTTAAATCAAACATACCAAAATCCAAGCATATCATCAATCAAAAATTATCTTAATATTGGATTTAATCTTAAACCCGAAAACAAAAGATCACAAAAAAAGAGAGACGATTTAGACTATTATTCACCTTGATTAGGATAAGGACTTTGAGATTTGATCGAGATTAATTCCCCTTGCTTAAATCCTTAGCTTTAATTTCAATCTCTAGATAATATATTTCCCTTGGATCAGGTCCAAATCCTACTATTTTCCTTCCTAGATCCGCTTAGTCTTCTCTCAAATCGCTAGATCTTCTTTAATCTCATTCTTTTATTTTGATTTTATTTTTGTTTATTTGTATGTAATTATAAGAAATAATGGACGAGAGGTAAGAATATGACAACAACTTGGATTAGAGAGAAGAGTGAAGAGTTAGGTTAGTGGTTTAATTCATAGGAGATCTATATTAATCCTAACCGTTGATTGATTGTTTTATTTCCATGTAATCTTATCTTATTAAACCTAGACCATTAGATTTAATCCAATGAACCTAGACACAGTTTTCAATAATATGTCAAATCTCCTTCTAAGGTCAACAATATGTGTACATGCCTATAACATCGATCTATCAATAAATCAATTTTTATTTACTTTCCTTTCTAAATAAAATCTTCCCATTACCATCATTTATGTTACGCTAATTAATTCATTTATATCAATTTAGTCCATAATACTTATTCACATTTTACACTTTACTACTAAAATAAAATATGACAAAGTACCATGTATTTAATTCAGAAGTATATTCATAAATATATACAAACATATACACACACATGTTGGTTTCCACTTTACTTATTAAAGATCTCTAGCGAAGATTGATTTATATCAAAAGTTATTTCTTTATTTGTGTCCCTTTGTTTGTATAAATAAACCCTTTCCTTTACCAACAATTACATTTCCAAATAAGTGCAACAAATTTACCACTTAGGTTGGTCAATTAAGATTCTAATCTTAATTAATACTCTTAATTTTCATTCCATATTTTGTTAACTAACATCTTTTCTCTATATTTCCCTTAAAACAATTTATTACCCAACATATAATTTTTAAACAAATCTTTCAAAATGTTTAACATTTATTAAATGCTAGATTTTAAAAATAAACCTTTCCCTCTTGCATAAACTATTATTCTTTTCAAACATGCATTAATATCTTCCATTTATTTGATTAACATTTTACTACCTTAATTTATTGCGTTCCTTCTTATAACGTGGCATGCAGCCTTATTTAAACTTATTTACATATCTCCATTCAAACCTGAACTTTCTATGTTTGGTAATAAATGTCCCTATTATTTAGTATCCATGTTTACATACTTCTTTTAAGATAATTGCTACTTTCTTATACATTTAATTTTCAAACATTCAATTATGTAACTTTTATGTAATGCTCTCTTTTGTAACGACCCGGAATTTTAGCCATTTGTTATTAGAATAATTAATTAATTTTGAATATTGAAATATTAATTTTTATAAGTCAAATAACTTAATTTTCTGATATAGAGAATATCTTAATCTTTGAATTTTGAAAGCTATACTATATTTCCAAACACTAACTACTGAATATGATAAGAATATGTGTATATATAAATATGAATATATATATATAAGCTTCACCATTTCAAACATATGATATATTTATATATATCTATATATTCATATATAAAGTTTCATCATTTCATAATTAAAATCAAGCACAAAAAAAAATCAAATCAGCCCACAAATAAAAAAAATCAAGCACACAATAGTTGAAAAAAATAATAAAATGATGAAACCTAAACATGAATAGCAGCCACCATAGTGTGTACTCAGCCTCTTTCTTGCTTGCACTGTACACTTCCCTTCTCTATATATATAAATGTTGTTCATATAATAAAAAAAGATCTACCATTAAAATAAAAATATATTTACTTATTCAAAAGCTTGGAGGGAGAAGTAAAGCACAGTGGTAGTTAATCTATTTTAAGCAGTGAGTAGAACATCTTGTTTTGTTTACTGAATATTGCATATACTTTCATAAATGTTGATTTTGGATGAATCTTTGATTTGTATCAAGTTTATATGTGTTGTTTTGTGGATATGTGTGTGTATATTTATATTAAACATGGTCAGTTAAACCCAAAACACTGTGCTTCTTCACAAAAGCTCCTTAGTTTATTTTTAAATGATAAAACAGTTAAACCTTTCCACTTTAAAAATCTATATCTCAACATTCCTTCAATTTTAAATCATGATTCCAAAACAAAAATTGTTTGTTATTGAGTATAGAATATTTTAAATTTATTTCATTCAATTTTATCGAGCATAGAGGGAGAAAACAACTTATAACAGGGAGTAGGTAACTTTTGGTCGAAACTTAACTATCGTAATTTAATCAATGGATTAAATAGTTGTGTTTGTTGTTGAAAAACATGATTTTTAAGAGTGATTTCAGGAACTTTTTGTGGCATGTGGAAGGAGAATTTTGGAGTTGACCAGATTTGGGTGTTTTGTCAAATTACGGCGATCTAGGTGATTTCACTTCATGGCAGTGGGCGAGGAGGAGCGTTGGATGATAGAGCATCTAGGAAAAATGGAGCGGAAATTTTTAGATGTGTGTGTGAGCTAAATGAATTCGAACTAGTGTTTAAGGGCATTGTTCTTGAGTCTCGGGTTTCGTGGCATTGGCGATGATGAGAGAGGGATAGAGATGTGCGCATAAGGAGGAAATGGTAGGGGAGGTTGTGGCGGAGCTCTGGGTGTATTTTTGTGGTTGATGATGGTTAGTGGTGTCGTGGCGAGGTGTTGCGAGGCGTTGGTGACTTGACCTTCGTTCTAGTGGAGGGGTGAGCAGCTCGAATTTGGAACTGATTGTTCGATTGCATTTTTCAGGTGGGAAATCATGATGTGGTGGTCGTGGCGATCTATTGGGATGTTCGGCGGCGTGAATGGTTGGCCGGAGTTTGTGTGAATGTGCACACTTTCGTGCACAGTTCATGCACGTATCCTTGCCTTCGAATTGAAAATCAAAGAGTAGGAGTGGACGAGCTGGGAAGAAGGAGAAAGGAATGTGTTTGGTTTGGATATGGGCTGGGATTGGGTGGTATTGGGCTGAGTGATTTTAAAAGTAAAGTAAATTAAATTTATTATTTTATTTATAATCTATAAAAGAAAAATACTATTTCTTTCTCATTTCAAATCCAATCGACGCACAAATTTTTGCGTAGGGATCCTATCGCTAAGTATTTTCATCTGAACTAATATTTTCAAGATTTTTGCAATGTAAAATTTATCGATTTATAACAATTGAAAGTGAATAAATAAGTAATTTCTTATTTAATTAATTATATGTTAATTAATCAATTAAATTTTAAATGGACTGTTTAATTTTAATTATTTAAAAATAAATCAATTATTAAATTTGTTTGATTGACAAGTAATCTGGATTAATAATATAACTTGACTCAGTTAATTGAAACCATTCTAGTTCTGATTTGTAAATTGATTTATTATTAATTATAAATTGTTGATTGTAGTTGATGATTTATGCTTTGACTTTTATTTAGATATTGATTTCAATTATCTTTTGTCTGTGCCATTAAGTAGCCAAATAAAATACTGTTGAGTAAAATTGAATTGAATGTGGTAAATTGGACATTTGTTTAGTGGAAATAAATCACTATTCCGCTAATTAAATTAATTAGACCCTGTTTAGTAGAATAAATCACCGTACTGCTATTATTAATTGGGTAAATTAATTTGGACATTTATTTAGCAGAAATAAACCTCATTCTGCTATTACATTAGTGTGGACACTTAATTACATTCCAATTGGTTAGTATTGGATAAGTGTTGTATTAACAATTAATTGTTAATGGTGAGTTTAATTTACATATTTGACGTTACGTAAATATTGGGACTATAACTTAGATAGTTATTAGAATTAATGGTGACTTGATTAAGTAACATTAGAGTTAATTAGCCTCTTTCCAAACTTGGAAGTTGATTTTTGAACCAAAGTTGTTTTATGAATGATTATTAATTATTAATGACATTTTAAAGATAATTAATAATTATTTGACAATGATTTAAAGTTAATTATTTTATGATCCTTAAAAGTTATTTAAAAGTATTTAATTATTATTTTCAAAGTTATTTAATTATTTAAAATGTTAAAAGTAAATTTTAATTATTAATTAAAGTTATCTTATAATGATTTGATTTAAAGTTAATTATTATTTAAGATTTAATTAGTATTAAAATATTATTATTTCAAGGATAATTTGTTCAAATATTAATATCGCTTTGAAAATAATATATTATATAGTAAACTTTTATAAAAGGGTATTTTCCTAAATTAAACTTGGAAATTATTATAGAAACTTTATAACCATTATTTTGAGGAAATGATTAAAATAAAAGATTCCGGGAAGTAATGATATATTTTCATAGCGTAATTTGAGGGCATAGATTGCCTACAGTTTAGGATGTTTTCATTGGGATAGCGAGGTAACCATTGTGCAAACTGCGATCTATCATTGATTGCATGGCGGAAATCAGGAGGTAGAGATTGCCTAAGTTAAGTTTGGTTTTTCTAGGATAGAGACGCAACCATCGATCTGTTATCCATGGTCGATACTAAATGGTACTTTCCAAATATACTTATATATATATATATATTTAATAAAAGTTTTCAAGTATTTTTGAAAGAAATGGTTTGTGAATATACTTATTCCGGTGAGATAAGTATATGACTGTTTTTGATAAAGAGATTCAAATTATCAAAATTTAAATTAAAAGAGGCTTGGTTATTACAGTTGGAAATGTGATCTATGGTTGAATGTTTGTTAATTTGATAGTTAAATAACCAAATATCAAAACTTGGCTAAAATATGTTATCCTTCTTAATTTTGGTGGTAGGGAAATAGTCCCTACTTAACACCGAAGGATTTTAACTCTGGAAATATCTAGGGGAAACACGAGAATTATATGGTACAGTTAACATCGGGTTGCTATACTGTACATATAAACTTGTGGATCTTTTAGGACAAATGATAAGGAGATCCATCCACTTAAACGGTTAGGGGACGATCCCTGATCTTATGTATTATCAGATTATTTCCTAAAGAACCGCTATTGAGCATTCCAAAAGACGATGAATGGTTTTTTGGAGCACCCAAGAAATGGAGAGTGTACTCGTAAGAGATGACTCGGAACCCATGACCTACTCCGGAACCATATAGGGTTAAATGGAGGAGATGCGTTGTATTTTGAGATGTTCAAATCTATGTGGGGTTTCGTGACTCATTGGAGTGTGGGAATCTATGTGAGATTCCAAGATCTATTAAGATGTGGAATTCAGGTCTGATTCCATGACATGTTAAGGTGTGGGAGTCCATGTAGGATTCCATAATTTATTTTGGAGATGGTGCATAAGCTGGAAGCCGGACGTGGCCTCATCAGCGGAAATGACTAAAACTAAAGATAGGATGTATAGCCCATGGGCCTAGCTAACCCATGAGGGTGTAGTGATCTCTCTTTCTAGCAAGTCCCTATCATTTATTTTATGCATGCTGGGAGCGTTTCACTTGGCCTAGGTGGCCAGGTATGTTTTTCGTATGTACCTCGGCTAGACAGGTACTGACTCTCGGAAGGATAACTTTGATCCTCGTGTAGGAGGACCATTCTCGAAGTACCGAGGGCACCTCCATGGAAATCCTACAAAATTAGCGAATGAGCCTTATCGGATTTTGATTTTTATGACAAGTATCGTTTTGATGTACATAACACATGCATCGCAGCTACTTATTATTATTACTTTGGCGATTAGACACTATTATAATATAAGATGATTTTCTATAAAAGAGTTTTGGTTATTGCAAGGTAAAAAAAAGTCTGTGTTTATGTGCGGTGTGGTCTTACGAGATACCTTTGTTTTGAAAAGGTTATTAAACTTTAAGAATCAGGTTGGTTGTGTTTCTCATGCTGGTTTAACCAGACTGACTCGGGCGTGGTTTTTCCTATTTGCTCGGGTCAGACCAAGCATATTTCCAGGTTTAGATGGATATTTTGGAGCTTCAAGAGAGGAGATGGAGGCCCAGAGACGTATTCACCTAGATGATTATATTTTCATTGCCTACATTGGTGTATATTATTCAGCAGTTGTGCGGACAGGTTGTAATAACTGTCTGAGCTGAAATAGGTTAGTATACTCTTATTGATGTCTATATGTATGTAAATTATAGTATTGTTTTTATGTAAAGATTTGTTATATAATATAGATTATTCGCTCCGCAGTGAGATTCTGTGTTGTTTAATTCTTCTATCTTCTTTCTTCTTTACTTTTTCCTAACTATCCGCTTTCCCGTTCAATTTGGGTTGGACATGTGTGGTTTATTGTCAGCTTAAACTATAAGGAAAAGTGGGTCTTTGCAACGTGGTATCTGTAACAATCCAAAATTTGAGCTATAATAATTAACTAACGAATTAATTAAACAATAAAATAAGTTTGTGAAATTGTCAGAATAGAACCACGGAAGTTGTACCATTAGTTTCGTGGTAATTTCTTGATCAATTTCCATATATAACTTTTCGAAATCCGAGCTAATATGGAGAAGTTACGAGAGAAACAAGAAATTAGAATTAAATAAACAAAAACGAAAAAAATATAACAAGACCATTAGGGTTCAACCCTTGTTTTTGTCAGATTGACCTTTAGGTCGACACCCAAGGAACATGGGTCGACCTGCACTTATGCCTGGACGATATTTTGTCCATGTACGAGCCGAAAAGAGTAAATTTTTATTTTTGGTTAATCCTGTGCGTTCGTAGCTACATCTGATGGTTCCTAGTGAGCCTATAACGTGGTTGCACCAGATTTAATCTTCAAATCCAACGGCCTGAGATCCTTAAGCCACACTATAAATAGAACCCTAGGCCTAGCTATTTTTCTCATTCGGATTTTCTCCCAATTGGGTTCATTGCCTGAGGCTGGACACTAAATATAAAAAATTTCTAGGAAGGAAATCTTTTTGATAAAAATACTCTACGCCCGAGAAGCGGATCCAGGAAGGCCCAGGAATAGAGCTAAGGACCACAGGTGAGTGTTCTGTAATTATTTTAGATTTGTAAGCAATTTAAAATAATAGGGTTCTCAATAGTTGTAGTTTTTATACAATTTTGAGACAGATTTTATGTAAGTTTATCTATTGTCAGGTTTTAATTAAATTTCAGAAGTTCTTTTCAGTCTATTTTTATTCAGCTATTTTATTCAGTTATTTGCAGTTATTTACAGTTAATATAGTTATTTACAGTCATTTACATCTGTTTTAAGTTGTAATTTAGCCTATAAATGTTAGTTTCTTTTTATAGATATTTAATCCTTTTTGACGCAAATAAAATATTAAAAAAAGAAGAATTCGCTAATATGGATTTAAATAGAAAAACACTAAATTTACAGAAATCGGACGTAAAATGAGAAAAACTAAAAGAAAATAGAAATGGACTGAAATAAGCAAATTTAAGATATTTGCAAGTATGATTATAACAAGTGGTTGTAACTACAAAAGAGAAAATAGAAGAGTAACGTTTGCAAGAACAATTATAGCACATAGGTTATAATTAGAAAGAAAGAAATAACAAAAGATGCTTATTTTAAAACTTAGATCTTAGATTAAGTTAATTAGCAAATATAATAGAAATAACAGAAGAGGCTTGTTTTAAAACTTAGATCTTAGATTAAGTTAATAAGAAAATATAGCAGAAATAATAGAAGAGGCTTATTATAAAACTTAGATCTTGGATTAAGTTAATAAGCAAATATAGAAGTAGGCCACGTACCGGCAGCATTCCCTTTCAGGTCTAGGACTGATGGTTTCATACGTAGGTAAGGCTGGGACACGCTTATGCTGATTGGGGTAAATAAGTGGCCAATAGATTGAGGCTCAAATCTTGGGATTTGGGCAAGGGGCGCGAAGCTATAAGATTTGTTTATTAGGTTCGGTACTGGCAGCATTGCCTTTCAGGTCGAGTACTGATGGTCTCACACATAGGTAAGGATGGGCACGCTTATGCTGATTAGGGTAAATAAAGGGTCAAATATGGGGTAACAGTTAGTGTACACCGGCGATGACCGAGCGTGTGGCATCGATCGCTAGTGCATCCTAAGCGCTAAAGAGGTGTTTTTTTTCTGTGACTAATAGGATTGGTTCACAGTGGCACAACAGAGATAGAAAAGGCTGATCAATGGGTAGGATTATGGTTTCAGCCTAATCAAGTTAGCAGTTGAGATAGGATCAGGATTTCAGCCTAATCACAGTAGTTTAAGACAAGTGCAAACAATCAAATAATAAAAGTAAACAGTCAAACAGAATCAGAAATAGTATTTTATGCCAGTTTTATCTTTCCTTTATTTTCCTTTCATGCTAGAACTATTTCTTAGTCTATTATCTTTATCTTGCTTAGAAATGCTAGTAATTACTTTCACTCACCAGATTTATTGTCTGACCTACTCCTCTATCTTTCCCCTATTCCCCCAATAGGCCAACGGAGTTGAGGATAGTTGATTCAGATGTATTCTTCTACTTTTCATATTTTTCATTTCGCTTATGATGGATTGGCCCTTGTGAGAGGGATTATTATTGTTATTTTTGTACTCTGATTTTGTGAGATTGAGATGTATTTTCATGAGACACAAGATATTTTGAGTTTTCGAGACATGTTATGTTTTTATTACTTATTTCTAAATGAAGTTTAATTTTGAATGATAAGTTATTATTTAAATGTTTTCCGCTTCTTTTACTTATTTGTCTTGTGAATCTTAGTCTCTGTGATGCTTTAGCTATACCTATAACGCAACACATCCTTTGGTGTGCCTTTTTTTGGAATACTAAGGGGTGTGGAGTGTTTCATTTGGTATCAGAGCCTAATGTTACAGGATTCCTACATACTTGTTTAAAAGTAAAGTATTTTTAAAATGTAACATATCTTCAAACTAAAATTATTTTTCAAAAAGAAACTCTTGTTATAGAAATAGTTTTCAAGTATAAGAGAGTTTTTATAAAAATCCGTTCAAAGTCCAGTACAACCTTCTTTCGATTCTTTCGGGCCTAAATTTTCTTTTCTTTGCATAGTATGGCGGACACCCCAAATCTTCTAGAGGGTGTCAAACTCCCTGGATGGTTCTGTATATGCCTTCAAGCTACGGCTTTAGAGGTGCAAGGGCAAGCGCCCAATGCAGCACCGGCGGGTGGAGGTCCCGTTAATCCACCTACAGCAGCCAATTTTTCGAAGCTATGCAAGGACTTTGCTAGTCTAGGAGGCAAGACGTTTTCTGGAACGGAGGATTTCATAGAGGCACAAACTTGGTTAAGGAATACAGAGCGAATATTTGTGCTTTTAGGATTGGAGGACCAACAGAGAGTTCAGCTTGAATCTTGGCGGCTGAAGGGAGAGGCATATTACTGGTGGAAGATTGCAGAGATGGATGGTAGAGACATTGGTTAGGTTGGATTTCAAGAAAGGTTTGAGAGAAAGTTCTTGTCGCAAGCCGAGGAAAGCATGCAGTTGGAGAAGTTCATTAGTTTGAAGCAGGGAAGTCTTTCAGTGAGAGTATATAAATCAGTTCAATGAGTTATCGCGGTTCGGGATGGAGCTTGTTAATTCACCACATAAGAAGGCCACCAAATTGTCTAAGGGTTTGAACCAACCAATCCAAGGGTTGGCATTGACACATGTACCTATGGGAGCGACGTATGAGTCACTTGTGGAAAGGCCCTCATATGAGATGTTACTAAGAAAGAAGAGGTTAAGGAGGTTCCTAAATCAGAAAACTCTAAGAAGCAGTGGTGGAAGAATAAGAAGAATAAGGAAAAGAAGAAAGAAGGAGGACCTCAGAAGGGGCAGATCAAGAAGGGTGAGAAATTTCATAATTGTGGATTGGTTGGGCATTTCACAAAGGACTATAAGAAGGACATGATGAAGGGGAGGTGTTACAACTATGTGCAGCCTGGACACCTTAGTAGAGCTTGTCCTCAGAAGACAGGGCAGAAAGCAGGCGCACCTACTACACAATTACAGGCTTTGGATGCAGCACCTTCTAGCAGTGGATCGGATCGAGGTAGGTAAGCCTCTGTAGAAATTTTGATCTCTATTTAAGATTTTACTATTCGAACTCTTTTTGACTCTGGAGCATCGCATTTTTTCATTTCTAGTTCCTTGGTTGATTGTTTGCACTTAGATATTTCTCTACTCGTAGACCCTATAGTTGTTTCAAACCCCATAGGAGGATCGGCACATTTATCCATGATTTGTAGGGATTTGAAAATTTTTATACTAGCTGTAGAGTTTGATTGTGACGCCTATGTACTGGGATTTTCGGGATATGGGATGATTTTGAGGATTGACCGGTTATCCACTTATGGTGCGATATTGGACTACGAGAGGAGAGTCGTTAGGCTAGAGACATGTAGCGGATGGACTCTCGAGGTTTCTTGCGACCTACAGGGGTCAATCATATTGAGCTTCCTTTATTCCCTTGATTCATCACTTAGAGAGTTAGATTCGGTTCTAGTTGTTAGAGATTTCCCAGACGTTTTTGAGGAGTTTAGGGGGCTACCTCCTAAGAGAGAGATCGACTTAAGGATCTATATGAATGATAATGCTAAGCCAGTAGCATTACCTGTGCGACATATGGCTCCTAGGGAGAAGGAGTTAAGTAAGCAGATCGGTGAGCTACTAGAGAAAGTCTTCATCAGACAGAGCATATCTGAGTGGGGGGCACCAATCGTCTTCGCTATAAAGGTGGATGGTTCCCTTCGACTTTGGGAAGACTATAGACGATATTTTCGATCAGTTGGTTGGCTCTTCGGTATTTTCTGAGCTTGACTTAGACATTGGATTTCATCAGCTTAGGGTCATTGACGATAGCATCGATATGACAACATTTAGGACACCCGATGGATTCTTTGAGTAGTTGGTTATGCCGTTTGGGCTAACCAATGCCCCAGCCTATTTTGTAGATCTGATGAGCCGTGTTTTTTGAGATGTCCTAAATAAGTTCGTTGTAGTGTTTGTAGACGACATTCTGTTTTTTTCCAAGAGTATGGAAGAGCATGTTATTTATCTTGAGGAGGTTCTTCGCACACTTCGTGTTCATCAGTTGAAAGAAAAATTCTTGAAGTGTCACTTTTGGCTTGAGGAGGTGAGTTTCTTGGGGAATGTTGTCTCAAGAGAGGATTTAGCTATAGATCCGCTAAGATAGTAGCAGTATATGATTGGAAGGCCCCAAAGAACGCTACTGAAGGTAGAAGCTTCCTAGGTTTGGTTGGTTATTATAGGAAGTTTATCAGAGATTTTGCTAAGATTTTAGCACTTGAGGTTAAGCCTACCCTCATAGATCAGATTGGCTCATGGAAGCGAGAGGATTCAGAACTTATCGATTTTCTGGATAGGATTAGCAAAGGAGAGACCTCTAGACATCTCCAACATTATTCCATCAATATTAAAGGGTGGTTAAGGAGAAATGGAAGACTTTGTGTCCCCCGCACTGGTGATTTGATGAGAGCAGTTCTAGAAGAAGAACACCATTCTCGGATGACTATTCATCCGGGCGGTGATAAGATATATAAGGACATGAAGAGAGTGTTTTATTGGAGTGGCATGAAGAAGGATGTAGCAAAGTTTGTGGCTAAGTGTCATGTGTGCCAAAGAGTTAAGGCGGAGCAACAGAGGCCTGGCGGTTGCTTCAACCATTGGATGTACCCGAATGGAAGTGGGATAGTGTTTCGATGGACTTCATAGATGGTTTACCCCGGTCCAGGAAAGGGAATGCCAATATTTTGGTGATTATGGATTGTTTGACTAAGAGCACCCACTTCATTTCAATTAAGAGTAAGAAGACATCACCTTATTTGGCATCCATATACGTTCTTGAGATAGTCCGACTTCATGGAGTTCCCTCTAGCATAGTGAGCGACAGAGACCCTATCTTAACTAGGGAGTTTTGGAGGAGCATGCAAGAGGCTTTAGGGACACAACTTAGATTGAGTACAGCCTATCACCGTCAAACGGATGGACAAATAGAGAGAGTTAATAGAGTTCTTGAGGACTTGTTGAAGATGTGCATTCTTGATTTTGGAGAAACTTGGGAGGAGTACCTTTCTTTAGTGGAATTCGCTTATAACAATAGTTTTCAGGCTAGCGTTGGGATGGCTCCTTTTGAAGCCCTTTATGGAAGACCTGGCAAGTCGCCTTCGTGTTGGTTGGAGTCTATAGAAAGATTTCTACTTGGTCCCGACATGGTTAGAGAGACTTCAGAAAAGATTGAATAGATTATAAGAAGAATGAAGACGGCCCAAGATAGACAGAAATCCTATGCAGATAAGCGGAGAAGGGATATTGAGTTTGAGGTAGGAGATTTGGTTTTCATTAAGGTGCCTCCGCTAAGAAAGGTAGTGAGGTTTGGATCAAGTGGGAAACTTGTTCCCAGATTCATAGGACCGTTCCCCATTGTGGAAAGGGTAGGGAAGATGGTGTATCGAATAAAGTTACCAGAGAGGCTCATAGGAGTTCATGATATTTTTCATGTTTCGCACTTGAGGAAGTGCTTGCACGATTCAGCAGAGGTAGTGGAACCTAGCCTACTTGAGGAAGTTGAAGTGGAGAGAGAAGCATTGGTTTGTGGCATTCCTACCGAGATCGTCGGGCATGATGTCAGGAAGCTTAGGAATAAGGAAGTCCCTTTGGTTAAGGTACAGTGGGGAGATAGTATTGAGGACGCTACAAAGGAGGCTGAGGAGAAAATACGTACCTCTTATCCGCATCTTTTTGATGGTACGTCCTGAATTTCCTATTTCCATCTTTAGTTTTGAATAGGTTCTTTCCTTTAGTATCCATTGGGAGGGTAGATCTTAGGATTTGTGGACGGTAGGACTGAATGTAAACATGTTACTAGAACATGTTATGTACGATGGACGCTAGTGGTTGAAAATGTTTGCTAGTGGATGCTAATGGATGCATATACCCACACTAGGCACTATTATCTCTTAGAGATCGGCCTAACTAGGTCTCTAAAGAATATGCATATGGACGTGTGTGCACTTGCATTTTTATTTCATGGTTGCTATAATGAGTGATTAGCATATGATTATTGCATTTGGATGATGATTGTAGCACGCATGTAGAACTATCAGTTATCATTAGGAAATTTGCATTTATTCGGATACGTGGCATGGACATGATTGCATAAAAAGGATGTCCACTGAATCAGTAGACCGCCTAATCTTTTGCATTAGTTAGGGACATTGACACTACACTATTGCACATATCATAAATTTCATTAGAAAGCTTAAGACAATGGATGTAATGGATGATGGATGAATATGTGGTTGTGGAATTTGGACGAAAATATTTATTTCATTCTTCTGTCCTTGGATATTTCGGGGACGAAATCCTTTAAGGAGGGGAGAATGTAACAACCCAAAATTTGAGCTATAATAATTAATTAACGAATTAATTAAACAATAAAATAAGTTTGTGAAATTGTTAAAATTGAGCAACGGAAGTTGCACCATTGGGTCTGTGGTAATTTTCTAATCAATATCCATATATAACTTGTCGAAATCCGAGCTAATATGGAGAAGTTACGAGAGAAACAAGAAATCAGAATTAAGTAAACAAAACGAAAAAAAATATATAACAAGACCCTTAGGGGTCGACCCTTGTTTTGGTTAGGTCGACCCTCAAAGAACATGGGTCAACACGCATTTCTACATGGACGATATTTCATCCAGGTTCGAGCCGAAGAGAGTAAATTTTGATTTTTGGTTATTCCTGTGCGTTCGTAGCTGCATCCGACAGTTCCTAGTGAGCCTATGACGTGGTTGCACCAGATTTAATCTTCAAATTCGACGCCTGAGATCCTTAAGCCACACTATAAATAGAACCCTAGGCCTAGCTATTTTTCTCATTCATATTTTCTCCCAATTGGGTTCATTGCTGAGGCTGAACCCTAAATAGAAAAATTTTCTAGGCAGGAAATCGTTTTGATAAAAATATTCTACACCCTAGAAGCAGATCCAGGAAGGCCCAGGAATAGAGCTAAGGACCACAAATGAGCGTTTGGTAATTATTTTATATTTGTAAGAAATTTAAAATAATAGGGTTCTCAATAGTTGTAGTTTTTCTACAATTTTGAGACAGTTTTAATGTAAATTTAATTACAGTCAGTTTTTAAGTAAATTTCAGAAGTTCTTTTCAGTCTATTTTTATTCAGCTATTTTATTCCATTATTTGCATTTATTTACAATTAATTACAGTTATTTAAATCTATTTTAAGTTGGAATTTAGCTTGTAAATGTTAGTTTATTTTTATAGGGATTTAATCCTTTTTGGCGCAAATAAAATATTAAAAATAGAAGAATTCTCTAATATGGATTTAAATAGAAAAACACTAAATTTACAGAAATCAAATGTAAAATGAGAAAAACTGAAATAAAATAGAGATGGATTGAAATAGGCAAATTATTTTCAAGTATGATTATGACAAGAGGTTATAACTAAAAAGAGAAAATAGAAGAGTAACAGTTGCAAGAACAATTATAACATATAAGTTATAATTAGAAAGAAAGAAATAACAGAAGAAACTTATTTTAAAACTTAGATATTGGATTAAGTTAATAAGCAAATATAGCAGAAATAACAGAAGAGACTTATTATAAAACTTAGATCTTGGATTAAGTTAATAAGCAAATATAGCATAAATAACAGAACAGACTTTTTTTAAAACTTAGATCTTAGATTAAGTTAATAAGCAAATATAGCAGAAATAACAGAAGAGGCTTATTTTAAAACTTAGATCTTGGATTAAGTTAATAAGCAAATATAGAAGTAGGGCCCGTACCGGTAGAATTCCCTTTCCGGTCTAGGACTGATGGTTTCACACGTAGGTGAGGCTAGGACACGCTTATGCTGATTGGGGTAAATAAGTGGCCAATAGATTGTGGCTCAAATCTGGAGATTTGAGCAAGGTGCGCAAATCTATAAGATTTGTTTATTAGGAATTGCACTGGCAGCATTCCCTTTCAGGTCGAAGACTGATGGTCTCACACGTAGGTAAGGATGGGCACGCTTATGCTGATTCGGGTAAATAAAGGGTCAAATATGGGGTAACAGTTAGTGTGCACCGGTGATGACCGAGCGTGCGACATCGATTAAGGTAAATAATTCACTAATGCATCATAAGCGCTAAAGAGATGTTTTTTTTGTGACTAATAGGATGGGTTCACAGCGGCACAATAGAGATAGAAAAGGCCGATCAATGGGTAGGATTATGATTGCAGCCTAATCAAGTTAGCAGTTGAGATAGGATCGGGATTTCAGCCTAATCACAGTAGTTTAAGACAAGTGCAAACAATCAAACAATCAAAGCAAACAGTCAAACAGAATCAAAAATAGTATTTTATGCCAGTTTTATCTTTCTTGTATTTTCCTTCCATGCTAGAACTATTGCTTAGTCTATTATCTTTACCTTGCTTAGAAATGCTAGTAATTAATTTCACTCACCAGATTTATTGTCTGACCTACTCCTCTATCTTTCCCCTTTTCCCCTAATTGGCTAGCGGAGTTGAGGATAGTTGATTCAGGTTTCTTGGAGATTCATTCCCGGAGTTTTCTTATTTTAGATGTATTCTTCTACTTTTCATCTTTTTCATTTGGCTTATGATGGATTAGCACTTGTGAGAGGGATTATTATTATTATTGTTATTTTTGTACTCTGATTATGTAAGACTGAGATGTATTTTCATGAGAGACGAGATATTTTGAGTTTTTGAGACATGTTATGTTTTTATGACTTATTTCTAAATGAAGTTTAATTTTGAATGATAAGTTATTATTTAAATGTTTTCCGCTGCTTTTACTTATTTGTCTTGTGAATCTTAGTCTCTGTGATGCTTTAGTTATACCTATAACACACCACATCCTTTGGTGTGCCCTTTTTGGGAATACTAAGTGGTGTGGGGTGTTACAGTATCAGAGCTAAATGTTGAGCGAGAACCTTGGCTTTGGTGTGGTAGAACTCATTATAGGTAGGGTTAGTGATGCCCTAGAATGAGTAACTCATTAGAGATAGGGTAAGTGACACCCTAGGATGAGTTTGAGAGTATATATGAGAGCACGTATTTGTTAGTAATATAAAAATGTTCTGTATTATGTTATTTGTTTTGTTGAGTGGCTTAAGAATGCTGGTCGATGCGTCTGGCCAACAATATCGATAGGGATTTCCTAAACACTCGAACAAGACCAACTGACATAATATTGTTTAAAAAAATGGGTAAATGAAATAATTTTACTTGGAAATATATTTTATATATAAAAGAATAAATTTTCATAGTTATTCTGGTTGTGCTTGATTGTTAGGAAGGATAATATTCCATCATTATCATATAGGATTTGATCAGTCATGCTCGACCATTTCTAAGCATTGATTATTATCCATAAATCTATCTTGAATCTTCTTTTTTTGAAATCTGGATTGGGTAGACGGGAAGTTTGGGAACATAGAAACGAATACCTTTTGAATTAAGTTTCACAATCGGAATATAAGGCGTTCGTTGATAATGTTGGGTAAAAAATTGATTTCAAATGGTTGTTTATTTGAAAGAAAATTTTGGATATTCTAGAATGAATATTTTAGAAATATAAAGACTGATCTGATTAAATAATGTATTATTAAAGGAAAATTTTGAATATTTGAAATAATTGAATATAAAATCTGGTCGTTTTAAATTGGGGTTTTATAAAAGAAGTTATTAAATGAAAACTTAAATATTTCTGGAATAAATACATAGAAAATGATTTATAGAAGGGAGTTATCATATTTTCACAATAAATATTTGAGAATGATTTCCTTTAAAAGGAGATGTTTATAAATTTGATTTATAAAAATGTGTCTTATAAGTAAAAGGGAACTCAAGAGTTTAAATCCCGGTGATTTTGGCAAAATGGTTTTCAAGGTTTAAAGGGTTAAATAATAGTATTGAAAATATTTTTGATTTTCTAAGAAGGCAATCACTGCCATTAGGACCTTGATATAAAATTTGTTTAGATAAAGTAATTTTTGATTCGATTTCAAAAGTATGGCTTGTTTTACTATAAAGTAAAAATGTATATTATTATTTAAAATGATCATGGAGGGAGGGAATAATAATTTATTTGAGATAGCCTTGGATCTTAAAGGGTTTTTGGTATATCAATGTTTTGGAAATAGTTGTTTAGAAATATATTTTAAGTGTAAATGCCTTTGGAAGAAATTTTATAGAAAAATGGGTATTCCTTTGGATTTAGATTGGGAAATGGGTCCCGATTTGTTTTGTGATTATCAGAATAATCTTCTATGTGACGATCAGATGTTTACTTAGGCAAGCGGTATTATGCACTTAGTAAATTATTCTCGTTGTCATTGTACGGTCGGAACAAGTTCGAATCCTAACGAATCCAAAGAAAATTGAAATTGGATATTTTGTTGAAATATTTCGCTAGAAATATATCTTTGATATTGTTTCAAAAATGGGTTTGAAAGGAAAGAAGTGACTTTTAGTTAACTAGTTTAAGTGGCTTGAAAATAACTAAAATTGGGTAAGAGATATGTTCAGATGGAAACGTTTCTCTTGAGTATTATTCTTCTTGTAAGGAAGTATATGATACTGTTTGGTAGTACCCAGTTCCTTGGTATAATTTTGGGGTTACTTGGGATATCTATATATTTATTTGTTATGGATTAAGTATATATAATATCATTTCAAAAGTTTTTGAAATAAATATCCAAGTATTTGACCCTTAAGATTCCAAATTATATGGTATGGTTTCAAAAAGGGTTTGAATGACAATCCGGGTGTTTAAAATTCTTAAGTGCATTCAAAATAAGGATTTAAATCTAATAGTTGGGTATACTCTTGGGTATGTTAAATAATTTTATAAGTTTTACAACTTAAGCTTTGTTTTATGAAAATGTTTTTCATAAATAATTTACTAATAATATAATTAGTATTAGGGATACCCAATTAAATAAGTGGGTGAGATGGACATAGATCGTTTCTTCTTCCTATATAGTTTTGGTCTAATAATTGGAGTTCAAGGCTTTGAGGTGTTTCACACCATTCCGAATAAGGATCTATTACTGGATTTCTGATGACGAGCATTTGATGAGGGTTCTTAATATGGAACCAATATTTTCTATCATAGCTACAGCTATGCAAGGAGAGCAGGGTTTCCTAATCAAGGAGCCTGATCAAGGTCCGCACTAATAAACCGAGTGAATGGTACTAGTTTGGAAGTGGAGTCATGTATTCAAGTAGTGATCGAATCAGATTCTATATATGAATGATCTATGGACATCTTGCAGGCTTATGAATAGTATTGAATGTGCTTGTAACAAGCCGTATATTTGGACCATTTAAATTGACAATGATCCACACATGTCAACTTAAATAATACAAAACATGAATCATTATGGGATTATAAATACATAAATGTAAATGAGAATCAATACAACATCACAGAACAGTCACAGAATAATGCAGCGGAAAATACATCGTCATAATAGCAGTTCATGAAGCTACTACATAAAATACAACAATGTCTTAACATCAAGTGACTAATACAAAAAATGTCCAACAGACTAGGACATCAATACAGGAATAGAAATATACTGATAAAGATAAATGCTAAGCCTTCAGCATCTTCAACCAACCTTGATCAGCAAACTGGATAGCTTCAGACTGACCCGAGCATATACAAAAAGAAACACTCGAGTCAGGACTCAAAATCTTATACAAGAAAATCAAGTGCAAGGGAAAAGTCCATAACTTAAATATGTGGTGACCCTCATCTTTAAAATCACTTAGATTTTTTTTTTATTCAAGAGGGGCTCACCACTAAACCCCAAATACTTTTTATGTTTAAATTTTTATATAGTTTCCAAATATTTTTCCCAAGACCCTGTAATTACTAATATAATCATATCAGTGTACAAAGATTAAACCAATTATATATTTGATGATATACAATTGCTCCTTTATTAATATTTACATATATATTTTTATATATATCAGAGTCAATTTAAATCAAATTGAAAACAAAATATCATACAAGTTATTGACAAGCCACTGATTTCCTATTTAAATCTTATTCTACTGCCAGAGGTATATTTTTAGCAAATTATAATACCTAAACTTGTTATCTGATTATATATAAATATTAATCTGCCTAAATAAGGCTATTAGCATTTATTTGTTCTTGTGACAGTTATTAGGCTTATGCATAAAATTATTTCAAGATCCTACTTGTAGTTAGGAACATTAAAAGTGATTTCCTAATCATTGTCTCAAATTAAACAATTGAAGTTAGATTGCATTTCTATGTTTGACATGGTACAGATTTTTAGTTGCTTGGTATATCACTATAATTGCTTGGTGTTATCTGAGGGTTGCTTGGTGTTTTTCTTGGTTTTGTCCCGGATGCACTCACACTTCATCAATTGAAATGAAGAGATTCCAGGCTCCAAGTGTTTGACCCATGGCCACCTAGACCAGCCATAGTCCCCCTTTTACCACTTGCAACCCATACCCTTCATTTTGACAAGCTTTTACAAAATTCCTACTCCTAAATTTCCAAGCCTTTTTATGCCTAGTTCAAGTTTTCTGGAAAATCCTTTCTTATAGGTGTTCAACCAAATATCCGAAGTCCATTATCCTTCCAGGTCTACTATTCTCAAAGATCCTTTTTTTTTAATTTTAAATGCTCAAATCCATACAAATTTCCAGAATTTATGCACCTGCCAGTATCATTTACTTGCCATGCACAAATTCATTTTTGCTTGAATGTTCTGCTAAAATCTTTGAGAGTTCATTTCAAAAATTAAATCCCCTTAGCTGTTTAATTTCCATAAGACAAAATATAAACAATATAAATCAGAGATTCAAATATATATATATATATATATCTCAGTATCAGTTATCTGACATGCATACATTTTATTCCACTTGAGTATTTCTTATTCAAATCTTGTCAAATATATTGAAATTTTATTTAAAGAAAATCATAGAATAAACTCAGTCAATAAAACCAGAGATCATTACATTCACATTTTATATTTATGTGTTATATCCATCCCCTTGTTTTCTCCAAATCAGATGATCATAAAATCAATAAAAATCAAACTCCATCAAATATCATTCAAAATGAATTTTACTTAAGTACAAGTTTTCATCCCCAAATACTTAGAAAGTTTCCTATAAGTACTTCAATTACAGAAAATAGAATTTGTCTAGTAATTCTATTACAAAGCAACTGCAAATTTAAAACAAGTCTCTCTTATTTATACTAGCAGCCAATGCCTTCTTTACTCATCAAGCCAACTTCAATTTCCTGCAAGCAAATCATTTAGCTGCCCCAAATAATTTTTGAGACACCCAGATGATTGCAAGGGCAACCAAAAGGGTCAGTTTACACTGGTATGAGCATTTATCAATTTTGTATACATGTACATAATTGTAGTAATCTTGCAATGCCTTCTAGATTAACAGGTTTTATACTTAGCAAGTTTTGGTTCATGCAAGAAGACACAATATCACATTCAACAAATTATACAATGCACAACAGTCAGTTAAAATTAATCATGTGTACGATTTTAATTCATCCTCATCAAATCATGGATGAGTAATCACTGATTTATACTCCAAACCTCTACCCAGCAATTAATCAATGAACAATATTTATCTTGATTAAATCTAACACCAAATCCGAAAGTTTATAACCCAGATTTTTAAACCCCTACCCCCATTTATTTTATGGTCTTTAACTCCTTGTCAAATGAACACTATATATGCATTGTGATGGAAACTCCCAGGTTGTTTAAATTATTCCAACACACAAAGGCCTCAGGGTGCAGTTGCACCATGCATATACTTGCTTCCACCTGAAGTAAGCAGATCATTGACTACCCCCAAGTGACCAATTTAGTTTTTTTATATCAGAGAAATATGACTGCCTGCATGTTTTCTGGCTCAACCCATGTTCCCCTATTAATCTTGATCCATGTTTAATGATGATAGAACAAGAATACTTAAAACATGTTAACTCTGAAAGCCAAATTACAGATCAATGCTCCAAACAAAAATGCACAAACAAACATCCATATCACCCATAACAAATCATTTCAGAGATTCAAATAACTCATAGTATTTTTAGGCTGCCTGCAATAGGACTTAATGCCATTGCATACAAAAGATAAATACTCACATAATGTTTCTCCTTTCACTGCCTTAATTTCTTAGAACAGCAAATCCCCCAAAGCCTCAAGCTAGTGTTTCTCCTTGTTTATTTTATTTTTTTTGATCCCGAGAGAGTGATGGTTTTGGCTATGTGCAGTTATTTATAAATCCATTCTAGGGTTTTAGAAAATGGGTAATTCCCCTGATACCCTTAGATGTTTATGTTCACATCATATTTCTGTGTGATCATAAATTGGAAATGCACACTTTAATTAGCTATTTCGGGGATCATGCATTTTTAGACACTCAATACTATTTTCATGACTCTTTTCTACTCATGCAATAAGCATGTGACCCTCAGTTCATTATTTCTTTTTTTTTATAAGCTTTAAGGAAATCTGAAAATATACTTTGTATTTTTTTTCTACCTATCTATTACCTCCATTAAATCAGACATACTACCATACTTTGTAATGTAAAATCATTTACACAAATTATTTGCTTGGAATAAATATGGTATGGAAATTGTATTTGATTCTGTATATGTGTATATATATATTTATATATATATTTCTGCCTTTATGTCAAATCATTCAACTCCCTTTTAAATTAAAAAAAATCACATATATTATGCTAATTATTTTCTGGCACAATTATAAGACATATAACCCTTTATATTAAACTTCATTTTATTTTATCTTTATATAAAACAGCAAACACCCCATATATATTAAAGGTGTATATATATTTACATAATTCTTTGAACGTAAAGCTACATTTATTTTGAGTTCCAGTTTTTTCTTCTAATTACCTTAATTCCTTGCATTTTATCAAACAGAAGCTCTCGTTTATTTTATTTATTGCCAAATTCTTTTATGTTTTAATGCAATATATATATATATATATTTACTTATATATATATATATATATCTCAGAATTTTCTAATATAAATATATATCATTTTATTTTTATTTTAGGGTCATTACATACCCTCCCCCTTAAAGGAATTATGTCCCCATAATTTCACCTAATTTCTCCAATTAAAAGCACTAATCCATAGCATATTTTAGCTCCATAACCCCATACCCATATTTTATGAAAACAAACAATGTATAAGTATATTTAGAAAAATTATCTTAGGCTGCTTAAACATACCTCTTCATCAGTAAACAAATTGGGGTATTTAGCCCTCATTTTATCTTCAACCTCCCATGTACAATCATTAGTGTCCAAGCTCCATTGGATTTTCACCAGTTTGATCACCTTGTTCCTCAACTTTTTCTCTTCCTTGGCAACTATCCCTACCGGTTCATTGGTATAAACCAAATTTTTCTGGACTTGAACTTGAGTAGGTGACTCCAGAATTGCTCCTTCATTATGCACCCATTTTCTCAATTGAGAAACATGAAACACAGGATGCACACCACTCAACTCCTCAGGTAACTTAAGTCTGTAGGCCATAGCACCAATTCTCTTCATAATTTCATATGGTCCTACAAATCTTGGTGATAGCTTACCAGATTTTCCAAACCTGAACACTTTCTTCATTGGTGATACTTTCAGAAAAACATGCTCTCCTACTTCAAACTCCATTGGCTTTCACTTTCTATCTGCATAAGACTTTTGTCTTGATTGTGCTGCCTTCATCCTATGCCTAACCAATTCAATCATGTTGGAAGTTTCTTTAACATGATCTGGTCCCAACATTACACCCTCTCCTGCTTCCAACCAACAGGCAGGAGACATGCAAGGTCTCCCATACAAGGCTTCAAAGGGAGCCATTCCTATGATTGATAGCTATTGTTGTAAGTGAATTCTGCCAAGTGAATATGATCCTCCCAATTACCCCCAAAATCAAGCACACATTCTCTAAGTAAATCTTCCAATATTTTATTCACTATCTCTATTTGCCCATCACTTTGAGGATGGTAGGCAGTGCTTAAACAAAGTTGTGTTCCCATTGCTTCTTGGAAACTTTCCCAAAATCTTGAGGTGAACAAAGTGTCTCTATCACTTACAATAGTCTTGGGTATGCCATGTAGCCTCACCACTTCTTTAATAAACAATTGTGCAAGCCTAGATGCATTTCTATCTGACCTGACAGGAACAAAGTGAGCTGATTTGGTTAGTCTATCAACAATTACCCATATACTATCATTGCCTTTCTTAGTTCTAGGCAAACCATCCACAAAGTCCATGGAAATGCTTTCCCATTTCCACTGAGGTACCTCCAAAGGTTGCAACATGCCAGAGGGCTTTTGGTGGTCTGCTTTAATTTGTTGACATGTGGAACATTTTGCCACATATCTTGCCACTGCTTGCTTCATTCCTGGCCACTAGTAGCCTCTTTTTAAATCATGATACATCTTAGTACCACCAGGGTGTATGGTGTACCTGGTCTTGTGATGCTCATTCATGATTTCTTCCTTCAGTTCTGCAATGTTTGGTACACAAAGCTTATCATTTTTCCTCAAATAACCTTGGGAATCTATTTTAAAATTCTCTGACTCAATGTTATTTAATAACATTTCTTTCTTCTCCTTTAGACTTTGATCTTGATCTTGCATGCTACCAACTTTCTCCACCAGATTAGACTTCATTGTGATTATTCCCAGTGTACCATACTCCACCATATCACCATGTTCTTTAAAATTCACTGTATCCTTGCTGTATATATCTGCCTCCCCAAGCACTGCGAGATTTTTAAACTCATCAATCATCAAACTGGCTAATCTAACATGATTTCTGCTCAAAGCATCTGCCACTCTATTAGCTTTTCCAGGGGTGTACAATATATCTAAATCATATGTAGCTAGAAACTCCAACCACCTTGCTTGCCTCATATTTAAATCTTTTTGAGAAAATAAATATTTCAATGCTTGATGATCTGTGAATAATTCAAATTTTGCCCCAAGCAAATAATGCCTCCATAATTTTAGCGCAAACACTATTGCAGCTAATTCTAGGTCATGAGTTGCATATTTGGTTTCATTGGGTTTAAGCTGTCTTGATGCATATGCCACTACCTTGCCATGTTGCATAAGTACTGCACCTAACCCAGACCCACTAGCATCAGTGTATACAACCATTCCTTCATTTGCTTCAGGGATTTGTAGGACATGAGCTTCCACCAATGCTTGCTTCAATTTCTCAAAAGCTTGTTCACACTGCTCAGTCCACACATATGGTTGGTTCTTCTTGGTTAGTTTGGTCATTGGTGCGGCTATTCTTGAAAAATCCTTGATGAACCTCCTATAATACCCTGCCAAACCTAAGAATGACCTCACCTCAGTCACTGTTTTGGGTCTACTCCATGATTGAACTGCAATGACCTTGCTTGGATCTACACTTTCTCCCTGCTGTGACACTATGTGTCCTAAGAATTTTACTTCATGTTGCCAAAATGTACACTTTGAATACTTGGCTTTTAATTCATTTTCTCTAAGTTTGGATAATACTAAATGTAGGTGCATGGCATGATCATTTTCTGTCTTTGAATAAATTAATATGTCATCTATAAATACCAAGACAAACTTATCCAAAAAGTCTCTAAAAATTCTATTCATCAAGTCTACAAAATAGGAGGGAGCATTGGTCAAGCCAAATGGCATTACTAGAAATTCATAAAGGCCATACCTTGTATTAAAGGCTGTGTACTCAATGCTTTCCTCTGCAACTTTCATCTGATGAAATCCAAAGGCTAAGTCTAGCCTTGAAAATATTTTAGCCCCATGCAATTGATCAAATAGATCATCTATTCTAGGCAGTGGGTACTTATTTTTAATAGTCACCTTGTTTAAATCTCTGTAGTCTACACACAACCTCATTGTTCCATCATGTTTCTTGACAAATAGCACTGGGGAACCCCAACTGGAACTACTTGATCTTATGAATCCTTTCTCTTCTAATTCTTCTAGTTGATGTTTTAATTCTACCAACTCTTTTGGACCCATTCTATAAGGCTTCTTAATGATTGGATTTTTTCCAGGAATTAATTTTATTTTAAATTCAACTGGTCTGTTTTGAGGAATTCCTTTCACTTCTTCAAACACATCTACATATTCATTGACTACTGGGATTTCCTCTATTTTTAATTCCTTTTGAACTTCATTAATACTCCAGATTTTATTAAAACATGTATTCTTTGCTATTTCACTTAAGATGGTAATTCTTTTGCCTTCATTTGTTTCCAAAGAAATAGTAAGGTTTTCTAAATTTAAAATTGCTTTATTTCTCATTAACCAATCTACCCCCAAAATAATCCCAATACCAGGATAATTTAAGGTATATAAGTCTGAATTAAATTCATAACCCCCTACAATTAATTTCAGACCCATACACTTCATCCCCAACATGCAATGACTCCCTATGGGACTGTGTACAACCGAGGGCTGATCAATGGAAACACATGCAAGTGTTAACTTCTTTATAATTTCCAAAGATATTAGTGAATGTGAGGCACCAGTGTCATATATTACTGATATGGGTTGGGTATGAATAAAAATTATACCTTCAAGTTGCCGAACATTCCCAGTGTTACTTGCTGCCAAAGCTCCTACCCTTGCTGTTCCCCTATTGGTTTCTGGGCAATCCTTCTTGAGATGACCCATCTTCCCACAATTATAGCATCCCCCTCTGGGTATCTTGGGGTCAGGACATTGGTTACTATAATGTCCAGCTTTTCCACAATTAAAACAATGAGTGAACTTCTTGCTTTCAGGTGCTGTTGCTCCTTCCCCTTTCTTAACTCCTTTACTTTCATTTCTCTTGTCATAAGGTTGCACTTTGTTCTGACCACCCTTCTTCTTATTGAGCTTCATATTCCTAAATTTCTCTCTTGCAGTGTCATGTTGCTCAAATGAGAGAGTTAGATCAATTACTTGATCAAAGGTTTTGTCCTTGTATGGCAACATTGCCCTTGACAAACTAGGGTTCAAGCCTTGAATGTACCTTGCATTCTTTGCTTCTGCATTCCCTATCAACACCAATCCATATTTGGATAATGCTTCAAACTTCTGAGTGTATTCATTCACACTCATGCTTCCTTGCCTTAATCTAATAAAGTCTTCCAGCAGTGTAGCCTTGGCAGATGCTGGGACAAATCTGGCCTCAAGCATGTCCTTGAAATTATTCCAAGTAATGGTATCCTCTTGTCTTCCTGCTGTCACAACTTCCCACCAATCCAGTGCAACCCCCTTCAATTTCCTTGAAGATATCTGTCTCTTTCTTTGGTCATTGATTTGCATATCTGTGAAGACCCTTTCCATGGTTTTTATCCAAGTTTGAACACCTATAGCTCCTTTAGTACCTTCAAAATCCTTTCCTCCCAAAGTGGCACAAGTCTTAAGCAGTTTGGAGAGTTCCTCATGAGGATTGTCTTGCCTTGGTGCCATTCCATCCCTTAAAGCTCTCACAAAATCCTCCATGCTCATCACAAGTGGCTCACGTGATGATCCTGCACCTGTGTGATGCCTTGGTCCTACCATAATGCTATAAATATGATTGTTATGTTAGTTTATTTACCCCTATCAGTTTTTGGTGTCTTTACTTGGTTCATTTTCATTTCTGTGCACACTGTGCATGTGTCACATGTACACACATATATTTCTTGACATAAAGCAAAAACATTCAACACCAACAATTCAAACAATGCATTCAAACATCCATATGCATACAACAACATTTACTATGTTATTTAAATCATAGCTCTGATACCAACTGTGGTGACCCTTATCTTTAAAATCACTTAGATTTTTTTTTATTCAAGAGGGGCTCACCACTAAACCCCAAATACTTTTTATGTTTAAATTTTTATATAGTTTCCAAATATTTTTCCCAAGACCCTGTAATTACTAATATAATCATATCAGTGTACAAAGATTAAACCAATTATATATTTGATGATATACAATTGCTCCTTTATTAATATTTACATATATATTTTTATATATATCAGAGTCAATTTAAATCAAATTGAAAACAAAATATCATACAAGCTATTGACAAGCCACTGATTTCCTATTTAAATCTTATTCTACTGCCAGAGGTATATTTTTAGCAAATTATAATACCTAAACTTGTTATCTGACTATATATAAATATTAATCTGCCTAAATAAGGCTATTAGCATTTATTTGTTCTTGTGACAGTTATTAGGCTTATGCATAAAATTATTTCAAGATCCTACTTGTAGTTAGGAACATTAAAAGTGATTTCCTAATCACTGTCTCAAATTAAACAATTGAAGTTAGATTGCATTTCTATGTTTGACATGGTACAGATTTTTAGTTGCTTGGTATATCACTATAATTGCTTGGTGTTATCTAAGGGTTGCTTGGTGTTTTTCTTGGTTTTTTCCCGGATGCACTCACACTTCATCAATTGAAATGAAGAGATTCCAGGCTCCAAGGGTTTGACCCATGGCCACCTAGACCAGCCATAGTCCCCCTTTTACCACTTGCAACCCATACCCTTCATTTTGACAAGCTTTTACAAAATTCCTACTCCTAAATTTCCAAGCCTTTTTATGCCTAGTTCAAGTTTTCTGGAAAATCCTTTCTTATAGGTGTTCAACCAAATATCCAAAGTCCATTATCCTTCCAGGTCTACTATTCTCAAAGATCCTTTTTTTTTAAATTTTAAATGCTCAAATCCATACAAATTTCCAGAATTTATGCACCTGCCAGTATCATTTACTTTCCATGCACAAATTCATTTTTGCTTGAATGTTCTGCTAAAATCTTTGAGAGTTCATTTCAAAAATTAAATCCCCTTAGCTGTTTAATTTCCATAAGACAAAATATAAACAATATAAATCAGAGATTCAAATATATATATATATATATATATATATATATATATCTCGGTATCAGTTATCTGACATGCATACATTTTATTTCACTTGAGTATTTCTTATTCAAATCTTGTCAAATCTATTGAAATTTTATTTAAAGAAAATCATAGAATAAACTCAGGCAATAAAACCAGAGATCATTACATTCACATTTTATATTTATGTGTTATATCCATCCCCTTGTTTTCTCCAAATCAGATGATAATAAAATCAATAAAAATCAAACTCCATCAGATATCATTCAAAATGAATTTTGCTTAAGTACAAGTTTTCATCCCCAAATACTTAGAAAGTTTCCTATAAGTACTTCAATTACAGAAAATAGAATTTGTCTAGTAATTCTATTACAAAGCAACTGCAAATTTAAAACAAGTCTCTCTTATTTATACTAGCAGCCAATGCCTTCTTTACTCATCAAGCCAACTTCAATTTCCTGCAAGCAAATCATTTAGCTGCCCCAAATAATTTTTGAGACACCCAGATGATTGCAAGGGCAACCAAAAGGGTCAGTTTACACTGGTATGAGCATTTATCAATTTTGTATACATGTACATAATTGTAGTAATCTTGCAATGCCTTCATAGATTAACAGGTTTTATACTTAGCAAGTTTTGGTTCATGCAAGAAGACACAATATCACATTCAACAAATTATACAATGCACAACAGTCAGTTAAAATTAATCATGTGTACGATTTTAATTCATCCTCATCAAATCTTGGATAAGTAATCACTGATTTATACTCCAAACCTCCACCCAGCAATTAATCAATGAACAATATTTATCTTGATTAAATCTAACACCAAATCTGAAAGTTTATAACCCAGATTTTTAAACCCCTACCCCCATTTATTTTATGGTCTTTAACTCCTTGTCAAATGAACACTATGTATGCATTGTGATGGAAACTCCCAGGTTGTTTAAATTATTCCAACACACAAAGGCCTCATGGTGCAGTTGCACCATGCATATACTTGCTTCCACCTGAAGTAAGCAGATCATTGACTACCCTCAAGTGACCAATTTAGTTTTTTTTATATCAGAGAAATATGACTGCCTGCATGTTTTCTGGCTCAACCCCATGTTCCCCTATTAATCTTGATCCATGTTTAATGATGATAGAACAAGAATACTTAAAACATGTTAACTCTGAAAGCCAAATTACAGATCAATGCTCCAAACAAAAATGCACAAACAAACATCCATATCACCCATAACAAATCATTTCAGAGATTCAAATAACTCATAGTATTTTTAGGCTGCCTGCAATAGGACTTAATGCCATTGCATACAAAAGATAAATACTCACATAATGTTTCTCCTTTCACTGCCTTAATTTCTTAGAACAGCAAATCCCCCAAAGCCTCTAGCTAGTGTTTCTCCTTGTTTATTTTATTTTGTTTTTGATCCCGAGAGAGTGATGGTTTTGGCTATGTGCAGTTATTTATAAATCCATTCTAGGGTTTTAGAAAATGGGTAATTCCCCTAATACCCTTAGATGTTTATGTTCACATCATATTTCTATGTGATCATAAATTGGAAATGCACACTTTAATTAGCTATTTCGGGGATCATGCATTTTTAGACACTCAATGCTATTTTCATGACTCTTTTCTACTCATGCAATAAACATGTGACCCTCAGTTCATTATTTCTTTTTTTTATAAGCTTTAAGGAAATCTGAAAATCTACTTTGTATTTTTTTTCTACCTATCTATTACCTCCATTAAATCAGACATACTACCATACTTTGTAATGTAAAATCATTTACACAAATTATTTGCTTGGAATAAATATGGTATGGAAATTTTATTTGATTCTGTATATGTGTATATATATATTTATATATATATTTCTGCCTTTATGTCAAATCAGTCAACTCCCTTTTAAATTAAAAAAATCACATATATTATGCTAATTATTTTCTGGCACAATTATAAGACATATAACCCTTTATATTAAACTTCATTTTATTTTATCTTTATATAAAACAGCAAACACCCCATATATATTAAAGGTGTATATATATTTACATAATTCTTTGAACGTAAAGCTACATTTATTTTGAGTTCCAATTTTTTCTTCTAATTACCTTAATTCCTTGCATTTTATCAAACATAAGCTCTCATTTATTTTATTTATTGCCAAATTCTTTTCTGTTTTAATGCAATATATATATATATATTTACTTATATATGTATATATATATATATATCTTAGAATTTTCTAATATAAATATATATCATTTTATTTTTATTTTAGGGTCATTACAAAATATGAATAAAATAAACATCTCTAAGGATTCGATAAACTATCTATATATACAATAGAATACGATAGATAGATAATGTCTAATCAGTAAAGTACAATATTAAAATAGTGTTAAGGCGTTACCATAATCCCCTTAACACATTTTATTCCCAAGAGCATATACAAGACCGTAGTTTCCCCAAAACCGGAAGTCACCAGAGGGCAATCCATATACTAAAGGTACAAACCAAAACGTAGTGGTCACGAATAGGATAATCAGTATGACAAGGTACATGAGGCGATACCAACTAGGATACTAGTAGTTGCGTGATCCGGACTGATGTTGAGCATAGCAGCTACTACCTCAACACCGCGAAACAACAATCCCAAATCAAGGGGTGCACCCAAATCGAATCACAAAAGTAATAGATTTGGTATCGAAGAAGTGTGTCCGCTAGAGGTGGCGAATCTCAATGGCCCGGCGCGGCTCCTGTTTTAGTCATGTCAGGGGTCATCCAATATCGTTCTCTTTCTTCAGTCAATGCGTTCACCAAACCATCCACTTCGTTCTGGATCAACACTTCGCGTATAATAGTTATTAAAGTGGTTTTCGGTATTGACAGAGTGTATGTCCATATCCGATCCCGGTCTCTTTAATAACTACGTATTTATTACCCAATGGTCATTTAAGTTAAAGTTTAAACAAATCAAAGTCCAAAAGTCAAGCTGCAAATTTGACTTTCACAATTTGTCATTTTCACGATTCAATTTATTTCAGATATTTAAAATCATATTTTCCCGATGAAATTTATGGTTTAAACATTTGAGTTAACAATATAATTAATTATTCAAGTCCAATTTAATAAATCTCACTTATTCAATTTAGTTAATGGTAAATTTTAGTTCACATCATTTAAACCAAATTCTATTCATTTCAATTCGTATTTACATTCATCGTTACATTAACCATAATCACAGATTTGGTTAAATCAATTTTATTAAATTTAAAATCATTCTAAATTTAAATTATCACTAAATTAAATCCCTAAAACTTTAGTTAGTTTCGTATTCCACTTAAGTCAAATTTTCTAAATCTCAAACTTAATTTACGACAAGTTTCAAATCTATTTAATTAAAATCGATTTCAAGTCTAAATCTAACAAATCTAATAAAATTTCAAATTATTAAATTCTAAACTTCCTTGTTTTTAAATCTCATTTCAAATAAATTTGCCAATTCATTTTATTCAATAAAATAGGTTTATTAAACCGTTTCAATTAAACTCCATTAATTTATTCCTATTAATTTATTTCGATTAAATCCATTAATTAAATCCATTAAGTTTGTTAACTAATTTCCAAACAAATTGTTAAGTTTATTTCTTAATTTCAAATAGATTTCCATTTCAAAATAATTTTTGTTGACCAATCGGGTTTCTTATTTTTGATTATCTATCCTAGGCCAAGTTGTTTAATTGGGTATTTATCATTTCAACCCGATATCATTCAATATAAAACAAGCATAGCAAAGGGAACTTGCAGTGTGATAACTGGGATGGTGTCAAAGTAAATAAACAAGCAATAGCAAACATACATAACAATTTATTAAATAATCTCGAAATAATCGTATTAACTTACATTTGTTATTTATGCAAATTAATATAATTATTCCTAGAATCCACACCATCGTTTCATGCAGATTAAAGATTATTACATTATGGTTTTCACTTGGTGTCCGTTATCAAATTTTTGCATCAACCGTACATTCCATGGTTCAAAGTGAGGTTAACGCTATTTCCACGTGTTGATTTATTTAACGTTCAAAAGGGGTCAAATTCAACATATATAATCCATTTTAAATTTGTTAACTATCCTATATCAATTTAATTTCATATTAAATTTCACTTTGATTAACAACCAAATTTTAACATCACATAACAATTTTAGTGTCACAACTATTTGTCGTAAACTAACAATATTAAATTTAACTTGCATAGCGATTTACAATTTTTATTTCAACAATTCTAACAATCAACAATTTAATATCCAAATTAATATTAACAACAATTTATCACTTGATTATCATGGCATAATAGATTTTGAGTCGTGAATAAAATATTCACCTTGCGTGGTTGAAGATGACGAAGCACGAAGACGAATAGATAAAATAGACCCTAACAAGCACCACGCAACCGAACGCAACAACAACTAGATGCAAATAATGTAGATGGAAGCTTAGATCGCTGGATTAGCCTCAACTGGAACTGCACAGACAAGGCATAAGTGAATCCATAGGTTACAAATTTTAACTGTTATATAATTTTAACATATTACATAAAAAAAAGTGGCAGTGCAGTAGAAAATCGACGGAGGCCAAGTCGTCGGCAAAGGCCAATGCAGAGGTCTAGGATGGTGATGGCGGTCAGGCTTTGCGGCGACGTCGACCAGTTGGCAATGGGTTGGTTGTTTGGAGCAGGGAACGTTGCAGTGGTCGGGAAAACAGTTGCGGGCTGCGGATTCGGGTGGTGCTGGTGTAGCAGTGGAGGGGGAAACGGCTGATGCAGTGGGTTCGGGCTGGTGGTGTGTGTGGTAATGGCTGAGGCGAACGAGGCGGGCTGTGGGTAGGGGCACGGAGAAGGCAAGCGAAGTGGCGGTTGCTGGCGAGGTGGATGTAGTGGGGCAGTGGTCGGCGAAGTCTGGCGTGGGCAGTGGGACGCGGGCTGTGGCGTGGCGTCTGGTGGTGCGGCGGAGTCTGGCGTGGGCAGTGGGTGGAGCGGAGGGGCTGTGGCGTGGGGTATGGTGGTGCGGCGGAGTCTGGCGTGGGCAGTGGGTGGAGCGGAGGGGCTGTGGCGTGGCGGAGAGCTGGCGAGCTGAGGCGGAGGGGAGGCTGGGCGGAGGGCTGGCGAGCTGGGGCGGAGGGGAGGCTGGGGCGGAGGGCTGGCGAGCTGGGGCGGAGGGGAGGCTGGGGCGGAGAGGGTGGTGGGATTGGTGACGGGCTGTTGGGGACGGGGTGCAGGGCTGGGGACGGAGTGCATGGCTGGGGATGGGGTGCAGGTTTGGGGATGGGGCTGGTGGGGTGGTGCGGTGTTGGAGCAGGTGGACGTGCAATGCATGAAGGAGGGGGAGGGAAGAGTTTCATTTTGGAGTTGGGAAGGGTGAGTTTCAAGCTGAAGTAAAGAAGAAAATAAAATATGCAGAGGAGAAGAAAAGTTACGTATCAGAGAGAAGCAAGAGTACAGTGAGCAATTAATGAATGAGCTGGTATGCAGAGGCATTTAACGAAGGGAGATATATACAGTGGGGTTCAGAGTGTGCAGAGGTCAATGCAATGATGTTCTGTACAGTGATGGCTATTGGGTTTCTGAAGGGACAAAGGCTCCTAGAATTCTGAACGTTGGAAAGTAGGGTACCAGTTTGTGTGGCGTAACAGACCAGTTTGTTACTCCGTTAAACAATTTATAACTTGCAACGCCGAACTCCGATTGACACGAACAAATATACCGTTTTGATCAGCGCGGCGAGGCGGTCACAACGGTATAAAGATATTGGTGGTTTGACGTTGTTTGCGAAGTGGTAAATCTTATTGAACCATTTGCTCGAGCGACAATTTAACTAGCAATTAAAAGCGGAATTTGACGAAACAAAATGCGCCGTCATGATCAGAATATTTTTCTTATGCAACATTGTGAAAAATATTTGAGTTCGGACGATAGAAAATTTACACATAAAATTTAAACTAATATGCAAATGCGATGAGCGAAATTTACTTCCATATTATTCGACGAAATTTGGCGTACGCCTATGTCTATCTAGATGCATTCCAAATATGAAGTTTGAATAGCAACGGAAGTTGTTTGTGAAAATTCGAAATTTTCTATTACGGAGAATGCAGCAAAACACCGAAGAATAAGATCGACGGAGCTAAAGATGTCCGAATTTTGAAAAACAAAAAATGACGTCTTTGTCAGAAGATGATTTAGAATTTTTCTATGTAAAAATATTTAGGTTCGGAAGATAAAATTTTCCACGTTTTAAAATGAAGCGATGTGCAATAAAATGCGAACGAAATTTACTGCGGTATTTTCTGACGAAACTTTACCCATATCTATAACCATCTAGGCGCAATTTAGAAACAAAGTTTGGACGTTGATTGAAATCGTATGTATGTTTCACATTTTATATTAAAATAACGGTTCTAAAATTTTTAAAATTGGGTCGGAATTTCAGAGTCGTTACATTCTCCCCCACTCAAAACTTTTCGTCCTCGAAAAGGAACAAGGTAAAGACTGGAAGAACAGATAACAGAGATACCATGGATTCAGAATAGATTGTTGAATATAGTAAAGAATATAGAATGGAATTTACCTTCAACAAACAATTCTGGATTAGAATCTCGGATACTCTCCTCGGTTTCCCAAGTACAATCACGATCATCGGGACTCCATTGGACTTTGACTAGGCTAACCGACTTCCTTCTAAGTTGCTTTGTATCCCTATCAACAATACGAAGTGGTCTCCTCTCTATAGTTAAATCCGGCTCAATATTAACCTCATCTAACTGAGCAATGGGAATGGTCATGGATGGGTCATGTACAACCTTCCGGAGATGTGAAACATGGAATACGTTGTGCACGCCCTCCAATTTCTCTGGTAATGCAACTCTGTAGGCTAGTGTACCAATTCTCTCAGTGATAGTGAATGGTCCAACAAATCTAGGAGCAAGCTTCCCTCTACGACCAAATCGAATAACATTCTTCAAAGGTGATACCTTAAGGAATACCTCATCCCCAACTTGGAATTCTAAATCCCTTCTACGCCTATCAGCATAGCTCTTCTGCCTATCCTGTGCGGTCTTCATCTTTCTTCTGATCTCATTAACCTTTTAGGATGCTTCTATAATCATATCTGGGCCAAGAATTAATCGATCACCAGGCTCAATCCAACAAGCTGGCGATTTGCATGGCCGTCTATATAAAGCTTCGAACGGTGCCATATCGATACTTCGCTGAATATAAATGTGGTTAAAAATTAATTCACATTTACTTATTCAAATTGAAATTTTGATTTACCAGATAACTGTTATTATAAGTCAATTCAACCAAATGGAGATGGTCTTCCCAAGATCCACCGAAATCAGTAATGCAGGCTCGGAGCAGATCCTCCAAAATATGATTCACCCTTTCAGTTTGGCCATCTGTTTGAGGATGATAAGATGTGCGCAGATTCAGTTTAGTGCCCAAGACGTCCTGAAATGCCTTCCAGAATTTACTAGTGAATAAAGGGTCTCTATTGCACACAATACTAGATGGAACTCCATGAAGTGTAACAATCTCTCTCATATATATCTCGGCCAAACTCAAAGCAGTACGGGTGGTCTTAACAGGAATAAAGTGAGCAGATTTGGTCAACCTATCAACGATCGCCCATATACTCTCGTTACCTTTTCTGGTCCTCGGTAATCCATCAATGAAGTCCATAGAAATCTGATCCCATTTCCAACACGGAATCTCTAGGGGTTGAAGTAACCCTGCCGTCTTCTGGTGATCGGCCTTAACTTATTGGCAAGTGGTGCATCTACTGACATATATAGAAATATCCCTCTTCATCCCACTCCACCAATATAAACGCTTCATATTTCGGTACATCTTAGTGATACCAGGATGAAATGAAAGTGATCACTGATGGTTTTATCTAAGCACTTCCTGTCTCAATCCATCGACATTAGGAACACAAATACGGTTGTCAATCCTCAGAACACCATTACTATCTATCTGTGCTCCCACTTTATTATCGGCATTTCCAACTCTACCAAGAACTAACTCCTTCATGCGTTAGAGCAAGGTGTACTCATATTGCTTAGCTTTGATGCGATCCACAAGAGATGGGGAGATAACAAGCTGAAATAGCATACCTTCTATAAGATTACAACATGACAATGCTTTGCTACGGCTCAAAGCATCAGCTATAACATTTGCTTTCCCAGGAGTATAACTGATGTCGAGATCATATGCAGCTAAGAATTCGAGCCATCGGACTTGTCTCTGGTTCAAATCCTTATGAGAAAAGATATATCTCAAGGACTTATGATCAGTGAATAATTCAAATTTAGTTCCCAAAAGATGATGCCTCCACAGTTTCAAAGCAAATACAATTGCAAGAAGCTCTAGATCATGAGTTGCATAATTTACTTCATGGATCCTCAACTGGCGGCCAGCATAAGCAATAACCTTTCCGTTTTGCAATAGAACAGCGCCTAAACCTTCTCGGCAAGCATCTGTATAGATAGTTAATCCTTCACTTCCATCGATTACCGCAAGAACTGGAGCTGAAGTTAACTTACACTTCAACTTATTAAAAGCTGATTCGCACTTCTCACTCCAAATAAACTTGACATCCTTTCGAGTTAAAGCAGTAAGTGGGGCAGAAATCCGGGCAAAGTGCTCAATAAATCTACGATAATAACCGGCCAAGCCCAAGAAGCTACGGATATCAGTAGGAGTTTTGGGAGTCTCCCAATCCTGTAGATAAATTTCAAATTAGAAAGGGATAAGAGGGATTGAATAGAAATGGCGAATAGGATAGAACTCACATTGATTACAGCGATCTTAGCTGGATCGACCGAAATCCCATTTTCAGAAACTATGTGGCCTAGGAATCTCACTTCGTCTCGCCAGAAGTGGCATTTAGAGAATTTGGCCTTAAGTTGATGATTTCGGAGAGTTTCCAGAACATAAGCAAGATGTGTCTCATGCTCCCTCTCGTCTTTGGAGAAAACGAGAATATCATCAATGAAAACAAGAACAAACTTGTTAAGGACATCACGGAAGACTCGATTCATTAAGTCGACGAAATAAGCAGGTGCATTGGTCAAACCGAAGGGCATAACCAACCATTCATAGAATCCGTTCTCGGTACGGAAAGCTGTCTTATGAATACTATCCTCTGCTACTCTGAGTTGGTGGAACCCAGTGGCAAGATCAAGTTGGGAGAAAACTTTAGCTCCATGGAGCTGATCGAATAAATCATTGATGCGAGGCATCGGATAGCGGTTCTTGAGAGTGCGTTTGTTCAGTTCCCTATAATCAACACACATGCGAAGAGACCCATCCGACTTGGTGACAAATACAACTACGGCGCCCCATTCAGAACAACTTCTCCTAATCAAACCCCTAGCAAATAGATCATCAATTTGAGTTTTAAGTTCATCTTTTTCTTTAGGAGCCATCCTTCTGTGAGGGATAACTACGGGAGTAGCACCAGGAATAAGGTCAATGCGGAAATCGATTTCCCGTTTAGGCGGTAGGGAGTTGACCTCTCCAAATACAACGGGAAATTTTTGAATAATAGGGGTAGTACTAAGATCATCCGAGTGAGCATCAAGAGAGAATATGAAGCTTCCGGCATATTTCTGTGGTGATTTGCATTCAATGACAAGCGGTAGGCCCTTGTCATTGACTAGAGAAACAGAACGAGCCTTGCAAGAAATAACAGCATCAAATTTTCTTAACCAATCAGCACCTAACAAGATGTCAAATGCTGCGAAGCCAAGTACATAAAAATCCCAAGTGAATCGATATCTTCCATACAAGAGCACAACCTCTTTACAAATTCTACTGAGGTTGGCAAGTCCTCCAATAGGGTTGGAGACGCATAAGGAAGTAGTAGCAAGAGTAGGTTCTAAGTTGAGCTTATTGCAAAGATCAATAGATATGAAGCTATGAGAAGCACTAGTATCGAATAATACCCTAATAGGTAAATCATGTAATGAAAAAGTACTTCGTAAGGTACCTTGGTCATCCTGAGCAGGACCATGGCCCCTTCCTCCCCTATTGTTTCCTCTGGTACTCATCCTTAAATACCAAAGAGATTGTTAAAACCAAGGATAGAAAATCATAGCATTTTAAGGAAAGTCTAATCAACGAATCAAAGAAGTTTGAAATGAAAGGGTTTGGATATTGAATCGATTCTCCTCATTCTAGGGTATTGCTACCCTATCTCTAATGAGTTTATATATAATCCCAAACTAAGGTTTTTAGGGAAACCGAAGCTCTGATACCAACTGTAACAACCCGTATATTTGGACCATTTAAATTGACAATAATCCACACATGTCAACTTAAATACTACAAAACACGAATCATTATGGGATTATAAATACATAAATGTAAATGAGAATCAATACAACATCATAGAACAGTCATAGAATAATGCAGCGGAAAATACATCGTCATAATAGCAGTTCATGAAGCTACTACATAAAATACGACAATGTCTTAACATCAAGTGACTAATACAAAAAATGTCCAACACACTAGGACATCAATACAGGAATAGAAATATACTGATAAAGATAAATGCTAAGCCTTCAGCATCTTCAACCAACCTTGATCAACAAACTGGATAGCTTTAGACTGACCCGAGCATATACAAAAAGAAACACTCGAGTCAGGACTCAAAATCTTATACAAGAAAATCAAGTGCAAGGGAAAAGTCCATAACTTAAAGATGAATAAAATAAACATCTCTAAGGATCCGATAAACTATCTATATATACAATAGAATACGATAGATAGATAATGTCTAATCAGTAAAGTACAATATTAAAATAGTGTTAAGGCGTTACCATAATCCCCTTAACACATTTTATTCCCAAGAGCATATACAAGACCGTAGTTTCCCCAAAACCGGAAGTCACCAGAGGGCAATCCATATACTAAAGGTACAAACCAAAACGTAGTGGTCGCGAATAGGATAATCAGTATGACAAGGTACATGAGGCGATACCAACTAGGATACTAGTAGTCGCGTGATCCGGACTGATGTTGAGCATAGCAGCTACTACCTCAACACCGCGAAACAACACTCCCAAATCAAGGGGTGCACCCAAATCGAATCACAAAAGTAATAGATATGGTATCGAAGAAGTGTGTCCGCTAGAGGTGGCAAATCTCAATGGCCCGGCGCGGCTCCTGTTTTAGTCATGTCAGGGGTCATCCAATATCGTTCTCTTTCTTCAGTCAACGCGTTCACCAAACCATCCACTTCGTTCTGGATCAACACTTCGCGTATAATAGTTATTAAAGTGGTTTTCGGTATCGATAGAGAGTATGTCCATATCCGATCCCGGTCTCTTTAATAACTACGTATTTATTACCCGATGGTCATTTAAGTTAACGTTTAAACAAATCAAAGTCCAAAAGTCAAGCTGCAAATTTGACTTTCACAATTTGTCATTTTCACGATTCAATTTATTTCAGATATTTAAAATCATATTTTCCCGATGAAATTTATGGTTTAAACATTTGAGTTAACAATATAATTAATTATTCAAGTTCAATTTAATAAATCTCACTTATTCAATTTAGTTAATGGTAAATTTTAGTTCACATCATTTAAACCAAATTCTATTCATTTCAATTCGTATTTACATTCATCGTTACATTAACCATAATCATAGATTTGGTTAAATCAATTTTATTAAATTTAAAATCATTCTAAATTTAAATTATCACTAAATTAAATCCCTAAAACTTTAGTTAGTTTCGTATTCCACTTAAGTCAAATTTTCTAAATCTCAAACTTAATTTACGACAAGTTTCAAATATATTTAATTAAAATCGATTTCAAGTCTAAATCTAACAAATCTAATAAAATTTCAAATTATTAAATTCTAAACTTCCTTGTTTTTAAATCTCATTTCAAATAAATTTGCCAATTCATTTTATTCAATAAAATAGGTTTATTAATCCGTTTCAATTAAACTCCATTAATTTATTCCTATTAATTTATTTTGATTAAATCCATTAATTAAATCCATTAATTTTGTTAACTAATTTCCAAAAAAATTGTTAAGTTTATTTCTTAATTTCAAATAGATTTCCATTTTAAAATAATTTTTGTTGACCAATCGGGTTTCTTATTTTTGATTATCTATCATAGGCCAAGTTGTTTAATTGGGTATTTATCATTTCAACCCGATATCATTCAATATAAAACAAGCATAGCAAAGGGAACTTGCAGTGTGATAACTGGGATGGTGTCAAAGTAAATAAACAAGCAATAGCAAACATACATAACAATTTATTAAATAATATCGAAATAATCGTATTAACTTACATTTGTTATTTATGCAAATTAATATAATTATTCCTAGAATCCACACCATCGTTTCATGCAGATTAAAGATTATTACATTATGGTTTTCACTTGGTGTCCGTTATCAAATTTCTGCATCAACCGTACATTCCATGGTTCAAAGTGAGGTTAACGCTATTTCCACGTGTTGATTTATTTAGCGTTCAAAAGGGGTCAAATTCAACATATATAATCCATTTTAAATTTGTTAACTATCCTATATCAATTTAATTTCATATTAAATTTCACTTAGATTAACAACCAAATTTTAACATCACATAACAATTTTAGTGTCACAACTATTTGTCGTAAACTAACAATATTCAATTTAACTTGCATAGCGATTTACAATTTTTATTTCAACAATTCTAACAATCAACAATTTAATATCCAAATTAATATTAACAACAATTTATCACTTGATTATCATAGCATAATAGATTTTGAGTCGTGAATAAAATATTCACCTTGCGTGGTTGAAGATGACGAAGCACGAAGACGAATAGTTAAAATAGACCCTAACAAGCACCACGCAACCGAACACAACAACAACTAGATGCAAATAAGGTAGATGGAAGCTTAGATCGCTGGATTAGCCTCAAATGGAACTGCGCAGACAAGGCATAAGTGAATCCATAGGTTACAAATTTTAACTGTTATATAATTTTAACATATTACATAAAAAAAAGTGGGAGTGTAGTAGAAAATCGACTGAGGCCAAGTCGTCGGCCAAGGCCAATGCGGAGGTCTAGGATGGTGATGGCGGTCAGGCTTTGCGGCGACGTCGACCAGTTGGCAATGGGTTGGTTGTTTGGAGCAGGGAACGTTGCAGTGGTCGGGAAAACAGTTGCGGGCTGCGGATTCGGGTGGTGCTGGTGTAGCAGTGGAGGGGGAAATGGCTGATGCAGTGGGTTCGCGCTGGTGGTGTGTGTGGCAATGGTTGAGGCGGACGAGGCAGGCTGTGGGCAGGGGCGCGGAGAAGGCAGGTGAAGTGGCGGTTGCTGGCGAGGTCGGTGTAGTGGGGCAGTGGTCGGCGAAGTCTGGCGTGGGCAGTGGGACGCGGGCTGTGGCGTGGCGTCTGGTGGTGCGGTGGAGTCCGGCGTGGGCAGTGGGTGGAGCGGAGGGGCTATGGCGTGGGGTATGGTGGTGCGGAGGGGCTATGGCGTGGCAGAGGGATGGTGAGCTGGGGCGGAGGGAGGCTGGGCGGAGGGCTGGCGAGCTGGGGCTGAGGGGAGGCTGGGGCGGAGGGCTGGCGAGCAGGGGCGTAGGGGAGGCTGCGGCGGAGAGGGTGGTGGGGTTGGTGACGGGCTGCTGGGGATGGGGTGCAAGGCTGGGGACGGAGTGCAGGGCTGGGGATGGGGTGCAGATCTGGGGACGGGGCTGGTGGGGTGGTGCTGTGGTGGAGCAGGTGGACGTGCAATGCATGAAGCAAGGGGAGGGAAGAGTTTCATTTTGGAGTTTGGAAGGGTGAGTTTCAAGCTGAAGTAAAGAAGAAAATAAAATATGCAGAGGAGAAGAAAAGTTACGTATCAGAGAGAAGCAAGAGTACAGTGAGAAATTAATGAATGAGCTGGTATGCATAGGCATTTAACGAAGGGAGATATATACAGTGGGGTTCAGAGTGTGCAGAGGTCAATGCAATGATGTTCTGTACAGTGATGGCTATTGGGTTTCTGAAGGGACAAAGGCTCCTAGAATTCTGAACGTTGGAAAGTAGGGTACCAGTTTGTGTGGCGTAACAGACCAGTTTGTTACTCCGTTAAACAATTTATAACTTGCAACGCCGAACTCCGATTGACATGAACAAATATACCGTTTTGATCAGCGCGACGAGGCGGTCACAACGGTATAAAGATATTGGTGGTTTGACGTTGTTTGCGAAGTGGTAAATCTTATTGAACCATTTGCTCGAGCGACAATTTAACTAGCAATTAAAAGCGGAATTTGACGAAACAAAATGTGCCGTCATGATCAGAATATTTTTCTTATGCAACATTGTGAAAAATATTTGAGTTCGGACGATAGAAAATTTACACATAAAATTTAAACTAATATGCAAATGCGACGAGCGAAATTTACTTCCATATTATTCGACGAAATTTGGCGTACGCCTATGTCTATCTAGACGCATTCCAAATATGAAGTTTGAATAGCAACGGAAGTTGTTTGTGAAAATTCGAAATTTTCTATTACGGAGAATGCAGCAAAACACCGAAGAATAAGATCGACGGAGCTAAAGATGTCCGAATTTTGAAAAATGAAAAATGACGTCTTTGTTAGAAGATGATTTAGAATTTTTCTATGTAAAAATATTTAGGTTCGGAAGAAATTTTTTTCCACGTTTTAAAATGAACTGATGTGCAATAAAATGCGAACGAAATTTACTGCGGTATTTTCCAACGAAACTTTACCCATATCTATAACCATCTAGGCGCAATTTAGAAACAAAGTTTGGACGTTGATTGAAATCATATGTAAGTTTCACATTTTATATTAAAATAACGGTTCTAAAATTTTTAAAATTGGGTCGGAATTTCAGGGTCGTTACAGTGCTTGTACTGGAAATTTCGAGGAAGAAATTCTTTTAAGGAGGGGAAGTAACTACCCGGATTTTTAGCCATTTTTTATTAGAATAATTAACTAATTTTAAATACTGAAATATTAATTTTTGTAAGTCGAATAACTTAATTTTTTGATATTGAGAATATATCTGAATCTTTGAATTTTGAAAGCTATACTATATTTCCAAACGCTAACTTCTGAATATGATATGAATATGTGTATATATATAAGCTTCACCATTTCAAACATATGATATATATATATATACATACATATATGAAGTTTCATCATTTCAAACTTAAAATCAAGCACACAAAAAAATCAAACAGCCCATAAATAAAAAAATCAAGCACACAATAGTTGAAAATAATAATAAAATGATGAATCCTAAACATGAATAGCAGCCACCCTATTGTGTACTTAGCCTCTTTTTTGCTTGCACTATGCACTTCCTTTCTCTATATATATCCATGTTGTTCATATAATAAAAAAAGATCTGCCATTAAAATAAAAAATAGATTTAGTTATTCAAATGCTTGGAGGGAGAAGTAAAGCACAGCAGCAGTTCATATATTTTAAGCAGTGAGTAGAACTTCTTGTTTTGTTTACTAGATATTTCATATACTTTCATAACTGTTGATTTTGGATGAATCTTTGATTTGTATCAAGTATATATGTGGTTTTTTATGGATATGTGTGTGTATATGTATATTCGACATTGTCAGTTAAATCCAAAACACTGTGCTTCTTCACAAAAGCTCCTCTGTTCATTTTTACATGATAAAACAATTAAACCTTTCCACTTTAAAAATCTATATCTCAACATTCCTTCAGTTTTAAATCATGATTCCAAAACAAAAATTGTTTGTTTTTTAGTATAGAATATTTTAAAATTTATTTCATTTAATTCTATAGAGCATAGAGGGAGAAAACAACTTATAATAGTGAGTAGGTCACTTTTTGTCGAAATTGAATTGTCATAATTTAATCAATGATTACATAGTTGTGTTCGTTGTTAAAAAACATGATTTTAAAAATTGATTTCAGGATTTTTTTTAGTGGCGTGTGGGGAGAATTTTGGAGTTGATCAGATTTGGGTGTTTTGTCTAATTACAGTGATCTGGGTGATTTCACTTCATGGAGATTGGCATGGAGGAGCGTTGAATATTGATGGAGCATCTAGGAAAAATGGAGCGGAATTTTTAGATGCGTGTGTGTGTTAAACGAATTCAAACTAGGGTTTAGGCCGATGTTCTTTGGTCTTGGATTTCGTGGTATTGGCGATGACAAGGAGGGATAGAGATGTGTGCATAAGGGGGAAATGGTAGGGGAGGTTGTGGCAGAGCTCTTGGTGTATTTTGGTAGTTGATGATGTTCAGCGGTGTCGTGGCGAGGTGTTGTGAGGCGTTGGTGACATGGCTTTCATTCCAGTGAAGGAGTAAGCAGCTTGAGTTTCGAACTGAGTGTTTGATTGCGTTTTTCAGGTTGGAAATCGTGATGTGGTGGTCGTGTCGATCTACTGGAATGTTCGACGGCGTGAAGAGTTGGACAGATTTTTTGTGAATATGCACACATTCATGCATAGTACGTGCACGTATCCTTGCCTTCGAATTGAAAATGAAAGAGTAGGAGTGGACAAGCTGGAAAGAAGGAGAAAGGAATGGATTTGGGCCAGGTTTGGGTGGTATTGGGCTGAGTGGTTTTAAAAGTAAAGTAAATTAAATTTATTATTTTATTTATAATCTATAAAAGAAAAACACTATTTCTTTCTCGTTTCAAATCCAATCGATGCACAAACTTTTGCATCGGGATCCTATCACCAAGTATTTTCATCTGAACTAATATTGTCAAGATTTTTGCAATGTAAAATTTGTTGATTTATAATAATTGAAAGTGAATAAATAAGTAATTTCTTATTTAATTAATTGTATGTTAATTAATCAATTAATTTTTAAATGGACTGTTTAATTTTAATTGATTATGAATAAATCAATTATTAAATTTCTTTGATTGACCAGGAATCTGGATTAAAAATATAACTTGACTCGGTTAATTGAAACCATTCCAGTTCTGATTTGTAAATTGATTTAATATTAATTATACATCGTTGATTGTAGTTAATGATCTATGCTTTGACCTAGGCGTGGTTTTTCTTATATGCTCTGGTCAGAACGAGCATATTTCCAGGTTTAGATGGATATTTTTGGAGCTTCAGGAGAGGAGCTGGAGGCCCAAAGACGTATTCGCGTAGATGATTATATTTCCATTGCCTGCATTGGTGTATATTATTCAGCAGTTGTGAGGATAGGTTGTTATAACTGTCCGAGCTGAAATAGGTTAGTATACTCTGATTGATGTATGTATGTATGTAAATTACAGTATTGTTTTTATGTAAAGATTTGTTATATAATATAGATTATTCGTTCTGCTGTGAGATTCTATGTTGTTTAGTTCTTCTATCTTCTTTCTTCTTTTCTTTTTCCTAACTATTCTCTTTCCCATTCAATTTGGGTTGGACATGTGTGGTTTATTGTCAACTTAAACTGTATGGTAAAGTGGGTTGTTCCACTTTTCAAAATATACTCTTACATTTGCGCACATGAATATCTTTCCATTCTTCTCTTTTAAATGCGCATACCTCATCGTACACCTTTTTCTTTCTTTTCCTTTATTAGTGGAATTCATACACATTTAACTTATTTCTTAACAAATAAGTTTTTCTTTGTTCTAGCACTAATCCCTTATTTTCAAAATAGACGAAAAACGCAAAATGCGAGCTACAGTAAATGCTCTATATCTTCTTTATATGGTATCCATTTCTGACAATATATATATATATATATATATGTGTGTGTGTGCGTGTGTGTGTGCGTGTGTGTGCGTGTGTGTGTGTGTGAATTTGGGCTAGAAAAATTTAATTAATACAATGGAAAAGTCAAAATTCCCAAATTCATTTATTTGTGAAAATTTACTATTTTGTCCATTTATGTAAATTTACATTTTTAACATTTTAATTCATTATTAAAAGTCACGAGGTGTTACATTTCTATATTTTTACTTTATAATTATATAGTCAAAATTATTTATTTAATGTTGTAAATTGTATTCTTAGATACCAAGTGGTCATTGAAGATAGTACTAAGAGAATGGGTGCAAAAATTGCCAAATCTATTTGTAAGGAGGTCTAAAACTCAAAGCATTTGCAATTGTTTATTCATTTAAGCATGAAACTCATCCTAGCATAGATCTCCATGTTTCTCTCATGACATATCTTCCATCAAATGTTCATTGCTTTTGGCATAAATTTCAAATAACTAACAATGTTTTTCGATCTATTTAAGGCACTCTCGAATGATAATACAAAATATGGTATGATGCAGCAATAGGAAATTTCAAGGATTTGATGGCTGTTGGGATTAAAGGCCCTACAAAGGTTCGTTATTTTGTCTTTGAGAACAACTATTTTCCCATTACATATTTGCTTTGTCCAAGTGTGCATGTATCTTCAACCAATACATTTTTTGGTGATCTTCTAAGATATCATTCAAGTTAATAAGTAGAGAGGAGTTCTTTTAAAATGCTGCAAAATATAAAAATTAATGGAACTACTTAAAACTGTATGATGATAGGTAGGGAGGTGTTGTCTGGAGCATGCAACTTTAGTTGCTAAAACATTCTTGATGTCTGATGTCATGGTGGTTGATATCAAAGGGCCTGAACCTATTCCGGCTGGAAACTCAATGGACAACTCAGGTTCGTAACTAATTTTATCTATTTATTTCTTATCTTTGTTGAGGATATATTTTTGATTTATTCACTTGTTATATTTTGATTTTGACAGGGACACGGAAGATGATCTTAAGGCTATTTAACACTAGAGGGGGGGTGAATAGTGTTTTAAGAATTTCTTTAAAACTTCTTTGATTTAAATTGATTTAACTAACTTAATGCAAATACACAATCACAGATCAAATCATAGAATCACAAACAGATGCAAATATAAATAAAAAGCAAGTAAAGGAAAGAACACACCAGGAATTTTATACTGGTTCGGTGTTACCCTACATCCAGTCCCGCACAACTCGTACGGCTTTCTATTCAATAATAATCTAGATTACAATCCCTCGATTCCAAGGCAACGAGGTACACCCTCCAGATTCTCAGGTCTCTGGGTAGAACCACTTTATTCACAGGACACAAGTTCACCCGATCGATTTCCAAGGACACGATCACACCTTTATAACCCTAAACAAATTTCTTTGAGTACAAATGTATCTATAACTCTGATAAGCACTGAGATTCTTTGAAGAGAGTGGCAGAGAATCAAACTAGAGATATTCTGGTTTGATTCACTTAAGATTTCGGCAGAATGTGGATAGGATGATTAGAAAATAAGATAAGAGAGTAAAGAGGAGAGAAAATAAAGAAAGTAGTTACTGGAAAACGTCCATAACAGTCTCTATTTATAGAGAATGAATGGATGTGTCCATTCAAAGAGATTTAAACGAATAGACACTTCTTTTGAAAACAACCTTTGCTATAACGGGAAGCATGTCGACATGACGAGTAACTATGATGTCGACATGGTCTATTAAAAATGATGATTTGCTTTTCTTTGAAAATGATGATTTAAAACATATGCAACTTTATTCAAATGGACTCTATGTATTTGTATAAGGTATTTAGAAGTAGAAATACTTATGAATATATATATGTATATATACTAAAATATATTTAAAATCAAGGTAAATAAACTAAAGTAAATATAATATTAAAATAGATTTTGAGGCTAAAATATCAAGGACAATTTTGAAATCAAAATATAACAAAATGATAAATATGATTTTTAGGCTAAAACATTTTTGGAAATACGAATGAAGGTTTTTCTTTTGAAAAGGAATATTTGAAAATCATTTTATGAAACAAGAGATAATTTTGAAAATCATTTTGAATCAAAATTAGTGGATAACAAAATAGGGCTACTATCCGTTCCACTAGATATTTCGTGAGTTCCATCTCACTAGGGTTCCATCCCTTTAACAAGAACGAAGTGGATTCCATTCCACGAGTAAATTGGATAAAAAAGAATGATAGTGCTTTCAAGGAGTTTTAACAAATATCTAACCTAACTATATTATTTGTCTTGAACTCTTGAATATCTTGAATCTCATGAGTCTTCAATTTTGAACTCTTGATCTTTGTCTTCATCAATTTTGTCTTCTTTACTGTACAGTCTTCTTTTGTTGATACCTGCATATAGATTTCCTGCACATATATATTTTATAACACTTCTATAGTTGTTGTCATCAAAACCATTATCCTATAGACTAACAGATTTTGCAAGTTACAGATACTAGAATAGCGAAGCCTGGAGTTCGGCAGAAGAGCTTGTTTTTGTAGATTTTATCCATTTTACTATATTTTAAATAGGAGAGTTTTTAGGATTCATCTCGGTGCGTTGATTATGATAATCCCATCTCATGTTAGTGTACAATATAACTTGTATTCTTATTGTTGGTGAGTGGGTAAATGATGTAATTGTTTAAAATGTAATGATAAAATTTATGCATTTGCTGAGAATTTATGAATAGTTAGTTTTATGACATCATTGAAATTGGATCATCTTCTAGATTTGTTGGAATAACTGGCCAATGTACCAAAGATTTATTTGCTTAACAAAAAGTGGTTTTTGCATCAATTGTTACGAACAGCCGATGCAAAAGGGTTGTATTTTGCATTGGTTGTTAGTACCAACCGGTGCAAAAGGGAAAACTTTTTTAAGCCAATAGCCCCCTTTTGCATTGGTTGTTACTAACAACCAATGCAAAATTCTATCCTTTTTCATCGGTTGTTAGTGACGACCAATGTAGAAAAACCACCTTTTGCTTCGGTTGTATAACTGATGCAATATGTTCAGGCCTATAGCATTGTCTACATTTCCAATTGTTGTTGAACCAAAGCAACAGGGGGTAAACAACCGATGCAAATGACCTGTTTTGTAGTAATGTGCTTACTCCCTCCTCTACCTCCCTTGATTGTATATTCACGTTAAATATATTAATTAATATGATTAGTTAAATAACAAAATAATTCAAAATAAAAACAATATCATTTAAAAAAAGCTTACTTGCTTCCTTTCTCCAATGTCCTCCCCTTCATTTCCTATTCTTCCTTTCCTACCCATTTCTTCCTCCGTCTTTCCCCCTCCTCCTCAACCACCCGATCCTCCTCCCCCATGTTCTTCTTCCATCCCAATCCCTCATGCCCCTCTTCCCTTGTAACGACCCACTATTTTGGACCATTCAAATCGATAATAAAACCACACATGTCAGACTTGAATAATTCAAAACAATAAATTGTAAATAAATTTGGAGCAAATAAAACCAATCACAGAATCACAGACACAGAATATCAGAATAACTCGCAGCGAAAAATAAAATACATATTCGTTCATGAAGCTACTACAATACATAGTCTCAAAACAGTTACAAAATACCATAGTCTTAAAACAGATACAATAGAAGTCTGAATACATAATTTCACAAATACATAAGCAAAGCTGAATGAAACGACTGAAATGGAAATGGACAACTAGATAGACAGATAACTCTAGCAAATCTCTAGCTCCAGAAGATGAATCCAAAGCTGTGATACTCAGGCTGACCCGAGCGTAAAGCAAAACAAAAAACACTCGAGTCAGGACATACATACTTATAAAATGTAAATCAACTCAAGTGAACTGTAATAGAAATGCATCAATAACTTAAAGGATGCTTGGGATCGCCCATCCTTTAAGGATCCGTTAAACTATCTACTATGTAGTAAGCTACGCTATTATAATAATGTCTAAAGTAAAGTAAACTTATTTAAAAATAGCGTTAAGGCTTTACATTTTCCACCTTAACACATTTTTAGGTATGCCAATAGTCTATACAGTACCATAATACTCTGTAAACTGGAGCTACCAGAGGATACTCCATAGGTACGACACAAATCAAACTCGTAGTAAAGCATGCTAAGGTAGGTGACACGGCACAACTAGGCAATGACAGGGTAGATATACCAATTACACTTCCGGGCCGGTGGTGACGCAGAGCCGCAGCAATCGCCCACCTCGAGCCACACTCCCGAATCAAAGGGGTGCACCCAATCAATCACCAAGTAATAGAATGGTCTACGATGGAATGTGTCCGATCAGAGGTGCTACCTCATTAGCCCGTCAATTGCTCATGTTTTAGCCACCTTATGCCAACTCGCGGGAGTTGGGTCCACGTTTATACCTCAAAATAGAATCGTCACCACCATCCTACTTCATTCTTGAATCTCCACCTCATACACAGTTGTTTAAGTGGTTTTCGGTATCGACATAGAGTATGTCCATATCCGATCCCAGTCTCTTTAACAACCAATCGTTACTATAACCCGTGGTTATAAATTTCAAAAATGTTTTATATTTCAATCAAACATATTCATTTAAAACCCTTTAAATTCGATGTTAATATCTTCAAAAAAATGTGATAATACATATATTAGCATTTCAAAATCATCTTTCAGAAACAACAGCACTTAGAAAACGTTACTGTACAGATAGTAGTATTTCAAAAATATTGTCTTTTCAGAAACCGCAGCACTCAGAAAACGTTACTGCAGATATAGTGGTGTTTGGAAAACACAGTACATTGTTAGAAATGGTAGCACTTAGAAAACACTACCTTAAAACCACAGCATTTCAGAAATGCTGCCAATACAAATCTGAGGTTTACTATAACATTTCAGAAACATCATACTTTCAGTTTTTCACCATTTTTAACTTATAAAACATATCTCACTTTTTAGAAATATATATTTGGATATCATTTCACTCATGATTGAATAAAATAGAATTATATAAATAAAATATCCAAATTAAACCATAATTCATTCATTAAGTCAAAATTACATTTAAATTTCTTAACTTTACTTTTAACAAATAACTTGATACTTTATTTACTTTAAAATATCCATTTCATAAATAAATATTTTAATTACTATTTAAGCCTAAAATGGCATTTCAAATCAAATTTTCAATTATTAAGTCAAATCACATTTTAAATTTTATATTTCAATCATTTATTAACTTATACAATTTTAACTTATAGAAAATCACTATAAAATTTATTTAAATCATTTAAATCCAATTTAAGTTAAAATCTCATATATTTTATACAGGTAAATAGGCATAAAGAAGAAGTTGCAAAAAAATTTAGTCTTAGGGACAACAAGTTTGTATTTTAGTTTGAAGGACACTTTTTAGTGTAAACTGAAAATGATAGTTACAACTACCATTCTGTGAATTACACTAAACTATGTCCTTTAGCGTAAAAAACAAACTTCTTGTCCCTGAAACTAAATTTTTCTCTAACTTTTTCCTTGAGCCTAAAAACCCCTATTTTATATTCCAAATACTTAAAATTTCAAAAAATATTTATATTTAAAATTAACCATGGGTTTGTATAATATTTTCTAACCTAGGTCAAGTGAATACGGATATATATCATTTCAATCCGAAATAAAATCTGGGGTTTGATCATTTCAAACCCGCAATCCCAAGTCAAATAAAAATCGCTCAAGCCTATCATTTCAGCTCATAACGACTTTTCCTTATTCTAAAGTCCATTCGGGTATGTATCATTTTAACCCATAGTGAGGGAACTTGCAGTGTGAGAAACAGAAATATAAAATAAACAGTAAAGCATAGCATGTCATATCAGGTGATGAAACAGGTATATAATCAGGTTATAACATCAAATATCATATCACTGGCATATATGAAACTACTATCAACATGGCATATCACTACTACACATTCACATGACTTTGTTTCACAATTTTATAAGTACGAAGTCGTGAGTGATAACTCACCTTCTAAAGCTAGAGATGACAAATTCAAAACACAAGACTAAACTCCGAAAAGCACGACAAAGCACGAATCAAATTCGAGGAGATGGAGAGCCAAGATCCAAGTCTTGTAAACAACAATTACAAAACATACATAACTATATAATTTAACACAAAAGAATATAAGAATTAAACAATACAAAACAAAGACAAAGTGGAACAAAATGACTTGACTCATGCAAGTGGTTCAGCCACATCACCAATGGGCTTGACCATCACCAAAAGTGGTTCGGCCTAGGCTAGTTGCTACATGAAATGCTCGGCTATGGTCAGGAAATATACGGTCAGGCAAAGGGAAGTGAAGAGGTAGGGGTTGTGGAATGCAAAAAGGCAAGGGAAATGGATGGTCAAGTGGTTCGGCTGTAGGCTAAAGTGGGTTCGATCTGGGTCCATGCTTGGTTCAGGTCAGGTGCAAGCGTCCTTAGGTGCGGCAAAGGGTCAGGTCTGGTCATGTCAAGGGGCTGGAGATGGTGGAAGTGATTGTGGCCGAGGTAAATAGGGAGGAAGATGGTGAATATGTGGAGTTCGGCTAGGGTTTTTGTGATGTTTTGAGGAGGAGTTTAATCAAGAGGTCACGGCCATGGTCAGGTCAGATCATCAGGTGAGGTGGTGCTGGCCGTACAAGTGGTGGTGGATGAGATGGTCGGCAAGGCTAGGGATGATGATTGGTGGAGGACGAACATTGCTTGCAACACAAAATATAAGAGAAAGATAAAGAGGAAGAAAGAAGAAGAAACTTACTGAATATTTTTCTCAGGTGATAAAATGAGAACGTGAGTAGGAAGAGGGATGTTTTCTATGTGAATGATAAGTGAGAACGTGAGAAGTTTTGAACGGCTAGGAAATGTAAAGGCATCAATTCACACTTAAAACAAAAACTCAAGTCTTTTGGAATTTCCAAAGCCCAATATCAAAAGCCCATTTCAAAACAAGCTCAAAATAAAAAATAAAATCCAAATCCCAAAAATATACAAGATGGAAAAATAAAATAGAAAAATAACCAATGAAATACAGAGAAAAATTGCATGTATAACGCTGAATTTTATCAAATTTAAAAAGTATAAAACATAATTTGACGAAACGAAAAACATGACGTATATCAGAAGCAAGTATAGTTTCAAAGAAAAAGATTGGAAATTAAAATTAAAATTTAAAAATTTCAACTGAAAGTCAAAGTTTGACCAAAGTTGACCAAAATATAAAATTTTCAGAAAATCATTATTTTATTATATTTGGAAAATAAATTTAAAAAAAATCCAAAAATAAATTGGAAAATTCCAAAAATCAAATTTAAAAATGATTTAAAATCAAAGTTTCAAATAAAAAAATTAATTTAAAATATTTGTTAAAATTAAGGGTTATTACATCCCTCCTCTTTCATTTCAAACCCTAACCATGTTCCTTCTTCTTCTTTTCCTACCCTTCTTCCCTCCTCTTTAGCTTCAAACCTTATCTATGTCCCTTCTTCTTCTTTAATCTAGCTCCATGCAGGCCATTCTCCATGGTCCTCTGATGCAGCCCAGCCTGATGATACCATAGGTCGCGAGCGACCTAGCGAACTCATAAGTCACGTACGACCTAACGGGTTAAAAGATAATGAAGCGCGCCCGGGCAATTCAATTGTTTTAAGTCGTATGAAGATCTTAAGTCGATGGAGACATAGTGAAGATCGCTCGCGAGCTAACGAGTTAAAGGATAAGGCACTCAAGCGACCTAACGAGTTACTCAGTCCTTTAGGTAGCTCCGACTTTCTGAGTTTCGACTTTGACGAGTTACGACCTAAGTTAGGTCGCGGGAATGAATTACGACCTATGTTAGGTTGCTGATTCATATGCCGCAAGATTACTGAAGTTATGCTATCTTTTAAGTCGCTCCTTTCCTTAGGTCGCTCACTGAAGAAATGCTACTCCTTATGTCGCTGAAGGGTTAGGTCGCTCCAGATGCTAAGTTGTTTTCTTGAAGGTCGCTCACAAAGCCGAAGCTCAACCAGAAGAGGTGTTATCTTTTAGGTCGCTCAAGAGTTAGGTCGTAAGTCGTTCCTGTTGTAAGTTGTGATGTTGTAACTATTGTAAATACTCTAAGTCGTAAGTCGCACTGCTATGATGTGTTGTATTGTATTTGTTGTTTCTTTTTAAGTTGCGTGTGTTGTAACGTGTTTGTTAGGTCGTTAACGACCTATAATAGGTCGTAAGTCGTAGGTCGGCCATCTGTTAGGTCGTGGAAGTGTGTTGTAAACTGCCTATAAATATGGGGGTTGCGTCATTTGTAAACTCATTTGATTTTGAATAAACTTTTGTTTGAGTGCTTTGTGCCTCTTCTCAAATTGGTAGTTAAGTGTAATCTCCTATCTCCACCTTCGGCATTCGAGTGCGCTCGAATCAACGATTGTTGAAGCCAATTCACGGTATCAAGTGCGCTTGATCAACGTTCGAAGAATTGCAGATCTTCTTTTCACGGCATCGTGCACGATCAACGTGACGAAGATAGCTAGATTCCGGTATCTTCGAGATCAACGGAATTGGGCGTTTGGTATTTTCAATCTACTGATTGCCACTTTCACCGTTTCATCCATTTCAGTTATCCGCTGCTGCGTCATTTGGTATCAAAGCTAGACTTAGCCAATCATAGCTAAGCCGAGTCTTTGGAGCCTATTCTTATTGAAGAGACAAGACTGTACATCACATTGTGTTGAAGAGTCAAGGCCGTGCATTGTTTGTTCATTTGTTGTTCAAGGCCGAGAGTTAAAGCGAGCTAGTTGAAGTGTAGATCCGAGCTTAGTGAAGAAGCCGTGCATCACTTTGTGGATCAAGGCCGAGTTAAAGATTTGAGTTAAAGTTGAAGATTGTTTGATTCGATAATGCCGCCGAGAAGAGCTAATCGCCATCAGAATGTTGAAGCGTTGTATCGAAGAGAAGAAGCCGAGAAAATGGAACAACGCATCAATGAAAAGTTTGATGAAGGCATTAGGAAGTTAGAGAAATTGATGAATGATATGAATCAAGGACAAAGGAGTAGGTCGCCAGTCTCGAACCATGGAGGAAACAGAGTTTCGCCATCGGTTACGGAAGCGAGGAGGGTGTCGCCGCAATCTTATCGAGAAGGAAGAGAATCTTCAGTTTCATTGTGAAGAGAACATCATGAGTATAGAGATGAAGAGAGAAGAACTCCACGTGAGTTTGAACCTGAACCATATCGTGATGATGAAAGACAAAGTCGAAGGGATATGCATGATCATAGAGATGTTGATGGTCGAGATCGTTATCGAAGTACATCTATTTTTGGTGAAGATGGTGGTAGATGTAGTGTTCGTTCTCGAGATCAAGACCAAGTACGAAATGCATACCGGGATGTAGAAGATGATCGACGATGGGAGTCGGGGATGAAAACTGAAATTCCAGAATTCAAGGGTGGAATGGTAGCGGAAGAATTTTTGGATTGGTTGTCTAATGTGGAAGAAATTTTTGACTTCAAAGAAGTACCCAAGCATCGTAGAGTGAAGTTGGTTGCTACACGATTGAAAGGGAGAGCTATGGCATGGTGGCAGCAAACTAAACTTACACGGGAGAGAATGGGAAAGTCAAAGATTGAATCATGGGAGAAGATGAAGAAGTTGATGAAAGCTACTTTCTTGCCTTATAATTATCAATCTCTTATGTATCAGCGATTGCAGAATCTGAGACAGGGAACAAAATCAGTGAATGATTATGCAGATGAATTTTATCAATTGATTGCAAGGAATGATATCATGGAGACAGAGGAGCAGTTAACCGCAAGATTTGTTGGAGGATTGAGGATGCAGATTCAAGATATGGTGAATATGTTTGATCCCAGATCTGTTGCTGAAGCACATCAAAAGGCTCTAGCTTGGGAGAAGCAAGGTAGGAGAGGTGGTGGTGTGTTTACAAATTCCAACAATCAAATGAAAGGGGCTAGTAGCAATGCGAATGTTTCTATGGCTGTTGCAAAACCGGTTGTTAGTGAAGTTCCTAAGACCAAGATCAATAGTGGTATCAAATGCTTCAATTGCCAGGAGTTTGGTCACAAAAGCAATGAATGTCCAAAGCCAAAGAAGCGAGTGATGGTTGCTAAGGCAGAGGATGAAGAAGTAGAAGCTGAATGTTCTAATTCACCACATGCTGAGGAAGAAGAATTGTTGTCCGGAGATGATGGATATACTTTAACGATGAGGAGATCTTGTTTGACACCAAAACAGGAGGAGGAAACTAGCTGGTTGAGGAGTAACATCTTTCAATCAACATGCACTATCTTGGGAAGGGTTTGTAATTTGTGATTGATGCAGGAAGCTGTGATAATATCATTTCTTCAGAAGCTGTACAGAAGTTGTCATTGAAAACAGAGAAGCACCCAAAACCTTACAAGTTAGCTTGGTTGAGGAAAGGTGGGGAGGTGAAGGTTGGACGAAGAGCTTGTGTAAATTTTTCGATTGGGAAGAAATACAAAGATGAAATTTGGTGTGATGTTGTGGATATGGATGTATGCCATCTGTTGTTGGGGAGACCATGGCAGTATGATAGAGCTGTGCAACATGATGGTCGTACTAACAGTTACAGTTTCATGTTTGAAGGTACTAAAATCACTTTAGTTCCTAAGAAGCGACAACAAGAAGAAAGCAAGTTGGAGTAGATTGAAGAACTTAAAACTTTGTTATCTTTGAAGGAGTTTGTTAAGGAAGTAGAAGAGGAGCCTGAAGTATTTTTGTTGATTGGACGTGAGAGTAATGAAGTGGTTGAAATTCCTGAAGAAGTAAAGCAAGTGCTGGAAGAATTTGACGATGTATTTCCTGAAGAGCTGCCAACGGAGTTACCGCCATTGAGGGAAATACAACACCAAATAGATCTTGTCCAGGAGCTGTGTTACCACATAGACCACATTACAGAATGAGTCCAAAGGAACACGAGGAGTTGAGAACGCAAGTGGAAGAGTTGCTTGAACAAGAGCGTGTACAAGAAAGTTTAAGTCCTTGTGCAGTACAAGCTTTGTTAGTGCCGAAGAAGGATGGAACGTGGAGGATGTGTACCGATAGTCGGGCTTTGAACAAGATTACTGTGAGGTATAAATTTCCGATGCCTAGATTGGATGACTTGTTGGATCAACTTAGTGGGGCTACTATCTTTTCGAAGATCGATTTGAAGAGTGGTTATCATCAAATTCGAATTAGACCAGGGGACGAATGGAAGACAACATTCAAGACGAGAGAAGGATTATATGAATGGCTGGTTATGCAGTTTGGTCTTTCGAATGCACCTAGTACATTTATGCGGGTGATGAATCGGATCTTTAGACCATTTATTGGGAAGTTCGTGGTGGTGTATTTTGATGATATACTGATATATAGTAGAAGCACAGAAGAACACTTGCAACATCTGAGAGAAGTGTTGATGATACTGCGACAGGAACAATTTTATGCTGCAACGAAGAAACGCGTGTTCATGACGCATAGTGTTTTATTTTTGGGATATGTTATTTCAGAAGGAGGTATACAGCTGGATCAGAATAAAGTTGAAGCAATCAGAAATTGGCCACAACCCAGGACGATAACAGAAGTTAGAAGTTTTCATGGGTTAGCTTTATTCTACCGAAGATTTATTCCACACTTCAGTAGCGTGATGGCACCAGTTACTGATTGTATGAAGGGGAAGCAGTTTTCATAGTCAGAGGAAGCGGGATTTTCTTTTGAGCGAATCAAGGAACTTTTGACGACAGCACCAATTGTAGTGCTGCCGGATTTTCAGTTGTTGTTTGAGTTACATACTGATGCATCTAAGGTTGGAATTGGAGGGGTGTTAAGTCAAAGGGGACGTTCTATTGCATATTTCAGTGAGAAGCTATCGGGAGCCAAGATGAGATATAATACTTATGATGTGGAATTATATGCTATTGTTCAAGCTATAAAACATTGGAGACACTATTTGTTCCATAAAGAATTTGTTCTGTATACTGATCATGAAGCACTGAAACATTTGCAGGGACAGGACAAAATTGCAGCCAGACATGCTTCGTGAATCGCATACCTACAACAATTTACATTTGTGGTGAAGCATAAGTCGGGAATTACAAACCGGGTGGCAGATGCATTGAGTCGAAGGAATCATTTGTTGACTACAATGAAGGTTGAAGTGACAGGGTTTGATGTGTTGCCAGAATTGTTTGTTGATGATCCTTATTTTGCGAAGTCTGTTGATGAAGTCAAGAAGGGGAAGACGGATGAGTATGTGTTGGTGGATGGTTTTCTATTTAAGGGGAATCGATTGTGCATACCAGAGTGCAACTTACGAATGAAGATTGTGAAGGAGTTGCATGAGGAATGTCATGTGGGTAGAGATCGTACTTTGCAATTGATTTCTCAATCTTATTATTGGCCTTCGTTGAAGCGGGAAGTTGAAAAGTTTGTGGTGAGACGTCATATTTGCCATGTTTCCAAAGGGACAGCGACGAATGTGGGACTGTATATGCCCTTACCTATGCCTACTAGACCATGGGTTGATATAAGCATGGATTTTGTTTTGGGGTTGCCAAGAACTCAGCGAGGGAATGATTCAATATATGTTGTAGTGGACAGGTTTTCGAAAATGGCACATTTTATAGCATGTAAAAGGACCGCTGATGCAGTCCGGGTTGCTCAATTGTTCTTTAAAGAGGTGTATCGATTACATGGGCTACCTGAATCTATTGTTTCTGATCGGGATACTAGATTTCTAAGCCATTTTTGGTTAAGTTTGTGGAAGATGGTTGGAACGAAGCTGAATTTGAGTAGCGCCTATCATCCGCAAACAGATGGGAAAATGGAAGTGGTGAATAGATCATTGGAAAACTTGCTGAGATGTCTTGTGAAAGATAATTTGAAGAGCTAGGATATGAAATTGTGTCAGGCAGAATTTGCACATAATCATGCTGTTAATCGAAGTACTGGATTCAGTCCATTTCAAGTTGTATATTCAGCAATTCCGAAGGGACCGTTGGATTTGACGACAGTGCCATATCAGAAGGGAGTTGTTAAGCGAGCTGGTGATTTTGTGACTGAGTTACAGGAGTGCCACAGAACTATTCATGAATGATTGCTTGCATCAAATGAGAAGTATAAACAACTGGCAGATAAAAAGCGAAGGAGTGTGAACTTCAGAGAAGGTGATTTGGTTTACGCCGTGTTGACAAAAGATCATTTTCTAGTTGGAACGTACAATAAATTGAAAGCGAGAAAGATTGGTCCAGTAAAGATCTTGAAGAAAATCAATGATAATGCATATCAGTTAAAGTTGCCAGATCATCTTCACACTACAGACGTTTTTAACGTCAAATACTTGATTCTGTATCATGGGGATGATCCTGTTGTGGAAGAGGAAAGCGCAAATTCGAGGACGAATTTTTCCCAACCAGGGGAGGATGATGCAGCCCAGCCTGATGATACCTTAGGTCGCGAGCGACCTAGCGAACTCATAAGTTGCATATGACCTAACGGGTTAAAGATGATGAAGCGTGCCCGGGCAATTCAATTATTTTAAGTCGTATGAAGATCTTAAGTCGATGGCGACATAGTGAAGATCGCTCGCGAGCTAACGAGTTAAAGGATAAGTCTCTCAAGCGACCTAACGAGTTACTCAGTCCTTTAGGTCGCTCCGACTTTCCGAGTTTCGACTTTGACGAGTTACGACCTAAGTTAGGTCGCGGGAATGAATTACGACCTATGTTAGGTCGCTGAATCATATGCCGCAGGATTACTGAAGTTATGCTATCTTTTAAGTCGCTCCTTTCCTTAGGTCGCTCACTGAAGAAATGCTACTCCTTATGTCGTTGAAGGGTTAGGTCGCTCCAAATGCTAAGTTGTTTTCTTGAAGGTCGCTCACAAAGCCGAAGCTCAACCAGAAGAGGTGTTATCTTTTAGGTCGCTCAAGAGTTAGGTCGTAAGTCGTTCCTGTTGTAAGTTGTGATGTTGTAACTGTTGTAAATACTCTAAGTCGTAAGTCGCACTGCTATGATGTGTTGTATTGTATTTGTTGTTTCTTTTTAAGTCGCGTGTGTTGTAACGTGTTTGTTAGGTCATTAACGACCTATACTAGGTCGTAAGTCGTAGGTGGGCCATCTGTTAGGTCGTGGAAGTGTGTTGTAAACTGCCTATAAATATGGGAGTTGCGTCATTTGTAAACTCAGTTGATTTTGAATAAACTTTTGTTTGAGTGCTTTGTGCCTCTTCTCAAATTGGTAGTTGAGTGTAATCTCCTATCTCCACCTTCGGCATTCGAGTCCGCTCGAATCAACGATTGTTGAAGCCAATTCACGGTATCAAGTGTGCTTGATCAACGTTCGAAGAATTGCAGATCTTCTTTCACGGCATCGTGCGTGATCAACGTGACGAAGATAGCTAGATTCCAGTATCTTCGAGATCAACGGAATTGGGCGTTTGGTATTTTCAATCCACCGATTGCTACTTTCACCGTTTCATCCATTTCAGTTATCCGCTGCTGCGTCATTTGGTGTCATAGCTAGACTTAGCCAATCATAGCTAAGCCGATTCTTTGGAGTCGATTCTTATTGAAGAGACAAGACCGTGCATCACATTGTGTTGAAGAGTCAAGGCTGTGCATTGTTTGTTCATTTGTTGTTCAAGGCCGAGAGTTAAAGCCGAGCTAGTTGAAGTGTAGATCCGAGCTTAGTGAAGAAGCCGTGCATCACTTTGTGGATCAAGGCCGAGTTAAAGATTTGAGTTAAAGTTGAAGATTGTTTGATTCGACAATGTCGCCGAGAAGAGCTAATCGCCATCAGAATGTTGAAGCGTTGTATCGAACAGAATTTGACGAAACGAAAAACATGACGTATATCAGAAGCAAGTATAGTTTCAAAGAAAAAGATTGGAAATTAAAATTCAAATTTAAAAATTTCAACTGAAAGTCAAAGTTTGACCAAAGTTACCAAAATATAAAATTTTCAGAAAATCATTATTTTATTATATTTGGAAAATAAATTAAAAAAAAATCCAAAAATACATTGGAAAATTCCAAAAATCAAATTTAAAAATGATTTAAAATCAAAGTTTCAAATAAAAAATTTAATTTAAAATATTTGTTAAAATTAAGGGTTATTACATCCCTCCTCTTTCATTTCAAACCCTAACCATGTTCCTTCTTCTTTTTTTCCTGCCCTTCTTCCCTCCTCTTTAGCTTTAAACCTTATCTATGTCCCTTCTTCTTCTTTAATCTAGCTCCCTGCAGGCCATTCTCCATGGTCCTCCCTCTTTAAGAAATTGGCATGCAATGCAGGCAAATACAGTGTTTTGAATTGAAATTTAGTGAGGACAATGCTCTAATTCCTCCACCAGCTGTCGTAGAAGCCAACACGAAATATTGGGGAAATCATTTGGTTGATTTTTTTCTTAACCTTGCCTTGTCATATTTTGTTGTCAGTTGCTGCTTTAAGTTGGCTTGGAGAAATTTGTATGGAATTTGCATTAAATCAGATGATAGGCTATTTATTTTTTTGAGTTTGAAGATGAGAACAAATGTGCAAAAATTTTAAAATCTGACCCTTTAATAATTAGAGGCAAGGTTTTCATTATCTCTCAGTGGGATCTAAGCATTGATTTATTCAAGAGAAGGTCAAATCTGTTCTGATTTAGGTGTTCATGTCTAGAATTCCCTCTACCGATTGGACGTTGGTTGGATTTGATTGGATTATGCATTACATAGGAAAGGTGATATGTTTTGATGAATCAACGGAAAGGCTAGAACGAATTGAGTATGAAAAGGTATTAGTCGATGTTCTATGTATTAAATTGCTACCTAATCAAATCCCAGTCTAGCTATTAGAAGGTAAATTCAGGAACATGGAAGTCAAATATGCATGGAAACTAGATATATGTGAAAATTAAAGTTTTTGAACATTTGAGTGATAACTGCGAGGTATTGAAGAATGAGAATGGAAAAAGCAGTGAACAAGTCGGCCAAAAGGAAAAGAAAATTGAAGAAAATAGAAATCCAGCTCGACGGGAGGAAGTGGGAAATAATAAGTGGAACTATGTGGTTGAGAAGCGTAGAAAAGTAGGAAAAGCAATTAAGAAGAAACGCGTCTACAAAGAGGTTCAAACAAGTAAAAAATGGATGCAAATGAAAAGAAGAAACAAGGAGAATATGACAAGAAGGAGAAAATTAAATTTTCTATATTAAATGATGATCAAAATGGAAGTGATGATGAAGAGATTGTTGAGGAAGAACAGAGAAGTTTGGTTCATGAAAGTGGTTGCACTGATAATGGAAAGAAGGAATGTATGGAACAGGAGAATTTAATGCAAAATGCACAAGTGCGTGATATATGCCAAGAAATTGATATAAATCTACTCTTCATGGGGGAATTAATGATATGAGTACACATCATGTGCACGTGCATGTAGATGCACCAAATGAAATTAATGAAGAAAATGGTGAACTTAATTAGGAAAATGGTGAACAAAAGTACAAGCAATTTACAATATTTTAATTGATCTACAGTTTGAACCCTTCCTTATATCAAGCCTTAATGTCAACTCTGTTGAAACTAACGAACCACTTCTTACTTCATCTCCAAATTCCCCTTCAGCCGTTAATATTATGCATGCTTTCACGCACAATTATGAAAAACGGAACTCTCATCCAAATTCCAAACCCGTAACTCCTAACTTGCCTAACAAAATCCAAGTCTCATCAAGAATTACTCGAAGTGCTTCAAAAGATTGTGATAAAGGTGTCGATATATAAAGCTTTAATTGAAATGCATAATCAAGCCAGCTCTATTATATCACTTGATAAATACTTAATCCTACCTGCTGCGACTACATCCAAGAAATCCAACTCCACCCTCATCTCCTTAACCCCCAATGAATGATAAAATTGGTGTTTGGAATATAAGGAGAGCCAATGATATCGCCAAGCAACTTAAAGTTAAGAATCTTATCTCTTCTCAAACTCTTTCCATGTTGGCCATTTTAGAAAACAAGTTAAATTGTCAATCACTCCTAATTGTTTGTTCTTTTATTAGAGCAGATTGGTTTGTTCATCACAACCAAGACAACTCTCCTTTTGGAAGAATTTTATTTCTGTGGGATCCCAAAGTCATTTTCTTAACCCTAATCTCAACTTGTAGGCAGTCTTGCCACTATTTAATATTCTATATTGAAACAAACTTTTATTTCTTTGCCACCTTTGTCTATGTAGAAAATTCCTTAGCTCCTAAGCTTAATTTTCTTAATGATCTTAAATCACACAAACCATCCAATTTTCCTTGGATTTTTTAGGTAATTGGGGTTGTATGTTTCAATCTTAAGATAGGCTTGGTGGGTCTCCTCTCTCCCTCAATGACACACTTTCTTTAAATGAAGCCATTCTTTCTTCCGACCTTTGTGAAATTCCTTCTGTTGGTCTTTATCATACCTGGAGCAACAAATCCAGGAATGGTACCATTACCTTATCTGAACCTTATCTAAACTTGATAGAATGTTTATGACTAGTTCCTTTCTTACTATCTTTCCAAACATTCATTGTCGATCCTTCCTCCAATCTTGTCTGATCATTCCCCTATGTTCTTAATTTTAGTAGCCCTTCTACTCACAATTCCACTTCTTTCAATTTTTTTAACTCATGGGCTGAGCACCATTCTTTCATGTCAGTTGTTACTGATGCTTGGTCTATTCCTATTATTGGCAACCATATGTATAAGTTACAACAAAAACTCAAAGACTCCAAACTTGCTTTAAAGGAGTGGAGTAGAGGAACATTTGGAACTGGAAGCAAGCTATCCTCTCAAATAAAAACTGATCTTGATCAAGTTCAAATAAATTTATTTAAATATCCTTCTTGTGTTTATTTTGCTGAATAGGAGCCGGAATTGATAAACAAGCTTAAGGAAGCCCATACCTCTGAAGCAGCCATGATGAAGCAAAAGTGTCGTGTTAATTGGGATACTCAGGGAGACAAGAACACCCAATGCTATAACAACTATCTTAAAACAAAAGTATTCATCAAATTGAAGACTCTGATCATATCTCACATTTTGGCCATTATGATGTTAGTGCAGCTTTTGTAAAGCATTTTCCTTCCATCAAAGGAGATGTAATCTATATCTTGCGAATAACATAAACCCTAAGACCTAGAATTACATGATTATCACATATGTAATGAATTAATAAAACATACCTCCAGACATCTTGTATACGAATCAACAATGGTTGTTGTCGAAGGCTGTATCAATGGATAAAGGAGAATAATTTCTCTCTCTTTTCCTATATTTTCTTTATGTGTTTTCTTATCTCCTTTGTGATGGGCAAAGGTTAATATTTATAGGCAGAGAGAGGACCAAATTTCCAGATTTGTAGACTTAATCTTGATCGTCCATCAAGATCAAGATGAGAGAAATTAACGTTCTAGATTATAACCGTTTTATTTATTAGCATATTAATAGGAAAACCTTTAGATTCTATAGGAAACGTTTGAGGAAGGAAACGTTTGAGGAAGGAAACAGTCCATTAATGTACCACATAATGAAGAAGGAAATGTTCGCATTAATTTCCTTATAAAACGGTCAAATTTCCTTACAGTCTCCCACTTGGTCAATAGTAAAATCCATTAATCTTTTTGTATTAAGGTCATATGGCGCGCATGATATGCTAAACTTTTCTTTAGTCAGTTATCAGAAGTGTCTTGGCTAATCTAGTGGTCAATGGAAGTTATGACGTGTACACGTTATTTTGCAACATGCTTACTTCCATGTACTATGACATTGACAACTTTCATAACTAGACCATAAATGAGCATAACTTAATGGTCGCATAATGTCTTGAAGCAAAAGACTGTTTCTGTTATCATTTATCTAAATGTAAATGTGTACACATTATAAAACAGAAATAAAAGATGTCTAAATTATTAAGAGCTCAATAACTGTTATGTCTAGATAAGTACAAAATAAATGGCATAATAAGAAGATAATTAGGAACTATCTGCAAGATCCATGCTATCAGTATGTCTCTGAAAGGTCTTTAGAGGTAGTCCTTTCGTGAATATGTCTGTCACTTGTAAGTCTGTACTTATCGATTCAACAATAATTTTCTTTAGTTTAACATCTTGCTTCAGTAGTAGGTATTTAAGATCCATGTGTTTGGAACCTTTGGTTATCCTATCATGCTTGGAGAAAAAGGTTGCAGCTTCATTGTCGCAGTAGACAGTTAGTGGCTTAGAGATAAAACTTAAAGTGCCAAATTGTGAGACAAAATTACGCAGCCATGTTCCCTGAATTGAAGCCTCATAACATGCTACGTATTCAGCCATCATGGTGGATCCGAAAAGCATCTCAGATTTCTGGCTTCTCCATGATATTGCACCTCCACATAAGATGTACACATAGCCAAGAGTGTAGATCCTAGTGTCAGGACATCCAGCAAGGTCTGAATCAGAATAACCAGTTACCTGTAGGTAACTTGATTTTCTATAGGTGAGCATGTAATTCCTTGTTCCCTTTAGGTATCTCAGTACCTTCTTTGCAGCTTTCCAATGAGTGATTCCTGGGTTACTTTGAAATCTACTTAGCATACCAACTGTATGACTGATATCAGGTCTTGTACAGACCTGTGAATACATCAAGCTCCCTATAAGAGATGCATAAGGATATTTGGTCATTTCTTCTCGTTCCATAGGAGTCTTTGGGCATTGCTCAAGAACAAGTTTGTCTCCTTTCTGTAGTGGGACAAGACTAGAGGAACAATTCGTCATGCCAAATCTCTCAAGAATTTTATCAATATATGCTTTTTGAGACAATCCTAGAATTCCTTGTGATCTATCACGGAATATTTCTATTCCTATCACATAGGAAGCCTCACCCATATCTTTCATTTCAAAGTTCGTTGAGAGATAATCCTTAGTTTCACGTAATAAACCAAGGTCGCTGCTAGCTAATAATATGTCATCAACATACAGAATCAAAATTATAAACTTGCTCCCACTAAACTTGAGGTATATACAAGGGTCAACTATGTTTTCTGTGAAATCGAAAGCGGTAATGATTTCATGAAACTTTAGATACCATTGTCTAGAAGCTTGTTTCAGTCCATATATTGATTTCTTAAGTTTGCAGACCATGTCTTCATGTCCTTCAATTATGAAGCCTTCAGGTTGACGCATGTAGACTTCTTCTTCCAAGTCTCCGTTTAGAAAGGCTGTTTTCACATCCATTTGATGTAACTCGAGATCATAATGAGCTACTAATGCCATGATAATTCTAAGAGAATCTTTCCTGGAAACAGGAGCAAAAGTTTCATTATAGTCAATGCCTTCTTTCTGATTAAAACCTTTAAAACAAGTCTAGCTTTATATCGTTCAATTTTACTATTGCAGTCACGTTTGGTCTTGAAGACCCACTTACAACCGACTGCTTTATGTCCTTGCGGCAATTGAACGATTTCCCAAACTTGATTATTATCCATAGATTTCAGTTCATCTTTCATGGCATCAATCCATTTAATAGAATTAACATCCTTAATGGCTTGTGAATAAGAAATTGGGTCCGTAGTTCCTTCAGATTCTATTAGATGAAGCATATAATCATCAGGAATAGCTGATCTTCTTTGTCTTTGAGATCTTCTTAATGCTAGTTCCTGTGGTACTTCATCAACATTATGATTGGTGATAATTTCATTATGGATTGTTGATCATTTATTGGGTTTTCCTCATTGTGAACATGTTCAACAATGGGATGATTCCCAATATCTTTCGAAATAGAGGGTAAGATAATGGGTACCCTTATTTCATGAATGACCACTTCTTGTTGTTTTGTACTCCCACCGATTTCTCCATTCTCATAGAGTTTGGCATTGCCGGTTTCAACAATTCTTCTACTATGGTTAGGACAATAAAATCTATATCCTTTAGATTTTTCTAGGTAACCTATAAATTAACCACTGACTGTCTTAAAATCCAATTTCTTTCCATTTGGATTGTACAGTCTAGCTTCAGCTGGGCAAACCAAAATTTGGAGATGTCTTAAATTAAGTTTCCATCCTTTCCAAAGTTCAAAAGGAGTCTTTGGAACGGTCTTACTTGGAACTCTATTTAAGATGTAGACAGCTGTTCGTAATGCATCCATCCATAATGATATAGGTAAATTTGCATGGCTCATCATGGATCTAACCATTTCCATGTATGTACGATTTCGCCTTTCAGCTACACCATTCTGCCATGGAGATCCAGGCGTTGTGTATTGTGCAACAATTCCAAGTTTTTGAAGAAGTCTAGCAAAAGGTCCAGGATGTTGTCCCATTTCATCATACCTTCCATAGAATTCACCACCCCCGTCTGACCTAATGATTTTCACTTTTCTTTCTAATTGCCTTTCGACTTCAGTAATGAACACTTGTACAACATCCACTGACTGAGATTTTTCATGCAATAGATAAAGATAGCAATAACGTGAAAAATCATCGTTAAAAGTGATGAAGTATTTCTCTCCTCCAAAAGTTGGAACATCAAAAGGTCAACAAATATCTGTATGTATTATTTCAAGAAGTTGTGTACTTCTTGTGGCTCCTTTCTTTGTGTTTTTTTGTTGTTTTTCCTCTAATACAATCAACACATGCTGTAATGATAGCGAAGTCTAGGTCCGGTAGGACACCATCTTTCACTAACCTCTTGATTCTTTCACTAGATATATGACCCAGTTTTTTATGCCACAAGAAGTAAGAGTCATTCTTGGATGACTTTCTTTTAGTTTCTTTTCCATGCAGGGTGAGTTGGATTTCAGCATTTTGTTTAAGATAAAGTTTATAAAGTCCATCAATTAATATTCCAGAACCAATAAGACTAGAATTTTTAAATAAACTAAAATTTCCATTTCCAACTTCAAAAGAATATCCAAATTTATCAAGTACACTTACAGAAATCAAATTACGGGAAATAGATGGAACATAAAGAGTTTGACATAAATCTAACTGATAACCGCTATCTAAAATACGACGAAAAGTTCCAATAGCTTCAACTGGAGCTTTATCTTCATTCCCCATGAAAATGAAATTCTCACTTGGGTTTGTGGTTTGGATCGTAATGAATCCCTGCATAGAATTCGAAACATGAACGTTAGCAGCAGTATCAATCCACCAAGTAGAAGAAGGTACATTAGTAAGATTTGATTCGAAATGACTTACGAAACCCATTGGGTTACCTTTCTTTTCGAACCATGCTTTGCGCTTAATGCAATCTGCCTGGAAGTGTCCAGGTTTCTTGCAGAATTTGCAGACGTCATCCTTCTTTTTCTTCTTGGATGGTTGAGTGGCGTCATCAGATTTGGGTGGTGCTCTTTTATGCTATGAGTTATTCTTTTTGCCAGCTTGTTTTCCAACCCCTTGAGTGAAATAAGCAACTTTAATGCCTTGCGAGCCTTGCCTAGACTCCTCTTGAACCAGTTTGTTAGTCAATTCATTTAGACTCCACTTTTCCGTAATAGTGTTGTAATGAATTTTGAATGGTTCATACTAAGAAGGTAAGCTAGTGAGAATGAATTGGACGAGAAAAGCATCGTCCATAACCAATCCCAAGTTCTTAAGTTTGGCAGCAAGGTTAATCATTTCAATGACATGAGCGCTCATTGAGCGAGAACCATCAAACTTCATGGTTACAAGATCTGCCATAAGTTTCCCAGCAAGGGATTTGTCTGCAGTCTTGAATCGATTTTCAATGGATTGCAAATATTCTTTTGCGCTTTCAGTTTTCGGTAGAGAGGTTTTGATGTTGGTATCAATCACCATTCGCATAAACATCATGTTGAGCCTATTAGATCGTTCCCAATCATCATGGAGTTTGTTTTCCTCAGGCGTACTTGTGTCAGTAAGTGGGGCTGGCTTTTCCTTAAGTAGAGCCATGTCCAGTTCAAGTACGCCTAAAGAAAACTCAACTTGCTCTTTCCATTCTGAGTAGTTGGTTCCATTGAGTTTGACAATAGACGTAGCGTACGAATTAAGGTTTGAGGGCATTGCAACTGCAGATATAAAAGAAATGTAGGCTTCTTTATTAGAATAAAACACAACATGTCATAATAAGAGGTTAGGTTTAGCGCCTCCTATGGGTAGGCAGTGGAACCATACTTATGAAAGAATAATAAACATTAATGTTTCATGCGTTATTGTGCAAGCAGCAGCCGCCTGTGGACAGGACTGCATGCATCAGACCAGAGGAAACAAGGAAATTAAGTGCGGAAGCGAAAACTAAAACAAGAGAGAAAAGAGATAAACATTAATGTTTTTTTTTGCATAAACTTTTGTCATTCTTTCAAGTAATCCACAGCAAGGATAATAAATGTCTAGTAACTCCAAGTAAATTCCATATATGAATTTAACATATAAATAATTATTTTGCAAATCATATATTGACGCAGCGGATAATTCTAGACGATCTTCAATCGATGAAAATAGCAATCGGTGGATTGGAAAGATACTGAATTGCCCGAACTCGTTGATCCGAAGATACCGAACTCTAGCTATCTCTGACTCGTTGATCCGAAGATACCGAGAAAGAGATCTACGATTCTTCAACGTTGATCTTGCGCACAAGATTCCGTGAATCGGCTTCAGCAAACGATGATTCGAGCGCACTCGAATGACGTAAGTGGAGATAAGAGATACACTCGACTACCAATTGAAATTGAAAGCACAAAGCTAACAAAAGAGAATTTTATTCAATTTTCAACAACCTTACAAAATGACACCACTTGCCTATTTATAGGCTACAACACATATCCAGAAAAATTCCTAAGTCATGAGTCGTTTTCGACTCATCACCTACGACTCACGACTCATCATAAGTCATACACGACTTATCAGTTTACAATACAATTGTCACGACTTATGACTTAAAAGATTACAACACATAGTCCTCAACATACGACTTAAAGAAAAATATGTAGCGACTTAATGTTAACTCGGCTACGACTCATCAAAGCAGTTCGCAACTTAATATAATCCTCAGTCTTTAGAGATAACACGGTAACGACTCATGGAAGATAACTCGTTTGCGACTCATCAGAATGTCTCGGCTACGACTTATGGAAGATAAATCGTTTGCGACTCATCAGAATGTCTCGGCTACGACTTATGGAAGATAACTCGGTGACGACTCATGGTTTCATCTTCAATTTGGTTCGCGACATTGATAAGTCGCGGTGAAGTGGAAGACTGATTTCGCTTTGTTTACGACCTAGATAAGTCGTTCGCCAGTGTGCGACTTTAAAGGATACGGCAGCGCAACTCAAGGTGGAGCGGCGACTCAAGATGAAGCGCCTCATGGTGGAACGACTCATGGTGGAACGATTCATGGAAGAGCGGCGACTCAAGATGGAGCGACTCATGGTGGAACGACTCATGGTGGAACGACTCATGGTGGAACGACTCATGGAAGAACGACTCATGGAAGAACGACTCAAGGAAGAGAATTGGGGATCTCGACTTATGGTACGCTCTGCATCATCCTCCCCCTGTTGAAAGAAATTCGTCCTCGAATTCACACTCTCGTCATCTTTGATAGGTTCCTCCTCATAATACGGAATTAAATGCTTCACGTTAAACACATCAGAGGTGTAAACATTCTCTGGCAGCTTCAACTTATAAGCATTTTCATTGATCCGTCTTATAATTTCTACGGGTCCAATCTTTTGAGCCTTCAACTTGTTATAAGTTCCCACTGGAAAACGATCTCTCGTCAATACTGCGTAAACCAAATCACCCTCTTTGAAAACAACACTCCTTCGTTTCTTATTCGCCATCTGTTTATACCTCTCATTTGTCTTCTCTATTCGTTCCTGAACGATTCTATGGCATTCTGTCAACCCATCAACAAAATCAGCAGCCCGCTTAACCGTCCCCTTCGGTTGTGTAACCGTCATCAAATCCAACGGCCCCTTTGGCAAATTTGAATATACAATCTGAAATGGACTGAAACCTGTACTTCGGTTATTCGCATGATTGTGAGCAAATTCGGCTTGACACAACTTCAAATCCCAACTCTTCAAATTGTCTTTCACAAGACATCGTAACAAATTTCCCAACGATCTATTCACCACCTCTGTCTGCCCATCTGTTTGTGGATGATAAGCACTACTAAAATTTAGCTTCGTTCCCACTATCTTCCATAGACTCAACCAAAAGTGACTCAGAAATCGAGTATCTCGGTCAGAAACAATAGATTCGGGTAAACCATGTAAACGATATATTTCTTTAAAGAATAACTGTGCCACTCGAACTGCATCCGCTGTCTTCTTGCAGGCTATAAAATGTGCCATCTTCGAAAACCTGTCCACCACAACAAATATAGAATCATTTCCCCTCTGAGTTCTCGGCAATCCCAACACGAAATCCATGCTGATATCAACCTATGGTTTGGTAGGCACGGGTAACGGCATATATAACCCCGCATTCGTCGCTGTTCCTTTCGAAACCTGACAAATATGACACCTCTCCACAAATCTTTCTACCTCTTTCCTCATTGACGGCCAAAAATAAGATTGAGAAATTAACTGCAACGTACGATCTCTACCCACATGGCCTTCTTCATGTAGTTCTTTAACAATCTTCATTCTCAAGCTACAGTCTGGGATGCACAATCGATTTCCTTTAAACAGAAAACCATCCACCAACACAAATTCATCAGTGCTTCCTTCCTTTACTTTTTCAACAAATTTCACAAAGTAAGGATCTTCTTCAATCAATTCTAGAAATAATTCAAAACCTATCACTTCAACTTTCATTGTCGTCAACAAATGACTCCTTCTGCTCAAGGCATCAGCCACACGATTGGTTACCCCTGACTTGTGTTTAACGACAAAAGTAAACTGCTGCAAATAAGCAATCCACGATGCATGTCTTGCTGAAATCTTGTCTTGTCCTTGTAAATGTTTCAACGCCTCGTGATCAGTGTATAAAAAAAATTCTTTCTAGAATAAGTAATGTCGCCAGTGCTTTACTGCTTGAACAACAGCATAAAATTCCACATCATGGGTACTGTATCTCATCTTTGCTCCTGACAACTTCTCGCTGAAATATGCAATAGGACTCCCATTCTGACTCAACACCCCTCCAATTCCAACCTTTGACGCATCGGTATGCAGTTCAAACAATAACTGAAAATCTGGTAATACAAGAATTGGTGCAGATGTCAGCAACTTCTTGATCTTCCCAAAAGCAATCCCAGCTTCCTCCGTCCAAGAAAATTGTTTCCCCTTCATGTAATCAGTCACCGGTGCCATCACGCTACTGAAGTGTGGAATGAATCTTCGGTAGAATGACGCTAGCCCATGAAAACTTCTCACTTCTGTAATTGTCTTCGGCTGTGGCCAATTCCTGACTGCTTCAACTTTATTCTGATCTACCTGGATGCCCTTCTCCGAAACAATATACCCCAAGAACAAAACACTATGCGTCATGAACACGCATTTCTTTGTTGCAGCATAAAATTGTTCCTCTCGTAAAATAATTAACACTTCCTTCAGATGTTGAACATGCTCTTCCAGACTCCTACTATAAATCAAAATATCGTCAAAGTATACCACCACAAATTTCCCAATGAAAGGTCTAAAAATTTGATTCATCACTCGCATGAACGTACTCGGTGCATTCGAAAGACCGAACGGCATCACCAGCCATTCATACAACCCTTCTCTCGTCTTGAAGGCTGTCTTCCATTCGTCTCCAGGTCTAATCCGAATTTGATGATATCCGCTTTTCAAATCAATTTTCGAAAAGATAGTAGCCCCACTCAACTGATCCAGCAAGTCATCCAACCTTGGCATTGGAAATCTGTATCGTACAGTGATTTTATTCAATGCTCGACTGTCCGTGCACATCCTCCACGTCCCATCTTTCTTCGGTACCAACAAAGCTGGCACAGCACATGGACTCAAACTTTCCTGTACACGTCCCTGCTCAAGCAATTCTTCCACCTGCCTCCTTAATTCTTCATGCTCCTTCGGACTCATTCGGTAATGCGGTCTATGCGGCAATACTGCTCCTGGAACAAGATCAATTTGATGTTGAATGTCTCTCAGCGGCGGTAACTCTTTAGGTAACTCATCTGGAAATACATCCTCAAATTCTTTCAAAACTGGCTTCGCTTCTTCTGGAATTTCAACCTCTTCACTGCTCTCACGCCCAATCAACAGGTATACTTCAGGCTCCTCTTCAACCTCCTTAACAAATTCCTTCAGAGATAATAAAGTTTTCAACTCTTCAATCTCCTCCAACTTACTCTCTATCTGTTGTTGCTTCTTGGGAATCAGAGTGATTTTAGTACCCTCAAACATGAAACTGTAACTGTTAGCACGACCATCATGTTGTACTGCTCTATCAAACTGCCATGGTCTTCCCAACAACAGATGACACACATCCATGTCGACTACATCACACCAAACCTCATCCTTGTATTTCTTCCCAATTGAAAACTTCACACAAGCTCTACGTCCAACTTTCACTTCACCACCCTTCCTCCACCAAGCTAACTTGTACGGTTTAGGATGTTTCTCGGTTTTCAACTCCAACTTCTTCACCGCTTCTGTAGAGATAATATTATCACAACTCCCAGCATCAATAACAAATTTACAAACTCTTCCCAGAATAGTGCATGTAGATTGAAAGATATTGTTCCTCAACCAACTACTTTCCTCCTCTTGCTTCGGTGTTAAACAACTTCTTCTCATCATCAATGCGTACCCGTCATCTCCCGACAGTAAGTCTTCCTCCTCAACTGGCAAAGAATTAGAGCATTCAGCTTCTTCCTCATCTTCCTCCTCAACTTTTGTCACCATGGTTCTCTTCTTCGGCTTCGGACATTCGTTGCTTTTATGACCCATCTCCTGACAATTGTAACATTTGAAACTGTTGTTAACCTTCGCCTTCTCAACCTCCTTTACCGCTGGTTTACTGATAGGTTTAGAAACATTAGAACTTCCACTAACACCCTTCACTTGATTGTTGGAATTAGTAAACACACCACCTCCTCGTCGTCCCTGCTTCTCCCAAGCCAACGCTTTCTGATGTGCCTCTACTACAGATCTTGGATCGAACATATTAACCATATCCTGAATCTGCATTCTCAATCCCCCAATGAATCTAGATGTCAGCTGCTCTTCCGTTTCCATAATATCGTTCCTCGCAATAAGCTGGTAAAACTCATACGCATAATCATTAACAGTCTTTGTGCCCTGCCTCAAGTTCTGCAAACGTTGATACATCAAAGATTGATAATTGTAAGGTAGGAACGTTGCTTTCATCAATTTCTTCATCTTCTCCCAAGATTCAACTTTTGACTTCCCCATTCGTTCACGTGTAAGTTTGGTTTGCTGCCACCATGCCAAAGCTCTACCCCTCAACCTTGTAGCAACCAACTTCACTCTACGACGTTCTGGAACTTCTTTGAAATCAAAAATTTCTTCAACATTAGCCACCCAATCCAAAAACTCCTCAGCCTGCATACCACCTTTGAATTCTGGAATTTCAGTTTTCATCCCAGATTCCCACTTGTGATCGTACTCCGACTGATTCCTTCCTCGTCCACGTCCTCGTCCATGAACACTACCACCATCATACTCTTCTTCACCATCCGATGTATATCGATGTCGATCCTGACCACCAACATCTCTACCACCACCATTTCTTCCACCAACATTCCTACGATCTACATTCCTCCGATCTTGATCAGTCAAATTTCTATCATGACCTCGATCATCAACATTTCTATCACAATCTCGATCCACGCTTCTATGATCACTATCAACACTTCTCTCCCGATTAGAATGTGGTGAAACTCTACTTCTTCCATGGCTCGATTCAGGTGAAACCCTTCTTTGATTTTGACTCATTTCAAGCATCATTCTCTCTAATCGACCAATCCCTTCAGTAAGCTTCTCATTGAAATTCTCGTTGATTCGTTGCTCCATTTCATCGGCCTCTTCTCTTCCGTACAAAGCATTAATATTGCGATGACGTTGAACTCGTCTTGGCGGCATGATTGAATACTTCACAAACACTTCAACAAATTCACACTTCACGATTCAAACACCTTTCGAACTTTGATCCAAAATGAAATGGATCGAAACTCCAACTTTGTTGCAAAAATATGATGAACACGATGAACACAACTTCAACACTTCAAATTCTCGGCTCCAAGACTTGATTTAGCTATGATTGGCTAAAACAAGCTCTGATACCAAACTGACGCAGCGGATAATTCTAGACGATCTTCAATCGATGAAAATAGCAATCGGTGGATTGGAAAGATACTGAATTGCCCGAACTCGTTGATCCAAAGATACCGAACTCTAGCTATCTCTGACTCGTTGATCCGAAGATACCGGGAAAGAGATCTACGATTCTTCAACGTTGATCTTGCGCACAAGATTCCATGAATCGGCTTCAGCAAACGATGATTCGAGCGCACTCGAATGACGTAAGTGGAGATAGGAGATACACTCGACTACCAATTGAAATTGAAAGCACAAAGCTAACAAAAGAGAATTTTATTCAATTTTCAACAACCTTACAAAATGACACTACTTGCCTATTTATAGGCTACAACACATATCTAGAAAAATTCCTAAGTCATGAGTCGTTTTCGACTCATCACCTACGACTCACGACTCATCATAAGTCATACACGACTTATCAGTTTACAATACAATTGTCACGACTTATGACTTAAAAGATTACAACACATAGTCCTCAACATACGACTTAAAGAAAAATATGTAGCGACTTAATGTTAACTCGGCTACGACTCATCAAAGCAGTTCACGACTTAAAATAATCCTCAGTCTTTAGAGATAACACGGTAACGACTCATGGAAGATAACTCGTTTGCGACTCATCAGAATGTCTCGGCTACGACTTATGGAAGATAACTCGTTTGCGACTCATCAGAATGTCTCGGCTATGACTTATGGAAGATAACTCGGTGACGACTCATGGTTTCATCTTCAATTTGGTTCGCGACATTGATAAGTCGCGGTGAAGTGGAAGACTGATTTCGCTTTGTTTACGACCTAGATAAGTCGTTCGCCAGTGTGCGACTTTAAAGTATACGGCAGCGCAACTCAAGGTGGAGCGGCGACTCAAGATGAAGCGCCTCATGGTGGAACGACTCATGGTGGCACGATTCATGGAAGAGCGGCGACTCAAGATGGAGCGACTCATGGTGGAACGACTCATGGTGGAACGACTCATGGTGGAACGACTCATGGAAGAACGACTCATGGAAGAACGACTCAAGGAAGAGAATTGGGGATCTCGACTTATGGTACGCTCTGCATCATATATAGACAATTATCTTGCAAGTTCCAGGTCATGAATTTAATGTCAAACTAGAAAATAATTGTTTTCAATATGTATACTTTCTGAAAAGTATTCGCATACAATAAGTTGTTCCATATTATACAGTAGGTCAAATATTAAAGTAGAAAATTAATTTTTGCGGAAATATGAACTTTCCGGATCCAGATCTAAGAATACAGTAAGTAGAACAATATTGATAATCATGATTACTGTAGGAACTTAAATAATATGAATATTAAACTTGAATCATATTAATATTAATAATCATTATCATTATCATAGTAAAATTACAAACATCATATCATTGATCTATGGTAGTTTCGTTTTATATATTGATGGATAATCATGAATTCTAAAATAGGCTCTGATACCACATGTAATCTATATCTTTCGAATAATATAAACCCTAAGATCTAGAATTACATAATTATCACATATGTAATGAATTAATAAAACATACCTCCAGACATCTTGTATACGAATCAACAATGGTTGTTATCGAAGGCTGTATCAATGGATAAAGGAGAATAATTTCTCTCTCTTTTCCTATATTTTCTTTATGTGTTTTCTTATCTCCTTTGTGATGCGCAAAGGTTAATATTTATAGGCAGAGAGAGGACCAAATTTCCAGATTTGTAGACTTAATCTTGATCGCCCATCAAGATCAAGATGAGAGAAATTAATGCTCTAGATTATAACCGTTTTATTTATTAGCATATTAATAGGAAAACCCTTTAGATTCTATTGACCACATAATGAGGAAGGAAACGTTTGAGGAAGGAAACGGTCCATTAATGTACCACATAATGAAGAAGGAAACGTTTCGCATTAATTTCCTTACAAAACGGTCAAATTTCCTTGCAGGATATACATCTGAAACTTTCGAGCCTGTTATCGTTGATAGCTTAACTTTACCAAGTATTACTCAAGACCAAGCAGATTTCCCCTCTTATGGCATAACTGAAGATGAAATTAAGGATGCTTTATTTTTTATTCCAAAAGACAGTTCTGGTGGACCAGATGGGTTCAATTCTAGCTTCTTCATCACGTGTTGGCCTTTACTTGGTGTTGACTTCATTAGAGCTATTCATAATTTTTTCAAGAATAAGAAAATGTTGCAGAGTGTGAATTCTTCCCTTCTATGTTTAATTCCTAAGAATTAATATCCTGCTTCTGTTAGTCATTATAGGCCAATAAGTTGTTGTAATACAACTTATAAATGTACTTCTAAAATTTTGGCTAATAATGTAGCGACCTGGGATTTTCGACCCTCGAAAATCGACATCAATACGTTCACTGTATAACATGCCGAATATTCAAGCACCGGAAATACCGATTGCTAGGGGTAAAGAAGAAAGAGGTAGAAGAAAATAGAACAGCACAGAATCTCACAAACGCAGCGGAACAAAATATAATATATAATAATAGACCTTTATAAAAAAAAGTGTAACTGTTTTATACTTACAATCATCAGAGTAAAATAATCAATACATCAATCTGGACAGTTATAATAACTTGTCCTCGCCAGTTCTGACTTTACAGTCTACACACACAGCGGAATATAATCAAGTATGTGTAATATGTCTCTGCCATCCATCTCGTCTCCGGAGCTCCATAGCATCCTAACCTGAATCTGTAATACTCGGTCTGACCTGAGCATTATAAAAAAATAACACCCAAGTCAGTCTGGAAAACCAACGTGAGTAAACACACTCAATTTGAATTATTAAAGTATATCAAACTCCTTTGAAAAGCAAAGGTATCTCGTAAGATCGCATTACACATAAACATGACGGGTTTTTCCCTTATGATAACCAAAACATTTGATATCAAAATCATCTGATATTATAATAGTGTTTATAGAAAGTAAATTAGAGAATAGCTGAAATGCTTGCATCTCACGTTTCAGCATTATAACACCCCGCATTTTTATATAATTGAAAATAAATTTAATTGATAACTATAAAAACAGTGAAAAATGAGTTTTTTCTAATATTGGAATTTGACCACGAAACTTATACCATTGTGTTCGTGGCAATCTTCTGATCAACTTCCATATACAATGTTTTCTGAATGGACTTCAAACAGAGAAGTTATAGCCTTTTGAAGTTTTAGCGTCAGAAACAATTACATATGCAAACATGGAAATTTTATCAATTATAAACATTTGCAATTAATTCATAGGATTTTTGTAAGAGCAGTAACAAATTTATTATGTTTGTAATGAATGTAAATTATTAAGAGAATTATATGTAAGAGGAAAAAAATAAGGGGAATAATTAACATTGCAAACAGATTCAGCTAAAAAGTCTAATTAATTAATATGTGAATTAATATTGGAGATTAATATATAACGCGTGTGTATATATATATATATATATATATATATCAGATCCCTCAGTTTAAAGATGTTTACATATAAATGTAACAAATAAATGTTCAAATTCAAATATGTATAAAAAAAAATATGCATATTAAATATATATGTTAATTGAATGGTGGAATTAATTGACGTGCCAATTAATGAAACGTTACAATGTGTCAAATATTAATTAAGGAAATTAACTAATATAGGTGACATATTAATCTATTAATGGGGCTATTAATTAGGATTGTAACGTAATCAATAGAAAATGTCAATTAATAAGGAAAAGAAATAATAGTTGACCTAGATTTGAATGTGTACATATAGGCAGTATATTGCTGCACATAAAAATTAATTGAAGGATCAATTAAGTAGAGGATTAATTAGATAATTGGTGGGCTGCATCTATTTAAGAGAGAATGTAATATAATTCGTTCTATCCGCCGTCACTTTCTTCATCCCTCTCTTACAGTAAACAATGGCTTCTTTCTTTATTCTTTTCTCCTATTTCTCACAAATCTTCACCAAATAAATCCAAAAAATATATATGTGAACAAAATAGAGGAATTAAAACAAATTAAAGAAGAGAAGCTATAGAACGGCGTAGTAATTTTATAAGATAGAGATTTAATGCTAAGGACGACAGGTGAGTGGATTTAATTATATATCTTTTACGTTTATGATATATTATCATTAGATTCCCGTTAAATAACTTTATTCGGTATTTATTTTAGTAACTAATTATGTTAATTAATTATGCCGAGACTTTAAATTGTATAAGAAAGCTTATATTTAATTAATATTAGACTTGGCAGTTAGAGAAAGGCATAAGCCTAAAAGTAAGAAATTTATAGTTATTTACATCTATTTTAAAAGTTGAATTTAGCCTGAAAAAATCGCAAATACGGACTAAAATAGAAAGAACACTAGATTTACATAAATTAGATGTAAAATAAGAAATGCTGAAATAAAAATAGAAAAATAAAAATTTGCAGTAAATTATACTAAAATAGAGAAAAATAAATAAAAAGGGAAAATCTAATAACTTGATTTGGAAGTAAATGATAGATTAATTGGTTGGTTTAGAAAAGAGAATACATTTCTATAGTTTAATATTTAAAAGATAACGATAAACGTAATTGAAAGAATAAAAGAAAGAAAAAGGGAATTAGTGTAAAATAGAGAAACTATTGTATTTTACACTATCCAAAAAGTAAAGCAACAACAAAAGAGATATCTTGTAGTTACAGGTTATTATTTATAGCATTATTTGGTACTAAAATATGGAAATGGAATTTTAGGATAGTTTTTGTAACTAACCAAATAGAATAGAACTACTTCCTAGAGTATAAGAAGTTATAGTGAAGAATTAAAGGAATTAAAGAAGGAATCAAGTTAATTATTAGACAAGACAAGAAGCTCTGCATTTATTGCACAGATAATAGAATAGAAGTAAAGTTGTTATTATGATAAGTAAATTTGTGACAATCAGATGTAGTCCCAAGCCAAGATTGTCAGATAACATAAGAGAATTAAAGAGAATTCGATATCATAATTTTGTGTACCAAAATTGGGCACAACACTCTTCGGAAGTTTTTGAAGAGTTAAAGTGAAGAAATTAAATGGAAAATGAGGAATTATCTAACAAAAACTCCAAATCTCAGATATGAAAATAATTAACATGCAAGGAGACACAAGAATTTAGAGTGGTTTGGCGTGTTGCCTACGTCCACTATGAAGTTGATTACTTTATTGATTTTTCTTTGATGATTACAAGTGAACTCAATGAATTACAGCAGGTAATTATGATTTGCAGCAGTGAAATTCGTTGGTAGCAGCAGCAATGGAGTTCAGATCTGGATCCGACGGAGTCTGGGCGTTGGAGATCTCAAAGAGGAAGAAGAACCCCTTTTCTGTTGGCTTTGGGGGTCTATTTATAGGTGTAGGAGGCTAGTATCTCTCTCAGATCTCGGAAGACCCTCTCTGGCATGTGACCAAGCCCGTGCGCCCAAGCCCGTGAAGTTTCGTTCTGATCCGTGATCGATACGAACCGATTTCGTATCGATCAAGATTTCATCCAATGGAGTCGAAATTTGGCGTGGACATTCTTTAGCATGCACGTAGTCTTCTGTGAAAATTTCATAGCATTTGGACTTGTAGATTAGGAGATATGATCGATACAAAATGGGATTCTCGGTTGGCTGTTTCGTTCGACTCGCTCTATTCGACTCGCTTTCGTTCGACTCGGTGACGTGGTGCTTGAATCTTTGGATCACTTTGCCTTTGATGTTGTTTTGATCGAGTCGAACTGTGCATTGATTGAGCGAGTCGAAGTGTGCACTGATTGAGCGAGTCGAAGTGTGCACTAATTGAGCGAGTCGAAGTGGAGCGTCCTGAGGGATTCGAAAAAAGGCTCCGTGATGGACACGAAGTGGTCATTGTTCGATCGATTCGAATAGTGGCTTCGCCAATGGAGTCGAACTCGGTGGAGTCGAACAGTGGTTCGAGCGGAGCTAGTCGAAGTAGGCTTCCCAGATGGATTCGAATGGAGCGAGTCGAAGTGGGCATTTCTGAGGGACCCGAACTGAGCGAGTCGAAGGAGGCTCTCCTGAGGGATGCGAACTGAGCGAGTCGAAGAAGGCTGTTTTTAATCAACTTTGCATCTGTTGTAACTTGAGCATACAAACTCGGATTGACTTGAGATTTTGAACGTTGACTCTCATAGCTTCACTTGTCATGTTATATTAATTTAAGCTCGATCCGGACTCGGACAAAATTTGTCGATATCCATAGTGAGCCTGTGTATAACCGACTTCTGGGATGGATCGTCATTGGTTTACCAGTCAATTCCTTGGTGTCACGACCTTACCAAAAGGTGGGATAACATTTGCCAACCAAAGTACGTCTTGTGGAAACATGGTGTGCTTTGAAATGCTGCCATCTTTACTCTGAATAGTTATTGTCTTTTCGATGAACGTTGTAATCTTCGACTGATTTTCTCGATAATGAAAAGTGTTGACTGTCCACTGCTGTACCTTGTATTGTTGCAACTAATTGTTGTATGCTAGTGATTAGCCGTTTGCTGCTGTAATCATTATTAGATGAGTGTATGATTCCTGTAAATTTGGAATATTGAATATTAGTCTGATATACATGCTTATATGATAACCTGACTCTCGTTGACGTTTGTACGTTCACCAGTCGTTGTCAGTTTATTTTATATTGAATTTCGTATCGATCCTCTCCTGAACCGACGTGAAATTCGTTGCAACAACGCTTGATGGTTATTTCTGAATGTTCCTTCGTATCGATCCTCTCCTGAATCTATGTAGAAGGTTCAAGCATGGTTTTTGCATCATTGTTCGTTGCATTGATGGATACGAGTAGTCAATTCGTATCGATGGAGTTGGCTTCTGGGAGCCGTGATTTGATGGAGTCGATCTTCACATGAGACGGAGTCGAAGTGTGGTCTCATATCGATGGAGTCGAACTGGACAGGGGACGGAGTCGAAGATGATCGATACGAAGTGTGGCTTTGTATCGATGGAGTCAAACTGGTTGCTCGTATTGCTGCACTGGGGATGGAGTCGAAGATAAACGATACGAAGAGAAGCTTCGCATCGATGCACTGGAGACGGAGTCGAAAAGCTTGTTCGAATCCACCGGGATGCGAATCGTTTAGTCCTTTTGCTTTCGAGTCCATATAAATGCTCTGTACTTAGACATTTTTTCACTTTTTTACTTTTCTACTCTTGCACTCTCGCTTTTGTATCACTTTGAGACTTGGGATAATAAGGACCGGGCCCATAACCGAGCCCATAACCGTAACTGCCAGATTTAGGTAATCCACTAGGCGAATCCAACGCGTAAATGATGAGACTCGATCTTTAGCATCAAAACAATCAGAGTCGTGATCGCTCGAAGATTCCTTGACCTCGACTTTGCGTCAATCTGGAGTAGGGTGCTTCGAGATGATGAGACGGAGGCCTTCATATCGATCGATGGTTGAGCTTCGCGTTGAATCGAGTGCTTTGAATATGTGGATTGATACGAAGGGGTTGTGTTTGATCGATTCGAAATGATGGCCTCGGATCGAGTCGAAAAGGATGGATTTTGATCGATTCGAAGCGGTGGCATTGGAACGAGTTGAAGTGGAGGCCTGGGAGCGAGTCGAAGTGGAGGCCTAGGAGCGAGTCGAAGTGGAGGCCTGAGAGCGAGTCGAAATGGGCAGCCCTCGGATCCACTCGAACTGGAGGCTTTTAATCGATTCAAAGTGTTGCACTCCGATCGATTCGAAATCCCCAGAGTCTTGATCGAGTCGAACTTGCACGCAAATGACCATGATTTATCGATGCGAATACGGCTCTTGTGAGAGATACGAATTAAACATTAAAAAATTTGAAACTCCTTGCACATTTGAACAATTGACTCCGACGAGCTTCAAACTCGCATAACTGGACTTAATCGTTTCACCGCATATCTGACTGCCTATCGAAGCTCGTCGATGAAACTGGAACTTATCAAAATGATAACAAACTTTAACTTTGAATGATAGTTAATAGCTGGATGGCATGGTTATGACGGTCAGCGATGACGATCCTTCCGACTGAATTCCGAAGTCTCGTCGTTCACATGCCTTCTTCAATCCTGTAGATCTTCTCAAATGATATACAGTATTGCACTGCACAACACACTCACACACTTTACACTGGGGGATGCACGAGCATTATTGTCTGTTTAACAATGGTTTTTTATAAGCTAGTTGGTCATGGAACCTTCAAGTTCTATACAGCCGGATCTCCCGAGTTCTATTCCTCCAACCATCGAAATACCGGTTAATGAAGCCGAAGTTATAGACCCAGCTCTGGATGAGCGTCTAGGTGCCCGGTTCATTTGTAGTCCGCAAGATTCTGTCCCGTCTGGTATCTCTGAAGACATGCTAGGACGGATTTTTTTAAGGCACGGTCTGTTGCTTGATGACGTGCTACTTCCTGGGCCAAATGACAGGCCTCATGATCCCCCGGAGTGGTTTACTGCCTTTAACCGTCATGCCTGTATGGCGGGGACGCTTCCTCCCTTCAATCAATATATAAGGGAGATGTTATCATTCCTTGGAATAACTCCATCTCAACTGCACCCCAACGGGTATGCTTTGTTGAACAGCGCATGCATCCTGTTTATGGAGATCCTCTTTCGTCCACCAAAGCCAATCGAGATCAGATATTTATTTAACGTCAAGAGACATGGAGACAGCCCTTCTTTCACCTTCTTGGAAGTGGTTAGAAACTGTCACATTGTAATGGGCTCCTAGGGAAGGCTAAGTTATTTCAAGGCCGAATGGTTCTAGGTTCGGTGCCCCCCTGGATTTGCTAAGCGATGGTTGGATAGACGTAAGCGCTGCAATCATTCTCTTAAGTTATTGAGATAATAATAATCGATTTCACAACTGATACACTTCTCTTCTTTTACAGCCACAATCTCTAGACCTGACGGTGCATACTTCAGAGAGCTAGTTCGGATCCTCCAAGCGTTTTCGGGCGAAGAGAGGCATATCGACTTGGTTCTGTCTGACAGAAATTTGAGGACTGTCGGGCTGATAGAACGGAGGCAGAGCATACAGCTGGAAGGGTCACTCAAAGTGGTCCTGAAGAAACGGGTGAAGCTCAAAGCGCCTACAATTGTGATAACCGAAGAAGTTGATCCGGAGAGAACGCCTACCGATACCGAGCTCCCAGCTGGGCCTTCTTCCGATGTTCAGGATTCCGTAGGAAAGAGAAAAGGCAAGGTTGTTGCTCACAAACGTTCTAAGTCCGAGAGATTTAAATCCTTGGTTGTGTCCTTGCCTGTCCCGGGGATTAAAATTTCAGAGGCTCCTCCCCCGCAAGTAGAGAATCTTTTTGAAGGGCTTGCCGATGTTCCGATTCTGGATTTTGTGTCGTCTCAACATGACGCCGGGATGTAGGAGCTTGATAGTGCTCTTGAACTGAGCGGGTCGCTTGCTATGAGTGCGGCCGACATTCCCGGTTGGTCGGGGGGGTTGCACATGCATACACTTCACTACACTTCATGATTCATGACTGTAAATCAACCAATCTTAAGAAGTCACTAATTCTTCCTTCGTTTTTCATTTTTAGGTACTATGTCTGGGAAAGGATCGATGCTCGGGAATCATCGCTCGGCCCGAAAGGATTCTTCTTAATACGATTCCCGTAGGAGGGACTCTGATAGAGATCGCGATCGCGAGTATTCTAATCAGGATAGGCGTGGGCGTGATAGGTATAGGGAATATAGACATCGGTCTAGACCACGCTCTCCTCCTCGTAGACTTCCATCTCCACCCCCTGTCCAAACTTCAAATCCACCAGAGCGTCCTCGTCACAGGCCGTCTTCTCATGCTTCTAGATCCGAGACACATCTTCAGAGAGTTGAGACCACGACCTCCATAATTGCAGAGCAGGTCTCGGCCGAGCCCATAGGAGAAGGGGCCCTTAAATTGACTCAAATGAGGAAGGATTTTCCGAACAACTGCTTTGATGGCTATGTCTTCTCTCCACACTTAAAAATAATTCCATCCGGGGTGGAAAACATGGTGCATGATTACGTTCATGACATATACACCCAGTACAGAGAGTGGGCAAAGGCCGCAGAGAGAGCTTCTAAAGTGGCCTTTGAGCGAGCCAAAGCACTTGAGAAACTGGAGACAGAACTCGCTCAAAGGGACCGGATTATCCAAGTGCTGACTGCTGAGGCCGAGTCTTCTCGAAAATCCGAGATTGAGGCCACCAAAAAAGCGGACGAGGCGAATGCGGCAATGGAGAGGTTGGGGAAGACACATGTTGCCCTGGTGGAGGAGATGTGCCACCGGAACACTACAGTCACCGCCGAGCGTGATGCGGCGGTCAAGGAACTCACTGAACTCAAGGCCAAATTTGCTGACATGGCCAAGGAAAGGGGTGATGCCAACAGTGCAGCCCAGGAGGCATGCAAACAAACTGTTCTGCTTAGGGGTGAGAAGGATGCAGCTGTGGCTAAAGTCCGCAAGGTGGAGGCTGAAGTTGAGGAGAAAGTGAGGTCGGCCGAGTCCAGGCTAGAGGCTGACATCGAAGACTTTCTCGTTGTTTACAACGCTAATGTGCTGAGGCACAGGGGTCTAGCCTGGCTCGATGACTATCCGGCGCATCTTTACAATGCTTGGGGCCGACTGGTGGAGGCCGAGAAGGAGGCACATCTGGGTAAGTCTATGGATGAATTTGAACTTGAGAATCGCATTTTGAATGAAGATGAAAAGAAGATTCTGCATGAGTCAATGATTCTGCATGAGAAGGAACGACTTGGCGCCCAGCACTTTGAAATAGGAGAGTGCTCAGGGGTTGACCACCATGAAGCGAGTCTTGAAGTTTCCGCGTCAACCCAGCCCGAATCCTCGTCTACGGTCAATCCCCAGGATGTTCCTGCTTATAATCCAAATCAGCCGCAGATGTCACCGGCTGCAACGCAAGTTACTGATGCCGCTCTACCCCTACGAGTCAAACTGAGGAAGGTATTTTGAACATTCCACATATCTTTCCTAAGTCGAAATCTTCGATCGAGTTAAGTTCTAACAGTTCTCTTATTCTTTGTCCAGTGATCGATGCTGCACATGTCGGGCCTCCTGTTACTCAAAAATCACATCGGACACAGGAGGCTATCATTACCAAAGAGATCACTACGACTACAACTACTGCGTCTCTTGATGATATACAAGGAAGTACGCTTATGTTTGATGAGCAGATGATAGACGAACTCTTTCGCCATCACGGCGATCCTCTTGCCGACTTGTCGTTCGCCATGGGGGGATCGCTCCTGCTACAAGTTCTTCAATGCCAACCGCTGACGCCCCCAGCGAGGCTCGAGTGGTTTCTGAAGAGGAGATGTTCGCTCAAATCGACGCTGAAATGGCAGCAGCGGCTCATGGTGGAAGTTTTGGTGGTGGGATGGCAGCACCGGGACCAACTCCGCTTAGAATGATATCTCCTGGTGGTACTTTCTTCATCACCAGCGTGCCCATTCCATCTCCCGTACTTGATCGTGTTCCTCCGACTCCGCCCGCAGAGAGCATTCCTATCCACTCGAGTTCGAAGGAGGATGTTGATATCATACCTTTGCTTGGAGACCAGCCACTTAAAAGCAAGGGCTCAAAGAGGAAGGATAGTGGCGGCTCCAGTGGGCCTGGACCGAAAAGGAAGCCGCAGAAGAAGAAAGATTAGACACGCTTCCTCGAAGTATTTTGACTTTCATTTTGTTGGCCGTGTATAGATGCGGGTTCGGCCCCTGCTAGTAGGAATTTTTTGGAAACTTGTACACAAACTCCTTTTATAAACAATAGAAATGAAACTTCTCTTTTTTGACTTCTTTTCTGTCATTGTGTAGTTGCCTAAGTGTTTCAATATCTGAAATGCACTTGTGAAGTTTCAGCTTCCGAATAAAGTTTGTTTTTGTTCGCCGAGTTCGGGTACTGTGGACATGGTTTGCGACCGGGGAGCGAGTTGAATTTTTACATCGCATCGCTTCAGTCAATGGTCGATGCTTAAGTCCTACCCTTCAGTCTTTAGGGTGAGTTGTAGATCATCAGTCGACGATCGCTTCTCACTTATGACATGTTGAGTCTAGTGCCATCAAACGAATGTCTAAGGCAAGCGGAAATTGAGTAATGCATTCATGCTTGTTTGATTGTCGATGATCATATCCACACTCCGGGGAGTCCCATTTGTTTATCGGCGGTTGGTCACGCCGGCTTAATTTTCAATCATATGCCCGCGATTTGGGGACTTGGAATTGATGTTTATTCTTCGACTCGTACTCTAGAAGTTTGAGTTGATATCTATACTACGATTCATGCTTCGGGAACTTGAAATTGGTGTCTACGCTCCGTTTCACACTCTGGAACCTGGAGTCGATGTTTATTCTCCGACTTGCACTCTGGGAGTTCGGAGTTGTCATTTATACTCCAATTCACGCTCTGGGAATTTGGAGTCGATGCTTATACTCCGGTTCGCACTCTGGGAACTCGGAGTTGATGTTTATACTCCGACTCGCGCTATAGGAGTTTGGAGTTGATGTTTATACTCCGCTTCGCACTCTGGGAATACGGAGTTGATGTTTATACTCCGCTTCTCACTCTGGGAACTCGGAGTTGATGTTTATACTCCGCTTCGCACTCTGGCAATACAGAGTTGATGCTTATACTCCGGTTTGCACTCTGGGAAATCGGAGTTGATGTTTATACTCCAGTTCGCGCTCTGGGAGTTCGGAGTTGATGTTTATACTCCGGTTCGCACTCTGGGAACTCGGAGTTGATGTTTATATTCCGACTGGCACTATGGGACTTCGGAGTTGATGTTTATACTCCGCTTTGCACAATGGGAATACGGAGTTGATGTTTATACTCCAGTTCGCACTCTGGGAACTCGGAGTTGATGTTTATACTCTGACTCGTGCTCTGGGAGTTTGGAGTTGATTTTTATACTCCAGTTCGCACTCTGGAAACTCGGAGTTGATGTTTATACTCCGACTCGCGCTCTAGGAATATGGAGTTGATGTTTATACTCCGGTTCGCACTCTGGGAACTCGGAGTTGAATGAAGGATTGTCGTGTATCAATCCTTTTTTGACTTTGATGTGATGGCTTGTCCCCGAGCTCGGGTTTCACTTAGAGAGTGATTGGTTGCATCGCAGTCACTCCCTATTTGAATAAATTCCACCGTATGGTGAAACTTAGCTCTCCGTGCATAGTGATGGTCATATGTAGCATTTCAAGTAAATCACAGCTCTGGCTCGAAAAGATTGCATTTTATTGCTGAAATAAGAAAATATGGCAAAGTCAGTTGCCTTATTACAAATTCTAATTTCGAAATGCAGAAACGAATTGCAAAATGGAAAGTAATCTAAATGTATAAAGATAGCCTGTCATGTGTAATAGCGGCGAAGGCTCTCGCTATTCCAGGCTCTTGGCAGAGTAAGACCGTCGACGGTCAATAATTTGAATGTGCCATCTCCGAGCCTTCGTTCAATAACATACGGTCCCTCCCATGTCGTCTTCATATGCGAAGGAACCGGATAGACTCTTTTCAAGACAAGATCGCCTAGTTCGAAGGTTCGCAGACGGACTTTGGCATTGTACAATCGGGCGACTAGACTTCGATGCGTAGCTTCCCTCAAATCAGCTTCTTCACGCTTCCCATCTAGTAGATCGAGAGATTCGACAAGTAATATCGCATTTGTCTTTGGATCATAGTATGTCACACGATGAGAAGGTACTTCTAGCTTGATTGGAATAACGGCTTCTGAATCGTAAGAGAGAGAGAATGGAGTGTGACCGGTTGCAGTCTTGTGAGTTGTTCGGTAAGCCCATAAAGCCATAGGAAGTTCATCGACCCACTTGCCACCGACCTTTTCTAGTCGTTTTTTCAGAATAGATTTTATAACTTTATTAACCGCTTCGACTTGTCCGTTTGCCTGAGGGTGTGCAACTGCGGAGAATTTCTTTTGGATGTGAAATCGTTTATAGAAATCTTTAAATTCAGCACTGTCGAATTGGGTTCCATTGTCTGTTATAATGGTGTGTGGGATACTGAATCGACAGATGATGTTGCGGACCACAAAGTTGATTACTTTCTTCGTCGTTATAGTAGCAAGGGCTTCGGCTTCAGCCCACTTTGTAAAGTAATCAACTGCGACGATGGCGTATTTCGCACCACCTTTTTCCAGAGGTAAAGCGCCAATGATGTCGATGCCCCACATTGCAAATGGCCATGGGCTGACCATTTGGGTTATCTCAGTAGGCGGGGCTCTAGGAATTCGAGCATGTTTTTGACACATATCACATTTCTTTGCGTAATCCGACGCATCACGATTTACGGTAGGCCGGTAATGTTCGTACTGAAGTATCTTCTTGGCAAGTGCTTGCCCCCCCGGTGTGATCGCCACATTCTCTCTCGTGTACATCGAGCAATACTCGTTTAATTCATCGTGAGCGATACACCGAAGTAAAGGAACAGAGTACCCTCTTCTATACATGACCGCATTCTGAATGATAAATCGTGAGGCCTTTCGGAGAACTTGTCTCTTTTCACTCCTGCGTTCTGGCAGGGTTCCGTGCTCATTGTAATTTCTGAGTGGGGTCATCCATGAATCCTTTTCGGGAACGGTTTCGCATACCCAGTTTATTTCTGTCCGGTCAATGCTTGGGGAGGATAGCGTTTCTACGGGAACGAGTCCCATTTGTTGAGCTTCACCTGTGCTGGCCAGCTTTGCCAATGAATCAGCTTTTTGGTTGCGTTCTCGAGGTATACAATAAATGGCATAGTAATCAAACTGATTTAGTACTTCTTGAACTCGAGCTAAGTAAGCAGCCAGTCTTCGGTCTCTCGCTTGATATTCTCCTCGAACTTGACACACGACTAGTTGTGAATCGCAATAAATTTCCATAGCGATAATTTTCAGATCTCTGGCAAGTTTTAGTCTGGCTATGAGGGGTTCATATTCAGCTTCATTATTGGTTGCATGAAAGTCAAACTTCAAAGCATAGCATATAGATAGGCCTTCGGAGGTTTCGAGTACAACACCAGCGCCCGAACACCGGTCGTTTGATGCACTATCAGTATACAGCTTCCCGACGTACTCGGGGGATTTACGGGTTTCGGGCAAGTCCTCTGGAATGGTAAGTTCAACTATGAAATCAGCGAGGACTTGTCCTTGGATTTCTCGTCTTGGAGTGTAAGTAATATCAAACTGGCTCAGTTCGTTGTTCCACTTGAGTAACCTACCTGACGTCTCAGGCCGCGAAAGGACCTGTCGTAACGGCTGGTCGGTGTAAACAACAATGGGATGTGCCTGGAAATACGGTTGGAGTTTTCTCGATGAAATTACAAGGCAGTAAGCCAACTTTCCTAGCTTTGGATAGTTCCTTTCAGCCCCAGTCAATCATTTGCTGACGTAGTATACTGGCTTCTGTATCCCGTCTTCTTCTCGAACCAAGGCAGCGCTGATAGCGTTTTCTGATATAGCCATGTATGTATACAACTTCTCACGATCAATAGGCTTTGACAGTATTGGCGGTGTGGATAGATGTTGAACTAGTGCTTGGAAAGCGCCATCGCACTCCGTGGTCCATTCAAAGTTGTGTTTTCCTTTTCGGATCAGATCGAAGAAGGGAATGCATTTGTCAGTGGACTTTGAAATGAACCTGCTCAATGCTGCTACTTTTCCATTGAGACTTTGGACTTGCTTTATAGTCTTTGGAGTTTCAAGATTTCTGATTGCCCAAATCTTTTCAGGATTAGCTTCGATTCCCCGAGCGTTGACAATGAACCCGAGGAATTTTCTGGATGCAACTCCAAAGTAACATTTCAGTGGGTTGAGCTTCATTTTGTATTCTCGAAGTATGTTGAACATGGTATCCAGGTCTCTAACATGGTCAGTGGAGAGTCGTGAATTCAAAAGCATGTCGTCTACATATACTTCCATGGTTTTCCCGATTTGATTGGTAAACATCCGATTGACCAATCGATGATAAGTAGCCCCGGCATTCTTGAGTCTGAATGGCATAACATTGTAGCAATAAAGTCCCAGATTGGTTACGAAGCTGGTATGTTCTTGATCAGTAAATGCATCAGTATCTGATTGTAACCAGAATACGCGTCCATGAGGGATAAGAGCTCATGCCCAGCTGTCGAATCTACTAGCTGATCAATTCTGGGAAGCGGGAAACTGTCTTTGGGACAAGCTTTATTTAGATCGGAATAGTCGATACATGTTCTCCACTTTCCGTTCGTCTTTCGGACGAGCACGAGATTTGACACCCATTCAGGATATAGGGCATCCCGAATGAACCCGTTCGCTTTAAGCTTTTCTACTTCTTCTTTAAGGGCGGCAGAACTCTCTGGATCCATACCATGCCTTTTCTGTTTGACCGTGACATGCCGCGGGTCAATGTTCAGGGTGTGGCTCGCAATGTCCGGCGAGATCCCACACATATCGGAATGTGTCCAGGAAAATACGTCAAGATTTGCCCGTAGAAATTCAACCAATTCCTCTTGAGTTTGCTAGCTTAGCTGAGATCCAATCTTTATCTTATTCGAATCATCGTTATTGTCAACTGGGACATCAATCGTCAGTTTGTCCGGGGATGCTTGACTTTCTTTAGATTCTCCTTCATCTTCATATTCTCTCGAGTCAAGATCCTTGAGGAATTGGCTGGGGTGCCCGGGCCTGGGCCTGGGCGTTAATTGTCAATTATCGGCAAAATTGACACAGAGAGATTCCTCCACGCCCTTTCCTTTCTCCTTTCGCTGCGCCTCCCGCAGCTTAGCAACATAGCAGGCTCTAGCAGCAGCCTGATCTCCCTAAATGATTCTTATTCCATGATCAGTGGGAAACTTTAAAGTCAAACACCACGGGGCGATGGCTGCCCTGAATTCAGCAAGGGCCGGTTGGCCCAAGAAAGCATTGTAAGGGGAGTCTATGTCCAAAACAATGAACTGCAACATCCGTACTCTCCGACGTTCTCGAACTCCCAACTCTACTGGCAGTTCCACCATTCCAGTGGGTATAGTAGCACTTCCGTTGAAACCATGGACTCGAGATTGACAAGGCTTCAAGTCCGTGGCTTCCATTTTCATTTGATCACAAGCTCCCTTGAACAAAATATTCACAAGGCTTCCACTGTCAACTAAGATCCTCTTTATCCAAGCAGGACCTACTTGTGCTGAGATGACCAGTGGATCGATAGTGGGGGCTTCGACTTTATCAGCGTCTCTGTTCCTGAATAAGATGTCATTTGTCATCGTCTTCTATTGCTTGGCCGGAGCCCCTTCGTCAAAATTACTACAACACTCGAAGTCTGCATGCCTGATAGAACTGGCATACGACTCCATTTCCTTCCAGCTTTGATCTGCTGGGTGAGGACCACCACTTATTGTATTAATGACTAACCTCTCGCCTGTACGAGCGGGTTCCTCCTGTCTTTCCTAATTTGGTGCACGATTTTGATTTGATGGGCTCGCACCACCAGACTGCGGTGCCCGCACATACTGATCCAACTTTCGCTCACATATCAGTTTTTCAATGAGGTCTTGCAAGTGGCGACACTCATTGGTGTTGTGGCCGTAGCTTTCGTGGAATCTACAAAACTTCCCTGTCTGGATTTGTCTTTCAGTTGGCGGTTTCGGGGCAGGTTTCTTGTATTGCATGGTATTGCAGGTCTGCAAATACACATTTTCCAACGACGTGTTTAATGGAGTGTAATTATCGTACATGGAAGCTCTACGCCATGGACCACGATTCTGATCGCGCTTTTTGTTTTGATTCCCATTGTCCCTCTGCTGATTCTGTTTATTTTGGATGTTCAACTGGACTTTTCCAAAACTATCTCCGGACTATTTAACAGCGATGCTACTCTGGATTCCTTCGATGTTGGGCCGTGCGTCATTCTGCTTCCTAGACTGTTTCGCATCCTCCCTTCTCAAGAATTGGGCTGCCTTGGAATAGAAACGGTCCAATGATGCAGGTGGTTTTCCAGCTAACCAATTTCCGAACACGGAATCAGCATCGATCCCCTTAGTCAATGCCATCAGGATAGAGTTATCATTGGGATTGCTTATCGCTGCACACGTAGCATGGAATCGCTCCAAGTAACGTCTAAGTGTTTCTCCGGGAGCTTGTGTAACACTAGACAGAGTGTTAACGTCTTTAGGCCTTGCCACGTGCATACGAAATTGTTCAACAAACTTTGTGGCCATCTGATCAAAGCTAGAGATGGATCGTGGTGGCAAACGAGTAAACCACATGGTAGCGATGCCCCTAGGGAAATGGGGAATCTACGGCACTTTACTGCGTCATCAGCTCTCGCAGCATTCATTAGCCATTCGTACTTCAGGATGTGTTGATTGGGATCAGAACCTCCTTCATAGACTGGAAAAGTTGGCATCCTGAAGTGCCGAGGTGGTTCAGCATATAGTACGTCATCGGTGAAAGGGGTATGACTCCGGGAGATTCCCTAGTCGTCATTACTGAGACCCTGACTTTCATGGATCATTTGACGAATCATCGCTGGTGAGGATCAGCTTGGTTTCTAGCATCACCCCCTCATTCGGCAGTGGTGGTAGTTGCAATGTTGCTTGTGACATGATAAGGAGCAGCACCTCCTCGAGATAAAGGTTATGTACGGAGACTAGCGGATGGTCCAGTTCTAGGTTGCCCAAGATTCGGAGCAGGTTGGTGTTCCGTGGCTTGGGTGTAGCTTACACCTAGCCCTGGGCGTGTGGATCTGGTTTGGCCATTAGAGGAGGCTGAACTCTCTGTGGAAGAATAGGAACCTTGGTCTCTTTTGGATCTTCTTCGCCTTTGGAGATTTAGCTGGTTGGATAACTCTGTATTGGCGCGCAGTTGTTCAGTTAGCTGTTGTCGACTCTGGATCAACTCTTGAAGCAACATCTGGAACTATTGTCTGGTAACTGGACCTGTTGGATCTGAAGGTCTGGCGGCATCTTGGTTTGATGGAGACAATTGCATGGGATTTTGTCGGTCCCGTCCTCCTTGATCAGCAGCTGTAGAAGTGGTACGTGTGTTCACCATAATGAATTGATGAAGTCCTTTCCTAGATCTGATGCAGATCTGAATAGAATGAAAGGGCTTCAAAGTTCTAGATCTGGATCTTCTTCTTGGATTTATGCAATCCGATATAGACAGGAGATCCAAAGAGCAGGAGAAAAATTGGGGTTTTCTCATTGAAAGCACCAAAGTGTTTGTACCAAAATTGGACACAACACTCTTCGGAAGTTTTTGAAGAGATAAAGTGAAGAAATTAAATGGAAAAAGAGGAATTATCTAACAAAAACTCCAAATCTCAGATATGAAAATAATTAACATGCAAGGAGACACAAGAATTTAGAGTGGTTCGACGTGTTGCCTACGTCCACTATGAAGTTGATTGCTTTATTGATTTTTCTTTAATGATTACAAGTGAACTCAATGAATTACAGCAGGTAATTATGATTTGCAGCAGTGAAATTCATTGGTAGTAGCAGCAATGGAGTTCAGATCTGGATCCGACAGAGTCTGGGCGTTGGAGATCTCAAAGAGGAACAAGAACCCCTTTTCTGTTGGCTTTGGGGGTCTATTTATAGTTATAGGAGGCTGGTATCTCGCTCAGATCTCAGAAGACCCTCTCTGGCACGTGACCAGGCACGCGCGCCCAAGCCCGTGAAGTTTCGGTCCGATCCATGATCGATACGAATAGATTTTGTATCGATCAAGATTTCATCCAATGGAGTCGAAATTTACCATGCACGTAGTCTTCTATGAAAATTTCATAGCATTTGGACTCGTAGATTAGGAGATATGATCGATACGAAATTGGATTCTTGGTTGGCTATTTCGTTCGACTTGCTTTCGTTCGACTGAGTGACGTGGTGCTTGAATCTTTGGATCACTCTGCCTTTGATGCTATTTTGATCGAGTCGAACTGTGCATTGATTGAGTGAGTCGAAGTGTGCACTAATTGAGCGAGTCGAAGTGTGCACTGATTGAGCGAGTCGAAGTGGAGCATCCTGAGGGATTCGAACAAAGGCTCCGTGATGGACACAATGTGGTCATTATTCGATTGATTCGAACAGTGGCTTCGCCAATGGAGTCGAACTCGATGGAGTCGAACAGTGGTTCGAGCGGAGCGAGTCGAAGTAGGCTTCCCAAATGGATTCGAATGGAGAGAATCGAAGTGGGCATTTCTGAGGGACGCGAACTGAGCGAGTCGAAGGAGGCTCTCCTGAGGGATGCGAACTGAGCGAGTCGAAGAAGGCTGTTTTTAATCAACTTTGCATCGATCGTAACTTGAGCATACGAACTCGGATTGACTTGAGATTTGGAACGTTGACTCTCATAGCTTCGCTTGTCATGTTATATTAATTTAAGCTCGATCTGGACTCGGACAAAATTCGTCGATATCCATAGTGAGCCTGTGTATAAGCGACTTCTGGGATGGATCGTCATTGGTTTACCCGTCAATTCCTTGGTGTCACGGCCTTACCAAAAGGCGGGATAACACTAATAAAAGAAGACGGACAATAATAGAATGGAGACACTTGTAATTATATTTATAATATATAGATTATAAAAGAAAAATAAAAGAGACAACTACAAGTAAAATTATAACATATGTTATAATTAAGTAGAAAGAACAGAAAAGTCTTATTTTAAGACTTAAATGAAGTTAATAAGCAAATAGAGCAAAAATAATGGAAGAGGCTTATTTTAATAAACTTAGATCTTGGATTAAATTAATAAGCAAGCTAATAGAAGTGGCCCATACCAACAGCATTCCCTTTCAGTCAGGAACTGATGGTCTCACAAGGTAAGGCTGGGATAAGATTATGCTAATTAGGGTAAATAAGTAGCCAACAGAATAAGAAAAGTAAACTAAACGCAAAATAAAAGATTAGACTTAGGGTCTAATAAAAGAGTGAGATGCGTTTGAAGCAGCCCAAAGGATGAAGAGCCTAATGAAGTAGTTCGTCACAGATTTCAGAACAGAGGAAGCTTGTCTAACTTAGTTATTTTGGGCTAGAAGGAAGTACGAGACTTCAACGGGACGTGAGGGTACTCTAGGATGGCCCTCCGAGGTAGGCATAGCGAAGCAGTCCTCCAGAGGCAAGTCTGTAGGTGTTCCATCAAAAGAGTATGCCTTGACTGCTTTTTGCATGGCAGGACCATTGTATGCAGTCAAAAGGGTTTGATGTTTGGAGTAGGATATTCGTATGTTCCAATACTTGCAAGTAAATTTTAGTGGGCAGGACCCAAAAGGATAGTTGCCTGCGGATATCGGGCCAGCATCAAAATCAAGAAGCGAGTTTAGGAAAGTCTAGAGTTAAACCAATAGTCCAATGAACCTTCCACTATCGAGACATTGGATGAGGGGCGCAGCTAATTGGATGTTTAGATTGTTTTCAATAGGGCACAGCCACTTAGCTCTTTAGAGGTCTTTCGATTAGTTGATGGGTGGTTGTGTGGGGCCATAGCCACGATAAGAAAAGAGACAGACCAAATAGAATATCTGTACTGTAGGCCTAACAGGGCAGTCCTTTACAGAAATAGAAAATCCCCGACTAAGATCCGTACAAGGTAGACCTTGTTAAGCGGGATTCATGGATTAGACAGAACGATTACATATAGTCTCAAGGTATGCACTGGGTGATACATTATGGATGTCCAAGCATTAGACTAGTGCGGACGCAATTTTATGTTTTCATAGTAGACGACGAAACATCTGTATTGTAGGCCTTATGAGGCAGTCCTTTATAGATGTAATCACAGAATGCCATAGAAGCAAGACGATGGAGTCCTTTGCGAGGAGGATACGGAAGGTACTATGGGTAGTATCTAGGACCGATGTGATCATTGGGCATATAGCTACATATATATCAGTTATTAGGTTTTGATCTACTAAGGAGTAGATGGGCATGATTCATGCACTGAGGCGAGAGTATTATAAACCCAATAAACCTAATATAACAGTAAATGGAAATAAAATGGTATATGTAGAATTAAGCTTAGAAGTGTATAATTTGTCCATTCACCAGAATATTAGTTCTGACCCCCTCCTCATAACATCCAACAGGTTAGGTAGATGGCAGAGACTTCCAGCTTTGAGACACTTGTTTGGAAAGTGTTATTATATTGGTGAGTATTTACATACTATTATATTTTAGTCAGTTCTGCTGTGAGATATTTATCTGAGCTTTGATATATTTGTCTTTACCTATTTTTAGGATACCAGAAACCCGACTCGAGCTTCGGTGGGATTGTATTTTAGCATTTTTGTGAAAAATCCGAACCCATTGGAATTCGGGCTATTACAAACATAGTTGGGCACAATCAAAGCCGTACGGCGCTTATTGGAGAATGGATACCACACAGTGACTGGTCTACTGGGGTACCGCCTGTTACAGTACACCTATAGAAAAATGTATCAAGGACCTCGCCGGGATCCCCTGCCAACACAAGACCGGCCTAGCCCTAACCTGGATAGTACCGAATATGTTATCACCACGGGTGTTCCCACCCTTAATCGAGCGCTCACTTTTCCATGCACAACCATATCCATAATTTATAATATATTTTTGAGGGTATCTAGAAAGGTGATAACATACCCTATTTGGTGCGACCCACTTAGCCTTGCTGCATCTCCTATTTTTAGTCATCCCCCGTTGATGAGGCTTGAGGCTACGTTTACCTTTCTAGAACAATTCCACTTAGAATGCTCATCATCCTGCAATGAGGATGTTCTGATAGCATTTGTCCATATAAGTTGTCCTGGGTCTGGAGAAACCGAATCTCCTTCAAGATCACCATCTCCATTATCTTCGAAATATCACAATTCGTAACGCACAAATCGGATCGAAGTGGTTTTCAGATAATTAAATCTGAGACCGCTCTCTTCGAAACGGTCAACGAATTTGGCCAATTTGATAGTCGGTTATTTAACTATCAAATTACACACATAAGCAGTCAATAGGCCAATTATAAATTTCCAAATATTTATTCAAAATATCTTTACAAAGATATATATTCAAATCTTTTCTAGTATTCCAACATTTGAAAACAATTTCAAATACTTATCCATAACAGGATATAACCATATCAACACTTAGAAATATTTCCGAATTCAATTTACAACACTTAGAAAAATATTTCTATATAAATCATTTCACACTTAAAATATTTTTCAAAATCCTCTTTTCAACTCTTAGGAGAATATTTCATAACTTATCTCATAATCTTCGGAATTATTAATAAATTCCTTCTTACAATTTCCAAAACCAACTTATACTCATTTTTAGATAAACAAAGCAATTTTTTAAGCTGATTTTAAAAATTAGGATTTATTAAAATAATTATTAAGTGTTCGAAAAATTCACTTTTCGATGTATTTCAATTCTACTAGTTCAAAATTACATAGTTTGATAAATAAAACTTCCCTTTTTAAAAACAACTTAATTTCTTAGTAATAAAATATATTTTTAAAATCTTAATAACCAATTAATTTATAGATTCCTCTCGATTCACAAACCATCAATTTCATTCCGATTCTCCTAACCATTTCCACTTTTCAAAATAAAATCTACTATTTTTCCCAAACCGATTTCCATATTTCGATATAAATTCACACTGTAATTTATATTTCCAATCTATAACCTGATAATCATTTCCCCTTATTTATAAACATAGTTTATAAATTTATAAACTCCTTTAGTTTCACTTGTTTATAAAAACTAATCTAATTTATAAAATCTTATTTTATAAATCCGTTTCTAATAAATTCTGTTTATTTTTCAATTCTATTTTTAATATCGATTTCAACTCCTTTTCATATTTTTCAGAATATCATTTACAAATCCCTTTATATAATTTATTTTAAAAAACTCTATTTAAAATAATTTATGAATAGTTAAATACAACCAAAATCAAATATATATTTTTATCTAACTCAATTTCATTTAAAATAATCCATATTCCAATATCAATATTTTTATATCCAAAATTCCCATTAATTCCTTCAAATTTAAAACTAATATTTATGGTTTTTAAAGTACCAAATTTTAGGCCAGTGCTACTATAGCATCCAAATATTATAATCACTACATAATCTATATCAGATTATTCACACAATCATATATCACTAGATATGAAATTAAAATCAACATTTTTAAGGAATCCAGTTGGATCCCTCCAACCTATTTCCCTACATCCACAAGTGTTAGATAACATAGAATACGAATCCCACTTCGAGGGGGATATCGCGGTATATAGGATCATCCGCTGTTATGCGGGACGCATAGGGTCTCATCCGCTCCAATAGCGGGAAATATATCCAACTACTAATATATATACTACTATACATATATATAACATCCAATTGATAATAATTTATAAATTTATCCAACCATTCAATAATTTTCAACAATTTAAATTAAAATAATAATCCAAGATGATTGAGATTTACTCACATTGATTTTTTATTTTGTTGAACATCCAGATTTGAAATTTATCTGAAATCTAGCTGACTTCAAAAAATTCGAAATCAATTATCCTGCGTGGTATTCGATACCACGAGCACAACGCAACTGGTTTCGTTCATTTTGGACCTCGTACGAATGAGTAATTAGTTTAATAAGCATTCGATTGTATATAAAATAAGTGTTTACTTTAATTACAATTTAAATTAACTAATTATGTTTTAAAGTAAAATTGCCAGATGATTTCAAATTTCTCCCTTCTACATTATTCACAAAATCGACCTTCAGGCTGCCTATTTCCAACCACTCCATGCCACCTCCGGCTGCTTCGATTTTTTCTCTTTTTTGAATTTGAACTGAAAAAGAAAGAAAGACAGATGCATATAAATTGGATATGATGCTTCGAACGGAAAAAGAAGGGGGTAATAACACAATTTCAAAAGGTAAGTTAAGTAGGTCAGCGTGTTTCAGAAGGTAGGGTGGCTGAAAAGGAAAGGCTGATGTAAATATATATATATATATATATATATATATTTAATTTCAAAAAAATATCTCATTCACATTACCTCACCTGAACCTCTATTGGGCCGTGCTGCCTAGCGTTCCTAGTGTTATACAAAAGATAGCCTTTTGAATCGACTGTTTAAATTAAATTAAATTAAATTAAATTATTTCTATGCATTTTCAGATTGCACGACAAAACGGTAAATCCAAATGCTATGAAATTTGGAATACGAAAATAATATACTATTACGGATTCGATGGAACTAGTTTCGTCTAATTTCGAGACTGTGGCCCGGATCGCTTTTTTAAACTCGTCGATTAAATCGATGGTTTCAAAAATTGGCGATATCACTTGAAATTTTAGTTTTAAGAACTTGTTAACTAAATTCTAATTCAACTAGAATTTATATCAACGTTAGAAATCATTTGGTTCAAATTCAACTCAAATTTCAGTTATTCGCCCTATATTTCGTATTACGATAATCGCTGTATTTGGAATTTAAATTCATTTAACGTTTCCAACAGAAATCTTCATATACAAAAATCAATTTATATTCCCACTTCAATATTTAAAATCATTTAAATATTCAAAATTAAACGTCAAAAAATCCGGATCGTTACATTCCTCCCCTCTTAAAAGAATTTCGTCCCTGAAATTGCTAAGGTAGGACGAATGATCCAAATCTACTACCTTTCAAAACCCACTTAGTTAAAATTCAATATTTCACTTTTCTAAACACTTTAGTTTCATCCAACATTTAGGTTCCCTTTTTAATTAGAAACCCTTTATTACAACTTTTAATTTCAAAAATCAACCTTTAGTTAACAAAAAAAATTTCAAAAATTTTTAAAATTTTTCTAACACCCTAAATTTCTGAATTTTTTTGGCAAAGTCCCCCTTGTACGGAGAGCCTTTTGCAATATGACAAGAGAGATAAAAATATATACATCGACATGCACGGTCAGAAAACACATTATATATCAATATTTGTCTTTTGCTGTATTTAATCTGAAAACGTACCTTATATTAGCGTTTTAAGCGAGCGAGCTTATTTAATATGCAATTACACAACCCAAATCTAGCCCAATAGCCTCCGGGTACTTGTACTTACTCAATTTAAATATGTAAGTCCCAAAATATGAAATTCACTAACATTTCATTCACTTAACTAATTAAACACATGAATTTCATAAACCATATGCCAAACATGTCATATCACCCATTTTAGAAGGTATACACAAATACAAGGTTTCAATCATTTAGTTATTCACTTCAAATTCAATTTATACGCCATTTACACAATTCTAAATGCTTCACCACTAATTTATAAGCATTCAATTCATATCAACACATATTGATGCAGCAGCGGATAACATAAATGTATGAAACGGTGAAAGTAGCAATCGATGGATTGAAAATACCAAACGCCCAAATCCGTTGATCTCAAAGATGCCGGATTCTAGCTATCTTCGTCACGTTGATCGCGCACAATGCCGTGAAAGAAGATCTACAATTCTTCGTACGTTGATCAAGCGCACTTGATACCGTGAATTGGCTTCAACAATCGTTGATTCGAGCGCACTCGAATGCCGAAGGTGGAGATAGGAGATTACACTCAACTACCAATTTCAAAGAGGCACAAAGCACTCAAACAGAAGTTTATTCAAAATCAACTTACTTTACAAATGACACCACCATCCCTATTTATAGGGTTACAACAACACACTTACACGACTCAACAACTGACTACACATAGTCCTTGAACGACCTAACACCTGTGTAATGCCCCAGAAATTCATGAAACCTTATTTTGGTTGAAGTTTGAAAATATATGAATTTATTTGGATAGGAATGTATGGAATTAACTGTGTGCAAGTGTGTGTGCATGTGTGCACGTGCACACTGATATGGCACAAGGAAGAACTCCAAATTTCCTGAAATTAAAACAAGAACTAGAAAAGCCTTACAAACATGATTTTGTAATGAAAATTATCAAACCAGACATGGATATTTGATTTTTGGATTTATATGGATTATTTTAGAAAATAAGACAAAGCAAGTTTAGTTTGAACCAGTAAACAGATTTTACTTAATTTAAACCTAGGATAAATTAGATAAGGATTTGAAACATGTATGCATATATATGTGTATGTCTTTCTGAAACTAAGGAGGAGTTAAGTAAGCCTAGATAAGATATGTATGCATATGTACATTTCTATAAATACTGAAAGTATTAAAAAGAAATAAGCAAGGGAAAGCATAACATTAAAATAGCAAAAGACATATTGCAAGCAAAACAATTGCTTTAGGCAGAAAATAGAAAGGAGGATTTTTAGAAAATAAACAAGTGACAATTTCACACAATTGTCATGATTTAGAAAGAGAATAAAATAGATATTCTGGAAAAGAAAAAGGGGAATAAGCATTACATGGCCGGGGTACTAAGGGTTAGAATAAGCAAATGAGAAATGCAAAATGCATGAGCACTGGCCAGGGTAAGAATGAGATTTTACATTTGTAAAACCCTAGAAAACCTCTCTTATAAAACCAAGTTTAAACCAAAAAAATCACTTTCTACCCGAGACATTTAAGAAAACAAAGAAGAAAAATATTTGCAAGAAGAAAGGCAAAGTTTCAAAAGGTTTCTTTTCTGGATAAAGCAAAAGGAGCATTTTCAGTGAGTAATCTCACTAAATCCCATGGCATTAAGTCATGTTATGAGGCAGCCAAGTTTATGTTATTTTCCTACATATTTCTGATCTTATTACTATGGTTTTAATGGATGCTTTAATGGGTGTTTATGAATGCTTTTGATTGCTTTGATGGTTGAGTATTTGCTCTGTTTGGTTACACCCATAAATGTTAAAGTATGAAATCATGAAAGTAAATAGAGAATACTTGTAACTAGTTTAGATATGGCATGAAAAATATAGAAATCAAAATGTATATGAGTTGCATTACACGTGTGTAAGTGCTGAGGCTCAAATGAAAGATTCATGGGTGCAATGGAAATACCCAAAAGTGTTGAACCCTTGATCAAATAGAAAACCCATGAGCCATAAATCTTGTTTAATCTAGATCTTGAATTTAGTTCAAACATGGTTGCTTATGAGACAATAATAACCCACATGCCTAGGCCCTATTCACAGTTGCAAATATTCTTGTATTTTCTTTAAGCCGGAATATTTGAAAATATGATTTCCCCTGGATATGAATGTTAGCTTGTTTTTGAAGTATGCTTGTAAGTTTTATGTAATGTTTCATGTACACTGTGATTTAATCACCTAGATATCTCATGATAGGATCAAACATGAACACTTAGTAAATAAACTAAGTATTGTGAGCCAAGAAGACTGCTAGAATGCTTGTTATATTTAGAGTATGCAAGTTGGCACATGGTTTGTTTAAGCCCTGAGATCTTTTTGCAATATTGTGAATTATTTTATTGCAATGTGTCCCCGTGATTCCTTTATGGCAAATGAGGCTAGGAATTAATTTGGTAAATGTAACCCTAAATTGATGAAGTAGGAACTTGAGTTATTCCTAGGTTGGTTGGATTGGAGCTATGATAGTTCCTGAGTATCTCTGTTTGACATGTATGTTTGCATAGTTGAAAGTGTGTACATAATTAGTTTTAATACTGATCATATATGCATAATATATCAGAAAAAAGTCAGGCAAATTGATTAAAGAAGTTATGCCAACCTATACAAAATGCTTATGTCTCACTTATCTACTTAATATCATGGAATTTTTGATATTTCTCATACCAGATCTTGTATCTGACCCTTGTTTGCTTATGGCATCTGGGGTGTCTCATTTAAAATGGGGCAGCCTCTAATGCTCTTTCAGGGAATGCTGGTTCTAAATAGGAAGCTGCTATGGCTAATGAGAATGATTGGATAAGCATGCTAAATTAGAATTAAATAAGAGCTTAGAATGTACTATTTGCATGTAATCTTGGAAGTTTTATAATTCTTCTTTTGTAGTTATGTAATGATCTTGAATGCTTGGATTTTATTTACTTGTTTCAATTGAGTCAGGTAATGTATTATGGTTGGGAAAAACCAAAGACTTAGTTGAATCTTATGCAAGAAAATATCTTTGAATATTATGGTAGAAATCTGTAGATGATATATGCCTATATTTGAGAAATGGATACATATATATATATATATATATATATATATATATATATTGTGTATTAGTCAATCTTGAGTCACTTAAAAGCTTTAAGTTTTGAGGTTAAAAATCTGAGTTTAGCTAGAAGTAATATTTCAACAATTTTGTGACTATATACAGAAGTGTTTTGATAGAAGAAGCAATATATATATTTTTGTGCACTGTATAAAGATGTGTACATGTTTTAAGGGATTTTTCAAGTATCTTGTATCTGAATATACATTGCAATAGCCAAGCACTAATGTTTTGATGACCTAGTCATAAGGTTAACCCACCTCAAAAGGAGTGAGGTCTGGGTTGATCAAAATGACCAGAGTTTTTAGGTTTAAAGGAAGAAAATGCACTTTGTAAAATCTGAAGCTTTCTTTGCAAATGCATGTACAAAGACATTTTCAAATACTTGAGCAATTCACTTTTATTTTGAGTAGCTTTCTTAGTCCAGAGAGCACAATACATCTGATATGCACACATATTACTTAAATACTACTTTTGTTAAATGACCATAAAATCTGGATTTTCTAAATCCAATAAAGCAACCTTTAAATTAGGATGCAAGCTAAGGTAACTCAGGGATTAGGGAATGGATTTGATTCAGAGAAACACAACTATATAAATTGTGAATGAATCACTCAACTGGCTTGGTTATAAGTAAAGGAATTTGTGATAAAATCACTCATGTTGAAAATGATAAATGTGTATATCATTTTTCTTTCTGGCTTTGATCAAATATCAAACAATTAAACTAAAATTATGATGGCTTGCTATATAATCTAAGATCACTTTGCTAAGTTAAACTAACAGGCAATCACCAAAAGAATGATCAAAATTACTAGGCATAAATCATATATGATTATGAGATTAACTCTCATGACCCAAATATCAAAACAAAGGAAAATGAGCTTTGTACTGGTTGACTAGAAATTCAAATTCAATCAGGATGCACTCTTGCTTACCAACACTCTGATCCAAGCAAGAGGGTCACATACATCTTCACATGTATGTGAATATATTTATTAATGAACTGATATAAATATATTAGTAGAAAAATTAGGATCCTGGATAATTTAATAGAAAGGCTAAATGACTCTAGGAAATTTATTAATGTAAAAAAAAAATCCTAGTAAAAATTAGGTAAAATAAATAGGGTCATTTCATTTGGTATCAGAGCTATGTTAAAACTATACATAGCTAAGAATGATTGTATTGATTGATTGAAGTACTATAACCATATGTATGTCCTGTTGTTTCTTTTAGTAAAATAATAATTCAGATAGAAAGTTATAGAAAAAGAAAAATACTCATGATAAACTAACCCTATCTACCCATACCCTAGTTATCCAATCATGGTAGGAAGAGGATCTCATCACAATGCAGGATCAAGTGCACCACAAATGCTTGATATGCAAGACTTTATGAGGGCTTTAAGGGATGGAGTAGGGCAGAGACTTGAGAACCCACATGAGGAACTTTCAAAACTATTAAAGACTTATACCAATTTGGGAGGCAAGAGCTTTGAAGGGACTGAAAATGTGATGGAAATTCAAGCATGGTTGAGAACACTAGACAGAATTTTCAATGACATGCAATTAGATGATCAAAGGAAGTGACAAGTGGCCTCAAGACAACTGAAAGGCGTGGCTTTAAGCTGGTGGGAGGTAGTCATAGATGGGAGGATTGAGAATGAAATCACTTGGAATCAATTCAAGGAGATGTTGGAAGCTAGATTTGTTCCAGCATCAGCCAAAACTCTATTGCTTGAAGAATTCATCAGACTTAGGCAGGGAACCTTTAATGTGACTGAGTATACTCAAAGGTTTGAGGGCTTGTCTAAGTATGGAGCTATGCTGGTGGCTGATGAGGCATCAAAGAATGATAGGTATATTAAGGGTTTAAACCCAGGGCTTAGTAGGGCTATGTTGCCATATGCAGATAAAACCTTTGATCAAGTCATTGATCTGGCCTTAAAGTTTGAGCAACATGACAAGGAGAGGAAGAAGTATAGGAGTTTTAAGAACAACAATAACAAGAAAAATAAGGGAAGGTATCACCCCTATGACAAAAAGAAGGAGGAGACAGAAAGCAAGAGAACCAATGATATTAAGACCACTGATACAAAGAGGAAAATAGTGTGTCATCATTGTGGAAAAGAAGGACATATCAAACCAAGGTGTCCAGAATTGAAGGGAGGAGCTTTCAAGTGCTACCTATGTGGTAAGGAGGGACATATCAAGAGAAATTTCCCTGAGTATAAACAGCAAGGGAAGCTAGCAAGTTTGGAGAGCAAAAGCAAATCCACAGTAGAAGCTATTGCAGAAAACCATGGTCAAGTGGAAGGTACCTTATTTATTTGTATCCTACCCATATCAGTAGTGTATGATACAGGGGCAACACATTCTCTGATTTCCCATGAATTAGTTGCATTGCTTAAATTAAATTGCATACTGGTTGAAACCCCTTTGTTAGTGCAAAGCCCATTGGGAAGTTCTAGTGTTTTAAACATGATTTGTGTGGATGTGGAATTAAACATAGGATGAAATGTTTTTATTTCCAATTTATATGTTTTAAATTACCCAAATATAGGTGTTATATTGGGTGTAGACTGGTTAAGGCAATACAAAGCCATAATTAATTTAGACTCATCCACCATATCATTACAAAATTCTAGAGGCCAAAGAATCACAATTTTGTGTGAAGTAGCCAAAGAAAGGAAATTATATCATTTGATTGATTTAGATAAGGATTCCAGTGAGCCTTCTATTGAAGAAATCCCCATAATTAACAAATACTTGGATGTGTTTGGAGAAGTTAAGGGTGTTCCACACCATAGACCAGTGGAATTTCAGATTAGTCTCATACCAGGAGCAAGTCCAATTATTAAGAAACCCACTAGGATGGGGCCAAGTGAGTTGAAGGAGTTGAAGAAACAGTTAGAAGAATTGGAAAGCAAAGGATTTATAAGACCAAGTAATTCATGCTGGGGTGCTCCAGTAGTGTTTGTAAGAAAACATGATGGTACTTTAAGGATGTGTATAGATTACAGGGAGCTAAACAAAGTCACTATCAAAAACAAGTACCCCTTACCTAGAATTGATGATCTTTTTGATCAACTTAGTGGAGCAAAAATATTTTCTAGGTTAGACTTGGCATCTGGACTCCATCAGATGAAGGTTGAGGACTCAAGTGTTAAGTATACAGCCTTTAACACTAGGTATGGTTTACATGAGTTTCTTGTCATGCCATTTGGGTTGACAAATGCCCCATCATACTTTGTAGACTTGATGAATATGATATTCAGGTATTATTTAGACAAGTTTGTATTGATTTTTATTGATGATATTTTGATTTATTCTAAAACAGTAGAGGAACATGAAAATCACTTACACCTTGTTTTGTCTAGATTAAGAGAAAAAGATTTAAAAGCAAAGTTTTCTAAATGTGCATTTTGGAAAAAAGAAGTGCATTTCTTTGGGCATGTTATATCTGCCAAAGGCATTTCAGTGAACACCAATAAAATTGTGGCTATCCAAGCATGGAAAAGACCAAGCACAGTAGGAGAAGTTAGGTCATTTATAGGGATGGCAGGGTATTATAGAAGATTTATAAAGGATTTTGCTAAGATGTCATCACCTCTTACCAACCTAACTAGAAAGAACCAACCCTTTATATGGACTGAGAAATGTGAGCAAGCCTTTAGTAAAATCAAGGAGGCCTTAGTCAATGCACCAGTGTTGAGAGTACCAGAGGGAAATGAGGATTTGATTGTTTATACTGATGCAAGTGGTTCTGGGCTAGGAGCTGTATTGATGCAGCAAGATCAAGTTATAGCCTATGCATCAAGACAATTGAAGCCACATGAATCAAGGTATGCAACCCATGATCTTGAGTTGGCAGCAGTGGTATATGCACTAAAGCTTTGGAGACATTATCTTCTAGGTGCTAAGTTTATTTTATACACTGACCATAAAGCATTGAAATATCTCTTTTCACAAAAGGATTTGAATATGAGGCAGCATAGATTGGTTGAGTTTCTAGCAGCATATGATTTAGACATACTTTATACTCCAGGAAAAGCTAATAAGGTTGCAGATGCTTTGAGCAGGCAGCATGCAAAAGTAGCCATGTAAATGATAGAAGAGTTTAGAAATTTATCTCCACTTACTGATTTGGAAATTGAAGAAAACAATGAGGTGAACATGGAGATGATTGAAGAAGGGAGTAAAGGAAAATTAAGTTTGATAACTTTGCAATCAGATTTAATTTTGAAAGTGGGGAAAATGCAAGAGGAAGATCCAGATTTATTAGAAAAGAAAACTCTAATAGAAAAAGGAGAATAAGTAGCAAACTACCACACTGATAAGAATGGTTACTTAAGGAATAAAGGTATGATATGTGTTCCAGAAGATATAGGGTTGAAGGAAGAGATAATTAATGAATACTATAGGAGTAAATATTCCATACATCCAAGCAGAACCAAAATGTACCAAAACCTAAAAAGGGATTATTGGTGGAGAGGGATGAAATCAGATGTGGCCAAACATGTTGCAAAGTGTATGACTTGCCAACAAGTCAAGGCAGAAACCCAAAGAACCTCAGGCCTATTGCAACCTCTAAGCATACCACAGTGGAAGTGGGAAGATATATCTATGGATTTCATAGATGGTCTGCCTAGATCAAAGGGAGGAAATACAAGCATTTGGGTAGTAGTTGATAGATTGACTAAAGTGGCACACTTTATACTAGTGAAGGAAGAAAGAAATGCACCTAAACTAGCTCAAATATTCATGAAAGAAGTAGTAAGGTTGCATGGAATTCCTAAAACTATAGTGAGTGATAGGGACACAATCTTTACATCCAGATTTTGGAAGAGCTTTCAAGAAGCCATGGGGAGTGAATTATGCTTGAGTATTGCATACCACCCCCAATCAGATGGCCAAACTGAAGTAATAAACAAAGTTTTGGAGGATTTGTTGAGGGCATGTGCATTGGACTTTGGAGGTAATTGGGAAGATCACCTCCACTTGGCTGAATTTACATATAACAATAGTTATCAAAGCACCATAGGCATGGCACCATTTGAAGCCTTGTATGGCAAACCATGTTTGTCACCAATATGTTGGGTTGAAGCAAAAGAAAGGGCTGTCTTAGGGCCAGACTATATTAAGGAAACCACTGAAAAAATTGAGCTTGTGAGGAGAAAGATGGCAGCAGCTCAAGATAGGCAAAAGAAGTTTGCAGATGTAAGGAGGAAGCAGGTAGAATATTAAGTTGGTGATTATGTTTTCATCAAAGTTTCATCTATGAAGAAGGTGTTAAGATTTGGCAAGCAGGGAAAACTTACCCCAAGATATGTTGGACCTTACAAGATTTTGGAAAGAATAGGTTCATTAGCATACAAGTTAGAGCTATCAGAAGAGATGAGTGCAATGCACAATGTATTTCATGTGTCACAACTTAGGAGATGGGTGCATGATAAAGAGGAAATTCTAGAGAAACCCACTCAAGTTCAAATAAATCCTGATTTGGTCTATGAGAAAGAACCAGTGGGGATTCTAGCTAAAGAGGAAAAGAAGTTGAGGAACAAAACTCTAAAATTGGTAAAGGTTCAATGGAGCCTAGACCCTAATGATTGTACATGGGAGTTAGAGGATAAGATAAAGATGGATTACCCTAAGCTTTTTGCAGTGGAAGGTAAATTCTAATATGTATGGTTGTTTTGACTGAATTGTTTGCTTGTGCAATGTTTGATAGATTTTATAAAAATCTGGAAATGTTTAAAGTAAAAATGAGAAAATTGTGAGGACACAATTCCTAAAAAGGTGGGGTGATTGTAATGCACCAGAAATTCATGAAACCTTATTTTGGTTGAATTTTGAAAATATATGAATTTATTTGTATAGGAATGTATGGAATTAATTGTGTGCAAGTGGGTGTGCATGTGTGCACGTGCACACTGATATGGAACAAGGAAGAACTCCAAATTTCCTGAAATTAAAACAAGTACTGGAAAAGCCTTACAAACATGATTTTGTAATGAAAATTATCAAACCAGACATGGATATTTGATTTCTGGATTTATATGGATTATTTAAAAAATAAGACAAAGCAAGTTTTGTTTGAACCGGAAAACAGATTTTACTTAATTTAAACCCAGGATAAATTAGATAAGGATTTGAAACATGTATGCACATATATGTGTATGTCTTTCTGAAACTAAGGAGGAGTTAAGTAAGCCTAGATAAGATATGTATGCATATGTACATTTCTATAAGTACTGAAAGTATTAAAAAGAAATAAGCAAGGGAAAGCGTAGCATTAAAATAGCAAAAGACATATTGCAAGCAAAACAATTGCTTTAGGCAGAAAATAGAAAGGAGGATTTTTAGAAAATAAACAAGTGACAATGTCACACAATTGTCATGATTTAGAAAGAGAACAAATTAGATATTCTGGAAAAGAAAAAGGGGAATAAGAATTACATGGCCGGGGTACTAAGGGTTAGAATAAGAAAATGAGAAATGCAAAATGCATGAGCACTGGTCAGGGTAAGAATGAGATTTTACATTTGTAAAACCCTAGAAAACCTCTCTTATAAATCCAAGTTTAAACCAGAAAAATCACTTTCTACCCGAGACATTTAAGAAAACAAAGAAGAAAAATATTTGCAAGAAGAAAGGCAAAGTTTCAAAGGGTTTCTTTTCTGGATTAAGCAAAAGGAGCATTTTCTGTGAGTAATCTCACTAAATCCCATGGCATTAAGTCCTGTTATGAGGCAGCCAAGTTTATGTTATTTTCCTACATATTTCTGATCTTATTACTATGGTTTTAATGGATGCTTTAATGGGTGTTTATGAATGCTTTTGATTGCTTTGATGGTTGAGTATTTGCTCTGTTTGGTTACACCCAGAAATGTTAAAGTATGAAATCATGAAAGTAAATAGAGAATACTTGTAACTGGTTTAGATATGGCATGAAAAATATAGAAATCAAAATGTATATGAGTTGCATTACACTTGTGTAAGTGCTGATGATCAAATGAAAGATTCATGGGTGCAATGGAAATACCCAAAAGTGTTGAACCCTTGATCAAATAGAAAACCCATTAGCCAGAAATCTTGTTTAAGCTAGATCTTGAATTTAGTTCAAACATGGTTGCTTATGAATCAATAATAACCCATATGCCTAGGCCCTATTCACAGTTGCAAATATTCTTGTATTTTCTTTAAGCCAGAATATTTGAAAATATGATTTCCCCTGGATATGAATGTTAGCTTGTTTTTGAAGTATGCTTGCAAGTTTTATGTAATGTTTCATGTACACTGTGATTTAATCACCTAGCTATCTCATGATAGGATCAAACATGCACACTTAGTAAATAAACTAAGGATTGTGAGCCAAGAAGATTGCTGGAATGCTTGTTACATTTAAAGAATGCAAGTTGGCACATGGTTTGTTTAAGCCCTGTGATCTTTGTGCAATATTATGAATTATTTTATTGCAATGTGTCCCCGTGATTCCTTTATGGTAGATGAGGCTAGGAATTAATTTGGTAAATGCAACCCTAAATTGATGAAGTAGGAACTAGAGTTATTCCTAGGTTGGTTGGATTGGAGCTATGATAGTTCCTGAGTATCTCTGTTTGACATGTATGTTTGCATAGTTGAAAGTGTGTACATAATTAGTTTTAATACTGATCATATATGCACAATATATCAGAAACAAGTCAGGAAAATTGATTAAAGAAGTTATGCCAACCTATACAAAATGCTTATGTCTCACTTATCTACATAATATCATGGAATTTTTGATATTGCTCATACCAGATCTTGTATCTGACCCTTGTTTGCTTATGGCATCTGGGGTGTCTCATTTAAAATGGGGCAGCCTCTAATGCTCTTTCAAGGAATGCTGGTTCTAAATAGGAAGTTGCTATGGCTAATGAGAATGATTGGATAAGCATGCTAAATTAGAATTAAATAAGAGCTTAGAATGAACTGTTTGAACGTAATCTTGGAAGTTTTATAATTCTGCTTTTGCTGTTATGTAATGATCTTGAATGTTTGGATTTTATTTAGTTGTTTCAATTGAGTCAGGTAATGTATTAAGGTTGGGAAAAACCAAAGACTTAGTTGAATCTTATGCAAGAAATTATCTTTGAATATTATGGTAGAAATCTGTAGATGATATATGCCTATATTTGAGAAATGGATACATATATATATATATTGTGTATTATTCAATCTTGAGTCACTTAAAAGCTTTAAGTTTTGAGGTTAAAAATCTGAGTTTAGCTAGAAGTAATATTTCAAGAATTTTGTGACTATATACAGAAGTGTTTTGATAAAAGAAGCAATATATATATTTTTGTGCACTGTATAAAGATGTGTACATGTTTTAAGGGAATTTTCAAGTATCTTGTATCTGAATTTACATTGCAATAGCCATGCACTAATGTTTTGATGACCTAGTTATAAGGTTAACCCACCTCAAAAGGAGTGAGGTCTGAGTTGATAAAGATTACCAGAGTTTTTGGGTTTAAAGGAAAAAATGAACTTTGTAAAATCTGAAGCTTTCTTTGCAAATGCATGTACAAAGACATTTTCACTTGAGCAATTCACTTTTATTTTGAGTAGCTTTCTTAGTCCAGAGAGCACAATACATCTGATATGCACACATATTACTTAAATACTACTTTTGTTAAATGACCATAAAATCTGGATTTTCTAAATCCAGTAAAGCAACCTTTAAATTAGGATGCAAGCTGAGGTAACTTAGGGATTAGGGAATGGATTTGATTCAGAGAAACACAACTATATAAATTTTGAATGAATCACTCAACGGGCTTGGTTATAAGTAAAGGAATTTGTGGTAAAATCACTCATGTTGAAAATGATAAATGTGTATATCATTTTTCTTTCTGGCTTTGATTAAATATCAAACAATTAAACTAAAATTATGATGGCTTGCTATATAATCTAAGATCATTTTGCTAAGTTAAACTAACAGGCAATCACCAAATGAATGATCAAAATTACTAGGCATAAATCATATATGATTATGAGATTCACTCTCATGACCCAAATATCAAAACAAAGGAAAATAAGCTATGTACTGGTTGACTAGAAATTCAAATTCAATCAGGATGCACTCTTGCTTACCAACACTCTGATCCAAGCAAGAGGGTCACATACATCTTCACATGCACGTAAATATATTTATTAATGAACTGATATAAATATATTAGTAGAAAAATTATGATCCTGGATAATTTAATAGAAAGGCTAAATGACTCTAGGAAATTTATTAATGTAAAAAAAAATCCTAGTAAAAATTAGGTAAAATAAATAGGGTCATTTCAACCTGCGACCTAAAAACAAACAAACACAATACAACACATTACATCACAACACATTACAAGGCCATCACGACCTAACATACATGACCGACCTAACATAGGTCGTTAACGGCTTAAAGAGAACATCACGTGACCTTACAACAAAGCGACTCAACATATATACAACACGAGTTAACAAATACAACATACAAACGACATAAGGAATTACAACATAACGACCTACAAATACAACACCTTGCGGCATAAGCTTCAGCGACATGAGGAGAATCAGCTTCCGGAATTTCTTATGCCACCTATAGGACGAGCGACATAAGGAGTTGAGCGACCTAGGCTTGAGCGACCTAGGCTTGAGCGACCTAAGATTGATGCGGCCTATGGTCGAGCGACTCAAGGTAGGAGCGACATAAGAAACACGACTGCGACATAAGGAAGATAGCAACATAAGAAAGAGCGACATAACTTCTTGCGACCTAAGGAATATCATCTTCAGCGACCTAACATGAAGTGGTATATGTGAGTGACCTAACATAGGTCGTAGCTCGCTCGTACGTCCTGAGCGACTTAAAGCTTCTCGCGACCTAAGGACGGAAGGTCGTTTGCGACCTAAGTCAAGCGGCATATTGGAGTGACCTATCTGCATATTGGAGCGACCTATCTTGTTAGGTCGTAACTCTTTAGATCGTAATTCTTTAGGTCGTAACTCTTTATCTCGTGACTCGTTAGGTCGTGAGTGACCTAAGGAAATGGCCTGTAATTTGTTAAGTCGCTTGAGCGACCTAAAACTTAATGACTTATACTTCATGAACTTACGACATAACCACTGGAATATCTTAATAAGAAGCGGCATAAGATGGTTAGGTCGCTTGGGCGACTCATCATGGAACTCTTCATTATCCATCTCTCGTATTTCTCTAGGTCGTAACCCACTAGATCGCTGGCGACTTGGGGCACGCGACCTTCGACCTGAAACTTGATGTGCTGTTTGTACCCTGTTGTGTCTTATCCCATAGTGGGCTGCATCATCCTCCCCATGTTGAAAGAAATTCGTCCTCGAATTTACAATTTCTTCTTCTTCGAAAAGCTTATGTTCAAGGTACGGAATCAAATGTTTGACGTGGACAACATTAGCGGTAGGAAAATGATCCGGCAAGTTCAACTAACAGGTATTCTCAATAGTTTCCTTCACAACTTCCAAACGACCAATCCTTCTAACTCCTAGCTTGTGGTAAGCACCAACAAGAAATCGATCCTTGTTAAACACTGCATACACAAAATCTCCTTCTTTGCATTCAATGCTTCGTCGTTTAATGTCTGCTGACTGCTTGTAATTTTCATTTGCCTTAAGTAATCGTTCCTGCAAAACTTTGCGGCATTCTTGCAACTCATTCACAAATTCGTTAGCCCGTTTAATCACCTCTCTCTGCGGTGGCACTGTTGATAAAACTAACGGTCTTTTAGGAATTATTGAATAAACAACCTGGAATGGATTGACCACGGAGTTACGATTGATGGTATGGTTGTAGGAAAACTTCGCTTGACATAACTTTGAGTCCCAACTTTTCAAATTATCATCCACGAGGCATCGCAATAGATTACCTAGGGATCTGTTCACAACTTCATCTTGTATATCCGTCTGTGTATGATTAGCGCTACTAGATTTCAACTTAGTCCCAGCCATTTTCCATAGACTCATCCAGATATGGTTCAGAAAACGAGTATCTCTATTCGAAACAATAGATTTAGGTAATCCATGAAATCGATAGATCTTTCTGAGGTATAACTGAACGACATTAATGGCCTCTGCAGTCTTCTTATAGACGATGAAATGTACCAATTTTGAAAAACGGTTAACCACAACATAAATAGAATCATTGCCACGTTGTGTTTGCGACAATCCCAAAACAAAGTTCACACTAACATCCTCCCGTAATTTAGCATGTATATGCAATGGCATACATAAACTTGCATTTGTCGTGGTCTTCTTTGAAACTTGTTGATTATGGCTCCTCTGAACAAACCTTTCAACTTCCTTCCTCAGTGACGACCCAACATAAGACTTTGAGATTAGTTGCATGGTACGATCATGGCTCACGATTTTATCTCTTGCTAGTCTTTGATGATTTTCATTTGTTGACTGCAATCAGAAGTATACAACTGCCTTCCTTTGATCAGAAACCCAATAACCAGTCTTCTCAACTCTTCCTGCTCTATTGGACACATATGATAACATGGTCTATGTGGTACAATAGCATCTGGCATTTGATTAACATGATATTGTATGTCCCTTAGTGGCGGTATCTCCTTTGGCAACTTTGCAGGGAGTACATCTTCGAATTCATTTACCACTGGCACATCCTCCTCAGGAGTCTCGAGATTTTTACTGGTTTCATTCCCATTCAACATAAACACTTCCGCTCTATCCTCCACTTTGTTAACAAACTCTTCTGTAGATAATAGACTAATCGAGTCCACCTTCTTCACTGATAAATTACCCCCTTCATCTCTTGACACACTTTCTTCATCCTCATCGAACTTTGCTGGTTGTACATTCTTAACTTCACGTTCATCATGCTTCGTTGGTGGAAAAACTTCAACTTCATCTGTGTCTAACTTCGCGGATTGTGAGTAATCAACTTTATGGTCATCAAACTTCGCGGGTTGAGAAGAGTCTACTTTATCTTCCACTTCAACACTATCTTTCACTTCTTTAACAAATTCTTTCGAAGATATTCGATTAGTTGCTTCCACCTTCTCCTCTGGCTTGTAGTCACTTTGTTCACGCTTCTTAGGAACTAAGGTAAATTTGGTTCCTTCGAACATGAAACTATAGCTGTTGACGTGACTATTATGTTGGACAGCTCTATCATACTGCCATGGACTTCCCAAAAGTAGGTGACATACATCCATATCGACAACATCACACCATATATCATCTTTGTAATTTTTCCCAATAGAAAATGAAATCAATGCTCGTCTTCCTACTGTCACTTCTTCACTTTCCTTTATCCATGCCAGTTTATAAGGTCTAGGGTGTTTTTCAGTCTTCAACCCCAACTTCATAACTGCTTCTTCAGAAATAAGGTTATCACAACTTCCCGTATCAATAACGAATTTACAAACCTTCCCCAAAATAGTACAAGTACACTGAAAAATATTGTTCCTTAGCCAAATTGATTCATTCTCATGCTTTGACAAATGACACCCTTCGTCTCTATGACCACGTATGTCTCTATGATCATGCAAATCTCTTCTACTCGATCTTTTGACATCACGACGTGGTTCATTGTCAAACCCATGTTGACTTCTTCTCTCTTCCCCATGGTGATCTCGTCTCAATGAAATTGAAGATTCCCTTTTATCGTGATAGGTTTGTGGCGACACCCTCCTTGCTTCCGTAACCGTTGGCGAAACTCTGTTTCCTCCATGGTTCAAGACTGGTGACCTTCTTCTTTGACTTTGATTCAAATCCATCATCAACTTCTCCAACTTTCCAAAACCTTTATTGAACTTCTCTTCGAGGTTATCACTAATTCGTTGCTCTATAGCCTTAACATCTTCTCTTCTATACACATCGGCAATATTCTGATGACGATTACCTCTTCTCAGATGCATGATTGATCTTCAATAAATCTTCAAAAAAAATTCTAACACAAACTTCAAAAACTTGGCTTTGGTCTAACTCTCGGCCTTGAACAACAAATGAACAACAATGCACGGCCTTGACTCTTCAACACAATGTGATGCACAACTTCAACTTCTTGCCCTCGGCTTTAACTCTTCAATAAGAATTGGCTCCAAAGACTCGGCTTAGCTATGATTGGCTAAGTCTAGCTCTAATACCAAATGATGCAGCAGCGGATAACAGAAATGTATGAACGGTGAAAGTAGCAATCGGTGGATTGAAAATACCAAACGCCCAAATCCGTTGATCTCAAAGATGCCGGATTCTAGCTATCTTCGTCACGTTGATCGCGCACGATGCCATGAAAGAAGATCTACAATTCTTCGTACGTTGATCAAGCGCACTTGATACCGTGAATTGGCTTCAACAATCGTTGATTCGAGCGCACTCGAATGCCGAAGGTGGAGATAGGAGATTACACTCAACTACCAATTTCAATGAGGCACAAAGCACTCAAACAAAAGTTTATTCAAAATCAACTTACTTTACAAATGACACCACCATCCCTATTTATAGGGTTACAACAACACACTTACACGACTCAACACCTGACTACACATAGGCCGTGAACGACCTAACACCTGCGACCTAAAAACATACAAACACAATACAACACATTAGATCACGACACATTACAAGGCCATCACAACCTAACATACATGACCGACCTAACATAGGTCGTTAACGACTTAAAGAGAACATCACGCGACCTTACAACAAAGCGACTCAACATATATACAACACGAGTTAACAAATACAACATACAAACGACATAAGCTCAGCGACATGAGGAGAATCAACTTCTAGAATGACTTATGCGACCTATAGGACGAGCGACTTAAGGAGTTGAGCGACCTAGGCTTGAGCGACCTAAGATTGATGCGGCCTATGGTCGAGCGACTCAAGGTAGGAGCAACATAAGAAACACAGCAGCGACATAAGGAAGATAGCAACATAAGAAAGAGCGACATAACTTCTTGCGACCTAAGGAATATCATCTTCAGCGACCTAACATGAAGTGGTATATGTGAGCGACCTAACATAGGTCGTAGCTCGCTCGTACGTCCTGAGCGACTTAAAGCTTCTCGCGACCTAAGGACGGAAGGTCGTTCGCGACCTAAGTCAAGCGGCATATTGGAGCGACCTATCTGCATATTGGAGCGACCTATCTTGTTAGGTCGTAAATCTTTTGGTCGTAGTTCTTTAGGTCGTAACTCTTTATCTCGTGACTCGTTAGGTCGTGAGCGACCTAAGGAAATGGCCTGTAATTTGTTAAGTCGCTTGAGCGACCTAAAACTTAACGACTTATACTTCATGAACTTACGACATAACCACTGGAACGTCTTAATAAGGAGCGGCATAAGATGGTTAGGTCGCTTGGGCGACTCATCATGGAACTCTTCATTATCCATCTCTCGTATTTCTCTAGGTCGTAACCCACTAGATAGCTGGCAACTTGGGGCACGCGACCATCGACCTGAAACTTGATGTGATGTTTGTACCCTGTTGTGTCTTATCCCATAGTGGGCTGCATCACATATTATTCCCATATTCATAACCATTCAAATTGAGTCAAAATCAATTTATTCACTTTTCATTGATTCACTAAATTTCGTTTACTTCTATTTATGACAAACGTAAAAAATTTTTATACAAATTTGGTGATATTCATTTAATAAAATAACCACTTAAGCTTATAGCTATTTTAAATTGATTCCAAATTAGTTTATATTCAATTTTATTCCATTTCAATTAATTCTCAATCAATTCATTTGCATTCCATTCATATCCACATTCATTTTATTCAAATCCATTTTATTAAGCTCGGAATCATTCCATGCTAAATTATTAAATAACCATTTCATAGATTTACTTGAGAATCATTTCATAAAATTAATATTTAAGACCTTATTATACCTTTTATACCGCACCTAAGTTCATTTCCACTTCAAAACCCGATTTCATACTCGAATTCATTTGAATAATATCCCAAAGCCATATTCGATTTATTTACACCAAAATTGAATTTATTTATAACCTAAGTCATCACTATTTCAATCCATTTCTATTTTATTCGACACATTTCAAATATATTTAATTCGCTTACAATTAATGCGAATTTTATTTATAACTCAAATTCCAATTCCCATACTCACTTTTAATCCACAATCCAATTTATTTAACTAAGTTAAGTTCCATTTTCGTATTCAATATCTTATTTTAATTTAAAAAAATTCTCCATTTAATTTACTTGAGTTCAAATTTATTTTATAATTCAAGTTTGGACTTTTATTCTTCCACCAAAATATCAAAGTATTTTTATTTTTGTTTTACCATTCCAATTTTTGTAAATTTTTTTAAATTTTACAACTTATTTTTTCTCATTTTCATCAATTCTACACTAGAGTATATTCACATTTTATTTTTAACTCAAGATTATACATCACTTTATAGCTTAAATATATATATTCCATAAATTCCAATTCTATAGGCTATTAAACTTATTTATTCACAATTCCATAATTTTTACTTAAATTTTATTCCATTCAAAATTTATAACTTATAGTTATACAATCATTTTACCACTCACAATTTGTATTTACTTCAATTCGATATGGTTTCAAGTCCAATCCAATTTTTTTAACTTAGCTTAAGTGAAATTCCAATTCCTACAATTTTTCTTTTACCAATTCAATTTATTTAACTTACATAAGTTAAATTTTAATATCATCTTGAAGTTCACAATATCCAAGTTTAATCTCAAAAACTTACTCTCTTCTGATTTCACTTCTCGTTTAATTGGAAATTTCAAAATTCAAACACTTGGTATATATATATATATGACTCAGTTTTAACAAACCATTTCCTCGGAATTTTAAACTCAAACTTGGTTTTACCCAAAACAATTCCTTTTGGAATTTTTCAACAAAACTTGTTTGCCCAACAAATCTGAATAAATCAATTACGGTAGCAACCCATCACTAAGAAACTCGAAAATGAACAAATATGATGTCGTGATCATCATCGGAATTATTTCCAGCAACTGTAGTGAGTTCAGTGCTTTTATCACTTCAAAATCCATTTAGAATAATTTCCATTCAGAAATATTCCAAATAATATTACTATTATTCATTTCAAAACACTTTGGAAAATAGTTCCAAAAGTCTCCGGGATTTAATTTTTCAATTTTCGGTTTGAAGAAATTTTCAGTTTAACTCATTTGTACAATTTAGTTTTGGTTTTTATAAACCATTCCCAATTTTTATATTCTTGTTTTGATTATATAATAATAACAACCAAACACACCAATATACTATAATTATTTCAGAAAATTATTTCTTATATATCAAAAATATAATTTGGGTTAAATTATTTCATTTACCCGCTTCAAAACAATATTGTGTCGGTTTACCGTGTTCAAGTGTTTAGAAACCCCTATCGAATTTGTGGCGTCCCACTATTCGACCAGATTTATATGTCGCTCAACAGATAAATCAACACAATATAAAACAATTTATATTCACTAACAAATACACGCTCATATATATTAATACACTCAAACTCATTCTAGGGTGCACTGACCCTATCTCTAATGAGTAATCCCCACCAAAGCCAAGGTTCTCACTTAACCTTCAGCTCTGATACCAAGTTTAGCGACCCGGGATTTTCGTCCCTCGAAAATCGACATCAATATGTTCCCTGCATAACATGCCGAATATTCAAGTGCCGAAAATAACGATTGCTAAGGTAAAGAAGAAAGATGAAGAAGAAAATAGAACAACACAGAATCTCACAAACGCTGTAGAACAAAATATAATATATAATAACAGATCTTTATAAAAAAACTATAACTGTTTTATAATTGCAATCATCATAGTACAATAGTCAATACATCAATATGGATAGTTATAATAACTTGTCCTCACCAGTGCTGACTGTATAGTCTACACACACACCGGAATATAATCAAGTACGTGTAATACGTCTCTGTCATCCAGCTCATCTCCTTAGCCCCATAGCATCCTAACTTGAATCTGTAATACTCGGTATGAGCCGAGCATTATAATAAAATAACATCCGAGTCAGTCTGGAAAACCAACGTGAGTAAACACACTCATTTTGAATTATTAAAGTTATCAAAATCCTTTGAAAGCAAAGGTATCTCCTAAGACCGCATCACACATAAACATGATGTGTTTTTCCCTTACGATAACCAAAACATTTGATATCAAAATCATCTGATATTATAATATTGTCTATAGAAAGTAATTTAGAAAATAGCTGAAATGCTTGCATCTCACGTTTTAGCATAGTTGGGAACAATCAAAACCGTACGGCACTTATTGGAGAATGGATTCCATATAATGACTGGGCTACTGAGGTACCGCCCGTCATAGTACACCTCTAGGAAAATGCACCGAGGACCTTGCCGGGATCCCCTGCCGACACAAGACCGGCCTACCCCTAACCTGGATAGTACCGAATATGTTATCACCCCGTGTGTTCCCACCATTAATCGAGCGCTCACACAACCATATCCATAATTTATAATATATTTTTGAGGGTATCTAGAAAGGTGATAACATACCCTAATTGGGTGCGACTCACTTAGTCTTGCTGCATCTCCCATGTTTTAGTCATTCCCGGTTGATGAGGCTTGAGGCTACGTTTACCTTTCAAGAACAGTCCACTTAGAATGCTCATCGTCCTCCAATGCCGATGTTCTTAAAGCATTTGTCCATACAGGTTATCCTGGGTCTGAACAAACCGAATCTCCATTAAGATCACCATTTTCATTATCTTCGAGATATCACAATTTGTAACGCACAAATTGGATCGAAGTGGTTGTCAGATAATTAAATATGATCTCGGTCTCTTCAAAACGATCAACGAATTTGGCCAAGTTTGATAGTCGGTTGTTTAACTATCAAATTACACACATAAGCAGTCACTAGGCCAATTATAAATTTCCAAATATTTATTCAAAATATCTTTACAAAGATATATATTCAAATCTCTTCTAGTATTCCAACATTTGAAAACAATTTCAAATACTTATCCATAATAGGATAATTTTAAACCATGTCGACACTTAGAAATATCGAATTCAATTTACAACACTAAGAAAAATATTTCCATATAAATCATTTCACACTTAAAATATTTTCCAAAATCCTCTTTTCAACTCTTAGAATGATATTACATAACTTATCTCATAATCTCCGGAATTATTAATAAATTCCTTCTTACAATTTCCAAAACTGATTTATACTCATTTTCAGATAAAAAAATCAATTTTCAAAGCTAATTTTGAAAATAAGGATTTATTAAAATAAATATTAAGTATTTGAAAAATTCACTTTTCGATGTATTTCAATTCTACTAATTCAAAATTACATAGTTTGATAAATAAAACTTCCCTTTTTAAAAACAACTTAATTTCTTAGTAATAAAATATATTTTTAAAATCTCAATAACCAACTAATTTATAGATTCCTCTCGATTCACAGCCCATCGATTTCATTCTGATTCTCCTACCCATTTCCACTTTTCAAAATAAAATCTACTATTTTTCCCAAATCGATTTCAATATTTCAATATAAATTCACACTGCAAATTTATATTTCCAATCTATCAACTAATAATCATTTCCCTTTATTTATAAACATCATTTATTAATTTATAAACTCCTTTAGTTTCACTTGTTTATAAAAACTAATCTCATTTTATAAATCCATTTCTAATAAATTCCATTTATTTTTCAAATCTATTTTAAATATCGATTTCAACTCCTTTTCATATTTTTTAGAATATCATTTCTAAAAATTTATTTTAAATCTTTTTATCTAACTCAATTTCCTTTAAAATAATCCAATTCCAATATCAGTATTTTATATCCAAAATTCCCTTTAATTCCTTCAAAATTAAAACTAATATTTATGGTTTTTAAAGTACCAAAATTTAGGTCAGTGCTACTATAGCATCCAAATATTCAAATCACTACATAATCTATATCAGATTATTCACACAGTCATATATCACTATATATGAAATTAAAATCAACATTTTTGAGTAATATAGTTGGATGCCTCCAACCCATTAATTCTACATCCACAGATGTTATATAATATAAAATAGCAATCCCACTTCGATGGGGATATCACGGTATATAGGGTCATCCGCTGTTATGTGCGGCGCATAGGGTCTCATCCGCTCCAACGACGGGAAATATATCCAACTACTAATTTGTATACTACTATACATATATATAGCATCCAATTGATAGTAATTTATAAATTCGTCCAACCATTCAATAATAAATTTTCAACAATTTAAATTAAAAGAGTAATCCAAGATGAGTGAGATTTACTCACAATGACTTTTTATTTTGCCGAACATCAATTTGAAATTTATCTAAAATCCAGCTGACTCCAAAAAATTCCAAATCCATTACCCTGTGTGGTATTCGATACCACGAGCACAACGCAACTGGTTTCGTTCATTTTGGACCTCATACGAATGACTAATTAGTTTAATAAGCATTCGATTTTATATAAAATAAGTATTTACTTTAATTACAATTTAAATTAGCTAATTATTTTTTAAAGTAAAATTACCAGATGATTTCAAATTTCCCCCTTCTCCATCGTTTACAAAATCGACCTTCAGGCTGCCTTTTTCCGACCACTCTACGCCACCTCGGTTCGCTTACCATCCTCTGTCGCAACCCATGACCCAAACGTCGCTTCTTTCCATCGCCTAAACCCTAAGTAACGACCCGAAATTTTCGACCCCGAAAATTTGACATTAATACGTTCACTGTAGAAATTCCAAGCAATCGAACGTCGGAAATTTCAAATTGTTAGGGTAAAGAAGAAAAGAGGTAGAAGAAGAAACAGAAAACAAAACACAGAATCTCACATTCGCAGCGGATTAAAATATAATATCAAATAACAATATTTACACAAAGAAAGCTGTAACTGTCTATTTACAGACAATATATCAGAGTACAATCATTCACATATAAACTGGACAGTTGTAACAACTTGTCCCAGACTACTTTCAATACAATCTCAAATACACAGCGGAATATACTCCATACGATTTTCGCTATGGTCCACAATAGATCGCAGCGACATCGAGTTACACCGTCAACACAGCATAACCCAAATGCCTCTGTAGGCATCAGCGCCCTTGACTTTCGCTACCCACATAATCCTCAGGAACTTCAGTTTGTCCGGACTTCCTCATAGGATCAACTTTAGAATCCCCCTTAGGATTCAAGGCAGTACCACCCTGTGGAACTCCTGAGAAGTTCATTTCATGGGAGCACCTTTTTCCCAGAGCCAATCTCAAAACACTTTATACTATACACTTATAGTATCTTCAAATCATACCCTTTATGATTTATATCAAAATCACCTTTACACAAAATCGATATCCCAAATCGATTGTTCCAAACTTGGCTTTCCAAATTCCCAAAACTGTTTTTTCTCAAAAATCAAAAGCCTTTCCAAAATCTATAGGTTCCAAAACCTTTTCCAAAATCATTCTCATAAAATCCCTTATATATATAGATATATAACTTTGAAAATCTTTGGATCACTTCATACTTGTATAAATTCCCTTTTTATACTTCAAATACTTTCAAAAACCCTTTTCTTCTGGCTATAGATTCAACAAGGGGAGTTTATCATATATAACAAAGATATATAACTTTGTTTATTCCAAATCAAATATTCAAATTTGATTAATCTTTTATAAAGTTATTAACCATATCACTTTTCTATAAAATGAGTTCTAATCACAGAAATATCCAACTCCTATTTTATTTCATCTTGAAATTTCCAATTCAGGTTGTTTGTTCTAAACTTATTTAACTTCTCCTAAGTTAAATTCAATTTACTTAATCCAGTCAACCTTACCCAATTTGAATTCGTGATGCCCCACTCCAGGACCCACATTAGCAAAGAGTATTACTAGGTAACACCGTCTGTAACGACCCGATATTTTCAACCATTCGCATCCATTATAAGTGTATAGGTAGACACTCATGCCGGAGTTGAATTGCTCAAAATACCGCATTGTAATTAAAATTTGGAAAATCTCAGAATATACAGTAAATAAATATAATCACAGATCACAGACACAGAGTAAAATAATGCAACGGAAGTAAAAGAAATAGTAGTTCATGAAGCTACTATCTAAATATGTCAGAGTTACATAAGATACAACAGAAGAAATAGAGTACAACAAAAGTCTCAATAAAATAACCAAGTACAAGCTGAGTAGGACAACGGAACTGAAATAGATAGGACAAGACAAGCAGATAATCTCCAGCGATTCAAATCTCCAAGCGAGTGGAAATCCAAATCTGTGAATAACTCAGGTTGACCCGAGCGTAAAGCAAAACACAAAACACTCGAGTCAGGACAATATATACTTATATAATGTAAACCAACTCAAGCGAACTGTAATAAGGGTACAAGTAACTTAGAAGATGCTTGGGACAGCCCATCCTCTAAGGATCCGTTAAAATATCTACTATGTAGTAATATTCGCTATTATAATAGTGTCTAAATAAGTAAAGTATAATCATATAGAAAATAGAGTTAAGGGGATGGATAACCTTAACGCGGTCGGATCTTAAAATCATAATCGTAGTAAAGCTCGAAATGGTAGGTGACACGGCACAACTAGGCAATGCCAGGGTAGATATACCAATTACGCACACGGACTGATGGATACGCATAGCAGCCACTACCGTTCCACCTCGAACAACACTCCCAAATCGGAGGATGGCCATCTAATCAATCACAGGTAAGAGTATAATATCGAAGAAATGTGTCCGAGAAGAGGTGCTACCTCACTGGTCCGAGATCGCTCCTGTTTTAGCCACCTTATGCCAACTTACGGGAGTTGGGTCCACGTAACATACCTTAAGAACGTCGCCACCATCCTACTTCATTCTGGAATCTCCACCGCGTACACGGTTGTCAAAGTGGTTTTCGGTATCGACAGAGAGTATGTCCATATCCGATCCCGGTCTCTTTGCCAACCAATCGTTATTATAACCCGTGGTTATAACTTTTAAAAACAATACTTTACTTCAAAATAAAATATCATTTCAAACCATATCTTTATCAAAATAAAGATTAAATCAATTCCAAACCATTTCCATATATTTAAATTTTCACATCATTTCAAAACTTCATTTCAAATCGTTTTAATATAATAAAATATCATATCCTTACAAAACTTCATTTCAAATCATTTTAATAAAATAAAATATCCTATCAGTTCAAATCCAAATATTCAACTTTAAATACCTTTTAAATTCAAAGATATCGTTCATTTACTATCATTTCAAATCACCTTTAAATAGTTTATATTCCAATCAAAATAATTCATTTAAACCTTTTAAAAGTGTAATTATTATATTTTCAAATCAAATTTTCAATTTCCAAAGTTTCAAACCATTCTGAGTTCGTTTACTAAGTCAAAAACCCTAATTATTAAAATTTCAGCATTTCACAGCATTTAAAAACAACTGCTATAAGTTATATTTGAAACCATTTTTAATTCAGCAAAGACAGCACTTAAAACTGCTGTTAAAACTCAGTTTTATTTGAATTATAGTTCAAAACAGAAAAGACAGCATTTCAGAAGTGCTGCGGTAGTTCAGATTTCAAAACAAGGGTTAAATTTGGTTTCAGCAAAGACTGCAGACCATTATAGCATTTCCAGAGAATGCTATAATAGGCCTGAGTTCAATATTAACCTATAAGTTCAACTACAACAACTACAGCATTTCAGAAATACTGTAATAGCTCTTTTTACACAATTTTAGTTCAAAACAGAATCTATAGCATTTCTGAATGCTATTAAAAGTAGATTTCAGGTGTTAGTGTATTTCCAGCAATTAAATAACTTCAATTTAAAACACATAAACATTTTAAAAATCATATTTTAACATTTAAAATGTTCATTTACATATCATTTAACATATATCTTTTTCACAATAAATTTCTTATAATTAAATCCAATTTTCAACAATTTACTTAATAAGTTTAAGTGTAAAAGTTCCAATTCTTCACATTTCAACAAATAGACTTAACACTTCAAATTTAAATTACCATTTCACAATTTAACAAAATTTCCAATTTTATTTAATTAACTTAAACCTTTAATTAAAACCAAATTTCACATTTCCTAGTCAAGTTATATTTTAAAAGATCACTTTTAAACATTCATTTATTTAACCACTTAAATTCATAGAAAAATCAATAATACTTTAATAAATCACTTAAATTCAAATTTAATCAAATTATCATATTTACCATTTCTAAATAAAATTTAATATCCATTTTATTTATATAACTTAAATATCATTTTTAACCAAAATTCCAAATTTCCAACTTAAGTTATATTTCAAAAATCCAGTTAAACCATTCATTAATTACATTTTTAACACTAATAGAAAAAAAATCATAATTTCTTTATTTTAAAACATTTCAAAGTTTATTTAAATCAAATTTCATAAATTTATAATTTTTAAAATACTTAAAAATATCCAAAACACTTTATAAAATAACCATGGGCCTGTATATAATTTTCTAACCTAGGTCAAGTGATACGGATATGTATCATTTCAATCCGCAGTTAAAAAAGAAAAATCCGGGTTCTATCATTTCAAACCCGCAATCCCAAGTTAAAATAAATTAAATAAAAATCGTTCAGGCCTATCATTTCGGCCCATAACGATTTTTCCCTATTCTAAAGTCCGTTCGGGTATGTATCATTTCAACCCATAGTGATTCTAGTCTACAGGGAACTTGCAATGCTGATAACAGATATAAATAAAGAATAACATTAAATAACAGTAACATATGATATAACAGGTGTAATAACAGGTGTGAAAATCATATGATAATAATATAAGCATATATAACATGATAATATATTTCTACAGATTCGTAGGGTGTCAATTTACTAGTTATATAGGTACATATTGTCTGGTGAGAATAACTCACCTGTGTGTGCTGGAGATATCAAAACCAATGACACAATGGAAACAAAAGCACGATGACAAGACTACAGACTTGAGTGGAGAGCAAGATCCAAAGCTACAACTCTTGTATTACAACCCAAAACATACATCAAAACAAACACAATTTCAACGCACTTGAAATGGAATAACTTTTAAATGAAAAGAGATTTGAATGTCAAATCTTTTGCCTTGTTTTCTACAATGCTTTGCATGGCCTAGGGGTTTATTTAGGTCAGGTTTGACATGACTTTGGCTCAGGTTTGATCATAGGAATGCATGGCATATAGGCTAGAACATGTGGAGGAAGTTACAACACAAGAATATCAAGAGACTAGGCAACATAGTGGAGTTTGGTTCAACTTTTGGCTCGGTCTATGGGTCAAATGGCTCGGCCATCATCTGGCACAGGTCTGGACAGATGTTTGGGTGATGAGTAGTAGCAGCCAAAGGTCATGTAGCAAGTGGTGGTGGTGGTGGCTAAGGGGGTGGCCAAAGCAAGATATGGAGGGTAGGTGATGATATGTGTGTTCTAGGCAATGTTTTGTGGAGTTTTGTGGTGATGGCTTCAAGTGGAAGGTCATGGCCTGTCTTGGTTAGAGGGAAGGGAGTGTTTGCTGTAGTAGATGGAGGAGGTGATGATGGGGGATAAGGTGGTAGAGGCTAGGCCAAGCAAACATGTGAAGTGATCAAGGCAAAATTGCATAGAAAAGTAAGAAAAAAGTAGAAAGAAAAGAGGGAGATTACCAAATTTTTTTGCAAGATGGAGGCCATGATTTTTTTAGGGTTTTGGAGCTTTGAAAATTCGTGAATAAGATGAGGGAGTCGGTTGAAAATGAATGAGGAAAAGAACGGCAAAAAATAAAATAAAAGATGTATTGATTGAAAAGAAACGGTAGAATTCAAAATGGCTAAGCACACAAAAGGTATCAAACTCTTCATATATCTTTAATTCCCTTTTTATAACTTTATATTTCTGGAAAAAATAATAATCCCAGATAAAATTTCGAAATTTTATCAAAATATAATAATTTATATAAATATTTATCAATTATATAAAGTTAAATTAAGAAAATAGCTAAAATAGTAAACTAGTCTAGAAAATTTGGAATTGAATAGAATAAATTTTTAGAAAACTCATATGAGCTTGTAATATATTTTTAAACATAAATAATAACATGAAATAAAAATATATTCACAAAATAAACATTTAAAATTTAATTTACATATAATTTCTAATGAAGAAAATAGCAGAAAATAGGAAAACAGCCTTTAAAAATAGGAAATCATTATAGTAAATTTTGGAAAAATTCTATTATCATTTTTAAAATATTTAGAGATGTAAATATACATAAATAAACATATTGACACATATAAAAAAAATATAAGAAAGAAAATATGATTTATAAAATTTAAAATAGGCAAAATTGCACAATAAAACAAATTATACTAAAAATTGAAATGTACATAACTTTTACATTTTAACTCCGTTTTCAACGAAACGAAAAGCAGTATTCATGTTATTAAATCTATTTTCATAATAAAAGATAAAATTTATAATTTCAAATATTAAAAATTTAAATTTAAAAGTCAAAGTTTTACTATTTTAACCAAAATTCACTTTTCTGGAAATATTAAATTTAGTCATATTTGGAATTCAAATCCACATACAAAATCAAAGTTTTTATATTTACAATAACAAAATTTATTCTTTTCATAAATAAAGCTTTTAAATCTGGAAATCAATTTAAAACTAATTGTAAAATACAAGGTTGTTACACTCTCCCCCACTCAAAACTTTTCGTCCCCGAAAAGGAACGAGGTACGGGAAAGCACAGAAAAGGATAGAATGAATAGAATTAAGACAAGATGATAAGAAAATTGGAATTACACCTGATAACTATTGTTATAGGTAAGTTTAACAAGATGGAGGTGATCAAATCAAGAATATAAGCACGAAAAATTCCTCTAGAGTCTGAATCACCCCTTTCACTTGACCGACGGTCTATGAATGGAAAAACAGTGTTCATATCCTGATGAGTAACAAAGATTACAGAAAGATTTCTAAACGGACTGGTATAAGCAATAGCCTTCCCATTCTGTAACAAGATAAGAGAAATGAGGACAACCAAAAGATAGTTTGGAAAACAAAATAAGATAATAAACTTGAAACCATAATGCTTTGAAATCATAACAATTTAGGGATGTTTATCATTTGGAAATCATACTACTAAAAATCATAACACTTTGGAAATGTTATTCTTAAAAAAGAACATAATACTTAGAAAATCATAACACCTTTTAAAAATAATCTTCATTTAAACCATTTTAATCCAAGATCAAACAATATTCATTTTAAAGTTGTAACATTTCTAAGTTCATTCAATTTTAACAATTTCCAAAACACTGTATTTTCAAAACAGCATCACTTATAAAATGCTACATTAGGTATATTAGTACTTCAAATCAGTTTAATTCCAGAAATATTCATTTGGATATCATTTAACTTATGACTTATTAAAACAAACTTTTATGAATGGAATATCCAAATTAAACTATACTTCGTTTATTAAGTCAAAAGTTCATTATTTTACTTAGCTCTTCATTTAACAAATAACCTAACACTTTATTTAAAATGCCCATTTCATAAATAGATATTCCTTCAATAAGTTACACTTAAAATTTCCATTTGAAAACCAAATTCTCAATTATCAAATTTAGTGATGTTAAAATACATTTTAACTATCATAATTATTCATTTTTCAAGACATATCAATTTCATACATAAAATATTTATCACAGCAAATATAACAATCAAATTTCTTTACACATTTATTCATTTAGACATCAATTAAACTATGAATTCGAGTTAAATAAACTTTATTACAAAATGTCCAATTCCAATGTATTTTATTTTATCTATTCAAAGATACATTATTTATTATACAACATATTCATTTCAGGAAATAACCATTATTAAAATTCCTAGGTTAGACTTAAGGTTCCATATTAAATCAAATTTTATTATTAAGTTATTTAAATAAAATCTCTTTAAATTCCTTTTTCACTATTTACCTCTGTTAATCTTTTATAACTAAAATTTAAGTGTATAAAATTTATTATAACCACTCAAATTTTATTTATAAAATCCTTTTTATATTGTATATTATCCAATTACATTGTTAACTTCTAAAAAAAATTTAAGGTAAGTTATATTTGAATGAAATTGTATTATACAAATAAAACTTTCCATTTCCATTATCTCAAGTTTGAATCATTTATTCAAAAAATTTAATTTTTCTTTTTATAACTGAAATTATTCTTTAAGATGAAATTTAAGAATTAATTTTCCGGTTTCCTACAAACCAGTTAGAGATAAATAAATATATGTACATAATATGTCAAATCAATTTAAATCATATATCTATATATATTATAAATCAAATCATATTTAGAAATTCAAATAAATTAAATCTTTCAAAACAAAGCTGTAGTAAGACTACAGAACGGTCTCTTCGGTTCAAAACGAAAATGAACGTCGATGATGCTGCACTCATCACCGAAATTATTTTCCAGCGACAAAGAGAAGAGCACTTAATTTTTAAACTTTAAAATCCTTTAGAGACAAATTTTTATTCAAAAATACTTTAAATAATATCCTTTTAAAAAATTTAAACACAAGGTTTGAAATCCATCGGAAATTAAATTCTTTAAATTTCTTATTTTAAATTCATTTCAGTTCCCAAATAAATTTATAAACAACTATTTATAAATTCATTTGTAGAACAATAAATGATAAGTTCCATAAATTTACTTATATCTCAAAATTTTATTTCATTAACCAAATTTAAAATAATATGGTGTCAGTTTGTTCTGTCAAAGTGTTTTAGAAATCCTACCGATAGCGTTGATCAGACGAATCGATCGGAAATCCAAATCAACATCAACAACTCAAACAACACCACATATAAAACAAAACGTAGATTTACAAGTACAATTCAAAATGTTTGGAGATAGTTTTGAAACAAAAGACAAGATGGTTAAACAGAGTAGAGAGATGGGTAAGCTTAGATAAATCGTGGACAACCTTAACCGGGTCAACCGTGACTTAAAGAATAAGATCGATGTGGATTTTTTTTCTGGGATAAATCTACGTTCGATCTCAAGAGATAGAGTTTGGAATAATAAAAGATATTAGCATCTAAATCAAGGATAAATAAAAATCTCTGGTGAATCGATGCTGAATGTAAAGGATTTTCACCCTTTTATAAGAAAATTAGAATATTGGCAAGACCGCCAATTCAATATAAAGATATTGGAAGTGGAGTCATGGGATACTCCAGAATCAAAAGATGATGAATAGTGAGGGACACGAATGAATTTCGGAACCGCAGGAAACGTTCCAAATTTCAAAGGAAATCGAATCAAAAGGAAGAGATTCAAACTCGAACGAAAGTGATTCTGTAAATAAATATACTCCATATGTTGAGTTTTGCCTCAAAGCCAAAGCTCTGATACCAACTGTAACGACCCGATATTTTCAACCATTCGCATCCATTATAAGTGTATAGGTAGACACACATGCCGGATTTGAATTACTCAAAATACCACGTTGTAATTAAAATTTGGCAAATCTCAGAATATACAGCAAATAAATATAATCACAGATCACAGACACAGAGTAAAATAATGCAGCGGAAGTAAAAGAAATAGTAGTTCATGAAGCTACTATCTAAATATGTCAGAGTTACATAAGATACAACAGAAGAAATAGAGTACAACAAAAGTTTAATAAAATAACCAAGTACAAGCTGAGTAGGACAACGGAACTGAAATAGATAGGACAAGACAAGCAGATAATCTCCGGCGATTCAAATCTCCAAGCGAGTGGAAATCCAAATCTGTGAATAACTCAGGCTGACCCGAGCGTAAAGCAAAACACAAAACACTCGAGTCAGGACAATATATACTTATATAATATAAACCAACTCAAGCGAACAGTAATAAGGGTACAAGTAACTTAGAAGATGCTTGGGACAGCCCATCCTCTAAGGATCCGTTAAAATATCTACTATGTAGTAATATTCGCTATTATAATAGTGTCTAAATAAGTAAAGTATAATCATATAGAAAATAGCGTTAAGGGGATGGATAACCTTAACGCGGTCGGATCTTAAAATCATAATCGTAGTAAAGCTCGATATGGTAGGTGACACGGCACAACTAGGCAATGCCAGGGTAGATATACCAATTACGCACACGGACTGATGGATACGCATAGCAGCCACTACCGTACCACCTCGAACAACACTCCCAAATCGGAGGATGGCCATCTAATCAATCACAAGTAAGAGTATAATATCGAAGAAATGTGTTCGAGAAGAGGTGCTACCTCACTGGTCCGAGATCGCTCCTGTTTTAGCCACCTTATGCCATCTCACGGGAGTTGGGTCCACGTAACATACCTTAAGAACGTTACCACCATCCTACTTCATTCTGGAATCTCCACCGCGTACACGGTTGTCAAAGTGGTTTTCGGTATCGACAGAGAGTATGTCCATATCTGATCCCGGTCTCTTTGCCAACCAATCGTTATTATAACCCGTGGTTATAACTTTTGAAAACAATACTTTACTTCAAAATAAATATCATTTCAAACCATATCTTTATCAAAATAAAGATTAAATCAATTCCAAACCATTTCCATATATTTAAATTTTCATATCATTTCAAAACTTCATTTCAAATCGTTTTAATATAATAAAATATCATATCCTTACAAAACTTCATTTCAAATCATTTTAATAAAATAAAATATCCTATCAGTTCAAATCCAAATATATTCAACTTTAAATACCTTTTAAATTCAAAGATAACGTTCATTTACTATCATTTCAAATCACCTTTAAATAGTTTATATTCCAATCAAAATAATTCATTTAAACCTTTTAAAAGTGTAATTATTATATTTTTAAATCAAGTATTCAATTTCCAAAGTTTCAAACCATTCTGAGTTCGTTTACTAAGTCAAAAACCCTAATTATTAAAATTTCAGCATTTCACAGCATTTAAAAACAACTGCTATAAGTTATATTTGAAAACATTTTTAATTCAGCAAAGACAGCACTTAAAACTGCTGTTAAAACTCAGTTTTAGTTGAATTATAGTTCAAAACAGAAAAGACAGCATTTCAGAAGTGCTGCGGTAGTTCAGATTTCAAAACAAGGGTTAAATTTGGTTTCAGCAAAGACTGCAGACCATTATAGCATTTCCAGAGAATGCTATAATAGGCCTGAGTTCAATATTAACCTATAAGTTCAACTACAGCAACTACAGCATTTCAGAAATGCTGTAATAGCTCTTTTTACACAATTTTAGTTCAAAACAGAATCTATAGCATTTCTGAATGCTATTAAAAGTAGATTTCAAGTGTTAGTGTATTTCCAGCAATTAAATAACTTCAATTTAAAACACATAAACATTTTAAAACTCATATTTTAACATTTAAAATGTTCATTTACATATCATTTAACATATATCTTTTTCACAATAAATTTCTTATAATTAAATCCAATTTTCAACAATTTACTTAATAAGTTTAAGTGTAAAAGTTCCAATTCTTCACATTTCAACAAATAGACTTAACACTTCAAATTTAAATTACCATTTCACAATTTAACAAAATTTCCAATTTTATTTAATTAACTTAAACCTTTAATTAAAACCAAATTTCACATTTCCTAGTCAAGTTATATTTTAAAAGATCACTTTTAAACATTCATTTATTTAACCACTTAAATTCATAGAAAAATCAATAATACTTTAATAAATCACTTAAATTCAAATTTAATCAAATTATCATATTTACCATTTCTAAATAAAATTTAATATCCATTTTATTTATATAACTTAAATATCATTTTTAACCAAAATTCCAAATTTCCAACTTAAGTTATATTTCAAAAATCCAGTTAAACCATTCATTAATTACATTTTTAACACATAGAAAAAAAATCATAATTTCTTTATTTTAAAACATTTCAAAGTCTATTTAAATCAAATTTCATAAATTTATAATTTTTAAAATACTTAAAAATATCCAAAACACTTTATAAAATAACCACGGGCCTGTATATAATTTTCTAACCTAGGTCAAGTGATACGGATATGTATCATTTCAATCCGCAGTTAAAAAAGAAAAATCCGGGTTCTATCATTTCAAACCCGCAATCCCAAGTTAAAATAAATTAAATAAAAATCGTTCAGGCCTATCATTTCAGCCCATAACGATTTTTCCCTATTCTAAAGTCCGTTCGGGTATATATCATTTCTACCCATAGTGATTCTAGTCTACAGGGAACTTGCAATGGTGATAACAGATATAAATAACAGAATAACATTAAATAACAGTAACATATGATATAACAGGTGTAATAACATGTGTGAACATCATATGATAATAATATAAGCATATATAACATGATAATATATTTCTACAGATTCGCAGGGTGTCAATTTACTAGTTATATAGGTACATATTGTCTGGTGAGAATAACTCACCTGTGTGTGCTGGAGATATCAAAACCAATGGCACAATGGAAACAAAAGCACGATGACAAGACTATGGACTTGAGTGGAGAGCAAGATCCAAAGCTACAACTCTTGTATTACAACCCAAAACATACATCAAAACAAACACAATTTCAACGCACTTGAAATGGAATAACTTTTAAATGAAAAGAGATTTGAATGTCAAATCTTTTGCCTTGTTTTCTACAATGCTTTGCATGGCCTAGGGGTTTATTTAGGTCAGGTTTGACATGACTTTGGCTCAGGTTTGATCATAGGAATGCATGGCATATAGGCTAGAACATGTGGAGGAAGTTACAACACAAGAATATCAAGAGACTATGCAACATAGTGGAGTTTGGTTCAACTTTTGGCTCGGTCTATGGGTCAAATGGCTTGGCCATCATCTGGTACAGGTCTGGACAGATGTTTGGGTGATGAGTAGCAGCAGCCAAAGGTCATGTAGCAAGTGGTGGTGGTGGCTAAGGGGGTGGCCAAAGCAAGATATGGAGGGTAGGTGATGATATGTGTGTTCTAGGCAATGTTTTGTGGAGTTTTGTGGTGATGGCTTCAAGTGGAAGGTCATGGCCTGTCTTGGTCAAAGGGAAGGGAGTGTTTGCTGTAGTAGAGGGAGGAGGTGATGATGGGGGATAAGGTGATAGAGGCTAGGCCAAGCAAACATGTGAAGAGATCAAGGCAAAATTGCATAGAAAAGTAAGAAAAAAGTAGAAAGAAAAGAGGGAGATTACCAAATTTTTTTGCAAGATGGAGGCCATGATTTTTTTAGGGTTTTGGAGCTTTGAAAATTCGTGAATAAGATGAGGGATTTGGCTGAAAATGAATGAGGAAAAGAACGGCAAAAAATAAAATAAAAGATGTATTGATTGAAAAGAAACGGTAGAATTCAAAAGGGCTAAGCACACAAAAGGTATCAAACTCTTCATATATCTTTAATTCCCTTTTTATAACTTTATATTTCTGGAAAAAATAATAATCCCAGATAAAATTTCGAAATTTTATCAAAATATAATAATTTATATAAATATTTATCAATTATATAAAGTTAAATTAAGAAAATAGCTAAAATAGTAAACTAGTCTAGAAAATTTGGAATTGAATAGAATAAATTTTTAGAAAACTCATATGAGCTTGTAATATATTTTTAAACATAAATAATAACATGAAATAAAAATATATTCACAAAATAAACATTTAAAATTTAATTTACATATAATTTCTAATGATGAAAATAGCAGAAAATAGGAAAACAGCCTTTAAAAATAGGAAATCATCATAGTAAATTTTGGAAAAATTCTATTATCATTTTTAAAATATTTAGAGATGGAAATATACATAAATAAACATATTGACACACATAAAAAAAATTTAAGAAAGAAAATATGATTTATAAAATTTAAAATAAGAAAAATTGCACAATAAAACAAATTATACTAAAAATTGAAATGTACATAACTTTTACATTTTAACTCCGTTTTCAATGAAATGAAAAGCAGTATTCATGTTATTAAATCTATTTTCATAATAAAAGATAAATTTTATAATTTCAAATATTAAAAAATTAAATTTAAAAGTCAAAGTTTTACTATTTTAACCAAAATTCACTTTTCTGGAAATATTAAATTTAGTCATATTTGGAATTCAAATCCACATACAAAATCAAAGTTTTTATATTTACAATAACAAAATTTATTCTTTTCATAAATAAAGCTTTTAAATCTGGAAATCAATTTAAAAATAATTGTAAAATACAAGGTTGTTACACCGTCTGCTAATGCGGAGAATAGAACTGGATAGGAGCGGCCATCTATAGCCTTGTCTTAATTATCTATTGAATACGCCGACCATTGCCACTTCTTTCTCAAATGGATCGACATCTCCAATAAGTACTTAATACAAAGCCATAGGTGGCTGAAGGATCTATCAGAATTAAATATAACAACTCAAATGTAATACACATCACAGAACAGTAGATCATCACATACAGTTACGTGGGTTTTTGTCGTGACGGCAAGGTAACCCCGGATGTAGCTTCGATCTGTAGCGGGTTACATGGTGTAATCGAGGGGCGCGGAGTACCTACAATTATCTATGGATTTTGCCGGGATGGCAACGTAACCATCGGGTTAACTGCGACCATGGAGGGGTGATGATTTCCAGAGCATTCTCACCAAAGATGTTTCCTCTATTTTCAAAAATGTTTTCTATGTTTTCTATAAAATTATTTTCCAAGTATTTTCACTAGGTGTTGAAATGGGTTTACCAAATACTTATAAATTTTCAGTCATACGGCTCATCAACGTATGACCGAATTTCTGTGAGAACGAGGATGGAGTTGTTGAAACATCGAGTTATAAAATGATATTTTTTTAAAACTATTTTGGCAATATTATATAGATTTTAAAGTGTTTTACAAATGTTCAAAGAGAAAATATAAGCTGATAATAAGCATAGTAATAAATTCTGGCTTCGTTCCTTTTCGAGGACGAAAAGTTTTAAAGGGGGGAGGATTGTGATAACCCGGATTTTTAGGCAATAATAATGTAGTAATTTTCTTTTATAAATTATTTATAAATGTATAATTAGAATTTTATATCATTCTCTCTTAAGTTATATATAAATAAATAAATGAGAAAGTATAAATATAATTACATAAGACATGAATAAATATAAAACTAAATTTAAAATATAATACAAATATATATATATATAAACATATTGACAAATGAAAATTACAAATGTAAGATATATATATACTAAATGACAAATGTAAGCCTAAGATTATATGTAATTACATGTGTAAGCTAATGTCATCATGCAATTTAACAAGTGTCCTTTTCTTTTCAATTTCTCTTTATTTTTAAATTTAATAAACTAGGCTATATATTATCCCTACTTTACTTTCTCTATTTTTTCCTATTCTCATTTTCATAAACCTATAACTCAAAAGAAAACAAACCCTGAGAACATTATACAAATCAGAGAAGTCAAAACCTGTAACAAAATTCTCAAACCAGAAAATTATCAAACAAGATTTTATCTTCAAAATACAATCTATAACAAGATCAAAGCTTGTAAAACAGTAAATGCAAACCTAAAATTAATCAAGCAATCATCTACTTGAATCTTCAAGCAACTTCAAAACTAAATCAAGGCTAACAATCAACCCAAAGCATTTCAGACCAAGGATCAACAAAATCAAAATCAAAGATCAGACTAGATCAAAAACTTCTAGGCTCTGTTTTCTTCAAACACAGGTGAGTAAATATTTTATATAAAAGCCTAAGTAAGTAAACAATTTGATGCATGGAAATTTCTGAGGTGAATTATTCCTTGCATGTATATATATTAGTGAAATCTCTGTATATATGTATATACATAGGTGATGTACATGTGTGCATGTCTGTTCAACTCTGTTACTTGTTACAGAATTTTAAAATTTAGATAAATTCAATATCTCTTCACCTGTTCTCTGTTTGATTTTAGTTTTCAAACAACTTATATTTTTTTAAAACATAGATTGTGTTTTAAAAATAAATTTGAGTAAAACTAGTTAGGATTTATCTGGGAAATGAAAAAAACAGTAAGATTTTTAAACATGATAAAAATCAACATTTATATTTTGCTGTTTCAAGTATATAACATGAATCGTCTTTGAAAAATATGATTTTTGAAAAGAAAATCTTAATTTTTAGTTTTGGATCGAATGAGTTATTCGAGGATGACCAGAAAGGGAACTTTGGGGTTTTTCTGGTGGACGGAGGTCTCGGGGTGGTTTTGAACTTCACTGGAGGAGGTCAGGTGAAGGTGAGCTCGGCAAAAATGGTTGGTGGTTTTCTTTGCCATTGTGGCAGCGGCATTGGGTCAAAGTAGGGTTTATTTGACTTTTTGGGTTGAGGGTGAAATCGAGACGATTTCTTTGTCGTTGTTGCATCGGAGTCGACCGAAGTGGTGAGGATAGAAGCGTGAAACTTCAATTGTGATCTGAACGTGATCGCGAGTCTTCTGGCAATCTGAGGCCGCGGTACGAAGCGGTTTCAGTTGATCGAATTGGTTCCAATGGGAACTTGATTGGTTCGATTTTGATTTTTAGCGTATACCGATGATCTGGGTGTTTGTGATGGCTAAGGGCGTTGTCGACGACTTGTTGACGATGGCGTGGTTGATCAGAGTGGCTCCGACGATCTGTGCATGTGCATACTTGTATTTTGGGTGTATGGAAATCATGGAGATCGCAGAAGATGATGTTCAGCTCGGGTTCGTGCGCGAGTAGTTGTAGGGTTTGGCTCGAGTGTTGTATCTGGTAGGTGCACGAGAGTAATATGTTACAAGGTGATTAATTAATGGATAATTACTTAATGTAATTAATTAAAGTGATTTATTAAAGGATTAATTAATATAATCAATTTAAAGGGTTAGTTAATTAATGTAAGTAATTAAAGGATAGTTAATTAATTAATGTGATTAATTTAAGAATAATTAATAATTATAATTACTTAAAGGGTAATTATTTAATGAAGGTAATTAAGGGATAATTAATTAATGTAATTAATTTAAGATAATTAATTGGTTTAATTAATTAAGGATAATCATTTATGAAATTGATTAAGTATAATTACTTAATGTAATTAATAAAGTATGATTACTTAGTGTAATTATTTTATGGATAATTTCTGAATGTAATTAATTATAGTATAATTAATTAATGAGGATAATTAAAGGTTAATTAATCTGAATAGTTAAAGGATAGTTAATTTATGTAATTAATTAAAGGCTAATTACTTAAGCTAATTAAGAAATAATTAATTAAGGATAATTAATTAAGATTAATAATTAAAGGATGATTAATTAATTAGTTTGTATATAATTAATGTTAAGTAAGCAGGATTTAAAAGTAATTTATTTAATTTATTTGGAGATTAAATTAAATTAATTTGGAATTGAACATCTAATTTATCTTTCTTATGGATGATTAAATTTTATTGAATGTTTGGATTGATTAATATCTCTAGTCTGATAAATTATGATGTTCTATGATATGAAATGCTTTGGTTGAAGTGTGATAATGTAAGTTATCTATCTGTGATGAATTCTTGTGTGAATATGTTGTTATGAAGTTTAATTGAATTATTTAACTTAAACAACTTGGTTTAAAAGATGACATTTGATTCGAAGAGACCGGGATCGGATATCAGCGATATCTGGAACCACTTCGATTAGAAATCTATAATTCTTTATAGATTTGATTTGTAAATCAAATAGGCTGGAATGGAATAAATTAAGTAACTGGACTATTGAAACTAAGAAACGGTACTTAGATATTATTTTGTGAAATAAGTGTTTGGCTATAACAAGATAAGAACTCGTAGTGAGGTACGAGTTACCCTGGTTTTCAAATGAGTTTTATAACTTAGTATTTCAAGATATATTGGTTTACTCACGCCGGTTTCCAGCCTGACTCGGGTGTTACTTTAATGTAATGCTCGGGTCAAACCGAGTATTACAGATTTCCAGGTTAGGACGTTTTGGAGTTCAGGAGACGAGCTGGATGGCAGACACGTATGGAGTATATTCCGCTGTGTATTTGAGATTGTATTGATAGTAGTCTCGGACAAGTTGTTACAACTGTCCAGTTTATATGTGAATGATTGTACTCTGATATATTGTCTGTAAATAGATAGTTACAGCTTTCTTTGTGTAAATACTGTTATTTGATATTATATTTTGATCCGCTGCGAATGTAAGATTATGTGTTTTGTTTTCTGTTTCTTCTTCTACCTCTTTTCTTCTTTACCCTAACAATCTGAAATTTCCGGCGTTCGATTGCTCGGCATTTCTACAGTGAACCTATTAATGTCGAATTTTCGGGGTTGAAAATTTCGGGTCGTTACACCCTACATGAACGATAGTAAGATCGAAGTCGACCCAATCCCTAGTTGTGCATCGCTCGATTCTCCTCGCGAATGCCGCGACATCACTCCCTATGAACGCGAGCTTCGTTCCGCCTTGCCATGGAATTTCCTCCAAGCATCGTGACTTCGTGATCGCTCGCGTCCCCCATTATATATTTTTTTTTACGATATAGGCGGTTTCGGTTTTTTTCTCTTTCTTGAATTTGAACTGAAAAGGAAAGAAAGACAGATGCGTATAAATTGGAAGGGCTGCTTCGAACAGAAAAAGAAGGGAGTAATAACGTGATTTCAAAAGGTAAGTGAAGTAGGTCGCCGTGTTTCAGAAGGTAGGTGGCTGAAAAGGAAAGGCTGATGCGAATATATGTATATTTAATTTTTTTTAAAATATCTCGTTCACATTACCTCAAAATCCCGAACCCCTATTGAGGCATGCCACCTGGCGTTTCTAATATTATACCGCTATTCTGAACCCAATGGAACAAGTTTCGAAGCTTAATTTGATCGTATGCGGAATATAGCTTTGTAAATCGATTATTTAAAATTAAATTAAATTATTTCTAGGCTTTTTCAGATCGCACGACCAAACGGTAAATGCAAATGCTATGAAATTTGAAATCCGATAATAATACACTATTACAGATCCAACGGAACTAGTTTTGTCGAATTCTGAGACTATGGCCCGGATCGCTATTTTAAACGCGTCGATTAAATCGATGATTTCAAAAATTGGCGATATCACTTGAAATTTCGATTTTAAAAACTTATTAACTAAATTCTAATTCAAATAGAATCTATATCAATGTTAGAAATCGTTTTGATTCATATTCAACTCAAATTTCAGTTTTTCGCCCTATGTTCTGTATTACATTAGTCGTTGTATTTGGAATTTAAATTCATTTAACGTTTCGAACCGAAATCTTCATATTCAAAAAGTAATTTATATTCCCACTTCAATATTTAAAATCATTTAAATATTCAAAATTAAACGTCAAAAAATCCGGGTCATTACAAAAAAGATCAAATGTGTTTTGCCTACCTTAATATCCATGAACCAAAGTTCTTTTCTCCCAGGCAGAAATATAATAGACAATATTCTTTTGACTTACGAGCTTTTAAGACGTTTTTACAGTAAAGTTTAAACCCGAGATTCTATTTAAAAGTTGATATGATGAAAGCTTATGATTCTACCGGTTGGAAGGCCATATCTTATGCCTTGGATAGGATGGGTTTTCCACATGCTTTCAGCAAGCTTCTGATGACGTGCATTTCGATTACTAGCTATTATGTCAAGGTCAATTCACAAATTTTTGGGTACTTCAAAGGGAAACAAGGATTATGGAGCTCCTAATTACGACTTTACTAGCTATTTAGTTCTTATGTTTTCCTTATCATCATGGAGCTCCTAATTACGACTTTACTGAATCACAAGTATGTTGAATTTGGATGATTCAAATATCTGTTAAAGAGGAAAGAAATTGATTAATTGATTCAATCAAATCAATTAATGGAAGGATATTTTGAAGGAAATCAATTAATTAGTCAATTTGTTATATGAAGAAAGAAATTGCTGATGGAGATTCAATCAAGGAAAATTATGGAAACCAATCACCATTATCCATTTACGTAGAAATTAAATCATGGATATTTGAAAAGGTTTCAAAAACATAACCTGTAAATTATTCTCTTAATCCCTAAGTAACTCCTTCATGAGTCTATATAAATGAAGGAATTACATCTTCATAAGAAACAAGCAAAGTGTAGTATCCACCATTATTCTTTCCTCTCTTGTACTCTTTTCTTTAGTGAAATAAAAAGTTGTTGGGTCTCCGTGGACGTAGGATATTCATATCCGAACCACGTTAAATCTTCTGTCTCTTATTTCTGTTTTTTTTTTGTGAGATTTCATAATTCCTTTTAACTGTCATTGGTATCTAAATAGGCAATACTAGGTCTTGAATTGAAATCGCTTCCGCAGCGCACCGTGGTGTTGAATTGTTATCAATCCTCAATTTTTCACCACAGTTTGGTATCAGAGCTGGTGTTATTGTTCCGTTTGGATATTAATGGCTACTTCAAGTAAATCTATTGGTAGATCTGGGGTCAATTATGGACTTACTCGTTTTGATGGAAAAGGAGACTTTGGAACTTGGAAGATGAAGATGGAGGCTGTATTGAAGAAGGAGAAGACTTTTAAGATAATTTCTGCGCCTGAGAAGCTGAAAGAGTTAGATAGTGAAACTTTAGAAGAGATGGAAGATGAAGCCCTAACTACCATCCAGCTAAGTCTTTCAGATGAGGTTCTTAGAGAATTTTCTCAAAAGAAAACAGCAAAGGAATTATGGGATGCATTATCTGATGCATATCAGGACAAGTCTCTCACTAACAGAATAATTCTGCAACAACAACTCTATTCGTACAAAATGAAGCCTGGAGCTGATCTCATGGGGCATGTGGATGCCCTAACCACCTTAGTAATGAATTTGAAGGCAGCGGAAGTTGAAATTACAGATGAGGCTCAAGCGGTAATCCTTTTATGTTCCTTGCCTAAGGAGTACACTGCTTTTGTTAATTCTATGATTTATGGTCGTAGTAAAATTAGCCTATCTGATGTTAAAGCTGGACTTCATAATGAAGTGTTGAGGGATAGATTAGCAAGCACTAGTTTAGACAGTGATACGGAGGGCTTATCTGTTCAGAGAGGAAGAAGCCAAAGCAAGTCAAAATATGGTGGAGGTCAAAATAAATCAAGGTCTCAGTCTAGGGGGCCTAATAAATTGACTTGCAATTATTGTAAAAGGCCAGGGCACTTTGTAGCAACTTGTCCCAAGCTTGAAGGTAGAAGAAGAGACCCAAAGCAAGCTTCAGCATCTACCGCTGAGAAGTCAGATACAGAGAGTGATACCGATGTGTTTACAGCTTCTGGCTCTTCTGGGAAGAGCAACCTATGGCTGATCGATTCTGGCGCATCCTATCATATGACACCTGATAGGAACTGTTTCTCCACTTACCGTGAGATTGATGGAGGATAAGTTCTGATGGGCAATGATGCTTCTTGCCGTATGATTGGTGTTGGTAGTGTGAAGGTTAGAATGTTTGACGGTGTTATTCGTACTATTACAGATGTTAGACATGTACCTGATTTGAGAAGAAGTTTGATATCTATTGGGGCTCTGAGTAGGCTTGGTTTGAAGATTGTAGTTGAAGGAGAGAAGATGAAAATATCAAAAGGTTCTATGATAGTTATGAAAGGAGTAAGGGCAGGAAATCTTTATCTTTTGAAGGGCACTACTGTAGTTGGCGAATCAGCTTCTGTCACTTCTGTTGATTCGGACTCTTCCAGATTATGGCATTTACGGATGGGTCACATTGGTGAGCGCAGCATGGATGAGTTGAGAAAGCGAGGTTTGATTGATGGTGTTCATCATTCAAAGCTTGGCTTTTGTGAAGAGTGTGTTCTTGGGAAGCAGACGAAGATTTCTTTTGGTACTGGAGAGCATAAGGCAAAGGCTGTCTTAGAGTATGTTCACACAGATGTTTGGGGACCTTCCCCTTGCCCCTCCTTAGGTGGAGCCAGGTATTTCGTTTCATTTATAGATGATTTCTCTCGTAAAGTTTGGGTATATTTTCTACAGTCAAAGAGTGAAACTTTTGACAGGTTTCGAAAGTGGAAATCTACAGTTGAGAAGCAGTCAGGAAAGAAATTGAAAGTTCTCCGTTCAGATAACGGCGGTGAATTTGTATCACAGGAATTCATCGATTATTGTGAGTCTGAAGGCATTAAGAGGCATTACACTACACCTGGCGACCCTCAGTCTAATGGAGTTGCTGAAAGAATGAATCGGACATTATTGGAGAGAACTCGTTGCCTCAGATTGACTGCAAAGTTGAAAAAGGGATTTTGGGCAGAAGCTTTATCTATGGCGGCTTTCCTCATCAACCGCACACCTTCTACCGCCATAGACATGAAGATCCCATAAGAAGTATGGAAAGGAGAGCCTGTTAGCTATTCATTCCTCAAAGTGTTTGGTTGCCCAGCTTATGTGCATGAGAGCAAAGGAAAGCTGGAACCTAGAGCTCGCAAGTGTATCTTTCTAGGTTATAGAAGAGGAGTGAAGGGTTATAGATTGTGGTGTCCTATTAGTAAGAAGATTGTTACCAGCAGGCATGTGATTTTTGATGAGAAGGCTATGTTAAAGGTGGAGCCTTCCTCATCAGATGACAATGAGAGGACAAATGAAGAATACCAAACACAAAGTAAGTCATCTACTGTTCCTTTTCATAGAAGTTCTGAAGGTGTTTTCGATGACACCGTGGTTGATGAGGAAAGTACAGAGATTCGTACAGAGGATCAGACTCAAGGTGGAGCTAGTTCAGAGATCAGACCTGTTAGACAGAAGAAGAAGCCTACTTGGCTTAATGATTTTGTTGGATTGAGCATCGAAGACATTGACTTCGATGACATGGCAACATATGCTTTGAATGTTGTCCATGACGAACCCAGAGATTATAGAGACGCTATTGCTTCAGTTGACAGTTCCAGTTGGTTAGTTGCTATGGAAGAGGAGATTGAATCTTTGCAGAAAAATCATACTTGGGATTTGGTGCCTCTTCCCACCAACAAGAGAGCTATTGGTTGTAAGTGGATCTATAGAGTAAAAGACGGCGGCGATGGAAATTTCAGATATAAAGCAAGGTTAGTAGCAAAGGGGTATGTTCAAAAAAAGGGAGTTGAGTATCATGACATTTTTGCTCCAGTTGTTAGGCATACCTCCATTCGCATTCTATTGGCATTAGTGGCTCATTATGATATGGAGTTGGAGCAACTAGATGTCAAAACCGCATTCTTGCATGGTGATCTGGATGAAGAAATTTATTTACGGCAGCCGGAGGGGTTCATTGATAGTAGCAGGCCTGACTATGTTTGTAAACTTAACAAATCTCTATATGGACTAAAACAATCACCTAGACTATGGTCTAAGAGATTTGATAAGTTTATGCTTTCACAAGGATATTCTAGAAGCTTCAAAGACCAGTGTGTTTATTTCAAGAGATGTGATAATGATTTAATATATCTGTTGTTATATGTAGATGATATGTTAACTGCATCTCGGAGTATGGTAAGAATTATGGAGCTGAAAACTGAACTTAGCAAGGAGTTTGATATGAAGGATTTGGGAAAAGCACAAAGAATATTGGGTATGGAGATTTGTAGAGATAGAAAGCGGAGAGAGTTGAGACTCACTCAGGCGCAATACATCGAGAAGGTCCTCACTCGATTTGGAATGGAGAAAGCCAAACCGGTTGGTACTCCATTAGGCTCTCATTTTAAATTGTCAAAAGACCAATCTCCCACATCGGAAGAAGATAAAAGGTATATGGCTGATATACCTTATTCCAGTGCTATTGGTAGTCTTATGTATGCCATGGTATGCACTAGACCAGATTTGGCCCACGCAGTGGGTGTTGTAAGTCGATATATGTCTAACCCAGGAAAGGAACATTGGCAAGCAGTAAAGTGGATACTTAGGTATCTTAGAGGCACTTCATCTGTTGGCTTGTTATATGGTGGAGTGGATGGCGACATCTCACTTAGAGGATACTGTGATTTAGATTATGCTGGGGATAGAGATGCACGGAAGTCAGTGTCGGGCTATGTTTTTACACTTGGCATAGGCTCGATTTCATGGAGATCAAAGTTGCAATCTATTGTAGCTTTGTCAACTACCGAAGCAGAATTGATATCGATTGTTGAAGCAACTAAGGAGGGTTTGTATTTACTTCAGTTGTTGGATGATCTTTTTATGGTGCAGAAGACCGTGGAGCTATTTTCAGACAGTCAAAGTGCAATTCATCTTGTTCATAATCAGGCTTATAGTTCACGAACGAAGCACATCGATGTTAGAGGTTTCTTTCTTATGCTGGAGGAAGAACGGAGTAAGATCAAGTTGTTGAAAGTGAATACTTCAGACAACCCCTCAGATATGATGACAAAGTCACTTCCTAAGGACAAGTTTGAGCATTGCTCAAACTTGATCAGTTTGATACCCGTTACTTGAGCGCCATGGGGCGCTAGACCCAACAACTTATATGTCGATTGCCTGATGATAAGATGATGAAGAGAGATTATTATATTTGAATCAAGGTGGAGTGTTGAATTTGGATGATTCAAATATCTGTTAAAGAGGAAAGAAATTGATTAATTGATTCAATCAAATCAATTAATGGAAGGATATTTTGAAGGAAATCAATTAATTAGTCAATTTGTTATATGAAGAAAGAAATTGCTGATGGAGATTCAATCAAGGAAAATTATGGAAACCAATCACCATTATCCATTTACGTAGAAATTAAATCATGGATATTTGAAAAGGTTTCAAAAACATAATCTGTAAATTATTCTCTTAATCCCTAAGTAACTCCTTCATGAGTCTATATAAATGAAGGAATTACATCTTCATAAGAAACAAGCAAAGTGTAGTATCCACCATTATTCTTTCCTCTCTTGTACTCTTTTCTTTAGTGAAATAAAAAGTTGTTGGGTCTCCGTGGACGTAGGATATTCATATCCGAACCACGTTAAATCTTCTGTCTCTTATTTCTGTTATTTTTTTTTGTGAGATTTCATAATTCCTTTTAACTGTCATTGGTATCTAAATAGGCAATACTAGGTCTTGAATTGAAATCGCTTCCGCAGCGCACCGTGGTGTTGAATTGTTATCAATCCTCAATTTTTCACCATAAAGTATGCGATAAAGGAAATTGATTACCACCCTAAATGCAAAGATCCACCTATTACAAGTCTCTGTTATGCTAATGATCTTCTGATATTCACCAAGCTGAATTCTCAATCTATGATTTCCGTATTTCAAGCACTAAATGGCTTTCACCACCTTTCTGATCTTTAAATAAATCGCGACAAAACTTCCACGGTATACTTTGGTATTCCACAGAATGATATGGACCAGCTAATTTCTCCCTTTAACATAATTTCTACCAGTTCTGAAATGTTATACCTTAGCAATCCTTTAACAACATCAAGGATAAAAAAGAATCAATGCATGAAGCTTCATGAAAAAATAACCTGCAAGCTTGGTCAATGGAATAACAAACATCTATCTTTTGTAGGAAGACTGACCATCATAAATTCCATTATTTTTTCTATGCAAGTGTATTACTCAAGAGTGTTCATCCTTCCTAGAAAACTTATGCACATGATTCAACATGCCTATTGCTATTTCTCTGGTTTGGATCCCCATTTTCTAAGAAGACTGTCCCTATTTCCTTTGCAAAAGTTTTGAAACCTAAGAAGTAGGGAAATCTTGGTATTATAAATTTGGTTACTTGGAATAAGGCTATGAATGTTTTCCACTTAGCTATCTTTATTAATCGCAACAATTCAATATGGAAACTTTGGTGTAAGAAGAATTATGTGGGAGATAAAGACTTTTGGCAACTTTAAGCAAAGCATAATTTTGCCTTGGTCTGGAAAAGTTTATTAAGACTGAGAGATGATTTGAAACCTCATTACCAACTTGCTTTAAGCATAAACTCGAGAGCTTCATCCTGGTCTTTCCCTTGGATTTCCAAAGGGATGATTCTAAAGGACTTAATTACTTACATGGATATGAACCAATCTGGAATTCCTCTCCTTGCCATGGCGGTTGATTATGTTTTTAAAGATAAGGCTATGCTACCTTTTTGTAGCAGCTATAGAGTGAGAAAGCTTTGGCATAGGATCTCCACCATCAACATTAAGACTCGTGATCATGAAGAGCTATTATGGGAAGAAAGGAAAAGTAGCAAAGCACTAAAGTCATGTACAACTTGCTAACTAATGGTAGCATTGGCCCATGGCACACCAGAATATGGGATAATTCTGGTGATCCAAGACACAACCTATTCGTGTGGATAGCTCTTAAGAATGCTATGTTAACTCGAAATAAACTTGTTCATTCTGGTCTTTTATCTTCTTCGTGTGATTTTTTTTGTAAGTCTAAGAATGAATCAAATACCCTCTTGTTTTTCCAATGTCATGTGATTGCTTTCATTGGAAAGAAGTTTATAAGCTCTGCATGGGTTGTAGTAATGATAATGAAGTTGTTGCAGACTGGTATATTATTTTTTGAATAGTGCTACAGTGACCGAAAAGTGTGAGTTAAATTATACGGATCTGATTTTAAACGGTGGAAATTAGGGGGCCAGTACAAGTCCTGTGGTTGATATTAGTTTCGCAGAAAATGATGTAGTGAATTTCGGGCATAGTAGAATTGTTGCTGTTTTTTTGGCGATGAGATGGCGGATTATAAAACTAGAGTTTTTCTGATGATTCTAAAAGTCGCAATGAATACAGTTTGGAGGGTGAGGAATATAAGATTGTTATATTCATTTTCAATATTTTGAGGATGATAAGAAAACGATTACTGGATGGGGTTCGGCCAATCTTTCAACAGCTTTGGATATATCTTTACATGCGAATCTCCTTGCTGTTAGGCCTTGACATGCAAATCTTTTTTTATGTCTGTGGTGTGTTTTTTTCTTATTTTGTTGTTTCTTTTTATAGTTTTTTTCCCTCTCTTTATTCCTCACGTATTTTCTTCTTTGGTTTTAATAAAGAGGGGGTATCCTCCTAAAACAACCCTGTTTTCCTTGCAAAAAAAATATATTTAAATAACTAGATTGGATCTAGTGTCAAATACTTGACTTCATAGATCCACTAAGATCCAACTAGAAAATTTAATTTGAAATTTATCTATTTCATCTTCTACCAAATGGACCATGTTCATTTAATATTTTCGATCACTTCGTCAATAATTTCTTCCACTGCCAAATGGACCATGTTCATTTAATATTTTTCATGTGCTTCAGTTCCTCGAAATCTAATGGTTTGTTTTTTCGTTTCCCTGTCCTTTTCTTTCATTTGTTTAGAATTTTTTCGTAGTTAAGAGAGTACCCTAAGTGTGTCGTTGATTGGTCAATGTTGAGAAGTCAACGTTGATCGACAAATAGTTGTAGGCATTTTTACCCGCAACATGGTTAATATGAAAAGACATTAAGGAGCATAGACGGAGTAGCCTAACATGGATTATTAACGAATTTCTTCGTTAACCACAAAAGTATAAGGAAAGTGGGTATGGTAAGATGAAGTAATTCTAGGCTAAGTTGCAAGGATGGAGTATACACCATATTGAATCCATGAAAGTCTTATGCATGTTGCATGTCGTATAAAAGTCAATAGTTCAAATCATGTAGAGCAATCAAACTGAACTTTATGAGTGCTTTTGGATTTGAAGCATGTATATGTAAGAATCACAAATGCTTTGGAACTCGAAAGCAAGCTATAATTCAAGTATCTTGTTCTTGTTCCAAATAGTGTTGAATGTAAAATGTCTTATGTGCAATAGTTCAAGTGCTACAATCGAATATAAATCCCTAAATCAAACAAGATTAAAATTTAAAAAAAGAGATAAGAAACATTCGCCCCTTCTCTATTACCCCTAGGTCTGTATTTATAGGGATTGAGGGATGCGGCATTGTTGCCACATGTCCATGTGGTATGATTGGCTTTCGACATCGATATTGATGGCGCATAGCACTATATCTTGGTTAATGATGAATTTTGGAATGGTGTGCTAGCATTTTGCCTCTATATCGCCATAATACTCTTCATTCGTGATATTTGTAATCAACATTCCTAGAAGGTCAATAGAGTTTGGAATCACTAAAGCACGACATTGATATATGGCGTCATTACTAAGCGGCAACATAAGCAATGAGTGGTATTGATTTGGGTCAGCATTGACAAGAACCAGCATGGATGTAGAAGTGATGTTGATAGGAACCAACATCAATGTTGGTGTGGCATTGATAAGAATCGGTATCGATTTCAAGTGGAATTGATAACATGCAATATAGATCATAGTGGCATTGATAGCAAGCGATATTGACAGCAAGCAGCAATGATGATTTCGATATTGGAGAAATGCTATATTACTTTAAAGGGTGACATTAGAATAAAGAGGCGTAACTCTGATACGATATTGATTATTCTAGTTTCATGAAGTAAATGCTTCATTGCCAGAATGCGACATCAATATGAGGCAGCATCAATGTTGCTATAACACTGATGGCTTACGACATTAGATCCTTTGGCATCACTCGTTCATTTTTATGAGCAATATACGGCATTGACAACCTTCAGCACTCTTAGCTTTATTGATGCGAGATCATGACTATATTGCCATGCCACATTCCTTTGGGATTGATAATGGTAGTAACATTTGCCCCTCAGTATGAAGGAAGCTTTGACTTTTCAAGTCAACATTTTCGGCATGGACTTTTTATCGCCTATTAGTATTCCATTTTATTCTGACCATTTATTTGAATCATATCCAATGGCCTTTACTTGCTTTCTTCATCCTATAAATATCGAAGCTCCTCTTTCACTCCTCTTCCACCTGTAACTAAAAGCTCAAGAAAGAAAAATTAAATCCCTTAAATTTCCAAAAATATCAGTCTTCGGGTATTAATGCGTATGATTCTTATTATGATAGATTAAATCAGCGAGCTTAATTCAAGTTTTTATTCGATTAACTGCTAGGGTTTAATTTTGGGGATTTTAAATTCAAATCGATGCTTAGGTTTTGATATTAGATCGGGGTGCTTATCTTCACATTTTCAGTTAAATCAATAATTAGTTATTCTTAAGTTGAATTAGCAGATAATTTACTTGATTAATCAATATTTGGCGACATCGATTTGGAAACCTGGGTATTTTTAATGAGTAAATTATTAGACCTATTACCCAGTAACTCTTTTCTTAATTTTCAAAATTGGTACTTTATAGCATAACTTAGTAGTTGGAAATTGTTAAAGTATGAGACACTCATGTTATGGTAGATATCATATAATATTCATAATGCATGTTTTACGTCGCGCTTTATTAATACCGCGTTGTCTTCATAATGCATTGATCCCATATTATATGCCATATTGAATCTTTGCCGCATCTTACCAATGGTGCATTGACTTCATACCACATTAATTCTATAGCGTGTTTAATGAATACCGCATAAATTTTATGCTACATGGGTTCTATGTTGCATTTTATTAATGCTATTCATACTGCACTTTATCAATGCCGCATTTGTTTTGTAACGAAACTATTGTAACAAGCCCATGGGTTATTTATACTCTACAAAAAAAGTTGTTTATTTATATAAAGTATTTCGACATTAATTTGTCAATTGTTTCGGCAATACTAATTGATGTAGTCTAATTTTTATTTCGATATTGAGTACATTACGACATTGTGTTATAGCTTTCAATAGCACTACTGATATGACATTCGACATTGATTTACAAATTCACTGATTTAATCCTGATATTTAAGATACATTTAAGATGATTAACTTTCACGCAAACATAAATGTACTTTTTTTATAATGATCTTAACATTCACTCGCACACCATTAATTGATTAAAAGCTTAAATTTTCTATGAGTTTAATATTGATTATTCAATGGTCATCAACTTGTCGTGAGTGTTATTATGGTTCTTTGTTCTCAATCATCTTGATATTATGATTTGGATATCATATGAGTTAAATTGTCCACCTTTCTTTTAGGATGTAAAAACTTATTATGATTGTTTTAACCATCATTCTTGTGACTGGGTGTAATACCACATGGCAGGAAAATGGAAACCTAGAAACTAATCGCAAAAGCGGTCTAGAAGGCCGCTAAGAGCTTGAAAGCCTCTCCTTCTTTTAAGAAACTGGATAATCTTCTTAACCAATCATTCATTACCGCTCAAGGGGAAGTAGATGCCATCATTAATAAATTTGAATTGAAGGCATAGAAGCTATTCCAACCGGTCCTTCTGGTAGAATCGATAACCCTCTAGAAGGATTTTTCGCCTTCAATCCAATCCACATCTGACATTCGGCATATCTTCCTTTTCCAGGCTTTAACTTAAGATTCTTGAAATGCTTAACTTTTGCTCCAATCCAGTTATCTCCAAACTTATACACTTAACTCACTTGGAACTTCTTGCCAGGGAGGCTAAACTTCCCTCCTTAAATGCTGAAGTTCATTACATAGCACCCTACAAAAATAGGTGAGAAACAGGGTAAACCATTATATCACATTGGCCCCTTCTCAAAGAGCTTGATTGCCAATGCTATTAGCAAAACCAAGGACAGGGAGACCCAATTCTTCTACATCAAATGCTACTCTAGGATTAGGGGAACTCTTTCTATTGCGAGTAAGTTTCTATCCCCTATAACCTATGTCATATTCATCACATTTTTACAATAGATATTTTCTTTTAGATCCGACTCCTAAGCAATTAAGACATACCGGTAGTGAAACTATCAAATCCTTAACTGTGGCATCTAAGAGCATGGGTGACATACTTATGGTTTTGACAGATGTGAATCTCCGTCAACACTCGTTGATTCAAGATAATCATATAGTATGTGGAGAAACCCCAATGATGAAAGGAAACGCTCGAGGGAAATTATTTTCGGTTACCAAAAACAGAAAAAAAATTTCCACCTATTCTCCAATTCAACTTTAGTTTACTGGTAAATTTCAATATAGCTAATATGGAATCCCTAACATTATTATTTTATTAACTTTTATTTTCATTTTAGGATCATCTGCTCTTGTCGTTGATTCTAAAGAAGCAAGTGTTAAAGATAATGTTACTGAAAAGAGGAAGAATAAATATGAAGCTCCCGCTTCGTCTCAGTTGAGCAAACCCATTTCTATTAAGGACTCTGTCGCTAAGGCCATTGAAGTGTTAGAAGAAGAAGAAATAGACAATGATGTTCTAATTGACATTCCTCCTCCTTCTAAAAGTAAAAGGCCCTAACTTGGGGTGACTTCACCCTCATTACTATGGATGAGTAGGAACAAATAAACATCGATTCGAGTCCTAAAGTGGGGAATTTGGATAAAGCTTCGGAGCAACCAAAGGAGGCTCGGGCTCTTGGGCCCCTTCTAAATATTACTTTTCCCTCCTCTCCAACAACCATCAATCGCATGTGCGATGATCTTGGTTTGTTTCTTCCTCTAGATGATCCTCTTCCTTTAAAGGCCCAGGCTCAGCCTCTATTATAAATTTTGATGAACTTGTTTAATTGGCCATTCAATCTCCTTCCAATACTTCTCTTGGATCATCGCAGCCTCCATTTTATTCTGATGATCACCATATCATCATTCCTAAATAGCTTATATTGATATTTGTTTTTGTTTACTTGGTTAATTTCAAACTTATGACCTCATTCTGACTTAGACTTGTTATATATTCTAGGTGGGAAAGCATATGTTTCTCCTCTATGAAGCTTCTTAAGGGCCTTCCAACAAAGTGGTTGAGCTTAAAGGAAAAATCTCTTTGCTTAAAAATGGTATGATTAATGTCACTGTAGCAAGAGATGAGGTCATTCTTGAAAAGAATAAACTCACTTCCTCACATGGTGAGGAAAAGAAAGTTAGGCAATTGTTGGAAGAAGAAGCGAAAGCTTGAAGGTTGACCTTGAGAAGGCTAATAAATTCAAAGTAGATATCGAGAGGTGATCGAAGAAAGCTGAGAAGAATAAATCACTGGAAGAAAGGCTGCAAAGGAAGACCAACATCCTAGCTTATTCAAATAACATTATTAGTAATGCTAAGAAGAAAGTCGCTTCCTTTCTTAATAATGCTCTTCCTAAAATCACTGAAAAGTGTTATGAAGACGTTTTATTCATGGCGTATGCTAGTAATATTCGAAAATGCCTAGAATTGGACTTTCCATCCTTTTTGGATTGGAATTAGAAGTTTAAAAGAAAGTTCAGTCTTAAGTATAAGAAGGACAAGAAGATTCTTCAGGAAGAATTTCCTATTGAAGAGGAAATTAATGGTAAAAATGGCTAACATTTGACGATCCTCTAATTGATAAAGAAACAAAGTCTGATGGGGAGGAATATGACGATGATAATGATAAATGTGATGATGATCATGATAATAATGGTTATGATGATGATAATAACAACAATGACGACAATGGTGGTAGTGAGGAAGGGTCACCCTGGACCGTCAGACGCAAAGGATGGATTGAGAGATGTTAACTTGGACTAAACAGTTAAAGACATAGAGGTTGTTGATATCTTGATCCTTCAAGGAAGGATTCTCCATACAAGGATAGTGCTCCCCAAAGTCACAAATCTAAAGGGAAGGAGTAGATGAGGACCTCATCTCAAATTCCACTTTCTCAGGTATGGATTTCTTTATTTAAATGTTTCAAACTATCAAATAGTTCTTAGTTAATACATTAATCATTTTAGTCAAAGAAGAAGCCCAAATATCATTATGAAGTTATGCTCGAAAAGAAACAAATGGAAACAGATCGATTGAATAGGGAATTTGATAGATAGTTGAAAGAGTATACTGATTTGTCTGGGAAATATAAGAGTCATGTTGCTAGTGCATCAAAATTAATATTTTTTAAAGAAAGGAAAGTTGCTCCATGGACGAAGAAAGCATGCCTTCTTCGAGAGAAACTTTTGACAGAGAATGTAGAGCTTATGACCCTCTTTCAGATGTTGATCAATGATAGGAATTCGATGGAGGAGTTTCTGTATAGAGTTTACTCCAGAGATAAGTTCATTGATTTCTCCTATTTAGGCGACAATCGTGGGGGCTTACTTAGGGGCCTTCATCAAAGATACTTGACAAACATGGGTCCGATCCTCATCACGGGGCATACTGGAATCTCTCGAGAGTTGCTTTTATCCCTCTTTCTTCTTGTTCTCTTCCTCCCAAAAAACTTTAATACAATAGGAAGAGATTTATTTCTGAACTATATAAGAAATCAATTTTGTATTAACCTTAATGATTGTGTAGTTGTTATATGTAACTAGAGTAGCTTATGAATTTTATAGTTTTTGTATTTCTATTATTATTCTAATTCGTCATATCATGCAGATTAAAGAAACCTCAAGTATTCATATTCCTATGGAACTCTTAAGTAAATTTGTCAACTTAAAGAAGGATTTTAAGGAAGAATAATTAACTCTCAAAACATCATAGCTAACGAGACATTGCTTTTTTAAAGATCTACAAGAATTTTACATGTGATTTCCTCATTTTCTCTTTGATTTCTTAGGTGATGAGAAAGATAAATTACTGAGTGAAATTCGATCCTATCACACCAAACTGATATGCGATCATGTCAACTCTCCAGCCAGGGAATGACACTATCATTGATTCCCTTCCGTTAACACCCAAAAAGGGATCAAAGCATCCTTTGATTCTACTTTTACCCTATCTATTGGATTATTTAAAAATGCCAAAATTGCTATTTCAAAACTTTAAAACGTAGTTGAATATTCTAAAATAGAGCTTTGATGTAATTTGATTTTTCTTATCATTTGTAAATTTTTGATGTGACAAATGAAAGAGAACATTTTTCATGTTTTAACTTTTCTTTTATTTATCTTGATTAGGAAAACAAACTAACATTTGCATCCGATTCTCTACATGTTTTCTTGTGAGTAAACGAGATTAAAGATAGAGTAATAGTCGATATTGAAAAGAGGCGGTCTTTCCAAGATGCTTTAGCTTTACCATTTCCAAATAATCCGAAGGCAGAAGAATGGAACAGGAAATACCCCCATTTGAGATTGACCTTTAGAGGTCTGAAGGAAAGAACTTTTAGCTTGGAATGGGAAATTGAAGAAAAATAAAAAGGAGTCCAACAGTTGAAAGAAAAGATTGACTAGGTCTTAGAATCTAGACCTTCAGTTGAGATTGATGCCGAAATGGCTAGATTGCATCAACAAATAAATGATATTGAAGTGGAGCTAATGAAAATTCAAGTCTACTACCAGTCATTAGAGCTTATCGCAAGCCAAGGAGAGTTCGGCCTTATTACTCCTACTCCCGTTAGAAAAACTAGATCTCAGTCTTTAGCTAGTCAAGAATTTCCTACATCACTAAATCCCCTTCTGGGCCTAAGTAATGATGCGAACTCCAAATAGAGCAGACAAGTTAAATTTGAGTGCATATAATTTTTCAATAAGAAATGGAATGACAAATTATCTTAACATCTCTATAACTACAAAAACCAAGTTGAAAAGCTTGAGCATGAGAGGTATATTCTTAAACAGGAAATTGAAGAACTAAATATCCAGGTCCAAACTCTTAAAGGAGCCAATAAGACTCTACAACATGCTCTAAAAATTTTAATTGATTCAGTTGATGATGTAGATACTATTTGAAGAAAGGAAAAGAAAATCAAAGAACTTTTGGGTGTGTCCATTCGCCACATTACTGATACTTTAATTGCTAAAGATTTGGTCAGGATAGCAAAGAACTTGGAGCTTTAGCAACGAATTGCTTTAAACACACTCTTATTTTGTCTAGTTTGTGTACTTGCGACTTTGCACATAATGTGTTAAATTGTAAAGAAATTTATATTTGAACGTTTGTTACCTCAAATGCATCATATGCACTTTTATCTTTTCGACTTTGTTGAATTATCTGAGATGCATTGTTTGCTTTCCAGTATTTTGAGTTTTTGCCAAACAATTTGCTTGCTAAAACGACTATAAGTTTGGCTAACTAAGCATTCCTCATTTTAGTAGACCATGAGTTTTTATCCTGATGTGAGTTTGCTTCTACATTTATAGATACTCCACAGCTTGTTTAGTATAGGAGATTCCCATTTAATAAGGAAGTTGAATTTCAATCTGAATTTAAAAGATTAAGAGTTAGTTTAAGGAAACTCCACAATCAGAAAATCCTTATAATAATGATTTGAATAGAAGTCTAAAGAACCATTCTGGTTATAGCATGAATAAAGGACTAGAAAACTATTTGGTGGTAGGAACAGAAGAACGGAATACTCTTCTAGCAGTAGAAGATCAGAAAACTCATTTGGTAACAATGAAGAAAGACCAGAAAATCCGTCTAGTAATTAATAAGGAAGACTAGAAAATCTATCTCGAACCTAAAAATTGCTTTTGCTTTGGAGCATAAATGGCTCATATTTGACATATCTCCCTCTAGAAGATTGCTTGATTTTGTTTCGTAACACAAATGGCTTATTTTTGACAGATCTTTCGCTGGAAGATTGTTTTTGATCTATTCTTTAGGATAGAGTTAGGTTTGCTATTGAAATTTATTGGCACCATCTAAGGTGATGATTGTTGTATATTGCGTTTGTTTAGCTATCTTAAGCAGAACTAAAGACTTACCCAAACTCCCTTTAGGAGGCGCTTTAGCAAAGCCTTGGCAATGGTACTAAAGGATTGTCTGGTGTGCGTTTGGTTAGATTTTCTTAAGAATAACGAAAGACTTACTCGACCTCCCTCTAGGAGGCGCTTCAGTGAGGCCTTTGATGATGGCACTAAAGGCTGGTTCAGTGCTTCGGTCAAGTACCGAAGGCTTACTATCTCCTCCCTCTAGGAGGCATCTTTGTTAGGCTTGTAGGCGAGACCTATGGCTTGCATAAATTTTAGACAGGTCGTTTTTCTGGCAAGACCAAAAGATTACTTTGACCTCCCTCTTGGAGGTGCCTTAATCAGGCCATGAAGATGGGATTAAGGGCTAGTGCTCCGGCCAGGCCATGTAGACAAGACTGAAGGCTTAGTTGGTGCTTTGGCAAGGCCGTCTTAGGCGGGACCAAAGGCTTACTCTGTCTTTCCTCTAGGAGGCACTTTGACAAAGCCATCTAGGTGGGATCAAAGGCTTTTTCTTCTATTTTAGGAGTTTGTTTTCCTCCTTAACCATGTAGATGCACTTATTTCATGTAGAAAATATTATTTTATTGATGACTTGTCTAAAATCTTCATACAAATTCATTAAGCTTCTCTTGTCCTAGAAAATGGTTAATCAAGCCTTCAAAACTTCGACATTAGTGTTTGTTATGGCCATTAAAGCAATGATTATAGTAGTATAATCTTCTGAGGTTTCGTTCATTCTTTGATCCCTTCTTTTGGAAATGCCAGTAGTTAAGTTAGCCGTTGGTCAAGAGGTAAATATTCTCATAGGTAGTGGTAAGGGGTCAATTCTTAGAAAGCCTTAATCTTTTGGAATAGATTCTTTCTTGCCACTTTTTTCATATGTGATAGGCTCCCTAACTTCTATAGCAAACTTTCTTTTAAAAAGAGCTTTGAGCTTCATTCAATTTATAGGAATGACTAAGCACATCCTCACATCTCTTAGTGAACTGATCGAAGTCTTTTGTTACATCTCTTTCAAAAATTGTTCCTTTGCTTGGAGCTGGATTTCTTTTCTCATCTTCATGAAAATGCTATCCTTTTTATACTGCCTCCCTAAGGTGAAGATTGGTGTTGGCCCAAATGAAATAGATTCAAGCACCATTTTTTGGGATCATAAAGAGCCATTTGTCTTTTCTTTTCTTCCATACCTTGTAGTGCCATAAGCCTTAATATTAGCTCTTTATGAAGCCGGCGATCATTAGTAATTTGGTAAGTTGGCCTAGTCCTTTAAGGCTCAGAGGATCCTTGTTTGGAGATTTTAAGATGATTAATTGGCATGACTAAGCAAAAATTAGTTGATGTGACTAATTGGTGTTAAGAATAAAAGGCATGTTAGGTTGGAATGGGATATGCTTGGTACGGGAAAGTCCTTTAAGCCTTATATATGCAAGCTAGGGTAGTTACACTTAGGGTTTTAACGGAGGTGGAGCTTCGAGCCCTCCTTCTAGCGTCAAAATGTTAATGAGTTTCTTCGTTAACCCCAAAAGTATGAGGAAAGCGGGTTTGGCTAAGCTAAAGTAATTTTAGGCTAAGTTGCAAGGATGGAGTATGCACCATGTTGAATCCATGAAAGTCTAATGCATGTTCAATATCAAAGCTAAAGCCATATTGCATATCGTATAAGAGTCAATAGTTCAAATCATGTAGAGCAATCAAGCTCAAGTTTATGAGTGCTTTAGGAATTCGAAACACGTTATGATGTAAGAACCACAAATGCTTTGGAACTTGAAAGCAAGCCATAATTCAAGTAATCTTGTTCTTATTCCAAATAGTGTTGAATGTAAAATGTCTTATGTGCAATAGTTCAAGTGATACAATCGACTCTAAATCCCCAAATCAATTTAGAGTTACAAGATTAAAATGTAAGAAAAGAGACAAGAATCATTCGCCCCTTCTCCATTACCCATGGGTTTGTATTTATAGGGGTTAAGGAATGCAACATTGTTGCCATGTGTCCATGCGGTATGCTTGGCTTTCACCGTCGATATTGAAGGCGCATGGCAATATATCTTGGTTAATAATGAAATTCGGAATGGTTAATACTGAGAGTGTGGTATCCCTAAAGCACGGCATTGATAACTAGCTCATTAATAAGTGGCAAAATTAGCAATGAGCGATACTGATTTGAGTCTGCATTGACAAGAATCGGCATGGATGTAGAAGTGTCGTTGATAGGAACCAACATCAATGTAGGTGCGGCGTTGATAAGAATCAACATCTATTTCAGGCGGAATTGATAATGTGTGACATGGATCACTAGCGACATCGATAGCAAGCGATATTGATAGCAAGCAGCAATGATGATTAGCGGAATTGATAGAAGACGACATTGGAGAGATGCGATATTATTTTAAAGGGTGGCATTGGTGTTAACCCAAAAAATGGATCAACGCCCTGATGTGACATGGAGCTTTATTGGTCGTATCTAGTGTTGGCCAAGTTTTCAAACACTTAATCAACCCACTCCCTGTCTACCACCGGACCAGATCCACCGAGTCTCACCACCGAATGAAGCTCAACCGGACCAAATCCCCACCACCGATCCAAACTACCACCGAATGAAGCTTAACCGGACCAAATCCCCACCACCGATCCAAACTACCACCGAATGAAGCTCAACCGGACCAAATCCCCACCACCGATCCAAACTACCACCGAATGAAGTACAACCGGACCAAATCTCCTCCACCTCATGACCAGACCAAGAGGATGCCGAACCAGACTGCCAGGCCAGATCACTTCAGCCCAGGCCCACCAGCAGCTGAATATATCCAAGACCCCTGCTCCCAACCTCACTCTATAAATAGAGAGGCAGGAGTACAACAATGGGGGACAAGTTTGAGAGCTCAAGCACGGAAGGAACTTTCAAACAACTTTCTTTTACTTGTACCAAAGCTTTGTACTTGTAATCATAAGAAGAGAAGAGAAATAACATATAAAGTGGACGTAGGCACATTCTGGCTGAACCACTATAAATCTGCGTGTCTTTTTTACAGTTTAGCCCCTGCTTTTCATATATTTGCATAAATCTCCAAAATCACTAAGAACAACCTAAGATCTACTAAATCATACAACTTTGAGGTGTTTGTCCATTTTTTGTGCAAACATTTTTGGTGCTTTCACTGAGAACTAGAAGCTCGAAGCTTCAGCTTCATCTACTTAACGAGTTTTCCTAACAGCATCGTCCGCCACTTGGAAAACATGCCTCCCAAACAGAGAAAAGATGTTAACAAAGGAAAAAACATCGCATCCAATAGTCTTCCTGATCCAGCTGTCGCGAATCAAGTAAATCGTCCTCCTCCAGCAACGGTAACAAATGAAGGACAGGCTAACCCAACCACTCCTGCCACAGAACAGCCTGCAGCAATTACTAGGGCAGATTTGGACAGAGTTGTTGTTGAAGTAACTAACCGCTTCACGTCCCAGCAGGAAGCCTTGGTGGACCATCTCATGTCACGCTTGAGGGACGCTGAAGAATCCAACCGCAACACTGAATCATGGGGCGAGTCCCAGTCTGGAGGATCTCAGAGACAGCAAAGATCTTCCTTCTTCGAAGGAGCTAACGGCAGGAGTAGCCGTGGTAGGAGCCGAGACCGAGCCCAGCCCGAAGTTAGACCTGAGGAAACGTTTGGTGCCGAACCTAACGGGGAAGGTACCGGGCGAAGGTCAACTGCAGCCGAGCCTGTCATGCTGCCCAACCACAGAAACACCAGTGAACGGGGCCGAGCTAGAGTTCAGCCCGAAGTTGGACCCGAGGAAGTGCTTAGATCAGAACCCAACAGGGGAAGATCAAGGCAAGGGCCAACTGTAGCTGACCCAAGCATGCTCCTAGAAGATCAAAGGCAGCCACTGGAAAATATGAGGAATGATAGACGATACCATCCCTACAGGTTGTCTGGACGGAATCAACCCCATAGAACAGAACCAAACTCATTTCTGTCCACTCCAAATTCTGATGAAAGGATGGCGCGCTTATTCAGAGAGTGTGTCCAACGGGAGCAAAGAGATCGAGGGATAGGCGCTAGGGTAACCAGCCCTTTCACCCGCAATATCGAAATTGCTATCACCCCCCGAGAATGGAAGATGCCAACAATGGAACCCTACAAAGGAACCTCCGATCCCGTTGTACACTTACAGAGGTACACGCAGCATATGCTCATGAGTGGAGCAACAGAGGGAGTACTGTGCAAATGCTTCCCGCTCTTCTTAGCAGATCTTGCTACCTCCTGGTTCTATCATCTACCCCAAGGATCCATCAGCTCATGGGAAATGTTGAAAGAAAAATTCATCAGTCAGTTCCGCATTCATGTGGAGCATCCTAAGGACGCTTATTCCTTATCCATCGTCAAACAGAAACCTGGAGAAAAGCTGCAGCAATACCTAACCAGATTCAACGCCGCAGCAGCCGCAGTTCAAGATGCCGATGAGAAGCTTATCCTAATGGCCCTCTGCAGTGGGGTGCATCCGGACACTAAATTTGCTAGAAGATTGACAAAAGAAAAACCAGCTACTTTACCCGATTTCTTCCATGAAGCCGGGAAATACATGAGGCTTGAGGATGCTGCCATTGAGGGGCAGTCAGGACAGCAAAGTAAGACGACCCATGGCAACGCCCCTGCTGTGGCGAGGGATGTTCGAAGAAATGATTCCAGAGACAATGTTGGGGGCAAGAAAGTAGAAAAACGCCTATATCGGCCAGGACCAAGATTCGACTCTTACACCCCTTTGAACGAGACCGTCGAAAATATCTTCCTTGCCACCCAAGGCGAAGTTAGATACAAACGCCCACCATACAAGAAGGAATCAGATAACGCACAGAAGTCTGGAAAGTTCTGCCGCTTCCACGAGTCTCACGGACATGATACCAACGAATGCCATCATCTCCGAGATCTGATTGAGGAACACATCAGAAGGAAAAAACTGGAACTCTATGTAAAAAGTCAAGACAGGACTCCAGCTCCTGCCAATGAAAACCCAAGGCTACCCTCACCAGGGACCGGTAGAGGCGACCGCAACGCTAGCAGCTCTAGTCAAGAGAAGATAGTGGTCCATACCATCTCAGGAGGTCCGCACATCGCAGACAGAAGTTGGAAAGAGATGGAAAGATATGGGAAGTCGCTTAGAGACAATAGGGACTGTGTCAATACGGTTATAGAAGAGCGCCACCCAAAGCGGAAAGAAAGTGATGACATCACATTCAGTAAACGCGACCTAGAAGGAAGACAGTACCCTCACATGGATCCCATGGTTATCTCTGCTCGACTCGGTCCCGCCGAAGTTTACCGAATCCTGGTAGACACTGGAAGCTCTGTAAATATCCTGTTCAAACACGCATTCAACAAAATGAAGCTATCAATGAAGGATGTATCTCCCTGCGATAAACCACTACACGGTTTCACTGGAGATGCGAAAATGCCCATCGGGCAGCTGGACCTCTTCGTTGAAATTGGAAGCCATCCCCGCTCCGTTATAAGGAAACAGACGTTTGTGCTGATAGAAAACCATTCGGCCTACAACGCCTTCCTAGGAAGACCAGCCTTGTCTGACTTCTAGATTGTCCTAGCCCCGTGGTGCCTGAAAATGAAATTTCCAACAGACAATGGGGTAGGGGAAGTGGAAGGAGACCAGGATATTGCACGAGACTGCTATGTAACCGAACTTCGCAACAACCACAGGAAAGATAAAGGGAAAGGTGCAGAGATTGCCCTCTGCACAAAAAGCCTTGAAGCATAGAAACTAAAGAAAGCCCCTCCTCTTCGATACACCAGCGACCCTTTCAATGAATTAGACCCTAGGGACAAAGAGGAGGAGGCCACCGCCGAGCCTGCAGAGGCTATGGAGTTTATATCTGTAGACAAGCATGACCCAAGTAGGCTACTGAAAATTGGGTCCCAGCTGAAAGCTGAACTGAAGGAACAACTCATTGATTTTCTCCACCACAACTTGGATGTATTCGCTTGGTCACACGCTGACATGACCGGAATCTCCCCCGACATAGAGTGCCACGTACTAAACATTGATCCTACCAAGGCGCCTGTAAAACAAAAAAAGAGAAGTATGGGGGCAGAGCGATCAGCAGCCCTCGATGAAGAAGTAAAGAATCTACTCGCCAATGACTTCATACGAGAAGCTATTTACCCAGAATGGATCGCCAACCCGGTACTAGTAAAGAAGGCTAATGGGAAGTGGCGGACCTGCATTGACTTCTCCAACCTAAACGACGCCTGCCCAAAGGATTACTTCCCGCTTCCCAGAATCGATCAACTTGTAGACAGCACAGCCGGGCACGAACTCCTGTCTTTTATGGATGCATACTCAGGATATAACCAAATTCCTATGCATGCTCCCGACCAAGACCACACTAGTTTCATCACCGACCGGGGTTTGTACTGCTACAAAGTGATGCCCTTCGGACTTAAAAATGCAGGAGCCACCTACCAGTGCCTCGTCAACAAGATGTTCGCAGGGCTAATAGGACGAACAATGGAAGTATATGTAGACGACATGCTGGTAAAATCACGGAAAGCCAAAGATCACGTAAGCCACCTAGGCGAAATGTTCCAGGTACTTCGACAGTATGGAATGAAGTTGAATCCACTAAAGTGCTCCTTCGGAGTGTCATCGGGAAAATTCTTAGGATTCATCGTCCATGCCCGAGGGATAGAAGCAAACCCTGAACAAGTCCGAGCATTAAGGGACATCAAGATACCTTCCACCCGAAAGGAAATGCAAAGCCTAAATGGAAAAGTGGCTGCCCTAAGCCAATTCATCTCCAAAGCAACGGACAAGTGCGTCCCCTTTTTCGAAGCTATAAAGAAAGATAAAGGAAAGTTCGAATGGACGGACGAATGCTTGACCGCTTTCCCTAACCTAATCGAACACCTCCAGAAACCACCGGTACTCTCGACCCCAAGCGAAGGCGAAGAATTATACCTATACCTTGCTGTGTCATCTCACGCTCTAAGCGCTGCCTTGGTAAGGGAAGACAACCGCACGCAACGACCAGTTTACTTCGTCAGTAAAAGGTTTACTGGGGTAGAAGTCAGATATCCTAAGCTTGAAAAGTTAGCATACTGTTTACTAATCACTTCACGAAAGCTACGTCACTACTTCCAATCCCATTCCATCAAAGTTCTGACCGATCAACCATTGAGGCAGGTACTCCATCGTCCCGACACTTCCGGGCGACTACTTAAATGGTGTATTGAGCTGAGTCAATATGATATCACCTATCACCCTCGCACCGCCATCAAGGGACAAGCCATGGCTGATTTCATTGCAGAATTCACTACCAACGAGGATAAGGAGAAACTGGAGATAACAGAAGATATCAAGTGGAATCTCTTTGTGGACGGTGCATCTAACGAACAAGGCTCGGGAGCAGGTGTGGTAATAATCACTCCCAGGGGAAATAAACTACACTATGCTATAAGGTTGGAGTTCGCTGCCACCAACAACGATGCAGAATACGAAGCAGTAATAGCCGGATTAGAAATTGCTATCGAGATCGGAGCTAATTCTTTGTGTCTTCACAGCGATTCTCAGCTTATTATTAATCAAATACTAGGGGAATTCCAAGATCGAGAAGAATGACTCATAGCATATCTAAAGAAGAACAAGTTACTTCTCAGCCGATTGGACCACTACTTAGTCAAACACATCCCTCGGGAAGAGAACCAAGAGGCCGATGAATTGGCAAAGCAAGCAAGTATGAGAGACGTCGCCATCTTCGGGGCAGTAACTGTCTCAAAGCAAACGATCCCAAGTTTTGAGAAAGTGAATCTGATAGCTGCAACCGAAGAAGCAACTTGGATGACTCCCATCCGAGACTACCTACAAAATGGCACACTACCCGACGGGCGTAACGAAGTCAAGAAAATCTTGAGGAAAGCGTCCCGCTACACAATACAAGGAGACATCCTCTATCGGCGCGGGTTCTCTAACCCATTGTTAAGGTGTGTCGCCGGAAGGGAAGCCAAGGAAATCTTATCCAACATTCATCAAGGAAGCTGCGGAGATCACACCGGAGGGCAAACGTTAGCAAAAAAGATACTCCGATACGGATATTTCTGGCCCACCTTAAGCAAGGACGCCTTAGATTTCGTCAAGAAGTGTGACAGATGCCAAAAGTTTGCTAAGATCCCTCGGCTACCAACAACCGAGATTACTCAAATGACCAGCCCTTGGCCCTTTGCAGTATGGGGAATTGACTTAATCGGTGAACTGCCAATGGGTCGAGGCGGCGCCAAATATGCTATAGTAGCAGTCGACTATTTCACCAAATGGGTGGAAGCAGAACCTCTAAATAAAGTATCTTCAGCGAAAGTTATCAACTTCTTAATCAAAAATGTTCTGTGCAGGTACGGAGTCCCACTAAAAATCATATCAGACAATGGACTTCAGTTTGACAGCGAGGAATTCGCCAACTGGTGCCAAGAACACAGAATTCACAAAAGCTTCTCATCCGTAGCATATCCCCAAGCAAACGGACAAGTCGAAGCAGTCAACAAAATTCTGAAAACTCTGATCAAAAAGAAGCTCGAAAAGTCAAAGGGCGCTTGGGTGGATGAACTCCCTACGGCACTATGGGCCTACCGCACATCTTTCAGAACATCAACAGGACACACTCCTTTCTCTTTGGCATACGGATCGGAGGCTATGCTCCCAGTTGAAACCATTGTGCCTTCCCACCGTAGGATCCACTATAACCCAGAAGAGAACGAAGAGCTCCTCAACATGTCTTTGGATCTAGTCGAGGAGAGAAGGAATGATGCAGTCCTAAAAACAGCAGCCCACAAGCAAAAGGTGGCAGCACAATACAACTCCAAAGTCAAGCATCGTACCTTACGAGAAGGGGATCTTGTCCTCAAGCGAATCTTCCCTCGCCCCGGAGCACTAGACCCAATATGGGATGGACCATATGTAATTCATAAAGATCTCCACAACGGAGCCTATATTTTGTCAACAGTGGACGGAGAGGTGTTCCAGAGGGCATGGAACATCCAACACCTCCGTCGATACTTTTCTTAACTTGTATTGTCCATATGAAGTGAATTAACAAAGAGAATCAGTGGACGTAGGCATTTTTTCGTGCCGAACCACTTTAAAAAAGCCTTGTCTCTTTTTTAACTTGTTCCTTTGTATCTTGGCTGCTTGTTAACTTTATCCTTTTCTGTTGAACAAAATCCTGAGCATATAGCATTTCTATTCAAAGCACTCCACGATGCAACTTCACGTGGACAAGACCCAACATGTACTATGCGAATCTATGCCCTCGCCAATGAGACACTTTTGCTCCAGCATCCCTCTGCTGAGGGTTAACTCATTGCTCGCGACGGTTCTTAAAGCCAACTGTAATGAGCCGATTATAAGCCACCGAGAAGGCCGACTGTAGCCGAGGCAGCTCATTACGGCGTTAGGCTCGCCGGCAACTGTGAACCGATTATAAGCCCCAACATAAGGTGTGGCCAGCCAGGGGCAGTTCACAGTTGACGATCGGCACCCACGCTAGCCGGCCACAGTAAGTCGAATAATACCCATGAGTACGGGCCATAATGGCCCGGGTAGTTACTGTGCGCGATCTCGGCTCCGGTGTGTCTTAAGTGCGGCTGTGGTAAAAAAGAATTAACTCCCCGCGGAGGCGTAAGATGGGTGACAAATGTCTCCAAGACCCACAGCTAGGGAAAGTGACTACAAAACCCGTTTGCCACGAACTTAAGCACATCTAAGGCCTTCCGTGACTGGAAGTTTTACTATTTCACATATTTCAATTTTACTTAAAAAACTTTCCTCCTATCCTCTATAACAAACCATAAAGTACAGGATGCAGGGTAAGAGATACCCGCCAATGGATGCAGAGATTCACAATCAGATGGCAGGGCATTCAACTGCTTTCCATGCTTGGTCATACAAGATATTCGAAACTGCCATTTACAAACAGAACATGAAAGGCGGTATTTTCTTCCTTTATGTGCAGATGCATGACTGTAATTTAATTTTTTCACACCACACGCTAACATTGCAAGTCATGAGATTATGATTTAAAACCAGAATCTGACATCAAACACAATTTAATTACAAGAATATACATAGCTACATTTCTCATACGATATGTCGAAATAGCAACAAATATTCAAGAAACGACAAAATCAGCTTAAGCTAAAAAATTACACGTCAAGAATAATGTTATTACAAGTAGCAAGAATTACAACTTAGAAGTTACTCTATTGTCTTAAGACTAACAGATACAACAATGCCAAGCCTACAAAAAGAATTTTCCAGGTCCAATCAGGGAGCCGGTTGCGTCGAAGTCTTGTCCTTGCTCTTTTGCCCGCCTGTCCGGTCATAAAAAGGATTCATTAGTGATGAGTAACCAAGTTAACGGAAAGACTAGAAAGGAAGACTTACCAGTACCTGCTTCTTGACCGTCCTGGTCGTCATCCTCTACCTGCACACCTGCCTCTTCAGCAGCAAGCAGCCGCATACCCTCCTTTATCGCCACTTTCTCCTCCTTGGTGAACTAGGCAGTGACCACATCCATACTGAAGACCGTACCACCCTCTTTATCTGCGTCAGCCTGAGCCTCCTCCAAAGCCCGAAGATAGATCTTGGCCATGACCCTGGGATAATCATCCATCCAAGAGAGATTGCCCTGCTTCCAAGTCCGGAAATACATGTCCTGGAGCATGTCATCCATCATTCCCTCATTCTCCTCAAACTCCCTCATCCGGGCATCGGAAGCCGACAACCTTTCGACGGCAGCATCTCTCTCCAGTCTGTATCTCGAGCAATCAGCCTGAAGGGACCTCCGCATCACCTCCATCTCTTCCCTCAACTTAGCTTGAGCAAGCTCTGTAGCCTCAAGTTTCTCGGACAACTCCTCCACCTGCTCGAGATCCGCTCTCCGAACCTCATCCACCGTGGCAATAGCCATGTCAATCCGCTCTTTGCAAGCAGCTTCCATTTTCCGTAATTCAGCCCGACTGGCCTCTTCCATGGTTTTCCTTAGTCGCCCAGTAGCAGCCTCATGCTGAGAAATCTGGATAGCCTGATCCGCAAGCTGTTTGGCCTGATCCGAAACCACCAATCGAAGTCGGATATTAGCACTCCCAATCTCCTCTCCGGCCTTAACCAGCCGAGCATGATGCCCCATCAGCTTCTTGGTCTCCTCGGCCACCCGATCAATATTAGCTTTGGCCTCGTCTCCCATAGTGACTATACGAGTAGTGAGTAGATCGAGATCTAAAGACTCGGCTTCATCAAGTACTCGTACCATGGGGTTACGGGGGAGAAGGTGTTCGCCAGTGACTTCGTCAAAAGTAATATCATGAGAACCTGGATACAGATCAGGATGACCCGCAAATGGATTACGGGCCAAGTCGGGACGGTCGATATGAATAACAGAAGGGTTTCCGGACGGGTGCGGAGAGGGTACAAACTCGCTACCCTCCTCAGTAATATCATGGATAGGCTGAGCCAGAGGCTGAGGACCGGGCAAAGTTTCGGATAAAAGATGACTCCTCTTCCTCTGCTGGATACCCTCTTCGATAACCCCAAGAAGAGGACGGTATCCGACTACATCCCCGGAGCGTTGGATTGAGGGCTTCGGCTTAGCAGAAATTTTGGAAAGTTTATATTGCTCAAGCCTGTGTCAAAGGTCTGAAGCTTTGGACGTCTTGCCTGCTCCTGATATAAAGAACAAATGTCACAATCTTACATCACTATACGATTCGAGAAACGCGGTAAATTACAAGTTAAAAAAGGGGAAAAGAAACACAGCTATGATTGTACAAACCCTGGGGAGGAGTGGGATACTGCAATAAGTCCTGGATTTCATTCCAGGACGGGAGCGGGTCATAAAATATTCCTAAGTCCCTATCATTAGTGAAGCATGCAGGGGTCAAGAGTTCACCTTGAGTCGTCAGAGCCACCTTGGCCGGAATGGTCGGAAAAGACTCACTTGCACCAGTCCCGGCTTTGTCCGCCTTCCCGGTCTTCTCTACCAAAGCCGGATCATCATCCAACCCCTCAAAAGCTTGGCGGAGAGCATCATCCGTCCACTCTTGCATTTCGCCTACTTGCCCAGAAGACAGAGCCCTGGAACCATCACCACCCTGTCCATCGCCACCATCATCACCAAGACGCTCAACGTCACTTCCGCCCTCCACCTCACCTCTTTCTTCCTCCGCATCTATCTCCCCCTGAGTAAGTGGACAATTGCTGGGAGAAGGACCGTCCGACCTCTTAAGTTTCTTACCTCCGACGGTTGGAGGTTTCGTGAATGGTTTTCTCTTTCCACCCTCTGCCGCAACGCCTCCCTTAGCCTGAGCAGCCGCCCTCTCTTCCGCCGTTTCCCTCAACTTAACTACAGACTGCTGCGGAAGGATCAAGTTATATTCCAGAAGAATCGCATTTCTAATCAAGAAGGCAGATGATCTGTATTTCCCAAGAATGGCTTCTATCTCCGCCGCCGTCTGAACCAGGCGGTCAGTCTCCACAACCGGAAAGCCACCTGTTGCTAGCAAAAATGAGAAAGTATGAGAAGAAGCATCGCAATCGGAATAGAAATTATAAGTAAAAGCATCAACTTACATCCAGAGGTAAAGCGCCGGATGGAGACGGAGTCGTCCCTGACAAAGAACCACTCTTTCTTGAACATGCTGAATTTAGAGTACAGGTCCAGGACCGGCTTGAAGGTCACAGCAGACTCCAAGCTAATATATGGGGACCCCTTCTTATAGCCCCTTAAATTATACAAGTACTGGATCTCCCGGTTGGAGGGAGCGCGACCATACTTCCTCCGAAAAATAACGAAAAGGCTCACCAGTATGGCATAAGAGTTGGGCTGAAGCTGGAATGGGGCCACCTTCAGGTACGTGAGGAAGCTGACTACCCAAGCATTGAGAGGCGGGATAGCACCACACATGCAATGGTACCTACTATAAGCAAAGTATCCTTCGGGAGGACTGTATGGCATGACTCCTGGGCCCAGCAGCAGCATGAGGGCTCTATCGATCCCAAAGGAACGAGATATAACATCGAGTTGCTCCTCTTTGAGAGAGCTAGGAAAGCAGTCAGGCGGGGAATCCAGCAGCTCCTGGGGACCATATCCATCCACTAATGACCTCGGGGCGGGCCCATGACGCTCCGATCCTGATTGAGCTGGGGGCACGGCCGAGGACTCTCCTTCACCCCCGGATCTCCTCTTATCTGATCGAGTTTCAACTTTTCGAGACATTTATCTGCAAACATGGGAAAAGTATATCGTCAGAATATACAAGCAGCATAATCTGGAATTTCGCTTAAAAATTCGAAGTATGAAACACATGTTCGCTCAGTACAACAATTCATTCGGCAAACAGATGCACTTCAATAATCTCATTCGGTATTAAACGTTCATGTGTCATTCGGTATCAGAGGATTAAGTTCATTCGGCATGCAAACGTACGAACGCAAGTTCATTCGGCGAAAAAGATTAGACTTGGTCCGGCTAAAGATCTCACCTGATTCGGTTAAAGGTTTGGTTCGGCTAACGCTGACTGATTCGGTTAAGGGTTTGGTTCGGCTAACGCTGAGGTTCGTGGGAATGGTTCGGTAGGTGGAGAGATAGAAGCCCTAGCCCCCTATTTTATAGGCGAAGGCAGTGTACCGGACCACTTGGATCGGCAACATGAAACACACACAGACGCCAAGAATGGATGGACAAAAAACAAAGCACGATATATGGTAAACATATACCCTACTTTGGGGGGCAAATGTTGGCCAAGTTTTCAAACACTTAATCAACCCACTCCCTGTCTACCACCGGACCAGATCCACCGAGTCTCACCACCGAATGAAGCTCAACCGGACCAAATCCCCACCACCGATCCAAACTACCACCGAATGAAGCTCAACCGGACCAAATCCCCACCACCGATCCAAACTACCACCGAATGAAGCTCAACCGGACCAAATCCCCACCACCGATCCAAACTACCACCGAATGAAGTACAACCGGACCAAATCTCCTCCACCTCATGACCAGACCAAGAGGATGCCGAACCAGACTGCCAGGCCAGATCACTTCAGCCCAGGCCCACCAGCAGCTGAATATATCCAAGACCCCTGCTCCCAACCTCACTCTATAAATAGAGAGGCAGGGGTACAACAATGGGGGACAAGTTTGAGAGCTCAAGCACGGAAGGAACTTTCAAACAACTTTCTTTTACTTGTACCAAAGCTTTGTACTTGTAATCATAAGAAGAGAAGAGAAATAACATATAAAGTGGACGTAGGCACATTCTGGCTGAACCACTGTAAATCTGCGTGTCTTTTTTACAGTTTAGCCCCTGCTTTTCATATATTTGCATAAATCTCCAAAATCACTAAGAACAACCTAAGATCTACTAAATCATACAACTTTGAGGTGTTTGTCCATTTTTTGTGCAAACATCTAGCTTCCTTGAGTAGCTTCCTATGACGTTCCGGCTAACTATCCAGTCCTTAGTGGAAATATTCATTAGTCGTAATTGCAGAGTGACCTTGACTAGATAACTTCCAAAATGAATATGAACATCAAGTAGGACTAAGAAGGAAAGTTTGAGATCATTTGGGGGAAATAAATTAGATCGGTACCGATCCAATTGGATTGGATCAGCACCGATCCAGGTACTTAGGAAAATTTGCATCCCTCCTCCTTTCTTTATATAAGTGGGATCAAACCTCCATTTTTTCATTTGACATTTTCATGCCGAGCCGATCCAAAGGAAACCGGTATTCACCAATCCACCTTCTGCCATCACCGGAGCGTCGCCACCATCGATCCTCACACCTAGCATCACCTGGTACCTTGATTTTGCCTGCCTTGAGGTGTCGCCGATCCAAATACTCTAGTTTGAGCCATCCTGGATTGAAGTACTCATCGCTTTTCTCAATTTCGAAGGTTGCGGAAGTGGATTTTGATGTGATATTACAACATCGATCGATGGTGAGGTTATGTTGACGATGGACGCAGTGGAAGATTCGAGCTGATTGTGATTTTGTTGAAGAAGATAGTAAATCGAGTCCGAAGTTCTTCACGAAAAGAAGCTAGGGTTTTGCCTCGGTGCTAGACATGTTTTGTTATCTTCATTCACAGAATCAGAATTAACTTATACCAAGTTTCACTGTCGATTCCAGCATGACATCTCACGAATTGCGAATTGACTTTGGTTTTTTTGGGAGGTGATAATAACTTAGGCTAGCGTCTCGCATGAAGCTTGGGTTGTTATCACTTTTCAGGAAACTAAAATCGACTTATGCTGATAATTTTCCTCCCAATTCAGACTCATCGGTCTATAGTTGCTCGCATTGGTTTGGTCTTGTTATTGCAAAGCCAGTGTACTTGGAATAGGAAGAGCTTTTCATGTTACTTTTGACAACGGATCCGTTACCGATCGTTGATCGATAATGGGTAAGTGTAGAAGAAAAGACATTAACAGCTGATACAGATCGCTTTTTCTGATGTGAGTGAGCCATCTACACAGAATGGTCTATTCACACGCGTTCAGGATGCCGAGCCCGTTCTCACATAGATTACACATCACACACATTCACGGTTAACATTTGGAATCTGATCGGTGATTGGTACACCTCAATTACCTTCCGAATTCTAAGTATCAGCCAAGTTAGGCATTTATAGTTTACGGATTTGGTGCACCTGACCGTTTTGCACACAATCTTTCCTATATGGAATGACGCGCAAATCATTCCAACGCAAGTCAGTTGAAGGATGCTACCGGTTGGACCTGCTACTTCCATAGCTTCGAGGCAATATGGCTGTCTGATCCCAGTTGTCTCCGTCGTCGACAACACTCCCCATAACTTAAGGGTTTTGCTTAATCAACTGGAGAAAGCTTCTTTGATCCTTACACATAGGGCGTTGCAAAGAATTTTCACACAATACGGTATCCCGGAGGATGACGTGCTTCTACCGTCAAGAGGGGAATTCGCTCATAGGCCACCTTTTGGATATGAGGCTTGCCATTGCTACATGTGTATGTATGGTGTGGTGCCCCCATTTAATCACTTTCTTATGGCTACTCTTCAGATAATAGGATTGGCTTCATTCCAAATCCACCCAAATGGTTATGCCATGCTAACTTGCTTGTATATTATGTTCACGCGAACACTGAACCACGCTTCGAGCTTTGCCGAGCTGTAGTATCTCTTGTTATTTAAAAAAAGGGAGGCTTACCCATCACTCGTTTACATTGAGGCGCAACGCAGCTGAAAGCTTATACTTGATCTTCCTAGCAAGGTTCCTCATTCAAAAATAAGTTCTTTGTTTCCGAATGTCCGGAGGGATTCACCGGTCTATGGACCATGTGGGGTAAGTTTCTTTCACCACGCATGGAATTTCCTTTAGCTGCTAAAACGTCTTTTGAACGACTGCCTATTCTATTACAGTTCTCTCAAAGATTAACAAAGTTCCGACGCTTGGCCCTATTCTCAGTGCCCTAAAAGCGGTCGATGCACGATCAGGTTTTCGCTTACAGACGAAAGACTTCACTGGTATGGGCTCTTACATCCCGGGAGGTCTATTGGATTCATTAGTGCCCCTTCTCACTCCAAAATCCGGACCCGCTCAGTTTCCTCCTCCCATGATTCTGATGATGGTGACAATGATGATGAGGAAGAGAAAGAAAGTGACTCGTCCGGTGGATCAGAGAAAAATTCTGAAGAGGCCCATGTTCAAGTTGGGGTTAACAGCCCGCCCAAGATGCCACCGATCCCGGAGGAGAAAGAAGAAGAGTTTGTTCATTGGATTGGCAAAACTCTATTGGTTGAGGGAAAGGAGGAAGGAGAGATAGGTGAGGGTCCTTTAAATTGAAGAAGAAATAAATTGGGATGCAAATACCAACGAAGGAGATGTCGATTTAGGTGACAAGGACTTGAGTTGAGTTCCGAACATACTGCCTCACCTCTTTCCAAAGAATGTTTTGAAGAAGCTCCTCCCAAGAACAAACCCGTTCCCAGTCCTCTGCCGGGCGCTGATTTGACTTTGGAGATGCGAGAGATATTTCTATAAATATGGTTGACCTGATGAGTGACTTCACTTCGGAAGGGTTGCCTTCCAAGCCTACCCAATTAATTCCTACAGAAATGGATGTACTAATATTAGTTGGCGATCGATCTGGTTTGTGTATTTTGCAGAGGTCGTTAAACCGTAGCACACACTTCTCAAGGATCACACATTTCACTATTATTCTCTTATGATAATTTAATCCTTCAAATGCCTTTTTTTACAGTTATTTTGTTATTTGCTATAGGGATCATGTCATGTGGCTTCTACAGAGATCTCAACCGAGTACTTGAGTCCCAGCATTGCAAAGGCATTCATCAAGATACTACGCCTCCCGTGAAACTGACGAAGAAAGAAAGAAGAGAAAAGACAAGGAGGTAGAAGGGCTCTACCGAGCTGAGAAGGATCAAGACTGCGATGGAGGAAGCGGCCACAAGAAAAGGAAAAGCCCGATTGAACAAGAAGACCCATCAAAGAGGCTGAAGAAGGATCAAGAACACGTATCCGTCATACAGCTTCCTACTTCTACTGTGATTGTCGTTCCCACTTCCGAAGTCGTGACCTCTTCCACTCGCGCTGCTATAGCCGCTTCTCTCACAATTTCAAGCCGAGCCCCTTACATTCTTCCTGATGGTTCGTTGCTTCTGCAGGATGCATTTCACAACTTGTTCTTAAGGGGGGTTATTTTCAATAAGCCTAACTTGAAGTTGGTTCGCGCAGAATCTTATTCACCCAATCTTTATGAAATTCAGAGCAGCTTGGAGCAATCCGAGGGTGGGTGAAATTGTGCATGCAGCTTTCTACCGTTAGTCGAAATAATTACCAGGAGATTCTCTCATTCGAGTCCGAAAACGATGAATACGAGAGGCAGCATGCGGGTCATGACTCCGAGATTGAGGGATTGATGAATGAGAGGGATGGCGCCCTCAAGAGAGAGAGTAAGAGTGCTTCTTTATTCAAGGAGCTGAAGGAGTCTACCGATCGAACCGCACTAATATTCAAATACAAAATAAAGAAAATCCACATAGATGAGGTGGCTCTAAAATAAAAACTAAAGGTGAGCAATACGATGGTCGAGGCAGAGAAGAATGTTGTTGCCGAACAATCCTTTGAAATTGCCTCTCTACATGCGCAAATTTTGAATTTGGATTTTGAGAAAAATCAATTGGCAGTAGAGAAGGCTAGAACAGAGGCCAGCTTTTCAGAGCTCCAAGATGCTTTTGCAAAGAAATTGAAAGGCTTGGATGTTACAATTTTAGGCTTTTATGTTAATTCTGTGCTTCATCAGGGCAGCCTTAGTTACTTGGGTCCATTATTCCTTGGCACACTTGCTGTAATTTAGGAAGTTCTAGCCCGATTTCAAGACATGGGCTCACCGAAGAGGAGCTCGTTTAGTCCTACTTAAGTGAAGAATCCCGCCTAGCTCTAATGGAAGGCCAGAACGTCTTAAAATTGGAGAGGGAGCGTGAAACCATCATCGATGTCACAGCCACCACCGAGGTACCTACTGAACATTTTCCTCCGGGCCTCGGGGAACCGTCTTCACATTTTCATATCGGCAATGGTACCATTGCCACTTCTCCTATAGTTGTGCGGCCGTCGAAGGAAGGCAACGATGTAGGCTTCGAAGTCGTGACACATGAGCAAACCCGTACAGCAAGTAACTTTCTTTTCTCTCCCGTGCTTGAAGATTTTTGATTCACGTCTGACGAAATTGCCGAGATAACCGCTCTTTATTCTGATATTGTAGAACAACCTTCTCTTCCCGCTAAATTGCCTTCTCATCATGATGCCGGGTCCATCGCTATTTAACTGCATCAACCATCGTCTCCGCTTCGGGCTCGCAGCCTGGTTCGCATTTTAAGCAAATCGCGGCGCTGCATGGTTCGGATGACCCCTCTGTTTCTCAAAAGGAGAGCTTGGCAACTGGTGATACATCAGAGTAAGTAGACCAAGGCAGCCAAGCAAGCAGAGTAGAGGCCGAGCAGCCGAAGACGGAGCAATAAATGATCGCGGTGAAAAAAGAGAAGGTTGAAGCACAGAAGAGGTCATCGAAGAGGTCTCACAGATCCACGAGCATAAAGAGAAAGGAGGGTCTGCCAACGACCATGCTTTAGAGACTAAGATTGCCTCGGGTAAGGGTAAGCCCGAGCAATTGCAAATTAGAGGTGGGAAAGGCAACCGGGGAAGCGGTGAGAAGACATCTTGATTTTTTTCCTCCTTTTGTTGTTTTTTGATCACCTTTTATACAAGTGCAAAGTCTACACTTAGAATCTTTCTTGTTTTTGTCATAGTGATGTTTTTTATTTTTCTATTTTTTTGCCGATATTGTGTGGGCACGGTACCCGTTGTTTGTTGTTGTACATTGAAAATGTTATAAGTAATAAAATGTTGACATTTTAACTGTAATGTTTACTTATCTATGTTTCATGCACTTATGCCTATTTTATTTATCACTATTTTATTTAGTCCTGTAATCACCGCCAAAATTATTTGTTTGGAGTAACAGAACTATGTACTATTTTTTATGTTGCTTCAGTATTGTTCACGGGGCTGTTTACTTCAAACATTTCACATGAGACTATTTGATCCGTGCAATTCCTCCGATGTCTTTACCCGAGTCTATTGTGCCATTCCTACCTTCGGGAACTTGTGATTTGAGCGTCTCAATTCCAAAGATTTTGTTGGTCAACAATCGAAATTCTAGCCGATTCGTAGTTGTGTGACATTGCTGGACTCATGTCCAGTACTTTTTATGGTGGGAGTAGATTGATTCCGTCGATCCTATGTTTGAGTCGATTTGCTTTCGTCAACTCGACTGGTAGGTGGGGCGTACTTAAGTGTGGTTCCACTATTTCAAGCGACGATTAGATGGTTTTGAGTCAATTTGACCCAATCGACTCAGCAGGTTACTTTTGTTAACACAGTTTTATTAGTTCAAAAAGCAAATCACTTTTATTAATAAAAGTTGGGCAAGTTCTGCTTATTTACAATGCCTACGGCATTCCGGGATAGCTTATTTGCTAGAAATAGATAGTACATAAGATAGTCTTGATAAAGTAATGGCGCAGCGATTCGCTATTCCATGCTCGGGGAATTTGGATTTCATCAACGGTTGTTAGCTTGAATGTGCCATCCCCTAGCTTCTGGCCAACAACATAGGGCCCTTCCCAGTTTGGTCCGAATGTTCCTGGTATAGGGTAGACCCGTTTGAGGATAAGGTCTCCCACTTTGAAAGTGCAGTTACAGACTTTGGAGTTGAAATATCATGCGTCCCTTTTCTGGTGTGCGTAAGTCCTTAACTCAGCTTCTTCCCTCTTCTCGTCTATCAGATCGAGCGACTTGAGAAGGAGTTGCTTGTTTTTCTTTTGATTGAAGTTTTTCCTTCAATGAGAGGGGACTTCTAACTCAACTAGGATAATTGCTTCTAAACCATACATCAGGACGAAAGGGGAGTGCCCGATTGTAGATTTGTTCGTTGTCCTGTAAGCCCAAAGTGTGAGTGGAAGTTCATCAACCCAATTTCCTTTAGCTTTAGTTAGCCACCTTTTGATGGTGGACTTGAATATCTTGTTCACTGCTTCCACTTGCCTGTTTTCCTATGAATGCGCAACAACGGAAAAGCTTTTCTCGATATGGAAGCTTTGTAAAAGTCATTGAACTTAGCGCTTTCGAATTGAGTCCCGTTATCTACGATGATTTTCTGTGGCACACCAAACCTACAAATAATGTTTTTAATAACAAAGTAAATAACTTTCTTTGTGGTAATAGTAGCCAGTGGTTCCGCTTCGGCCTATTTGGTGAAATAGTCAACAGCAATGACAGCACATTTGGCTCCTCCCTTAGCCATTGGTAATACACCAATCAAATCAATTCCCTAGATTGCGAATGGCCATGGGCTGACCATCTGTGTTAGCTCCATTGAAGGAGTTCTTTTGATCTTCTGAATATTTGGCACTGGTCACACCATCTGGCGTAATCTGCTGCATTGCGGTTTACTTTTGGGCAAAAATACCCATATTGGAGAACTTTCTTTGCAAGAGTTTACCCCCCGGTACGATCTCCGCAGTTGCCTTCATGAACTTCTCTTAGGATCCTTCGACCTTCGTCGTTGGTCACACATATGAGCAAGGAGTTAGAGAATCCCCTTCGGTAGAGTATCCCATCCTGTATTGCGAATAGTGGTGCCTTTTGAAGAAGCTTTTTCTGCTGATTCCTGTCTGTGGGGAAAGTTCCTATGAGCAGGTAGTCCTTGATTGGCATCATCCATGTTTCTGTTTCTTTAGTTGTCTCAAAATTCCAGTCGATATCTATTTCGCTTATGCTTGGGGTGGTTAGGGTTTCAACCGAGACTAGCCCCAATGATTGAGCTTCTCCGGTATTGGCCAGTTTGGCTAGATAATCCGCCTTCATGTTCTGTTCCCTCGGGATATGAGTTATGGTGTAATACTCAATGTCGTTCAGCATTTCCAGCACTTTAGATAGGTACGGGGCAATGTCCTCCCCCCCGCCAGCCTGGTATTTGCCTTTCACCCGACAAATGACTAGCTGAGAGTCGCTATAGATGTGTAGATTTACCTCAAGTTCCTTCACAATCTTTAGCCCAACAATAAATTCTTCATATTCTGCTTCGTTGTTTGTTGCATGGAATTCCAAGCATAAGGCATAGCAAACAGATCATCCTTTGGGAGTCTCAAGCGCTACCTCTGCTCCCGAGTAGAAGTTGTTAGATGCACCATCGATGAACAACTTCCAGCATGTTTCTACTTCCGTAGTAATTTCTTCTTTATTATCCTGTATGGTAAATTCGGCAATGAAATCTGACAATGCCTGCCCATTGATTGCCATTTGAGGATGGTAAGTGATTTCATATTGACTTAATTCGATGTTCCATTTGTAAGCCGCTCGAGGTCTAGGATCGGTACAGCACTTGGTTCAAGGGTTGATCTGTTAGTATTTTGGTCAGGTGCGCCCGGAAATATGGTCGTAACTTTTTGGATGCGATCAAGAGGCAATATGCTAGCTTTTCCAATTTCGGATAATTCTTCTTGGCTCTAGTGAACTATTTACTAATATAGTACATGGTAGCTGGATCCTAGCTTCTTCATTTATAAGTGAGGCGCTTAATGTGTGAGGTGAGACTGCTAAGTAGATGAACAAGTCTTCTCCATCCACCGGCTTAGATCGGATTGGCGGGGTTTCCATATGTCACAGTAACTCTTCAAGCGCGGTTCGACAAGCCTGATTCCATTCGAAATTCTTCTTTCCCTTCTTTAATGCGTCAAATAACGGCATAAATTTGTCGGTTGCTTTTGAGACGAACCGGCTTAGTGTTGCAACTTTTCCATTCAAGCTTTGTAACTCCTTATTGTCCTTTGGGGCCTCGACTTCTTGTAGAGTAGTAATTTGTTCTGGATTTGCTTTGGTGCCTCTAGCGCTTACGATGAATCCTAAGAACTTTCTAGAGGCCACTTTGAAGTGACATTTTAGTGGATTGAGTTTCATTCCATATTGGCGGAGTATTTGAAACATTTCGGCGAGACTATCCAAGTGATTTGCGGCTATATGCGATTTATCCAACATGTCATCCACATAAACTTCCATAATTTTCCTGATCTGACGCTTGAACATGGCGTTCTCTAGTCGTTGGTAAGTTACCCTAGCATTCTTCAAGCCGAATTACATCACTTTATAATAGTATAACCCTAGATCGGTAATGAAACTGGTGTTCTCCTGATTAGGTCCGTGCATCATGATTTGGTTTTATCCCGACTATGAGTCTATAAATGACAGCAATTCATATCTAGCCATCCCGTCCACAAGTTGATCGATTCGTGGTAGAGGAAAGTTGTCTTTCAAGCAAGCATTGTTTAGATCCAAGTAGTCGATGCAGGTTCACCATTTCCCATTGGACTTCTTGATCAAGACCGGGTTAGATACCCATTTGGGGTAGGTTTCTTTACGGATAAAACCGTTCTCCATCAGCTTGTCTACTTCTTCTCTTAGCACTTTGGACCGTTTGGGTCCTAGGATGCGCCTCTTCTGCTTTACTGTTGTATACTTGGGATCGATGTTGAGTGCATGGCATGCAATCTCCGATGACACCCTGCACATATCGGAATGCATCTAAGAGAATACATCTAGGTTGGCATGAAGAAATTTGATAAGTTCAAATCGCGTCTTGTTTCCAAGATGCTATCCAATTTTTAGGACCCGTGTTAGGTCATCCATATCGATAAGGAAGGACACCGTCAATTCTATCGGTGCTGCCCGATCCTCCCTTGAACTCTTCTTTCTAAAGTCCAAAGCCTTATCGTATCAGCTATGGTCCTTAAGCTAGGTGGCTTTGTAGTTGCTATTTGGCAGGCTCATGAATGTAAAGAGTTCTCCCAACATTCTTCCCCTTTTCCATTCTTTTAGACTCGCGTAGTTCCGCGATATAGGATTCTCTAGTGGCACTTTGGTCTCCTTTGATCACCCCGACTCCATTCTCTATTGGAAATTTCATAGTTAGACATCATTGAGCTAAAGAAATTCTGAAATCTGCCAAGGCGGGCCACTCCAGGAAGGCATTATAAGTGGAAACTTCATCTACGGTCATAAAGGTTTGGATGAGGGTGACTCTTCGGTTGCCTTCTCCGAGTTCTGCGGGTAAATCAATGACAGGTTGTTCAGGTTCACTAGTGAATCCTTGGATCTTTGTTCTATAAGCGGATATATCTTTCATATTGATCTTCATCTGATCAAAGGTGCATTTGAAAAGGTATTCACAGAACTACCACTGTCTACCAATACTCGTCGGACCATGGCGGATCTGATTCCTACTGTCACGACCATAGGGTCGAGAGTTGGAGCTTCTATCCCTTTAGTGTCTCAATTTCGGAATACTACGTCATCGTTTAGTGTTCTCTGCTGCTTGGCAGGGGTTCCATCTTCGATTACAAAGCATGAACCTTTCGGAGCGTGCTTTAATGAGCTTGCATACCACTCTGTTTCTCCCCAACTCTTCTGCACGGGATATTGTCCTCCAAATATTGTTCAATGATGAGTCTCTGGTCAGTCTGTCTGGGTCCCTCCTTGCTGGTTCCAGCTTGATTCCCTCGATCTCTAGGAGCTTGGGGGCACTGTAGGTTGGTCACGATTCTGTGGTTTCCTCACATATTACTGAAGCTTGTTTTTTCCAATCAGCTCCTCAATCAAGTTCTTCAGGTGAAAAACACTCATTTGTTTGTGGCCATGTGTTTCATGGAAACAGCAGTACTTTTCAAAACGCTTTTGTTGTTTAGTTGCTTCCTTTTTAGATGGCTTCTTATACTCTTCCATCCCCTGTGTCGCGAGATAGATGTTTTCTAGAGTATCTTTGAGAAAGGTGTATTCTTTGAGCCTCAAACCATTAGGTTGCATGTTGCTTCTGTTTCACCTATTTGAATTCTGGGTCTTCCTTTTTTGATTTCCATCTTTTCCTACGTTTACTTCAGCGATCCTGGAGGTATTACTGTCTTGGTTTGTCGCCATACCACTTTGCCCAATGTTGGTTGTAAGTTAGCAAGTTTCCTTTCTAATTCATGTGCCTCTTCCAATCTTAAATATTGGCTCGCCTTTCGGTTGAAACCCTTCCTAGTGGTAGGTTATTTCATTTTTATCCATTTTTCGAATTCAGTTTCAGGTTGGATAGCACGGACAAAGGCCATGAAAACCATACCTCGTTTAGATTACTTACTTCAGTCACTGCGGTGTTGAACCGATTCATAAAGGACTTTAGAGATTCATTCTGTCCCTGGAATAGGCCGGATAAGGACATCAAATCTTTTAGTTGTGTCATGTGAAGCCTGAATTGATCAAGGAATCTTGTTGCTAGTTGATTGAAGGTGGAGATGGATCTTGGGGGAAGCCTGGTGAACCACACTAAAGCTATTCCCTCTAGGAAAATCAGGAAACATCTACATCAAACGGCATTCGAAGCATTTGCTCCATCGATGTACCAATTGTACTTTTATAAGTGGGGTTTCGAGTCTATCTTTCCATCGTAAGATGGAATTGTTGGCATAGTGAACTTTTCAAGGTACCGCTCATTCAGAATGTCATCAGTGAAGGGAGTCCGACTTAGAGCAGATCTCCAATCATCATCCCTTCTATCCTTACTTTCATCCATTAGTCACTTAATCATGTTCGCGATATATGCCTCAAATGTCTGGTAAGATGAGGGTTGGTTGTTCATGACTACACCAAGTGTTTGATTTTGCAAATGATCTTGGTAAGTGGACTAAAGCCTAGGCTCTCCTGTCTTAAGGAAAGCCACTCCCATAAAGTTCTACCGGCTTGCGGTTGGTGGGGTAGGGGCAGTTTGGATCTCCCTAGCGCTATTAAATGCATTGGTATTTCTTCCAACTTGTCGTCGTCAACCCGCTCATCATCTTCTAACTCAGAGAGATCTATTACTATATCTTTCTGTAGGGTTTTCGCCCCTAGATTCAAGTTTGTAGCCATTGCCTCGCAACTGGTGGAGTGCTTGCCTTTCCTTCCGTGTTAATTCCTATGGTTCCACATATCACTCCTTTATGCTATTTCTTTCCATTTCTCCTATTTAGGCCAGAGACGGAAGAACTTTCTTGGTCCATGACAGTCGCGGGCTCTGTCATGGTTCTTAGAGCAGCATGTGACAATAGGGAATTCAATTTGTCCATTAGAGATCTTTGGTTATTTTCCATCTTCTAATTAATTTCATCAACAATTTTATTTAATTCATCTCTAGTGACAACTTCACGTTGAATAGAGGATCTTGGCACCTAATCTCTTGTATTAGTGCCATTGACTTCAATTTGCTGAGGAATGATCTCTTCTCCCACAATATCATCTCCTATGGATCTTCCAAAAGAAGTTCCCTTTCTTCCTGGTGCTATTGAATCTCAATAGCAAGTCTACCAAGCAAAGATTGAGGATCTAACTACTGAACCTATAAGATCCAAAGTAGATAGCTAGATCTAAGCCTAAGTTGGGTTCTCTGTAGGAGCACCAAAATGTTAACCAAAAAATGGATCAACACCCTGATGTGATTGTGAAAGCACCAGCCTTGTTTATCAAGACAAATAAAGTTGAGTAAAACACTCTCCAAATTGCAGGAATGACAAATAAAGTATAGAAACACAAGATTTTTATAGTGTTTTGGCTATTACCAAAGCCTACGTCCACTTTATAGATTTTACTGATGGATTTACAGTTCATCACGGGAACAAGTCGTTTACAATTCTAATAATTCAAGAAAGAAAGATCAGATCACCATTGATGGAGATGAAAGGAAGGATCTCAATTGCCCATGGCAGCCATTATGAGGAGGAAGAAGGTTGAAGAATCTTAGTAGCAGAGTTTCCCCAATGATCAGAGCAGCCCACCTCCTCTCTGTTGAAGATAGGATGGTACTTATAGGATTTAGATAGCACTTGGGTCAGAACCAGAGTACCAAAAGCCTGTAATTATCCATAGGAGGAGGCATGTAAAATTTGGGGCGATTTCGAACTAGTTTTTTGGTTCGGTACCGATTCAATTGGATCAGATCGGTACCGATCTAAAATATTGTGCAATTTTTGCACAACTCCTTCTTCGTTTGCTTCTTTTCATGCATGCGAGGTTCCTCATGTTATTTCATAGCTTGTTGACTTCTCTTGACGATAGTTCACCCATAAATTAAATTGAACAGTAATCCGAATCGGATAAGTCTTGAATACTTCAACTCGGATGCTCGGAATGTTACCAAACTTGGTAGATAAGTTTAGGAGAGATGTAGAAACATAATGCTTTTGGATTGGAGAATCCACAAGTCAATATTTTGTATCGGTACCGATCCAATTTGATCGGGTCGGTGCCGATCCAAATACTTGGTGTATTTTTGGTTCAAACTCCCAGAGTTTTTTTGTCATGTACTTTTTGGTCTTCCAGTCAAGTTTTGAGTCGCTCTGGCTCAGTTTGAATGTTCTAACTCCTTCTGAATGCTGCTAGGTTAAAAAACCAGTTAACTATTGGAATAAATCGACATAACTCTACTACGATATCTATTATTCTGTTTTCATGAAGTAAATGCTTCATTGATAGAATGCGACATCAATATGAGGCGGCATCAATGTTGCTATAACATTAATGGCTTACGACATTAGATCATTTGGCATCACTCATTCATTTTTATGAGTGATATGCGGCATTGATAAACATTCTTGGTGCTTTTATTGAGAGATTTTCAACGTACCTTTGAGATCAAATAACCAGGTTGGTGCTACCAGCGAGAACGCACATGCACCCAGTCAAACAACTACCAATTAGGATAATCGCTCAACAAACATTCCGAAATGTTTGCACAAAAAATGGACAAACACCTCAAAGTTGTATGATTTAGTAGATCTTATGTTGTTCTTAGTGATTTTGGAGGTTTATGCAAATATATGAAAAACAGGGGCTAAACTGTAAAAAGACACGCGGATTTATAGTGGTTCAGCCAGAATGTGCCTACGTCCACTTTATATGTTATTTCTCTTCTTTTGTTGTGATTACAAGTACAAAGCTTTGATACAAGTAAAAGAAAGTTGTTTGAAAGTTCCTTCCGTGCTTGAGCTCTCAAACTCGTCCCCATTGTTGTACCCCTGCCCCTCTATTTATAGAGTGAGGCTAGGGGTAGGGGTCTAGGGTATGTATAGTCGTTGATGGGCCTGGGCTGAGATGATTTGGCCTGGTATGTCTTGGTTCGGCATTGCTTGGACCGGTGTGGAGATGGACGTAGGTTGGATCGGTAGTAGTTGGTCCGGTAGGATGGAGTTTAGGTTGGATCGGTGGCCGTTGGTTCGGTAGGATGGAGTTAGGCTAGTCCGGTAGGAGTTGGTTCGGTAGGATGGAGTCTGCCGAATGGACGTGGCGGGATGAGAATGCCGGATGGGTTTCTATTGGGCATGGGAACCGAATGAAGTTCTGCCGAATGGGCCCTGGAGATTGTCAATGCCGAATGACTTTTAGGTAATCCTGGGTGGATGCATCTTGCTTTTTGGTCTTGAGGTCTTCTGGGTGAGAACACGCCCAACATTTGCCCCCCAAAGCGGGACATATTCTCGAATATGGCGTGCTTTGTTCGATACTTTCATTCGGCCCTTGGATACCGATCCAGATGGTTCGGTCCTGTCCTCTTGTCTATAAGTAAGGACCATATGCCTTGGCTATTTCCTACCTACCGTACTAAACACTTGTCTTTGCCGGATCAGACTCTTACCCTCGCCGAATCAAAACGTGGTAGCCGAATCACATCTGGTAACCGAATCAGATCTGGTAGCCGAATCAAACATTTCGCCGAATCAGTTACTTTGCCGAATCAGGTGAGTGAATATTCTGCCGAATGAGTTTACGTATTGTATCACTGAATGCCGAATGATCTTGCGTTCGTGCGTTTGTATGCCGAATGGACTTAGTCCTCCGATACCGAATGACATATAAACGTTTAATACTGAATGAGATTATTGAGTTGTTGTACTGAGTAAACATGTGTTTTATACTTTGAATTTTTAAGCGAAATTCCAGATTATGCTGCTTGTATGTTCTAACGATATACCTTTCCCATGTTTGCAGATAAAATGTCTCGAAAAGTTGAAACTCGATCAGATAAGAGGAGATCCGGGGGTGAAGGAGAGTCCTCGGCCGTGCCCCCAGCTCAATCAGGATCGGAGCGTCACGGGCCCGCCCCGAGGTCATTAGTGGATGGATATGGTCCCCAGGAGTTGCTGGATTCCCCGCCTGACTGCTTTTCTAGCTTTCTCAAAGAGGAGCAACTCGATGTTATATCTCGTTCCTTTGGGATTGATAGAGCCCTCATGCTGCTGCCGGGTCCAGGAGTCATGCCATACAGTCCTCCCGAAGGATACTTTGCTTATAGCAGGTACCATTGCATGTGTGGTGCTATCCCGCCTCTCAATGCTTGGATAGTCAGCTTCCTCACGTACCTGAAGGTGGCCCCATTTCAGCTTCAGCCCAACTCTTACGCCATACTGGTGAGCCTTTTCGTTATTTTTCGGAGGAAGTATGGTCGCGCTCCCTCCAACCGGGAGATCCGGTACTTGTACAATTTAAGGGGCTACAAGAAGGGGTCCCCTTATATTAACTTGGAATCTGCTGTGACCTTCAAGCCGGTCCTGGACCTTTATTCCAAATTCAGCATGTTCAAGAAAGAGTGGTTCTTTGTTAGGGACGACTCCGTCTCTATCCGGCGCTTTACCTCTGGATGTAAGTTGATGCTTTTACTTATAATTTCTATCCTGATTGTGATGCTTCTTCTCATACTTTCTCATTTTTGCTAGCGACAGGTGGCTTTCCTGTTGTGGAGACCGAGCCCAGCCCGAAGTTAGGCCTGAGGAAACGTTTGGTACTGAACCCAACGGGGAAGGTACCGGGCGAAGGTCAACTGCAGCTGAGCCTGTCATGCTGCCTAACCACAGAAACACCGGTGAACGGGGCCGAGCTAGAGTTCAGCCCGAAGTTGGACCCGAGGAAGTGCTAAGATCAGAACCCAACCGGGGAAGATCAAGGCAAGGGCCAACTGTAGCTGACCCAAGCATGCTCCCAGAAGATCAAAGGCAGCCACTGGAAAATATGAGGAATGATAGACGATACCATCCCTACAGGTTGTCTGGACGGAATCAACCCCACAGAACAGAGCCAAACTCATTTCTGTCTGCTCCAAATTCTGATGAAAGGATGGCGCGCTTATTCAGAGAGTGTGTCCAACGGGAGCAAAGAGATCGAGGGATAGGCGCTAGGGTAACCAGCCCTTTCGCCCGCAATATCGAAGTTGCTATCACCCCCAGAGAATGGAAGATGCCAACAATGGAACCTTACAAAGGAACCTCCGATCCCGTTGTACACTTACAGAGGTACACGCAGCACATGCTCATGAGTGGAGCAACAGAGGGGGTGCTGTGCAAATGCTTCCCGCTCTTCTTAGCAGATCTTGCTACCTCCTGGTTCTGTCATCTACCCCAAGGATCCATCAGCTCATGGGAAATGTTGAAAGAAAAATTCATCAGTCAGTTCCGCATTCATGTGGAGCAACCTAAGGACGCTTATTCCTTATCCAGCGTCAAACAGAAACCTGGAGAAAAGCTGCAGCAATACCTGACCAGATTCAACGCCGCAGCAGCCGCAGTTCAGGATGCCGATGAGAAGCTTATCCTAATGGCCCTCTGCAGTGGGGTACATCCAGACACTAAATTTGCTAGGAGATTGACAAAAGAAAAACCAGCTACTTTACCCGATTTCTTCCATGAAGCCGGGAAATACATGAGGCTTGAGGACGCTGCCATTGAGGAGCAGTCAGGGCAGCAAAGTAAGACGACCCCTGGCAACGCCCCTGCTGTGGCAAGGGACGTTCGAAGGAATGATTCCAGAGACAATGCTGGGGGCAAGAAAGTAGAAAAACGCCTATATCGGCCAGGACCAAGATTCGACTCTTACACCCCTTTGAACAAGACCGTCGAAAACATCTTCCTTGCCACCCAAGGCGAAGTTAGATACAAACGCCCACCATACAAGAAGGAATCAGATAGCGCACAGAAATCTGGAAAATTCTGCCGCTTCCACGAATCCCACGGACATGATACCAACGAATGCCATCATCTCCGAGATCTGATTGAGGAACACATCAGAAGAAAGAAACTGGAGCGCTATGTAAAAAGTCAAGACAGGACTCCAGCTCCTGCCAGTGAAAACCCAAGGCTACCCTCACCAGGGACCGGCAGAGGCGACCGCAACGCTAGCAGCTCTAGTCAAGAGAAGATAGTGGTCCATACCATCTCAGGAGGTCCACACATCGTAGACAGAAGTTGGAAAGAGATGGAAAGATACGGGAAGTCGCTCAGAGACAATAGAGACTGTGTCAATACGGTTATAGAAGAGCGCCACCCAAAGCGGAAAGAAAGTGAAGACATCACATTCAGTAAACGCGACCTAGAAGGAAGACAGTACCCTCACATGGATCCCATGGTCATCTCTGCCCGACTCGGTCCCGCCGAAGTTTACCGAATCCTGGTAGATACCGGAAGCTCTGTAAATATCCAGTTCAAACACGCATTCGACAAAATGAGGCTATCAATGAAGGATGTATCTCCCTGCGATAAACCGCTACACGGTTTCACTGGAGATGCGAAAATGCCCATCGGGCAGCTGGACCTCTTCGTTGAAATTGGAAGCCATCCCCGCTCCGTTGTAAGGAAACAGACGTTTGTGCTGATAGAAAACCATTCGGCCTACAACGCCTTCCTAGGAAGACCAGCCCTATCTGACTTCCAGATTGTCCTAGCCCCGTGGTGCCTGAAAATGAAATTTCCAACGGACAATGGAGTAGGGGAAGTGGAAGGAGACCAAGATATTGCACGAGACTGCTATGTAACCGAACTTCGCAACAACCACAGGAGAGATAAAGGGAAAGGTGTAGAGATTGCCCTCTTCACAAAAAGCCTTGAAGCATAGCAACTAAAGAAAGCCCCTCCTCTTCGGTACACCAGCGACCCTTTCAATGAATTAGACCCTAGGGACAAAGAGGAGGAGGCCACCGCCGAGCCTGCAGAGGCTATGGAGTTTATATCTGTAGACAAGCACGACTCAAGTAGGCTACTGAAAATTGGGTCGCAGCTGAGAACTGAATTGAAGGAACAACTCGTTGATTTTCTCCGCCACAACTTGGATGTATTCGCTTGGTCACACGCTGACATGACCGGAATCTCCCCCAACATAGCGTGCCACGTATTAAAAATTGATCCTACCAAGGCACCTGTAAAACAAAAAAAGAGAAGTATGGGGGCAGAGCGATCAGCAGCCCTCGATGAAGAAGTAAAGATTCTACTCGCCAATGACTTCATACGAGAAGCTATTTACCCAGAATGGATCGCCAACCCGGTACTAGTAAAGAAGGCTAATGGGAAGTGGCGGACCTGCATTGACTTCTCCAACCTAAATGACGCCTGCCCAAAGGATTGCTTCCCGCTTCCCAAAATCGACCAACTTGTAGACAGCACAGCCGGGCACGAACTCCTGTCTTTTATGGATGCATACTCAGGATATAACCAAATTCCTATGCATGCTCCCGACCAAGATCACACTAGTTTCATCACCGACCGGGGTTTGTACTGCTACAAAGTGATGCCCTTCGGACTTAAAAATGCAGGAGCCACCTACCAGCGCCTCGTCAACAAGATGTTCGCAGGGCTAATAGGACGAACAATGGAAGTATATGTAGACGACATGCTGGTAAAATCTCGGAAAGCCAAAGATCACGTAAGCCACCTGGGCGAAATGTTCCAGGTACTTCGACAGTATGGGATGAAGTTGAATCCACTAAAGTGCTCCTTCGGAGTATCATCAGGAAAATTCTTAGGATTCATCGTCCATGCCCGAGGGATAGAAGCAAACCCTGAACAAGTCCGAGCATTAAGAGACATCAAGATACCTTCCACCCGAAAGGAAATGCAAAGCCTAAATGGAAAAGTGGCTGCCCTAAGCCGATTCATCTCCAAAGCAACGGACAAGTGCGTCCCCTTTTTCGAAGCTCTAAAGAAAGATAAAGGAAAGTTCGAATGGACGGACGAATGCTTGACCGCTTTCCTTAACCTGATCGAACACCTCCAGAAACCACCGGTACTCTCGACCCCAAGCGAAGGCGAAGAATTATACCTATACCTTGCTGTGTCATCTCACGCTCTAAGCGCTGCCTTGGTAAGGGAAGATAACCGCACGCAACGACCAGTTTACTTCGTCAGTAAAAGGTTTACTGGGGCAGAAGTCAGATATCCTAAGCTTGAAAAGTTAGCATACTGTTTACTAATCACTTCACGAAAGCTACGTCATTACTTCCAATCCCATTCCATCAAGGTTCTAACCGATCAACCACTAAGGCAGGTACTCCATCGTCCCGACACTTCCGGGCGACTACTTAAATGGTGTATTGAGCTGAGTCAATATGATATCACCTATCACCCTCGCGCCGCCATCAAGGGACAAGCCATGGCTGATTTCATTGCAGAATTCACTACCAACGAGGATAAGGAGCAACTGGAAATAACAGAAGATATCAAGTGGAATCTCTTTGTGGACGGTGCATCTAACGAACAAGGCTCGGGGGCAGGTGTGGTAATCATCACTCCCAGGGGAAATAAACTGCACTATGCTATAAGGTTGGAGTTCACTGCCACCAACAACGATGCAGAATACGAAGCAGTAATAGCCGGATTAGAAATTGCTATCGAGATCGGAGCCAATTCTTTGTGTCTTCACAGCGATTCTCAGCTTATTGTTAATCAAATACTAGGGGAATTCCAAGCTCGAGAAGAACGACTCATAGCATATCTAAAGAAGACCAAGTTACTTCTCAGCCGATTGGACCACTACTTAGTCAAACACATCCCTCGGGAAGAGAACCAAGAGGCCGACGAATTGGCAAAGCAAGCAAGTATGAGAGACGTCGCCATCTTCGGGGCAGTAACTGTCTCAAAGCAAATGATCCCAAGTTTTGAGCAAGTGAATCTGATAACTGCAACCGAAGAAGCGACTTGGATGACTCACATCCGAGACTACCTACAAAATGGCACACTACCCGACGGGCGTAACGAAGTCAAGAAAATCTTGAGGAAAGCGTCCCGCTACACAATACAAGGAGACATCCTCTATCGGCGCGGGTTCTCTAACCCATTATTAAGGTGTGTCGCCGGAAGGGAAGCCAAGGAAATCTTATCCAACATTCATCAAGGAAGCTGCGGAGATCACACCGGAGGGCAAACGTTAGCAAAAAAGATACTCCGATACGGATATTTCTGGCCCACCTTAAGCAAGGACGCCTTAGATTTCGTCAAGAAGTGTGACAGATGCCAAAAATTTGCTAAGATCCCTCGGCTACCAACAACCGAGATTACTCAGATGACCAGCCCTTGGCCCTTTGCAGTATGGGGAATTGACTTAATCGGTGAACTGCCAATGGGTCGAGGCGGCGCCAAATATGCTATAGTAGCAGTCGACTATTTCACCAAATGGGTGGAAGCAGAACCTCTAAATAAAGTATCTTCAGCGAAAGTTATCAACTTCTTAATCAAAAATGTTCTGTGCAGGTACGGAGTCCCACTAAAAATCATATCAGACAATGGACTTCAGTTTGACAGCGAGGAATTCGCCAACTGGTGCCAAGAACACGGAATTCACAAAAGCTTCTCATCCGTAGCATATCCCCAAGCAAACGGACAAGTCGAAGCAGTCAACAAAATTCTGAAAACTCTGATCAAAAAGAAGCTCGAAAAATCAAAGGGCGCTTGGGTGGATGAACTCCCTACGGCACTATGGGCCTACCGCACATCTTTCAGAACATCAACAGGGCACACTCCTTTCTCTTTGGCATACGGATCGGAGGCTATGCTCCCAGTTGAAACCATTGTGCCTTCCCACCGTAGGATCCACTATAACCCAGAAGAAAACGAAGAGCTCCTCAACATGTCTTTGGATTTAGTCGAGGAGAGAAGGAATGATGCAGTCCTAAAAACAGCAGCCCACAAGCAAAAGGTGGCAGCACAATACAACTCCAAAGTCAAGCATCGTACCTTACAAGAAGGGGATCTTGTCCTCAAGCGAATCTTCCCTCGCCCCGTAGCACTAGACCCAATCTGGGATGGACCATATGTAATTCATAAAGATCTCCACAACGGAGCCTATATTTTGTCAACAGTGGACGGAGAGGTGTTCCAGAGGGCATGGAACATCCAACACCTCCGTCGATACTTTTCTTAACTTGTATTGCCCATATGAAGTTAATTAACAAAGAGAATCAGTGGACGTAGGCATTTTTTCGTGCCGAACCACTTTAAAAAAGCCCTGTCTCTTTTTTAACTTGTTCCTTTGTATCTTGGCTGCTTGTTAAACTTTATCCTTTTCTGTTGAACAAAATCCTAAGCATATAGCATTTCTATTCAAAGCACTCCACAATGCAACTTCACGTGGACAAGCCCCAACAGGTACTATGCGAATCTATGCCCTCGCCAATGAGACACTTTTGCTCCAGCATCCCTCTGCTGCGGGTTAACTCATTGCTCGCGACGGCCCTTAAAGCCAACTGTAATGAGCCGATTATAAGCCACCGAGAAGGCCGACTATAGCCGAGGCAGCTCATTACGGCGTTAGGCTCGCCGGCGACTGTGAACCGATTATAAGCCCCAACATAAGGTGTGGCCAGCCAGGGGCAGTTCACAGTTGACGATCGGCACCCACGCTAGCCGGCCACAGTAAGTCGAATAATACCCATGAGTACGGGCCATAATGGCCCGGGTAGTTACTGTGCGCGATCTCGGCTCCGGTGTGTCTTAAGTGCGGCTGTGGTAAAAAAGAATTAACTCCCCGCGGAGGCGTAAGATGGGTGACAAATGTCTCCAAGACCCACAGCTAGGGAAAGTGACTACAAAACCCGTTTGCCACGAACTTAAGCACATCGAAGGCCTTCCGTGACTGGAAGTTTTACTATTTCACATATTTCAATTTTACTTGAAAAACTTTCCTCCTATCCTCTATAACAAACCATAAAGTACAGGATGCAGGGTAAGAGATACCCGCCAATGGATGCAGAGATTCACAATCAGATGGCAGGGCAGTCAACTGCTTTCCATGCTTGGTCATACAAGATATTCGAAACTGCCATTTACAAACAGAACATGAAAGGCGGTATTTTCTTCCTTTATGTACAAATGCATGACTATAATTTGATTTTTTCACACCACACGCTAACATTGCAAGTCATGAGATTATGATTTAAAACCAGAATCTGACATCAAACACAATTTAATTACAAGAATATACATAGCTACATTTCTCATACGATATGTCGAAATAGCAACAAATATTCAAGAAATGACAAAATCAACTTGAGCTAAAAAAGTACACGTCAAGAATAATGTTATTACAAGTAGCAAGAATTACAACTTAGAGGTTACTCTACTGTCTTAAGACTAACAGATACAACAATGCCAAGCCTACAAAAAGAATTTTTCAGGTTCAGTCATGGAGCTGGTTGCGTCGAAGTCTTGTCCTTGTTCTTTTGCCCGCCTGTCCGGTCATAAAAAGGATTCATTAGTGATGAGTAACCAAGTTAACAGAAAGACTAGAAAGGAAGACTTACCAGTACTAGCTTCTTGACCATCCTGGTCGTCATCCTCTACCTGCACACCCGCCTCTTCAGCAGCAAGCAGCCGCATACCCTCCTTTACCGCCACTTTCTCCTCCTTGGTGAACTGGGCAGTGACCACATCCATACTGAAGACCGTTCCACCCTCTTTATTTGCATCAGCCTTAGCCTCCTCCAAAGCCCGAAGATATATCTTGGCCATGACTCTGGGATAATCATCCATCCAAGAGAGGTTACCCTGCTTCCAAGTCCGGAAATACATGTCCTGGAGCATGTCATCCATCATTCCTTCGTTCTCTTCAAACTCCCTCATCCGGGCATCGGAGGCCGACAACCTTTCCACGGCAGCATCTCTCTCCAGTCTGTATCCCGCGCAATCAGCTTGAAGGGACCTCCGCATCGCCTCCATCTCTTCCCTCAACTTAGCTTGAGCAAGCTCTGCAGCCTCAAGCTTCTCGGACAATTCCTCCACCTGCTCGAGATCCGCTCTCCGAACCTCATCCACCGTGGTAATAGCCATGTCAATCCGCTCTTTGCAAGCAGCTTCCATTTTCCGCAATTCGGCCCGACTGGCCTCTTCCATGGTTCTCCTCAATCGCCCAGTAGCAGCCTCATGCTGAGAAATGTTCAAGCTGATTGCTCGGGATACAGACTGGAGAGAGATGCTGCCGTGGAAAGGTTGTCGGCCTCCGATGCCCGGATGAGGGAGTTTGAGGAGAACGAAGGAATGATGGATGACATGCTCCAGGACATGTATTTCCGGACTTGGAAGTAGGGTAACCTCTCTTGGATGGATGATTATCCCAGAGTCATGGCCAAGATATATCTTCGGGCTTTGGAGGAGGCTAAGGCTGATGCAGATAAAGAGGGTGGAACGGTCTTCAGTATGGATGTGGTCACTGCCCAGTTCACCAAGGAGGAGAAAGTGGCGGTAAAGGAGGGTATGCGGCTGCTTGCTGCTGAAGAGGCGGGTGTGCAGGTAGAGGATGACGACCAGGATGGTCAAGAAGCTAGTACTGGTAAGTCTTCCTTTCTAGTCTTTCTGTTAACTTGGTTACTCATCACTAATGAATCCTTTTTATGACCGGACAGGCGGGCAAAAGAACAAGGACAAGACTTCGACGCAACCAGCTCCATGACTGAACCTGAAAAATTCTTTTTGTAGGCTTGGCATTGTTGTATCTGTTAGTCTTAAGACAGTAGAGTAACCTCTAAGTTGTAATTCTTGCTACTTGTAATAACATTATTCTTGACGTGTACTTTTTTAGCTCAAGTTGATTTTGTCATTTCTTGAATATTTGTTGCTATTTCGACATATCGTATGAGAAATGTAGCTATGTATATTCTTGTAATTAAATTGTGTTTGATGTCAGATTCTGGTTTTAAATCATAATCTCATGACTTGCAATGTTAGCGTGTGGTGTGAAAAAATCAAATTATAGTCATGCATTTGTACATAAAGGAAGAAAATACCGCCTTTCATGTTCTGTTTGTAAATGGCAGTTTCGAATATCTTGTATGACCAAGCATGGAAAGCAGTTGACTGCCCTGCCATCTGATTGTGAATCTCTGCATCCATTGGCGGGTATCTCTTACCCTGCATCCTGTACTTTATGGTTTGTTATAGAGGATAGGAGGAAAGTTTTTCAAGTAAAATTGAAATATGTGAAATAGTAAAACTTCCAGTCACGGAAGGCCTTCGATGTGCTTAAGTTCGTGGCAAACGGGTTTTGTAGTCACTTTCCCTAGCTGTGGGTCTTGGAGACATTTGTCACCCATCTTACGCCTCCGCGGGGAGTTAATTCTTTTTTACCACAGCCGCACTTAAGACACACCGGAGCCGAGATCGCGCACAGTAACTACCCGGGCCATTATGGCCCGTACTCATGGGTATTATTCGACTTACTGTGGCCGGCTAGCGTGGGTGCCGATCGTCAACTGTGAACTGCCCCTGGCTGGCCACACCTTATGTTGGGGCTTATAATCGGTTCACAGTCGCCGGCGAGCCTAACGCCGTAATGAGCTGCCTCGGCTATAGTCGGCCTTCTCGGTGGCTTATAATCGGCTCATTACAGTTGGCTTTAAGGGCCGTCGCGAGCAATGAGTTAACCCGCAGCAGAGGGATGCTGGAGCAAAAGTGTCTCATTGGCGAGGGCATAGATTCGCATAGTACCTGTTGGGGCTTGTCCACGTGAAGTTGCATTGTGGAGTGCTTTGAATAGAAATGATATATGCTCAGGATTTTGTTCAACAGAAAAGGATAAAGTTTAACAAGCAGCCAAGATACAAAGGAACAAGTTAAAAAAGAGACAGGGCTTTTTTAAAGTGGTTCGGCACGAAAAAATGCCTACGTCCACTGATTCTCTTTGTTAATTAACTTCATATGGGCAATACAAGTTAAGAAAAGTATCGACGGAGGTGTTGGATGTTCCATGCCCTCTGGAACACCTCTCCGTCCACTGTTGACAAAATATAGGCTCCGTTGTGGAGATCTTTATGAATTACATATGGTCCATCCCAGATTGGGTCTAGTGCTCCGGGGCGAGGGAAGATTCGCTTGAGGACAAGATCCCCTTCTTGTAAGGTACGATGCTTGACTTTGGAGTTGTATTGTGCTGCCACCTTTTGCTTGTGGGCTGCTGTTTTTAGGACTGCATCATTCCTTCTCTCCTCGACTAAATCCAAAGACATGTTGAGGAGCTCTTCGTTTTCTTCTGGGTTATAGTGGATCCTACGGTGGGAAGGCACAATGGTTTCAACTGGGAGCATAGCCTCCGATCCGTATGCCAAAGAGAAAGGAGTGTGCCCTGTTGATGTTCTGAAAGATGTGCGGTAGGCCCATAGTGCCGTAGGGAGTTCATCCACCCAAGCGCCCTTTGATTTTTCGAGCTTCTTTTTGATCAGAGTTTTCAGAATTTTGTTGACTGCTTCGACTTGTCCGTTTGCTTGGGGATATGCTACGGATGAGAAGCTTTTGTGAATTCCGTGTTCTTGGCACCAGTTGGCGAATTCCTCGCTGTCAAACTGAAGTCCATTGTCTGATATGATTTTTAGTGGGACTCCGTACCTGCACAGAACATTTTTGATTAAGAAGTTGATAACTTTCGCTGAAGATACTTTATTTAGAGGTTCTGCTTCCACCCATTTGGTGAAATAGTCGACTGCTACTATAGCATATTTGGCGCCGCCTCGACCCATTGGCAGTTCACCGATTAAGTCAATTCCCCATACTGCAAAGGGCCAAGGGCTGGTCATCTGAGTAATCTCGGTTGTTGGTAGCCGAGGGATCTTAGCAAATTTTTGGCATCTGTCACACTTCTTGACGAAATCTAAGGCGTCCTTGCTTAAGGTGGGCCAGAAATATCCGTATCGGAGTATCTTTTTTGCTAACATTTGCCCTCCGGTGTGATCTCCGCAGCTTCCTTGATGAATGTTGGATAAGATTTCCTTGGCTTCCCTTCCGGCGACACACCTTAATAATGGGTTAGAGAACCCGCGCCGATAGAGGATGTCTCCTTGTATTGTGTAGCGGGACGCTTTCCTCAAGATTTTCTTGACTTCGTTACGCCCGTCGGGTAGTGTGCCATTTTGTAGGTAGTCTCGGATGGGAGTCATCCAAGTCGCTTCTTCGGTTGCAGTTATCAGATTCACTTGCTCAAAACTTGGGATCATTTGCTTTGAGACAGTTACTGCCCCGAAGATGGCGACATCTCTCATACTTGCTTGCTTTGCCAATTCGTCGGCCTCTTGGTTCTCTTCCCGAGGGATGTGTTTGACTAAGTAGTGGTCCAATCGGCTGAGAAGTAACTTGGTCTTCTTTAGATATGCTATGAGTCGTTCTTCTCGAGCTTGGAATTCCCCTAGTATTTGATTAACAATAAGCTGAGAATCGCTGTGAAGACACAAAGAATTGGCTCCGATCTCGATAGCAATTTCTAATCCGGCTATTACTGCTTCGTATTCTGCATCGTTGTTGGTGGCAGTGAACTCCAACCTTATAGCATAGTGCAGTTTATTTCCCCTGGGAGTGATGATTACCACACCTTCCCCCGAGCCTTGTTCGTTAGATGCACCGTCCACAAAGAGATTCCACTTGATATCTTCTGTTATTTCCAGTTGCTCCTTATCCTCGTTGGTAGTGAATTCTGCAATGAAATCAGCCATGGCTTGTCCCTTGATGGCGGCGCGAGGGTGATAGGTGATATCATATTGACTCAGCTCAATACACCATTTAAGTAGTCGCCCGGAAGTGTCGGGACGATGGAGTACCTGCCTTAGTGGTTGATCGGTTAGAACCTTGATGGAATGGGATTGGAAGTAATGACGTAGCTTTCGTGAAGTGATTAGTAAACAGTATGCTAACTTTTCAAGCTTAGGATATCTGACTTCTGCCCCAGTAAACCTTTTACTGACGAAGTAAACTGGTCGTTGCGTGCGGTTATCTTCCCTTACCAAGGCAGCGCTTAGAGCGTGAGATGACACAGCAAGGTATAGGTATAATTCTTCGCCTTCGCTTGGGGTCGAGAGTACCGGTGGTTTCTGGAGGTGTTCGATCAGGTTAAGGAAAGCGGTCAAGCATTCGTCCGTCCATTCGAACTTTCCTTTATCTTTCTTTAGAGCTTCGAAAAAGGGGACGCACTTGTCCGTTGCTTTGGAGATGAATCGGCTTAGGGCAGCCACTTTTCCATTTAGGCTTTGCATTTCCTTTCGGGTGGAAGGTATCTTGATGTCTCTTAATGCTCGGACTTGTTCAGGGTTTGCTTCTATCCCTCGGGCATGGACGATGAATCCTAAGAATTTTCCTGATGATACTCCGAAGGAGCACTTTAGTGGATTCAACTTCATCCCATACTGTCGAAGTACCTGGAACATTTCGCCCAGGTGGCTTACGTGATCTTTGGCTTTCCGAGATTTTACCAGCATGTCGTCTACATATACTTCCATTGTTCGTCCTATTAGCCCTGCGAACATCTTGTTGACGAGGCGCTGGTAGGTGGCTCCTGCATTTTTAAGTCCGAAGGGCATCACTTTGTAGCAGTACAAACCCCGGTCGATGATGAAACTAGTGTGATCTTGGTCGGGAGCATGCATAGGAATTTGGTTATATCCTGAGTATGCATCCATAAAAGACAGGAGTTCGTGCCCGGCTGTGCTGTCTACAAGTTGGTCGATTCTGGGAAGCGGGAAGCAATCCTTTGGGCAGGCGTCATTTAGGTTGGAGAAGTCAATGCAGGTCCGCCACTTCCCATTAGCCTTCTTTACTAGTACCGGGTTGGCGATCCATTCTGGGTAAATAGCTTCTCGTATGAAGTCATTGGCGAGTAGATTCTTTACTTCTTCATCGAGGGCTGCTGATCGCTCTGCCCCCATACTTCTCTTTTTTTGTTTTACAGGTGCCTTGGTAGGATCAATTTTTAATACGTGGCACGCTATGTTGGGGGAGATTCCGGTCATGTCAGCGTGTGACCAAGCGAATACATCCAAGTTGTGGCGGAGAAAATCAACGAGTTGTTCCTTCAATTCAGTTCTCAGCTGCGACCCAATTTTCAGTAGCCTACTTGAGTCGTGCTTGTCTACAGATATAAACTCCATAGCCTCTGCAGGCTCGGCGGTGGCCTCCTCCTCTTTGTCCCTAGGGTCTAATTCATTGAAAGGGTCGCTGGTGTACCGAAGAGGAGGGGCTTTCTTTAGTTGCTATGCTTCAAGGCTTTTTGTGCAGAGGGCAATCTCTACACCTTTCCCTTTATCTCTCCTGTGGTTGTTGCGAAGTTCGGTTACATAGCAGTCTCGTGCAATATCTTGGTCTCCTTCCACTTCCCCTACTCCATTGTCCGTTGGAAATTTCATTTTCAGGCACCACGGGGCTAGGACAATCTGGAAGTCAGATAGGGCTGGTCTTCCTAGGAAGGCGTTGTAGGCCGAATGGTTTTCTATCAGCACAAACGTCTGTTTCCTTACAACGGAGCGGGGATGGCTTCCAATTTCAACGAAGAGGTCCAGCTGCCCGATGGGAATTTTCGCATCTCCAGTGAAACCGTGTAGCGGTTTATCGCAGGGAGATACATCCTTCATTGATAGCCTCATTTTGTCGAATGCGTGTTTGAACAGGATATTTACAGAGCTTCCGGTATCTACCAGGATTCGGTAAACTTCGGCGGGACCGAGTCGGGCAGAGATGACCATGGGATCCATGTGAGGGTACTGTCTTCCTTCTAGGTCGCGTTTACTGAATGTGATGTCTTCACTTTCTTTCCGCTTTGGGTGGCGCTCTTCTATAACCGTATTGACACAGTCTCTATTGTCTCTGAGCGACTTCCTGTATCTTTCCATCTCTTTCCAACTTCTGTCTGCGATGTGTGGACCTCCTGAGATGGTATGGACCACTATCTTCTCTTGACTAGAGCTGCTAGCGTTGCGGTCGCCTCTGCCGGTCCCTGGTGAGGGTAGCCTTGGGTTTTCACTGGCAGGAGCTGGAGTCCTGTCTTGACTTTTTACATAGCGCTCCAGTTTCTTTCTTCTGATGTGTTCCTCAATCAGATCTCGGAGATGATGGCATTCGTTGGTATCATGTCCGTGGGATTCGTGGAAGCGGCAGAATTTTCCAGATTTCTGTGCGCTATCTGATTCCTTCTTGTATGGTGGGCGTTTGTATCTAACTTCGCCTTGGGTGGCAAGGAAGATGTTTTCGACGGTCTCGTTCAAAGGGGTGTAAGAGTCGAATCTTGGTCCTGGCCGATATAGGCGTTTTTCTACTTTCTTGCCCCCAGCATTGTCTCTGGAATCATTCCTTCGAATGTCCCTTGCCACAGCAGGGGCGTTGCCAGGGGTCGTCTTACTTTGCTGCCCTGACTGCTCCTCAATGGCAGCGTCCTCAAGCCTCATGTATTTCCCGGCTTCATGGAAGAAATCGGGTAAAGTAGCTGGTTTTTCTTTTGTCAATCTCCTAGCAAATTTAGTGTCTGGATGTACCCCACTGCAGAGGGCCATTAGGATAAGCTTCTCATCGGCATCCTGAACTGCGGCTGCTGCGGCGTTGAATCTGGTCAGGTATTGCTGTAGCTTTTCTCCAGGTTTCTGTTTGACGCTGGATAAGGAATAAGCATCCTTAGGTTGCTCCACATGAATGCAGAACTGACTGATGAATTTTTCTTTCAACATTTCCCATGAGCTGATGGATCCTTGGGGTAGATGACAGAACCAGGAGGTAGCAAGATCTGCTAAGAAGAGCGGGAAGCATTTGCACAGCACCCCCTCTGTTGCTCCACTCATGAGCATGTGCTGCGTGTACCTCTGTAAGTGTACAACGGGATCGGAGGTTCCTTTGTAAGGTTCCATTGTTGGCATCTTCCATTCTCGGGGGTGATAGCAACTTCGATATTGCGGGCGAAAGGGCTGGTTACCCTAGCGCCTATCCCTCGATCTCTTTGCTCCCGTTGGACACACTCTCTGAATAAGCGCGCCATCCTTTCATCAGAATTTGGAGCAGACAGAAATGAGTTTGGCTCTGTTCTGTGGGGTTGATTCCGTCCAGACAACCTGTAGGGATGGTATCGTCTATCATTCCTCATATTTTCCAGTGGCTGCCTTTGATCTTCTGGGAGCATGCTTGGGTCAGCTACAGTTGGCCCTTGCCTTGATCTTCCCCGGTTGGGTTCTGATCTTAGCACTTCCTCGGGTCCAACTTCGGGCTGAACTCTAGCTCGGCCCCGTTCACCGGTGTTTCTGTGGTTAGGCAGCATGACAGGCTCAGCTGCAGTTGACCTTCGCCCGGTACCTTCCCCGTTGGGTTCAGTACCAAACGTTTCCTCAGGCCTAACTTCGGGCTGGGCTCGGTCTCGGCTCCTACCACGGCTACTTCTGCCGTTAGCTCCTTCGAAGAAGGAAGATCTTTGCTGTCTCTGAGATCCTCCAGACTGGGACTCGCCCCATGATTCAGTGTTGCGGTTGGATTCTTCAGCGTCCCTCAAGCGTGACATGAGATGGTCCACCAAGGCTTCCTGCTGGTACGTGAAGCGGTTAGTTACTTCAACAACAACTCTGTCCAAATTTGCCCTAGTAATTGCTGCAGGCTGTTCTGTGGCAGGAGTGGTTGGGTTAGCCTGTCCTCCATTTGTTACCGTTGCTGGAGGAGGAGGATTCACTTGATTTGCGATAGCTGGATCAGGAAGGCTACTGGATGCGATGTTTTTTCCTTTGTTAACATCTTTCCTCTGTTTGGGAGGCATGTTTTCCAAGTGGCGGATGATGCTGTTAGGAAAACTTGTTAAGCGGATGAAGCTGAAGCTTCGAGCTTCAATTTCTTAGTGAAAGCACCAAAAATGTTTGCACAAAAAATGGACAAACACCTCAAAGTTGTATGATTTAGTAGATCTTATGTTGTTCTTAGTGATTTTGGAGGTTTATGCAAATATATGAAAAACAGGGGCTAAACTGTAAAAAGACACGCGGATTTATAGTGGTTCAGCCAGAATGTGCCTACGTCCACTTTATATGTTATTTCTCTTCTTTTGTTGTGATTACAAGTACAAAGCTTTGATACAAGTAAAAGAAAGTTGTTTGAAAGTTCCTTCCGTGCTTGAGCTCTCAAACTCGTCCCCATTGTTGTACCCCTGCCCCTCTATTTATAGAGTGAGGCTAGGGGTAGGGGTCTAGGGTATGTATAGTCGTTGATGGGCCTGGGCTGAGATGATTTGGCCTGGTATGTCTTGGTTCGGCATTGCTTGGACCGGTGTGGAGATGGACGTAGGTTGGATCGGTAGTAGTTGGTCCGGTAGGATGGAGTTTAGGTTGGATCGGTGGCCGTTGGTTCGGTAGGATGGAGTTAGGCTAGTCCGGTAGGAGTTGGTTCGGTAGGATGGAGTCTGCCGAATGGACGTGGCGGGATGAGAATGCCGGATGGGTTTCTATTGGGCATGGGAACCGAATGAAGTTCTGCCGAATGGGCCCTGGAGATTGTCAATGCCGAATGACTTTTAGGTAATCCTGGGTGGATGCATCTTGCTTTTTGGTCTCGAGGTCTTCTGGGTGAGAACACGCCCAACACTGATGCTAGTAGACGTAATTACCAGAGGCAACCTGGATAGAGTTGTGGCCAAGCTAAACAAATGTTTTTCCACCCAACATCAAGTAATGATGTACCAACATGTGACATGCTTGGGACGGCCGCAAACTATTGGTCGCAACACTTGAACACAAGGGTAATCCCAATCTAGGGGATGTAGATTGCAAAGGGGGTTGCAATCTGATAAGGGATATGATCAAGAAATTCAAAAGGATAGAAGAAGGAATGAGGGAGGGATGAAACGAGCAAGAGTTCAGCCAAAAGCTAGATCAGGAAGCGGTTCGGTGTCGAACCAAATGGGGATGATGCCGAATCAGGGGTAACTATGACAAACGCTTCTCATTCCCTCATTGAAATTATGGTAAATAAAAAACAAAATAATCATTGGGATCGGTGTAGGTGCCATGACCATGCCTAAGATTGAGGATCAAGTCATCATAAGGAAGTTGAAAGAAATTGTTACCCTCGAATGGAAAGGTCTAGCTTTTATTGATGGTAACCCAAACCAAAGGATATGATGAACTGAATCATTAGACAATTTGTTCAAACGTGAACATGTGGAGTGATGAATTGGAGCTTAACTTAGCATTACATTCTCCTTAGAGACAGGACTACCAGGGACCCTAAAGATTTCAGGATCTATTAGCTGGAAAAGTACATAAAGTTGGGATGCACTTCATCAAGAAGGCAGCCCGGTATAGCTACTAAAGAAGAGTCCGGCAGTGATTGAAAATGATAAACGAATATATGGTAGCTCCTTTCCTAGCTAATTATTCAGAGACAATGAAGTATTCCTTAAACTCATGGAGCAAACTAGACCAACGCTGGTCCAAAGAAACTAGGTCTTGAATTATGTTTGCAATCCATCAAGAGTCGACACAAGAGAGCAGGTAAGGTAGGAAGGAGCCATGGAAATTCATAATTTCACAAACCAAACCGGTTAAGGCCTAGACCAAATTGGACCGATGCTGAACTAATTAGTCCTAGACCAATGGTATCGCCCATGACGGACTAAGGGAGGATATCTCACCATAAGTCAATGCTGATGTTAGAACCACACACATAGCTGCTAAAAAGGGACTGCCTAAGCTCATTCCGACTGGTACACAAGTGGTTGATCCATTGCACAGAGGGCACGACGTGTCTCACCATGAAACCTAAGAAAGCATCCCAAAAGCGGAGGAGCAAGTCATCGAGCTAATGCATTGATTGTTAGGCGAGCAGAGTAGGAGATCAGAGTTTGGCAAGATGAACTGTGGTCACTTCACACCAAACATTGGATATGTAATCATCCTCTAAATTTGAAGGCGCTAGTCATGGAGTAATACGTTGCAAAAATCATACTTAAAGACTATTTGGTTTATCATTTTGTGCATTAATCCATTTACACCTGGATATCAAGCAAAAGGATGGATAAACTTGTAGAACAATCTTGCACGGTTCAGCGCTATAGCAGCCGCTATGCATCAACTCAATAAATGGATTGTCCCTATGGTTATTTCTTAAGGAATTAATAGGAAAATGGAGTCATATAGGGAACTTAATTAGAATCCTATTGCAAACTTGGAGGACTTATACTACCGGGCCTACATATTTATGCTCTTGGAGAATTCTGATATCGAGGCAGGACTGACAAATGTCAACCGGGTTGAAAACGAAAAGCCTCGGGATAGGGGCATGCAAAAGATGGACAATAGGACTGGAGAAAGGAAACACTTCAAGGGATAGGGTAAGTTTCCACGTCCATAACTTACGGAGACTCATGAAAGAATCTATCTTGCTATTATAAAAATAGTTGATTGCAGCGAATTGAGGATAGAGAATCAAATGCAACAGAGACGGAAACCAATAAATACATCATGTTCCGTAAGGTTTATGGTCATGAGACCAATGAACATAGATAGATCTCGCAAGTGTACTTTGGGTTGAACATTGGGGTAACTCCACCAAGAACGCCAAAAACTCTAGACTACTGTCCCTTGACGAAAATGAGTCCCTATGAAGACAAGATGTAAAGCACACTAGGAGGCAGGATGTTGCATTCCCTATGGACAATAGAGCATGTCCTCCTACTAGATATCCAAAGATATATGTGCATGAAAATTGTGAAAAACGGAGTAATCGGACAGTGGAGCATAAACTTCTAAGTCTCAGAGGCAGGTATTGTTAACGAATAAATTCTTAACACCCAAAAATATGTAAATAATGGATTAGTTAAAGGTTAGCCTCTTTGAAGCTAGCTAAGGTTGTTCTCTTTGAGGTTTAATCGAAGTTATAGGTTGATGCTTGTTTAGCTCCAAATCAATAGTAATTCTGTGTGTCAAAGTCATTATCACTTCGAAAGTATTGAATAGTACAAATTAATATGCTATAGGCAAGGTATTGACTATGTCAATATGTTCAAAGAGATGTAAGTCAATATGTTCGACAATGTCCAAGTCTTTATTCAAGCTCAATTCATATGCTAATCACGAGTTCGATTATGTCAATAGGCTATGCAATTATTTGATTTCCAATCCCTTATATGTAACAAAGTCCAAGTATCACAATCAGCAAAATCCCTAAATTAATTTAGTTTACAAACATGAAAACATATAAGAAATGGGGAGAGAAAAATCAATCCCTAAAATAGCACCCCTTGGGTCGCATTTAAAGAGGTGGAATGGCAAGGTCTTCAATGTGGCAAGGTGTTTGATGCGGTCAAACTACGATGGAGTCAATAAGGACTTTAATGACTTCAATGTGGTAAAGTGCTAGTTCTTTGCTTTGATTCTTTGGTAGGAGGATTCGACTTGATGTTTTCTTCGACGTTGTTGATCTACGTCTTTTTTCTGACGTCGGGAAGGAGTATTATCACTTTATGGACGCCGAGGACGCTCTTCTTTCCTAACTGATGACACGCGATGCTAATAGATCATAGAGAGCGAAGAGGCATATCGTCGAGGAGATATAGTGATGAAATGATGAAGCGACGAGGAGATCATTATTGATGAAAAGATCTATAGCGGCGAAGAGGTCTTGTGAAGTGATGGAGTGCGAAGAGCTTAGTAGTATCAATTCCTCTATGACTGCATTACTCATTGCATCATTTTTAACGTTAAATTTTATGGATAATAATTAGACCCCTTGTATAAGGGATGATTTTTAGTCTTTAAGGTAAAACCAAGAATTCCTTTGCATGACCAAATCTTTAGTGAGACTTCTTCTTTTAGTCATGTCTTCCTGTAAAACATGACACAAATAAAAACTTTTGTTAGGATTATAATTTCGTTAGAGTAGATCAACAAATAGTAAGAAGCCCAGAGGATTATCTGGCAACATCATTGGGAAGAGTATCCGAAATTTTCTCTAGCCAATAAGACCTCGAAGTCCTTTTGGCATTAATAATAGGAGTATGGAATAATATCATCTGGTTAGCGAATGTCGAACTATGCAAGGGTACTTTTTAAGGAAAATGGAATGTGCTTCAAAGCCTCTCTTCTTGAATCAATCCTTCTTGGGCTATCGGAAATTAGCTTCCATCATCAAGTTGCTGGTGGACTTTCAAATCAAATTCCTTTATAACCTTTGTTCCTTTGAGAGCTTTAGTTTGACACGAGGTGATGTTCAACCCTTATCTTTACTTCTAATTGTAACTTTTACCTCCAAACCTAGAAAGTCATTTATCATTCAATAATTAAGAATTCTGTCTTGTAATAAGAAGATCGAAAGATTATCTGATAATAAGGGGATTGGAATCCCATTTTATAATAGAGGGAAAATAATTCCATTTGATAATAATAAGAAGACTGGAATATTATCTTTTGACAATAATAGGAAGACCAAAAATCGATAGAAGACCAGAAATCCCTGTTTATCAATAATAGAATACCAGAAATCTTGTCTAATAATAGAAGAAGACTAGAAATCCTCAACAAAAAATCAAATTCAATAGGATGTCCAAAAATCATCACGAAAATCCAACAAGAAAATCAAGAATCCATGAAATCAGAAATTCAATCCAAAACTCAACCAAAAGCTTGTCAGAATTTCGTCTGATAGTAAGAACACCAGAAGATTATTTAGTAATAAGAAGTCGAGAATTTCATCTAATAATCATAAAACTGTCTAGTAATAAGAAATCCCAAAAAATCCATATTTGATAATTGAAGAAGACCATAAACTCATATCCGATAATAACAGAAGATCTGAATCCTGAATATCCTTTAGGAAATCCAAAACCACCAAGAAAACCAATCAAGATAACCAATTAAGAAATCCAAAAACTCATTGATAATAATAAGAAGACTAGAAGTTCAATCTGATCATAATAGGAATTATGTCTAATGATATGGAAGCATAAACTCCCACCACAGAACCGGAAATCTAATAGAAAGTTCAAGAATTGTTAAGAGAACCAACCAAAAAAACTTGAAATCCATAAGGAAATCAAAAGTCCAATAAAAAATTAGGAAAACCAAACGAAAAATCATAATCAAGAAAACCAGGAATTCAATCAACAATTCATCAAAGTTTTACCCATTAATAAGGAACTCATAAGTTCATTCAAAAACAATGGAGGATTGGAAAGCTGTCCAACAATAGCAGTCCAATTAGACTTAAAGTAAACCACTCACAATTCTTCCCTTCGAATAGTAATGGAGATTCATGTTGTTCAAAGGAAAGGCTCTTGTTAAGAGATAGGTAGTTTATAAGGTACTCATTACTTATTATTATTGTTATTATATTGGAGCTGAGTAGTTTCATTCAACAAGTCATCCATTCAGAATAGTAGTTAAGTTCAATCACTCAGCCATTCAGAATAGTAGTTCCGTTCAACCACTCAGCCAATTGGAATAGTAGTTCTGTTCAACTATTTGACCGTTCAGTGGATAGTTTCATTCAACTATTTGGATTTTCAGCCATTCAGTGTATAGTTCCATTCCATTGTTTAGTCATTCAGCAGCACAAGTTCTATAAGACTGTTTGGCCGTTCAGCAGTGCAAGTTCCGTTCGACTGCTTGGCCGTTCAACAGTGCAAAGGTCCAATTAACTTGACTAATATTTATTCCTTCTTTCAAAGGTTTCCTTATTTCCAGGTCTAGTCCTATTAGAGGTCTGCTATTATCTATGCCTTGAATGGGGCTATTCTTATTTTTCTAATAGGAGTTTAGATCCACTGAGTTCTGGATTCCTTTGCATCTTTTATCCTTGTCTCTGTTCGGGCGTTGGAAACCTTAATCTTTTTACCTTTTCTGTTCTGTAGACAACTTTGTCCTTTCCATTCTTGGTTTTTCACATCTTTGTCCTTTTTATTTGAACCACTTTTTAGGGCTTTATCTTTGTTCTGAGATGTGGACATCTTCGTCCATTCACTTGTTTGTATTCCTTTTTGGGATGTGGGTTTCTCCATTCTTTATTGTGTGAGCCACTCTTTGGGCTTTGGCCATATTATGGATTATTGACTATTGCTTTGTCCTTTATTCTATGGGAAGCATCGAAGGTGTGTCGGAGGTTTTGACCCTCCCTCTTTGAGGTGCTCTAGAGAAGGCTTTAGTCCATCCCTTTGGGAGGTGAGTCAGACGTTTTGACCCTCCCTCTGCGAGGTACTTCTAGAGGAGGCTTTAGACTCTCCCTTTTGGAGGTGAGTTAGATTTTTTGATCCTCCCTCTGTAAGGTGCTTCTGAAGGAGGCTTTAGACCCTCCCTCTATGAGGTGAGTCGGAGGTTTTGACCCTCCATATATGTGGTGCTCTCGGAGGAGACTTTAGACCCTCCCTCTAGGAGGTGCTTCTAGAGAAGGCTTTTGACCCTCTCTCTAGGAGGTGCTCCTTGAGGAGTCTTTAAAAAAGTTTCTTGAGAACTTATTTTGTAAAAATAAGTTTTGGCCAAGTAGAGTATGTGTGAAAAACCTTTTTTTTTATTCATAGAACATTCGAGATAGGAATTCCTTGATAAGTCGAGAAACCATTTAAGATTGGTTTTCCTTTTTGAAAAGGTTTTGGGACATTTAAAGCCTTTAGTAAAGAAGCCTTTTCTTAGCGTTTCCAATAGGAAAGATTTTTAAATCATTCTTGTGATAGAAACTCAAATCTCAAATAAGAGATTGAGTGGTCATGATCCATGAACCAATTTTCCTTTAATCAAGAATAGACCTTTATAATTAGAGTTTTCGTCGATAAGTCTTGATTGTTTTGAAGACTTTTCTTGAGAAAATATGCATAGGTTTTATCCTTGTCAATAACTTCAAAAAGTTTTGAAAATGCTTTTGTCAGGATATGCTTAGCTAAAATCTTTTGTGTGCATTTACCAATGCTATGTAATATTTTTAAAGATTGCATGAATCTCTCCTAAAATAGATAAACATTTGTTTTTCCCCGGCCCATGGAGTAATTAGGACTAACCTTTCTTGATTTTTGAAAGTAATTCTTCTTGAATACATGTTTAGTAAATTTATTTTTGGCAATAAAACGACTTGTTGAAAATAAGGTTAGTGTAACTATCTCCACCTTTTTACGAGATATATAATTGTACCTTTCAGGTTTTTCTTAGCAAAACGGAATGTCTTGTTTGCGAGTCTAAGAAGTCATGATTCATGGTCTAGTAGACTTTACGGATGAGCATGCTTTTCTTTAAGAATCCTTTCTTTTTTAGGAGAATTTTAAATGTTTATCTTCTTGTGGAAATTGGTCTACGATGGAAGTTGTTGGGAGTTCATAAGCCCATAGAAGAAATCTTCTACATCACATAAACTTAGGCTTCGAGTTTGAAGACCATTTGGATATTGGAGTTTGTTATACTTTGATAGTAGAATCTAGAATTCTTTAGATACAAATGAATAGGTTTTGTTTTTACCTGTAAAGACACTCTAACTTTTTGTTAATACAAGATGAAATTCAAGTATAAATCAAATTGGAAAATTTATGAAATGGTAGGCAGCCGTTATGAAGCTTCAAAGTTTGATTAGAGCTTGAAGATGAGGTTGTAAAGCCAATTTTCATCTTAGATTTCAAGTGCTCAGATCACTCTCTTCAAAGCCGGAAGCTTTATAAATCTTCCTAATGAATTCTTGTAGGAACTCGAATTTAATCATGCTCTGAATTATTTCTGCCGAAATACAGCATTTGTCGATGGTATGTCCATTTACTTTATGGTAGACACAATAATACCCTCCAGTATCGGATTCAGGATGACTACAAATTTTATGAGTAAAAGGAAAACTTTTGTCGCCTTTTGCATGCAGAGATAATATGGGATAGGGGTTTGTTTAATTCTACATTGTCAGAATTCAAAACCTTTTTCCTATTATCTTTTATACTTTCATTCCATTTTGGTTTTTTGCTTGGGTGACTGAAACCGAACTTTCCTTCTTGAGTATCTTGTTGTGATTCTTTCTTGGCATGGTACAACTCATCCATACGAATGATTTTCTCTGCTTGGAAGTATTGTAGATCCTTACATCCATTAATATAAAGCTCTTTCCAAAGAGGAGTTTTCTTAATTAGTCCCAATTGAACTACTGTCAGCATTTCCCTATCGGATGCATTTTCTGCTTTTAGTGCTTCTGTGCTAAATCTCTTTAGGTGTTCACCATGGAATTCCCCGGTTTGTTTGATATTAGCTAACATGCTGGAGTCCATAGTTGGGATTTTGTATATGTAAAACTAAGCTATGAATTTGTAAGAAAATTGTTCCCAAGAACAAATGATCTTCTCCTGATAATTCTCATACCACTTGTCGGCTGCTCCATAGAAAGTCATGAGGAAAAGCTTACAACGGACTACCCTAGAAACATTATATAAATCCATTCGGATTTCAAAAGCTTGAAGATGATCGTCTTGATCAGTGGTTCCATCATACATGAGTGGAGGAATTCAAACGTGAGGTGAAATTACAATAGCAATGATTTCTTCTGACTGAGGAGTTCTTCGAAAGCTATTATTTTCCTTTAGGCTCAGGATTTCTTCCTTTTTAAAAATATCCTTTGCTATTTGGTTGGGAGCATCCCTTTGGTCAGTTTCGTCGTTGTAATAATCTCTATTATATTCTTGGATTGAACTATTTGATTGCTTAAGGAACCTTTTGGCTTGACTTTCTTGGTTTTCATTTCATTCTTCATCTTGAATTTTACTTAGGGATTGCACCTTGTCTTCCCCTTCCATAAGTTTCATCACCTTCAAAGATTCTTGAGATGGAACCCCTTCAAAAAACTCTCGCATAACCATTACTTGTTTTATTAAATCCTAGATATTAGTCTCATTACTTGCAAGTCTTGTTAAAGTTGAGGGTTGACTAATCTCCATATTCTATAAGTTGAAATTTGGGATATTATTATTTTCCCTGGCTCTCACCATTTTTTTGGCTCTCACCATTTTTCTGAAACAATTTTTTTTCATGCAATTAGTTTTGGAGAAAGCTATAAGGATTAGAGGTTCAAGACTTCCTTCTAGCATCAAAATGTTAATGAATAAATTTGTTAATACCTAAAAACATGTAAAAGATTGATTAATTAAAGGTCAGTCTCTTCGAAGCTAGTTGAGGTTGTTCTTTGAGGTTCATCAAAGTCGTAGGTAATGTATACTACAAATCAATATGTAATTTTGTGTGTCAAATTCATTGTCCCTTCGAAGGTAATTTTGTGTGTCAAATTCATTGTCCCTTCGAGGTTCATCCAAATCTATAGTAATTTTGTGTGTCAAATTCATTGTCCCTTCGAAGGTAATGTATACTACAAATCAATATGTTATAGGCAAGGTATGGACTAAGTCAATATGTTCGAAGAGATGTAAGTCAATATGTTTGACAACGTCCAAGTTTTTATTAAATATCAGTTCAATATGCAAATCACGAGTTTGATTATGTCAATAGGCCATGTAATTGTTTAATTTCCAATCCTTTATGTGTACAAAGTCCAAATATTACAATTGAAAAAATCCCCAAATTGATTTAGGGTTTACAAACTTGAAAACATATTAGAAATAGGAAGTGGAAAATCGGCCACTAAAACAGCACCCCCGGGTCGTATTTATAGAGGTGAAATGGTAAGGTATTCGACGCGGCAGGGTCTTCGACGTAGCAGGTCATTGACATGGTCAAACTACGGTGGAGTTGATAAGGACTTTAACGACTTTTCTATAGTAAAGTGCTAATTCTCCGCTTTGCTTTTTTGGTGGGAGGATGTGGCAACATCTCTGGCGGTAATGATAGCTTCACTAAATATAATGTTGGCGTCTTTTAAGGGATATGAAGATCGAAGTGCTATATTGAACAACAACGAAGAGTGGTGCCGCTTTGCATCATTTAACAATTATTAGTGTTAAAATCTTCATGGATATTGATAGTGTCCAACATCAATACCACTTTGCATAGACATGTGATTTCTTTCCAATGTTGACGAGACATGTCAATGAAGGGCAATGAGGCAACTCCTTTGAAGAGCTATGAAAAGCAATGAGAGAATACTTTCGAAGTGCTTATTACAAAGTGGGTCACATTTACATAATGTCGACCAGCCTCTCCGACATTGCTTTGTCCCTATTTTCATTTCATTGGCCATTAATAGCGAAGTGATGTTGATTCGACCTAATGTTTGCTTCGACGTTGTTAACCTGCAGCATCATTTTTCTGACACAAGGAAGGAGTAATATCACTTTATGGACGTCAAGGATGCTTTTCTTTCCAAACTATTCACACGCTATGCTAATAGATCATGGAGCGCGAAGAGACATATCGCCAAGGAGATATAGTGTCAAAATGATGAAGTGACGAGGAGATCATTATTGACGAAGAGACCATTAATGGTGAAGAGGTCTAGAGGAGTAATGGAATGCAAAGAGCTTAGTAGTATCAATTCCTCTATGAATGCATTACTCATTGCATCATTTTCGACGTTGAATTTTATGGATAACTGGTACAACTCTACCAAAGACAATGAGAGACTAGGTTCAGCTCCTCCGTAGATAATGGAATGTAATTCTGACCTATTCCATAAGTGGGACCACACATCACTAGAGATGATGGATCGTAATCTTTTCAAAAATCCCCAAAGAAAAAGTCAGCTTCGTATAAATATGAAGCATGATACTACAGAGACTGAATGCCCCCATACAGCATGGGGACAACAATGCAAAGGTATGACTTACTTTAATGAATAAATTTCAAATGATATTTAGTAAAAATACGTACGGCATAAGTAACACCATGCCACATGACTATGCGACACTCGTGGAAGTGAGGAAAACACTAATAGATGGGCAGAACCAATGTTCTTAACCCCTACGGGTTAGATAGACCTCTTACTTTGTAGATTGGATCGAACGACAGAGTACGGTACACTAATAGAAGAATTGGAAATAGGAAAAGAATTGGAAATATGGAAGCTATGTATCCATAACAACCTGAAAATGGTTATGAATCAAGCATTTTTGGGGTTCTAAGTCAATGGAGAATGGTTGGCATCGTACTTAAAAAGAAAAAGGGCAAAGGCTTTGCTTAATGTGCAAGAATGCTATATGGTTAAGCACATCCCATAGAAGGAAATCGAGATACTGATGGTTTGGGAAAATTTGGCTTCATTAGAGAAGGGAATGCTTTTGGATTGGTCATAGTAAAAACTTCACCCATAAACATAATGAAGCAAGGAAGGTGATGCACATGGCGACTGGGTACACCATACAGGATGGAAACCTATACAGAAGAGCTTTAACTAACCTGTTGCTAAGGTTCATAGCAGCAAGAGAAGCTAAGAAAATATTTGATAATGCACATCAAGGCAGTAGAAGAGATCACACTAGAAGGCAGACCCTAAAAAAGGAAATCCCACAGGCATTAATCTGAAATGGAGAACTTCCAATAGTTGTGGGTGGAGTCGTGTATGCAATGGTGGTTGCGAATTACTTTTTCGATTATGAAGTTCAACTCCAGATAATCTTGGATGATGGATGGCAGTTTGATAGTCAGGAAATCGCTAACTTCTATTCGTAGCATGGAATCAGGATAAGATTTCCTACATTGCTTCACTCATATGCCAATGGATAGGTTGAAGAAATCAACAAGTTTCTTAAAGCTCTCATAAAGGAGCATTTGGAAAATTATAAGGAAGCTCGGATGGATGAGCTGCCATTGGACTTTATACGTATCGCACATCCCACGAGACTACAATGTGGTATAATCTTTATTTTGGCCTATGATTTATTGTTTGTGCTTCCCATTGAAACAATAGTCTCATTCATAGGCTAATCCACTATAATTCAAAGGAGAATGAGGAATTCCTGAATATGCATCTACATCTGATCGTGGAGGAGTGGGATGAGGCTGCTTTGAAAACTACGGCACTCTGGTAGAAAGCGGTGAAACAATACAACTCTAGGATAGAGCATAACCTGTTTTAGGAAGCACGTCTACTCCTATAGCAAATTTCACCTTGGCCAGGGGCACCTGACCTGATCTGGGAAATATTATATTTTATCAGCTGGGATCTAGGGAATGGAGCCGACGTTCTCTTCAGCATAGATGAAGTAGTATTCGGGAAAACACAGAGTGCTCAAAACCTCGATTTTGTTTTGGTTCATTGACTATTGCAACAACATGAACTATGAATATGGGTATTGCTAATCATCATGGTCTTACCGAACCGCATAGAGACGATCAGTGCTATCAAACCACCATGAGGACAACCATCCCATACCAAATAAAGTCCTCGATTTCTAGGACATACAGGAAAGGCCGCTGCATACTGGAGAGTATTCGACTCTGGCACATCATGGAAAGCTTGGACAAATCATGAACAATAATCAAGAGCGAGATCAGCCCATGGTCAAGACATGACTGCCAAATGGGTGTTCACTATTAAGGATGGAACAAGCAACCAAACAATCATATGGAAAAACATATGATGATCAGTAACCAGGAAGAGGAGAATATGGACATGAATAAATAACAGATGCAACAATGCATAAACATCAAAAGAAGATTAGCTTCACGGCACAGGAGCATGATCAACCCACGTTCAAAACATCAAGAAACCACTTGCCTAGCAAAATATTTTGGGGATTGACTATGCAGTATGTATGGTAGCGATGAAGGAATAACTAGTGGACTAGCTTAGTAGTTGTATAGGAAAAATACATCGCAACCACAAATCTTAATTGGTCAAACTACAAACAATGCAACAAAATACACTTTGTCAAATACACATTCCACTAAACCACTGTATATTTATTTTCCTAGGGCACCATGACATTCTTGGAACATTCATAATATGATACGCAGCCCTTATGACATTGCGACGAGGAGGTTGAACCAAAAGGAGCAAAAGCCTACCGGACAGAGATGAGAATCAGTGTGAAATCATGCTAGATGATTATACAACTGAGAAAAAATGAACTATGAATGTCACAATGATAAATGATGTCTTGGAACAATCAATAAGCTTTCCCAGAGTGAACGAGGCTCTACACATATTAGAAGTGGAAAACATACCGAAAGGATGGGATTGAGGATATAGATATTTGAGGTTTGAGATAACCATCGCATGAGAAAGAAAGACGAGTTTAGATGAAACAAAGCAATCTTTGTATCTACGTAGCTTTGGGGGCAAGTATTGTGGCCATATTCTCCTGTGGCATAGTGAATATGAAATGACATTAAGAAGCATAGAAATAGTTGGAAGGTGCATTATAAAGGCACCATCATGTAACCACAAGGGCAAGGCGAAGCACAAGGGCAAATTTAGCATAGTTGGAAAATATAATCACTAGTAGAAAAAACGAATCAGACAACAGATATGCTCCATTGTCTAAATGTGTACCTTTCTGTCGTCTATTTCTGTGCCGTCTGATTATATATCAGACCATAAATATGCTCCGTCGTCTTATAATAACTAACACAACACATAAAAACAAAGTCGTGTGTTGTCTGATGTGTTGTTCTTGTTTTACAAATAGTAGAGATGAATATCATATGTTGTCTGAAAGTTAATAAAATAACAATTTTACGTAATCTTAATGAAATGCACATTTCTACTCATTGTTGCAACCGTCTTCTTACAACAGATAAATGTTCATTTAGAGCGGTTAAGATAACACAAATCAATTTTTACATGTGTTGTTCTTTCTTAAATGAAATGACACAAAGCAATTCAAATGACACAAAGCAGTTCAATTGACACAAAGCAGTTCAGATTTCTACTACATATAATATTAAACAAAACCAACGTCGACAAAAAATCCAAACACATCCTCCAAGCAACAGTTCAACACAAACTACACAAACAATGCAACTGAACCCATAGATACACAGAATACAACAAAACCAACATTGGCAAAACTGACCAAACAGGGTTCAATTGCAAGGTGCATATATTTACATAATATAATAGCAGGCATATATAGAATTTAGGCACTATGATTCAGCAAACTTGTAGACATACGTAGCCCACTCCACCCGAACGATATCAATATCCTTTTGGGAAAAGTATTGTTTACATCCTTCTCCCACTGCAACAAATAGGAAATGCAGAGGTTAACTTTACTCCGCATGTAACTTGATATATATATGCCTAAAAAATACAACATTGACATATATTACCTTAGTAGCCCATTGTTGATTCTTGTCTCCCACGAGTTCTTTCATGTAGCGCATAACCCACAATCCACATGTTAGCTGACCTCTCTGTTTTGGAGCTTCCTGAAGCATGCATAAATGTCAAATAAACATATAATTTAATCAATCATGTTGAGGAAAAAAGTCATCAGACTTGAGAAATATTGAGTACGTATACGCACCAAACAAGGCGTCCATCGAACTTTCTTTTCACCTTTCACTTTGTCCTAATTGTAAATTGCAATGGAGCTGCAAAGTAAACAAACATAAACCACCAAACCTTTGAATACATGTTTGGCCAAACTATCTCCAATGCATTTGAAGTTAATTTAAACAAACATTGGAATGTACAATCAGGACCAACCTAAATTACCACACTTTCACCAAAGTTTGTAAATTGCAATGAAGCTGCAAAGTACACAAACATAAAATAGCAATTGCACATACCTGTTCATAATATTAATCCATTCTTCACCACAAAATCGTCCTCTCAATGGATCCATGAAATGCATACTTTCTTCAGTAAGATTCACGACCGTCAAACACCAATGATTACTAATATTGAAAATTCCACTTAGCATTCATAACAAAGTTTACACAGCATGAGTCAAGTAAAAAAATTTATAGAACTATATAGAGAACCATACTGTACATACCCTAAGTTATACGGCACTAAAAAAATCTGATCAGGATTCCCTTGTTCATACCATTTGGCAAAACCAGAAGCTATTTTAGCTGAATATCCACATCCCCGTGCATCTGTAGAAGTAGGATATATGAAGGCAATCATTTCTACCATCTTAGATTTCTTCAGCGCTTCATAAAGGCAGCTATAAAAGCATATAAGAAAAGAATAATTAACACCAAATGCAACATTAAAAATTTGTGACTTGAGCGTATGTCTCAGCAATGACATGAGCAACACCAATGCATCATTAAAAGAATAATTAACACCTACCTCATATAAAAAACAATGGCTTGAGCAGATGTCTCAAGAGAATTGTGATTGCATGTATATCTCTCTTGAAGATAGTCACATTTGTTCGGAAACCGAATATTTCCTCGTCCAAAGTGGTGTTGATGTTGACCCCATTCCTTAGGGATGTGTTTGCCCATTGGCAAAGCACCTTCAGCACTGTAGGCAGTTTAGCAGGCAGTGTGTCGAGGTATTAAGCATCATCCAACCCATTGTGATCATATTTCCTCTTCCTCTTCTTGAAGACATAAGGCTTAACAACCTCCAAGTTATGTAAATAACAGTCAACTTGTTTATATCAAATTAAATAAAACATTGGTTATGTAAAAAACTTATGAATTAACCTTATGAAACAAAGTTGTCTATTTAATATTCCTCAATCATCTACAAATGATTACTGTAATCTTATTGCTTATGTTATGCATTTTATAACTGAACAACAATTTTCACAATAATTTGATTGAAGTTTCATTTTCAAATTAGGCAAGTGGTGAAGTAGTAACGGGTTTTTGTAAGAGAATAATTCACTCTTTAAACTAATCTTCATTTACTACACAAACTAGTCTGGTCATAAAAAAATATCAATTATTTTACATTAAATACATAAGAAGAACTAAGGAATACACTTATTCACCAATTATTATTCATCAAACTATCGTTTGCCAAAAGCTATGGTGTGCAAAAGTCATGGTTACAGCCCAAGTGACAACAACTGGTATGTTTGTTAGTGAAGGATTCATGATTTTTACTTGAAATGTAATAGTAGATACTAAAAGTATACAATATGTGAAGTCTATTAATATAAAGTGAATACATGGTAACCATGCATTGATACTGAAATTACCTTCTTAGTTACTACATTGGAGATCAAGCTTCTCGGCCAAGCAATATATGTACCACCAAGCGCATCTTGCACTGTCATAAATTCACCTTTGACAGGAATTGGTAGCAAGGCATCAGGAACAAGAGCTTTGGTGATGGAGACTGTTTGTACCAAAATTGGCACAACACTCTTCGGAAGTGTTTGAAGAGATAAAATGAAGAAAATAAATGTAAAAAGATGATTATCTAACAAACACTCCAAACAATAATAAGAAAAGCAGCAAAAGAACACAGAGATTTAGAGTGATTCGGCGTTTGCCTACATCCACTACGAAATGATTGACTTTTATTCACTTTTGCTTGTTGGTTAAAGCGGATTACAACAGTAAATTTCGAGTACAACAATGATTTTTGAATGCAACAATGGTTTCGACAGAGTCTGGATGTCAAAGAACCAAAAAGATCCCTTTTCTGTAGGTTCTGGGCTGCTATTTATAGGCGTAGACTGCAAATATCTCGCTCAGATCTTGGAAGACCACTTCTCTCACATGGGTGGGCCCACGCGGTCGATCCCATGTGATTTGCACACGATTTGGGATCGATACAAACGAGCTTCGTATCGATCAAAACCTCATCCAATTGAGTTGGGATTGATTGTGAGTGTTGCTGAGGATGTACGCAAGCTTTTATGAAAATTTGGTAGCATTTGGACTTGTAGATTGTGAGTTATGATCGATGCAAACTTGTGTTTTCTCTAGGATGTCGAATTCGTATCGATATCGTTCGCATCGATCTGTTCGTATCGCTTTTTGTCCATGTGCTCACAAGTTGACGTGGCGCTAACTCGTCGGACCGATCCACTTTTCATGCCGAGTGACTAAGTCTTTCATTGGATTCTTTCTTGTCCGTATCGATGCATTTCGGCCTTGTTCGTATCGTTCAGCTCTGCCTTGTTCGTATCGATTGTCATCGTTATGTTCATATCGATCGCTTAATGACTTACTTCGCATCGATAGCTGGGGGCCATTTCGTATCGATCGTTTGATGTTTTACTCGTATCGATCGTTGATCGATCGATACGAGCTGTGCAATTGGGATCGATACGAATTAACTCCAATCGATGGATTCAAAGTTGAGTGTGCGTGATGGATACGAACAACAGACAATTGATGTATACGAACAGATGAAGCTTGATGGATGCGAACAGATGGCTACGAACAGATGAAGGCGAGCAGATGGAGACGAACAGAGGGATGCGAACAGATGGAGATGAACGAATTGATTCCCTTGGTTTGCATGGATCATATCTTGAGCATATGACCTCGATTGACTTGAAATTTGGAACGTTGGCTTCCATAGCTTTGCTTGTCGTGTCATATCAATTGTAGCTCGATCCGGTCTCGGATAAAATTTGTTAGTATCTATGGTGAATCTGTGTATAACCGATCTTTGGGACGAATGTCTTTGGTCTCTAATCAAGTTCTTGGTGTCACGGCCTTGCCAAAAGGCGGGATAACATTTTTTCCCCCAAAGTACGTCTTGTGAGAACATGACGTGCTTTGAAAAGTTGCAATCTTTATTCCGAACATTCCTATTTGACCTGTCTGAATGGTTATCATTTTTTCATAGAAAGCTGTGACCTTTGATTGATTCTTCAATAATATAAATAATGAACTGTTGACTACCAATTGTTGTACCGTGTACCGTTGTAACTGAGTGATGTTGGATAACGATCTGTTGTTGTAATCGTCATCAAACGAGTATTCAACTCCTGCGAATTTTAAAAATTGGACGTTAGTCCATTATACATGAATGTACATTAGCCTGACTCCCGTTAGTGTTCGTATGTTCACGATTCGTTGTTAGGCTTTTTTTTTAGTTCAGTTTTTTTTGTATCGAATTTCGTATCGATCCTCTCCTAGATCGGTGTGAAATTCGAGTTGTAATAACGCTTGATGGTTGTTTTAGAGTGTCTCTTCATATCGATCCTCTCCTGGATCGATGTGAAAAGTTAAATGAAGAAGTCGTTCTTCGTATCGATGGCAAGCGACACGAATCGGTTGGTTCTTTGAATCATTTCATATCGATGGATACGAACCCAGACGGTCTTCATAATGATGGACATGAACTTGCCATTCCCCATCGATAGATGTTTGATCGATGCGAAGATGCCAATTTGCATCGATGGATTTTTTGATGGATGCGAATAGATGAATCTGTCTTCATAGTAATGTTCGTTCTTTGTATCGATAGCAGGATGGTTACGAACAAACGTTGCCTCAACTAGGTGGTCCATGGATACGAATAGCTCTCTTTGGACTGTTTTGGGCTGATGGATACAAAGCAGCGTCTTCGCATCGACAGATATGAAGGTTCCAAGTAGGCTTGCACGGCGCTTTTCGTATCGATTGAACTATGACCGTTTCAACCGGTTCTTGCCACTAGGATACGAATCGTTTTTCTTTTGAGTTCAAGTCCATATAAATACGCTTAGAACTTAGAAAATTTTCCACTTGCTTTCACTCTCACATATCGCCTTCGTATCGATCAGGGAAAACGAGAAAAAGAAATTGCCTTCGTCTTCGAGCCATTTAATTCGTTAATCCTTCGAACCAACTGCTCTAATTTGGTAATCCATTGAACGAATCCAACGTGTAAACGATGAGACTCGAAACCTTTGCCATTCCGTTTGCTTCCGTGACCGACTCTGGTGAAGTGGAGGCCGGAGATGGGCCAGAGCAAGGTCGAGGATGGAGGATATAACATCTGACTGATTTTGGAGAGGATGAAGTGAGGAGGGATGCATAGTTCACTACAACAAAAAGGACTTTTTATAGCATGTAAAAACCGCTATAAAAACTTTCTATAGCGATTCTATAATCTCCATAGATCAACATGTTGTAAAAAGTCTGGTAGATACTATAGCGTGTCATACTTGCAATGGAAACGTATTTTTCTTGCCATCTAAAATAGGCCATATTGGTGCAACTGCTTTTCTATAGCATTATGAAACGTGCTATAGAACTTTTTATGATGCATTTTAGTTGCTATAAATATGTCGACATGTTATATTATTATAGCATTTGAACGCGCTATGGAATCATCGTGTCAACCTTTTATGACACATTGAAATGCTATAGAAAATTCATTACTATCTATTATAGCACCGTCTTATTGCTATGAAAACTATTTAATCTTTGCAAAATGTTTTGTATAGCACTAACATGATGCTATAGTATAACAAAGCTGAAAATATTTTCTTTTTATTGCATAGTTAGAACGCTATAAAAAAAATTATTGCTCATTTTTTGCTGCCGTAACATTCAAAGCTTACAATTTTCAATTCTACTTATATATTATAACTCAAAAAACCACATTCATCACATTAACATAAGTACACAAATTGAGTCATAAGCCAAATCACAAAATATATATATATATATCCATAATATTTCATACATGAGGAATTAAACATAAATATTTGTGATAAAAATTAAACATAAGTACACAAATTCAGTGTGGCATACCAAAACGATACATATTAAAAATATTTTAATGACCGTCGATAAGCATGACCGATTTAAAGGAGAAAGAGTGTGACATCATGTATCAACCTCAAAAGCATCATACAACACCTATGAAGAAGAAACACAAACATACATATGTTAGTCAATATATATAAGTATGTATAAGTACAAAAGATGCATCGCCAAAGACTAAGTTACTGAAACTAGCATAACCCCTAATGAACCTGTTATTGTGATCAATCATGCTTTAAAGAAGCACACTAAGGACAGTGGCACTGGCTTGCTAGGATTCTGGGTAAAGTTGTAATCAATACAATCTGAAATCTATGTTTTATCCACTACTTCAGAACACAACAAGAACCAAATAATGTTTATATATACATCTACATCTATACCCTAATATGGTACATAAAAATGAACTAAATCATTCAATCATTTACACTCCACCTGTCAATGTCTTGCACTATCTATATATTGTATTGGCGATCAGAATATTTTACAGCCCTACCATGATAGAAACAAAAGAAGTTGTGTTTACTTGCTTAATTTTTATAAATGTGTTTACTTTTTATAAATGTACATAATTTTTATAAAACTTACTTAACATAGCAGGATTGTGGCATCAGTACACATGCATCCATAGACTATTTACTCATATGCATGTGTGCACATAGGTGCTCGTAGATTCAACACTTATGTGCATGTGTCATTTCATGAATTTGCATGACATAATTTCTGACTTGAATCGATGAAAATGAAAGAAGAAGATGAAAAGAAAACAAAACTCAAGAACTTACGGCATGATCGAACCGACCTTCTGACTTGAAAATCATGCACATGTCCAACCAACCCAAGCAACAAGTAGTTTTTGAACTTTTCCTTCCTTTAGTGCTTCCACCAATGAGTATTCATCGCGTCCATAGCTCGCCAAATACAACCATCATTTTCACCTAAAACATCCATAAAAATTATTCAAAGATGTTGAAGAAACAAATATTGAAGGTAATACTTTGTAGTTTATTTCTAAGATGGTGAACATTTCTAGACATTAATCAAAGAAACTAATGGTTGTGCTTTCAAATAACTAACTCAAAGAAACTGATGCTTCATTTGGAAAAAGAACGGTGAGGCAGGACAGGTCAGTGTAGACTACCATGTCTACGGCCAAATTAGGGTGAGGAAAAGGAGGGTAGTAGTTTATTTAGTAGATATTTAACATCGTCTCCTCCTGCTAATTTTTTAAGAATATGGGTTTCCAAGTCGGATCCCAAAGACAAGTGGTGGTGCATTTTGTCCACTGTGTCTTATAGATACTATGTACTTCTTATTTGCTTTCTTATAGTTGAAACCAGGATATATACCCAAAAATTTAAAGGAAGCATTCGATATTGTCATCAAAGGAAGAATCATTTGACGATGGACTTTTAGAAGATGCGATATAATGAATTTTGACCACCAATTCTTATATAGATACCAAGTTAAGCTACTTAATAATTAAATAATTCTATGTTTGAATGATCTGTCCTATCTTTTTGAACAATCCGTGTGTAATGCATGGGTTCGTGCTAGTTTTGCATAGTTCAACAAACCCAAAACAAAGTAAACAAGAAGTTGCGATGGATAAAAGAATACTATGTTTTTCCAAGTAAATACCTTTTGAAATATCCTTTAGGTTTATAGTGAATATTTCCAACTTCTGTATCTTTTTTTCGATAGTTCTGTATTTTACATGAAGCATCATATGCATAACCACACAGAGACCATTGGTTGACATGTGATAATAAACACAAAATGATTGGTTTATTAGGAAACCTACACCATTATGTGCATTATTTTTTATATTCCAGATAATACATCATAAAAAAAGATTACACTTGTATGCACCAATAAAAGAATATACATAGAAAAGGTCCTTAGACTGAGTGTTTTGAGTTTTGAGGAGAAGTGGATGATAAAACATAATTTAAACTTTTATCATAGTTCTTATAACGCACTAAAGGAAGGAAATATAGGGGATGGTAAAATTGCATTATATAATGGTACATATTAGGCTAAATAGAGATTTATGTAGCATTACGAACACTATAAAAACATTTCAAATATAAAACTGTAAAATAGAGTAAGGAAGTAACAAATATGTGTAATTTTGGACTTATGTATAGTTATGTTATAAGATATTTAACTTATATTTGTACTCTTCTATTTATATTATGCTCTTCCTTGTTCAGTCTGTTGCACTAGCCACCTTATTTCAAATTGCTACACCAGCCGGACCATTCTTCTATTTCTTTGCATCAGTTCTTGTGCAGTTTCAGTATCTTAGCAACTTACTCGACCCCACAGCCTCAAAACTATATCCTCCACTACACATTCTTGATGCCCGATCTACAGACTTTAGTTATACCAGATAATCTAGCCCCCTTCAACCCGTTGAAGAATCAATACATTTTCATCCAATATCATCAACTGCTCACAACAATAGCTTCATCGATGTAGCATTTAATCATGTCATCTGATTATGTTGCTTCTTCAGTATAGTCCCATTTCAATGTCCACCTTATGTCGTTGCTTCTATAGTTCAGTCCCACTTTAACATCCACCAGATGATGTTGCTTCTTCAGACCAGTATCACTTTATTGTCAACTCAACATAATTATGTAGCTTCATATCCCATCGTCTAGAGATCACTGTCTTCTGTCTTTTCTGCAGCTTCACATCTCATTCCTTCTGTTATTATGTACATGCCTGCTGACTTCTTAGATTCATGCCCACAACTTCACATTTCAACTGTTGTTATGTGTATGCCAGCAGTTCACTCTCTTTTTTGCATGCTGAATTCATCCCAACATGCCTATAGCTCGCTCTATTATGTACATGCCTACCACTTGAATTTTCATTGATACATGCTAACAACTACAACAATGCACTCCTACCTGCACAGTTCATGTCCTATTCCAGCATCTGCACACTCAGAACTTATAGCACTTTGCATACCAGACTTTATAGAAACATCCCTCTTCTCGTCTCGTTCACAACACTTCAGACCATATTATTTCTGCATTTCACGTTTTTACTTCCGAGCAGTTAATTAGCATTTTGGTCTTTTTAGTTTGCTCACACAATGTGAAGCACGCCACTACCATTTATTTTGTTGCATATTCCCTTACCGATCAATTTTCTGCTGATTCATTTGAGATAGTATTTAAGTTGACATGATTGATTTATGTATCTCATTATTTGCCAGGTATGTTGGTAGATTTTTAACTAGTTTTTTATTTAACAAATAAAATAAGTGCTCTCGGCTTATAGAGGATCACTCTTAAAACAAAAAATGTATGGTTTATGTTTAATTAATATTGTTCTATTTAAATATATTACTAGACTTTTACAACCGCTTTTCAGATATATATAATGTAATGTTGCAGGTTTTGACAATGAAGTTTAAGTCAGTTGTACAACCATTTCAGAACAAAATCTCCATTTTAGTTAACTGCTAAATCAAAAAGCTCCTTAACTTGAGAAAATAATACAGTTATAATTAAAATGTAGCCATACCTCATAAATCGAAAACTAATTATGAACAATAGTTAAATAAAATGTTTGCACACTAAACATATATTACGAAGAATATTATGTTCTAATTATGAACAAAACCAATTATAAATGTTGGATATTGTAATATATAATAGTAAATAAAAGTATAACATAATAGAAAATTCTTAAGAATTGTTAAATGCATAAATTTCAGTGAATCTAACAAACATAGAAAGACATCAGGAAATTAAGAGTCAAATGTGAATGTTCTAAACTTCCAAGAACTTGAACACTACTATAAATAAGTTTATCTACTAGTTTTGTGACTAGATACAAAAATTTATTTTTGGATGAATAATTGACTCTTAATAATGGAAGAGATTAATTATCTCTTTCAAATTGATATTTAAAAATTAATTATTGGAAAACATGTTGTGTAAAGTATTGAAAATATTTCTAATTTGTGAATTGTTTCTTTTAAGGATAACTATATGAGGTTAAGTTTAATTTTGAGTGTATTAACTTTTCGGAAAAGATGATAATGTTGGTAATGAATAATTTAGCATAAAGATTGTTTAGAAAATGTGATTCGAAAATAGAATGGTTTGGAAATTTTAAATCTCAAATTGATTTGAAAAGCTGAAATTTTATTTGGAAAAGTGCACTACTAAAACAGCGATAACTTGAGATTTATAACTCCAAATAAGCTCAATTTTTTCATAAATGAAAGAGCTTTCAGTAAGGTGGCAGTCAATGTCATAGTAGAGGCTAAAACATGAAAGGAAAAAAATAGACCTCTTACGGTAAATTGCATCTCCAACTTGATTTGAGCTGCATTCATATGCAAGTTCTACATATGCCACTTTTCACTCAGTTCTATTGCTAGGTCATTACGCCCCATTAGTAAATCCTGCCCAATCTGAATATCAAAATTTTAAAATATCATGTTTTTCTCAGATTTTTGATATTACATGTAATGCATATAAAAACAAATTCGAGAAAATGCTTTCGATGAGACACATTAATAATTGCAAAATTCATGTTACGATGAATATTTAATTGAAAAAATACAAGGAATACATTATAAAGAAAGAAATAAGCCATATAAGTGGAAAAGAAAAATGTTCCATGGTAAATTACAAAAAAGGGATGTCATGCCTTAGGCTAATACGCTGCTAGAAGCATTGGTAGTAGCTACTAATAACAAGCAGCTTATGTTCCATTTGTTCATTCATTCCAATAAGTGGTCAATGTCATTAATAGGCACTAACCGGCTTTTAATGTTAGTTGAACGCTTGATGTTTTCTATATCATAAAAACAATAACGAAGCACAATTTTTACTGTAAATAAAAACAGTTAAACTATTCAAACATTCAAGAATTAGACTTCTTACTCTAAAGAAACACAGCCTAATCATTCAAACGGATAAATAAATAAACATATAAAGAGAATCTAATGTTCCTCTTCTCAACGCTTCTATTTTCTTTTGTTTCTTAGAACTTTTTTCTATTGAATCTTAGAACCCTTATGATAAAAATACCATTATCCATGAGATGTTGATATATGTATAAACTGGTATTTTAGTCTCCATCAAGTTGTTTGCTAAAAATTGCAACACTATCTGCCATTATCAATAACAATACAACAGAAAAGAGAAGGGCAAAGAGAGCAGTAAAGAATTTCAATGAACAATACCTGTTCCGAACAAGCATCCCGAAGGTGTGCAAGGTGAAGGGCTTCCTCCCTTGTGTTTGCATACATACTACCTATCCTCCAAAGAAGGAGTTCAGATGCGATAATTGGAGGTCGAATTATAAAAGAAATGAAGAACTAGGGATTTTCAAGTGAAGATTATGAAGAGAGGCTTTTCGGCATTAAACGTTAGAGTAAGAGAAATGAACGCTGATTTTGGGCTTTCAGGGTAGGAATTTCAAAGGGATTAGCTAAGAGTGGTGATTTTGGAAGAAGAAAGTTAGGGTTTTGGAAGTGGAGATATGAAAAGGGGTTTCGTGTTAAACATTGGAATAGGATATACGAGCGGGAGAAAAAAAATTGACCGCCATTCCTTTTATCTTTTTATTTTAGACCCATAGGTTATACGATAGCATGATAACATGCAATTTTTATTTGTGAATAACTTAAAAATAATCAAATATAGGAAGTTGTATTACAGTGCCATCCTCCTATGCTATCTTTACAGAGTTTTCTTGTAGTGGTTTCAACTTCGTATCGATGAAAAGAAAGAGAAGGCTTAGCTTTGTATCGACTCTGGGCATGGGATTCGTATTGATGAGTAATTGATCGATGAAATAGTGAACTTCGTATCGATCCGGAGTGATAAAAATTCGTATCGATTAGATATAATCGATACGAAACCGAATAGCCAAAAACAGATATGAAACTCGTGGCAGGTGATTGATACGAATCTCATGGTTTGGGGGTCGATTCAGAACCAATAATCTTTGACCGATGCGAACTCTTTATAACTCGATCGATACGAAGTCATTGAGCTTCGATCGATACGAAGTTAATAAGTTTCGATCGATACGAAACCAAAGTTCTTTGCCGATAGACCTGAGCTTGGACCTTGATGGATAAGAAATTTCATGCATACTTGAATACTGGACTCCGACGAGCTTCTGCCTTGCATAATCGGACTTAACTGTTTCACTACATATTTGACTGCCTTTCGAAGCTCGTCGACGGAACTGTAACTTAACAAAATTTAACGAACTTTAACTTGGATCGATTTTCGAAGTCAGGATGTCACAGTTGTGACGGTCAGCGATGACGGTCACTCTGGTTGAATCTCGAAGTCTTGTCGTTTGAAAACTTTCTCAAATTCTGCAGAATTTCTTAAGTATTATATAGCACTGCACTACACAACACATCCTCGCTGTTTGCACAAAAAATGGACAAACACCTCAAAGTTGTATGATTTAGTAGATCTTATGTTGTTCTTAGTGATTTGGGTGATTTATGCAAATATATGAAAAGCAGGGACTAAACTGTAAAAAGATACGCAAGTTTATAGTGGTTCAGCCAGAATGTGCCTACATCCACTTTATATGTTATTTCTCTTCTCTTGTTTTGATTGCAAGTACAAAGCTTTAATACAAGTAAAAGAAAGTTGTTTGAAAGTTCTCTCCGTGCTTGAGCTCTCAAAACTTCTCCCCATTGTGGTACCCATGCCCCTCTATTTATAAAGTGAGGTTAGGGGCAGTGGCCTTGGATGTATATAGCTGCTGGTGGGCCTGGGCTGGTGTGGTTGGGCCTGGTAGCATTGGTTCGGCATCGCTTTGGTTCGGCATTACTTGGTTCGGAGATGGTTGGGGTAAGAGTTGGTTCAGGGGTTCTAGTCCGGTGAAGAGCTGGTTCGGTGAAGAGTTGGTTCGGCAACGAGGTGGTTCGGTGGTTGGAGTTGGTTCGGCAACGAGGTGGTTCGGCGGTTGGAGTTGGTTCAGCAACGAGGTGGTTCGGCAGTTGGAGTTGGTTCGGCAACGAGGTGGTTCGGCGGTTGGAGTTGGTTCGGCAACGAGGTGGTTCGACGGTTGGAGTTGGTTCGGCAACGAGGTGGTTCGGCAGTTGGAGTTGGTTCGGTAGACACTCCGGTTCGTGTTGCTTTGAAGTGGACCGGTGAGGTTTTAAGATGGAGGGTGGCTGGTCCAGTTATTCTGGTCTGGTGGTGAGGATTCGCCTAACACTTGCCCCCCAAAGTGGGGCGTATGCTGGCAGACGTCCTACTTTGTTTTTTGGTCATCTTCATTTGGCTCCTGAGTGCCGGTCCAGTTGGTCCGGTATCCTTCATTTGCCTATAAGTAGAGGCGTTAAACCTTCGTCCTTCCTTACTGAGTGAGATAGCCGAACCAACTAGGCGCAGAATTAAGGTTGACCGGATCAACTGAATACCAAGTCATACTTAACTGCCGCTCCAGGTGAGTTTGTCTTCGCCAAATGAACTTATGGGGTTGGACTACCGAATGGGAGAAAGGGTTTTCACATTGGAATGGCGAATGAGCTTCCACTTCGAATGCCGAATGAGCATCCACTTGGAATGCCGAATGAGCTTCCACTTTTGGGAATGCCGAATGAGCTTCCACTTGGAATTTACTGAATGAATTCGGAGATTCCGAGTGTTGAATGATCCCTCTACCGGATGGAATTTTATACCTGAATCACTAGTGAAACTCTAGATTATATAGTTCACGTGTCTTAACGATATACTTTCTTGCGTCTGCAGATAAATGTCCTAAAGAGTGGAAACCCGATCGGATAAAAAGAAGTCCCAGGGCGAAGGAGGATCTTCCACAGTGCCCCCTGCTCAGCCAGGACTAGAACGTCACGGAACTGACCCGAGATCACTGGTGGATGGGTACGGCCCTTAGGAGCTTCTGAACTCCCCGCCCGATTGCTTTCCCAGCTCCCTCAAGGAGGAGCAGCTTGATGTCATCTCCCATTCTTTCGGAATCAATAGAACGCGCATGCTGTTGCCAGGGAGAGAAGTTATGCCATACGACCCTCCCGAAGGGTACTTTGCCTATAGCTTATACCACTGTATGTGTGGTGCCATCCCGCCTCTTAATGCTTGGGTAGCCAGCTTCCTTACATATCTAAAGGTGGCCCCATTCCAGCTTCAACCCAACTCCTATGCTATACTAGTGAGCCTCTTCGTCATCTTCCAAAGGAAGTATGGGCGTGCTCCTTCCAACCGGGAGATCCGGTACTTATATAATCTGAGGGGCTATAAGAAGGGGTCCCCATATATCAGCTTGGAGTCAGCTGTAACCTTCAAGCCGGTCTTGGATATGTATTCTAAGTTCAGCATGTTCAAGAAGGAGTGGTTCTTCGTCAGGGACGACCCTGTTTCTATTCGGCGTTTCACCTCTGGATGTAAGTCGATGCTTTATTTATAATTTCCATTCGGATTGCGATACTTCTTCTCATACGTTTCCATTTTTGTTAGCGACAGGTGTCTTTGCGGTTGTGGAGACTGATCGCCTGGTTCAGACGGCGGCTGAGATAGAAGCTATCCCCGGGAGAGATAGATCAGCTGCCTACCTGATCAGAAATGCGACCCTTCTGGAGTATAACTTGATCCTCCCACGGCAGTCAGTAGTCAAGCTGAGGGAAACGGTGGAGGAGAGGGCGGCTGCTCAGGCTAAGGGAGGTGTCACGGTAGAGAGTGGCATAAGGAAACCTTTCACGAAACCTCCAGCTGTCGGAGGTAAGAAACTTAGGAAGTCGGACGGTCCTTCCCCCAGCAATTGTCCACTTACCCAGGGGGAGGAAGACGTAGAGGGGGAAAGAGGTGAGGGTGGAGATGGTTGGGAAGGTGATGATGGTGGCGATGGCATCGGAGCCTTGCTTCCTGGGCAGGCAGGCGAGATTCAGGAGTGAACGGATGATGCATTTTGTCAGGCTTTTGAGGGGCTGGACGGAGAAACGGCTTTGGTAGAGAAAACCGGGAAAGCCGACAAGGCTGGGACCGGTGCAAGCGAATCTTCTCAGACTACTCCAGCCAAGGTGGCTCTGACGACTCAAGGTGAACTTTTGACTCCCGCAGGCTCCATTTATGATAGGGACTTAGGAATATCTTATGATCCGCTCCCGTCCTGGAATGAGATCCAGGACTCATTGCAGTATCCTACCCCTCCCCCGGGTTTGTATAACAGATGTGTTTCCTTTCTTCTTTTAACTTTTAATTTACCGCGTTTCTTGAATTATGGATCAATGTAAGCTTGTGACACTTGTTCTTTACATCAGGAGCAGGTAAAACGGCCAAGGCCTCAGATCTTCGGCAGAGGCTTGAACAATACAAGCTCTCCAAAGCTTCCGCCAAGCCGAAGACTCCGACCCACCGTTCCGGGGATGTAGTCGACTACCATCCTCTTCTCGGGGTTATTGAAGAGGGTATTCAGAAGAGAAAGAGGAGTCATCCCTTATCCGAACCTTCACTCGGTCCCCAGCCCCCAATTCAGCCCCTTCATGATATCACAGAGGAGGATACTGAGTTCACACTGTCTACGCACCTGTCTGAAAATCCTACCGTTACGCAGATTGATCGTCCTGGTTTGGCTCGTAATCCATTTGCGGGTCACCCTGATATGGATCCAGGTTCCCATGATATTACCTTTGACGAGGTTACCGGTGAGCACCTTCTTCCCCGCAATCCCATGGTACGGGTGCTTGATGAGGCTAAGTCCTTAGACCTCGATTTACTTACCACTCGGGTAATTACCATGGGAGACGAGGCCAAGGCTAATATTGATCGGGTGGCGGAGGAGACTAGGAAGCTGATGGGGCATCATGCCCGGCTGGTTAAGGCTGGAGAGGAGATTGGGAGTGCCAACATCCGACTACGATTGATGGTTTCGGATCAGGCCAAACAGCTTGCTGATCAGGCCATTCAGATTTCTCAGCATGAGGCTGCCTCCGAGCGGTTGAGGAAGACTATGGAGGAGGCTAGTAAGGCGGAATTGCGGAAGATGGAGGCTGCTTGCAAGGAGCAGATAAATATAGCCATCTCGACAGTGGACGAGGTTCGGAGGGCGGATCTTGAGCAGGTAGAGGAGTTGTCGGGGAAGCTTGAAGCCGCAGAGCTTACTCAGGTCAGGCTAAAGGAGGAGATGGAGGCGATGAGGAGGTCCCTTCAGGCTGACTGCTCGCAATACCGACTGGAAAGGGATGCTTCCATTGCAAGGCTATCGGTTTCTGAGGCCCGTATGAGGGAGTTTGAGGAAAATGAGGGGATGATGGACGATATGCTGCAGGACATGTACTTTCGCACTTGGAAGCAGGGCAGCTTATCTTGGATGGACGACTACCCCCGGGTTATGGCTAGGATTTACCTCAGGGCTCTAGAGGAGGCCAAGGCTGAGGCGGATAAGGAGGGTGGAGCGGCTTTTAGGATGGATGTGGTCACCGCTCAGTTTACCAAGGAGGAGAAGATAGCGGTGAAAGAGGGGATGCGGTTGTTCGCTGTTGAGGAGGCAGGTGTGGAAGTAGGGGATGATGACCAAGACGATCAAGGGGAAGTTACTGGTAATCTCTACTCCATTAGTTTCTTCTTTTGTTAACTCTGTTGCTTATCACTAATGATTTCTTTTTCTGACCGGACAGGTGGGCAACAGGACAAGGACAAGACTCCGACGCAGCCGGCTCCCTGATTAGACTTGGAGAATTCTTTTTGTGGATTTGACATGGCAGTATATGTTAGTCTTAAAACAGTAGAGTAACTTTTAGGTTGTAATTCTTGCTACTTGTAATAAATAGCTTTATTCTTGATGTGCAATCCTTTAACTTAAGCTGATCTTGTCGTCTTTTGAATGTTTTTGCTATTTTGACATGTTGCCTAAGAAATATAGCTATGCATATTCTTGTAATTAAATTGTGTTTGGTGCCAGGTTCTTGTTTAAAATATGACTTGCAGTGTTAGCGTGAGGTGTGAACAAATTATAGGCATATATGAAAGAAGGAAATACCGCCCCTTATATTTTGCTTGTAGATGGCAACTTTGAATATCTTGTGTGACCGAGTAAGGGATGCGGTCCAGTATTTTGCTGTGAGTATCCGCTTCTATTAGTGAGTGTCTCCTGTTTTGTGTTCTGCACTTCAGGGATTGTTACAGAGGAAAGGAGAAAAGTTTCTTAAGTAAAATTGGAATATGTAAAATAGTAAAACTTCCAATCACGGAAGGCCTTCGATGTGCTTTAGTTCGTGGCAAATGGGCTTTGTAGTCACTTTCCCTAGTTGTGGGTCTTGGAAACATTTGTCACCTATCTTACACCTCCGCGGGGAGTTAATTTTTTTTTACCACAGCCGTACTTAAGACACATCGGAGCCGAGATCGCGCACAGTAACTACCCGGGCCATTATGGCCCGTAATCGTGGGTATTATTCGATTTACTATGGCCGGCTAGCGCGGGTGCCGATCGTCAACCGTGAACTGCCCCTGGCTGGCCACACCTTATGTTGGGGCTTATAATCGGTACACAGTTGCCGGCGAGCCGAACGCCGTAATGAGCTGCCTCGGCTATAGTCGGCCTTCTCGGTGGCTTATAATCGGCTCATTACAATTGGCTTTAAGGGCCGTCGCGAGCAATGAGTTAACCCGCAGCAGAGGGATGCTGGAGTGAAAGTGTCTCATTGGCGAGGGCATAGATTCGCATAGTACCTGTTAGGTCTTGTCCAGATGAAGTTGAGCTGTGGAGTGCCTCGAATTGAAATGCTGTATGCAAAGGATTTTGTCCAAAAGAAAAGGATAAAGTTAACAAGCAGCCAAGATATAAAGCAACAAGTTAAAAAAAAAGAGACAAGGTTTTTTAAAGTGGTTCGGCACGAAAATGCCTACGTCCACTGATTCACTTTGTTAATTCACTTCATATGGGCAATACAAGTTAAGAAAAGTATCGACGGAGGTGTTGGATGTTCCATGCCCTCTGGAACACCTCTCCGTCCACTGTTGACAAAATATAAGCTCCGTTGTGGAGATCTTTATGGATTACATATGGTCCATCCTAGATTGGGTCTAGTGCTCCGGGGCGAGGGAAGATTCGCTTGAGGACAAGATCCCCTTCTTGTAAGGTACGATGCTTGACTTTGGAGTTGTATTGTGCCGCCACTTTCTATTTGTGGGCTGTTGCTTTAAGGATTGCATCATTTCTTCTCTCCTCAACTAGATCCAAAGACATGTGAAGGAGTTCTTCGTTCCCTTCTGGGTTATAGTGGATCCTACGGTGGGAAGGCACAAAGGTTTCAACTGGGAGCATAGCCTCCGATCCGTATGCCAAAGAGAAAGGAGTGTGCCCCGTCGATGTTCTGAAAGATGTGCGATAGGCCCATAGTGCCGTAAGGAGTTCATCCACCCAAGCGCCCTTTGACTTTTCGAGCTTCTTTTTTATTAGAGTTTTCAGAATTTTGTTGACTGCTTCGACTTGTCCGTTTGCCTGGGGATACGCTACGGATGAGAAGCCTTTGTGAATTCCGTGTTCTTGGAACCAGTTGGCGAATTCCTCGCTGTCAAATTGAAGTCCATTGTCTGATATGATTTTGAGTGGGACTCCGTACCTGCACAGAACATTTTTGATCAAGAAGTTGATAACTTTTGTTGAAGATACTTTATTCAAAGGTTCCGCTTCCGCCCATTTGGTGAAATAGTCGACTGCCACTATAGCATATTTGGCCCCGCCTCGGCCCATTGGCAGTTCACCGATTAAGTCGATTCCCTATATTGCGAAGGGCCAAGGGCTGGTCATTTGAGTAATTTCAGTTGTTGGTAGCCGCGGAATCTTAGCAAACTTCTGGCATGTGTCACACTTTTTGACGAGATCTAAGGCGTCCTTGCTTAAGGTAGGCCAAAAATATCCATATCGGAGTGTCTTCTTTGCTAAAGTTTGCCCTCCGGTGTGATCTCCGCAGCTTCCATGATGGATGTTAGATAAGATTTCCTTGGCTTCCCTCCCAGCGACACACCTTAATAACGGGTTAGAGAATCCGCGCCGATAGAGGACGTCTTCTTGTATTGTGTAGCGGGATGCTTTCCTCAAGATTTTCTTGACTTCGTTACGCCCGTTGGGTAGTGTGCCGCTTTGTAGGTAGTCTCGGATGGGAGTCATCCTAGTTGCTTCTTCGGTTGTAGCTATCAGATTCACTTGCTCAAAACTTGGGGCCAGTTGCTTCGAGATGGTTACTGCCCCGAAGATGGCGATGTCTCTCACACTTGCTTGCTTCGCCAATTCGTCGGCCTCTTGGTTATCTTCCCGAGGGATGTGTTTGACTAGGTAGTGGTCCAATCGGCTGAGAAGTAACTTGGTCTTCTTTATATATGCTATGAGTCGTTCTTCTCGAGCTTGGAATTCTCCTAGTATCTGGTTAACAATAAGTTGAGGATCGCTATGAAGACACAAAGAATTGGCTCCGATTTCTATGGCGAGTTCTAATCCAGCTATCAGCGCTTCATATTCTGCATCGTTGTTGGTGGCAGCGAACTCCAACCTTATAGCATAGTGCAGCTTATTCCCCCTGGGAGTGATTATTACCACACCTGCCCCCGAGCCTTGTTCGTTCGATGCGCCATCCACAAAGAGATTCCACTTGATGTCTTTTGCTATTTCCAATTGCTCCTTATCTTCGTTGGTAGTGAATTCTGCAATGAAATTAGCCAAGGCTTGTCCCTTGATGGCGGTGCGAGGGTGATAGGTGATATCATACTGACTTAGTTCAATGCACCATTTAAGTAGTCGCCCAGAAGTGTCGGGACGATGGAGTACCTGCCTCAGTGGTTGATCGGTCAGGACTTTGATGGAATGGGACTGGAAGTAGTGACGCAATTTCCGTGATGAGATTAGTAAACAGTATGCTAGCTTCTCGAGTTTAGGATATCTGACTTCTGCCCTAGTAAACCTCTTGCTGACGAAGTAAACTGGCCGCTGCGTGTGGTTGTCTTCCCTTACCAAGGCAGCGCTTAGGGCGTGAGATGACACAGCAAGGTATAGGTATAATTCTTCGCCTTCGCTTGGAGTCGAGAGTACCGGTGGTTTCTGGAGGTGTTCGATTAAGTTAAGGAAAGCGGTTAAGCATTCGTCAGTCCATTCGAACTTTCCTTTGTCTTTCTTTAGAACTTCGACAAAGGGAACGCACTTGTCTGTTGCCTTGGAGATGAATCGGCTTAGGGCGGCCACTTTTCCATTCAAACTTTGCATTTCCTTCCGAGTGGAAGGTATCTTGATATCCCTTAGCGCTCGGACTTGTTTAGGGTTTGCTTCAATCCCTCTAGCATGTACGATGAATCCTAAGAACTTTCCTGATGACACTCCGAAGGAGCACTTAAGTGGATTCAACTTCATTCCATACTGTCGAAGTACCTGGAACATCTCGCCTAGGTGGCTTACGTGATCTTTGGCCTTCCTTGACTTTACCAGCATGTCATCCACATATACTTCCATATTTTGTCCTATTAGCCCTGCAAACATCTTGTTGACGAGGCGCTGGTAGGTGGCTCCTGCATTTTTAAGTCCGGAAGGCATTACCTTATAGCAGTATAAACCCCGGCCAGTGATGAAACTAGTGTGGTCTTGGTTGGGAGCATGCATAGGAATTTGGTTATATCCTGAGTATGCATCCATAAAAGACAGGAGCTCGTGCCCGGCTGTGCTGTCTGCAAGTTGGTCGATTCGGGGAAGTGGGAAGCAATCCTTTGGGTAGGCGTCGTTTAGGTTGGAAAAGTCAATGCAGGTTCGCCACTTCCCATTAGCCTTCTTTACCAGTACCGGGTTGGCGATCCATTCCGGTTAGATAGCTTCTCGTATAAAGTCATTGGCGAGTAGATTCTTTACTTCTTCATCGAGGGCTGCTGATCGTTCTACCCCCATACTTCTCTTTCTTTGTTTTACGGGCGCCTTGGTAGGATCAATGTTTAATACGTGGCATGCTATGTCGGGGGAGATTCCGGTCATGTCAGCGTGTGACCATGCGAATACATCCAAGTTGTGGCGGAGAAAATCGATGAGTTGTTCCTTCAATTCGGCTTTTAGTTGGGACCCAATTTTCAGTAGTCTACTTGAGTCGTGCTTGTCTACAGATATAAACTCCATAGCCTCTGCAGGCTCGGCGGTGGCCTCCTCCTCTTTGTCCCTAGGGTCTAATTCATTGAAAGGGTCGCTGGTATATCGAAGAGGAGGGGCTTTCTTTAGTTGCTATGCTTCTAGACTTTTCGTGCAGAGGGAAATCTCTACACCCTTCCCTTTATCCTTCCTGTGGTTGTTGCGAAGTTCAGTCACATAGCAGTCTCGAGCAACGTCCTGGTCTCCTTCTACTTCCCCTATTCCATTGTCCGTTGGAAACTTCATCTTTAGGCACCATGGGGCTAGGACAATTTGGAAGTCAGACAAGGCTGGTCTTCCTAAGAAGGCGTTGTAGGCCGAATGGTTTTCTATTAGCACGAACGTATGCTTCCGTACAATGGAGCGGGGATGGCTTCCAATCTCAACAAAGAGGTCCAGTTGCCCGAGGGGCATCTTAGCATCCCCGGTGAAACCGTGTAGTGGTTTATCATAGGGAGATATATCCTTCACTGATAGCTTTATTTTGTCGAATGCGTGTTTGAACAGGATGTTTACTGAGCTTCCAGTGTCTACCAGGATTCGGTAAACTTCGGCGGGACCGAGTCGGGCAGAGATGACCATGGGATCCATGTAAGGGTACTGCCTTCTTGGTCACGCTTACCGAATGTGATGTCATTACTTTCTTTCCGCTTCGGGTGGCGCTCTTCTATAACCGAATTGACACAGTCTCTATTGTCTCTAAGCGACTTTCCATACCTTTCCATCTCTTTCCAGCTTCTGTTCGCGATGTGCGATCCTCCTGAGATGGTATGGACCACTATTTTCTCTTGACTAGAGCTGCTAGCGTTGCGGTTTCCTCTGCCGGTGTCCGGTGAGGGTAGCCTTGGGTTTTCATTGGTAGGAGCTGGAGTCCTGTCCTGACTTTTTACATAACGTTCCAGTTTCTTCCTTCTGATGTGTTCCTCAATTAGATCCCGGAGATGATGGCATTCATTGGTATCATGCCCGTGAGATTCGTGGAAGCGGCAGAACTTTCCAGATTTCTGCGCGTTATCTGATTCCTTTTTGTATGGTGCGCGTTTGTATCTAACTTCTCCTTGGGTGGCAAGGAAGATATTTTCGACGGTCTCATTCAAAGGAGTGTAAGTGTCGAATCTCAGCCCAGGCCGAGATAGGTGCTTTTATCCCTTCTTGCCCCCAGCATTGTCTCTGGAATCATTTCTTCGAACGTCCCTTTCCACAGCGGGGGCGTTGCTGTGAGTTGCCTTATTTTGCTGTCCTGACTGCCCCTCAATGGCAGCATCCTCAAGCCCCATGTATTTCCCAGCTTCATGGAAGAAATCGGGTAAAGTAGCTGGTTTTTCTTTCGTCAACCTTCTAGCAAATTTAGTGTTCGGATGCACACCACTACAGAGGGCCATTAGGATAAGCTTCTCATCGGCATCTTGGACTGCGGCTGCTGCGGCATTGAATCGGGTTAGGTATTGCTGCAGTTTTTCTCCAGGTTTCTGTTTGACGCTGGATAAGGAATAAGCGTCCTTAGGTTGAACCACATGGATGCAGAACTGACTGATAAACTTTTCTTTCAACATTTCCCACGAGCTGATGGATCCCTGGGGTAGATGACAGAACCAGGAGGTAGCGAGATCTGCTAAGAAGAGCGGAAAGCATTTGCATAGTACTCCCTCTGTTGCTCCACTCATGAGCATATGTTGCATGTACCTCTGTAAGTGTACAACGGGGTCGGAGGTTCCTTTGTAAGGTTCCATTGTCGGCATCTTCCATTCTCGAAGGGTGATAGCAATTTCGATATTGCGGGCGAAAGGGCTGGTTACCCTAGCGCCTATCCCTCGATCTCTTTGCTCCCGTTGGACACACTCTCTGAATAAGCGTGCCATCCTTTCATCAGAATTTGGAGCAGATAGAAATGAGTTTGGTTCTGTTCTATGGGATTGATTCCGTCCAAATGATCTATAGGGATGGTATCGTCTATCGTTCCTCATATTTTCCAACGGTTGCCTTTGATCTTCTGGGAGCATGCTAGGGTCAGCTATAGTTGGCCCTTGCCTTGATCTTCCCCTGCTGGGTTCTGATCTAAGCACTTCCTCGGGTCCAACTTCGGGCTGGACTCTAGCTCGGCCCCGTTCACCGGCGTTTCCGTGGTTAGGCAGTATGACAGGCTCAGCTACAGTTGACCTCCGTCTGGTACCTCCCCCGTTGGGTTCGGTACCAAACGTTTCCTCAGGCCTAACTTCGGGCTGTGCTCGGTCTCGGCTCCTACCATGGCTACTTCTGCCGTTAGCTCCTTCGAAGAAGGAAGATCTTTGTTGTCTCTGAGATCCTCCAGACTGGGACTCGCCCCATGTTTCAGTGTTGCGGTTGGATTCTTCAGCATCCATTAAGCGTGACATGAGATGGTCCACCAAGGCTTCCTGCTGGGATGTGAAGCGGTTAGTTACTTCAACCACAACTCTGTCCAAATCTGCCCTAGTAATTGCTGCAGGCTGTTCTGTGGCAGGAGTGGTTGGGTTAGCCTGTCCTTCATTTGTTACTGTTGCTGGAGGAGGACGATCTACTTGATTCGTGACAGCTGGATCTGGAAGACTGCTGGATGCGATGTTTTTTCCTTTATTAACATCTTTTCTCTGTTTGGGAGGCATGTTTTCCAAGTGGCGGACGATGCTGTTAGGAAAACTTGTTAAGTGGATGAAGCTGATGCTTCGAGCTTCTAGTTCTTAGTGAAAGCACCAAAAATGTTTGCACAAAAAATGGACAAACACCTCAAAGTTGTATGATTTAGTAGATCTTATGTTGTTCTTAGTGATTTGGGTGATTTATGCAAATATATGAAAAGCAGGGACTAAACTGTAAAAAGACACGCAAGTTTATAGTGGTTCAGCCAGAATGTGCCTACGTCCACTTTATATGTTATTTCTCTTCTCTTGTTTTGATTGCAAGTACAAAGCTTTAATACAAGTAAAAGAAAGTTGTTTGAAAGTTCTCTCCGTGCTTGAGCTCTCAAAACTTCTCCCCATTGTGGTACCCCTGCCCCTCTATTTATAGAGTGAGGTTGGGGGCAGGGGCCTTGGATGTAAATAGCTGCATCAAAGTCCTGACCGATCAACCACTGAGGCAGGTACTCCATCGTCCCAACACTTCTAGGCGACTACTCAAATGGTGCATTGAACTAAGTCAGTATGATATCACCTATCACCCTCGCACCGCCATCAAGGGACAAGCCTTGGCTGATTTCATTGCAGAATTCACTACCAACGAAGATAAGGAGCAATTGGAAATAGCAAAAGACATCAAGTGGAATCTCTTTGTGGATGGCGCATCGAACGAACAAGGCTCGGGGGCAGGTGTGGTAATAATCACTCCCAGGGGGGAATAAGCTGCACTATGCTATAAGGTTGGAGTTTGTTGCCACCAACAACGATGCAGAATATGAAGCGGTGATAGCTGGATTAGAAATCGCCATAGAAATCGGAGCCAATTCTTTGTGTCTTCATAGCGATTCTCAACTTATTGTTAACCAGATACTAGGAGAATTCCAAGCTCGAGAAGAACGACTCATAGCATATCTAAAGAAGACCAAGTTACTTCTCAGCCGATTGGACCACTACCTAGTCAAACACATCCCTCGGGAAGATAACCAAGAGGCCGACGAATTGGCGAAGCAAGCAAGTGTGAGAGACATCGCCATCTTCGGGGCAGTAACCATCTCGAAGCAACTGGCCCCAAGTTTTGAGCAAGTGAATCTGATAGCTACAACCGAAGAAGCAACTTGGATGATTCCCATCCGAGACTACCTACAAAGCGGCACGCTACCCAACGGGCGTAACAAAGTCAAGAAAATCTTGAGGAAAGCATCCCGCTACATAATACAAGAAGACGTCCTCTATCAGCGCGGATTCTCTAACACGTTATTAAGGTGTGTCGCTGGGAGGGAAGCCAAGGAAATCTTATCTAACATCCATCAGGGAAGCTACGGAGATCACACCGGAGGGCAAACTTTAGCAAAGAAGACACTCCGATATGGATATTTCTGGCCTACCTTAAGCAAGGATGCCTTAGATTTCGTCAAAAAGTGTGACAGATGCCAGAAGTTTGCTAAGATTACGCGGCTACCAACAACTGAAATTACTCAAATGACCAGCCCTTGGCCCTTCGCAATATGGGGAATCGACTTAATCGGCGAACTGCCAATGGGCCGAGGCGGGGCCAAATATGCTATAGTGGCAGTCGACTATTTCACCAAATGGGCGGAAGCGGAACCTTTGAATAAAGTATCTTCAACAAAAATTATCAAGTTCTTGATCAAAAATGTTCTGTGCAGGTATGGAGTCCAACTCAAAATCATATCAGACAATGGACTTCAATTTGACAGCGAGGAATTCGCCAACTGGTGCCAAGAACACGGAATTCACAAAAGCTTCTCATCCGTAGCGTATCCCCAGGCAAACGGACAAGTCGAAGCAGTCAACAAAATTCTGAAAACTCTAATAAAAAAGAAGCTCGAAAAGTCAAAGGGCGCTTGGGTGGATGAACTCCCTACGGCACTATGGGCCTATCGCACATCTTTCAGAACATCGACGGGGCACACTCCTTTCTCTTTGGCATACGGATCGGAGGCTATGCTCCTAGTTGAAACCTTTGTGCCTTCCCACCGTAGGATCCACTATAACCCAGAAGAGAACGAAGAACTCCTTCACATGTCTTTGGATCTAGTTGAGGAGATAAGAAATGATGCAATCCTTAAAGCAACAGCCCACAAATAGAAAGTGGCGGCACAATACAACTCCAAAGTCAAGCATCGTACCTTACAAGAAGGGGATCTTGTCCTCAAGCGAATCTTCCCTCGCCCCGGAGTACTAGACCCAATCTGGGATGGACCATATGTAATCCATAAAGATCTCCACAACGGAGCTTATATTTTGTCAACAGTGGACGGAGAGGTGTTCCAGAGGGCATGGAACATCCAACACCTCCGTCGATACTTTTCTCAACTTGTATTGCCCATATGAAGTGAATTAACAAAGAGAATCAGTGGACGTAGGCATTTTTGTGCCGAACCACTTTAAAAAACTTGTCTCTTTTTTTTTAAACTTGTTCCTTTATATCTTGGTTGCTTGTTAACTTTATCCTTTTCTTTTGGACAAAATCCTGTGCATACAGCATTTCAATTCGAGGCACTCCACAGCACAACTTCATCTGGACAAGACCTAACAGGTACTATGCGAATCTATGCCCTCGCCAATGAGACACTTTCACTCCAGCATCCCTCTGTTGCGGGTTAACTCATTGCTCGCGACGGCCCTTAAAGCCAACTGTAATGAGCCGATTATAAGCCACCGAGAAGGCCGACTATAGCCGAGGCAGCTCATTATGGCGTTCGTCTCGCCGGCAACTGTGAACCGATTATAAGCCCCAACATAAGGTGTGGCCAGCCAGGGGCAGTTCACGGTTGACGATCGGCACCCGCGCTTGCCGGCCACAGTAAATCGAATAATACCCACGATTATGGGACATAATGGCCCAGGTAGTTACTGTGCGTGATCTCGGCTCCGATGTGTCTTAAGTACGGCTGTGGTAAAAAAGAATTAACTCCCCGCGGAGGCATAAGATGGGTGACAAATGTCTCCAAAACCCACAGCTAGGGAAAGTGACTACAAAGCCCGTTTGCCACGAACTTAAGCACATCGAAGGCCTTCCGTGATTGGAAGTTTTACTATTTTACATATTCTAATTTTACTTAAGAAACTTTTCTCCTATCCTCTGTAACAATCCCTGAAGTGCAGAACACAAAACAGGAGACACTCACTAATAGAAGCGGATACTCACAGCAAAATACTGGACCGCATCCCTTACTCGGTCACACAAGATATTCATAGTTGCCATCTACAAGCAAAATATAAGGGGCGGTATTTCCTTCTTTCATATATGCTTATAATTTGTTCACACCTCACGCTAACACTGCAAGTCATATTTTAAACAAGAACCTGACACCAAACACAATTTAATTACAAGAATATGCATAGCTATATTTCTTAGGCAACATGTCAAAATAGCAAAAACATTCAAAAGACGACAAGATCAGCTTAAGTTAAAGGATTGCACATCAAGAATAAAGCTATTTATTACATGTAGCAAGAATTACAACCTAAAAGTTACTCTACTGTTTTAAGACTAACATATACTGCCATGTCAAATCCACAAAAAGAATTCTCCAGGTCTAATCAGGGAGTCGGCTGCGTCGGAGTCTTGTCCTTGTCCTGTTGCCCACCTGTCCGGTCAGAAAAAGAAATCATTAGTGATAAGCAACAGAGTTAACAAAAGAAGAAACTAATGGAGTAGAGATTACCAGCAACTTCCCCTTGATCGTCTTGGTCATCATCCCCTACTTCCACACCTGCCTCCTCAACAGCGAACAACCGCATCCCCTCTTTCACCGCTGTCTTCTCCTCCTTGGTAAACTGAGCGGTGACCACATCCATCCTAAAAGCCGCTCCACCCTCCTTATCCGCCTCAGCCTTGGCCTCCTCTAGAGCCCTGAGGTAAATCCTAGCCATAACCCGGGGGTAGTCGTCCATCCAAGATATGCTGCCCTGCTTCCAAGTGCGAAAGTACATGTCCTGCAGCATATCGTCCATCATCCCCTCATTTTCCTCAAACTCCCTCATACGGGCCTCAGAAACCGATAGTCTTGCAATGGAAGCATCCCTTTCCAGTCGGTATTGCGAGCAGTCAGCCTGAAGGGACCTCCTCATTGCCTCCATCTCCTCCTTTAGCCTGACCTGAGTAATCTCTGCGGCTTCAAGCTTCCCCGACAGCTCCTCTACCTGCTCAAGATCCGCCCTCCGAACCTCGTCCACTGTCGAGATGGCCATATTTATCTGCTCCTTGCAAGCAGCCTCCATCTTCCGCAATTCCGCCTTACTAGCCTCCTCCATAGTCTTCCTCAACCGCTCGGAGGCAGCCTCATGTTGAGAAATCTGAATGGCCTGATCAGCAAGCTGTTTGGCCTGATCCGAAACCATCAATCGTAGTCGGATGTTGGCACTCCCAATCTCCTCTCCAGCCTTAACCAGCCGGGCATGATGCCCCATCAGCTTCCTAGTCTCCTCCGCCACCCGATCAATATTAGCCTTGGCCTCGTCTCCCATGGTAATTACCCGAGTGGTAAGTAAATCGAGATCTAAGGACTTAGCCTCATCAAGCACCCGTACCATGGGATTGCGGGGAAGAAGGTGCTCACCGGTAACCTCGTCAAAGGTAATATCATGGGAACCTGGATCCATATCAGGGTGACCCGCAAATGGATTACGAGCCAAACCAGGACGATCAATCTGCGTAACGGTAGGATTTTCAGACAGGTGCGGAGAGAGTGTGAACTCAGTATCCTCCTCTGTGATATCATGAAGGGGCTGAATTGGGCGCTGGGGACCGAGTGAAGGTTCGGATAAGGGATGACTCCTCTTTCTCTTCTGAATACCCTCTTCAATAACCCCGAGAAGAGGACGGTAGTCGACTACATCCCCGGAACGGTGGGTCGGAGTCTTCGGCTTGGCGGAAGCTTTGGAGAGCTTGTATTGTTCAAGCTTGTGCCGAAGATCTGAGGCCTTGGCCGTTTTACCTGCTCCTGATATAAAGAACAAGTGTCACAAGCTTACATTGATCCATAATTCAAGAAACACGGTAAATTAAAAGTTAAAAGAAGAAAGGAAACACATCTGTTATACAAACCCTGGGGAGGAGTAGGATACTGCAATGAGTCTTGGATTTCATTCCAGGACGGGAGCGGATCATAAAATATTCCTAAGTCCCTATCATAAATGGAGCCTGCGGGAGTCAAAAGTTCACCTTGAGTCGTCAGAGCCACCTTGGCTGGAGTAGTCTGAGAAGATTCGCTTGCACCGGTCCCAGCCTTGTCGGCTTTCCCGGTTTTCTCTACCAAAGTCGTTTCTCCATCCAGCCCCTCAAAAGCCTGACGAAATGCATCATCCGTCCACTCCTGAATCTCGCATGCCTGCCCAGGAAGCAAGGCCCTGATGCCATCGCCACCATCATCACCTTCCCGACCATCTCCACCCTCACCTCTTTCCTCCTCTACGTCTTCCTCCCCCTGGGTAAGTGGACAATTGCTGGGGGAAGGACCGTCCGACTTCTTAAGTTTCTTACCTCCGACAGCTGGAGGTTTCGTGAAAGGTTTCCTCTTGCCACTCTCTACCGTGACACCTCCCTTAGCCTGAGCAGCCGCCCTCTCCTCCACCGTTTCCCTCAGCTTGACTACTAATTGCTGTGGGAGGATCAAGTTATACTCCAGAAGGGTCGCATTTCTGATCAGGTAGGCAGCTGATCTATCTCTCCCGGGGATAGCTTCTATCTCAGCCGCCGTCTGAACCAGGCGATCAGTCTCCACAACCGCAAAGCCACCTGTCGCTAGCAAAAATGGAAACGTATGAGAAGAAGTATCGCAACCCGAATGGAAATTATAAATAAAGCATCGACTTACATCCAGAGGTGAAACGCCGAATAGAAACAGGGTCGTCCCTGACGAAGAACCACTCCTTCTTGAACATGCTGAACTTAGAATACAGATCCAAGACCGGCTTGAAGGTTACAGCTGACTCCAAGCTGATATATGGGGACCCCTTCTTATAGCCCCTCAGATTATATAAGTACCGGATCTCCCGGTTGGAAGGAGCACGCCCATACTTCCTCTGGAAGATGACGAAGAGGCTCACCAGTATAGCATAGGAGTTGGGTTGAAGCTGGAATGGGGCCACCTTTAGATATGTAAGGAAGCTGGCTACCCAAGCATTAAGAGGCGGGATGGCACCACACATACAGTGGTATCTGCTATAGGCAAAGTACCCTTCGGGAGGGTCGTATGGCATAACTTCTCTCCCTGGCAACAGCATGCGCGTTCTATCGATTCCGAAAGAACGGGAGATGACATCAAGCTGCTCCTCCTTGAGGGAGCTGGGAAAGCAATCGGGCGGAGAGTTCAGAAGCTCCTGAGGGCCGCACCCGTCCACCAGTGATCTCGGGTCAGTTCCGTGATGTTCCAGTCCTGGCTGAGCAGGGGGCACTGCGGAAGATCCTCCTTCGCCCTGGGACTTCTTTTTATCCGATCGGGTTTCCACTCTTTGAGACATTTATCTGCAGACGCAAGAAAGTATATCGTTAAGACACGTGAACTATATAATCTAGAGTTTCACTAGTGATTCAGGTATAAAATTCCATTCGGTAGAGAGATCATTCAACACTCGGAATCTCCGAATTCATTCAGTAAATTCCAAGTGGAAGCTCATTCGGCATTCCCAAAAGTGGAAGCTCATTCGGCATTCCAAGTGGAAGCTCATTCGGCATTCCAAGTGGAAGCTCATTTGGCATTCCAATGTGAAAACCCTTTCTCCCATTCGGTAGTCCAACCCCATAAGTTCATTCGGCGAAGACAAACTCACCTGGATCGGCAGTTAAGTATGACTTGGTATTCAGTTGATCCGGTCAACCTTAATTCTGCGCCTAGTTGGTTCGGCTATCTCACTCAGTAAGGAAGGACGAAGGCTTAACGCCTCTACTTATAGGCAAATGAAGGATACCGGACCAACTGGACCGGCACTCAGGAGCCGAATGAAGATGACCAAGAAACAAAGTAGGCCGTCTGCCAGCATACGACCCACTTTGGGGGGCAAGTGTTAGGCGAATCCTCACCACCAGACCAGAATAACTGGACCAGCCACCCTCCATCTTAAAACTTCACCGGTCCACTTCAAAGCAACACGAACCGGAGTGTCTACCGATCCAACTCCAACTGCCGAACCACCTCGTTGCCGAACCAACTCCAACCGCCGAACCACCTCGTTGCTGAACCAACTCCAACCGCCGAACCACCTCGTTGCCGAACCAACTCCAACTGCCGAACCACCTCGTTGCCGAACCAACTCCAACCGCCGAACCACCTCGTTGCCGAACCAACTCCAACCACCGAACCACCTCATTGCCGAACCAACTCTTCACCGAACCAGCTCTTCACCGGACTAGAACCCCCGAACCAACTCTTACCCCAACCATCTCCGAACCAAGTAATGCCGAACCAAAGCGATGCCGAACCAATGCTACCAGGCCCAACCACACCAGCCCAGGCCCACCAGCAGCTATATACATCCAAGGCCCCTGCCCCCAACCTCACTCTATAAATAGAGGGGCAGGGGTACCACAATGGGGAGAAGTTTTGAGAGCTCAAGCACGGAGAGAACTTTCAAACAACTTTCTTTTACTTGTATTAAAGCTTTGTACTTGCAATCAAAACAAGAGAAGAGAAATAACATATAAAGTGGACGTAGGCACATTCTGGCTGAACCACTATAAACTTGCGTGTCTTTTTACAGTTTAGTCCCTGCTTTTCATATATTTGCATAAATCACCCAAATCACTAAGAACAACATAAGATCTACTAAATCATACAACTTTGAGGTGTTTGTCCATTTTTTGTGCAAACACTCGCACTTTACAATGGGGAACACATGGGCTTATTATCATCTAATGATTGATTTTAATAAGTTGATTAGTTATGGAGTCTGCAAGCTCACAACAGCAAGAGCTTCAGAGTTCATCTCCCTTAGTCATAGAGATGTCGGTCATCATAGTAGAAGTTATAGATCCAGCTCCGAACGAGCTGCCTAGTGCTAGGTTTATCATGAACCCACAAGATTATGTACCGTCCAACGTCTTCGAAGATATGCTGGAACGAATATGTCTAAGGCATGGTCTATTATTGGACGACGTCTTATTATCGGGACCGAATGATAGACCGCATGCTCCCTCGGAAGGGTGTACTGCCTTCAACAAGCATTCATGTATAGCCGGGACGCTTCCTCCATTCAATCAATATATTCGGGAAGTGTTGTCCTTCTTTGGAATTGCCCCATCACAGTTACATCCCAATAGATACGCGTTGCTGAACAGTCTATTCGTTGTATTCATGGAGCATCTTTTCAGACCCCCGACTCCGATCGAAATCAGATACCTTTTTAATGTTAAGAATCGAGGAGATAGCCCTTCTTTCACATTTCTGGAGGCGGTCAGGAACTGTTAAGTTATGACTGGTGCTTTGACCAGATTGAGCTACTTCAAAACTGAGTGGTTCTATGTTCGATGCCCACCAAGGTTTCTAGTCGATGGTTGGTTAGACGTAAGTGCTTCGACTTTTCTGGTAGTTAATAAAATAGTTGCAACTGGTATTGGGACTAATACTCTCTTTCCATTACAGCCGCAATTCCTCGACCTGATAGCACACACTTTGAAGAAATAGTACGGATCCTACAAGAAGTTCCAAGCGAAATGAGAGAAATCGAGTCGGTGCTCACCGATAGGAACTTAATAATTCTTGGGTTAATCGAACGAAAACAAAGCATAAGAATTGAATGAGTGCTTAGGGAGGCCCCGACGAAGCGGGTAAAGTGCAAAGCGCCCGAGGTTGTAATTGTTGAGGAAGGGGATGAAGAACAAACGCCTATGAACGACGTACCCGTGGCCGAGCCTTCTGTCAGTTTTCAGGATTCAGAGGGAAGGATAAAAGGCAAGGCAGTTGCACACAAATGTCATAAATCTTCGAGATGGAAATCTGTAGTTGTGTCCCTGCCAGCCTCCAGCGTTAGAATTTCGGAGGCTCCTCCCTCGCCAGTAGAGAATCCTTTTGAAGGACTTGCTGAAATTCTGATTCCGTGCTATGTGTCACTTCAACACGACATCGGATTGGAGGGGCTTCAAAGTGCTCTAGATTTAAGCGAGTCTCTACCGATCAGTGCGGCTGACATTACCGGTTGGTCGGGGGGTTGCACACACATACACTTCATGGCACTACATAGTTTCCAGCCTTAAGTTGCCTACTTCGGGAAATCACTAACTCTGTTCTTCTTTTACTTTACACATACGATGAATAGGTGAGATTCTATGCTCGGTAGTCTCCGCTCGGCGCGCCAATCATTGAGTTCGTATTATGAGTTCCATTGGAGGGAGGATGATAGAAACCGCGATCGCGGTTACTCCAGCCAAGAGCGTTACGAGAGGGATAGAGATAGAGACAGAGAACAAAGATATCAATCCCGATCGCGTTCTCCACCTCCCCAACTCCCTACACAACCTTATATTCACCACTCACATCCCCCGGAGTCTCTACGCCAAAAACCATCTTCTCATGCTCAATGGTCTGAGTCTAAGCGTCGTAGTACTGAAGCCGAACCTCCCACTGTTGTTGAACAAGCCATCATTGAGCCCATTGGCGAAGGGGCTATCAGAATTGCCCAATTAAGATTTCCCGAACATTTGCTTCGACGGCTTTATCTTCCCTCCTCACTTAAAGAAAATTCCATCGGAAGCAGAAACCACGATGCATGACTATATTCATGATATCTATACCTAATATAAGGAGTGGATGAAAGCCGTTGACAAAGCATCGGATGTGGCCTTCGAGCGGGCAAAGGAAATTGAGAAACTAGAAACTGAACTCGCTCAGAAAGACCACATTATCCAAATGCTCAATGATGAAGCCGAATCTTCCCAGAAATCTGAGATGGAGGCCACCCAAAAAGCCGACGAGGCCACTCAATCTATGGAGAGAATGCGACAAACGCATTTCGCTTTGGTGGAGGAGATGGGCCACCGAAACACCACAATCACAGCCAAACGGGACGCTGTTCTGAAAGAACTTAACGAGCTCAAAGCCAAATTTTCTGAAATCACCAAGGAAAAGGATGATGCAAATAGAGCAGCTCAGGAAGCATGTGACCAGGTTGTAGTGCTTCGGGGCGAACGGGATGCGGCAACAGCTAAGGTCTGAGAAGCGGAGGCTAAGGTTGAAGATGAGGTTAAGATGGCGGAGGCCAGGCTAGAGGCTGATATTGAGGATCTACTCATTACTTATAATGCCAACGTCTTGAAACATAGGAACCTAGCCTGGATTGACAATTATCCGACACATCTGTATAACGCCTGGAGCCGATTAGTAGGAGATGAAAAGGCTACACATCAGGGCGAATCAGTTGATGAATTTGAGCTTGAAAACCGAATGCTGAATGAAGACGAGCGAAAAGTTCTCCACGATGCACTGATTTCATATGAGAAGAAGAAGCTCGACGCTCAGCATTTGGAAGTTGGAGAAGGTTCTGGTGTCGAGCACCGTGATACAAGTCCTGAAACTCTTGTGCCGACCCAGTGTGAACCGACTTCCACGGTTGATTCTCAATCCGTTCCTGCTTACAACCAGGATCAGCCGCAGGTATCTCAAGCTAGCGAGCAGATCTCTGAGGCCGTTCAACCTACTCTGAACATTTTTTACGTTTGTCCCAAAAACGGAAGTGTACATGAAGTGATTATTAACAGTTCTTCTTTTGCTTTTATCCAGTGATTGATGCTACACCATTCGTGCCTTCTGCAACTCAAGAACCACATCATATGCAGGAGTCCATTATAACTTAAGAATCCACCACAATGACCACGGCACCGACTTATGGAGCGCAGGGGAGCACACTTATTTTTGATGAGCAGATGATGGAGGAACTCCTTGGTCGTCACAGTGACCCTTTTGCAGACTTGTCGTTCGTTATGGGTGGAAGCATTCCAATGACAAGTTCCTCGGCCCCAACTACGGGAGTCTCCAGCGGTGTGCAAACACTTCACAAGGAGGAAATCCTAGCTGAAATCAACGCTGAGATGGAGGCAGCCGCGCGGGGCAGCGGTTTTGGCGGTGGAATGGCTGGACCTGGTCCATTCTCTTTACGAATGATATCTTTGGGAGGGACGGTCGTCGAGACGAGTGTACCTATCCCACCTCCTTCTATTGATCCCGTCCCTCCGACTCCGCCTTCAGGAAGTGTTCCAATACATCTGAGCTCGGACGAGGATATTGATATAATGCCCTTGACTGGAGATCGGCCGCCGAAAAGCAAGGGCTCAAAAAGAAAACCAAGTGAGAGCTCCAGCGGGTCCACACCGAAGAGGAAACTGAAGAAGAAAAAAGAGTATATACGTCTCTTCGGCTCGTTTTTGAGTAGATAGGAATTTCTTTAGTTTTTGCAGGCCGTGTATAGATGCGGGTTCGGCCCCTGCTAGTAGGATTTTTGGGATGCACTTGTACTTAATTCTTTTCCACAAATAGTTGAAATGAAATTTTGTTTTGTTCTACTCAATTTTTGTTTATTTGCTTAAGTGTTTAAGCATTTGAACTCCAGTCCGGTATGCTTGTGAAGCTATTACACTTGGATTGGATCTCAATTTATTTGTTAAGTCCTGAAATCATAACTATGAGTCATGATCGATCGTTAAGCTGGACTCCGATGATGCACTATCTCAGTCAGTTATTGGTACTTAAGTTTTGCCCCCAGTTTCAGGGACGAATTGTAAAGATCAGGTGGCAATTGTACTTTGCCTTTAACACATCGAGCTTAACGTCGTTGAATTGATGCTGAAATAAGGAAACTCGAGTGGTCGAATCACACTCGCGCATCTATTGACGATTGCATCCACACTTTGGGGATTTGAATCTGTATGTCGGCGGTCGGTCACGCCTGCTTAAATTTCAAGTATACGTCCACGCTCCAGGGACTTAAGTCGTTTTCACGGGTGGTCATTCACGCCCTTTTAACGTTTGCAACCATGTCCACACTCCAGGGACTTTTGATGGATTCACAAGTGATCAGTCACACCCAATTTACATTTACACTCTGACCACACTCCGGGGACTCAAAGTTGTTTTGAGGACGATCGATTCCAATCCGGTTTGTGTTTAAACCCCAATCCGCTTTCTGGGGACTTAGAGTTAATTGTCGTTGATACTCTGGTTTGCACTCTGGGAACCCGGAGTTAGTCGACGTTTGTACTCCAGTTTGCACTCTGGGAACGTGGAGTTAGTTGATGTTGATACTCCGATTCGCACTTTGGGAATTTGGAGTTAGTCAATGTTCATATTCCAGTTAACACTCTGGGAAATTGGATTTGGCCGAAAGATGGTCAGTCACATCTGTTCAAGCTTTAGGATTTCGTTCGCACTCCGAGAACGATGAATCTATCAGGATCGTGGATGGTCGGTTCACATCCAACCTGAGTTAACAAGCGAGGTTGTTAGATGGATGGATCCGTCCTCCTTAAACTTGGTCAAGATACAGGCGAAGTAGTTAGTTGGACGGATCCACCCTCTTCGAGACTGTATTTGAAAGCTTATACTCCAGTTCACACTCTAGGAACCTGGAGTTGGTTAAAGGATTATCGTGTATCAATCCTTTTTTGACTTAAGTGTGATGACTTGCCCCTGAGCTTGGGTTTCACTTAGCGAGTAATCAGTCGTATCACAGTCACTCCCTATTTGAATAAATCCCACGGTCGGGTGGAATTTAGCTCTCCGTGCATAGTGATAGTTGTACGTCGCATTCTATAAATCAGAGCTCTGGCTCAAAGAGATTGCGTTTTATTACTAAAATAAGAAAATACGGCAAAATTAGTTGCCTTATTACAAATTCAAATTTCAAAATGCAGAAACAAATAGAAAATGACAAATAGACTGAATAAATAAACAGAGCCTGTCATGTGTAGTAGCGACAAAGGCTTTCGCTGTTTCAGGATCTCGGAAGAGTGAGACCGTCAACGGTCGATAATTTGAATATACCATCTTCGAGCTTTCGTTCAATAACATACGGCCCTTCCCAAGTTGGCATCATATGCGAAGGGACCGGGTAAATTCTCTTAAGGATGAGAGCGCCGAGTACAAAGGTTCGGAGTCGGACCTTGGCATTGTATAATCGAGCGACTCGACTACGGTATGCGGCTGCCCTCAAATCAGCCTCTTCACACTTCTCATCCAATAAATCCATAGAGTCGGCAAGTAATATGGCATTAGTCTTCGGATCATAGTATGTCTCACGATGAGAAGGCACTTATAATTCGACTGGAATAACAGCTTCCGAACCATAAGAAAGAGAAAACGGAGTGTGGCCAGTCGTGGACTTGTAGGTTGTTCGGTAAGCCCATAAAGCCATAGGAAGTTCATCGACCCATTTGCCCCTGGCCTTTTCCAGTCGTTTCTTCATAATAGACTTTATAACTTTATTAACAGCTTCGACTTATCCATTCGCTTGAGGGTGTGTGACTGCAGAGAATTTCTTTTGAATGTGGAATCGTTGACAGAAATCCTTAAATTCAAGACTGTCAAATTGTGTCCCGTTATCAGTGATGATAGTATGTGGGAGACCAAATCAGCAGATGATGTTGCGCACTACAAAGTTGATCACTTTCTTTGTTGTGATTGTAGCAAGGGTTCATCTTCCGCCCACTTGGTGAAGTAATCAACTGCTACGATGGCGTACTTCGCACCACCTTTGGCTAGAGGTAAAGAGCCAATAATGTCAATGCCCCATACTGAAAATGGCCATGGACTGGCCATCTGAGTTATTTCGGTAGGTGGGGAACTTGGAATTCGAGCGTGCTTCTGACATTTATCACATTTTCTGGCGTAATCCAATGCATCGCGATTTACGATTGGCCAATAGTATCTATACATGAGCACTTTCTTGGAAAGGGCTTGCCCCCCAGTCGCCACATTCTCCTTCGTGTACGTTATGCAACACTCGTTTGATTTCATCGTGAGCGATACACCGGAGTAAAGGAACAGAGTATCCTCTCCTATACATGACTCTATTCTGGATAGTAAACCGCGAAACTTTTCAAAGAATCTTTCTCTTTTCACTCCTGCGTCGTGGCAGGGTTCCGTGCTCCAGATAATTTCTAAAAGTAGTCATCCATGACTCCTTCTTGGAAACGACATCAAATATCCAATCGGTTTCCATCTGATCAATGCTTGACGAAGACAATGTCTCCACGGGAACAAGTCCCATTTGCTGTGCTTCACCTATACCGGCTAACTTTGCTAACGAATCGGCTTTCTGATTGAGCTCTCGTGGTATGTAATAAATGGAATAATAATCAAATTGATTCAATGTCTCCTGAACCTGAACAAGGTAAGCAGCCAGCCTTCGGTCTTTGGCCTGGTATTCCCCCCGAACTTGACACACGACCAATTGTGAATCACAATAAATCTCCATAGCAATGATTCTCAAATCTCTGGCAAGCCTTCATACTTAGCTTCATTGTTGGTCGCGCGAAAATCAAACTTTAAAGCGTAGCATATAGATTGACCTTCAGGAGTTTCAAGCACAACCCCTACGTCCGAGCAACGGTCATTTGATGCAGCTTTCAGATATATTGGGAGATTCACTAGTTTCGGGTAAGTCCTCTGGGATGGTAAAATCAGCTATGAAATTTTCTAGGACTTGTCCTTGAATGGCTCGCCTTGGAGTGTAAGCAATGTCAAACTGACTTAACTCGATATTCCATTTGAGTAACCTACCAAACGTCTCAGGCCGCGTAAGGACCTGTCGTAACGGCTGGTCGGTGTAAACGACGATAAGATGAGCTTGGAAATACGGATGGAGCTTCCTCGAGGCAATAACAAGACAATAAGCCAACTTCTCTAGCTTCGGATAATTTCTCTCAACTCCGGTTAGTCATTTGCTAATATAGTAGACCGGCTTTTGTATTCGGTCTTCCTCTCGAATCAAGGTAGCACTGATTGAGTTTTCTGATACCGTTAAATAAATGTACAATTTCTCGTGATCGATAGGCTTTGACAAAATTGGCGGTGAGGAGAGGTGTTAAATTAGTGCTCGGAATGCGCCATAAAATTCCGTAGTCCATTCAAAATTTCGTTTCCCTTTTCGGATCAGATCGAGGAAGGGAATGCATTTGTCAATAGATTTTGAAATGAACCTGCTCAGTGCTGCTACTTTCCCGTTGAGGCTTTGGACTTGCTTTTTAGTTCTTCGAGTTTCAAGGTTTCTAATTACCTAGATCTTTTCGGGATTGGCTTCGATTCCTCGAGCATTGACGATAAACCCAAGGGATTTTCCTGATGCGACCCCAAAGTGACATTTCAACGGATTAAGCTTCATTCTGTATTCTCAAAGGATATTAAACATTGACTCCAGGTCTCTGATATGATTAGTGGAGAATCGTGGCTTGACTAGCATGTCGTCCACGTATACCTCCATGGTTCTCCCAATCTGATTGGTGAACTTTCGATTAACTAACCGTTGATAAGTTGCACCAGCATTCTTGAATCCAAAAGGCATAACCTTGTAGCAATAAAGTCCATAATGGTTATGAAGCTGGTATGCTCCTAGTCGGGTAAGTGCATTGGTATTTGATTGTAGCTGGAATACGCATCCATGAAGGATAAGAGTTCATGCCTGGCCGTTGAATCTACGAGTTGATCAATTCAAGGAAGTGGAAAACTGTCTTTAGGGTAGGCTTTATTCAGATACGAGTAATCGATGCACATTCTCCATTTCCCATTTTGTTTTCGGACAAGTACAGGATTTGACACCCATTCCGGATATAATGCAGCTCGAATAAATCCATTCGATTTAAGCTTGTCTACCTCTTCCTTAAAGACGGCAGACCTCTCTGGATCCATACCACACCTTTTTTGTTTGACCGGGACGTGCCACGGGTCATTGTTCAATGTGTGGCTCGCGATGTCCGGCGAGATCCCACACATGTCAGAATGCGTCCAGGAAAACACGTCAAGGTTTTCCCGGAGAAATTCAACCAATTCCTCTTCCATTTGTTGGCTTAGCTGAGATCCAATCTTTATCATTCTAGAATCATCACTGTCATCGATCGGGACATCGATCGTCTGTTCGGCCGGAGAAGCTCGACTGTCTTTACTTTCGTCTTCACTTTCGATATCTCTCAGGTCAATATCTCTTTGGAATTGGTTGGGGTGCCAGGCCTAGGCCTAGGCGTCAATTGTCAATTTTCAACAAAGAGGACGCGGAGAGATTCCTCTACGCCCTTTCCTTTTTCTCTTCGCTGCGCATCTCGCAGTTCAGACGCATAACAGGCTCGTCCAGCAGCCTGATCTCGTTGAATGACTCCAACCCCATGATTAGTGGGGAACTTTAGAGTCAGACACCATGGGGCAATAGCAGCCCTGAACTCAGCTAGGGCCGGTCGGCCTAAGAAAGCATTATATGGCGAGTCTATATCCAACACCACAAATTGTAACATCCGGACTCTCCGGCGTTCTCCAATTCCTAACACCACTGGCAATTCCACCACTCCAGCGGGTATGGTCGCACTTCCATTGAAACCATGGATAAGGTACCGACAAGGTTTCAAGTCTTTAGTCTCTATTTTCATCTGGTCATAGGCTCGCTTGAACAATATATTCACATAACTTCCACTGTCTATCAAGATCCTCTTCATCCAAGTAGGACCTACTTGAGCTGATATGACAAGTGGATCGATGGTTGGGGCTTCGATCTTATCGACATCCCTATCTTGGAAGATGATGTCGTCAGTCATCATCTTCTGTTGCTTGGCCGGAGCCCCATCTTCCAAGCTACTACAACACTCGAAGCTCGCATGCCTAATAGAACTGGCATATGACTCTATTTCCTTCCAGCTTCGGTCTGCTGGATGAGGACCACCACTAACAGTATTTATTACTAACCTCCCGCCAGTACGAGCGGGTTCTTCCTATCTTGCCTGACTCGGTACATGATTTTGATTTGATGGGCCCGCACCTCCAGATTGTGGCGCCCATACAAACTGCTCCAACTTTCTCTCTCTTATCAACTTTTCGATAAGATCCTGCAAGTGACGGCACTCATTCGTGTTATGGTCGTAGCTTTCGTGGAATCTACAAAACTTTCCTGTCTGAATCTGTTTCTGCGATGACTGTTTCGGAGCAGGTTTCTTATACTGAATAGTATTGCAGGTCTATAAGTATACATTTTCCAGCAACGTATTCAAAGGAGTATAATTATCAAACATAGGAGCCCTACGACGTGGACCACGATTCTGATCATGTTTCCTGTTTTGATTACCGTTGCCTTTCTGCTGACTTTGTTTATTTTGAATGTTCAATTGCACCTTTCCGGAGCTCTCCCCATATTGTTTAACAGCAACATACTCTGAATTCCTTCCATACTAGGCCCTACGTCATCCTTTTTCCTAGAATGTTTCGCATCCTCCCTTCTCAAGAATTAGGCTGCCTAGGAATAGAAACGGTCCAATGACGCAGTAGGTTGTCCGGCCAACTAGTTGCCGAACTCAGAATCGGGATCAATCCCTTTAGTCAATGCCATTAGAATGGAGTTATCATTAGGGTTGCTGATCTCAATGCATGCAGCATGAAATCTCTCTAAATAACGTCCAAGTGTCTCTCCAGGAGCTTAAGTGACACTAGACAAAGTATTAACATCTTTCGGTCTTGCGACATGCATGCAAAATTGCTCAGTAAACTTTTTTGCCAACTGGTCAAAACAAGAGATAGATCGAGGTGGTAAACGGGTAAACCACATAGTTACTATGCCCCCTAAAGAGATCGGGAAGCTTCGGCACTTAACTGCATCATCAGCTCATCCAGCATTCATCAACCATTCATACTTCAGGATATGTTGATTAGAATCAGAGCTCCCTTCATAAATAGGTAAAGTCGGCATCCTGAATCATCAAGGTCGTTCAGCATAGAGTATCTCATCAGTAAAAGGGGTATGACTCCGGGAGATTTCTCAGTCGTCATTGCTAAGACCCTAACTTTCACGGATCATTTGACGAATCATCGTCGGAATGTCGGGCATCTGGACATTTTGAGTGTGTTGGGCCAAGGTGTGGTCTGGTTCCATAATGCGAGGAGGGGCCAGTCACTATTGACGGTCCATGTCTCGCCTCCTTAGTTCTACGTCTTCGGAGACGTAGGGCTTGGGAGTATGGTTGCGTTGGTGGTGGGTTGGATCCATTCGGTTCCGAGCGTCAACTCCCAAATTGGTAGCAGTGGTAGTGCGGTTGTTAGTAATATGGTATGGGGTAGGGCCTCCTCAAAAGGAGGGTCCAGTCCGATGGCTGGTTGACGGGCCAACTCTCGGTTGCCCAAGGCTCAATGTATGATGATGTCCAGTGGCCTAACCTGGGTTTTCTCAGTGAAAACACCAAAGTGTTTGTGCCAAAATTGGGCACAACACTCTTCGGAAGTGTTTAAAGAGATAAAATGAAGAAAATAAATGTAAAATGAGGATTATCTAACAAACACTCCAAACAATAATCAAAAAAGCAGCAAAAGAACACAAAGATTTAGAGTGGTTCGGCGTTTGCCTACATCCACTATGAAATGATTGACTTTTATTCACTTTTGCTTGCTGGTTACAGTGGAATACAACAGTAAATATCAAGTACAACAGTGATTTTTGAATACAACACTGGTTTCGACAGAGTCTGGACTTCAAAGAGCCAAAAAGATCCCTTTTCTGTAGGTTCTGGGCTGCTATTTATAGGCGTAGGCTGCAAATATCTCGCTCAAATCTCGGAAGACCACTTCTCTCACGTGGGTGGACCCACGCGATCGATCCCATGTGATTTGTACATGATATGGGATCGGTACGAACGAGCTTCGTATCAAATCAAAACCTCATCCAATTGAATTGGGATCGATTATGAGTGTTACTGAGGATGTACGCAAGCTTCTGTGAAAATTTGGTAGCATTTGGACTTGTAGATTGTGAGTTATGATCGATGCAAATTTGTGTTTTCTCTAGGCTATCGAATTTGTATCGATATCGTTTGCATCGATCTGTTCGTATCGCTTTTTGTGCACGTGCTCACAAGTTGATGTGCCGCTAACTCCTCGAATCGATCCACTTTTCATGCCGAGTGACTAAGTCTTTCATTGGAGTGTATCTTGTTCGTATCGATGCATTTCGTCCTTGTTCGTATCGATCATATCTACCTTGTTCGTATCGATTGTCATCGTTCTGTTCGTATCGATCGCTTAATGGCTTACTTCGCATTGATAGCTGGGGGCCATTTCGTATCGATCGTTTGATGTTTTACTCGTATCGATCGTTGATCGATCGATACGAGCTGTGAAATTGGGATCGATACGAATTGACTCCAATTGATGGGTACGAAGTTGAGTGTGCATGATGGATATGAACAACAAACAATTGATGGATACGAATAGATAAAGCTTGATGGATGCGAACATATGGCTACGAACAGATGGAGGCAAGAAGATGGAGACGAAAAGAGGGATGTGAACAGACAGAGACGAACGAATTGATTCCCTTGGTTTTCATCGATCATATCTTAAGCATACAACCTCGGATTGACTTGAAATTTTGAACGTTGGCTTCCATAGCTTTGCTTGTTGTGTTATATCAATTGTAGCTCGATACGGTCTCTGATAAAATTCGGTAGTATCCATGGTGAATCTCTGTGTATTCGATCTTCGGGATGATTTGTCCTTGGTCTCTAGTCAAGTTCTTGGTATCACGGCCTTGCCAAAAGGTGGGATAACATAGAGGCGTGCATTTTCTTTTCCAAGAGGAACACCATGGATCTTCTGGTCTATGGCGTCGACATTGATTTCAGTGATGGTTCCATATGCAACGACATTATCCACAAAATCAACTACAAGTGCAAACTCAGCATTGTTGTTTCCAGATACGGGTTCTTTCATCTGCACCAAAAACATTATGTACCATACAAGGTTATCACTGCTAATCAAGTAAAAGTCATCAATGAAATTAGCACAGGTGTTTACCAAAATTTCTTCACAAACTTCAAAATCTTCAGTCAATTTACTTTTTGGGGACTTAACATGTTCCTCAATAACCACTAGCAACACTGTCTTTTCCATCCCCTTTTTCACATCTTGTTTCTTTACATGCTCAATGTCATTGGCTGCCTTCTCCAAATTCTCCTAGAAAGAGCTATCTTGTGTAGATAGATTGGGTGAATAAGCCTATTCCCCTATGCCTCCAATCATGGATTCTAGTTGCTTTAACTTTTCCTCAAACCAAGCATGTTGCTTACTAATTTATGCCTTCTTCTCAAGCTCCCACTTAGCTTTTTCCTCTTCTATAATCTTCCGAACGCTTGATGGAGTCATCTTTATATTTGTTGATCTTTCCTTTCAATAATTTGTTGGCAAATTGAAGTAAGCCTCAGGCTTGACAAAGCCACCAACACCTCGTACCCTGCCGGGATACTCAGGGGTCCCCAAAGCCATTGTTAGAACATCATTAGGTTCATTTACCTCAACGGATCCAGATTCAGCTTCTTTTGTCAACTCCTTCTGACAACAAAATCAAATATATTGGATTTATCTACTTTTATTTCAATAAATAGAAAGTAAAAATAAGATAAAAACAAATTAATTAGACTTACAATTCTATCGGAAACGGTGTGTGTTTCTGGGTCCTTGAAGTTTCCATTCTTGTCCTGATGTGCCTTTAACTGCAGAATACCACGAGATAGTTCTTTCTTAGGAATGGTTTGCAACTTTGTGTGTGTGTGTGTATATATATTAAAATTATGTGAGCATTTATCAGTCCATTCTAACAAAACCTAAACCACTTAGTTGTAGATATCACACAGTTGTGTAAGCAACACTAACCAGTTCTTGCATAAGATTAGCATATCCTTTGCGTGCCATCCGATGAGGGTACACATTTCCTTTCCTTTTTTCTATTTGGGCCTCGTGCATTTCCTACAAATTACACACAGAAGTATACATTATATAATGTCATGGCATCATCCAACCAACCATAGAAACAATAAAGAAGTTAGTTTGAATTTATATAAAGTAAATTTAAAGTAAATTTAAAGTTAATACTATAGTTAATTTAAAGTTAATATTAAAGTTAATTTAAAGTTAATTTAAAATTAAGTTAAATTTAATATTAAAGTTAATTTAAAGTTAATATTAAAGTTAATTTAAATTTTATATTAAAGTTAATTTAAATTTATATAAAGTTAATTTAAAGTAAATTTAAAATTAATTTAAAGTTAATAATAAAGTTAATTTAAAGTTTATTAAAATTAAGTTAAAGCTAATATTAAAGTTAATTTAAAATTATATAAAGTTAATTTAAAGTTAATTTAAAATTAAGTTAAAGTTAATATTAAAGTTAATTTAAAGTTAATTTAAAGTTAATATTAAAGTTAATTTAAAATTAAATTAAAGTTAATATTAAAGTTATTATAAAGTTAATATTAAAGTTAATTCAATGTTAATTTAAGGTTAATATTAAAGTTAATTTAAATTTATATAAAGTTAATTTAAAGTTAATTTAAAATTAAGTTAAAGATAATATTAAAGTTAATTTAAAGTAAATTTAAAATTAATTTAAAGTTAATATTAAAGTTAATATAAAGTTAATTTTAAAGTTAATTTAAAGTTAATATTAAATTTAAAATAAAGTTAATTTTAAAGTTAATTTTAAGTTTTAACTACTATGGAACCAATTGTAAAATAAAAGGACATAAGCAATTCGAAGGTGTACCAAAAATCCTTGTGTAATCCGTTCAGCAACAAAAATATCCAAGTCGCCTTTCTGAATGAACCAATAATCATCTGGAGGGAACTCCAACATCTCAGGGGAGTCCAAATAGGGCACCACGTACTTGGTGACTAGTCTACTCTTGAACTCTCTCCATTTATTCCCCGCTGATGTTATGATAATTTTTTTTTTCATTCTTTAGGAACCACAAATGCTTTCTACATGTATATGAACAAATTAGCATAATATAAGTAAGAGATTATACAAGTAATTGCTAACAGTGGACATTTCAGTGGACAGTTCATTTACCTCTACACAAGTAAAAATAATGTCCTTCTCGTGTGCAGGAACAAGTCTCCAATCAGAAATAGCTATTGAGATCGTTGTTCGTGCTTGCACCCCAATATAGGACTGCATCCACATCGTAGCCTTTCCAATTGGTTCCTCTTTGCACTAAATTCAACCTTCCATCTCTTTCCCCTAGCAACTCGCTTGTTAATGCGGTTCATTGTCACCATTCCTCGCTTCAGCAATTGCAATCCGCTAGTTACATTCTCAGCTTCATCCTCGGGCAATTTCCGCTTTCTATGATTGTTACCACTTGAAACTAACTTTGATATTGTTGCCAAAACGTTCTAAGATGTTTCCAAAGCACTCTTGGATGTTCCTGCAACTCTCTTGGCTATTACCGCAGCGTTCTTGGATGTGGAACTGGCAACCTTTATCTTTATTGTGTTTGCTGATTTTTTGGCTTTGAACATTATGGCGTGAAGGTGAGCGTGAAGGTGAAGCTTCATTTGGTTGAACTTTACGGCATGAAGGTGAAGCTACACCTGTTTGAACTTTTTTCGGAGCCATTACCTGAAAATAAAGAAGTTAGACATGGAAACAATTAATAGAAACATGGAAACAATAATAGACAGATTAAGTAAACTACATTAAGTGAAATAAACAAGGAAACAATTAATAGACAGAAGTAATCCATACAAGTATGTAAAAACTCAAAGAAGTAATCCACATATTTTTTTCTAGCATATCGAAGAACACAAAATCAACGCAATTTGACAAAATAATCACCCCTAGCCTATTTTTGAGGTTCATTCTGATAAACATTTATTTCCTCGTCTCCGGGTCGCTTATAATTTAGCAATAAATTCAAACAAGTTAGCTATGTAAAAAACAATTATAATATAATCCACATATTAAAAAAACAATATATAGTTAAGTAACATAAAACTTACGCAAAGTAGGGCCTTACATCCTCCACATTATGCAATACACAGAGATGTACTTGATCAAATGCCTTCCCATAAACTGATAAGTACAACGTTCCTGATTTTGTTCTAGTGGCATGACGGATGTCTGATCTGCAACTTTGTGGAATTCCAACAATACTAGGATTATCAAGCATACGTTCGACACAAAATTCAACAGCCTCTTCAACTATGTAGTGTTCTACTATGCACCCCTCCGGATGTTTACAACTTTTCACCCATCCTTTAAATACCTTCATATATCACTCAAAGCAGTACATCCATCGAAAAAAAACATGGCCACATAGCTCTACTTCTCTCACAAAATGAATAGTCAAATGAATCATAATGTCGAAAAATGAAGGAGGGAAGTATTTCTCAAGCAAGCAAATCGTAACTACTTGGTCAGATTTCATTTTTTCCAACTTTGAAGGGACAATCACTTTGGCACATATTGCCTTGAAGAATAGGCAGAAGCGTATGATTGCATACCTTACCGGCTTCTCTAGGACAGAATGCAATGCAACATGGAGAAGGAATTGCAATACGATATGATAGTCATGCGACTTAAGACCAATAAGTCTTAAATCATGCATAGAGACAAGATTCCTAACATCAGATGAAAAATTTATTAGCACGGTCATGTTAAAGAAAGAGTTGCAAACAATTTTCTTTTCTTTTACAAGAAGGTTCCAACTACCCGTAGGCAACTTCGAATTTTTGACACCATCTTTAGCTACCAAATCCTTCCTAATGCCCATCGTGCACATGTCTAAACAAGCAGAAGCCCCATCTTTTCTCTTCCTTGGAACATTCAACAAGGTACCAGGAAAGGCCTCAGCATAGTTCTTCTCTATATGTATCACATTAAGCATATGTCGAACCGCAATATATTTCCAATACTCTAGCTAGAAAAAAACAGACTTCTTCCCAATTGGTTTAATACAGTGTGCACAACCCATCGCCGAAGGAGGATCTACCTTTTTTCCAAACTCGCAGTTCAGACCATCCACTCTTGCTAACACTTCTTCACCCATTAACGGAACAGGAGCCATGTCCTCCACTGTTGTGTTGTCGAAAGCTTTTTTCGACTTCCGATACGGATGATCTCGTGGTAGGAACCTTCGATGCCTCATGAACGGCATTTTCCTACCATGCTTCATGTATCTTGGTTTTGTCTTATCGATGCATATTGGAAAAGCATTGTAACCCATCACAACGCTACCGGACAAGTTCCTGTAAGCGGGAAAGTCGTTAATAGTCCAGAGAAGTGATGCTCTCAACATGAAGTATTCACCTCTTAGTGCATCGTATACTCCATTAACACCCTCCCACAATAACTTAAGATCATCTATTAAGGGTTGATGATAGATGTCGATATCATTACCGGGTTGTTTCGGCCCAGAAATTAATAATGTCAACATCATAAACTTCCTCTTCATACATAGCCATGGAGGACAATTATATGTGAACCAAAATAGGCCAACAAGAATTCTTGCTATTTTGGGAGCTGAAGGGATTAAATCCATCAGATGATAGTGCTAGTCTAAGATTCCTCGACTCACTACCAAATTCGGGCCATTTTTTGTCTATTGAATTCCAAGTTGGGGAATCAGCTGGATGTCGCATCATTTCAACTTTCTTCCTACCATGGTCATGCCATGTAAGATTCTTTGATGTATTTGCCAACAGGTACATCCGTTTCAACCTTGGAATTAGTGGAAAGTACCACAAAACCTTAGCATGAACACTTGTTAATTCTTTTTTTTCCTCTCTCAATTTCCAGCGTGAAATGCGACAAACGTGGCAGCGAACATTAACTGCATGCTTCCCTTTATACAACATGCAGTCATTAGGTAAAGCGTGAATTTTTTCGTATTTCATTCCTAATGCATCAAGACTCTTTCTAGCTTCGTACAAGGAGTGTGGAACCAAATTATCTTCTGGAAGCAAACCCCAAATCAATAATAACATGTCTATAAAATAGCTATCAGTCATGTTATGCCTTGCTTTCAAATTGAAAACCTGAATCAAAGCGTTCAACTTAGTTGTCTTCGTACAACCAGGGTATAATGGTTTATCACCATCCTCAACATACTTCAAAAACTAGCTGAGTCAGCAGACATATGTTTATCCTTACATTCTTCGCCATCTACCTCATCCTTCCACACACCACTATGATATTCCTCATCTTCACTTTCAGATTCTTCTCCAACATTATGCTCCGACCCAACTATATTTGGTTCTCCATGACACTTCCAATGCTGATAAACCTCATCAATGCCATTCAAATAAATATGGTCCCTAATAACTGAAATGGAGAATCCATATGTGTTGCAACATTTTAAACAAGGACGTGGTATATTATTTTATCCCTGGCATTAGCTGATGCAAACTCAGAAAATGATGTTAATCCCTTTTCAAATTTGTATGAGCGTCTATCTGCATGCATCCATGACTTATCCATATACAACTAAACAAAATGAACCGAGTTTACTGTTATTCTGTAACTGAGATTATCCACCTACAACACTAAACAAATTTAACAAGTTTATCATTTTTTCATAATAATTGAAAACCATAATGATAAATACAAACAATATAGTAGAAACTGATCAAACCATTATATTTCAATAGAAACCATTTTGTATTCAATACTAAATGACACTAGATAGTAGAGTTGAAACCACTGAATACAAAACAAAAGTAGTAAGGATAGCCTAACTAACAAGAAGAAAACAATAGGAGAGCACAATTACAGTAAGCACATTAGCCAAATTTCCCAATAATCAAAACAACCGATAAAAACTAATAACAATCACCAGATTCTCATCATAATTTCACAAACAGAAGACAAGAGAATTGGGGTATCCTTACTACCTGTCGAGATTAGGGTTTCGCCGGTTTCGCTGCCAAATTGTCGAGATTAGGGTTTTGCTGGTTTTGCTACCAAATTGTCGAGATTAGGGTTCGATTGGGTTTTGAGATAGGGAGAATATTGGGAGAGAGAAGTGAAAAATAATAAGAAGAAGAAGAGGGAAAATAAAACATTGAGAGGGAAGCGAAAGTATAATATGGACTGAACACTTAAAATTTTTACAACTTCGAAAAACAACAGAAAATTATAAAACACGGACATCAAAACGAAAATATGAAATGTGGACAAAAACTAAATTTTTTGACAACTTGTTCAAACAACAGGTGAGTATGGTCTGAAAACACATCTAAAATATAAGAGAGAAAAAGGTAAAATGTTGACCACGTTTGGAGGGAGATCAAAATGTTTGGAGCAAAATTTGAAATTTTTGATAACCATAATCAAACAACATAAAAGTATGGTCTGATATCAAAACTAAATATGAGAGAAAAAATAAAACGTTGACCATATTAGGAGGGAAATTAACTTATTTATGGAGCCAAATCTAAATTTTTTTATAACTACATTCAAACAAAAGATAAAACATTGTTTGAATGTCATGCATGAAATCTCAATAACATAATGATTTCAGGGGTTGTGTTAGACAATAGAAGATTTTTCCATGTGTTGTGTAAAAAAGTGGGATAACAAAGAATCTACCTTATATTGTGTGACCACTGTTGTCTGATTCACTTTGTGGCATAGTGAATCAAAGCACTTGTAAAATGTTCCTAAGATCAGAACATGCACCTAGGTCGAAACCGCATCTAATCCGAGCTATGGACTCGAAGATATGATCACCTTGAAATTTGTCCACCACCTAACCAACTCGGGCCTCACCTTAGAGAGTTATTACCTACTTCAGGCAAATGGAATGTTAGAGGCACTGAAATACCCTATTAAACGATATAGCAATGTGGCCACATGCATTCTATCTGAACCAAGCAAGTTATAGATGGAAATTTCCAAATTTATCGGAGTGACCACCCTACCTCTCCACTTCTATAAATACCAAAGCTTCCAACAATAATGGGGGACAATTTGGGAGAGCCAAGCTTACGTAATGGCAGGCAAGTCAGGGAAAGCTAGGATCTACCTAATAGGATCAGTCTAGCGGGCTCAGCCTTACAGGATTGGCCTAGTAGGATCAACCTAGCAGGATCTACCTAATTGGAGCAGCCTAGCAGGATCTGCTTAGTAGAAACAGTCGAATAGGAATAGCCAGTAGTAATACCCGAAAAGACTCCCTTGAGATATACATTACTATCTTACAAGCTATGGATCATTACATTTTGTATATTTGACATTGTAGCAAAGATCTATAAGTACAATAATGAATGTGGATAGTGGATGCACACACATTCTGGCCGAACTACCATAAATCTTTATGCTATGTACTTTACTGCAATTTACTTTCTACATATCCTATACATGATCTGCTCTCTAAAAATTAATCATAATATAAATATAATAGTCGTTTATACACTCCGTATTCACCACTCTACAACAAATAGATTGGAGGTGTTTGCCCATTTTCTATGCAAACATCAATATTGAACTATTTCCATTTGCTTGAGAACTAAAAATGAAAAAAAAACATGTTAAAATTACTGAACCTCCCTTCCCTCCTTAGCTAGGAAAAAGGAGCCTTAGTCGGGTTATGGACCTCGATCCATATGTAATGTTAAGTGGGTTAAAGCGGTGGGCTCACAAATAATATAACAAGATAAATTTAAAATGATACTCCCTTATCGATATGCATATGTTTTCTCCCCCTTTGTCATTATCGAAAAGAATAAGGGACAACATTGTGAATTTTCTTTCATCCATATTGCTTAAAAGCTCGTATTCCTTTGAATCATGAATCATCCATATTTTAGAATCTATCCCTCAAGTATTATCTGCTCTTCCCTCCCTCGATGTTCCTTCTCCATTAACATACATATCCATCCATTATGCAAAAAATTGGCAAATCGGTTTCTATCTTCTTTTTTTCTAGGTACCTAGATGAATATGAGTTGTATTTTTGGTACCCTTTTCATACACTGCGGTCCAGGAGCTAGACAAAAGGCAACCATACCCAAGAGGATATGGTAAAGATTTTGAAATATAATTTTAATTATTTACTACATAAATGAAATAATCATGAATATATTTATCTCTATTCGTCCATTTTACAGGAACGTATATATTTAAAAACATGAAATTTCTTTTTCCTATTATATCCATATTTTTAGAACTAAGATATGACATATAACATGTAGAAATACTTGTTTTTCTACGAAAAGTGTATCGATGTCTAGTACTGGCCTAACTTAGACATAAAAGCATATTTAGCACCATTATCATTCATTTTATTATATATTATAAATGTTTATCTAATAAAGGTTTAAAACCTAATAAAATCATGTTTAAATCGTTTTGACCTTTATTAAATTTTATGACTTCATTTTTTATTTTTTTCAAATTTAGATTTGAAGTCACAATTATTATTTCTAAAAGAAGTATTACTATTTTTCAAAATATCAATCTCTGTATTTAGTTTAGAATTCTCATTTTTAATGTACATTTCTCGTTTTTGAGAAGAAAAAATCGAGATGCTGAATTATCTAAAGAGAATTGTAATAAATCATTTTATCTTTTCAAATATAAAATTTCTTTTGAAAAGTTTTCTTCCTCTTTTTCAAAAAATTTTGCTCATCTATAAAAATCTTAAGAGCCACATAATTATTTTTCAAAACACCATGTTGATTTTCTAAATATAATTTTTTATTTTTCAATTTCTCATTTTCAAGTTCGATAGATTTCATCTTTTCTAAAATAACAAAATTAAGCTTTAAGATCTTATCACATGTACTAGCTGATTCATTATTATCTTCTACTGAAACTTGTAAATTAAAAAGTAGGTTTTGTTAGTCTTCATTAGTCGTGGGTTTGATTTTACCAGGGTTTTTGCTCGTTGTATTTCAATCAAATCTTTTTCTGTTCATTATTCTATGATGTTGTGACGATTGATAGAATACAAGGATGATAGAACATGTGGATCGACATAAATGGTAAAGTATATATTATAATGCAACACAATAATTATAGTAGCTGTAGATAATGTATGTAGTGAAAATAAGTAGATGTAGTAAATCACACAAGATATTTTATACTTCTTCAGACTACCTATCCTATATCCAGTTCTGAAGCTCCCCTTCGGTATTTTACTAACCAAAATCCCTCACTTCATCCAAAAGAATAGGATTTTACAACTGCTTGAATCTCCTAGAAATAGGACTTATACACCTTTGAACAAAAAGTTGTTTTGAGACGATTTGTGACTATAACATTGATAGTTGTCAAGTTGACGTACACCCTTCTTATAATCTCCTCTTAAATAATATGAGTAAAAAGTGTAGGGGATTATGGAAGTAGATCACCAAAGAATATGTACATGAAATTCTTGGTGATATATGAAAGTAATTCAAGAGTTTGAGTGATTTTGAAAATTAGTGTGCAAAGAATAAAAGAATTGTAAGTAAGTCATATATATTCAAAGTCTTGTTAAAAATCATTTATATAAATAGTGAAAAGTCTCGGTAGAGAGTTGCAACCATTAGAGAAAAAGACTATTAAAGAAAAGAGTTGAAATTCATGAAGATGAAGAGAATTGACTTTTCAAAATAATGACACTTGAAGCAGTATAGACATCTGAAAAGTAAAGTCAGACGTTTGACTTTATGTTGTGAAGATCAGAAAGAAAATAGCTCAAAAACGAGTGTTAACGCTAAAAAGTATAACGCTAACACCCTGGTGTCTGGAGTAATCTAGTGAAAGCACCACCCGTCTACACGGGAACTAAAAGTAAACAGAAAAGGGAAAAAACAGTAAAAGAGACAGCAATTTTTATAGTGGTTCGGCCTAAAGTTAAGCCTACATCCACTTTACATCCTTCATTATGTTCTTTGAGCACACTTTTACAAGGTTACAACACTTTTACAACACGATTTCTCGGTTACAACACCTTTACAACACTTTTCAATGATTACAACACAATCAAAGCAAGAGATTAGAACTTTGATGACGGATTGCTCTTTGGATCCATGTTGAATGAAGTAGAACTGTAGATGAAGAATCTTCGATGATTGAAGTGTTGGAGGAGTTAAGAATTCAGCAGAGTAACAGCGCTTCAGAAGATCGGCCCCAAAAGTCCCCTTGCCGTTGGAGTAGCTCTAGTATTTATAGGGAAGAATCTGGGCAGAACCAAATCGCACAAGTCCTAGGTCATGAACGACCTAAAGTAGGTCGTAGGTCGGCAGCAACCTAGGGGATGGGATCTGACTTATCTCGATTGCTCTTGGTTTCTTCTGAACGAATAAGTAGATCGCATGCGACCTAGTATAGGTCGTAGGTCGGCGGCGACCTAGGAAACTGGCTTCATTGCTTAGGTCGTAAGCTTTTTAGTTCAGTATGAAGTTAAGTCGCTAGGTCGCGGGATACCTTAAGTCGCGGTAGACGGCTAAACAGGGTAGCACCTGGTCTTCTTCTGAGTGAATTGGTAGGTCGCACACGACCTAGGGTAGGTCGTAGGTCGCTCTCGACCTAAGGAGATGAACTTGCTAAGGTCGCTTCGTGCCTTAGGTCGCTTCGCACCTTAGGTCGCTTAGCAGCATACATCTCTAGGTCGCTAGAACCGTTCCATGGTTAGGTCGCTCGCCCGCTTATCTCGTTAGGTCGTTAAGTCGTAGATTCTCTTAGGTCGGTAGGTTGCCACCTATTAGGTCGCTTGGTCCTTTCAGTAGCTAGGTCTCTCCTTCCTTTAGGTCGCTAGCTCGTTATAACTAGTAGGTTGTTAAGTCCTTTAGGTCGTTAGGTCGCAGAGTCTTTAGTTCGTAGGTCGCTGGGACCTTTAGGTCGTAGGTCGTAGGTCGTAGGTCGTTGGGACCTTTAGGTCGGTAGGTCTCAAAGTAGTAGGTCGCTCTTCAGTAGTAAATAAAACGTACCGTTTCTGACGGGGCGCTGCCCCGCACCTCGCCGGGGGCGCTGCCCCCTGGACCCCTGCGACCTGACCGGGCAGGTCGAACCCCGTAGGAGATCTTATTTGAAAAAACAATCAGCAGGACTTGCTCTGTTGAGATATTGAATTGACCATTCTTCGAGACGAATTATCTTTGGCTTCTCGGTCGATCTTTTGGTATCACGGCCTTGCGAAAAAGGCAGGATAACAACGAGTGATTTCAAACATTTAAAAAAGTTTACCAAACATCTGAGCACTAGGTCAAACGTTTGAGTAATGTTACTAGACATTTAAGAATTAGTAACAAAAACTTTTGTGGTTCAGTGGGCAAGATGTGAAATTTAGTCCTTGATGACCTAATTTTGAGTATTAATGTTCCATAATATTTTATGTTGGTAAGACGTCTAAGTAATGTTACATGACGTCTAAGAACTTGGTACTAAATAGTGTTATAGCTCATTTGCTAAGAAGTGAAAATTCTTACTTCAGGACCCAGGTTCGAATCCTATGTGTAGCATAATATTTTTATGTTGTTTGAGTGTAGGCTTTATTCCTTATGATTTGGGTTCAAATCCCGTGTTTGGAATGAATTTTTTTGTAAAATCTGAAGTAAAATCTCGATATATGTGTTCGGTGTGCTCATATTACCCATGGAAGATTGTACAAGATTCGGCTAAGGCTAATAAATGCAAAACTAGTCTTTTACACATATAAGTCTTCATTTGAGCTACGTGAGTCTTTGTTTATGCTTGTTACTCCTTCCTTATGTTGCCTTCTTAATAGTGATTTTGTGTATCATTATATATGCTTAAAATACATGCTCCAAATGTTGTTTCATCATCGGTATATAGAGTTAAAAGCTCAAAAACCTCTAAAACATGTTAGTAGCATAGTTTATATGGTTCTTATCATCAAAATGTCAAAATAGAGGTTCTAACTATATGGGTTATATGGTCTTCTTAGGATGATAAGTTGCATAGACGATGGACCTAATATTATGATTGGTCCTATGCTCATTGGGTTCCTCCTCGTTGGGTATCGAGGTATGAGTCACTCAAGCCTATATTCGGGGGAAGCTTACTTGCAAATCTAGTATATACATTTGCCTTTTTCTGGGCGGTTCAACAATTAGTGTGTTCTCGATGTTTCAAATGACCATATGAGGAAGAAAGACAACTGATGGGGTTTCATCCAGTGGGCGTAACTTTACGGTCGGCCCGTCCAAAGTTAGAGAGGATAGATATGACATGTTTGAAGCATTGGCCCAACATGGAGCGCTAGAGTTGAGGTCTCTATATCCATTGGTCATGGATAAGCCAAACAGGCCCTCGTCTAGCTACTTATACATTTGATGCTGGTTGAATCTTCCTCTTCACCCTTCCTTTGTTTGTTTTCTGAATGCTCATCAAATGGCACTCACGCAATTGACCCATAATGGCTACAGTGTCCTGGACAGGTTGTACATTGTCTATCACGATCTAGGTCTTCTAAAGCCCAACCCTCTCTTCATTTGCCATGTGTTCATGCTATTGAAACAACCCCATGCCTCGGAAGGCTCGCAACTTCCTAGCTCTTTTTTACGCCTTCCTTTTAACATCAAAAATGGTTGCCAACACCAAAACAATGTGAAAGCACCACAAATCCAATAACTAATTCCAAACAGAAAGAAGTAAAGAATAAAATATGAAGAATAGAAAATTAAAACAATAACAAAAGAAAATGAGAGGTTTTATAGTGGTTCGACTGACTCCAGCCTACGTCTACTCTAAAGATTTTCCTTTTATTTATAATGTTGATTACATTTCAATGACTTAAATCCGAGTAATAAAAAGGGCAGAGTGTAGCCAAAGGAGAAGAAGATCCCCAAATGAGTGTCCTGCACATTGTATTTATAGGGGAAGACGAAAAAATATCCAACTAAAAATCCGCATGCCGAACCTCCTAACCAGGCTGACCACGCTCCCCGAAAATGGGCCACATTAGGCCCACTTTGGGGGATCGGTGTCGATCCCTTAATGTGGGGGAGGTGGGCCCGACGTTCGGTCATAATAGTCCCCGATGACATCCTCTTGTTTTTTCCTGAGTTGTTTGCGTAGTTAGCTAAGTGTTTTCTACAGTAACCGATTGATCTTTAGTGAGTTGATCCACTCAGTTGAGTGTACATATCCATAGTGATTTGATCCAATCCTCTGCCTAAGGGAAGTTCTAATCCATACTTAACCAATTCTTAGATTTCATTCATTTGAATCTTCTTGACTATCAACGATAACCTTGCTTATAACTGATCTTTGATCCTTTAATCATCTCCTTGGGCTTCCTACCATGATGATCATGAAATCTATTTCACCAAATCCATGGTATCACAGCCTTGACAAAAGGTGGGATAACATTTGCCCCTAAAAACATGCTTTGCGATAGGAAGGTGACTGTTGAATTGATATAAGCCTAAAGTCCCAAAACTACCGACAACCGAATATTCCAATCCAGAATCCATTCCTTTTCCAAATCGAATCGCTGTAAGCCATCCCATGTATGGGAGTTGGTATTTGCATGTCGAATCCTCAATCTCTCTGGATTGTTAGTGAAGCCCATGACTTTTCCGAGTCGATTGCCAATTCCAAAACCATTAAAAATCCTTATTCAAATCCATATCTATCCAAAGCTAGTAACCGAATCCATGATCTCACCAGATCGTTGTCTCAAATCCAAAGCCAGAATTTCACCGGATTGTTATCCAAATCATCGATCTCTTCAGATCATTAGCCAAATTCTCAATCTCACTGGATCGTTATCTAAATCTGTGACCTCTCTGGGTCAATATCCAAATTCATAACCATGAAATATTGGAAGTCGGTAAGCCAATCAACGATATCTCAATATCACTATATAAGTTCATGGTCTCTTCGGACCAATGGATGGTCTCTCTAGACCCTTGCTAAGCCTGATCCACTTGCTCTCCGATGAGTGGACTTAACAACGAGTGAGTCGATCCTATCGGATCTCCAACGAAGAAACTCACTCCCTGCGCTCCATCCTTTTTATGGAATAAAATGATTCCTTGATCCTCCTATACCGATCATAGCCTCTCCGAGCTCTTGCTGTCCCCATTCCGTCACTCTCCAATGAAGGAAAACAATGATAAGTAAGCCGATTTTGTTGCTCTCTAGCAAAGTGGCTTCACTTCATGCAGTTCGGTTCAATTTCCCTAAACATGACGTGGTGCCTTGGCCTTCCTAGGTCGATCATGGTCTCTCCGGACATTTTTTGGACCCTATCCAGTCACTCTCCGATGAAAGGAGGAACAGCGATAAGTAAGTCGATCTAGTAGCTCTTTGGCGAAAGGACTCACTTCTTGCACTCCGGCCCCCGACTCTCCGGTCAGGGATATAGCACAATCAATTCCATACCGACTTCCTTTCTCCGGCGTCGACTCTCTGGTTAAGGGCTTAATCCATGACTTACGAATCCATTATTTAAGCAGAAAACTAAACATTGCCTCTCCAGGCATGATGGTTCATCATTATCTCGGAGCATGCCTAGGGACCGACCTCAATCTTGTACATGTGTAAGAGACTTAATTATTTTATTGTAGAGTTTATTATTTATTTATTTCATGCCATCCCGATCAAGAGATGGCGATCTGTTCCACTGCCATATCTCGAGTCCTCATGTACTGTAGCAGCCTGCCATCCCTGACATGTTTTTCAACCATATCCCGTAAGTGTCTGCATTCGTCTATAGTATGCCCATCTGGTTCGTGGAATAGGCAATACTTTCTAGACCTATGTTCCTGCTCCGTAGGATCCCTCCTTTGTATTTTTCGATAGGGGAGTTGCCCTTTTATGTCTAGATAAATCCATTCCAAACTTTCCATCAAATCAGAATAAGTGGAGAACTTCGACTCCCATTCCTTCCTTTGCCTTTTCGATTCATCATAACCATCGTCCAACTTCCTTTTTCCCCTATCCTTCTTGGACCTTTCTCCAGCTGGTCCTTTACCTCGCACATCATTTACTTCCTGTTTTTCGATTCGTGTGTCCTCCTGCCGCAGGAACCTCTCAACTTCGTAGAAATTTTTTTCGAGATCCATTGGTGGATCCTGCTCTAATGAAATCTTAAAATCCATGTTATCGGTAATCCTAGATATTGTCACCGTTAAGACCATCAATGGATCCAGCCAATCCATCGAAGCAACTACCGCATTAAACCGTGTCAAGAAACTCATCAGGGACTCTCCTATCCTTTGCTTTAGTGTTGCCAATGTTATTACGCTCTTAGGCTCGAAATGTGGAACTTAAACTACCTCATGAACAAATCTACCAACTCGTTCCATGTTCTGCTTGAACCATTTTCTAGCTGCCTAAACCAGAGCACGGTTAACTCCATCAAATAAAGTGGAAAACCCCTCGCCATGACTTCCTCCGATGCCCCCAGAACTTCCATATGTCAGATATACCTCATTAAGTATACTATAGGGTCCGACCGTCCATCGTACACCTCCAGTGTTGGTAATTTGAACTCCGGTGGGTTCCTAGCTTGCTTGATATTCGGAGTGAACGGACTCCGATTAACATCTTCCAGAATTATGCTGGGCAATCCACCTCTCATTATCCATCTATCAGCCAAGCCTTCCTTTCATTCTCATCCTCCAATCCATAATACCAGCCTACACCCAACTCCGTGAGGGTATTTCGGAACATACTCCTGAAAACGTGCATTCGCATTCCGATCCACATTAAACTACACAACACCAATCATTGGCCTACCGGCATTCGATCCAGCCTGACCCAGGGGTGTGCACCCCAAGCCTAAGGGATAAGTGTCGATCCCTCTAGGGGTATCGGTGCAGATCCCTCTTGCTTGTCCGGGTTTCGCCCTCGGATGCTCCATTCCGTTCTCCTACCTGTTAGCTCTGTTTCCATGCTCCTGATTATGATTTTCTACAACTCATGCTACTCCAACTCCTTGATCCAGATTGCCAATTGCTTCTGCTCTAGCCTGTCTAATTTTCCTGAGGAAATTCTACATAATCTCCTCTTGTCTCTTCATCATCCTCTCCTACATCGCCTCTATTATAGTCTCCATCTCGTTCCTAGTGGTGTGGAGGGAGGGTTGATTAGATCCAGCTCATGAGGATGCAAACTGACTCCCTCCATGGTGACCCCAATCTACCAATGGTCTCCTAGCTGATTTCCTAGCCATTGCTTCCTAGATCGAAGTATCCAAGCTGCCAAATCCAAGATCCTAGCTTCCAAATTCGCCGATGCAAGTCTCCTCAATGAAAGCACCAAATTATTAGTGTCAAAAATGGCCCACAACACCCAAACAATATGAAAGCACTACAAGTCCAATAAACAATTCCAAACAGAGTAAGGTAGAGAATAAAATATGGAAAACAGAAAATTAAAACAGTAAGAACTGAACACAAGAGGTTTCATAGTGGTTCAACTGACTCCGGCCTACGTCCACTTCAAAGATTTTCCTTTTATTTATAATGCTGATTACAGTTACATTGACTTGAATCCAAGTAGTAAAAACGGAATAGTGTAGCCAAGAGAGAAGAAGATCTCCAAATGAATACCATGCCAGCTGTATTTATATGGGAAGATAGACAAATATCCAACTGAAAATCCGCACGCAGAACCTCAAGACCAGGCCGACTCCGCTCACCGAATATGGGCCGCATTGGGCCAACTTTGGGGGATCGATGTAGATCCTAATAGGGGGATTACTGTCGATCCCCTAATGTGGGTAAGTGGGGCCCGACGATCGGTTATGAGAGTCCCTTATGACATCCTCTTTCTATTTCCTAAGTTGTTTATGAAGTTCCCTAAGTGTTTTCTGGGGTAACCGATCGATCTTTGATGAGTTGATCTACTGACTTGAGTGTCCATATACATAGTGATCTGATCCGGTCCCTTGCTTAAGGAAAGTAATCCGATTTGATCCTCTATCTAGGGGAAGTGTCAATCCATACTTAACTAATTCTGAGATGCCATTTATCTGAATCCGCTTGACTATCATCCATAACCTTGCTTATAAATGATCTGAGATCCTAATAATCATCTCTTCGGGCTTCCTGCCTTGATGATCACGAAATCTATTTTGCTAAATCCATGGTATCACGGCCTTGCCAAATGGCGGGATAACACTTCCAATAAAAGATCTTCGGGACACCGGTATTTCTTCATGTTGGCGACCTTTAACCTCAACCTCCAATTGCAGGATTCAGGGTCCTAGGTACTCTACATAATTCTACTTCAATCTTTGATCTTGGTCATTTTTTATTATTTCTAACTTATCTTCTTTGATGTATTGTCTCTTGAGTAAATCGGAGAGAGCCAAGTCCAATAAATAGATCAATTGGAGTAGATTGGGAAGATGGGAAAGATGTGAAGAAACCTAGCCCTCATTATCATAGATGAAAAATCTTCATGGGGTTGGGCTGCTGGGACTTAGCCAAAAAATGCTAAAGGTGAGGAAAGAGTCCTCCCGACCAAGGAAGAGCATGTCAGCGGCAGCAACTGTAGGGTGGTAATAAGGAGAGCACCCCTGCAAAGGGTAATATATTTTAAACTAAGCCAAAGGGAAATTCAAATTAAATTAAATTCAAACTAAATTTATCAATGTTAATTTAACAATGCCAAACATACCAATTTAAAACATATCAACTTCAATATCTATTACAAATTTGATTCTAATTTGGAATTCCAATTTAAATATACTGGTTTGGTGGATTGGTGATGAGTCATAAATTAAATATCAATATTAGTATATTCAAATTTGATTTTGATTTAAATATACCAATTCAAATTTAAACATACCGATGTTGATGAGTTTAGCAAGGGCTGGGCTTTTGCTGAGTTTGGCAAGGGTTGGGCTTTGGCTGAATTCGACAATCTAGCAGTAACGTGCGACGATGGAAGGACGCTACGACGACAAGAATTCAACATTGGCGACGGGTGGTATGGAGGGTTGTGGTGGTTTTAAAGGCAACGGAGGGTTGTGGCGGCTTCAAAAGCAATGGAGATGGGTTGCGGTTGGTCTCAATGGTTTGCGGCCGGTCTCGCCGGGTTGCGGTCAGGTTCAAAGGCAGTGGAGGTTCGCGGCTTCAGCTTCGACGAATGACATTGCGATGGTAGCATGTTTGACAGATGGATATGGGGATTTTAGAATTCGGTGTTTTGTTTTATGATTGGGTAAAAATGAATTCGATGGTTACAAAGTTGGGGTTGTAGGAGAGTAAGGCGTTAGTATGATATCGGAATATTTAAAAAAAATTGTTGTAATTTTATATTTTTAAGAATATTTTTTTGTTTAAGTATTCAAAAATTTTATATTTTTAAAAATATAAAAATTTACGAAGTTTTCTAGTTTTTTATATATAAATATATATATATGAATTCAATAAGATAGATGGTCAAACAAACTCATAATCTTGAAATTGTATATTTAAGCTTCTCATACGGTACTAATGAATGCATATAGTCAGATTTCATAAATGCGGAACGTAAGTATGAATTTCAGTTAGAGTGGGTTATTTCCAATTGAATTATAGGTAACTTGTATGGAAAACGGCCAGTTTGAACTAAAAAACCCGTCTACATTGCAAAATTTTGGAATTTGACCATCGAGAATCGACATTGTTGCCCTAGGTGGTTAAGTATTAAAAAAAATTCCAATGCAAGTTAGTTGGATTCACGGCCCCATAAGTTAATCGATTATTTTCCATAATCAACTAACGCCTAGGAATATTTACATCGGATAAGATGGATAGTCAAACTAACTTAGAATTATGTGAAATCGTATATTTAATCTTCTCATACTGCATTAACGAATATGTATGATCAGATCCATAAATATGGAATGTATGTAGGGATTTGAGTTAGAACTGGTCGTTTCCAATAGAACTTGAAGTAACTTGAATGGAAAACGATCGGTTTGAACCAACAGACTCATACACGATACGGATTTCAGAAATCCGACTATTGAGAATCCACATTGTTATCCTTAATGCATAATTATAAAATTTTGTGGTGTTTTGATTCAGTTTGATCCGTCATCCTGTAAGTTAATCAATTGGTACCAATAATCAAATAACACTTAGGAATATTGCATTTGATAAAATGGATGTTCAAACTATCTTAGAGTTACATGAAATTGCATATTTAAGCTAGTCAAATGGTATTAACAAATATGTACGGTTCGATTTCATAAATTTGGATATAAAGTAGAAAGCAAATTATAATATTTAAAATTAAAAAAAAATGTATGTTATTAAAATATATAGTATATAATTTTGAAATAACTGAAATATATAATTTTAAAATTCTATTATATTAGTTACTAAATTATGTAACATTTAAAATGCTATAAAAAAAAGCAAAGAAGGAAGAGTAAACAAAAAGGCATCGAAACATACCGATGCCTTTTCGATGTCATAAAATGTGTGTCGGATAAATAAAAAACGTCGAGAAGTACCAAAACCTTTTCGACGTCATAAAAGGTGTGTGTCAAATAAAAATAGACGTTGGTATTTTCTGATGTCGTCTTTCTAGTTTATGACTTTTCTATGTCATTCTAATTCTCCGCCTTTCATCCTTTCCTTCCATAATCCTCAAGTCATTGCATTAAGTTTTTCAACTTCTATCATGTCCATGATTAATCTCTCATCAAATGAATTTGTATGTAGCAAACCGATAGGAATTTCCAATGGGAAAAAAATTAGTAACATTTAAGTCCCGTTTGGTTTGCTATTTTTAGTTTTATGTTTTCGTTTAAAGAAAAATTCGCATTTATTATGTATTGTTGAAAAACGCACAATTTTGAAAAATGAAATTAACATAGAAAATAGAAAACAAGTTTACTTGATTTTTCGTGTTTTGAGACATAACAAAAGGATGTAAAACAATTCATCTCCTCCGTTTCCCGTCTATCGTCGCGATGGCTAAGAATTGTAAAAAAAATTCCACATTTTCTTGTATTTTGTAGTGTATGTTGAAAATACAAACACAAAACTTAAAATGAAACCAAACGGGGCCTTAGTTCCTTCAAACTTCTCTATCCCAAAAGAAAAAAGAAAAAAAATCCAAAAAATCCTAAAAATACAAAGAAAATATTACAAAAAAAATATCCAAAAATACAAAAAAATTATTAAAAAAAAGGGAAACAGACAACGATTACAAAGGCCTAATTTTAGTACCAAACTTAACCCCGGAACCTTAGACAATAACTCTATGATTCTTCTATTTAGCACAGTAAGTTGCCCGATGCTTAAGTCGGCATTTAATTTGAAAAAGTTAAATCTTATTTTTTATTACAGTATTTATATTCATATATACAAATATACAATATTAATTTGGACAAATTAAAATAAGCTTCTTTTTTATACACATGTAAATGTGATGTATCACAAATCATAACTGTGAGAGTTGTCCATTTGAGCACTGATTTATATACTTTGGTGCTTAGGATTTAAACTGCTTACACCGTGGTTTCTGTTTGCAGTGCTTAAAAGCTTTAGATATTTTAATCATGAAAATAGATAAGTAATAGTTGAAAGGATAAGCAAATGGTTGAATATTCGAAGCCGACATCAGGTGGAGTAAAATATTCGAAGCTGAAATCACGAGGAGTAAAATAATCAAAGTTAAAATCATGATACTAGTGCATAAATGAGTTTATTGATTCCCTGTTGGTTCTCTATTGCTCTGACAAAGAAATGTTCAATAAAGATAAAGATGGTTTGTTTATACGTCACTTATTGTCTAGTGGAGGATGGCCTTTCATGTTGGAAGGACAAACTAAGTTAAGATCCTATCAAATATATCTACGGTAAAGCAAGTATTTCTTACTTTCTTAACTGGAATTCACATATACTTCATTACCCCCACGGGTCGCCTATTTTAAAATGAAAATCATTAATCCATCCTTTAATTCAAACTTAATATATCAAAAATCCCTGTAAAAATAAGTTTCACTTAACAGTTCTATCGATGTTTTTAGCGGAAATGTGCATTTTAAATATATTCATAGTTTAATTTTCACTTATTTGTAATCAAACATTTAAATCATAGAATGTCCATTTTTGCATTGTAGACTGTACAAAAATACGCAGTTAAAACTGTAAATAGTTACCGCCCAAAATGTAAATATTTCATGTTTTGATTGTAAATATGCTTGGTTTAAATTGCATATTTCCGGGGAAACCTGTTTGTTGCTGACAGCGGAAATTTTTTTTTGAAACTTTTAAGCTACAGACTAATATCTATATGGTTGTTCCACATGGCGTTTTATGCTTAACCATGTGCTGTGTGTACCAATTAGGTGTGTATATATATTACACTTTTGTCTAGTGCTGACGAAGAAGATTCCTTTCTCAGTTGACACTAATTATCAATGCAAAGCGAGGTGGGATGATTACAAACAATCGCTTATTTAATTAAAGCATGTTCGCTGATACATAAAATAGATTTCAGAGTGCCTTTACCTGCTGATTTCACCTATTTTATGTACTCCGCACCTGCTTCACGTCTTGATTATAAAATGCGGAAAACATTAAGAGATGAGGGAAAATATCAAAGAGATATTGTTTGACACAGACTAGTTAATAGACTAAGAAGAGGATGGAGTAATAATTTACTGAGATTTCGACAGGTTAATGTTTCAGAGTACGGTGAACTTGTGTTACCGAACGTCGAAGTTTGGACTGATGTAAGATTTTTGTTTTATAAGCTGATTTAATTATAGGGCTGTATGTGGAACATGACAGTTGGTTGCCCGACTTAGTGCGAGGCGGTAAGACGTTCGATCCGTGTCCGTACGGTATTTATTTAGGTCATTTAGGTCATGAATTAGAAAAAGAAAAAAAAATGAAATGTTAACGTCAAAATTTGAACGCTAACACCCCGGTGTAAGTAGATATAAAGTGAAAGCACCACCCGTTGGTAGGGGAATTAGAGATAAGTAGAAAATGATGTAAAAGCAGTAAAAAGACAACGGTTTTTATAGTGGTTCGGCCTAAAATCAAGCCTACGTCCACTTTATGGTTTCTTTATTGCTGATTTGAGTACAACTCTTTACAATGAACTTTGATTACAACACATTTAAGACGAGTAGCTAGAACTTGGATGGAGGAGAGCTTTTTGAATCCATGTTGAATGTGTTGATCTCTTCCAAAAGTTCGTTGAAGCGTCTTCGGTGTTTGGAATGCTTGAAGTGTTGGATGAGTCGAGAAAATAGCAGAGTATTAGCGTTCCAGAAATGATTTTGAAAAGTCCCTCTCTCAGTTGGAGCAGGTGCAGTATTTATAGAGAAAAATCTGGGCAGGAGATAGGTCGTAGGTCGCAAATGACCTAAGAGTAGGTCGTAGGTCGCCAGCGACCTAGGGGATGCGATCTACGGCTTATTGCATTTGATCTTGTTTGAACGGGGTAGCAAGTTGTAGGTCATGAGCGACCTAGGGGAGGTGAGGGTAGCAGCGATTTAGTTCGGATCGGCCTATATCTTAAGCGACATAAGGATGTGAAGCTTGAAAGTCATAGGTCGTACACTTGATAGGTCGTGATAACCTTAGGTCGCTAGGTCTCTTGTGACGTTAGATCGCTAGGTTGTTACATTACTAGGTCGCTTAGTTGTAGGAGCCCTTAGGTCGTAAGTTCTTTAGGTCGTTAGGACCGCTTCATCCTTAGGTCGCTAGGACCGCTTCATCCTTAGGTCGTTAAGTCGCTGGAGCTTTAGGTCGTTAAGTCATTAGGTCGCTGAGTCCATTAGGTCGCTTGTGAAGTTAGGTCGCTAGGTCGCTTTAAAAGAGAAGTTAACACTTGCCCCTCGAAGTACAGGCTTATGTCATAGGTCGTGTGCTTCGATCTAATTCTGCTAGGTCATGAGCGACCTAAAACATGTGCTAACTCGCGTGCCCATTCGCCTTCTTCTCTTTGCCCCATATAAACTGCTAGCTCGCTGCTTCTTCCTTAACTGCTTCGATACCCCGCTCTGCCATTAACGAAACTTCGTGCTTTCAAAGGCGAATTCGAGCTAATCAGTCGACGATTCATCCTTGCTATCATATTGTGTAAGTAAACTTGATATTTATCCATCCCACGATCACCGTCGAACCACGAATTCCAATCTTCAGACCCCAGACCAACTTCGTACGCCGTGATTCACTTTTGAGTCATGTTGCGATCGGTTTTGATCGCCATTAGCTATGTTGCCATTGTGATTCACGAAAGCATAGCAGCGCGCTGGATCTATGATGGATCTGAGATGATTTGAATCCGCGTTGGGCGATTTGATGGTATGGATAGATAAATGGTCTTGTTGAGAAGATGGTGGATTTCGTTGCTTAGGTGATAACGGGTTATCGGGTTACCAGTTAACGAGATAGTGAGCTGTTTAGTGGAGAAGAAGTTAGCGATTCGGTGGATCTGAGCGACTTAGAAACCTTCGCGTCCTAAGAAACTTGGCCGACTTATCAACCTTCGACTTAGACCACTTGGGACTTAACTTCTTAGGTTGCGCTTGTATTCAGGCGACCTAGGACTTCGTCAGATTTGCTCTGCTTTGTCTTGAACAATGCGACTTAAAAGAGTTCGAATTATGTAACTCGCGACCTTGTTGTGTCTTAACTTGCCAGAATATCATATGAATTCCAAGCAGGACGACTTAATAGAAACCCGACCTATGCTAGGTCGCTTGAGCACAATCTGGACGACCTAGGAGATGAACAAAACTAGAACACTTGTAAAATTTTGAAAGAACTTGATTGAACTGTTCGAACTTGAACTGTTTGAACTTTGTTGCACTTCCTTACAGATTATACTAACTTTTAAGCTAACAACCTGTTGAACACAACATTTGCAGAAAACTAGGGCAAATATACTGCCATTGATTGCCCACATCGAATGACAGATTAGTCGATAAAGAATAACCAACTTAAGTGAACTGTGTGAATGAAATGCTGTGAGTCAACAAGTTCAAGTGAAGTATTAAAGCAAAGCTAAAATAACCAACTAAAGCTGAACTGCTTGCATCAACACTGTACTTGAACTTAAAATAACAAGCCTTGAAACTCTATAATCGACTAATATCAACTAATTTGATTCCAGTTATATTTGCTTATCATTTTACTAGTTTTGCACAACACTGCACACTTTTAGGAAACGTGCACCTTCATATTTGAATATCCAGTTCCTTATGTAGAATGACTTCTCAACAAGAAGAAATAGGGCAAGCTGAAGAGGTTTTTCCAATTGCTAACCCGTTGAATGATCCTCCGGAAAGAGCTTCGACCACTTTGAACCACAGAGTTTTCAGTTAGTTGTGCATTCAGTTTGGCATTGCTGAAGCAGACGCTCGGCTTCCCAGGATAAATGATACTACTTATAGGCCACCTCACGGCTTCATTGCAGTTAACCGACAGATGTGCTTGAATGGAGCTATTCCTCCTTTCAATGACTTTCTTTGAACGCTCCTTCTCCGATTAACCATCTCTCCTTTCCAACTTCAACCCAATGGCTACGCCATCTTGATGGGGTTGTGTGTGCTATTCAGGAGGACACTTAGACCGCCTTCCGAGCTTCGAAAAAGGCTGCTATTTGTGCACTTTCGCAAAGAACAAAGACCATCCTTCAATTATTCTCGTGAGAGGCACGAAAAACCGTAAACTGATTTTAGACTTGCCCGAGAGTGCACACGGCTTTTTAAGTCAATTCTTCTATGTTCGTTGCCCCCCGGGGTTCTATGCCATCTGGAGAATAGGAAGTAAGATTGCCTATTTCCGCTCACTTCATTTTTCTGAATTTCTTGGAACTCGAATTGCCAAGTATTTAACTTCAATCTTTACTTTTTGTAGCACTTCCTCCTCCGCTTAGAGATCCCAGCCACAAGCCAACCTTCGAAACATTAAGTGTCGTGGCGGCTGAGGAGAGAAGCATCAAGTTTTTGCTGAAAGACGAGTTTCTACACCAATTTGGGCTTTTACATCCCTCTCGATCTACTCAGCTTCATGAAGCTTCTAATTCCAAGACTGAAAGATCAGCTGCCCCCGTTTCTACCGAAGAAGTCGTATCGAAGGAACCTGTTGCAGGAGCTTCGTTAGTGAAATGTTCCACCGCTACTGATGTCACGGGGTCATCCGGCAAGCTTACACTTTCCCCGGTGATTGAAGAAGGAGTTGAAAAAGAAAGCTCCGCTGGGCATGACGGTGATGATATTTATGGTAGACTGAGTGACCTGATGATAACTTCACATGAGCTTTTTAAGGATGACTCCGTTACTACTTAAGTTATTTCTCCAGTAGTTGAGACGTCATCCACCCTGCAACAAGCTCCGTCAGCTCAAGAGTTGACACCGGTTGCAAAAGTCGTCACCGCTCCTAAACCAAAGAGTGGTTTGTTGCTTGACGCGCGTAGTTTGCACATCACACACACTTAGGATTTTTGGCGATTATATGCACTTGGTTTCTTTTTCTGGAGATTTCTAAATTCTATCTCTTTTTCGTTTTTCAGGTTCTCCAATGGGACGAAGCGGTTCGTACTATGACGATTTTATGCGCTACGGAAAGCGTGACTACTACTATGATCCCAGGCGCCACATCTCTGCTCCCAGGGAGACCGATGAAGAAAGAGCAGTTAGAAAAGCTCAAGAAAGGAGGGCCCATAAGGAGCGCTACGGGAGAAAAGATGAGCGTTATGACTCTTCCCAGAAAGACGATGATTCCCACAAAAGAAAATCTCACGACGATAGAGGGAAGAGTCATATAGTTGAGGACCCAAGCAAGCGGGCCCGACTAAGCGAAAGGCCTGCGTCTGCAATTTCTGAAAAGCCTGCTGCTCCTTCCTCTTTAGAAGTTGCTTCCAGTTCTCTTGCCCTCCAAAGGACTGATATTCAGACGATCCTCAACAGGCTATCATATCAAGTTGAAAATGCTCCGACCGCTCTTCAAAGTCGATTTCCACACTGGTGCTTAAAAGGGGTGCGTTTTGATCTTGATTTGGTTCCCATTGACAAATAAGCTATGTTGAGGAATCTTGACGCCGTTAAACTTGACATTGAGAGAATGTTTGGATGGCAAAAACTTGTCGACGAGCTTCAAAGAATCAATCGCCTAAATCTTGAGGCTATGCTAACGATGGAAAGCGACAAGTCGGAGTGGAAGAAAGTTCTTGAGCAACATGATGCAGAAATGAAGAGCATCGCTGATGAAACGAGAGACTTGGGTCCGAAGTTAAGAAACTCAAGGAAGACCTTGCTACCTCTTTCGCTTCTCATTCTCAAAAGGAAGAGGTTTTTCAAAAGCAGGTGAGAGATGCACATGCCGCCCAGAGAGATGCCGAGACGAAACTTTAGGCAGAGCAGCATGTAATTGAAAAATACCGCAAAGATACCGTTCAGCTGCGGGAAAGAGTTAACTACCAAGACCTGGAGATTGCAGCGTTAAAAGCTCAACTTTCAAAAGTAAAAAAGGAGCGTGATGATGCTTTGGCTGGAAAAGTGGCTGCTGAAGAATCGCATGAAACCACCAAGGCCACCATCAGCTCCACTCTTTTTGAGTTTTATGTTCTCAGTGTCTTGGGACGCGGAAGTCTTTCATTCTTGGGCCCGAAATATGAAATTACTCTGGCCGAAGTGTGGGAGGCAATAATTGACATGTATAAAGATACAGGCTATGCAGAGGAGGACCTGGAAGCTTGTCACTTGGATGACGATGGTCGTGCTGCCCTTGCTAGAGGGAAAGAACAGCTTGCCAGGGAGCGAGCCGAAGCAGCAGGAGGAGAGCGTTTGGAGAAGGCGCCTTTAGCCGACCCCACTCGTCCTTCGGCTTCGGTCGACCCTGATATCATTGGCTCTAGCTCTCATTCTCCACCTCCTGCAAAAGCCGAAATTGAAAGCGCAATTACCGAGCCCCCAACTGCTCTTACTGAAGAAGAGGCTCAAGAAAGCACTGAAGCCCACGATTATGAAATCGAGATGATAAAATCAAGCTCTCCAGGTAACTTCAATTCTGATCTGGCTCAAGTGGACTGCTCGTTTGCTTCACCTGAGCTTGATGAAATTTTTGCCTATTACTTAAGCCTTGATCTGCCACCATCTCCTCTCTTTGCGGGAGATACTGATGTTTTTAACTTTTCTTCTACTGTAGCAAAAACAACAAGTGTTGCACCAGCTTCGCCTCCCCCAGCTGCTGCTCCTCTACCTCTTCAAGTTACTCCTCCTTCTACTTCTCAACCAGGGTCGCAAGAAGAAAAAATAGAAGCTCTCCAAGACTTGGATGATCTGACCGCTTCGCAAGAGCAGAAGGCGGAAGAACTTGAGGAGGGCGAGAGGTCCCCGGAGAAATCTTATGCTGACGACACAAAGTTATCTGAACTTGTTACTCCGGGCAGCGAATCTTCTTCGAAAAAGAGGGGAAAATGCGGCATTTCAAAGAAAAAGAAAGACACTCCTGCCGATGATGAGAAAGCAGAAGAAGACCCAGCTGCACCTCTTTCTCCTTCTTCCGCGACTCGTCCAAGCCGGCCTACGAAGTTAGTCATTAAACCAGGCGAAGGCTCCAAAGGCGGCTCGAGGAAGAAGAAATGAGCTTGGTTCTATCTTTCTTGTTTTGCTATTTTGACTTTTTGTTTAAAGACTTGTTATCGACCGGGGATTGTGCGGGTACCGGCCCCCGCTTTTTTGAAACCTGCGTATGTGTAAACAATTTTATAGTATGGAATAAAATGGCTATTTTTACTTGTACAATTTCTTGTCAGTATTTGTGAATGCATTTATTCCTTGTTTTTGCACAAATTTCATTACTTTCTTTGTATGATATTGCAATGAGCTCGTGGTATGTTGCTTGAGCGTTGTTTTCATTAATGTAGCTGTATTATATTACCCCCATACCACAGCTTATTGCAATTCATCTCCTTTTTGAGAAAGCCTGTATTCTCGACTTGGAGAATAATTCTTCCATTTTTGAGGAAATATTATTCTCCTTTATCGGAGTGTGCCTTGTATTGGAGAAGTTTTCTTCTTTTTCTTTCCTTTTTAGAAAGAGTTAACACACTTCAACTTTTAGAGATGGCCACTTATATTATCTGAGAAGTGGATTGCTCTTTGTAGTGAAGCGGGCTTCTAAAGAGAACTTTTATATCTTTTGGATGTGCCTCTTTAGAGGGCTTTGTTTAGCATTTCACCGTTGAGGGCAGGAATGTGCCTCTGAAGAGGGCTTGTGCCTCCGAAGAGGGCTTTTTTGTTGTGCCTCGGGAGAGGGCTTTTCTGTTGTGCCTCGGGAGAGGGCTCCTCCGAAGAGTTATGCCTCCGAAGAGGGCTTGTGCCTCAAAAGAGGGCTTTTGCCTCCGAAGAGGACTCCTCCGTAGAGTTGTGCCTCCGAAGAGGGCTTGTGCCTCTGAGGAGGGATTCATGTTTTGCCTGAAAGTTTTCTCACAGTTAAATGGATCCACGGGGTGGACGCAAGCCACTTAATTGGATGTTTGCTTGCACAGACAATCATAATTAAGCAGCAAGGGCCCGGTGCCTTCCTTTGGGAAGGTGCCCCTCCGGTGGTTCCATTAACCTTATTGGTTGAGAAAAACATTTCATTTTACAGCGTGTCTCGTTGGAGGGCTTTATTTTGCACTTCAACTTTTTTGGGGAAGATCGTTCCCATGAGAGTAGAAGAGTGCCTCCGAAGAGGGCTTTATTTGTTCGCCTGAAAGTTATTTCTCACAGTCAAATGGACCACGGGGTGGACGCAAGCCTCTTAATTGGATGTTCGTGCACAAACGATCGTAATTAATTAGTAAGGGCCCGGTGTCTTCCTTTGGGAAGGTTTCCCTCCGGTGGTACCATCAACCTTATTGGTTGAGAAAAACGTTTCATTTTACAACGTGCCTCGTTGGAGGGCTTTAAATTGTGCCTCCGGAGAGAGCTTTGAGTTGTTTGCCAGGAAGGTTGCGTCTCACAGTTAAGTGATTCCATGGGGCGGACGCAAGCCACCTAACTGGATGTTTGTCTGCACAAACGATCGCAATTAAGGAACAAGGGCCCAGTGCCTTCATTTTGGGAAGGTGCCCCTCCGGTGGTTCCACCAACCTTATTGGTTGAGAGACAAGATTCATTTTTGGCTGTTTTTGTCTGCTTGCCAATGTCTTTTCATCGTGTGTTCCTCAGCGATCCCTTGCTATCACTTTTGAATACTTGTTCATTTCTTTTGCAGGTTGTTGGATTTTTCCAAGGAAGTGTACTTCATGGTTGTGTGAATCCACGGGCAGACGCAAGCCACTTAACCGGATGTCTGTTTGCACAAACGATCTTGATCAGTTAGCAAGGGCCTAGAACCTTCATTTTTGGAAGGTGCCCCTTCGGTGGAATCACCAACCATTTGTGAGTAATAATTCTTATGTAGGAATTGAATCTGGAATTTTTGTGGCTTGACATTTGTTTGTTGAGTGATTTATGGGAATCGCTTGGGTTTGTGACGTGTTGAATAGGTAAGCTTTGCTTTGATTGCCTGCGATATTAAATCGATATTTTAGCAACGTATTTAAAATATTTGCACATCGAAATGAGACAGGCATTATATAGTAATAAAAGACACAAAATTTATAGTGGTTCGGCCAAGAATTGGGCCTACGTCCACTTTATAGTTCTTATTGCTGAGTCACACTGATTTTACAATGGCTTACAATACAAGAATGATACATCCAGAATTATTTTACAAATTTAAGCATGGCTTTTAAGTAAAATATGGACGCAAGTGGTTGCTGTTCCAGGCTCTTGGGATTTGATCTCCTTCGACAGTTGTGAGTTTGAAAGTGCCATCAAGAAGTTTTTGGCCTATGACATACGGCCCTTCCCAGTTTGGCCCGAATACTCTTGTTGCTGTCATGATCTTTTTCAAGACTAGATCCCAATTTCAAAGCTGCGTTGACGAACTTTAGAATTGAAATGCCTGGCTATCCTTTGCTGTTGTGCTGCAACTCTGAGTTCAGCTTCTTTCCTTCTTTCATCAAGCAAGTCAAGTGCTTCAAGTTGTAGCTTTTCATTTTCAGCTTGGTTGAAATGAATTCTCCTATGTGAGGGGACCTCTATTTCCACTGGAATCATTGCTTCTGATCCATATGCTAATGAGAATGGAGTGTGCCCAGTCGCAATTTTGTGGGTGGTCCTATATGCCCATAGTGCTAGTGGCAACTTATCAACCCAACCACCTTTTGCTTTTTCCAGTTGCTTTTTGATGGTTGATTTGATGATTTTGTTCACTGCTTCCACTTGCCCGTTTTCTTGCGGATGAGCCACTGCTGAGAAGCTTTTTCGGATCTTGAATCGCTTGCAAAATTCCTAGAATTCTTCGCTTTCGAATTGGGTACCGTTGTCTGTTATTATCTTCTGAGGCACACCATACCTGCAAATGATATTTTTAGTTATAAAATTTATCATCTTTTTAGAGGTAATAGTAGCCAAGGGTTCAGCTTCAGCCCATTTAGTGCAATAGTCAACAGCAACAGTGGCATATTTGATCCCGGATCTGGCAATCGTCATAGGCCCAATGAGATCTATCCCCCAAATGGCGAATGACCATGGACTGACCATTTGTGTTAGCACGGTGGAAGGTGCTTTGGGGATTTTCGCAAATCTTTGGCACCTGTCACACTTTCAGGAGTAGCTAGCAGCATCTCGGTTAATATCCGGCCAAAAATACCCATAACGAAGAATTTTCTTTGCAAGAGTTTGGCCACCTGAATGATCCCCACATTCTCCACCGTGCACTTCAGCTAAAATTGTCTTAGACTCTTCTTTAGTTACACAACGGAGTAATGGCATCGAGAACCCTCGTCTGTACAAATGGTCGCCCTGAATTACATATCTCGGGGCTTTTCATAACAGCTTCTGGCGCTCTTTTGAGTTTTCTGGCAAGGAGCCGTTGAGTAGATATTCCTTGATAGGGGTCATCCATGACTCCTGTTCTTGAGATACAGCCATGATCCAGTCAATATTCATCTCATCAATACTCGGAGCTGTCAAGACTTCTACAGGGACCAATCCCAATAATTGAGCTTCGCCAAAGCTTGAGAATTTCGCGAGAGAATCTGCCTTCATGTTCTCTTCCCCGGGGATATTGTTGATTGTATAATGATCAAAATCATCGAGAAGTTCACAGGCTTTTGATAAGTAAGCAGGCAGATTTCCTCCTTTAGTTTGAAACTCTTTCTTGACTTGGCACACGATAAGCTGGGAATCACTGAAGATTTGTAATACTTTGATGCTCAGTTCTTTAGCAATTCTCAGACCGGCAATAAGAGCTTCGTATTCGGCTTCATTATTTGTCGAAGGAAATTCTAATCTCAATGCATAACACAATGACCGCCCTTCGGGGGTTTCAAGCACAACCCCAGCTCCGGAAAAGTAGTCATTTCTTGCACCATCAACATATAATTTCCATCGGATCGGAATGTCTTCAGTTACCTCTTCCTCACTGCCACCTTTGTCTGTGCATTCTGCAATGAAATCTGCTAAAGCTTGTCCATTGATTGCTCTTCAGGGATGATAGGTGATATCGTATTGACTGAGTTCAATATTCCATTTCAGAAGACGACCTGAAGTTTCAGGGCGGAATAGGACTTGCTTTAGAGGTTGATCAGTGAGGACTTTAATAGGATGAGCCTGGAAGTATGGCCTCAACTTTCTGGACACGATCAATAGACAATAGGCGAGCTTTTCTAACTTTGAATAATTCATCTCTGCCCCATTGAACCTTTTGCTGATGTAATAAACTGGACGCTGAACTTTTGCGTCTTCTCGTACCAACACTACACTGAGAGCATGAGATGAAACTGCTAAGTATATGAATAGATCTTCACCATTGTTGGGCTTAGAAAGTACTGGAGGCGTTTCCATATGATGAATCAGCTCATCAAAAGCTTTTTGACACTCAGGAGTCCATTCGAAATTCTTCTTTCCTTTCTTCAGAGCATCAAAGAAGGGAATGCATTTATCTGTGGCTTTGGAAATAAATCGACTCAAAGAAGCGACTTTCCCATTGAGGCTTTGCAATTCCTTCTTTGTTTTAGGGGGTTTGACTTCCCTTAAGGCAGTGATTTGAGCAGGATTAGCTTCAATGCCCCTAGCACTCATAATGAAACCTAAGAATTTTTCGGACTCAACCCCGAATGAACATTTAAGAGGATTCAGCTTCATCCCATACTTTCGGAGGATTGTAAACATTTCTGCCAGATGATCCATGTGGTCTACTGCCTTCTTTGATTTCACTAACATATAATCAACATACACTTCCATAGTCTTGCCAATTTGAGGCTTTAACATGGCATTAACGAGTCTCTGATAAGTTGCCCCCGCGTTCTTTAGTCCGAAGGGCATGACTTTATAGTAGTAAAGACCAACATTGGTGATGAAGCTCGTGTCCTCCTGATCTGGCTCATGCATCAAGATTTGATTGTATCCTGAGTAAGCATCCATAAAAGACAATAATTCATGCCCAGCTGTTCCATCTACCAATTGATCGATTCTGGGCAACGGGAAACAGTCTTTGGGACATGCTTTGTTCAAGTCTAAAAAGTCGATGCATACTCTCCACTTTCCATTTGCTTTTTTAACCAACACTGGATTAGAAACCCAATTTGGATAAGTGGATTCTCTGATGAAGCCATTTTCCATGAGCCGATCTACTTCTTCTTTCAATGCCGTTGACCTTTCAGGACCCTGGGTTCTTCTTTTTTGCTTTATGGGTGTGAACTTCGGATCAATATTTAAAGCATGTACCGCGATTTCTGGAGATATTCCGCACATGTCAGCATGACTCCAAGCGAATAAATCCAGGTTTGCTTTCAAGAATGCTATTAGTATATTCTGAACCATCATCCCAAGTTGTGAACCCACATTCAACACCTTGTTTGGGTCATTCGGATCAACAGGAATTGGCACCGTTACTTCTACCGGCACCACTCTATTCTCCCCTACACTGGTTTTTCTGGGATCAATTTCCTTTCGCGCACCACTATGCTCACCAGTGCAGGGTCCACCCCGTACTTGCTACAAGGTAGGTTCTTTGATGCGGAGCGGAGCTGCCGCACCTTTTCCCATCTCTCTCTTTTTCACCTCCCGCAACTCTGTGAGATAACATTCCCGCCCAGCATTCTGGTCCCCTTTCAAAACACCAACGCCATTATCAGTGAGGAATTTCATAGTTAGGCACCACGGGGCGAGAATAGCTTTGAATGCAGCAAGAGTTGGTCGTCCCAAGAAGGCGTTATAAGCAGAAAATTCATCAACAATAACAAAAGTTTGCTTACAGACCACTTTTCTTTCCCCTTCACCAAGTTCTACAAATAGGTCGACAGTTCCGATGGGCTGCTTTGGTTCCCCAGTGAACCCCACAATTTTTTGCGAAGAAGCTTGAACATCAGCCATCAGAATTTTCATTTGATCAAAGGTCTTTTTGAAGAGGATATTACAAGAAGCGCCGCAATCAACAAGCACTCTTCTCACAATAGCTGGTCCGATACCGGCGGTTATTACCAAAGGATCCATGGTGGGAGCTTCAATTCCCACAGAATCTCTAACTCTGAATATGATGTCATCGTGACAAGTTCTTTGCTGTTTTGAAGGCACAATATCTTCCAAAAAAAACAGTTTCTTCTTTCGGGGCATGTCTCAGAGCATGAGCATACCTCTCCATTTCTCCCCAACTTCAGCCTGCTAGGTGAGGCCCCCCTGTGATTACATTAATAACCGGTCTTTCAGATTCCTTCACCGCATCCTTTTCTCCTGAGCCAGGTTGACGAGCAGGAAGTTGCTGCCCCTGAGTGGATGAGGCCGGATCACCTCTGTTTCTCTTAACATACTGTTGCAGTTTATTCTCTCTCAATAGTTCTTCAATCAAGTTCTTTAGATGGCGACATTCGTTGGTGTCATGGCCGGGTTGGTTGTGGAACCGACAAAACCTTCCATTAGGCACAAAATTCTTCCCGAGCTTAATCTTAGGTGGCTCAGGGAACTCTATGGCATCTTTGCTTGTGAAGAAGATGTTTTCTGGAGTATCAGTTAGAGGAGTAAAGTCTGAAGGCTTAAAGTAACGAGGTTTCTTCATATCCTTCTGTCCTTTCCTACTGTTATTTTCCCTCTTTTGACCGCCAGATTCTTTCTTACTAGAAGTTTCAGCCACATTGTTGTTTTGAATTTCAGCCACGACCACCTTTGATTGTGCAGGAAGATTCTCTAGACGCATAAATTCGTCAGCCTTCTTATAAAACTTCTCTAGTGAATTCGGTTTCTTCATTTTCAACCATTTTCCGAACTCACTTGTTTTATCAATGGCTCGCATCAAGTAAGTTAGAATCATTCGAGGCTTAGCATTATCCACTTCGGCTAAGGCTATGTTGAAGCGGTTCAAGAAAGACTTGATTCTCTAAGAGCTTGTACAAGGCTGGACAATGACATTATGTCCTTAGCTTTCGAAGCATACAATCTAAACTGATCCTTGAATTTATGAGTTAAGTCAGAGAATTGATCTACAGATCGGACTGGTAGCTTTGTAAACCAAAGTAAAGCTACTCCTTCCAAATAGAATGGAAAATATCTGCATTTAATCTCATATGTTGCCATGGCACCTGTCATATGCCAGTCGTATTTGTACAAGAACTGATTAGGGTCGCTCGTCCCCCGATAGGCTGGGATAGTAAGGGGAACGAACTTCTTTGGGAATTCAGCTTTTAGAATTCTTTCCGTAAACGGAGTCTTGCTTGGAGCAAATCCACAGTCATTTTCATCTTCATTTCTTTGCATACTTTCTTTCATGATTTGACGAACCATTCCTGATTAGTATTCCTCATCGTTCAGAGGCATTGCCGGGCAGACGTCAGCCACTTTATCGAAAGTTTGCCTGAACAATCGTTCGCGAAGAGGTGGCTGCGGCCTTGAACCTCCAACTTGGGGAGGTGCCCCTTCGGCGGTGCCAGCTGCCCTTGGAGGAATACTCTTCTCTTGGGAGTCATGAGCATCTTCAGCAAAGGTTGGTTCATTATTTTCTAGTTGTCGGTTTGCCCCGAGCAGAGAGTTTAACCTGTCCATCATCAAAGCATTTTGAGTTTCCATTTGTTGGTATAACCCTAACACAACATCATCAAGTTTGGCCCTTGTAACACCAACAGTAGGAGTTGCCTGATTTGGCGCTGGAGAAGAGGCAGCCATGTCATTAGCATTTCCGGATCTCGTAGATCTACTCTTTCTTTCAGGAGCCATGATTTCAGAAAGACTTCTGGTTTTTAAGGAGAATCTTTCAACAAATCTTTGCGAAGCAATGGTGAGATCCACCTGAGTTCGATCTTCTTAGTGAAAGCACCAAAAATGTTAACGTCAAAATTTAAACGCTAACACCCCGGTGTAAGTAGATATAAAGTGAAAGTACCACCCGTTGGTACAGGAATTAGAGATAAGTAGAAAATGATGTAAAAGCAGTAAAAAGACAACGGTTTTTATAGTGGTTTTGCTTAAAATCAAGCCTACGTCCACTTTATGGTTTCTTTATTGCTGATTTGAGTACAACTCTTTACAATGAACTTTGATTACAACACATTTAAGACGAGTAGCTAGAACTTGGATGGAGGAGAGCTTTTTGAATCCATGTTGAATGTGTTAGATCTCTTCCAAAAGTTCTTTGAAGCTTCTTCGGTGTTTGGAATGCTTGAAGTGTTGGATGAGTCGAGAAAATAGCAGAGTATCAGTGTTCCAGAAATGATTCCGAAAAGTCCCTCTCTCAGTTGGAGCAGGTGTAGTATTTATAGAGAAAAATCTAGGCAGGAGATAGGTCGTAGGTCGCAAACGACCTAAGAGTAGGTCGTAGGTCGCCATCGACCTAGGGGATGCGAGCTACGGCTTATTGCATTTGATCTTGTTTGAACGGGGTAGCAAGTTGTAGGTCATGAGCGACCTAGGGGAGGTGAGGGTAGCAGCGATTTAGTGCGGGTCGGCCTATATCTTAAGCGACATAAGGATGTGAAGCTTGAAAGTCATAGGTCGTACACTTGATAGGTCATGATAACCTTAGGTCGCTAAGTCGCTTGTGACGTTTGATCGCTAGGTTGTTACATTACTAGGTCGCTAAGTTGTAGGAGCCCTTAGGTCGTAAGTTCTTTAGGTTGTTAGGACCGCTTCATCCTTAGGTCGCTAGGACCGTTTCATCCTTAGGTCGTTAAGTCGTTGGAGCTTTAGGTCGTTAAGTCATTAGGTCGCTGAGTCCATTAGGTCGCTTGTGAAGTTATGTCGCTAGGTCGCTTTAAAAGAGGAGTTAACATGAAAATATGTCCGTCCGAAAATGTTCGATGTTTTTCTAATTATCCGGATATTGTCAGTCCATTGTCTGGTTCGTACAAACAATATTCAAACTTAAAACTTGTCCGGATCAATCCGAATCTCATACAGAATTAGGACAGATCTCCCTTCGATCCGGACCGTTTACACCCCTATTTAATTGGTTGTTATTAATTAAATAATCAATCAATATAACTTTTTTTTTAATTTGGAATAAGTATGCGAAGCGTGTGAAGTATGACAGCCATATCATAAATAGCAGAATAAAGGTAAGATAGTTTATCCGACTAACAAGCCCGATCGATGGTCCAGAAAACACTATTAATCCATACATCAAATAAGGTTCGTAATGTACACATGCTACCACATAACGTCAGGATATCCCGGCAGATATCTATCTTCAGATCCATTACTTCATATTGATTCTTCAGGCTGGTATTGCACATTCTGGGAAATCATGAGTTGCAAAGGCCTGAAATTTTCACTTGTCATTAACAAGATTTATAATACAGTTGCAAATGGTGAGTAAAGATTTTCATGTATTCTTGGAGCATCCATCGTTTCTTTTCCTCCAAATAGCGCTAGCAAAAGCCATGACTAGATAATCAGTGAGGGTTGAGGAATTATGTGGTCGTTCCATCTCCTAATAGGAAGTGATGTCATTACCGTACAAATTTATATTAGAGACTGGATTGGATGCACCGATGCGCACATTGTCCATAATTTAAAATTGAAACCACATTGCAAGTAAATGGGCTGAATGTAGAGCTGGCAATTAGAATCGAGAACAGCATATCTGAACTGAACCGATCTAAGAAAAGCCGAACCCGAACCGAATCCTATGGAACTCGGGTCGGGTCTACATAACGAAAAATACCATAAAGACCCGATCCAACCCAACCCAACTTAAACTGATCCGATCCGAAATACCCAACCAAAAAATATAAAAATTAATACATTTTTAGTGTTATTATCCAATCCAACCCGAACTGACCAATCCGACCCGAACTGAAGCTCGGGTAGGGCCAAGTCTATCTTTTAAAATGTATAGTTTGGATTTGACAAAAACCGACCCATCTAGAACCGAGATCCATCAGATCGAGCCCTGTTCCATCGGATCGGGTTTAATTGCCATCCTTGGTTGAATGATGTCAGCATCGGAATAACATTGGAAGCAGCCACAACACAAGCTGGGTTGCTTCTTGGTTACATGGTCGGGTGTATTCAGCATGTAATGAATTAGTAGCCACATATGAACTTTAAATTTTTGTGGTACCTTTATTTTCCATAGTGATGTGAAGTTAAAGGACAAACCGGAGATGTTATAAAAACATTATAAAGATTTAACCATGAATTTACCCCTTTGCTCAAAACCACAAGTGAATGAATTGTCGTCATACCCTAAATGAAAGTGAGAGACGTGATGGATGAGATTAAATAATCGTTGAAGGCTATTATTTGAGATGTTGTTGTTAAAAGTGATGGAACATGTTCCCTGTATAAAGGCTTCCACAATAGTTATGTGCTTGTTTGATGCATCGACAAAGAGAGTTGAGTATGCAAAAGAAAGAGGGTATGGATGCGGCCAAGGGTCGGTGCAGAAACAACTCTATGACTGAAGCTAGCATTAATGGAGGTGTCAATGTGAAGTTCAGTGCAACAGGATAGGATGTCTTTCTAGAAATGTGATATTCTACACGGACGCTCGCAGCATAGATCAAATAGAGAGAGAAGTTTCCACATAATAACGGTTATTGATCCATAGTTTCCATGTTTTATTATTGTGCTTGAGCATATTCCAGCCCCATTTGCCAAGAAAAGGTCCATTAAACTGGGAATGGTTAATGATACCAATGTCTCCGTGTCTTGTAGATCTAAAGATAGTTTCTCGGGCTCCAAGACAGTTCGTAGGGGAAACATGTTCACTTCCTTTCTAGACAATGGACCTCGTAATTTTGTAATTTTGTTTTTATGACCTAGGCAGGCACTTTGTAGTAATACATCTAGATGTTTGGCAGAGATGAGAGGACAAAGTTCACCAAAGTGAACATACCAGCTATGGTTGAGGAAGAACCCTTCCAACTTGCTAGCCCTATACTGATATTTTCGATCAATTGGTTCCGGTCTAATGGTGCATCCTGGCTGGTCTAATGGTGGGGCCAAAATAGCTCATAGGAAAGGTACTTATGGGGTAGTTTATGGCTGAGGCTATTTGCGAGTTGGGATGTATCTCAGGTCCCTACATGATGGTTGAGCTCTTGTTAAAGTTTATTTACATTCTAGAAATTAGCTCAAAACATTAGAGGAGGGTTAAGGGTTCCAATTAAAGAAGGATGAGCGGTGATAAAATCAAAATACGTTCTCATATTATAATGAATTCATCCCATTTGGGATAACAGAGGTACTTGGTAATAGGGTATTCCCTATGGACAAATCTTTAATTTATTATGAATTATTAACTTTGTAATCAATCATCGTTCGTAATAAATGGTGTTTTCTTTCTGTTATATATTTGTTATAATGTGTTATAAATAATTAAATGTACGATAAAAATATATTTAACAGAAAACCATAAATGATGTGTTTGTGATAGTAATTACAAATAGTTGTAATCATGAGTACCGTATCATAATATAATGAATACATCATTAAAATGATTCCTAATCAAGATACATTGTGATTGGATATCGATGAATCCATTGAGACTATAGTACGTTATGCTCTTCAAATGTTGGGCAGTGTATTACTCGTAATTGTTGGGGCCACCTAAGGGTTATGTACTAATAGTTATTAGATAACTATGGAATGAGTCACTTGATAGTTTTCTGTTGGTTAATATAACTAAGGTCAAACGAAAAATATCAATGTGACTAACTTACACAGTTCTCTTGGCTTGAGAATACAGTTGATCTTCAATATGAAAGCTCCTCTTTGATTATAATCAAATCATAGCAAAAAGTCCATCGAATGACTATAGTTGAATCGAGTGGAATTATTGGAAGTAAAATACTTTTCCAGAGAAGATTTGTCTCCTTAGTTATATGAGGTTAGTATCGCAGTCAACTAAAGTAAACTCAAGTCAAAATCTCTAGCTATAGTAGTTCGATTAATAATAATTGCTATTATTGAATCAAGGACTTTGTATTTGGACAATAGAATTGAAAATGGACGATGATGCTAGAATTTTGGCTGTTGCCAAATTCCATAAGTCCAAAGTGATATGGTTTTGACAAAGAGAATTGATGTAAATAATTTTCACTATGGATAACGCTTATAATAAGTTAAATTGAGTTTTGCCAAAGGATGAGCAACCGATAAATTCAGCCAAAATGTCAAACCTCTAGCCAAGGCGACGTGTGAACGTTAATTGTCAATATTAATCGCCTACTGGATTTATACCTTTGAGTCACACATCTGAAATGATGGATATTCTGAATCAACCACATGATTTAGTTAATTTTAATTATTGAAAATTAATTAAGCTAATTAATATTTAAGAAATATTAATTATTAATTTTTATTTAATTTATTGGATGTCATTAGCGTTTAGAAAAGTGCATATATAAAAGTTATAAACGCCCTTATCGATATACGATATCGGTAGAATTGGTAAATTCGATTTAAACAAGATAATACTGAAATGGACTTTAAATTTTTTTAATTTAATTCATATTTGTAAAATATTAATTGATGAATTATTTCTTATTTGATTTGTTTGATTTACATTAGCATTTAATTTTTTGCATACATAAAAGGTTATAAACGCACACATCGGTATACGATGTCGATGAGAAACTTGAATTAGATTTAAATGGAAATAATACTAATTGGATTTTGGAAATCTTTTGGACTCACTTCCCTATATGATAGGCAGCTATGTTGTAGAGAAAGAAAGGATTTTTTTAAAATTGAAATGAAGGGGCAATCTTAATCAAAGGAGAGAAATAGATCATATATTGATGACACATTTATTTCCTCCTTTAATCAAATTTCTCCATGTCATATTTTTACTTCCTATCCTGAGAAACTTCTAGACCAAAAATTTTAATGGTTAAAAGATTTCAAAACTCCAAAATTTAATCAAGCAATATTAAATACAAATTGAGTGGTTATCTCTTGATTGCTGCAGATCTAGAGAGTGATTGATCGGATCTAGGAATTGTTTTATCATTCAAGGTATTTCTACATGCTTCATCCTAAGGTAATTATGTTTGTGTGTATATATATGTGTCTGTGTGTGTGTGTTGTTAACGCTAAAAAGTGAACGCTAACACCCGGTGTGTGTAATAGAATTGTGAAAGCACCACCCATTGGTACGGGAACAGAATATAAGCTGAAAATAGCAGAAAAGCAGTAAATGAACAACAGATTTATAGTGGTTCGGCCCGTAATTGAGCCTACGTCCACTTTATAGTCTTTTATTGCTGATTCGATTACAATTTGATACAATATCCTTCAAAATACAATACAACTTGATCACGAAAGCACTCTTGACTACTAGCTCAATCTTTGATGATGAAACTTGGCGAATCCGTGTTGGATGTAAGGAGTTCTTCTCGAAGCTTGTTGTAGTGTCTCGAATGCTTGAAGATCTTTGATTGCTGAATGAGAGGAGACTTCGACAGAGTAACGGCGCTTGAAGAAATGAATGGCCAAAAGTCCCCTTCATGTTGGAAGTGGTGGACTATTTATAGGAGCTGATTTGGACTCAGGAAATTTCCCTAAGTCTTTAAGTCGTGGCCGACTTATAGAAGTCTTAGGTCGTAAGTCGGCAACGAGATAAAGCGCTTGTATCAGTTGGTACTTCCAGAACGAGTTAGTAAGTCGTGAGCGACTTAGTTTAAGTTATAAGTCGGTAACAACCTAAAAGTGCAATCCTGTTTTCGTTCCCTTAAGTCGGTGACGAGGTAAAGGCGTATAAGGTGTTCTGAGATTGTACACGACTTAGTATAAGTCGTAGGTCGGCGACGACTTAAGAGGTAGGTCGTAAGTCTTAAGTTATCAACAATTGCCTTAGGTCCAAGACTCCCTTATCTCGTAGACCCTTAAGTCGTAAAACCTTAACTCGCTGAGTCGTTAAGTTGTAAGACCTTAACTCGCTGAGTCATTAAGTCGGAACCCCTTTCTTTAAGTTGTAGATAGCTTAACTCGTTGAGTCGTTAGGACCATGAGTCGTAGGCTGTGAAGCTCTTAAGTCGTACACCCACTAAGTCGTAAACTGTTAAGTCGTATCCTTCTTAAGTCTTTAGGAACTGGAGCTATAAGTCATGAACGACTTAAGCTAAGTTGTAACCCATTAGGTCGGAACCTTTTTAAGTCGAAGTCTTTAGGTCGCAACATTGCTAGGTCGCGAAGTCTTTAGCAGTTAGGTCGTAGACTCTCTTAGGTCGTAGCTCCCTAACCCGGTAAGTCGTAAGTCGTAGATCCTCTTTCAACAGCTAAGTCGTAAGTCGTCGAGTCCACTTAGGTTTTAGGCTTTTTAACTCGTTGTCTTCCTATAAGTCATGGCATAACCTGACTCGTTCATTTCTTAACTCGTAGGTCGTTGCTAAAAGAGAGTTAACATTTGCCCCTCGAAGTACACGCCTTAAGTCATAAGTCGTTTGCTTCGATTCCCTTAGCTCACTTCTTGATGAGTGCGCTAGATCGTGACCGACTTAAGATGAGTCGTAGGTCAGGTGTGTCGATTCGCCTTTCATTGCCCCAGTGAATAAATTGCTTAGGTCGCTCCTCCCCAACTTTACCTGTTCCTCTACTTGAATCCGCCATTAGCGACTTTTCAAGCTTTCCAAAGACGATTCAGACCTACCGGTTGCCAGTCATCCTTATTTCCTTCTCTCGTAAGTGGATTCGATTGCTATTCATTCCTCGATTATCACCCAATTACGAATCCCATTTTCACCATCGACCCCCCTTTTCTCATGCCGTACTTCTCTGCAATTCTTGTTTTAATTGATTACTGATGGGTTTGAAACGGCTTGTCCTGGCTTTGGACAGTCAGTCAGAACAAGACGATGGACAGCAGCATTTCTGTTTGATTGATTCGTGGTTTGTGATGGAATGACATTAGACCGGGTTTATGGTGATTTCGAGATGATTAAATGCGCTGAGGGAACGAGAGTTTTGGTTGGAGGAGAAGCTAATGGGTTAATGGGTTAAGGAGTTAGCGAATTGATGTATTGGGGAGAAGACGAACGACTTAAGGCCTTCGCGTTCTGAATAGAAATCTTGAGACCTAAGTCCTAAATCATATACGACCTAAAGTAGGTCGTAGGTCGGTAACGACCAAAGACTTGACAATTTTTCATTGCCTTGAGACCTTTCTTATGCAGCACTCCTTAATAGACTGATGGCTTAACTTAACTCGTAGCTTGCCCCTTAGGTCGTGGACGAGTTAGCAGATGCGTTGTTTCAAACCGAAGCTTCATCTCTATAAGTGTTATGGCTGATGACACAAAGAATTAGATAACCAACGACTTAGCTCATAGGAACTTTCTTAGGTCGTCGCCGAGTTAGCACTTAAGGATTTAACTTGTGAGCACATCTGAATGACTAGGTCGTGGATGAGATAGCCCTTAACTCGTAACTCGCGAACCCATCTGAACGACTTAATAACTTGAACTCCATGACTTTGAATTCTTGGACTTGAATGATCTGACTTAAGAGAACATGCCTTGAACATCTTGACTCGCACAATACGACCTAAAAGCCCCGACCTACGATAGGTCGTTTAACGACTTAAGACTTAGATGATTTTGCACAGAAGTTGGCTGAACTCTTGAATTTGAACTGTGGTGTGTTACCTCTCACACCGTCTTGACTTTAATGCTAATAACCTGCTTAACACAACATTCACAGAATACTGGGACGAATATACTGCCACTGACTGCCCACATCGAATGACAGATTAGTTGATAAAGAGAAAATTAAATTAAATGAACTGTATGAGTGAAATGCTACACAATAACCAACTCAAGTGAAGTATTAAAGCAAAATCGTAATGGTAAACTAAAACTGATTTGTCTGTATTAACACTACACTTGAGTATTAACAAGTTCTGAAATCTCATAATCGACTGATTGTCAGTTAGTTTAATTCCAGTTATACTTGCTTTTTCTTGTTTTCATTACTTTTGCAAAGCACTTCACACTTTTTAGGAAACGTGCACCTTCACTTTTGAACATTCAGCTGATTGTGTAGAATGGCATCTCATCAAGAAGACTTGGAACCAACTGGAGAAGCTTTTCCAATTGCTACCCCGTTGAATGATCCCCCGGAAAGGACTCCTACCACTCTGAGTCATAAAGTCTTCCGTAAACTATGCACCCAGTTTGGCATTGCTGAATCTGACGCTTTGCTCCCTGGAGTAAATGACACTGCTGATAGGCCGCCCCACGGCTTTGTCGTAGTGAACCGCCAAATGTGCTTGAGTGGAGCGATTCCCCCGTTTAATGACTGTCTTCGAGAACTTCTCCTTCGATTATCTATCTCCCCTTTTCAACTACACCCTAATGGCTATGCCATCCTGCTGGGACTGTGTGTGCTTTTTAGGAGAACGCTGGACCGTTTTCCCAGTTTTGGAGAAATTTGCTTCCTGTGCTCATTTGCAAAGAACAAAGACCATCCCTCTATTACAGTTGTAAGGAGTGCCAGGAACCGTAAACTGATTATTGGTCTTCCCGAAAGCGTTCCTGGGTTTCTGAGCCAGTTTTTCTTTGTTCGTTGTCCCCCGGGATTTTACGCCATTTGGAGAGTGGGAAGTACGACTATCTATCTTTTCCCTGTGTTTTCTAAATTCTTCGAAGTCCAAATTGTCAAGTGTTAACTTCTTTTTCTATTGTTTCAGCGCTCCCTCCCCCCTCTAGGGAACCTCGTCATAAAACTACCTTCGAGAGGCTCATGGCCGTGCCGGTTGAGGAGAGGAGTCTTCAATTTCTATTGAAAGATGAGTTCCTCCATGAATTTGGACTCTTACATCCTTCCCGCTCCACTCAGTCACATGAAGTCCCTGATTCTTCAACTGAGGAGTCAGATGCCCCCGTTTCTGCTAAAGAACCTTCACTGAAAGAACTTATCGTTGAGACTTCATTGGTAAAGTGTTCTACTCTTACCGGTATTGCGGGGTCGTCCAGTAAGTTAGCACTTGCCCCGGTTATTGAAGAGGAGGAAAATCTTCACATTCTTGAAAAGACGGCTGAGGTGGAGGTTGAAAAAGATAATTCTCCCATGCATCATGGTGATGATACTTTTGACAGTCTGAGCGACATCATGATAACCTCTCAGGAGCTCTTTAAAGACGACGCCTCTAAAGCGATCTCTTCTGTCATCGAAGCAACTTCTTCTTTGCAACAAACCACAACGCCTTCTATACAAGCCGTCACCATTCCCACACAAAAAAGTGGTTTGTAGTTCGACGCACGTAGTTCGCACGCCACACACACTTAGGATTTTTCTGCACTTATAAGCATTTACTCTTTCTTCCTGGAAATTTCTAAGCTTTACTTATTTTCCGTTTTTCAGATTCTCCGATGGGACGCTCCGGCTCATATTATGACTCATTTCAGCGCCATGGAGGCCGTGGATCCTATGACTTCAGGAAATATCTTGGTGACCAGAGAGAGACAGATGAGGAACGGGCCCAAAGGAAGGCTCAAGAAAAATGGGATTATGAGCAGCGACAGAGAAGAAGAGATGCTGATCGATATGATTCTTCTTACAGAACTTACGATTCTCATAAGCGAAAGTCTTATGATGACAAAGGGAAAACTCATATTATTGATGAATCGAGCAAACGGTCTAAGCCAAGTGACGCGTCTGCTATTTCTGAGAAGACTAACGCTCCCATTTCTTCTGACATTCCGGCTGGTTCTCCTCCTCTAAAGGAATCTGATATTCAAACCATCATTAACAGGCCACAATATCAAGTTAAAGACGGCCCTCCAACGCTTCAGAGCCGATTTCCGAATTGATGTCTAAGAGGAGTCCGTTTTGACTTAGATTTGGTTCCCATTGATAAGCAGGCAATGCTGAGAAATGTCGATGCTGTCAAGCTTGATATTGAAAGAATGTCTGGATGGCAGAAGTTGGTTGATGAACTTCAAAGGGTCAACCATATTAACCTTGAGGCGATGATGACCATGGAGAACGATAAATCAGAATGGGACAAATGGCGTAAGCAGCATGATGCGGAGATGACGAGCATTGCAGACGACAATGCAAAGCTTGCGTATGAAGTTAAGCAGCTTAAGGAAAATCTCGCTTCTTCTTCTGCATCATATACTCAAAAAGAAGAAGTCTTTCAGAAGCAAGTGCGGGATGCACATGCTGCACAAAGAGATGTAGAAATGAAGCTTGCCGCCGAACAGCACGTTAATGAGAAGTATCGCACAGAAAACGCCGAACTGCGGGAAAAAGTCACCTCCCAGAACGTGGAGATTGAGTTACTAAAGTCTCGACTCGCTAAAGCTGAGACAGCTCGTGATGAGGCTATTACTGGTAGGGTTGCTGCCATTGCCGAAAAAGAAGCGGCTGAGCAATCACATAAGGCAACGAAAGCAAACATCAGTTCTACCTTATTCGACTTTTATTTACACTGCGTTCTGGGTCGTGGGAGCCTTGCTTTTCTGGGTCCAGATTATGAAATCACTCTGGCTGAAGTGTGGGAAGCCGCACTCGTTATGTTTAAAGGTGCCGGCTATGATGAAGCAAAATTTGAGGAAGCGAAGTTTGAGGCTCGCTATCTTGATGATGAGGCTCGCGCCGCTCTTGTTAGAGGGAAGGAGCAGCTTGCTAAAGCACGGGCTGAATCACTGGGAGAAGAGCTTTCAAAAGAGGAAGCTCTTTTAACTGCCCCTGTTCATACTTCCACTTCGGCTGATGCAAACATTATGGATTCCAGCTCTCATCCTTCACATCCAGTTGTGACCACTCCTACAGAAGAAGAGGCAATGAAGGACTTTCAGGCTCGGGAATTTGAGATTGATCTCGCTAAACCGGCTTCTCCAGGTAACTTTGACGATTCACGGTCTTCTTTTTTCTCGGAGAATACTGATTTTGATTTCTTTTATTATGCAGCAGACATGCCGGAAACTGCACCAATTCTTCCTTCTTCAGCTGCCGTTCCTCCTCCTTCTCAAGTTACTCCTCTTCCAGCTTCTCAGCCAGGTTCACAGGAAGAACCGATAGCAGCCCTTCAAGGTTTGGACGAACCACCTGCTTCCGAGGAACAGAAAGCAGAAGATCTGGAAGATAGCGAGAAGACCCCGGAGCGGTCTTTTGACTACGACACAAAGCTTTCTACATTTCTTGCTCCGGGGAGTGAGTCTTCTTCCAAGAAGAAGGGGAAACGTGTGGCTTCGAAGAAAGGAAAGAAAAGTTCTTCTGCTGCTGGGGATGAAGCAGAGATCGATCCGGCTGAGCCTCTTTTTCCTTCTTCTCTGATACGGCCTTCGAAACTAATTACCAGGCCGGGTAAAAGCTCCAAGGGTGGGAAGAAGGAGAAATGAGTTTGATTTTGTCTTTTCTGCTTTTTGTATTGACTGGAGATTGTGCGGATACCGGTCTCCGCTCCTTTTTGTAATCTGCACAATGTAAAAAGTTTCCATAGTATTGAATAAAATGACTATTTTACTTGTACAAATTCTTGTGTATGTGAGAACGTATCTGTTTCTCCTTTTTAGTGTAGAACAAATGATTCTTTTTTGTTTGAACAAACTTTTTGTTTGTTTTTTGAGAATGCATTTATTCCACATCTATTTTTTCATGATATCGTAATGAACTCGCGGTATGTTACTTGCATATTACTTTATTCATGTAACTGAATCGTATAGTATTGCCCCCATACCGCAAGTGCATTGCAATATTCCTAGCTTTTTCAAGACTGATACTCTTATTCCAGAGAATAACTATTCCACTTTTAAGGGAAGAATCATTCTGCTTTTAATAAAGTATATCTCGTCTTTCGAGAAGTTTTTACTTTCTCTTTCCTTCTGAAGAACACTTCAACTTTTGGGGATGATCACTTTTATTTGTTAAAAGCGAATTTTCCTACGCAGTGAAATGAGCTTCTAAGGAAGGTTTTGATTTTGTGCCCCAGTAAAGGGTTTATTTTTGGTACTTCAAGCAAGGTGAAGTACGCCTCTGAAGAGGTCTTTTGGTCTCTGAAGAGAAGCGATTTTTGGTCTCCGAAGAGAAGCAATTTTGGTCTTCGAAGAGAAGCAATTTTGGTCTCCGAAGAGAAGCAATTTTGGTCTCCGAAGAGAAGCAATTTTGGTCTCCGAAGAGAAGCAATTTTGGCATTTCAGCTCTGGTGAAGTGGGTCTCCGAAGAGAAGCATTTTGCACTTCTACACGGGTGAAATGTGCCTCCGAAAAGGGCTTTTTAGCATTTCATCACTGGTGAAGTGGGTCTCCGAAGAGAAGCATTTTGCACTTCTACACGGGTGAAATGTGCCTCCGAAAAGGGCTTTTTATTTTATGCTTCAAGCATGGTGAAGCGTGCCTCCGAAGATGGCTTGTGCCTCTGAAGAGGGCTTGTGCCTCCAAAAAGGGCTTTTGATTTTGTGCTTCAAGCATGGTGAAGCGTGCCTCCGAAGATGGCTTGTGCCTCTGAAGAGGGCTTGTGCCTCCGAAAAGGGCTTTTGATTTTGTGCTTCAAGCATGGTGAAGCGTGCCTCCGAAGATGGCTTGTGCCTCCGAAGAGGGCTTGTGCCTCCGAAGAGGGCTTGTGCCTCCGAAAAGGGCTTTTGATTGCCTGGAAGTTACTTTCTCATGGTCGGAGGGGTCCACGGGGCGAATGCAAGTTGCTTGATTGGATGTTTGTTTGCACAAACGATCGCAATTAACTAACAAAGTGCTCCTTTGGTAGTCCCACCGATCTTTTTGATTGAGGAAAGCTCTCCCATTTATTGGCGTGCCTCGTTAGAGGGCTTTGTTGACCTTTGGGAAGTAGCATCGGTTGGTTGGTGTGCCAGGAAGGTTGCTTCTTAGGGGCGAGTAGATCCACGGGACGGACGCAAGCTGCCTGATCGGATGCATCACAATCAGTTAACAAGGGCCCTGTTCCTTCTGCTTGGGAAGGTGTCCCTTCGGTGGTTCTACCGGCCCTTTTATTGAGGAGCAAAATTCCTTTTGGTTGCTTCCGTGCTTGCTTGGCCATATTCTCCCATCATCTGCCCATTAGTGATCTTTTATTATCATTTCCAAGCGTATCTTCGTTCCTTTTGTAAGTAAATTGCCTTATCCGAAGAAGTGGACTTCACTGTTGAATAACTTCATGGGACAAACGCGAGTTACCTAGCTGGATGTCTGTTCATATTGACAATCACAACTGGTTAACGAAGGCTTGCCCCAGTGAAGTTGCCAACTTTTTATGTGAGGTTCTTCTTGTATAGGATTTGAATATGGAATTCTTTGTTGCTTGGTATTTGCTTTAATAAATGATTTGTAAGGCTCGCTTAGCTTTGCGATGGGTGAGCTTTGCTTTAATGACCTGCAATATTAGATCGACATTTTAGCAATACATTTAGAGTATTTACACATCGAAATATAACAGGCATTATGAAATAGAAAACACAAAATGCATAGTTTTTTATTATTCAGTCACGCTGATTTCTCAGCGGTTTACAATGCAGAAGTTATACATCCATCATCATTCTTTACAAATTTAAGCAACGCTATTAAGCAAAGAATGGATGCTAGTGATTGTTGTTTCTGAATCTCCAAGCTGGATTTCCATTTGTGCTTGATTCATAGCTTTTGGATTTTTACGCCAGAGAAAGTGAGAAATGCCCCAGCCGTAGTTTTGTGGGTAATTAGTAGTCGTCCCAACTTCTGCTTGCTGGGTATGGACCTCCTGTGACAACATTAATGACAAGCTTTTCTGAATCTTGCACTGCAGTGTTGTGGTGAGAATCGGGTGGATGGGTAGGACATTGTTGATCCCGAGTGGATGAGGTTGGATCGACTCCGCTTCTCTTAACGTATTGTTGGAGTTTACCCTGCTCCAGTAATTCTTCAATCACATTCTTTAATTGGCGACATTGGTCAGTGTCATGGCCAGGTTGATTGTGAAATTGGCAGAATTTTCCATTACGCTTTGCACCTCTCGTCATCTCAGGTGGCTTAGGATACCTGACAACGTCCTTTGTTGCAAAAAAGATATTTCTTGGTGTATCAGTTAAAGGAGTATAATCCGAAGGATTAAAGCGGCGAGGTTTCTTTTCATTTCCCTGGCTCTTTCCTCCTTCATTCTCCCTTTTCTGACTTTCAGATCCTCTTTTATTAGATGGGACATTGTTATTATTAGTTTGGGCAGCAACCACTTTTGATGTCGTAGAAAGGCTTTCAAGGCGAATGAACTCGTCGGCCTTTTTATAAAATTTATCAAGTGAGTTCGGTTCCTTCATCTTTAGCCATATTCCAAATTTACTCGATTTATCAATGGCTCGCACCAAATAAGTCAGGATCATATGTGGTTCCGCATTTTCCACTTCGGCTAAAGCTATATTGAAACGGCTCAAGAAAGATTTGATTGATTCTCCGGGCGCTTGTTCAAGGTTAGACAGTGACATTATATCCTTAGCTTTTGAAGCATACAATCTGAACTGTTCTTTAAACTTTCGCGTTAAGTCAGAGAACTTATCTACAGACCGAACTGGAAACTTTGTGAACCAAAGTAAAGCCACACCTTCCAGGTATACCGGAAAGTATCGACACTTGATCTCGTCTGATGCTCTTGCACCGGTCATATGCCAATCGTATTTGTATAGGAAATGATTAGGGTCACTGGTTCCCCTATAGGCTTGGATATTAGGAGGTGCAAATTTCCTTGGAAATTCCGCTCTCAGGATCCTTTCAGTAAACGGAGTTCTGCTTGGTGCAAATCCCCAGTCGTTCTCATCCTCTTCCCTTTGCATGCTCTCTTTCATGATGCGGCTAACCATTTCGGACAGGTATCCTTTATTGTTCAAAGACACCTCCGGACAAGCATCAGTTCCTCCCTCAGAAGTTTGCCCGGGCATATGTTCATGGCAAGTTGGTTGCGGCATAGAACCATCAGCCTGGAAAGGTGGCATTTCAGGAAGAGTAGTTTGAGGGTTTTCTGGTTGACGATTTGCCCCGAGCAGAGCAGTTAACCTATCCATCATCAAAGCGTTTTGGGTTTCAATCTGTTGGTATAATCCAGAAACTGCGTCATCCAATTCAGCCCTGGTGACTCCAACGGTTGGAGTTGCTTGGTCTGTTATTGGGGAAGCGGAAGTTCCTTCGTGAGCATTTCCGGATCTGATAGGTCTACCTCTTCTTCCAGGAGCCATTATTTCAGATCTGGTTTTTAAGAGAGGTTCTTTTTATGAATCTTTGCGAAGCAATGGTGGACGATCGCCTGAGTTGGGTTCTCAGTGAAAGCACCAAAATGTTAACGCTAAAAAGTGAACGCTAACACCCGGTGTGTGTAATAGAATTGTGAAAGCACCACCCGTTGGTACGGGAACAGAATATAAGCTGAAAATAGTAGAAAAGCAGTAAATGAACAACAGATTTATAGTGGTTCGGCCCGTAATTGAGCCTACGTCCACTTTATAGTCTTTTATTGCTGATTCGATTACAATTTGATACAATATCCTTCAAAATACAATACAACTTGATCACGAAAGCACTCTTGACTACTAGCTCAATCTTTGATGATGAAACTTGACGAATCCGTGTTGGATGTAAGGAGTTCTTCTAGAAGCTTGTTGTAGTGTCTCGAATGCTTGAAGATCTTTGATTGCTGAATGAGAGGAGACTTCGACAGAGTAACGGCGCTTGAAGAAATGAATGGCCAAAAGTCCCCTTCATGTTGGAAGTGGTGGACTATTTATAGGAGCTGATTTGGACTCAGGAAATTTCCCTAAGTCTTTAAGTCGTGGCCGACTTATAGAAGTCTTAGGTCGTAAGTCGGCAACGAGATAAAGCGCTTGTATCAGTTGGTACTTCCATAACGAGTTAGTAAGTCGTGAGCGACTTAGTTTAAGTTATAAGTCGGTAACGACCTAAAAGATGCAATCCTGTTTTCGTTCCCTTAAGTCGGTGACGAGGTAAAGGCGTATAAGGTGTTCTGAGATTGTACACGACTTAGTATAAGTCGTAGGTCGGCGACGACTTAAGAGGTAGGTCGTAAGTCTTAAGTTATCAACAATTGCCTTAGGTCCAAGACTCCCTTATCTCGTAGACCCTTAAGTCATAAGACCTTAACTCGCTGAGGCGTTAAGTTGTAAGACCTTAACTCGCTGAGTCGTTAAGTCGGAACCCCTTTCTTTAAGTTGTAGATAGCTTAACTCGTTGAGCCGTTAGGACCATGAGTCGTAGGCTGTGAAGCTCTTAAGTCGTACACCCACTAAGTCGTAAACTGTTAAGTCGTATCCTTTTTAAGTCTTTAGGAACTGGAGCTATAAGTCATGAACGACTTAAGCTAAGTTGTAACCCATTAGGTCGGAACCTTTTTAAGTCGAAGTCTTTAGGTCGCAACATTGCTAGGTCGCGAAGTCTTTAGTAGTTAGGTCGTAGACTCTCTTAGGTCGTAGCTTCCTAACCCGGTAAGTCGTAAGTCGTAGATCCTCTTTCAGCAGCTAAGTCGTAAGTCGTCGAGTCCACTTAGGTTTTAGGCTTTTTAACTCGTTGGCTTCCTATAAGTCGTGGCATAACCTGACTCGTTCATTTCTTAACTCGTAGGTCGTTGCTAAAAGAGAGTTAACATGTGTGTTTGTATATATAATTCTATATTTATATATGTTCTATTTTGCTTATATCCTCTTAATTCTCTATCTCCCCCCTTTATTCATATATGTGAATTTGAATTTTTATTTGAATATCTCAAATTAAATCCCATGTTTGAATCAATTATATATTTCTATCATGTTAAAACATAGAACCTTTGCTTTGTTCAATGCTATTTTTTTATGAGTAATAATATTTCATTTTCTCTGCTCTATATGATTATTTATTCAGTCTTTTAACCTAGCTATGGACCTTCTTAATCTATATGATTGTAATCAAAAGTGTTTTCTAAAATAAGTCTTCCAGGGATAAAAGCACTTTGGTAATCTAATCAAGTATTTTAAGAATATTTTCATTCTATTACATAAGATGAAATACCTTACACCCCTTAGTATTTTCAAAATGGGCACAACAAAGGATGTGGTGCGTTGTAGGTATAGCTAGAGCATCACAAAGACTAAGATTCACAAGACAAATAAGTAAAAGCAGCGGAAAACATTTGAATAATAACTTATCATTCAGAATTAAACTTCATCTCATAATAAGTCATAAAAACATAACATGTCTCGAAAACTCAAAATCTCTCATGTCTCATGAAAATACATCTCAGTCTCAAAAAATCAGAGTACAAAAATAAAAATAATAATCCCTTTTACAAGTGTCAATCCATCATAAGCCAAATGAAAAAGATGAAAAGCAGAAGAATACATCTGAAATGAGAAAACTTCGAAAATGAATCTCCTAGCAACCTAAATCAACTATCCTCAACTCCGCTGGCCTATGGGGGAAAAGGAAAGATATATGAGTGGGTCAGATAATAAGTCTGGTGAGTGAAAGTAATTACTAGCATTTCTAAGCAAGATAAAGATAATAGACTAAGCAATAATTCTAGCATGAAAGGAAAATATAGAAAGGATAAAACTCGGATAAAATACTGTTTCTGATTTTGTTTGACTATATGCTTTGATTGTTTGCTTTGATTGTTCGCACTTGTCTTAAACTGTTGTGATTAAGGTGAAACCCTAATCCTATCTCAACTTCTAATCTTGATTAGGCTGAAATCCTAATCCTACCCGTTGATCGGCCTTTCCTATCTCTGTTGTGCCACTGTGAGCCAACCATGTTGGTCCCACAGCAAAAGTCATCTCTTAGCACTTAGGACGCGGTAGCGAATTATTTACCCTAATCGATGCCGCACGCTCGGTCATCGCCGGTACACACTAACTGTCGCCCCCTTATTTGACCCTTTATTTACGCTAATCAGCATAAGCGTGCCCAGCCTAACAAGCAAATCTTCTAACTTTGCGCCCCTTGCCCAAATCCCCAAATTTGATCCTCTATCTATTGGCCATTTATTTACCCTAATCAGCATAAGCATGCCCAGCCGCACCTATGTGTGAGACCATCAGTCCTAGACTTGAAAGGGAATGCTGCCGGTATGGGCCACTACTGCTATATTTGCTTACTAACTTAATCCAAGATCTAAGTTTTAAAATAAGACACTTTTGTTATTTCTTTCTTTCTAATCATAACCTACGTGTTATAATTGTTCTTGCAACTGTTACTCTTCTATTTTCTCTTTTTAGTTATAACCACTTGTTATAATTATGCTTGCAAATATCTCAAATTTGCCTATTTCAGTCCATCTCTATTTTATTTCAGTTTTTCTTATTTTTCATCTGATTTATGTAAATTTAGTGTTTTTCTATTTTAATCCATATTTGTGAATTATTCTCTTTTTAATATTTTATTCGCGTCAAAAAAGATTAAATCTCTATAAAAAGAAACTAACATTTACAGGCTAAATTCTAACTTAAAACAGATGTAAATAACTGTAAATAACTAAATAAAATAGTTAAATAATATAGACTGAAAAGAACTTCTGAAATTTACTTAAAATCTGACTGTAAATAAACCTACATAAAACTGGCACAAAATTGTAGAAAAACTACAACTATTGAGAACCCTATTATTTTAAATTGCTTACAAATCTAAAATAATAACAAAACACTCACATGTGGTCCTTAGCTCTTATCCTTGGCTTTTCTACATCCATTTCTAAGGCGTAAAATATTTTTATTAAAAAGATTTCCTTCCCAGAATTTTTTTCTATATAGGGTTCAACCTCACGCAATGAACTCAATTGAGAGAAAATCTGAATGAGAAAACTAGCTAGGCCTAGGGTTTATTTATAGTGCAATTTAGGGATCTCAGGCCGTCGGATTTGAAGTTTGAATCTGGTGCAACCACGTCATAAGCTCACTAGGAACCGTCGGATGCAGCAACAAACACACAGGATTGCACAAAAATCAAATTTATGGTCTTCGGCTTGCACCTAGATGAAATATCGTCCAAGAAGTTTTGCAGGTCGACCTAAGCTCATTGGGGGTCGACCTGACCATACCATTGGTCGACCCTTATGGGTCTTTTTTTTCGTTTTTGTTTATATAATTTTGATATATTGTTTCTTTCGTAACTTCTCCATACTGACTCAGATTTTGACAAGTTATATATGGAAATTGATCAGAAAATTGCCACGGACCCAGTGGTGCACCCCTATAGCTAAATTCTGATAATTCCAAAATGCTCTTTTCACTGTTTAATAACTATGTTGGTTATTTAATTATCTAAAAATGTGGAATGTTACATTCTCCCCTCCTTAAAGGATTTCGCCCTCGAAATTTCCAAGGACAAAATAATGAAATAAATATTTTCATCCAAATTTCACAACCACATATTCAACCATCATCCATTACATCCATTGTCCTTAAACTTTTTAATGCAATTTATGATATATGCAATAGTGTAGTGTCAATGTCCCTAACTAATGCAAAAGATTAGGCGGTCTACTGATTCAATCGACCTCCTTTTTATGCGCTCATGTCCGTGCCTATCCAAATGAATGCAAATTCCCTAATGACAACTGATAGTTCTATATGTGTGCTACAATCATCATCCAAATGCAACAATCATATGCTAATCACCCATTCATAGCAACCATGAATTAAAAACGCAAGTGCACACACATCCATATGCATATGCTTTAGTGACGTAGTTTGGTCGATGTCTAAGAGGTAATAGTGCCTAGTGTGTGTTTATGCGTCCATTAGCATCCACTAGCAAACACTTGCAACCACTTGCGTCCAACATACATAATATGTTCTAGTAACATGTTTACATTCAGTCCTACCATCCATAGGTTAAATTCTAAGATCTACCCTCCCAAAGAATACTAAAGGAAAGAACCTATTCAAAACTAAAGATGGAAACAAGAAATTCAAGACGTACTATCAAAGAGATGCGGATAAGAGGTACGTATTTTCTTCTCAGGCTCCCACGTAGCATCCTCAATACTGTCTCCCCACTGTACCTTAACCAAAGGGACTTTCTTATTGCTAAGCTTCTTGATATCATGCCCAACGATCTTGATAGGAATGCGACAAACCGATGTTTCTCTCTCCACTGCAACTTCCTCAAGTTGGCCAGGTTCCACTACCTCTGCTAAACATGTAAGCACTTTCTCAAGTGCGAAACATGAAAAACATCATGAACTCCCGCGAGCCTCTCTGGTAGCTTTATCTGATACGCCATCTTCCCTATCCTTTCCACAATGGGGAACGGTCCTACAAATCTAGGAGCAAGCTTCCCACTTGATCCAAACCTCACTATCTTTCTTAGCGGAGACACCTTAATGTAAACCAAATCTCCTACCTCGAACTCAATATTCCTTCTTCGCTTATTTGCATAGGATTTCTGTCTATCTTGGGCCATCTTCATTCTTCTTCTAATCAAATCAATCTTTTCCGAAGTCTCTCTAATCATGTCGGAACCAAGTAGCAATCTTTCTGTAGACTCCAACCAACATGAAGGTGACTAGTAAGGTCTTCCATAAACGGCTTTAAAAGGAGCCATCCCAATGCTAGCCTGAAAACTATTGTTATATGCGAATTCCACTAAAGGAAGGTGCTTCACCCAAGTCCCTCAAAAATAAAGAATGCACATCCTCAACAAATCCTCAAGAACTATATTAACTCTCTCCATATGGCCATCCGTTTGAGGGTGATAGGCCGTACTCAATCTAAGTTGTGTCCCTAAAGCCTCTTGCAAGCTCCTCCAAAACTCGCTAGTAAAGATAGGGTCTTTGTCGCTCACTATACCAGAGGGAACTCCATTAAGTCGGACTATCTCACGAACGTATAAGGATGCCAAATAAGATGATGTCAATAATCCAGGTGTAATGTCTATAGAGGGCTTAAAATAAGAGGTAGAAATAAACTCTAGGCTTTTCCACTGCACGAATATTGGGCTAAGAGTTGTTCTCTTCCCACTTAACGCATCCGCAACCACGTTCCCCTTGCCAGGGGTGTAAGCTATCTCAAAGTCATATGGTGCCCAAAACTCCATCCAATGTTGCTGCCTCAAGTTTAAATCTATTTGTGAGAACAGGTACTTCAATGATTTATGGTCAGTGAAAAGCTCGAACCTCTCTCCTAACAAGTAATGTCTCCAAGACTTGAGCGCGAAAACAACAGCAGCCAGCTCCAAATTATGGGTGGGGTAGTTCTTCTCATGAGTTCTCAACTGTCTACTCCCATAGCATACTACCCTCCCCTCCTGCATCAATACTGCCCCAAGGCCAGTCCCACATGCATAAGTGTATACTATAAAAGACTTAGCTCCGTCGGGCAAAACTAACACTGTTGCACTAGTAAGGGCCCTCTTTAGCATCATGAAGAAATCCTCATATTCCACGTCCCACATGAATGCCGCATTCTTCTTAGTGAGGTGAGTAAGCGGCGTTGAAATCTTAGCAAAATCTCCGATAAACTTTCTATAATAACCAACCAAACCTAGGAAGCTTCTAACTTTGGTAACGTTCTTGGGGGCCTTCCAATCCTATACCGCTACTACCTTAGTGAGATCCATCGCTAGACACTCTCTTGAGACTACATGCCCTTAGAAATGCACCTCCTCATGCCAAAAGTGACACTTCGAGAATTTTGCTTTCAACTGATGACCACGAATTGTACGAAGAACCTCCTCAAGATCAATAGCATGCTCTTCCATACTCTTGGAAAACACCAGAATGTTGTCCACAAATACTACAACGAACTTATTTAGGACATCTCGAAAAACGAGGCTCATAAGGTCTACAAAATTGGCTAGGGCATTGGTCAGCCCAAACGGCATAACCAACCACTCAAAGAATCCATAGAGTGTCCTAAATGCTGTCTTATCGATGTTATCGGCAGCGACCCTAAGTTGATGAAATCCAGTGGCTAAGTCAAGCTGAGAAAATACTGAAGAGCGAACCAACTGATCGAAAAGATCGTCTATCCTAGAAAGAGGGTAATGGTTCTTCTTCATGAGCTTATTCAATTCACTATAGTCTATACAAAGTCGAAGGGGACCATCCACCTTTGTAGCGAAGACGATTGGCGCCCCCCACTCAGATATGCCCCGTCTGATGAAGCCTTTCTCTAATAGCTCACCAATCTGCTTACTTAACTCCTTCCTTTCCCTAGGAGCCATATGTCTCACAGGCAATGCCACTGGCTTAGCATTGTCATTCAGATAGATCCTAAAGTCGATCTCTCTCTTAATGGGTAGCCCCCTAACCTCCTCAAAAACCCTGGGAAATCTCTAAGGACTGGAACTAAATCTAACTCTCCTAATGATGAATCAAGAGAATAAAGGAAGCTCAACATGACTAACCCCTATGGTCGCAAGAAACCTCGAGAGTCCATCCACTACATGTCCTTAGCCTAAAGACTCTCCTCTCGCAGCCCAATATCGCCCCATAAGTGGATAACCAGTCCATCCCTAAAATCATCCTATATCCTAAAAATCCCAGTACATAGGCGTCACAATCAAACTCTACGCCTAGTATAAAAGTTTTCAAACCCCTACAAATCTTGGATAAATGTGTCGATCCTCTTATGGGGTTTGAAACAACTATAAGGTCTACAACTAGAGAAATATCCAAGTGCAAACAATCAACTAAGGAACTAGAAATGAAAGAGTGCGATGCTCCGGAGTCAAAAAAAGTCCGAATAGGAAAATCCGAAATAGAGATCAAACCTTCTACAGAGATTTTCCTACCTTAATCCGGTCCACTACTAGAAGGTGCTGTATCCAAAGCCTGTACTTGCACCATAGTTGTGCCTGCTTTCTCCCCTGTCCTTTGAGGACAAGCTGTACTAAGGTGTCCAAGCTGCCCACAGTTGTAACATCTCACCTTCATCGTGTCCTTCTTATAGTCTTTTGAGTAATGCCTAATCAATCCATAATTATGACATTTCTCGCCCTTCTTAATCTGTCCCTTTTGAGGTACTCCTCCTTTCTTCTTATTCTTATTCTTCTTATTCTTCCACCGCTGCTTCTTAGAGTTTTCTGATTTAGGAACCTCCTTAACCGCTTCTTCCTTAGCAACATCTGAAATGAGAGCCATTTCCACAAGTGACTCATACGTCGCTCTCAAAGGTACAAGTGTCAATGCCAACCCTTGGGGGGGATGGTTCATACCTTTAGAAAACTTGGTTGCCTTCTTATGAGGTGTATTAACAAGCTCCATCCCGAACCTCGATAACTCATTAAACTGATTTATATACTCTTTTACCGATAAACCCCCACTTCAGACTAATGAACTTCTCCAACTGCATGCTTTCCTCGGCTTACGACAAGAACTTTCTCTCGAACCTTTCCCAAAATCCAACCCAACCAATGTCTCTACCCTACATCTCTACAATCTCCCACCAGTAAGAAGCCTCTCCCTTCAGCTGCCAAGATGCAAGCTAAACTCCCAGTTGGTCCTCCAATCCTAACAGCCCAAATATCCGCTCCATATTCCTCAACCAAGTTCGTGCCTCTATGAAATCCTCCGTGCCAGAAAACATCATACCCCTAGAATGGCGAAGTCCGTGCATAGCTTAGAAAAATTGGCTGCTGTAGGTGGTTTGGAACCTCCACCCACCGATGCTACATTAGACACTTGCTCTTGAACCTCTGGTGCCGTAGCTTAGAGGTATCTAAGGAACTAGCCAGAGACTTGGACACCCTCTAGAAGATTTGGGGCGTCCGCCCTTCTATGCAAAGAAAAGAAAATTTAGGCTCGAAAGAATCGAAAGTAGGTTGAACTGGACTTTGAGAGGGTTTTTATAAAAACTCCCTTATACTTAAAACTATTTCTATAATAAGAGTTTCTTTCTAAAAAATACTTATAATTTGAAGATATGTTACCTTTGAAAAATACTTTACTTTTAAAACAAGTTTTTTCGGAATCCTGTAACCTTAGGCTCTGATACCAAATGAAACATCTCATACCCCTTAGTATCCCCAAAAAGGGCACACCAAACGATGTGGTGCGTTGTAGGTATAACTAGAGAATCACAGAGACTAAGATTCACAAGACAAATAAGTAAAAGAAGCGGAAAACATTTGAATAATAACTTATCATTCAGAATTAAACTTCATCTTATAATAAGTCATAAAAACATAACATGTCTCGAAAACTCAAAATCTCTCATGTTTCATGAAAATACATTTCAGTCTCAAAAAATCAGAGTACAAAAATAACAATAATAATCCCTTTCACAAGTGCCAAACCATCATAAGCCAAATGAAAAAGAAGAAAAACAGAAGAATACATCTGAAACGAGAAAACTCTGAAAATGAATCTCCGAGCAATTTGAATCAACTATCCTCAACTCTACTAGCCTATGGGGAAAAGGAAAGATAGAGGAGTGGATCGGACAATAAGCCTGGTGAGTGAAAGTAATTACTAGCATTTCTAAACAAAATAAAAATAATAGACTAAGCAATAGTTCTAGCATGAAAAGAAAGTACAGAAAGGATAAAACTAGCATAAAATACTGTTTCTGATTCTGTTTGACTGTTGGCTTTGATTGTTTGCACATGTCTTAAACTGCTGTGATTAAGCTGAAACTCTAATCCTATCTCAACTGCTAATCTTGATTAGGCTGAAATCCTAATCCTACCCATTGATCGGCCTTTTCTATCTCTGTTGTGCCACTGTGAGACAATCCTGTTGCTCCCACGACAAAAGACACCTATTAGCGCTTAGGACGCAGTAGCGAATTATTTACCCTAATCGAGGCCGCATGCTCGGTCATCGCCGGTACACACTAACTGTTGCTCCCTTATTTGACCCTTTATTTACGCTAATCAGCATAAGCGTGCCCAGCCTCACCCACGTGTGAGACCATCAGTCCTCAGCCTGAAACGTAATGCTGCCGGTACTGGTCCTAAAAACAAATCTTTTAGCTTTGCGCCCCTTGCCCAAATCCCCAAATTTGAGCCTCTATCTATTGACCATTTATTTACCCTAATCAGCATAAGCATGCCCAGCCGCGCCTATGTGTGAGACCATCAGTTCTAGACTTGAAAGGGAATGCTGCCGGTATGGGCCACTACTGCTATATTTGCTTACTAACTTAATCCAAGATCTAAGTTTTAAAATAAGCCCCTTATGTTATTTCTTTCTTTCTAATTATAACCTACGTGTTATAATTGTTCTTGCAACTATTACTCTTCTATTTTCTCTTTTTTGTTATAACCACTTGTTATAATTATGCTTGCAAATATCTCAAATTTGCCTATTTTAGTCCATCTCTATTTTATTCAGTTTTTCTCATTTTTCATCCGATTTCTATAAATTTAGTGGTTTTCTATTTTAATCCATATTTGCGAATTCTTCTCTTTCTAATATTTTATTAGCGTAAAAAAGGATTAAATCTCTATAAAAAGAAACTAAAATTTATATGCTAAATTCCAACTTAAAACAGATGTAAATAACTGTAAATAACTGAATAAAATAGCTAAATAAAAATAGGCTGAAAAGAACTTCTGAAATTTACTTAAAAACTGACTGTAAATAAACTTACATAAAAACCATCTCAAAATTTTAGAAAAACTACAACTATTGAGAACCCTATTATTTTAAATTGCTTACAAATCTAAAATAATTACAAAACACTCACATGTGGTCCTTAACTCTAATCCTTGGCCTTTCTGAAACCACTTCTAAGGCATAAAATATTTTTAATAAAAATATTTCCTCCCTAGAAATTTTTTCTATTTAGTGTTCAGCCTCAGACAATGAACCCCAATTGGGAGAAAATCTGAATGAGAAAAATAACTAGGCCTAGGGTTCTATTTATAGTGCGGCTTTGGGATCTCAGGCCGTCGGATTTGAAGATTGAATCTGGTGCAACCACGTCATAGGCTCACTAGGAACCGTCGGATGCAGCTACGAACGCTCGAGATTGCACAAAAATCAAATTTACGGTCTTCGGCTCGCACCTGGATGAAATATCGTCCAGGAAGTTTTATGGGTCGACCTAAGCTCATTAGTGGTCGACCAGACCATAGCATGGGTCGACCCTTATGAGTCTTTTTTTTCGTTTTTGTTTATATAATTATGATATCTTGTTTCTCTCGTAACTTCTCCATACTTACTCGGATTTCGACAAGTTACATATGGAAATTGATCAGAAATTGCCACGGACCCAATGCTGCAACTCTTGTAGCTAAATTGTGACAATTCTAAAACGCTTTTTTCAATGTTTAATAATTATTTTGGTTATTTAATTATCTAAAAATGTGGGGTGTTACATATGATATTTGATATTATTTTATATATAAATTTAAAATAGGCAATAAGTCTATAATCCTCTAGACCATTGGGTATTTTGACTTTTGGCTCTAGAGTTAAATAAGTATGATTAAGATTTTTTAGTATTTTTCCAAACCTAATAAAACTCAGTAATTACTTCCAAGACACTGGTATTAATTTCCTCCCAATGGATTTTATAGAACTTGGCTGCAATACCATTAGGGCTAGGGTTTTTATCAATGTTTGCATTAAAAATAATATTTTTAATCTCTATTAAACTAACTGGAGCAAGCAAAATATCTTGGCTATTATCATTTAGCAAGTACTTTATTTCTACTTTTGGAAAGTTATTATTATATGAATTTGAGTTATATAAATTTTCAAAATATTTTATAGCTTCCCTTTCTATGATAGACAATTCATTAATAATCTTTCCCTTTTCATCTAGTAGTTTTCCAATATCATTTTTATATTTCCTACTAGACATTTTCACATAAAAAAATTTGGTTGCTTCATCACCATTAGTAATCCAGTCAACCTTTGTCTTCTACCTCATATTGGCAGCTTCCATATGTAATGACTTTATAAGGTTGTTTTGAGCTATAAAAATATTGTTGGCGTTATTCCAATGTAAGCGATCATTATTTGGTTCATTTTGCAACATTTCACACTCTTCTCTAATACTTTTTAATTCATTTTTGCTTCTATTTTTATTTCATATTTTTAATTTCCCCTTTGGTTATTTGGAGCATTTTACTAAACCTATACTGGGCAGTGCCCTGTACATTAATAGTTAAACTGTTTTTGATTACATTTCTATAATCTTCTTCATAAACCCATCCATTAACAAATTTAAATGAGGTATTTTTTTTGCCAGATTATTATTGGAAAGTAAAATATGGATGGGTGTATGATCATTAGAAGGTTGGGGTAGTGTAAGATATCCTGAAATCTGCAAAAGTGTTAAAAAAAATTGATTTATTAAAACTCTATCCAATTTAAAGTGTATATTTCTAAACACCTCCGATTTCCATGTATATTTATTTCCAAAAATAATTGGTTCTATCACCTCAGTTTTGAGCATGAAATTGCCTATCATTTCCAATTTTTTAAATGGAATTTTTTTACCCAGCTTTTTCCAAAAGCATGCATAATAGTGTTAAAATCCCCAACTATCAAACCAATGGTTATTTATGTTTTTGTTTAATTGTTCTAATTGATTCCAAAAAATTAATCTTTCATTTTCAGTGTTTGATGCATAAACAAAGACGACTTCTAGTTGAAATCCACTTTTATTTACACAAGTAAAGTGAATAAACTGAAAGGGTCCGTCTATTGATCCCCCAGTATTTTCTCTTCACACCTCGATTAAAATTTTAAAATTTTTATTTCAATTATACCCTTTAACAGTTAAATGGATATCGACATACCACGTTTCACACGAAAAATGCAGACAGTTGACACAACACGTTTCATACGAACGAGGTTATTGAACCAACCTCGTCCGATCAACACGTGCTTGTTGTCACAACCACGTTCGTGGCGGACGAGGTTGGTTCAACAACCTCGTTCGTGGTGGACGAGGTTGTTTCAACAATCTCGTTCGCTGGAACATTGTTGTTCACATAAATACAACACAGACTCGATTTGAGCACGAAGAGAAGTTTTTTTTACAAGAAATAAAGGGTAGTTTTGGAAGTAGACGGGGTGAGAAGAGTAAAAGATGAGATGGATTTTTTTTCTCAAAACAACGGGGTGGGAAAAGCAAAATACGGGGTGAGAATAGACAGACCCAAACTGAAAATCATATATATGTTGGTTTATATCCAAAACATTAGGATTCCAAAGTGATCCTACCATTGCGTTCCATTTGATTGTTCTTGATAATACTCCAATTAGTTAAACATTTAATTTGATAATCCTCTATTTTAGAGTTATCAAACTTCTGCTTCAAGAAACCTATAATGCTAGGTTATAAGTGGGTTAGATAAATCTAATTTTCTTTCAGAAAAATTAAACCCTCTTATATTTCAAGCAATAATTGGTATATATAAATAAAGTTAATATAAAAATACAACAAAGGATACATATGGAAGCGCACAAGCTGAAGTATCTAAACCCAAATTGTAGTCGATTGAGAATAATGTCCAGTCTCAAAGTTGATTGATGTACCTATTCCAGATTTTAATTACCTCTAGATATATATAATAAAAATCCAATAAACCTCAAGTTAACAAGGGGTTTTAAAGAACTATCCAGGAATAATAAAAATAACATAATAATGAAACATATTTAATTCATCTCGATACTCTATATAACACCCTGAATTGCAAGAAGATATAGTTAACATAAATCAGTAAGAAGAAAAGGAAAGAAAGATCAGAGGGAAAAAAATGACATTGAAGGTTTATGTAGATCGCATGTCTCAGCCATCTCGTGCTGTCTTACTTTTCTGCAAGTAACGTTTCTTGCACTCTGACTGTATCTCTTAATTCGTCTTCGTTTTTAGTCAAGCGTATCTAAGTTCTGATAAAAATGTAAATTTGTTTTTGTTTGGCCATAAAATTAAAGGCTTAATAATCTGGACTTTGAGGAGGTCAATATTTCATTGTTCAAAGGAGAGCACAAGTACCCAGAGTACATGGGTAACTTTTATTTTTCTTGCTTTATTCCGGTGGTGTCAATGTCTTGATGCTTTGTTTCATTGGATCTGTTCAATTTTAAATTGCAAGTAACTGACAAGGATAGACACCATTTTTCTTCTTCTAAAATATAGACTTAACTTGTCGTTGTGAAAGTGTGATTATACCGAGCTTTATGAATTTTACCATGGGACCAAGATCTCATAGCTGTCGATGGTGTGTACATTGAAGTTGTGCTTGGTAAAGATTTGCAAATTTGTTGCCGTAATATAAATTTTATTCTGAATGACTTATTTCACCAATAATATTTATTATAAATCGGGCAATGAAATCTTTAATTGAAGCTATTTATGTTGATCTATATTCACTTGCTAGTAAGAAATTCTTAATTCATGCTTAATGGTATACTGTATGCTCTCTTACTTGACAATAAATAAATAGATAAATAAAGGGTTATTTGGTGTCAGATTTTCAAACCTATACTGAACTACTTACTCCAACTCTTTGTATTTATTTTATTTTGTCCTTGTTATTTTTGGTTCTCTACTAAGAGGGAGGAAAAAAAAAAACTTTCCGTGTGCTCTTAGTTTCACATAAACAGAGGGGCAACATAACAATACTTCACTATATGTTTCTGCAATGATTAAACAATAATAGATATGGATCAACCGCTTTTGGTTCTAAAATATAAATTTCATTCATCGATCTGATCTCTTAGATCTCAAACTTCAGATATGAAACATTCAGTGGATTTTAGCATATTAACATTCTTAAGATGCACCAAAATCTCTATTTTTCTAGTAAGGGGTGTGTGTGTATTCCTATAGTGTAATAACATAGAGTAATTGTATTATCAGAAATTAATCCCATGGGTCAAGTGCCTGCCATTTCTCATGGAGACTTCAACTTGTTTGAGAGGTACATTTCATTGCATATTTTCAGGCTTTGTATATTATAATATCCTTATTTCTTCTTGTATTCATCAGTCTAACTTAACAATGATATTATACTTCATACAGTCACACGATTCTCCGTTATTTATCTGGTGCATTTCCAGAACAAGTTGCAGAACACTGGTTAGATATAAATTTTTTGTTACATTTATTTTATTTTTTTAAAATTAGGTAACTAAGTTTCACTCATGAATTTCATGTCAATTAATTTAGAGTCTCGCTTTATACAATCAAATTGTTTTCAAATTTGGTTAATCAAGGTATCCTGCCGATCCTATTGAAAGAGCCAAAGTTGACACAATCTTGGATTGGCATCACCAGCACACACGTCTCGGTGCAGGTGCATTTCATCTAATTAACTTTAATTATTCATACAAAATATATATGTTATGTACATGATATATATACATATACTAATTACTAAAGATTATTCTGCCTTTTTTTTTCTTGTACTGAACCACATATATTAACCTTATTCACAGCACCCTTTGTGAAGTACACCATACTAGCACCAATATTTGGTCTCCCATTGAATCCACAAGCAGCTAGCGATGCAGAGAAACTTCTTGAATCTTCTCTCATCAACATAGAAACTATCTGGCTGAAAGGTGATGCCAAGTTTCTACTAGGAAACCCTAAACCTTCCGCTGCTGACCTTAGCCTCGTCTGTGAACTTATGGAACTCGAGGTATGTACAAATTTTATTACTTACTTTGATTTGTTTGTACATGCTACACCAACACATTCTAAAATATCAATGCGCTTTCCATATCAAGATTACACATGAAGAGGACAGGAAAAGAATATTGCACCATCATCCAAGGATCTTGAAATGGATTGAAAACGTGAAAAGCGCATTGAACCCTCATTTTGAGGAAGTGCATGGCAGACTCTATGAATTCAAGGAAACAAGAAAATAAGGGTATTTGAAGTCTTTGCCGCTTGTTTGAAGCTTTGATGAGTTTAGTTGTGCTTTTGTATTCGTGCATTTGGTTGTTGTATTTTTCTTTTCTTCCTCTTTTCGAACTGAATAAGGGCTAAGAACATGATTGCAGCTGCAACCATGATCTATTGCTCAATGTTTTTTTTTAGTTGTGGGTCTACTGTTGTATCAGTGCCAATAACGAGCTATGATGTGTTATCAGCATTAAACGGCCTCTTTCAGTTTAGTGTTTTGTTCTGGGAAATATGAACCTTGATAGAATTCCTCATCCATGGAACATCTTTGAACGTACAGTTTTTAATAAGAGAACTAAAGGCACATAGGATGCATCAATATGGGTTAAGTAATTAAGAGAACAGATGATGTGAATCATAGTAAATATATACATGCAACTTATAAAACCATTCTATGTTTGAAAATCCCCCACAGCAGTCGAAGTCTATCCTTTTGATCTTCAATAATTAAAGTGTTAGTCGTAGCCTCAGAAAGGTGTTACGAAATTATTATTTTAGTAACGTCAGAAAAGTGTTACTAAACTGTATACAGAGAGTAGTACAGTAATATTACAAAAGCGTTGGGAAACTGCTGTAATTATGTTGATAAAACTGTTGCAAATATATGCAATACTGGTAAACAGATTACTGTTGAATTTTGTCCGAGTCCAGTGAAACTGTTTTCTTGAAACATAATTGCTCTCTCAATGGCGCTGAAGGGTCGACGAGCAACTGTTTCCCAAGATGAAACAGACCGATCTCTGCAGTACTGCACTGGCAATTGCAGAGCAATGACGAACTCAAGAGAGGATTTTAAGAACAGAGTTTGAAGGAGAAAGAAATGCAGAAAATTATTCAATATATTTTTGATTTTCATTCTGCCTATATATAGGCATGGGGAGGTGCCTATTTGAGTGGGAGGTGTTCGGTCTGAACAGCCATGCCAATCCAACTGTCAACTGCAAAGTGCTAAGTGCCTCTAATATGCCTCAAACGTCCATTCGCCCACGGTGCGGGCGCGGATGCGCGCGTGTGCGGGGTGGTGCGTTGCACCACCCGTCATGGCTTGTGTCTCTCTTTGTCTATATGAATTGTCATAATGTCCACATCTTATATATAAACACAAATATTTTATTATATTCGAAGATGTGGGACTATTCAACTTCCAAGGCAATTAATGCCTTCACATTCCCCAATACAACTCATTCATTTCTAACAATCCCCAACATGAATGAGTGTTTGTTCAATTTGTTCTTAAAATTATGTGAAACATTTAACATATCGGTTAAAATAGCACGTAGGCCTTGAACTTCCCTAGTGTTTATCCTTTTGACTTACTGGCGAATCAGTAGACTAGGTTGTCTTTGAACTGTAAGCCTTTTTGTGTAAATCCAAAATAGACAACACACAATATGTGTTTCTTATCTTCCTTGGTTCTCTGTTTTTGTTCGTTTTTGCCATGAACACAAGCTTGGTCTTATGAGTGCTTAGAGAATTTGGCCTCACAATTCTCCTTGAAGCGACACCTTCACACTCACGTAGGTGATTCTGTAAGGGTATTCGTAATTCCTTACTTGGTCCTTTAGTATTACCAAGTACAAACATCATTAAAAGTATAAAAACTTATCATATTCTCCAGCGAGTAATGCACTGACTTATCATATTCTCCAGCGAGTAATGCACTGATTTATCATAGGAATGGTTTGAGTGTATACTAGTGCCATTAAGTTTATCTTAAACTTAGTTGTCCCTTTGAACTTAGATCTTGGGATCTCCGGTCAACTAGGTAGGGTTTCCATTTTAGAGAAACTTTTAGTTTATGGGCCTTAACCCCATTCCCATCGACAAGGTTTGAACTTTCTCTCTAGGCAAGCCTTTTGTTAGTGGATCCACAATGTTACCTTTTGATCTTACATAGTCTGTAGTGATAACTCCATTAGAGAGAAGTTGTATTACGGTTTTATCTCTACGACGAATATGCCTAGATTTACCGTTGTATAGTGTACTATTAGCTCTTCCAACAGCTGATTGACTATCACAATGTATGCATATTGGAGGCACGAGTTTGTTCCAATTTGGAATGTCTTCCAAAAAACTTCGAAGCCAGTCTGCTTCTTCTACGACTTTATCTAATGCAATAAATTCTGATTCCATTGTTGACCTTGCTATGCAAGTCTGTTTGGATGATTTCCATGAAATGGCTCCATTTCCTAATGTGAACACATATCCACTTGGATTTTGTGTCATTTGAACCAGTTATCCAATTTGCATCACTGTATCCTTCCACTACTGAAGGATATTTAGTATAGTATAATCCATAGTTCTGTTTATACTTTAGATATCCTAGTACTCTAATTATCGCTTTCTAATGATTTTTACCAGGATTGCTGGTATACCTACTCAGCTTACTTACAGCATATGCGATATCTGGCCTAGTGCAGTTCATGATATATGTTTGCACCAAAAATGGTCACAAACCCCAAGTGTAGTGAAAGCACCAGCGTATGAATACAAATCAACAGTATTCACACGCAAATTACAGATCTAAGCAAGTAATCAAGAAATAATGAACAGTGACACACAATTTATAGTGGTTCGGCTATCTCCGGCCTACGTCCACTTCAAGGTTTTTATGATTTTATTGCTCGATTCTTGAAGATTACAATTTCGTATGTTGTATTACAACTGATTTGCTGAACTAAGTCTGAATCTAAGGCAGCAATGGTGATCTGGAGTAAATTTGGCAGAATCTGGGCGCTCTTTAGCTCTCAAAATTATCCGACCCCTTTTCTGAATGACCAGGGGCTCTATTTATAGGCGTAGAAGGCTGATATTTCGCCTAAATTGAGGGGAGACCAGTTCTGGCACGTCAGGGGCCCGCATGGCCGAAATATGGAGATCCGGGCCCACTTTGGGATCGATTCGACCCTTGGTTCGAATCGATCAAGAAATCATCCAATCGAGCCGAAATTTGGGGTGAACATTCTTCATCACGCGCTTAAGCTTCTGTGAAAATTTCGTGGCATTTGGACTTGTAGAACTCGAGTTATGATCGATTCAAGTTGAAGACTTTCGCTTTCTGGAGTCGTTCGAATCGATTCGTTCGAATCGATTCGTTCGAATCGATTTTCCTGCATGCGAAGACTATGGCGCGGCGCGCATGCCTCGGGTCAACCCTCCTTTTTCTCCGAGTTTTACAGAGTCGTGGCCGGGATTTTAGCTATGTAGACGTGGTGGATTCGAGGTGATCGATTCGAAGACGTGCTTCCTTCGAATCGATCTGGGTAACCTTCAGTCGATCGATACGAAGACTTCACTGTTTGAAGGGATTCGAAGGTGGGAACGTTCCAATGGATTCGAGCTATTGGATTCAAACTAAGGCTTGCTCAATGGATTCGAAGCCAGGCAAAAGGATGGTTTCGAAGTGCTTCCACGATGGACACGAAGATGATGGAGTCAACCTTGATGGAGTCGAAGCTAAAAGTACTCCCCCTGGATTCGAAGAGCGGTTGTCTGATGGACTCGAAGCAAGAAAGGCTTCGATGGATTCGAAACCAAGGCTAGACTGATCGATTCGAACCTAGGGCTATTTCCTCCAACTTGCGTTGATGATATCTTGAGCATGCGAACTCGGATTGTCCCGAAACTTGGAACGTTGTTTCATCTGGCCTTGCTTGACATGTCTTATCAATTGCAGCCCGATCGGGACTCGGACAAAATTCATCGATATCCATGGTGAACCTGCGATGCACAATCGATGTTCATGACTAACAATCATTGATTTTCAGTTAATCTTTGGGTATCTCGACTTTGCCAAAAGTTGGGATAACATTTTGCCCCCCAAAACATGCCTTTTTGATAAAAGGCGTGTTTTGATCAGTCTTAAGTTGGATGCAGTGAGTTCATGTTTTACTCATAGGTTATAGCATTTTCAATCAAGTTCATGGCTGTTCGAAGCCGAATTGTTATCAATTTTTTCCAGTGGAAGTTAAGAATGAAATTCTACGGTCTCTCCGTACTATTGATGGTCACTCCGGACCCCTGTCAAACCCATTCTAGATTTAGCGATTGAATAGAAAGATCCTATTGCACTCCGGCGTTGCTTTCTATCCCTTGCACTCTGGCCCCAGCTAGGGCGTATAGCGATGTCTTGGTCGTTCTCAACCGATCATAGCCTCTCCGGGCTCATGCTGGATCCCATCCAGTCACTCTCCGGTGAAGGGGAAACAACGTTAAGTGAGTCAATCCTGTCGCTCTCCGGCGAAGCGACTCACCTCCTGCACTCCGGTTCAGTGTATCTGAACATTAAGCGATGTCATGACCTGAATCATCGGTCGATCACAGCCTCTCCGGGCTCTTATCGAATCCTGATCCAATCACTCTCCGGTGAATAGGAAACGATGCTTAAGTGAGTCGATCCTGTCGCTCTCCGGCGAAGCAACTCACTTCTTGCACTCTGGACCCCGCCTCTCCGGGTAAGGTCATAAAGCGATCATGTTTATATTGATATTTTATGCTTATCCTTTAACTCTCCGGTCAAAGGTTTATTTTAATAAGTGTTTCTTTATTAAATTCAAATCCTAGATGTTCAATCTCAAACACCAGGAAAAACTAGATAATGCCTCTCCGGGCGGAGCGGTCTATTTCCATCTCAGAGCATGCCTAGGGATCTCTCCGGTTCCCGTACATGAGTAAGTGGGATAGCCGTTTTATTTTGGAAATCAAATCTAAGAAAACTAGTCGACCGGAGTCCAAATCTTGGACTTGGCCCTTGCCATCACAATCAGTTGATGACGAGTCGTGATCCCGATCCAGGATCATTCCTGTTTGGTTGAGGCGGTAGTTGTTCAGGTCTAACCGCCGTCGTACGTTCTCTGACATACTGCGGCAATCTACCACTCCTGGCATGTTCTTCCACCTCATCCTTCAGGTGGCGGCATTCATCAGTAGTGTGCCCATCCAGCTCATGGAATAGGCAGTACTTTCCAGTCCTACGCTCCCGCTCCGTGGGATCTCTCCTTGGTGGCTTTCGATAGGGGAGTTGCCCCCGAGTTTCGGTGTAAATTCGTTCCAGTCCTGCCACCAAGTCTGTGTATTGCCTGAATCTGGGCTCTCGGAATTTCTTCCGTTTATCAGGACCATCATGTGCATCATCCTGCTTTCTCTTTCCTTTGTCTGCCCTGGACTGTTCCCTGGCGGCTCCTTCGCCTTGTGCAACATTTATTTCCTGCCTCTCGGCTCGTGATTCCTCTAATCGAATGAATTTTTCAGCTTCATGGAAAAACTCTCCAAGATCTTGCGGTGGATCTTTAGTCAAAGAGTCTTTGAATTCGGTGCCTTCTCCAACTCCTGCCACTGCCGCCATTAAAATCATCGATGGGTCAGGGCGATCTACAGAAGTCACCGTCGCATTAAATCGTAACAAAAAATCTTTTATGGACTCTCCGGTCCTTTGTTTTATTGACGCCAAAGTCATCACGCTCTTAGGTCGCGTCACGTGAACCCTAAACTGCTTCATGAAGCAATCCACAAGCTCGCCCCATGTCTTGATTGACCCGGTTTCTAGCTGCCTAAACCAAAGCGCAGCTAAATCTGATAAGAATAAGGGGAAACATCGTGCCATCACTTCCTCGGATGCTCCCAGCACTTCCATGTGTCTGATATATCTGGTGATATGCATGGTCGGGTCTGATTTTCCGTCATAAGGATTCAGCGTTGGTAGTTTGAACTTCGGAGGGTTCCTTGCATTCCTGATATTCGGAGCGAACGGACTCCGACTAACTTCTTCCAATCCTCCTCCTGAAAATCCTCCCCTCATGAGTCGTCTCACTAGGCCGATCATTCTTTCATCTCCATCTAGGGGTTGCCCCCTTGTCATGTCTCTGTCTTGCCCTCCGAGTCTTGTAGGGAATTCTGGTACGTACTCTTCGGGCGGCTCGTTAGCATTTGGGTTGGCCCTAGCCGGCTGAGCTCCTTCCAGAGGTACTTCTGCGTTGGATCCTGCGGGCCTGCCCCCAAGCCCTTGTTGATTGCCTTCTGGTTCTGCATTCTGTCCTCCGTTGGGTTCCATATTCACAGCCGCTATAGCTGGTCCAAGGTTCTGCGTCCCTGCAGCTCTCATCTGCTCGAAGAAGTTCTGCAGCATCTCTTGTTGGCTCTTCATCATTCTTTCGTGCATCAGATTGGTCATGGTCTCCATTTCGTCTCTAGTGATGTAGATCGAAGCTGGTTCTTCTCCAGCACCAGAGGATGCCTCTTGACCTCCTGCCTGTTGGCTCCTCTCAGTTCTTTGTCTAGTTTGTCGAGTCATTGTAGAGTCAGATCTGAATCCTTAAAATTCCATATCTAAATTTTGAATTTGGTGTAGCGGGTGCTAGTTCCTCTCGGTGAAAGCACCAAAGTGTTTGCACCAAAAATGGTCACAAACCCCAAGTGTAGTGAAAGCACCAGCGTATGAATACAAATCAACAGTATTCACACGCAAATTACAGATCTAAGCAAGTAATCAAGAAATAATGAACAGTGACACACAATTTATAGTGGTTCGGCTATCTCCGCCCTACGTCCACTTCAAGGTTTTTATGATTTTATTGCTCGATTCTTGAAGATTACAATTTCGTATGTTGTATTACAACTGATTTGCTGAACTAAGTCTGAATCTAAGGCAGCAATGGTGATCTGGAGTAAATTTGGCAGAATCTGGGCGCTCTTTAGCTCTCAAAATTATCCGACCCCTTTTCTGAATGACCAGGGGCTCTATTTATAGGCGTAGAAGGCTGATATTTCGCCTAAATTGAGGGGAGACCAGTTCTGGCACGTCAGGGGCCCGCATGGCCGAAATATGGAGATCCGGGCCCACTTTGGGATCGATTCGACCCTTGGTTCGAATCGATCAAGAAATCATCCAATCGAGCCGAAATTTGGGGTGAACATTCTTCATCACGCGCTTAAGCTTCTGTGAAAATTTCGTGGCATTTGGACTTGTAGAACTCGAGTTATGATCGATTCAAGTTGAAGACTTTCGCTTTCTGGAGTCGTTCGAATCGATTCGTTCGAATCGATTCGTTCGAATCGATTTTCCTGCATGCGAAGACTATGGCGCGGCGCGCATGCCTCGGGTCAACCCTCCTTTTTCTCCGAGTTTTACAGAGTCGTGGCCGGGATTTTAGCTATGTAGACGTGGTGGATTCGAGGTGATCGATTCGAAGACGTGCTTCCTTCGAATCGATCTGGGTAACCTTCAGTCGATCGATACGAAGACTTCACTGTTTGAAGGGATTCGAAGGTGGGAACGTTCCAATGGATTCGAGCTATTGGATTCAAACCAAGGCTTGCTCAATGGATTCGAAGCCAGGCAAAAGGATGGTTTCGAAGTGCTTCCACGATGGACACGAAGATGATGGAGTCAACCTTGATGGAGTCGAAGCTAAAAGTACTCCCCCTGGATTCGAAGAGCGGTTGTCTGATGGACTCGAAGCAAGAAAGGCTTCGATGGATTCGAAACCAAGGCTAGACTGATCGATTCGAACCTAGGGCTATTTCCTCCAACTTGCGTTGATGATATCTTGAGCATGCGAACTCGGATTGTCCCGAAACTTGGAACGTTGTTTCATCTGGCCTTGCTTGACATGTCTTATCAATTGCAGCCCGATCGGGACTCGGACAAAATTCATCGATATCCATGGTGAACCTGCGATGCACAATCGATGTTCATGACTAACAATCATTGATTTTCAGTTAATCTTTGGGTATCTCGACTTTGCCAAAAGTTGGGATAACAACATACATGATACTTCCTAGTATACGAGAGTATTCAAGCTGATAGATACCATCACCGGTGTTCTTTACCCAATTTTGGTTCATATCTACTGGTGATTTTGCAATGGTTATATTACGTTGTTTGAACCTTTCAAGTATTTTGGCAATGTAATGTGATTGAGATAATGCATATCCTTGTGATGTTTTCAAAAAATTTACACCCAACATTACATCAGCTAATCCTAGGTCTTTCATGTCGAATCTAGAGGATAACATATCCTTTGTTGACTTTATTGTGGCCTTATTATTACCTAGGATCAATAAATCATCAACATATAGGCAAACAATGACATATCCAATATCTATATGTTTTATATAAACACATTTATCTGATTCATTTATTTTTGAATCCATTTGATATCATAGTTTCATCAAATTTCTCATGCCATTGTTTTGGAGCTTGTTTAAGGCCATAAAGTGATTTTACTAACTTGCACACCCTATTCTCAATTCCTGGGCTCAAAACCCTTCAGGTTGCTTCATGTATATTTATTCCTCTAGTTCACCATTCAAAAATGAAGTTTTTACATCCATTTGATGTATTTCCAAATCAAGTATGGATGCGATTGCAATAAGCATCCTAATTGATGTTATTCTAGTTACTGGTGAGTACGTGTCAAAATAATCCAGGTCTTCCTTTTGTCTGAATCCTTGGACTACAAGACAAGCTTTATACTTGTCTATTGAACCATCAGGTTTCAATTTCTTCTTAAATATCCATTTATTACCTAAGGTCTCGCATCCTTAAAGGTAAATCAACTAACTCCCATATATCGTTAGCTATAATGGATTCGATCTCAGAGTTAATGGCCTCCTTCCAGTAAGGGGCATCGACGGAGGATATAGCTTGTTCGTATGTTAATGGATCGTCTTCTATCATAAATGTGTAGAAATCTGGTCCAAAGGTCCTTGAGGTCCGTGACCTTTTGCATCTTCTTGGTTCGTCCACTTGTTGATTAGTACTATTTCGCCCAAAATTATCAATATTTTGTTCAGCATCCTTAAGAGAATTAGAGTTTCAGTTTCCCTTGGTCTCTTTTGAGTATAATTTTCAATACCCTGTTTTAAAGGATATATGTATTCGAAAAATCTAGCATTTCTCGACTCAATGATGGTATTTACATAAATATCATCAACTTCAGATTTGTATACCAAAAATCCATAAGCTGCACTGTTTTGTGCATATCCAATGAATACACAATTGATGGTTTTTGGTCTAATTTTGACCTTCTTTGGTTTAGGTACCTCTACTTTTGCAAGACACCCCCACACTTTTAAGTATTTGTAGGATGATGGTCTATTTTTCCAAAGTTCGGGGAGGGGGGGGTGGGGGGGTGATTTAGATATTTTCTTTCATGGTATTTTATTTAAAATATGATTTACAGAAAGAATAGCTCCTCCCCAGAAGTTATTTGGCAAGCCAAAACTAATTAATAAGACATTCATCGTTTCTTTAAGAGTTCTATTTTTCCGTTCGGCTATACCGTTGGATTGAGGTGAATACAGGGCTGTAGTTTGGTGTATAATACCATGCTCAGCGTAGTATTCCTCAAAGGGAAATTCATATTCTCCTCCTCTATCACTTCTTAAAGCTTTTATTTTCTTGTTGAGTTGATTTTCAACTTTTGCTTTATACTGCTTAAACATATCGAATGCCTCGTCCTTGTTTCTAAGGAGATACACATAACAATACCTTGTACAATCATCAATGAAAGTGATGAAGTACCTTTTTCCTCCTCTAGTTTGACACTTTTTTAAGTCACATACATCTATGTGTATTAAGTCCAGAGGTTCGGTTTCTCTTTCAACATGATGAAATTAGGTTCTAGTCAATTTTGCTTCAACATAAGTTTCACATTTATAACTTGGATCTATTGAAAACTTAGGTATAAAGTCCAAGTTAATCATTTTTCATAATGTATCAAAATTAACATGGCCTAATCCGGCATGCCATATATTAGAAGATTCAGCGATATAAACAGAAGGATTAACTTTATTATCACAATCCTTTGGTACAACAGTCATTACATTCATTTTAAATAAGCCATCACTCACATATCCTTTCCCAACATAAACTCCGCTCTTTGATAAAACAAAGTTATCGGATACAAAGACTAACTTGAAGCCATTTTTACTGAGTAGTGAACCAGAAACTACTATAACGACCCGCCATTCATTCCACAGAATGACGCATCATTAATAAGAAAGAAAGGGATAGAAAAGAGAAAAGAAGAGAAGAGAGAAAGAAACAACAACAGATACTCACAGCGGAACGAATGAAATATAATATAACACATAAGATATTACATAGTATCATATACATCAGAGTTACACAGATTATACATCACATACTAGACAGTTATAAACATCTGTCTAGTTATTACGACTCAATACAATACAGAGATCAATACAAAGATCAACACAGCGGAACTACTATCTATATCTACAACGCTGAAGCCTCGTGCTCCATTGCTCCTCCACAATTCGTCAAAGCTAACCTGAATCCCTTGGCTACTCGTAAAAATTTGAGTACCCAAGAGTTTATAAAACAGAAATAAACACTTGGGTCAGACATGGGTCTGGTGTGAGTAAAAGGTTAAACTTGCTTAACTTCAAAACCTTTTGAAAACAAAGGTATCACGTAAGACTTCCCACACATAAACATGGAAAAGTTTTTACCTTACGCTAACCAAAACATTGATAGGAAATCCAGTTATATTATAATAGGTCTAGGGTTTTCAAATAAGTATTCACATAGCCGAAATTGTTACATTCATTAAATTCCAGCATACATAGGTATACAATCAAGTCCGTTATCACTTATTGGAATTTGGATTCCATACAATGGCAGGGCTACCGGGGTACCGCCCGTCACAGTACGTGGCCTAGATCACCGTACCGAGGATCACTCCCAATCCCCTGCAACACAAGGCCAGAACATCCCTTACTGGATAATTCCCGCACAAGATACCCCACGGTTGTCATGATCAACCGCACACTAAGCCGAAATAATAAGGAACATCTAGACAAAGGTAATCTTGTCCTATTTGGGTGCTACCCACTAACCTTGCTGCACCTCCCCTGTTTTAGCCATTCCCGGTTGATGAGGCTTGAGGCTACGATTACCTTTAAATAGAACACATCTATCTTAGAATGCTCATCGTCCACCTGACGATGTGCTGAAAGCATTCAATCCATACAAGTTCGTTCCGGGTTCGAACGAAACCGAAGGCATTATCTTGTTACACTCATTTTGGAATCACCCTCAGAGTTAACGACAATAACCCTTGCACTCTGAATCTTCATCTTCACTTGAGATTCACAACCTATCGTTATTTGGATCGATGTGGTTTTCGGATATCCAAATCTGGAAACCCGATCCCGGTCTCATCGAAATCCAAAACGTATCTTTTAAGGCCAAGTTGTTTTAAAGTTAAAAAAATTAAATTCATTATCTATATTCACATAGATAGATAATTCACAATATCACAATAAATAATCAACATTATCAATATAAGCAGATAATCCATATTACCATCACAATTCAACTAAAACATCCATATCACACAACATATATCTCATCAGAGATATCAAACAATGCAAAGCATTCAATATTATTCATCCATTCATAAGTAATGATTTATACCCTCTCTAATTAATTTAAAGTGAATTAAATTAATTACTTCATTCTATAAATCCTGCTTACCTAACCATTAATTAATTACAAATTAATTAATTATCCTCTAATTATCCTTTAATTGCATTCAGGTAATTTATCATTTAATTAATTACTCAAATTAATTATCCTTAACCATTTATAGTAATTAACCTTTAATTACTTCATTAATTAATTATCTATAATTAATTAAATTAATCAACTATAATTAATTACATTAATCCTTAATTAATTACATTAATTAATCACTTCATTTATTAATTATTTCTTAATTAATCAATTCTTAATTACATCATTAATTATATTAATTAATGATCCTTAATTATATTTTTATTATTAATTACTCTAATTAAATTAATTACATTAAGTAATTAACCTTTAATTAAACCACATTTATTAACCACTCTTGATTAATTTCATTCAGTAATTAACTACCCTTAATTACTTCTTTAAATAAATTAATTACTCCTTAATTAATTATCTTTTAATTAATCCCTTGATTAATTATTCAAAGTAATTAAACTCAAATTACTTTCATTATTAAATCTTCTTTAATTAATTACATCCAGTAATTACCTTTAATTACTTTCCTAAGTAATTACACTTCACTAATTACATTTAAGTAATTATACTTATCAAATCACCAAGTGATTATCTTAAATTAATTTAAACTTATCAAATTTATTTAATTAATTACCTTAAGTAATTAATTCCTTTAATTACTTTCATTAAGTAATTATACTTAACCAATTTCATAAATGATTATCATTAATTAATTAATCTAATTGATTATCAAAATTAATCACATTAATTAATTATTAAATAATCCCTAGCTAGTTAATGATCTCTCATTAATTATTAACGATTCTTTACATACATTCCTTAAGTAATTAGACTCATATCAACCATTATTAATTACAAATTAATTAATTCTTAATTACCAATTAATTAATCTCTAATTACTTAATTAATTTCTTAATTAATCTTTAATCACTTGATTAATTAATTCCTAATCATTTATTAATAATCTATACTTATTTAATTAATGATCCTTAATTTCAAATTAATTAACTTATAATCCTAATTTTTTTATTTATTTAACACTAAATCATTAATTAATTAAATTATTAAATTACCCTTTAATTTGCCTTATTAATTCAATGAATCTCAACTCATTAATTCTTAATTATCTTTAAGATAAATCATTTCTTATAAATGACTTAATTATCATTTCCAAATGCATTTGAAACCTTTTGCTTTTAATTTTTCCTTTAAATTTCATTTCAAATTAAAGATCTCAAATAATTACATATTAAACTTTAACAAAATTTAAACCAATTTTAAAACCTTTTTAAATCAAATGTTAAAGAACATGTTTCATTTATAAAGAAATTTATAAGAGTTTTAAAACCAAATTTCATTTAAATTCAAGTCATTTTAAAATATACTTAACATTTAAAAGTTGTTAAAACATTTTAAATTTTATAAAACTTATTTATTTCAAAAACTAGGATTCAAATTTAATTTGAATCCATACTTTAGAATTTGATTTAAAACTTTGTTTTAAATCCTGCTCTACATTTTTAAACTCATTTTAAATTTTAAAACTCCTGTCAGATTTAAAACCTGTAACCAAAAATCTACCCGAGCCTATACTTAAAATGCTTCGAGTCACTCACGCGATCAACTCGAGAAAAACTCGAGTATCACTCCTCTGCTTTAACCCAGACTTTCCCCTGAACTAAAAATGCACCGTGCACATGCACGGTGGCTCCGACCCCTCCTGATCAACTACGACGACTCCACCACATCGGCGACCATCCCCTTTGACGATCCAGACCCCAAACCCATCGATTAACACTCGAAATCGAAATCGAGCATCACGTCCAAACCTGGAAACACAGAACTCCTCAAAAACTCAAACTTGTCAACGGCCAAATCTCCGTCCCTCGACCACCGTTAGTGCTGCAACTCCTTCCATGCCCTTGTCATCGACCCAGCTACCATCCCTCAAAGCCTCTTCGCACTCGATCAAACATAGAGACAGAATCGAACCAATTTCCTAACTTGCTCATAAACTAGGGTTACAGATTTATTTTGATCACCGCCGCCACCACGATCCTCTTTACATCCATACAATAATTTTTCCCGATGCTCTGATCATACATCTACCACCATAGGAGACCCTGACATTCCCTAACAACTAGATCACCAGAATTTCCCAAATTCCTCTTTTTAGTTCATCACAGAACTGCTTCCCAAATCCCAAACTAAAAAATGTGTTTTCTGATTTAAAAATCATGTTTTCTTTTAAGGTTTCAGATCACAATCTTAATTTAATGAATTGAAGAATTTAATTTTTAAACAAAACTCATGTTTCCAGACCATTTTGGTTTCCAGAAGAAGTTTGTATTTATTTTAACTTAATTAAAATTTTAAGCTTAAACTTATGATCACACAAACAATTTTTTGTTTATATCTCAATTGATAATAATGATTAGATCAGGTGGTAGGGGATTTAAATAAAAAAAATGGACTTGAATTAGGGAACAGATTCATTTCAGACTACAGCATACATACACATATCATTCATCCACAAATATACTTGTAAATATTCACACAGGCAAATCTTATTTCCAGAGCAAACCAGGCAACATAAATCATACTAAATTAGGCAACCATGATTTAACTTAAGTAATTATCAAAAAATGTTACTCACCAGAAAAATGATGAACAGAGCCCTTATTTTGAAAAACTTGAAACTGAGAAACTTGAATTCCTTAGCTTCTTTGATTTTAAACTTGAGTTGCTGGAGCTTTAAACTGATTTAAACTACATGCATGCTTCCAGGTTGAAAAATGAATGCAGGCAGACTTTTGAATTGATTCCAGATTTGAAAAGAATGTTTGCAGGCCTTTGTTTTTGATTTGGAAACTTGGTTACAGGTTGATCTTTGATTTGGAAAATGTATTACAGGTTGTTGATTTTGATTTTTGTTTTGAGGCATTTTGATTACTGATTATCAGATTTTTGTTTAGAGAATTTGTTTGAGTTTCTCTTGGTTTGAAAAGAAAATAGAAAGGAATGAAGTGAAGAAATGCAAATGTTTATATATAAGTAAATTTGTGATTTATAAAAATAAAAGAAAATGAAAAATAAATAAGGACACTTGTCATTAGAGTTGATCATTTATTTTACACATGTTAAAACAAAGGCTTTAGATATTAACACTTGTCTTTTAAGTAATTTTACTTATTTTTATATATTTTAAAAGTAAATAAAAATCCTTTTTCTTAATTTATTAAATACTTATCTATATATAAATTACGTTTTAAAGAAACAAAACTAATTATATTTATAAATAAAAGTTTATACAAATATTCTAAAATCCAAAACAATTTAAATATCTATTCTTTTGAATTTCAACTTTAAATTCAAATTCAAATAAAATTAAATCCTAAGATTCAATTTAAAAATTAAGTTATATATATATATATACACATATATAACTATTTATTCAATTTAAAAATAACAATTCCATAGTCTTTAAAATCCATTCATATTTATAAAAATAATACATTATACTTATTATTTGAAAATAACATATTTGATAATTTAAATAATTTATATAAGAGATTATATTATCAAGTAATATTTTAAAAAGAAATAAAACAAACCTTTTTGTTAAATCTTATTTATATTTAAGCTTAAGTTAAAATATATCTTAAACAATTTAAATATTTACCTAAAGTATTTTAAAGCTATAAGGTTATTTATTTAAATAACTTTGAAAAGTTCATATTAAATTAAATCTAAATTTCCAATTTACCAAAGCTTTTCTATTTACAATATATACAAATAAATATATATATTACAAATAGAAAATATCTTACTAGCTTTTAAAAGATAAAATTCACCAATTAAATACTTATTTAATTAGATTATTAAATTAAATTCAAATTTTATTGTCAAGATTATCAAATCAATTTAATTATTTAACAGATTATTAAATTGATATTGCTCAAATTTTCGGGATATCACACCAAATTCTTTCGAATGTCCGGGACATTCAAAACATCATTCAGCGTAAGTTCTTTTCCAAAGGTCATATTTAGCACAATTCTGCCTTTTTCTTCTACCTTTGATGTGGAGGAATTTCCCATAAACAGTTGTTCTTCTTGTGTCATAGGTTTATAGTTGGAGAACATCCACTTATTGGTGTAGATATGTTTTGTGGCACCAGTGTCCACAAACCAGTCTTTGGAGTTGCCAATTAAGTTGCATTTAGAAATCACCGTAGACAAGTTCATTTTAGAAACGTCATCAGAGAGTTTCTCGCATTCGGTGATATTTGCTTGTTCTTTCTTTTTCTTCGGACCTCGGCCGCTGACCTTATGTCCTTTCTTCCCGCAGTTGTGACAGTTTCCTTTGAAATTCTTTAGTTACTTTGTGTTTGGATTGTATTCCCGTTTTCTCTTGTTGTTTTTCTCAGTCTCGACTACATTTGCTTTTGCCACTATTGCATTGGTGGTTTTCTTTTTTGATTTCTATTGTCCTCTTCGATTCTAAGTCGAATTACAAGATCTTCCATAGTCATTTCCTTGCGCTTATGTTTTAGATAATTCTTGAAGTCTTTCCATGACGGAGGTAGCTTTTCGATGGCAGTAGCCAATTGAAATGATTCGCTCAAGGACATCCCTTCATCATGAATTTCGTGTATTATTACCTGCAACTCCTTGATTTGACTGATAACGGTTTTGGAATCTATCATTTTGAAATCGAGGGACTTTCCAACAATGTACTTTTTCATCTAGCGTCCTTCGTTTTGTACTTTTTATCCGGGGAAGCCCATAGTTGTTTTGAAGTCTTCATTGTGCAATACACATTATACAAACTATTATCCAGTCCATTTAATATGTAATTTTTTTCATATGAAGTCCGAAATGTTCCATATGTTGAGTGCTTCAACTTTGGTTGCATCAGTCTCTAGTTCGTCCACTTCCAGAGCATCCTCAGTGAGAAATTGCGCAAGGTTAAGAGTAGTCAAGTAAAATAGCATTTTCTGTTGCCGACGTTTGAAATCTACCCCAACAAATTTTTCTGGCCTCTCACCATGTGAAAAAGCGACAGTGGTTGTTGGAACCATTGTTCTGTTCTCAATGGTGGCCACGTTGGTTTGACTGTCGATGTATTACTGTCTTGAGCCATTGTCTAAAATACAATGACTCCAATCAGTGATTAACAAAATACAAAATTTTGTTTCAATATTGTTAGTCGTAACGTCAGAAAGGTGTTACGAAATTGTTATTTTAGTAACGTCAAAAAAGTGTTACTAAACTGTATACAGAGAGTAGTACAGTAATGTTACAAAAGCGTTGTGAAACTGTTGTAATTATGTTGATAAAACTGTTGCAAATATATGCAATACTGGTAAACAGATTACCGTTGAATTTATTCCAAGTCAGTGAAACCGTTTCCTTGAAACAGAATTGCTCCCTCAATGGCGCTGAAGGGTCGACGAGCAACTATTTCCCAAGATTAAACGGACCGATCTCTGCAGTGATGCGCTGGCAATTACAGAGCAACGACGAACTCAAGAGAAGATTTTAAGAATAGAGTTTGAAGGAGAAAGAAATGTGAAAAATTATTCTATATATTTTTGATTTTCGTTCTGCCTATATATAGGCGCGTGGAGGTGTCTATTCAAGGGGGAGGTGTCTGTTTGAACGGTCGTGACTGTTGGAAAGGTTGCGACCCTTAACTAGGCGGTGCGACCGTTTGAATTTGAATAGATAGAAATAAAAAACTATTCAGTCTAAACATCCATGCCAAGCCAACTGCCAACTGCAAAGTGCTAAGTGCCTCTAATACGCCTCAAACGCCCATTCGCCCACGCCGCTGGTGCGGATGCGGGCACGGGCGCATGCACGTGCGGGGGTGGTGCGTTGCACCACCCGTCATGGCTTGTGTGTCTCTTTGTCTATATGAATTGTCATAATGTCCATATCTTAGTATATAAACACAAATATTTTATTATTTTAAGATGTGGGACTATTCAACTTCCAAGGTAATTATTGCCTTTACATTCCCCAATACAACTCATTCATTTCTAACATAAAGTTGGTCTAAATTCTGAAAACTACAGTGAAATAGAATCAAAATACGATCATGAATTCACATGGAATGGATTGCACGTGTACATATGTTAACTTGTTAATGCAAAATCTGTTAAGAGCATTTCCAAGTGTCCAAACATCAGTTCATTTAAACCCATGACTTCCACCAATCTACTCTTAATCAAAGGAAAAAAATTGACAGTGAAAAATAAATAAATTATCTGGCATTCATAAAACATGCTAAAGTGGATTAAATGGATTGCAATCATCATCCATGCGATCACAATCCATGTGCAGGGGAATTTGTAATCCCCTTCATATGCTTAGTTGGCATTTCGAAGGCCGGCCAAGAGAAAGCACACATATTTAGCTATTTTGTTATTTTGTGGTAATGATAGGAATTCAGATTTTGTTGTAAAAAATCAAAATTCAAATTTTGACATTATTGTTTAGAATTTTGGATATTAAATTATTTTTATTTTGTTGATTAGGATTTCGAGTCAGAATTATGCAGTGATAGAAATTTAGGATGGGAAGGTTGTTAATATTTTCCTCTTCGATTTTTTTGACATTATTTTATTTGTCTATAAAGAAATATTTGAAGAGAATAAGAAACGTTTGAGTATGAAGTAATTAAAATCAATAAATAAATTAAATATGTATAGTGAAGGTTAAAAAAACGAAATAACAGTCAAAAATGACCGTTACTAATTAGTCGACTTTTAATAAGCCAGCTAAATGGCAACGATCATTTTTTCTATCTATTGCCAAATTATACCATTAACTAGCTTTTATAAAACCCATTAAGCTTAGTCGATAATGTAAAAGCAAACAAACTTGACAACGCCCAAGGTTACATCACTACAACAAAAACATCTTTTTACAACCTTTTTAATTACAACATTTCCGCAAAAGCTGTAAAATATACTTTTTACAACGGTGTTAAAGAAAACGTTGTAAAATAATTGTTTTTTACAACTTTCTGTGTAAGTTGTAATTGTAACAGCCCGCAAACCCGTACACCTTGAGCCGACACTATTCTCCATCAAATCAACTCAAGATGAACGAAAATACGAACCATTAGGGTTAAAGAAGAAAGAGGTAGAAGAAGAAAATATAAAACAACATCAGAATCTCACATCGCAGCGGAATAAAATATAATAGAAAATAACTGATCTTTACAGAAAAGAAACTATTTCTGTTTATACATACATCATCAGAATACAACATCAGGGTACAATACAATCAACATCACAATTCAGGACAGTTATAATAACTTGTCCTCACAAGATGACTATACCACTTATGATACACAACGGAATACAACAAATACGGGTGATACGTCTCGCCATCCAGCTCGTCTCCTGAGCTCCACATCCTCCTATCATGTATCTGTAATACTCGGTCTAACCCGAGCATTATAATAAAATAACACCCGAGTCAGTCTTGAAAACCAACATGAGAAAACACACTCAATTGGATTATTAAAGTTTTCCAAACCCTTTGAAATCAAAAGCATCTCGTAAGACCACACCACAAATAAACATGTCGGGTTTTTACCTTACGATAGCCAAAACACTTTTATCAAATCCGTCAGATATTATAATAGTGTCTATATACAAATACTTATTCAAATAGCTGAAATTGTTACATGATTAAATTCCAGCATACTAGCCACAAAGTGGGTTCTACAAACAAAAACCGTAAAGGGCACGTAGGGAGACTGGATTTCCAACTAATGACTAGGCACTGGGGTACCACCTATCACAGTACGTGGCCTAGATCAACGTACCGAGGATCACTCCCAATCCCCTGCAACACAAGACCGGGAATAATCCCGAGTAAGATCACCCCACGGTTGGGATCAGCAACCGCACCACTAAGCCGAATAAAAAGGAACATCTAGGCATGGATGACCTCACCCGAATGGGTGCTACCCACTTAGCCTTGCTGCATAACCCCTGATTTTTAGTCATTCCCGGTTGATGAGGCTTGAGGCTAAGCGTTACCTTTTTAGAACATATCACTTAGAATGCCCACCGTCCTCGTGACGATGTTCTGAAAGCATTCATCCATACAAGTCTGTTCTAGGTTCGAACGGAACCGAAGGCACTACTCCTACTACATCCATTTTGGAATCACCCTCAGGATTAGTAGCGACTAGCCATTGCACTTCACTGCTCCATCTTCGAATCCAAACTCGTCTTCCTCACGAAAACGTACAAATCGGATCGAAGTGGTTTTCGAGAAATAAATCCTGATCCCGGTCTCTTCGAAACGATCAGCACATTGGCCAATATTGATAGTCGGTTATTTAACTATCAAATAACATTCACAAACATCCATCCAACATAAATAATTCCTCAAATTTATGTTTTCCTCAAAATATCTTCGCGAGATATATTTTCATTTTCAACCCTTTGAAAACAGTTTAAACCAACTTCCTTTTTACGGAATAGATTCCCAAACATTTTCTATTTCCACTGAAATCACCAAGTACAAACACTTAAGATTTAAAATAATTTAAATCACTTTACCCAAAATATATTTTAAGAATATTTAAGGTAAAACTATTTTTATAAAATATAAAGACTAATTTTAAAATAAAAGTTAAGTCGAACTAAATTTTAAAATAAGAGTTACAAACTTCTACATAAATTTCAAATAAAACTTTAACCAAACTATCTCTAAATAAATCCATTTTATAGATATAAATAAAAATAATATTCTTTTAAAACAATTTAAAACTTTTAACTTTTACTTAAAAAAATCTGTTTTAAAACGTACTTGGCTTCTCAAGGAAATACATTTCCATTTCAGAATAAACCAAAGAATTCTCCTTATAAATCCTGCTTGATTTATCTCAATTCAAATTTACGTTTGAATCCCGTAAATTTCTTCCAACACTTTTAAAAATAAAACTCCCTTTTATTTTTAAGCACACTTCCCATTTCCTGGAAATTTCTTTCAAAATATATATTTAATTATTTGAAATAAGTTACCAAATTCTTTATTCAAAATGTACTTTTTTGAAAAAAACTATAAAAGTTTATATTGGGTAACTTAAATCAAAAATTTCCTTTTAATATAAAGTTATTATATCGAATACTTATAATAAAATTTCCTTTAGAAAACATAATACCAATTTATCTTTAAAATAAGCAAATACCATAATTAGTTAATAAATACTTATTTTTCACTTAAAGGAAATTAAAGATAATAATTTTTCTAAAATATTCTAAAAACACATTTTTAAACTTTCCAATTTATACTTTGAAAGTCCTCTTTCGAAACATACTTCATTTCCTAGTAAAAATACACTTCCCATCCTTTTAAAATTAATCTCACTATTATTTTTAAAACAATTTGCCCTTCTTATAGAAATTCCCACCGAAAATCTATCTTTCAAAATTTATCCACCTATAAATATTCCTTTCATTTATAAACCCAGTCTATAAATTTCCATCCCTCATTTCCTTTTTAAAACACCATTTCAAAAACACTTCAAATTCCCAAACCAATTTCATGAATTTAATTTCCTTAAATTCATAACTCAAAAATCCCTTTTCATTTCCCTTTTACATCCCCATTTCATTTTATTGATATTTTAAAATACCAAATTATATTATCCAACCATAACACAGCATAACAAAATTCCAAATCAATCTATCACAGGATATCAATGAAATATATCACGGATTATGAATATAATTTCTATATTATGAGGAATCCAGTTGGATCCCTCTAACCTGTTTCCCTGCATCCACAGATGTCAGCACAACAAATAACATCAATCCAATATGATAATAATTATCACATTCAACCAATTCAATCAACCATTTAAATATCCACTATTTAAATAAACTAGCATTCCAGATGTGAGTGAGATTAATTCACCTTGAATTCGTCGAGCGTTTAAATTTTAAATTAAATCGAACCGTTCGATTTAATCCAAAATTTCTGCTTGCTCAAAACGCCTCCGGATCTGCAACACAGCGGCCTGCTCATCGCTACGATTCCGGCGCCACCAAATTCGTCGAATTCTGACCACGCATGAGATAGTTATGAAATTTTAAACTTTTGAATTTAATTTATATAAACAACTTCTATATTTTATTAATTTGACCAAAATCTTCTTATTCAAGATCAAATTATAATTCACATTCAACATTTAAAATGAATTAAATGTTCAAAATCTAACGACCAAAATTCCAGGTCGTTACATTCCTCCCCCCTTATAAAAATTTCATCCCCGAAATTTGTTAAGGTAGGAAAATGTTCCCAAATCCATTATGATGCAGCACGGTACAACACTAGGTCGCAAATTTTAGGTCGCGAGTGACCTAACGACTTACGAGCTAGCAAGACAGAGTATGCATTGGAACTAAGGGATGGCGAGCTAAGAGAGAAGGGAGAAGTAACTCGCAAGCGACCTAATGTGATACCATTTCTGTCATTACCGGCGACCTACGACCTAGTTAGGTCGCGTGAAGAAGATTCTGTTACCAGCGACCTACAATCTAAAGTGATACCATTACTATCATTACCAGCGACCTACGACCTAGTTAGGTTGCGTGAAGAAGAATCCGTTACCAGCGACCTACGACCTAGTTAGGTCGTTCGAAGATTTCCACAAGCCACTTCTTTAGGTCGCTCAAGCGAGCTAACGACCTTATACCGCATATGATGCTTTGACTTAAGTCGCGTGGAGCTTAGGTCGCGTGTGTTGTAACTATTCTGTTAGGTCGTATATTTGTAACTCGTGTATGTTGTGTTGCAATGTTCTTATGTTTGTAAATCGTATGTCGTTGTGTATATATTAGGTCGTATGTTGTCATGTGGTAAGTCGCTTGATGTTGTAATGGTTAGGTCGCGTCTGTTAGGTCGGTAACGACCTATCTTAGGTCGTGAGTCGCGTGAGTTAGGTCGCTGACCTGGGTTGTAAAACTCTATAAATAGCGGGGTGGTGTCATTTGTAACAGTTGGTTGATTTTGAATAAACTTTTGTTTGAGAGCTTTGTGCCTCTTCTTAAATTGGTAGTTGAGTGCAATCTCCTATCTCCACCTTCGACATTCGAGTGCGCTCAAATCAACGATTATTGAAGCCGATTCACGGAATCTAGTGCGCTAGATCAACGTTCGAAGAATCGTAGATCTTCTTTCACGGCATAGTACGCGATCAACGTGACGAAGATAGCTAGAATCTGGTATCTTTGAGATCAACGGATTTGGGCGTTTGGTATTTTCAATCCCCCGATTGCTACTTTCTCCGTTTCATACATTTCTGTTATCCGCTGCTGCGTCATTTGGTATCAGAGCCAGACTTAGCCAATCATAGCTAAGCCGAATCTTGGAGCCAATTCTTATTGAAGAGTTCAAGCCGAGCCAATTGAGTTTAGGCCGAGCTAGTTGAAGGGCGTGAAGTGTTTGAGCCGTGCATAGTTTGTTCATTTCTAAGTCAAGGCCGAGAGTTGAAGTTTTGATAATGCCACCGAGAAGAGCTAATCGCCATCAGAATGTTGAAGCGTTGTATAGAAGAGAAGAAGCCGAGCAAATGGAACAACGCATCAATGAAAAGTTTGATGAAGGCATTGGGAAGTTAGAGAAACTGATGAATGACATGAATCAAAGTCAAAAGAGAAGGTCGCCAGTCTCGAACCATGGAGGAAACAGAGTTTCACCATCGGTTACAGAAGCGAGGAGGATGTCGCCGCAATCTTACCGAGAAAGAAGAGAATCTTCAGTTTCATTGAGAAGAGAACATCATGAGTATAGAGATGAAGAGAGAAGAACTCCACATGAGTTTGAACATGAGCCATATCGTGATGTTGAAAGACAAAGTAGAAGGGATATGCGTGATCATAGAGATGTGGATGGTCGAGATCGTTATCGAAGTACATCTGTTTTTGATGAAGATGGTCGAAGATGTAGTGTTCATTCTCGAGATCGAGACCAATTATGAAATGCATATCGGGATGTAGAAGATGATCGACGATGGGAGTCGGGGATGAAAACTGAAATTCCAGAATTCAATAGTGGAATGGTAACGGAAGAATTTTTGGATTGGTTGTCTAATGTGGAAGAAATTTTTAACTTCAAAGAAGTACCCAAGCATCGTAGAGTGAAGTTGGTTGCTACACGATTGAAAGGAAGAGCTATGGCATGGTGGCAGCAAACTAAACTTACACGGGAGAGAAAGGGAAAGTCAAAGATTGAATCATGGGAGAAGATGAAGAAATTGATGAAGGCTACTTTCTTGCCTTATAATTATCAATCTCTTATGTATCAGCGATTGCAGAATCTGAGACAGGGAAAAAAGTCAGTGAATGATTATGCGGATGAATTTTATCAATTGATTGCAAGGAATGACATCATGGAGACGGAGGAACAGTTGACCGCTAGATTTGTTGGAGGGTTGAGGATGCAGATTCAAGATATGGTGAATATGTTTGATCCCAGATCTGTTGTTGAAGCACATCAAAAAGCTCTAGCTTGGGAGAAGCAAGGTAGGAGAGGTGGTGGTGTGTTTACAAATTCCAACAATCAAATGAAAGGGGCTAGTAGCAATGCGAATGTTTCTAAGGCTGTTGCAAAACCGGTTGTAAGTGAAGTTGCTAAGTCCAAGGTCAATAGTGGTATCAAATGCTTCAATTGTCAGGAGTTTGGTCACAAAAGCAATGAATGTCCAAAGCCTAAGAAGCGAGCAATGATTGCTGAGGTTGAAGATGAGGATGAAGAAGCTGAATGTTCCAATTCACCACAAGTTAGGGAGGATGAAGAAGTGTCGGGAGATGAAGGGTATTCATTAATGATGAGGAGAAATTGTTTGACACCAAAACAAGAGGATGAGTCAAGTTGGTTGAGGAGTAACATTTTCCAGTCAACGTGCACTATCTTGGTAAGTGTTTGCAAGTTTGTCATCGATGCAGGAAGTTGTGATAATATCATTTCTACAGAAGCTGTGAGGAAGTTGGCATTGAAGACTGAGAAGCATCCGAAACCTTACAAGTTAGCTTGGTTGAGGAAAGGTGGGGAAGTGAAGGTTGGAAGAAGAGCTAGTGTGAATTTTTCGATTGGGATGAAATACAAAGATGAAATTTGGTGTGAAGTTGTGGATATGGATGTATGCCATCTGTTGTTGGGAAGACCATGACAGTATGATAGAGCTGTGCAACATGATGGTCGTACTAACAGTTACAGTTTCATGTTTGAAGGTACTAAAATTACTTTAGTTCCTAAGAAGCGACAACATGAAGAAAGCAAGTTGGAGGAGATTGAAGAACTTAAAACTTTGCTATCTTTGAAGGAGTTTGTTAAGGAAATAGAAGAGGAGCCTAAAGTATTTTTGTTGATTGGACGTGAGAGTAACGAAGTGGTTGAAATTCCCGAAGTAGTAAAACCAGTGCTGGAAGAATTTGAAGATGTATTTCCTAAAGAGCTGCCAACAGAGTTACCGCCATTGAGGGACATACAACACCAAATAGATCTTGTTCCAGGAGCTGTGTTACCACATAGACCACATTACAGAATGAGTCCAAAGGAACACGAGGAGTTGAGAAGGCATGTGGAAGAGTTGCTTAAATAGGGGCGTGTACAGGAAAGTTTAAGTCCTTGTGCAGTGCCAGCTTTGTTAGTGTCGAAGAAGGATGGTTCGTGGAGGATGTGTACGGATAGCAGGGCACTCAAAAAAATAACTGTTAGATACAAATTTCCTATACCTAGATTAGATGACTTGTTGGATCAACTTAGTGGAGCTGCTATCTTTTCGAAGATCGATTTGAAGAGTGGTTATCATCAAATTCGAATTCGACCAGGGGATGAATGGAAAACAGCATTCAAGACACGGGAGGGGTTGTACGAATGGCTGGTTATGCCGTTTGGTCTTTCGAATGCACCTAGTACATTTATGCGGGTGATGAATCAGATCTTTAGACCATTTATTGGGAAGTTCGTGGTGGTGTATTTTGATGATATACTGATATATAGTAGAAGCATAGAAGAACACTTGCATCATCTGAGAGAAGTGTTGATGATACTACGACAGGAACAATTTTATGCTGCAACGAAGAAATGCGTGTTCATGACGCATAGTGTTTTATTTTTGGGATATGTTATTTCAGGAGGAGGTATACAGGTGGATCAGAATAAAGTTGAAGCAATCAGAAATTGGCCACAACCCAAGACGATAACAGAAGTTAGAAGTTTTCATGGTTTAGCATCATTCTACCGAAGATTTATTCCACACTTCAGTAGCGTGATGGCACCAGTTACTGATTGTATGAAAGGGAAGCAGTTTTCATGGTCAGAGGAAGCAGGATTTGCTTTTGAGCGGATCAAAGAACTTTTGACGATAGCACCAATTCTATTATTCTCGGATTTTCAGTTGTTGTTTGAGTTACATACTGATGCATCTAAGGTTGGAATTGGAGGGGTGTTAAGTCAGAGGGGACGTCCTATTGCATATTTCAGTGAGAAGCTATTGGGAGCCAAGATGAGATATAATACTTATGATGGACAGGAAAAAGTTGCAGCCAGGCATGCTTCGTGGATCGCATACCTGCAACAGTTTACATTTGTGGTGAAGCATAAGTCAGGAATTACAAACCGTGTGGCAGATGCATTGAGTCGAAGGAATCATTTGTTCACTACAATGAAGGTTGAAGTGACGGGGTTTGATGTGTTGCCAGAATTGTTTGTTGATGATCCTTATTTTTCAAAGTTTGTAGATGAAGTCAAGGAGGGAAAGACGGATGAGTTTGTGTTGGTGGGTGGTTTTCTCTTTAAAGGAAATCTATTGTGTATACCAGAGGGTAGTTTGCGAATGAAGATTATCAAAGAATTGCATGAAGAAGGACATGGTGGCCGTGATCGTACATTGCAGTTGATTGCAAAATCTTATTTTTGGCCGTCAATGAGAAAAGAAGTTGAGAGATTTGTGGAGAGATGCCATATTTGTCAAGTTTCGAAGGGAACCGCTACAAATGCAGGATTATATATGCCATTATCTGTGCCCACTAGACCATGGGTTGATATTAGCATGGACTTTGTTTTGGGGTTACCAAGAACTCAGCGTGGGAATGATTCCATATATGTGGTGGTGGATAGATTTTCAAAAATGACACTTTTCATAGCTTGTAAGAAGACAACTGATGTCGTCCGTGTTGCTCAAATGTTCTTTAAAGAGGTGTATCGATTACATGGGCTACCTGAATCTATTGTTTCTGATCGGGATACTAGATTTCTAAGTCATTTTTGGTTAAGTTTGTGGAAGATGGTTGGAACGAAACTGAATTTTAGTAGCGCCTATCATCCGCAAACAGATGGGCAGACGGAAGTGGTGAATAGATCGTTGGGAAATTTGTTGAGATGTCTTGTAAAAGATGATTTGAAGAGCTGGGATATGAAGTTGTGTCAGGCGGAATTTGCACATAATCATACTGTTAATCGAAGTACTGGATTCAGTCCATTTCAAGTTGTATATTCAGCAATTCCAAGGGGACCGTTAGATTTGACGACCGTGCCATATCAGAAGGGAGTTGTTAAGCGAGCTTGTGATTTTGTGACCGAGTTGCAGGAATGCCACAGAACTGTTTATGAACGATTGCTTGCATCAAATGAGAAGTATAAACAACTGGCAGATAAAAAGCGAAGGAGTGTGAACTTCAGAGAATGTGATTTGGTTTACGCCGTTTTGACGAAAGATCGTTTTCCTGTTGGAACTTACAACAAGTTGAAAGCTCGAAAAATCGGTCCAGTAGAAATTTTAAAGAAGATCAATGATAATGCGTATCAATTGAAATTGCCGGATCATATTCACACTGCAGTCATTATCAACGTCAAATACTTGATTCCGTATCATGGGGATGAGCTTGTTGTGGAGGAGGAAGTTGCAAATTCGAGGACGAATTCTTGTCAACCGGGGGAGGATGATGCAGCGCGGTACAACACTAGGTTGCAAATTTTAGGTCGCGAGCGACCTAACGACTTACGAGCTAGCAAGACAGAGTATGCATTGGAACTAAGGGATGGCGAGCTAAGAGAGAAGGGAGAAGAACTAGCAAGCGACCTAATGTGATACCATTTCTGTCATTACCAGCGACCTACGACCTAGTTAGGTCGCATGAAGAAGATTCTGTTACCAGCGACCTAAAACCTAAAGTGATACCATTACTGTCATTACCAGCGACCTACGACCTAGTTAGGTCGCGTGAAGAAGAATCCGTTACCAGCGACCTACGACCTAGTTAGGTCGTTCGAAGATTTTCATAAGCCACTTCTTTAGGTCGCTCAAGCGAGCTAACGACCTTATATCGCATATGCTGCTTTGACTTAAGTCGCGTGGAGCTTAGGTCGCGTGCGTTGTAACTATTCTGTTAGGTCGTATATTTGTAACTCGTGTATGTTGTGTTGTAATGTTCTTATGTTTGTAAATCGTATGTCGTTGTGTATATATTAGGTCGTATGTTGTCATGTGGTAAGTCGCTTGATGTTGTAATGGTTAGGTCGCGTCTGTTAGGTCGGTAACGACCTATCTTAGGTCGTGGGTCGCGTGAGTTAGGTCGCTGACCTGGGTTGTAAAACTCTATAAATAGCGGGGTGGTGTCATTTGTAACAGTTGGTTGATTTTGAATAAACTTTTGTTTGAGAGCTTTGTGCCTCTTCTTAAATTGGTAGTTGAGTGTAATCTCCTATCTCCACCTTCGGCATTCGAGTGCGCTCGAATCAACGATTGTTGAAGCCGATTCACGGAATCTAGTGCGCTAGATCAACGTTCGAAGAATCGTAGATCTTCTTTCACGGCATCGTGCGCGATCAACGTGACGAAGATAGCTAGAATCCGGTATCTTTGAGATCAATGGATTTGGGCATTTGGTATTTTCAATCTTCCGATTGCTACTTTCACCGTTTCATACATTTCTGTTATCCACTGCCGCATCACATTAACTACCCAAAATCCACTTTGATTAAAACTTACATTCACCTTTCAAAACCCTTTAGTTCCATCCAAAACCATTACTTTTATTTCTAACTCAAAAGCTTTATTTTCAACGCCTTTTCAATTACAACTTTCCAAGTTAACCAAAAATTTCCAAAACCTTCAAAATATTTCTATCTCCCAAAATTTTTGACATTTTTTGATAGCGTCTCCTTTGTACGGAGAGCCTTTTACAATATCACAAATATAACAAATATATATACATCGACCCACACGGTCGGCAAACAAAATATTTCACAATATATATATATATATATATATATATCATTTTCCAATTTTATTGCATAGGCGTATCTCACATTAGCATTTTAAAAGGAAGCAGTTAATTAATATTGCATTTACGCGCTCCAACTCTATCGATTGCCTCCCGTACCTGTATTTACTCAAACAAACACATAAGTTTTCAATAAATATGAAATTTTAACAACATTCCATTCATTTAACTAGCCAAACACATCAATTACATAACCAAACAAGTAGATTTCATAATCCTACATGTTAACCATATATTATAAGAAATCACAAGGTTTCAACACTATTTTAGTTTCCTCCATAAATCCACATATCATTTTATTCCACTCAAAATGATTCACAATCAAGTTCACTACATACAATTCATAATTGCATCAACTAATCTCATATCCATATCAATATGGTTTATAAGCCTCACTTACATAATTTATCCTTACCCAATTCCAAATTGATTAATTTGCATCACAATCATAATTCACTTCAATATGTTTAACATATGCTTTTCTTACATTAATTTACTTCAATTCAATTCCAAATTGATTCACAATCAAATTTTATCTTCAATTTGATTAATTTGCATCTCTTTTATAATTCACTTTCATTTTTATGCAAATCCACTTAAATTAGATTTCAACCTATTCCAATTGATTCAAAACCCAACTTTATTCTCTTCTTTTAATTGTATTAACTTTGTTTACAACAAAACGACTAATCTCAATGCAAATTTGATGTTATTCTTGTAAATAACAATTACTTACGTTTTATACCCATTTTAAATCAATTCCAACACAATCTATGTTAATTTTATTCCATTCGGAATTTATTCACAACCAAACATTCTTACTTCATTTCGATTATTAAATTAAATCCCTTCACTTGCATCCCATTTCATTAACCAACAGGTTTATTCCAAATTATCTCATAAGCTCGACAATAACCATTTCACTATCTTCTCAAATTATTTCTATTCCATAATATCTCAATTTCTTCTTATATCAATTTTATTTCCCTTTCCATTTGATTCTCATCCAATCAAATTCCAATCCTTTCACAAATTTTAATTCAATTGGTTTACTTACTCAATCCCTTTTTAATTTTAATTCTCCTTCTCAATTCATTTCTGAATTTATTAATAACATGACCATTCCAATTATTCTATACCAGAACTGGGTTTTATTTTGCTTTTCAAATTTTAACAAAGCTACCAAAATTTTATCCATCCCAATACAATTTCCATTTAATTCAGCTTATGCTAAATTCATCTTCATACTATTCTTTTGAATTTAGTTGAGTGAGAATTTAATTCATTCAATACCATTCCAACTTGATTAAAATTTCTTTCATTTAATCTTTTACCGATTTAATTCAAGTTCAACTAACTTCATTTAGCCAACTTAAATTCATATCACTTCCTTTACAAACTTAAATAGGAATTTAATTCCATTCAATATTATTTATAACACAACTAAATTTTTGATTTCAATTCAATTCAACCCAAACTCAACTAAATTTTACTTCTCAATATATAAGCTTCAACACTTATTTATTAACCTAAGTCCATCCACATTTCATATTTCACTATGCCTTATCTCACTTTACAATTCATTTATTATTTAAATTTGGATTTCCCATAAAATACCAACCATTTTACTTTGGTTTCACCATTCCATTTCTCTATTCATAAGTTCAATAGCTTATTCACTTAAGATCTTATATTGCTCATTTGAGTCCATTTTCATCTTATAATCATAATCCCAGATTATATATATAACACTTAATAACTTAAGGGTATAAATTTCCATTTCATAATTATAATCCTCAATTATAATCATTTTACATTTTCAACCTTATGTCCAATTAAGTTCAATCCCAATTCACATTTTATATTTAACTTATCCGGAGTTAAATCCAAATATATCTTATTAGATCAACTTCACCTTATAAGCTCAATAATTGATTCATCTTAACCTTTCACATTATTTAAATAGAATTTCCAAAATTCCATTGCCCGGATTTATTTCAAAACCAATTTGAAATCATAATTAATACATACCCACTTGGTATATCAAATCAAATCTCCGGATTCCAAAACAACTTGGATTTACCAAAACAAATTTCCCCTTGAAATTTCTAAAACAACTTGTATACCCAACAAGTCCAAAAAAATATCAGAACCAATCACCACAGTAGCAATCCATCACTTTAGAAACTCGAAAATGAATTCTGATGATGTGGCCATCATCATCAGGATTATTTTCCAGCGACTGAAGTGAGTTCAGTGCTTCTTTACTTCCACAAATTCATTTCAAAACAATTTCCATTAAAAAATATTTCTTAAAATAATACTCCATTATTGCCTTCCAATGTTTTGGAAAACATTTCAAACATTTCCAAGATTTAAATTTCCAAACTTTTTGTTTAAATTCATTCAAAACACTTTTCAAAATTTCCGGGATTTAAATTCTGGTTTAAATCAAATCTTAGTTATACTTCTTTCGGATAAGTCATACTTATAGAATTTATTTGGTTATGAACCATTTCAAATTTATATTCTTATTTGATTACAATATTAACAACCAAACATCCAAATATATATAATAATTTCAGAAAATTATTTCTTTCATATCAAAATATAATTTGGGTAAAATTATTTCATTTACCCTCTTTAAAAGCAATACTATGTCGGTTTATCTTGTTTAAGAGTTTAGAAACCCCTATCGATACGGTTGTACTTCCTGTACCGACCAGAATTCATAAACACTCAACCGATAAGTCAACACAGTATAAAAAACAATTTTTATATTCACTAACAAATACGCTCTCATATCTATTATAACACTAAACTCATTATATAGTACTTCTTACTCTATTTCTAATGAGTAATTTCCCCCACCAAAGCCTAGGTTATCGCTAACCTAAGCTCTGATACCACTGTAATAGCCCGCAAACCCGTACCCCTTGAGCCGACACTATTCTCCATCAAATCAACTCAAGATGAACGAAAATACGAAGCATTAGGGTTAAAGAAGAAAGAGGTAGAAGAAGAAAATAGAAAAAAACATCAGAATCTCACATCGCAGCGGAATAAAATATAATAGAAAATAACTGATCTTTACAGAAAAGAAACTATATCTGTTTATACATACATCATCAGAATACAACATCAGAGTACAATACAATCAACATCACAATTCAGGACAGTTATAATAACTTGTCCTCACAAGATGACTATACCACTTATGATACACAGCGGAATACAACAAATACGGGTGATACGTCTCGCCATCCAGCTCGTCTCCTGAGCTCCACAACCTCCTATCCTGTATCTATAATACTCGGTCTGACCCGAGCATTATAATAAAATAACACCCGAGTCAATCTGGAAAACCAGCGTGAGAAAACACACTCAATTGGATTATTAAAGTTTTCCAAACCCTTTGAAATCAAAAGCATCTCGTAAGACCACGCCACAAATAAACATGTCAGGTTTTTACCTTATGATAGCCAAAACACTTTTATCAAATCCGTCTGATATTATAATAGTGTCTATATACAAATACTTATTCAAATAGCTGAAATTGTTACATGATTAAATTCCAGCATACTAGCCACAAAGTGGGTTCTACAAACAAAAACCGTAAAGGGCACGTAGGGAGAATGGATTTCAACCTAATGACTAGGCACTGGGTACTACCTGTCACAGTACATGGCATAGATTAACGTACCGAGGATCACTCCCAATCCCCTGCAACACAAGATCGGGACTACCCCTTACTAGATAATCCCGAGTAAGATCACCCCACGGTTGGGATCAACAACCACACCAATAAGCCGAATAAAAAGGAACATCTAGACAGGGATGACCTCACCCTAATGGGTGCTACCCACTTAGCCTTGCTGCATAACCCATGATTTTCAGTCATTCCCGGTTGATGAGGCTTGAGGCTAAGCGTTACCTTTTTAGAACATATCACTTAGAATGCCCACCGTCCTCTTGACGATGTTCCGAAAGCATTCATCCATACATGTCCGTTCCGGGTTCGAACGGAACCGAAGGCACTACTCCTACTACATCCATTTTGGAATCACCCTCAAGATTAGTAGCGACTAGTCCTTGCACTTCACTGCACCATCTTCGAATCCAAACTCGTCTTCCTCATGAAAACGTACAAACCGGATCGAAGTGGTTTTCGAGAAATAAATCCCGATCTCGGTCTCTTCGAAACGATCAGCGCATTGGCCAATATTGATAGTCTGTTATTTAACTATCAAATAACATTCACAAACATCCATCCAACATAAATAATTCCTCAAATTTAAGTTTTCTTCAAAATATCTTCGTGAGATATATTTTCATTTTCAACCCTTTGAAAACAGTTTAAACCAACTTCCTTTTTACGGAATAGATTCCCAAACATTTTCTATTTCCACTGAAATCACCAAGTACAAACACTTAAGATTTAAAATAATTTAAATCACTTTACCCAAAATATATTTTAAGAATATTTAAGGTAAAACTATTTTTATAAAATATAAAGACTAATTTTAAAATAAAAGTTAAGTCGAACTAAATTTTAAAATAAGAGTTACAAACTTCTACATAAGTTTCAAATAAAACTTTAACCAAACTATCTCTAAATAAATCCATTTTATAGATATAAATAAAAATAATATTCTTTTAAAACAAATTTAAAACTTTTAACTTTTACTTAAAAAATCTGTTTTAAAACGTACTTGGCTTCTCAGGGAAATACATTTCCATTTCAGAATAAACCAAAGAATTCTCCTTATAAATCCAGCTTGATTTATCTCAATTCAAATTTACGTTTGAATCCCGTAAATTTCTTCCAACACTTTTAAAAATAAAACTCCCTTTTATTTTTAAGCACACTTCCCATTTCCTGGAAATTTCTTTCAAAATATATACTTAAATTATTTGAAATAAGTTACCAAATTCTTTATTCAAAATGTACTTTTTTGAAAAAAACTATAAAAGTTTATATTGGGTAACTTAAATCAAAAATTTCCTTTTAATATAAAGTTATTATATCGATTACTTATAATAAAATTTCCTTTAGAAAACATAATACCAATTTATCTTTAAAATAAGCAAATACCATAATTAGTTAATAAATACTTATTTTTCACTTAAAGGAAATTAAAGATAATAATTTTTATAAAATATTCTAAAAACACATTTTTAAACTTTCCAGTTTATACTTTGAAAGTCCTCTTTCGAAACATACTTCATTTCCCAGTAAAAATACACTTCCCATCCTTTTAAAAATAATCTCACTATTATTTTTAAAACAATTTGCCCTTCTTATAGAAATTCCCATCGAAAATCTATCTTTCAAAATTTATCCACCGATAAATATTCCATTTCATTTATAAACCCAGTTTATAAATTTCCATCCCTCATTTCCGTTTTAAAAGACCATTTAAAAAACACTTCAAATTCCCAAACCAATTTCATGAATTTAATTTCCTTAAATTCATAACTCAAAAATCCCTTTTCATTTCCCTTTTATATCCCCATTTCATTTTATTGATATTTTAAAATACCAAATTATATTATCCAACCATAACACAGCATAACAAAATTCCAAATCAATCTATCACAGGATATCAATGAAATATATCACGTATTATGAATATAATTTCTATATTATGAGGAATCCAGTTGGATCCCTCCAGCTTGTTTCCCTACATCCACAGATGTCAGCACAACAAATAACAACAATCCAATCTGATAATAATTATCACATTCAACCAATTCAATCAACCATTTAAATATCCACTATTTAAATAAACTAGCATTCCAGATGTGAGTGAGATTAACTCACCTTGAATTCGTCGAGCGTTTAAATTTTAAATTAAATCGAACCGTTCGATTTAATCCAAAATTTCTGCTTGCTCAAAACTCACCCAGATCTGCACCACAGCGGCCTGCTCGTCGCTGCGATTCCGACGCCACCAAATTCGTCAAATTCTAACCACGCATGAGATAGTTATGAAATTTTAAACTTTTGAATATAATTTATATAAACAACTTCTATATTTTATTAATTTGACCAAAATCTTCTTATTCAAGATCAAATTATAATTCACATTCAACATTTAAAATGAATTAAATGTTCAAAATCTAACGACCAAAATTTCGGGTCGTTACAGTAATAATACTTTTTAACAAGGTTTTTTCTAAAACGCTGTATATATTGATTTATAACAACTTTTTTAATTAGTTCTCTTACTGTTTGATTTTTAACAACTTTTTTAATTAGTTGTCAGCTTACTGTTTGATTTTTAACAACTATTTTTTGAAAAGTTGTAACACATATATTTAATAATTAATAATTACTATTAAATAATTGATAATTAACTTTTATTATTTAATATTTAATATTAAATATAGAGTAATTAAGAATTAAAAGTTACTATTAATTTTTAGCAGTTAATAATTAATATTCAATTATAATTAAGAAGTTGAAGTAAAAAGTTATAATAAATAAACAAGAAGTACTAATTAATTTTTAATATTTAATTTTTAATAATTAATAATTACTATTAGATAATTAATAATTAAAACTAATATTTAATAATTAATAGTTAATAATTCCTAACAAATAAGTAATAATTAATAATTAATAATTAATAATTAATAATTAATAATTAACTTTTAATAATTAATAGCTAATATTAAATACATAATAATAATTAATTAATAATTGCTATTTCTAATTAACAATATATACATAATTATTAACATTTAATCATTAATAATTAACATTTAATCATTAATAATTAACATTTAATCATTAATATTAAAATATAATAAAGAAGTAATAATAATTTATTTTTAATAAATAATAAGTAATTTTAATTTTTAATAATTAATAGTAAATAACTAAGACTAAAATTTGATAATTAATGATTAATAAGTAATTTTTAAGAATTACGAAGTAATATTTATTCTTTAGTACTTTTAGTATTTAATAATTGTAATTTAGAGTTATATTTAACCTTTAATATTTCAAAAATTAATATTATGAAATCTTCTAAAATAAATTTAAAAATAATTAAATATTTCAACTTGTGTATGATACAAAGTATTACTTTCATATGGATTTAGAGACTTTTTTGTAACTTTCTTCTTTGACATATTCATGTTTTTATTATGGCTCCGAGCTAAAACTTTTGGCTCCAAATGGAAATTTTTGCATTCCCACTACTTAGTTAAATTCAATTCATTATTTTTTGTCCTTATTAATTTTGTCACTTCCTCCACTTAACATTGTCTATCACTTTTCTTTCTCCACCGTTTTTGGTTTTCAGGTCTGACATGAAATTCACAGCTTATCAATATTTCTCCACATGAAATTCACACCTTATCAATATTTCTTCTCTCCACCAAATCGAGTTTCAGAGTTGTGGAAGTTTCGGGTTTAACTCAACTTCGTCCATTAAAATTTCTACCAGATCTGGGTAGTTTCGATTTATGTTTTCGAGTTATGATTCGGGTACATAACCGACATCGAAGCTGATTGGGTACGCTCATGGTGTTAACGTGCCACCATCGAAGGTTGAGTCAAGGTTAGTGCTCTAGAAGAACAGGGTATTCAATGAAGGTTAGAATGAAGGGATCTCGCTTGCTGTGTTTGGGAGGGCGAGTTTGAATTAGATGAGGGAGCTTAGTGTTGTTTGGGTTTGGGTGCTTAAAGGTTGCAAAGGTTATGTTATTGGTGATTTGCTTGATTCTCAAGTCGGTACTTTGGTTATTGAGTATACAGTTAAGATATCTCATTTTTGATATATATATATATATATATATATATATATGAATCTGCCTGTTTTATTATGAATAATAATTGCATTGGGTATAAGTAATGAGCTTATATATGAAATTTCCCGTTTGAACTTGTGATTATTTGTTAGAAGTGATGTGCATTGATTCTTGACTGAGTTACTATATGAACAAAATCACCGGAGATCTCAATTTTTGACATGCTTTTGATATTTTGTGGTATATTAATCACATTAATGTAGTGTAGATGGGTTTGGGTTGTCATGGCTGTATCTTTGGTTATTGTTGTTACTTATGTGTTCTTTATTGTTAAAGAACTACAAGAGGCCTAAAAAATTGAATAGACTTCAATTGAATAGAGTTTGGGAAATAACATGGTTGAATATGGTTATGTGGATCATCATTGTGCATTATGAGTACTAATTAAAGGAAAAATAAAAATAAAAGGTATAATTATAAAGTAGTTGGATGGCCTGCTTATGATGCAATTTCTGTTAGTAGGATCACTTTTTATAATAATTTGTTTTAGATTTTTGCTTATAAATGATTTTGGAGATCCACCGAGTTAGTTGCACCTTTTCTTTTGTAAATGGCCACTTAATTGATAGTTAAGGATCAAGTAATTCATTCCATAACAAATATAAAGATTACATCACCGTTGGTATCTACTGTTAAGAATACTCATTTGCAAACAAGAAAAATATCTGAATTAGTTGAGTGTTGTTGTTGACAAATGAACATTTTAAGGTTAGTGGTAGACATTATCTATACACAGATTATTAGTATCGTGTTGATTTTTGAAACATAGAAAGAAGTGGTTATTGAACAACAAATGTCGGATCATCAATTGCACTACGTGTGTAAATGTTTCAAGGGACTAAAATTTAGCAAGACGATTCCTATAACAACTCTAATTTTTGATAACATTATTTAGGAGATTTAATTAGATAAATTAAATAGAATAATGTAAATGTTAAGTGATAAGGGGATTGAGATTTGAATAAATACTTAAAGGGTTGTGCTTAATTTATTTAATTAAATGGGCTTAAAGTTAATTAATTTACATAAGGGTATATTAGGAATTAGCCGCACATAACCCTTACCCTTACATATATTCTCGTTCCCATTCACGTTTCATTTTTCCCATTCACATTCAAAAACAAAACACAAACATAAATCAAGAGGAGCCGACCATTGTTAAGGAAGAAAAGAAATTCAAATTAAGCTAAGGAATTAAAGCAAGGGGAATAAATCTCAACCTCAATCCAATCTCCTTATCTTAATCAAGGTGAATAATAATTCATACCATCTCTATTTTGTTTTATGATCATATGTTTTCGGATTTAAGATTAAATTCATTTTTTTGATGATTTTGATGATGATATGCTTGAATTATAATTTGTTTTATTTAAACAAGGTTGTTTAAATGAGGATTTATGCGGTTTTAGGGCAAAACCGATTGTAAATGATCTTCAAATGCCATGGAAATTTTTTTTGTTATGTAAAATATGATTTTGTAGTTGGGTTTTAATTTTTATAATTTTGCAAGCTATGGAAAGATTATTATAAATTTTAAAAGTAAAATATGGTTAATTGAGTTTAGAAATTTATTTCAGAAATTTTATTGAGAATTTGGGTCTGAAATTTTGATATGTTAGATAACATGATGAAAGTGAATTTCTGTAATTTTTGGGGATTTTTCCTAAGTGAATTGCTATGGAAGTTAAATTATTTTAGAAGGACTTATTTACAATATTGGTTTTGCTTAATGGAAGGGCTTATTTGCTAAATTAACCTTGGTTTAGTTTGAAATTAAGCGGCGGTTATTTTGGTAAAGAATTTGTAAAGTTAAGGCAACCAATCACATGCTTACATGTGGGCAGGTTAGTTAGAAAGTGTTTGCTTTAATTGGTATTAAATGATGAGGTTTACCCAGAAAAGTGGGTTCTGCCTCTATTTAGAAGCACCTTTCGACTCCAATGCTTCCGCTTCATCTTAGTCGAAACAACCTAGGCCAAAACCAATACACAAGTATCACTTAGATGGTACGTAGTAGATTGGAGAAAGGTGGAAGGCATGGTGTCGAAAGCATTGCTTCCGATAGGGTCGATACCTTTGTTTGTTTTAAAAAGTTAAGCGCCTGCCTTTTTCTTATTAAAGCTCTCAAAGGACACGAAACATATGCTTTCGAAAGGGGTTTTCTAATAGCTTTAGATGGGGTTGCCATCTTATGTTCTAAAGTATAAGCTTTCGAATGGGTTTCTTTACTTGTAAAAATGATGCTTTCGAAAGTAGTGGTTCCGACTTGGTCGAAACCCAACCGCTGTTCTTTTGCCTTTCGAGTTTATTGAAGTTATCAATGCTTTCAAAGGGTGCCTTTGTTTTAAACTTATGCTTATCCAATTCCTAAATGCTTTCGAAAGGGTTCAAGGGTTTCGAAGGCAACGGCTTTGAAATGGGGTTTCGATGCTAACCATCAATGTTTTACTTAAATGATTTGAAGCTTTTGAAAGGGATGGCGCCGACACCATCAAGTTTTCCCCAATACTTTTATATGATAAAGAATGGTTTCGAAAGAGATACTTTCGTTTATATTCACTTTGACCCAAAATGATATTTTTAGATATAAACCCAATGGTTTCGAAAGAGGGGCTTTCAATGGTTTCGGAAGGGATAATTCGAAAGATTTCGAAAGGGGTACTTTCAATAGTATCGAAGCTATGCTTCTATGAGTTAATAAGTAATACTTTATTACATTTGAAAGGTTTCGAAAGAGAGGTTTTAAAGTGTTTTGAAAGGCAGTGGCCTAATGTTTTGAAAAGAGATTACATGCTTTCGAAGGAGGTTATCCAGTGAGGTCGAAGCAAGGTTTTGAAGGTTTCGAAAGCCTTATTTTTCAAAACAAATAACCTAATCTCATTTAAAATAAAACCATGGCATAAACAAATAAAGTGTTTTGAAAGGAGTTTTGAAGAAGTTTTCTTTGATAAAAGGTTAAGGGGATTAACCAAGTTATTTTGTTTGCTTCTTCACATTTGTATATATTCACATTGTAATGGACCCATAACTGTATTTTGGGGAAGGGCAGAATAACCAGATAGGTTGATCCAGTAGTGAATGTAAATTAAGTTAACTCCTGAATGAGTAAAATTGCATCTAGGAGGTCAGGAAGACCATAATATAGGATGCCAAAATATTAAAGAAAGATATTGGCAGAGGCCAATAGGTTCACAGTAAGCCCATGAAAACTGTGGATAGGAAAAGATATTGGCAGAAGCCAATAGGTTCATAGTAAGCCCATGAAAACTATGTTTAAATGAAGATGTCAAAAAGGCAGGCTCATAGTTAGTCCTTGAAAACTATGATTTGATATTGGCAGGGACCAATATGTTTATAGTGAACCCATGAAAACTATATCTGGATTAAGATATTGACATATGTCAATAGGTTCCTAGTCAACCCATGAAAACTAGGATAAGGAGAAAAGATAATGGAGTTACCAATAGGTTCCTTGTCAGCTCATGAAAATTAAGATAAAAGTAAAGATATTGAAGTTACCAATAGGTTCTTAGTGATCCTATGAAAACTATGTAACTAGACGGGGAGTCCATAATCATTTAACCGGTTATTAGTCAGCATATGAAAACTATTAGGTTAATAGTAACCCTAGAAACTATAACTGTGAAAGATAGTCAAAATTAATCGGATTGGGTAATCCAGAATTGATTCACTTGTTTTTGCATATCATCATATCATATTATTTTAAGATGTTTTAACCATTGTGGATGCAGGAGCACGATATATGGTTTTATAAAGATTTTAGGATACTAGTGAGGAGAAAACCCGTTCCACTAAACGACGTGGTCTCACTAGATATCTAAATAATTTGAGATGGCAGATTATTATTCATACCAGGCTTTATGTCTGACTCGAAGTTTATGTTTTCCCCTTAAACTCTCGGGTACTCCATTGATTTTGAGTAGTTTGAGAGTTGAGGTTTTCAGGTACCTCTTTAGACAAATAAGCTTCCAAAGACGTGCACGAGGCTTGATAGCTATCTAGAGTTCTCTTTTATTTTCATTCTGTTGTGTTGATGCAAAGGCAAATTTGTTAAATTGCCCATATATACTCTGATCATCCACGGGGGCATCTTCATATGTCGCTCTTGGCGTATGTTGTAATAAATATATTTTCTCTAAACGTGGTTACGATTGTGGGATTATGTAATGAATTTGAAATGTGTTGAAATGGAATGTGGATCTTGTTTGATGTTTTAATTTTTTTCCATATTCATGTATTTCTGTGTATCAATGCATCTAACATTGCCGTTTTTTGTCACCGAGGATTAATAACTAGGGATGACTCAGCATCCGCAGCCGTTAGTTTTGGGCCTCCAAGTAGGGGGATGTTACAAATTGGTATCAGATCATTGGTTTATGAAACTTAAAAGAAAAGTTAAACCAAAAAAAAATTCAAACATAATCCAATGAATTTGAAAATAAGATCGGGGTTTGGGTTAACGCTATAGTAAAGTACTTGTATTTGATATATATATATATATATATATATATATATATAGACACGTACGTATTCCCCTCTCCCTTAGACTGTTCTTCTGTATCTTACTAAGGCTCGCATGTAGATTTACGAAAAAAAAGATATGGAAGTAGGAAAAAGAAGAGGAAATCTCGGCGGAGGAAGCACCACAACCAACGGAAATGTTCGACCTAATTCTAAAAGGAACCAAGGTCGAGTCTAATGCTAACCAAAATGCTGATGCCAATGTGGGTGCTGGAAATCCACCAGTAGATATGAGGGCGATGTATCAGTTCTTCATGAATATGATGCAAGCAGAAGTTGCTGCTGGAGTTGTTGGAAATGTTGGAGGAGCTAATCCTTTGGCTCTAGTTGGGAATAATTATGCTAAGCTGAGTAAAGATTACACCAGTCTTGGTGGGATGCCATTTACGGGAACAGAGGATGCCATAGAAGTTGAGAATTAGTTGTTTCATTGTGAGCGTATCTTTGCAGATTTGGGTTTTGATGATGAATATAAGAGAAGATTGGCCTCTAGGCAGCTGCAAGGGTCAGCACTTCATTGGTGGAATAGTGTTACTGTCGGAGTTACGGAGGAAGAGTTGACATGGGCCAAATTCAGAAGGAGATTTGAACTTAGTGTAATATCCCCCTACTTGGAGGCCCAAAACTAACAGCTACGAATGCTGCAGTCATCCATAGTTATTAATCTTCGACGACTAAATACGGCGGTGCTAGATTCATTGATACACAGATCACAATAATATGGAAAAAAATTAACAATTTTAAAAAACACATTTCCACATTCCATTCAAAACATTTGATGTTCATTACATAATCCCAAAAACGTTAAACGCGTTCAACAAAATATAATTATTACACATACGCCAAGAGCGACATATGAAGATGCCCTCTTGGTTGATCAGAGTATATAGTAATGCTAATAATTTTGCCTTTACATCCAAATACAAAGTGTAAAAATAAAACTCTAAATAACTAACTACCACTTGCACGATTCTGTAAGCTTTATTCATCTAAGAGAGAACTTGTAAACATTAAATCTCAAACTACTCAAAATCAATCGAGTACCCAAGAGTTTAAGGGGAAAACAAAAACTACGAGTCAGACATAAAGCTTGGTATGAATAATAATCTAACATCTCAATCCTTTTAGATATCTAGTGAGACCACGCCGCTTAGCGGAGCGGGTTTTTCCCTCACTTGTATCCTAAAACCTTTATAAAACCATATACTGTGCTCATGCATCCACAATGATTAAAAACATACATTTCAAAATATTATGATGCCATGCATATATAAAAACGCTTAAGTTTTCCCATCCCCAGTTTAAGCTGACACCCTGTCATAAATCATAGTTTCTAGAGTGACTATTATCCTATAAATTTTCATGGGTATACTAATAACCATTATTCATTACACACGAACACCATGTCCTATTTCATAATTTTGATGGGATCACTAAGAACCTATAGGCCCCTTCCAGTTAACTTAATTAATTCATGGGTATTCCCTGAACCTATTAGTCATTCCAATAACTAATCCCTTATCCTAGTTTTCATGGGTTGACTAGGAACCTATGAATTTATCCAATAACTCACTTCTCATCGTAGTTTTCTTGGGTTGACTAGGAACCTACTGATGCCTCTGTTAACTTGTTTCTTAGCCTAGTTTTCATGGGTTGACTAGGAACCTACTGACTGATGTCAATTCTTAATTGGGATATAGTTTTCATAGGTTCACTACAAACCAATTATCCCTTGCCAACCTACCTTAATAGTTTTCATGGGTTTACTATGAACCTGTTGGTTACCTCCAATAACTACATAATCATAGTTTTCATGGGTTTACTATGAACTTATCCCCTAGACAACTTCAAGGTTTAAGCATCCTATACTTTGGTCTCACTGACTCCCTGGATGCAATTTCACTCATTCAGGAGTTTAATCAATTTATATTCACTACTGGGTTAACCTAGCTGGTTCTTCTACCCCTTTATCCCCCAAAATCTAGTTATGGGTTCTTTATCATGTGAATATATTCATATTTGAAGAAGAAAACATAACCTTTTAACAATACCACCCCTGTCGGTTTATGGTTCTTAAAATACATTTCATATAAAACATAGTTAACCCCTTTAACTTATATTTTTATCAAGGCAATACTTCTTCAAATTAACATACTTAAAGTCATTTCAAAACTCCTTTATTTAACCATAGGGTTTTCCTTTAAAATTTGAGTTTTGGTTTTAAAACCTTTCAAAACCTTCGAAACCTTGTTTCCGACCTCATTGGATGACCTCCTTCGAAAGCATAAAAATCTATCTTTAAAACACTAGGCTCCTACCTTTCGAATACTTTAAAACATCTCTTTCGAAACCTTTCGACCATGTTAAAGTATTATCATATAAGTATAAAAGCATAGCTTCAAAAGCATTTGAAAGTACCCTTTCGAAAGCATTGGGTTTATACTTAAAACATCATTTTGGGTAATAGTGAACATATGTGAAAGCATCTCTTTCGAAACCATTCATTAATTCAAAAGGTATTAGGGAAGCTTGATGGTGTCGAAACCATCCTTTCGAAAGCATTAAAACTCTAGGGTAAAACAATTGAAGGTTGGTTTCAGAACCCCTTCCGGAACCAATTCCTTCGAAACCCCTAACCCCTTTCGAAAGCATTAGGAAGTGGCTTGTTTTATAAAAACAACTAAACCTTTCGACAACGTTGATGTCTTTAATGCCATCGGAAGGTCATTAATTCACAGAAGGGTTTCGACTTGGTCGAAACTGCCCCTTCCAAAAGCTTTAAACAAAATCTAAGTAATCCTTCAGAAGCTACTTCTTTAAAACATACGCGGCGACTCACTTTCGTAAGCCTCTTTGAAATACTCTTTCGAAACCATTGGTTTCAACTACTTCGAAACCCATTTATAAACATGCAAGCGCTTTTCTTTTAAAACAAAATAATACAAAGGAACCAACCCCTTCGAAAGCTACCTTTCGACACCCTACCTTTCGCCTTTCTCCAATCCACTACGTACCATTTAAACGATACCATATGTATTGGTTTACTGGTTTCGACCTAGAAGGTTTCGACTAGGTTGAAGGCGGAAGGTCTGAGTCGGAGGTCCTTCTAAAGAAGGCGGAACCCCTTTTTATGAGCAAAAAGACCTTTTTATCAAATAAAGTAAACTTTTTATAACTAACTTTCCCACTTGTAAACACATGATTGGTTACATTAAACTTTTCAAATTATTTTACTAAAATTTGTCGCATTTTCTCAGATCTATAAACATGCTAACTTTTAACAATTAAGCCTTTCCTATTAACAAAACAATTAAATCATTTAAGTCCTTCTTTCAAAATGATTTAGTTTCCATAATAATCACTTAGTAAAAATCTCCAAAAATTCCAGTAATTCACTTTAATCATGTTATCTAACATATCAAAATTTCAGACCCAAATTCTTAATTTATTTTTCGAAATAAATTAATAAACCCAAATAACCATATTTTCCTTTGAAAATTCATAATTAATTCTCCACGGCTTGGAAAATTATAAAAATTGAAACCTAATTCCAAAATCATGTTTTCCATAGCATATAATTTTTCCATGGCATTTAAAAATCATTTAACTTCGGTTTTACCCTAAAACCGTGCATATCTCCATTTAAACCATCTTGTTTAAACCACATAAATCATAAACCAAGCATATCATCATTCAATAAATCATAAAAAATGGATTTATCCCTTATATCTGAAACCATATGATTATAAAACCAAAATAGATTTGTAGTGATTATTATTCACCTTAGATTGGATAAGGAAATTAAAGATTGATTGAGATTGATTTCTTCTAGCTTGAATCCTAAGCTTTACTTGAATTTCTCTTCTCTTCTTTCTTCCTAATGGCCGGCCTTGCTCTTTCTTACGTTTACAATTTTGCTTGTGATAAAAATGAACGTGTATGGATAAGGGAAATGGTATAACGGTGGGAACATGGGCAGCTATTTACCCTAATGCCCTTATGTTTAATTAGCTAACACTTAACCATTTATAAGTTCATCTAATTTAATAAGCACGACCACTACATGTTTATTAATCAATCTCAATCTCCTTATCTACATTATTCTATTTAATTTATTCTAATTAAATCTCCCGAGTAATGTTATTAAAAATTAAGGGTGTTATAGGCTCCCCTCCTTAAAGAATTTCGTCCTTCAAAATTCAGTAAGGACTAACTAGCACACATAGCAATCATCTGTAACAATTTCTAACATCCATACTAGCCTACCCGACTAGAAACTAATCTATATAAATCTAAAATAGACATACCATCAAAGCAGATCAGGATAAGCATCTCAAATCCTATCCTTTGTCTCCCAAGTACAGTTCTTCTCGTTGTTGCTCCACTGAACTTTCACCAACTTGACTGTCTTGGTCCTCAATCTTTTCTCATCTCTCGCTACATCCCGAACTAGTTGTCTAACAAAAGTCAAATCAGGCTCTACTACCAAGTCCTCCAACTCTGTCTGAGGAATAGTAGTCTCTGCATCATGCTCATACTTGCGAAGATGAGACACATGGAATACATTATGGACAACTGCCAAACTGCTCGGCAACTCAAATCTATACGCGAGCTTTCCAATCCTTTCTATAATATGGAATGGTCCAACATATCTCGAGGCCAACTTTCCCGACTTTCCAAATCATACCGCACCCTTCATTGGTGATACTTTAATGAAAACCATGTCTCCTACTAAGAACTCTAGGTCTTTACGCCTCTTATCTTCGTAACTCTTCTGCCTGGATTGAGATTCCTTCATCCATCCTTGGATTAACTCAATCTTTTCAGACCGCTCTCTAATCAAATTCGGACCTAAGACCAATCTGTCTCCAGTCTCCAACCAACATGTTGGCGATTTGCATGGCCTTCCATACAAAGCTTCAATAGGCGCCATTCCTATACTAGTCTGATAACTATTATTATAGGAAAACTCGATCAAATGTAGGTGATCTTCCCAAGATCCACCAAAGTCCAATACACAAGCTCTCAATAAATCTTCGAGTACCTTGTTGACTCTCTCTTTCTACCCATCCGTCTGTGAGTGATATGCTGTACTCATCCTGAGCTTGGTACCTAATACTTCTTGTAGACTCCTCCAAAATTAGCTAGTGAATAATGCATCTCACTCGCCGACTATGCTACCAAGAATCCCATGAAGTCTAACTATGTTCTTTATGAACAACTTCACCAAAACTGGTGCCGTCCTTGTCGACTTTACTGGAATGAAATGGGCACTATTGGTCAACCTATCCACAATAACCCATATACTCTCATTTCCCCAATTTGACCTTTGTAACCCGTCTATAAAGTCCATCGATATCGAATCCCATTTCCAGACTGGAACATCTAAAGGCTGAAGCTATCCACTTGGCTTCTGATTTTCGGCCTTCACTTGTTGACAGTTAACAACTACCTAACCCACAAGCCAACATCCCTCTTCATGCCTTCCCAATAGAAGCTCCTCTTCATATCTTGATACATCTTGGTCCCTCCAAGATGAATCGTAAAATTCGATCGATGACATTCCTTCAGACTTCCCTCCTTAAGTTCTCTACATTCGGAACGCATAATCATCCCTTCTTTCTCAACCATCCTCTTTTCTCAAGACTGAGGTCCTTCAAATCATCGATCTCTGATCCAACCTCATGCCTTCTTATCCTCTCAGCTAAATCTGGATCTTCTCTCTACTTAGAAGCTATCCTCTCAATCAGCACTGGTCGAACTTCTAAACAAGATAACATGACAGTACCCTGACTAGAACTAGCAATAGATCTTAACTGCACACCACAACTAGCCAAGGCTCTAGATCCTTCCATTCTGCCAACATCGCTAACACCACTGTTAGCACCAAAATTGGTCACTAACCTCGTAGAGAAAGATTATGTAGAGATATAAGTGATGAAGGTAAATTAAACAGAGAAGATAATGCTAATTTAAATGCAGAAAGTAAGAACACCAGATTTATAGTGGTTCAGCGTAATTGCCTACGCCCACTTTGAGATTAAACTTTATTGATCTTCTTAATGATTGATTACAAATACAATTCGTAGATCAAATGTTTGAATGAAGTTGCTAAGTCAAGAAGATGGATCTGAAAGATGGCAGAGTCTCCCCAGTGTTCTCCTAAAAAAGGTCCTTTTCACTATGCCCCTACCCCTCTATTTATAGACAAAGATGGGTTGGACTTCCCAGGTGGGCTCGACAGCCGAACACTCTGGCCCAAATACTGTGGTCGCCGTATGCCGAACAAAATAGGCTGAACGCTAACGATGCCGAACCACCTTCTCTATGCCGAACAGTATGTTTGATGCGTGGGAAGAGTGGAATGAATGTCAGTCAAAGCCGAACGTGCCTTTGGCCGAACGAAGCGCTTGGTCGAACGTTGTCTATGGCCAAACGTTGGTGCTGGCCGAACGATAGCTTTAACCAAACAATGCTTCTGACCGAACGTTGTCTATGGCCGAACGATGGCTCTGGCCGAACGTTTGCCTTTTGCCGAACGGTGTCTCTGGCCGAACGATGGTTCTGGCCGAACGATAACTTTTGACGAACAATACAACCATGCCGAGCAGTTGTATATGCCGAACGCCTTCTGATGTCGAACGCTCCTGGATGCCGAGTACTCCTGGATGCCGAGTACTCCTGGATGCCGAGTACTCCTGGATGTCGAACGCTCCTGGATGCCGAGTACTCCTGGATGCCGAACGCTCCTGGATGCCGAGTACTCCTGGTGCCGAGTTCTCGTAGATGCCGAGCACTAGTTGCATGGTCAAATCTCCAGGAAACAACCACATTCTGATGTTTTCTACTGAGAGCATCTGCTACCTTGTTTCCTTTCCCAAAAGTATACTCGATACCGAAATCATAAGCTGCCAAAAATTCCAGCCACCTCTGCTGCCTCATATTCAACTCCTTCTAAGAGAATAAATACTTTAATGACTTATGGTCGGTATATAACTAAATCTCTCTCCCAAGAGATAATGCCTCCAAATCTTTAAGGCAAAAATCACCGCTGCTAACTCCAAATCATGAGTATGATATCTCACTCCGTACGGTCTAACCTGCCTGGATGCGTAAGCAATGACTTTACCCTTTTGCATCAACACTGCTCCCAATCTAGTCCCACACGCTTCTGTGTATACCACCAACCCTTGGTTACCATCTGGAACTACTAACACAAGTGCATTGGTCAACAAATGCTTTAATTTAAGGAATGCTTCCTCTCATTTGTGGGTCCAAACAAACTTCACCTCCTTCCTGGTTAGCTTAGTCAAAGGCGCTGCTATCCGTGAGAAATCCTTGACAAATCTCCAGTAATAGACAGCAAGTCCAAGAAAACTTCTGATCTCGGTTACCGTCTCTAGTCTCTTCTAATTATTGACAGCTTCGATCTTAACTGGATCAACTGATAATACCTCTTCTGAAACCACATGACCAAGAAACTTAACCTTTTTCTTCTAAAAATGACACTTGAAAAACTTCTCCTTTAGCAGATTCTGCCTCAGCGTCTCCAACACCACTCTAAGATGAATCACATGCTCTCTTTCATCTCTCGAGCACACTAAAATGTCATCTTTGAATACTAACACGGACCTATCCATGTGCTCTATGAAAACCGTGTTCATCAAGTATACGAAGAAAGCAGGTGAATTTGTCAATCCAAATGGCATCACCAACCACTCATACAAACCATTCCTAGTCCGAAATGCCGTCAAAGGAATGTTGTCCTCCGCCACTCTCAACTGATGGAACCCCATCACCAAATCCAATTGGTAGAACACTCTGGCTCCACTCAATTAATCAAACAGATCATCTATCCTCAGTAGAGGGTATCTATTCTTGATCGTCCTTTCGTTTTAACTTACGATAGTCGATGCACATCCTTAACGACCCATCTGGCTTCTTCACGAAAACTACGGCCGCTATCCAAGGCGAACTGCTTGGTCTAATAAATTTCCTTCTTCTAGATCCACTAGCTGCACCTTCAATTCTTTCATCTTTGTCGGTGTCATCTTGCTAGGTGGTCGATGGTCATCTCAGCCGATGGTCATCTCAGCCGAACATTCACAAACACCGTACCATACTTAGGCTAAAACACGCCGAACAAAACAAGGCCGAACATGACTTACATGCCGAATAACAACTTAGCCGAACCAAAATTTAGCCGAACACAGGCTTAGCCGAACAATGACTTAGCCAAACAAAGACTTAGCCGAACAATGACTTAGCCGAACAATGACTTAGCCGAACAATGACTTAGCCGAATAGTCGCAAATTCCGAACACTTATTAACTATATCTACTCGTATAGCAAAACAAGAAACATGGCCCAAGCATTCTAGCATATGTGAAGCCGACCCGGATCACTAACTTCTTAGCTTCAGTAAACGTAAATCTGAACTTAGATTATCAGATGTTTTCTGGATCTGGAATTGCAATCACCAAAAGGCAGGCTTCTGGGGACGGTCAGCGATGACGGTTTTCGAAGGCGATGACTTGATGCTCAGTTTTATAGCAACAACTTTGCGACCTTCAAACTTTCAACGCTTTTACACGATTGCTTGCACTAGTTCACACACCACACGGGGGGATATTCGTGTTGTTAATTCTAGCGTTCAACGTTTTTCAAGTATAGTTTTCGCAGGCACTTAGACAGATTCATTATTTATTGGGGATGTCTAAAAAGTCTAGCTCCGCCACTATATCTGACAGGCCTGGGCCATCATCAAGGCAAGAAGCTGCTGATACTTCAAATCCGTCGACTTCCCCTGCCCATAACTTAGCACCCGATGCCCTGGAGGCAACAATTCTTTTAGACAATCCGATCGACTCACAAGCTTCGAAGATCAATGAAGCCGCACTTCGACGGATATGTTCCATCCATGGGATTCCTTTCGCCGATGTGTTAGTCCCTTCGCGACACGATCGTCTTCACCTGCCCCCAGTTGGATATACCACCTGCAACAAGTTCATGTGTTGGATGGGCAGCGTGCCTCCGTTTAATTTATTCCTTCGAGATGTGTTGCAGTACATAGACATTGCCCCGTCGTAGCTGCATCCGAACGGTCACGCGTGTTTATACGGGACCTACCTACTCTTCATGGCCATCTTCTCTAGACCTCCAACCTCTGGTGACATCAGATACATCTATATGATCAAGAAACGGAAAGACAGCCCTTCCTTCATGTTCCTCAAGCCGTACCACAAATGCCAAATCTTGACAGGGGCATGTAGTAAATTTGCCTTGTACAAACAGGAATGGTTCTACGTGCGTTGCCCTCCTGGTTTTGCGAGGAGATGGGTTGAAGGAAGTAAGTCTCTTCGTTGAGTCATCATTCACGATTAATTGGAGTCATGCTTTTTCTAACTCCACGTTTCATCTTTTCAGGTATCAACCCGTGTCCGGAGGGCCGAGGATATTCTGAGGCCGTTGAGGCCATTAGAGCTCTTCCTGCCGAGGAACGGGACATTCGAACCATTATTTCAAACGAATCATTGTCGAGGTTCGGCTTGCTAGCCCCTGGTCGTCGGATTAGCCTCTCGGAGGGCGTCTCTATTCCCAGGCCAGCATCCGGTAAAGGGAAAAAACAAGTTGGACCGTCATCACGCCACACTCCCGATGCGCACGGAGAAGGTGAGCACAAAGAGGATGAAGCTCCTGAGACCCAAGGCGAGAATGTGGGTCCTGCTTGGAATCCGGCGGTCGAAGTTCATGACATTGAAACGTCATCCTCGCCTTCGAAGGGAAAGAAGAGGTTAAAATACAAGATTCGGAAGGAGAAAGTCGGCGGAACTTCAAAAGTTACGCCTATCCCGCCAGAGAAGGAGGCTTCCTCACAGCACCTGGAAAGTTCTCTAAGGGGTTTGTCGAATCTCTCCATCACCGACGATATACTTAATTACGGGTTTGACGATCCTGAAGCCCTCAAGTTTTCTTCGTCCGCTAGAGGCAATGCGGGAGTTCAACTCCCAGTCCAGGGAGACAATACTCCGATTAGTAAAGACAAAAGAACTGGTCCGTCTGGGGGAACACTAGGACACACACGCACATTCGCATTCCATCATACACTTCAAGTTTTTTCTTATTTCCCAGATTTTTCTTAACTCGTTGTTACCTCTATTCTTTGTAGGTGACATGGGGCACTCTCACGGACTCGATCGCCTTCACGGCTCTTCCATATTTCATCATTCCGGACGAGATTCAGGTTCAGGCAGACGCAGGGACAGAGATGATTATGAAGATAGAGACAACCGTCCCCGCAATTCGTCTTATCGTAAGAAGGCATATTCCCAATCTTCACAGTCCCATGATCCTCTTCCTCCAACTGAGCCGGATAGAGAGAAATCTTCACAGAAGGGGTACCAACCCGATGCTCCTCGAGAACAACACTCTGGTTCGTCGAGTACAAGGCAAATTCGGGAGCGACGAAAAAGAGCAGAACTTCCAAAGCCTCCTCCCCCTACTCCCGCGGTTGACCCAACTGTAGCGGAAAAGATGGTCGATCTTAAGGAAAATTTCCAAATATTTGCTTCGATGGTCTGAAGTTCCTCCCAGCTATTCATCATATCCCTGGCACGTGAAGCAGAGTGCCATTGCCTGTAATAACGACATCTATGTTCAACATGACGCATTTGTACACTTGGTTGAAAAGATCTCGGAGGTGTCCGTTGAGCGACAATATGAGATTGATCGTCTGAAATTGGAGGCCGGCTGTGACAAGAACATCATCAAGCATCAAGACGAAGAGCTTGCCTCGTATAAGTCGAAGCTGGAAGCCACTGAGCAAAGCGCAAAAGATACTACTGAGGCAGTTACTCGTTTAGAGATGGCTCACAAGAAGGAACTTGATGAAGCAGTCCAGCGTAGCGGTGCCCTTGCCCAAGAAAAAGATTCCATCCAAAAAGAAAAGGACGCGCTCGCCATACAAGTCAAAGAGCAGAAAGAATTACTCTCCAAGGAGAAAGAGGATAAAGTAGTTGCTCAAGAAGAATCACAGCGATATTGTGATGAAATCGTTGCTACTCGGCTCCTGAAAACGAAGCTCGATGACGAACTTGCTGGGGTTGAAAAAATGAAGGACGAAGCCCGTGAGGAGGGCAAAAGAAAAGCTGCGGAGGAGATTGACTCTCACCTCGAGGCGGCCGCAGAAGCTGGTAGGGAAGAGGTCAAGTGCATGTTTGACCCGTTGATTGCTGAGTATGGAGCCCGTATCCTTATGCACCGTGACTTGACATTCTTGGGCGATGGCTATCTGGAATCCCTAGCTGAGGCCTGGGAAACTTTAGTGAAGATTAGGAAAGTCGAGTCAGGCTCTGAAGAGGTCGATGAGGATGCCTTGGTGAAGGAGTTTCTTAGGGGGAATGAGCCAACAGATTTATCCGCAGCTTTGGCGCTTTATAGCAAAGGCTCTCCCCTTCCAAAAGAGAAAAGTGATGAAGCTGGCCCGTCTATGGCTAAGACTACGGCTCCTCATATTGCTGCTCCTCCCGCTGCTCAACCGGCTGGTCGACCGACACATGACCCGTTCGAGCAACATGCCAGCTATGATCCTGAAGATCCTGGGCTCGGCGTTCAAGTGCTATCTCCTATTCTGGAGGGTGAAACCCCCGCGCAACCGATAGCCAACCAGAACCCGGTAGGAATCTCTTCTTTTCTAGAAGTCGAAAGATCTTGTTATTTTCCAGCATTGGTTATCCGTTCTAATGTTCATTCTTTATGTTTTCATGCAGGCTACTTTGATCCCGAGCCAACTCCGAGGAGCAACGACGCCAAGGAGGAGGTAGAGAAAACAAGTGATGTTGCTCACGCGAGAGTAACTCCTGGCCCTGATGCTCAAGTGATCGGGGCGCTAGATGATGATAGGCTTGACACTTCATCTCCTGCCGAAGGGAGTGATGAAATCGAAATCACTGGCGCCTTTGAGCAAACCTCAAAGATGAGCATGAAGGAACGCCTCGCCGAAGAGGAGAAGAAAAAGGTCGAGGTCAAAGTTGAACCTGAAATACTGGAACTTACCGACCCACGGAACAGACCTTTAAAAATCATTCTCCCGGGCAGGTCCAAACCACTGGATGTTCTGTCTCCTACTCCTGAGTCCGCTCCCTTAGTGAGCAAGAAATCCAAGAAAAAGCGTGAGGGAGAGGAGTCGTCGGAAAAAACAAAAGAAGACAAGAAGAAGAAACTGAAGAAATAATCGCTACATTCGTTCAACGAGTTCCTTGCTTAAGTCTTGTAATTACTTTTATCTTTTGTCTTTGTAGTTTGTATAGATAGGTTCTTGACTCCAAGTTTTGGAGGAATAACCGTGTAACCCCATTTTGAACTATTGAACGAAGTTTTAGTTTCTTTTTCGCTTGAATAATTCTCTTGCTTTTCTTTGGTTTGCTGACTAACTGTGGTCATAACTCAAGTTCTTATGAGTTGTAATATTTCCCAGTCCATCCTCGTGTTGTTCGAACATTTCCAGATGTGGCATACTTCTTGTCCCACATTTCTTGAGTACTTGGACTTTTTTATAAATCCGTGCTCCATGGATTTAGAGTAAGTTGATCCGCGTTCAAGGGATTCGGAGGTTCGCATCGTTTATACTCTAGTCCTCGCTCCGGGGACTTAGAGTACTCCGGTCTGCGCTCTGGGGACTCGGAGGTTCGCATCGTTTATACTCTAGTCCTCGCTCCGGGGACTTAGAGTACTCCGGTCCGCGCTCTGGGGAATCGAAGGTTGAAGTCGTTTATATCCTAGTCCGCGCTCTGGGGACTTAGAGTACTCCGATCCGCGCTCTGGGATTCGAAGATTCGAAATCGCTTATACCCTAGTCCGCGCTCTGGGGACTTAGAGTACTCCGATCCGCGCTCTGGGGATTCGGAGATTTGAAATCGTTTATACTCTAGTCCGCGCTCTGAAGACTTAGAGTACTCCGATCCGCGCTCTGGGGATTCGGAGATTTGAAATCGTTTATACTCTAGTCCGCGCTCTGGGGACTTAGAGTACTCCGATCCGTGCTCTGGGGATTCGGAGATTTGAAATCGTTTATACTCTAGTCCGCGCTCTGGGGACTTAGAGTACTCCGATCCGCGCTCTGGGGATTCAGAGATTTGAAATCGTTTATACTCTAGTCCGCGCTCTGGGGACTTAGAGTACTCCGATCCGCGCTCTGGGGATTCGGAGATTTGAAATCGTTTATACCCTAGTCCATGCTCTGGGGACTTAGAGTACTCTGGCCCGCGCTCTGGGGACTCGGAGGTTGAAATCGTTTATACGAGTCCGTACATCGTACAGTATAATGTAGTTCTAGTAATTCGTCACTTGATTATGAGATATAGAAACATGAGTAGTTCGTGGAAAATACGGCTTTAAGCCTTTATTAATGAAAAACAACTAAACTGCTTGATTACATAGTTAAAAAGAAACTAAGTTACGACTGAATGAAAACATACAGGAAATAACGGTGCCTAAAACAAGAAAGAAAACATGCTAGATGTAATAATGCCGCAAATGTTCACTGTGTCCACGCCTCGGGGGAGTGTCGTGCCATCAACGGTCGCTAGCTTGAATGTTCCCTCTCCAAGCTTCCGTTCAACGACGTACGGACCTTCCCAACTGGGATTCATACGTGATGGTACCGGGAAAACTCGTTTCAGAACGAGATCGCCCACATCAAAAATCCTTGGGCGGACTCTGCCGTCATAGTAACGCTTGACTCGGTGTCTATGCACTGCCGCCCTTAATTCGGCCTCTTCACGCTTCTCATCGATGCAGTCCAGCGATTCCAACAAGAGGTCCTGATTCGTCTTGGGATCATAGTATGTCACTCGGTGTGATGGAACTTCAAGTTCCACGGGTATAACGGCATCCGAGCCGTATGCCAAGGCGAATGGAGTGTGGCCGGTCGTGGACTTGTGGGTAGTTCTATAAGCCCATAATGTTGTCGGGAGTTCATCTACTCACTTGTCTCCGACCTTCTCCAGACGCTTCCTCAGTATGGACTTGATTATTTTGTTAACGGCCTCGACTTGTCCGTTAGTTGTCGGGTGTGCAACGGCGGCGAATTTCTTCTCGATGCCATACTTTAAACAAAACTCTTTGAACTCTCCGCTTTCAAATTGCGTCCCGTTGTCCGTAATGATGGTGCAAGGAAGGCCAAAGCGGCATATAATGCTTCGTACAACGAAGTTAATGACCTTCTTAGAGGTGATTGAGGCCAAAGGTTCTGCCTCAGCCCATTTTGTGAAATAGTCGACTGCAACTATCGCGAATTTCGCACCACCTTTGGATATAGGCAAAGAGCCGATTATGTCGATTCCCCAGAATGCAAATGGCTAGGGAATAACCATTTGTGTGAGTTTCGTTGATGGAGTCCTCGGGATTTTCGCATATCTTTGACACTTGTCACATTTCCTTGCGTAGTCTGCGGCGTCCCGATTTACGGTCGGCCAGTAATATCCATAGCGGAGTATCTTTTTTGCTAGCGTTTGCCCCCCAGTATGGTCGCCGCATTCCCCTTCGTGAACCTCTCTTAAGACCCACTTTGTCTCGTCATGAGCGATGCACCGTAATAATGGGACTGAGAACCCTTTTCGATACATTAATCCATCCTACATCACGGATCGCGCGGCCTTTCGAAGGACCTGCCGTCTTTCGCTCCTTTTTTCTGGTAAAGTCCCGGTCGTCAGGTACAGTTTGAATGGGGTTATCCACGATTCCTTCTCGATTTCCGTTTCCAATACACAATCAACTTTCATCTCGTCTATGCTCGGGGTGTGCAAGGCCTCAACGGGATACAATCCCATTTGCTGCGCATCGCCTATGCTCGCAAACTTAGCCAACAAGTCGACTTCTTTATTCTGTTCGCGCGGGACATGCAAAATGTCATAACGCTCAAGATTTGACAGTAGTTCTTGGACCTGAACAAGGTACGGAGCAAGCTTTTGTCCCTTTGCTTGGTAATCTCCCCGTACTTGGTAAACCACCAACTGTGAGTCACAAAAGATTTCAACTGATTTGATCCCGAGTTCTCCGATGAGCTTCAAGCCAGCAATCAGTGCTTCATATTCTGCTTCATTATTTGTAGCTGGGAAATCAAGCTTCAAAGCATAACAGATTGATCGATTTTCCGGAGTTATAAGAACTAAACCCGTGCCGGAGCAACGGTCGTTTGATGCTCCATCAGTGTATAATTTCCATCGAACGGGGGGAATGACGTCGTGATTATCTGGTTCTATGGGTATGGTAAACTCAGCGATGAAATCTGCTAATGCTTGCCCTTGTATGGCTCTCCGTGGCAAGTAGGCGATATCGAACTGGCTCAACTCGATGTTCCATTTTAGCAATCTTCCAGAAGTTTCTGGTCGTTGGAGTACCTGCCGTAGGGGTTGATCGGTATAAACACTGATTGAGTGTGCTTGAAAATATGGGCGTAGCTTACGTGATGCAATCACCAAGCAATAGGCCAATTTCTCGATTTTAGGGTAATTTCTTTCTGCCCCCGTTAAACGCTTGCTAACATAATACATCGGCTTCTGGATTCGGTCCTCCTCGCGAACTAAAGCCGCACTTATCGCATGCGGGGATACAGCCAAGTATACGTACAACATCTCGTGGTTTACTGGTTTTGACAGCACTGGTGGACTCTCCAGATGCCTCACTAGATCCCGGAAAGCTTCCTCACAACTAGACGTCCATTCGAAATTCCTCTTCCCTTTCTTTATTATATCAAAGAAAGGGATGCACTTGTCAATTGCCCTGGATATGAATCGACTTAGCGCAACTACCTTTCCATTCAGGCTCTGTACCTGCTTTATAGTCTTGGGCACTTGCACTTCTTGAATAGCTTGGATCTTTTCTGGGTTAGCTTCAATTCCCCTAGCGTTGACGATGAATCCCAAAAACTTCCCCGACGCAACGCCGAAGGAACACTTCAGAGGGTTGATCTTCATCCCGTAATACCTGAGTATGTCGAACATTTCAGCCAAGTCTCGAATGTGGTCGTTTGACTGTCGTGACTTCACGAGCATGTCATCCACATAGACTTCCATCGTCCTACCAAGCTGGTCCTTGAACATTCGATTCACCAAACGCTGATAAGTCGCTCCTGCGTTCTTCAGTCCGAAGGGCATTACTACATAGCAATATAGCCCGACATCTGTAACGAAGCTGGTGTGTTCTTGGTCCGGAATATGCATCGAGATTTGGTTGTATCCCGAGTATGCACCCATGAATGATAACAGCTCATGTCCTGCAGTGGAGTCGACCAACTGATCGATCCTAGGTAATGGGAAACTGTCCTTGGGGCAAGCTTTGTTCAAGTCGGAATAATCTACGCAAGTTCTCCATTTCCCATTCGCCTTTTTTACCAGCACGGGGTTTGATACCCATTCAGGGTAGAGGGCGTCGTGGACGAACCCATTGGCTTTGAGTTTGTCCACCTCCTCTCTAAGAGCAGCGGACCTCTCCGGGTCCATTCCTCTCCTCTTTTGTTTAACCGGGACGTATTTCGGGTCTATGTTCAACATATGACTTGTGATGGCGGGAGAAATCCCACACATATCAGAATGCGTCCAGGCGAAAACATCAAGATTCGCCCGGAGGAAGTCACTAAGGTCTTCAATCATTGTAGGGCCAAGCTATGATCCGATCTTTAGTATTCGCGAAGGGTCGTCTCGGCTGACTGAAATGTCAACCGTTAATTCAGCCAGCGCTGCCTTTTCTTCCCTGGGTTTCTCATTGTCGTCTCTCGGATCTATGTCTCTGAAGATCCGAGAATTATGCCCGAGCCAGGGCTCGGGCACTACTTGTCAATTATCCGTATTAAGGATGCGGACGGGATTGTCCGCAACCTTTCCTTTCTCCCTCCGATGGGCCTCTCGGAGCTCAGCCACATAACAGGAACGACTATCTGCTTGGTCGCCATGAACAATACCTACTCCTTTGTCAGTTGGGAACTTCAAAGTTAAGCACCACGGGGCTAATGCAACCTTAAACTCAGCCAGGGCCGGTCGGCCCAAGAAAACATTATACGGAGAATCCACATCCAAAACTACGAAGGGTAGGATTCGCACCCTCCGACGCTCGCCTTGTCCCAGTTCAACTGGTAACTCAACATACCCCACTGCATCGGTCGCTGCGCCATTAAAGCCGTGTATACGAGCTTTGGATGGTTTCAAGTCCTTTGTTTCCATTTTCATTTGGTCATAAGCCTTCTTGAAGATGATGTTGACAAAACTTCCACAATCAATCAGATTTCTTTTCACATAGGCCGGTCCGATCGTCGCAGATATGACCATCGGGTCGATGGTTGGAGCCTCTACTTGGTCAGCATCTCTGTTTCTAAACACTATATCGTCTGTCATTACGCCTGCTGCTTAGCAGGGGTCCCATCCTCCACGTTCGAACAACACTCGAAATCTGCATGCTTCAGAGAACTTGCGTACCGCTCCATCTCTTGCCAATTCTTATCCGCAGGGTGAGGTCCACCGATGATTGTATTTATGACTAGTCTACCCACAGTTCGGGCAGGCTCCTCGGGATGACGCGGAGCTGGTGCACGACCTGGGTTGGATGTTCCCTGTCCTCCTTCCTGTGGATCCTTCACAAATTCTTGCAACTTCTTTTGCCTGATCAACTTCTCGATAGCATCGTGCAGGTGTCTGCACTCTTTCGTATTGTGCCCATAAGTCTCATGGAAGCAGCAATATTTCCCGGTCCGCTTCTGTTCCTCGGTTGATTCTTTTGGACGTGGCTTTCTGTACTGAAAGGTATTGCAGGTTGATAGGTAATTGTTCTCAAGAGACGCATTCAGCGGGGTATACTCGTTGTAGCTTGGAATTCTCGATTTCCACTTCCTCGCTTCTCTCTTCTTCCCTTGATTTCTTCCTCCGGACTCCTTAGGCTGCCCAGGTTTGTTCTGGACATTGACTTGGACCTTTCCCGAGTTGTCCCCGGACTGTTTCACAGCAACGTTGCTTTTCATGGACTGTTGGACAGATCCTGGTGCCTTATCTCGTCTTACCCACCTAGCTTCCTCTCTTCTTATGAACTGGTGTGCCTTTGAGTAGAAACGCTCCAGCGTAGTCGGAGGCTTTCCTGCCAACCAGTCTCCAAACTCGGAATCCGGATCCACACCTCTCATCACAGCCATTAGGATTGCATGATCGTTGGGATTACTGACTTCAGTTGCCGCAACATGGAACCTTTGTAAATATTCCTTCAATGACTCCCCAGGACTTTGGATTACATTTGACAAAGACATTATGTCCTTTGGACGAGTAGTGTGTATCCTGAACTGCTCAATAAACTTCTTTGCCAACTCCTCGAAATTGGATACGAACCGCGGAGGAAGTCGGGTAAACCACATAGTAGCGATCCCAGATAGAGTAATTGGAAAGCATCTACACTTGGTGGCATCATTTGCTCTAGCTGAATCCATCATCCATTCGTACCTCATGACATGCTGTCTGGGGTCAGTCTTTCCCTCATACGCAGGGATAATTGGAATACTAAACTTTCTGGGGTACGCCGCCTATAGCACAACATCTGTGAATGGAGTATGACTTCTTGATACTCCCCAATCATCATTTGATAAGCCCTGATTTTCTTTCATCAATTGCCTGACCACGGCTGTCAGATCTGGTGTCTGTATGGAAGGTGGAAGGTTAGAGTCCGTTCTACGTGACTGTCCATGCTGATGCCTCCTCTCCTGGCGATCTACCAAACGTGCGTCTTGAGGTTCGACATCGTTAGCGTTTTGATGGTCTGGGCCTCCAGCCTCAATCCGCACTCCGGTTCCGAAGTTTCCAGCTCTTGCTTGGTCACGGTCTCCAGCTGTTTGAACAACAGCATCTGCCCGCGCAGCTTCAGTCTTACGGCGTCTGCGCCTGGGAGGTTCATCAGAGGAAGTTGAGCTGTAAGATGAGGATTAAGGAGCGGGATTGCCCCCAGCATTCTGTTGCTGCTGTTGAGTGAGTTGTGCCATCAGGTTGGCGTTAGCTTGCATCTGCTCTCCTAGTTGTCTCCTGCTTTCCCTGAGTTCTCTCATCAAGTCGTTGAACTCTATTCTGGTGACAACTGGAGTCTGGTCCTGGGTGGCAATTCCTACACCCGGAATTGCTGGCTGATTGCTAGGTCCTGCTTGTTGCACGCTAGCAGTCTCGTGGGCATCCGCATTATGAGAAGTTGACCTTGTACGTGGTCTTGCCATTGTAGAGTTATTGGAATGAACTTTGAGTAGAATCAACGGATGTCCTATCAATGAGTCGGATCTTCTTTGGGGGATTTGTTCAATCCAGTAACTTCAAAGCAGATCCTTGAGGTCTGAGAATTCAACTCTCAATGAAAGCACCAAAGTGTTAGTACCAAAATTGGTCACTAACCTCGTAGAGAAAGATTATGTAGAGATATAAGTGATGAAGGTAAATTAAACAGAGAAGACAATGCTAATTTAAATGCAGAAAGTAAGAACACCAGATTTATAGTGGTTCAGCGTAATTGCCTACGTCCACTTTGAGATTAAACTTTATTGATCTTCTTAATGATTGATTACAAATACAATTCGTAGATCAAATGTTTGAATGAAGTTGCTAAGTCAAGAAGATGGATCTGAAAGATGGCAGAGTCTCCCCAGTGTTCTCCTAAAAAAGGTCCTTTTCACTGTGCCCCTGCCCCTCTATTTATAGACAAAGATGGGTTGGACTTCCCAGGTGGGCTCGGCAGCCGAACACTTTGGCCCAAATACTGTGGTCGCCGTATGCCGAACAAAATAGGCCGAACGCTAACGATGCCGAACCACCTTCTCTATGCCGAACAGTATGTTTGATGCGTGGGAAGAGTGGAATGAATGTCAGTCAAAGCCGAACGTGCCTTTGGCCGAACGAAGCGCCTGGTCGAACGTCGTCTATGGCCGAACGTTGGTACTGGCCGAACGATAGCTTTAACCAAACAATGCTTCTGACCGAACGTTGTCTATGGCCGAACGATGGCTCTGGCCGAACGTTTGCCTTTAGCCGAACGGTGTCTCTGGCCGAACGATAACTTTTGACGAACAATACAACCATGCCGAGCAGTTGTATACGCCGAACGCCTTCTGATGCCGAACGCTCCTGGATGCCGAGTACTCCTGGATGCCGAGTACTCCTGGATGCCGAACGCTCCTGGATGCCGAGTACTCCTGGATACCGAACGCTCCTAGATGCCGAGTACTCCTGGTGCCGAGTTCTCGTAGATGCCGAGCACTAGTTGCATGGTAAAATCTCCAGGAAATAACCACACTCTGATGTTTTCTACTGAGAGCATCTGCTACCTTGTTTCCTTTCCCAAAAGTATACTCGATACCGAAATCATAAGCTGCCAAAAATTCCAGCCACCTCTGCTGCCTCATATTCAACTCCTTCTAAGAGAATAAATACTTTAATGACTTATGGTCGGTATATAACTAAATCTCTCTCCCAAGAGATAATGCCTCCAAATCTTTAAGGCAAAAATCACCGCTGCTAACTCCAAATCATGAGTATGATATCTCACTTCGTACGGTCTAACCTGCCTAGATGCGTAAGCAATGACTTTACCCTTTTGCATCAACACTGCTCCCAATCTAGTCCCACATGCTTCTGTGTATACCACCAACCCTTGATTACCATCTGGAACTACTAACACAAGTGCATTGGTCAACAAATGCTTTAATTTAAGGAATGCTTCCTCACATTTGTGGGTCCAAACAAACTTCACCTCCTTCCTGGTTAGCTTAGTCAAAGGCGCCGCTATCTGTGAGAAATCCTTGACGAATCTCCAGTAATAGCCAGCAAGTCCAAGAAAACTCCTGATCTCGGTTACCGTCTCTAGTCTCTTCTAATTATTGACAACTTCGATCTTAACTGGATCAACTGATAATACCTCTTCTGAAACCACATGACCAAGAAACTTAACCTTTTTCTTCTAAAAATGACACTTGAAAAACTTCGCCTTTAGCAGATTCTGCCTCAGCGTCTCCAACACCACTCTAAGATGAATCCCATGCTCTCTTTCATCTCTCGAGCACACTAAAATGTCATCTTTGAATACTAACACGGACCTATCCATGTGCTCTATGAAAACCCTGTTCATCAAGTCTGCGAAGAAAGCAGGTGCATTTGTCAATCCAAATGGCATCACCAACCACTCAAACAAACCATTCCTAGTCCGAAATGCTGTCAAAGGAATGTTGTCCTCCGCCACTCTCAACTGATGGAACCCCATCACCAAATCGAATTGGTAGAACACTCTGGCTCCACTCAACTAATCAAACAGATCATCTATCCTCGGTAGAGGGTATCTATTCTTGATCGTCCTTTCGTTTTAACTTACGATAGTCGATGCACATCCTTAACGACCCATCTGTCTTCTTCACGAAAACTACGGCCGCTCTCCAAGGCGAACTGCTTGGTCTAATAAAATTCCTTCTTCTAGATCCACTAGCTGCACCTTCAATTCTTTCATCTCTGTCGGTGTCATCTTGCTAGGTGGTCTACTCACAGGTTCGCTCCTGGCATAAGATCTATCCAAAACCCAAAAATGTCATTTCGGTGGTAGCCCTGTGACTGGCTCAAACACATATGCAAATTCTCTTGCTGCCAGAACCTGACTAAGTTCATCTCCAACCTCCATGGCACTCAACAAAGCATAAACACTCTTACTGGAATTTTCCACTGTGAAGATGATTCGGTTATGACTTCTGGGTGTCTAAATTTTATTTCCCTATCCTGGCAAAATATCCTAGCCTTATACTTTCCCAACCAATCCATACCCAAAATGATCCCGAAATCTACAAAATCAAAAACATACGGACTGCATGCAATAGTATGACTTAACAAATCAAGTTCTAACTGGTCACATCTCATCCATAGAGTTGCATACTCTCCTATTAGATTTGCAACCCTTAAGGAAGTAACAAGGTATGTGGGTTCTATACATAACTTGTCAACCAAATACTGTGATATAAATGAATGTGATGCATCGGTATCAAATAGTACCCTAACTGGTATACTCTGAATCAAAATCGTACCTTCCATCATAGTGTTCCCTTTCTCTACTGTAGTAGGCCTAGAAGAAGATTGTGGTCCAATAGCAAACACCTTCCCTCAGTCCGCCCTGACTGGCTTTAGACGCTGGTTCTTATAATGTTTAACTTGGTCGCAGTTGAAGCATTTCACATTCTTCTTCTCCGCAGGCTTCTTTCTCTTGCCCGTCCGGCATTCATGAGCATAATGACCCTTCTTATCACACTTATAACACACCAAATCATCCTTTTCCTTCTTGGCAGCCTCCCCTTTCTGGGATCCTTTCTTCTTGAAGAATTTCCTCTTCTTTCCCTGAGGACCATAGGACTCAACTGCCTTCTCCCTAGCTGAAATAGCAAGCATCTCCTCATGAAGGATGGCCATCTCCACCACCACATTACAAGGCTCTCTGACATGAGTCATAGTCATTCTGCCTAGCTCTGGCCTTAATCCATGAATAAATCTCTCATTCCTCCTAATATCAGTGTCTACCAAAGCGTATCGAGAAAGATCAACAAACTTAGCAGCATACTCGATCATTGACATCTCTCCCTGAACAAGATCCATGAACTTCCTCATCAATGCTTACTTGGCAACCTCAAATAAGAACCTTTGCTCAAACCTTCTTCTAAAATCAGCCCATGTCAGCTCTTCCTCCAGAACTCCGGTTGTCACACTGTTTCACCAGTGAAGCGCTAACTCTTGCAACTATCTAGAGGCTAGCCTTCTCTTTTCTTCATCATCCAAGCCTAAATTAGTAAAAATACTCTCATAGTTCAAAAGCCAGTTCTCAACCTCAACAGCATCCTCCATTCCCATAAACGGCTTTCCACCCAGACTGGTGTAATCCCTGCTCAGCCTAGCATAATTATATCCAGCTGGAACTACATGATTAATTCTAATAACATTACCAGTAGCTCCTGCTTGCAAAAGATTGGCCAACAACTGATACACCATCCCCGCATCTACTGGTGGATTTCCAGCACCTACATTGGCTTCATCATTTTGGTTAGCATTAGCCCGTCGACCTTGATTTCATTGGGTATTAGGTCGAGCATTTCCATTGGTTGTGGTGCTTCCTCCACCTAGATTTCCTCTTCCGTTTCTTACTTCCATATCCTCTTTCTCGTAAATCTACATACAAGCCTTAGTAAGATACATAAGAATGGTCTAAGAGAGAGGGGAATACGTACTTAAATAAATAAATATATATATATATATATCTATATATCAAATACAAGTACGTTACTATAGCGTTACCCAAACCCCGATCATGTTTTCAAATTCATTGGATTATGATTCAAAAAAGCTTTTAGGTTTTACTTTTCTTTTAAAGTTTCATAAACCTATGCTCTGATACCAGCTTGTAACATCCCCCTACTTGGAGGCCCAAAACTAACAGCTACGGATGCTGCAGTCATCCATAGTTATTAATCTTCGACGACCAAATACGGCAGTGCTAGATTCATTGATTCACAGTTCACAAAAATATGGAAATTTTTTAGAAAACACATTTCCACATTCCATTCAAAATATTTGATGTTCATTACATAATCCCAAAATCGTTAACCACGTTCAACAAAATATAATTATTACATATACGCCAAGAGCAACATATGAAGATGCCCCCTTGGTTGATCAGAGTATATAGTAAGGCTAATAATTCTGCCTTTACATCCAAATACACAGTGGAAAAAGAAAACTCTGAATAACTAACTACCTCCTGCATGACATCGGAAGCTTTATTCGTCTAAGAAGAGAACCTAAAAACCTTAAATCTCAAACTTCTCAAAATCAATTGAGTACCCGAGAGTTTAAGGGAAAAACAAAAACTTCGAGTCAGACATAAATCCTGGTATGAATAATAATCTAACATCTCAATCCTTTTAGATATCTTGTGAGACCACACCGCTTAGCGGAGCATGTTTTCCCCTCAATAGTATTCTAAAACCTTTATAAAACCATATTCCGTGCTCCTGCATCCACAATGATTAAAAACATACATTTCAAAATATTATGATGCTATGAATATATAAAAACATTTAGGATTTCCCATCCCCAGTTTAAGTTGACACCCTATCATAAATCATAGTTTCTAGGATCACTATTATCCTATAAATTTTCATGGGTTTACTAATAACCTTTTTTCATTACACACGGACACCTTATACTATTTCATAGTTTTCATGGGATCACTAAGAACCTATAGGCCCCTGCCAATTAAGTTAATTAATTCATGGGTATTCCCTGAACCTATTAGTCATTCCAATAACTAATCCCTTATCCTAGTTTTCATGGGTTGACTAGAAACCTATGGATTTATCCAGTAACTCAGTTCTCATCCTAGTTGTCAATCATTGACTAGGAACCTACTGATGCCTCTGTTAACTTCTTTCTTAGCCTAGTTTTCATGGGTTGACTAGGAACATACTGACTGATGTCAGTTCTTAATTTGGATATAGTTTTCATGGGTTCACTACAAACCAATTATCCCCTGCCAACCTACCTTAATAGTTTTCATGGGTTTACTATGAACCTGTTGGTTACCTCCAATAACTACATAATCATAGTTTTCATGGGTTTACTATGAACCTATCTCCCAAACAACTTCAAGTTTTAGGCATCCTATACTTTGGTCTCCCTGACTCCCTGGATGCAATTCTACTCATTCAGGAGTTTTTTTTTGAAACTGAGTTAAATAAGTCCCAAGCCCACAAAGTGGAAACGAGTAGGAAACCCGAACAACACACCCTGCCTCACCCTCATATATCTAACCCTAAAATAGATAGGGCAAACAATACAATGCCTCTAGAAACTTCAACACCAACAAAGAAAGAAAAATGGTAGACAAAATATAGCCTGCGATCCATAAATCAATAAAAGATAAGCTTCAAGGAGGCTTCCACTCCTTCGTAGCTTTGTAGCTCAACCCTTGAGTCATTGGAATAGGGCAAAAATAGCTTTGATGGGCTATTTTTGTCTTCGTGTCCAAAAAGCTGGTCGCTTTACTATCAAAATATCATTGAGCTTTGGATTTGAGGAGATCTTAGTGGAAGCAGCCAAGTTTGAGGATTTCGTGAGTAAATCAAAACGAGTTGCTTTTGTTTCAGCTTCAAGAAGACGCGTAGCATTGTTAGCCATAGGAACCTCAAGCTTTGTAGCAGTTGGATCCATAGTAGATGGATCTAGTACTGGATGAAGTGTAGTGCTAGATTCTCCTTTAGCCCAGTCAGATAAGTGATAGATCTGGTTATTTAGCATGCTTAAGTAAAAGGAATCTCCTAATCTTTGATCATTGATTGCCAGAAGGAACTTGTTGTCTTGGTCCATACGTCTACAACACCTCCTATTTGAATCAGGTAAAAAATTACTAAAATTAGCGTATGATTCAGTTAGATAGATGGAATTATAATTAACAATAGCCTTGTTACTTCCCTTGCAGGCATTGGGTTGTGATTCAAAGGGAGCATCTCCAGTAATTTTGTCTGTGCTTTTCTTTTGAAACAAATCAGATAAGTGACTATTGTTACTCTTAAACTTAGCTCTTAAGCCAGTAGCACTTGACTTGATGATTCTGTTTGAAAGGTGCCATTTGTATTTCTGCAATGACTCGGGGTTGAAATAGGGGTAATTCCTATTCAAATCAGGCAAGTAATCAATACTATTAGTAATAGGATTATTTATATCGTTTGATTTGAAACTAACAAAATTATGGTTACTTCCCTTATAGGAATGTTTTCTGGTTTGGATACTGGAGTGGCCGCCTTCAACTGGAGCATTGGTACTATGATGATTTGGTGGCTTTCTTAAACAGCAATTGCTATTAAGTTGAAGGGAAGACTCGGTGGGAAATTTTCCCCTTTGTAGGTATTCCTCAACTGATTCTTCGAATTTTTCAGAATCATAGATAATGTGACTTTGGTTGGTGATGTTGTTTGACTTGCTAGCCTTTTGAAAAATAATGTTATATTCAATTCCAATGGCCTTACATAGTTGGATGCTATATGTTTCTATTTTATTGTGAAGTCTATTGTTTCTCTCTTTCCATAAAAAATAAACAACTGTAGTAAGAACTACAGTTTCTTTGTTGAATTCTGTTTTCCTATCTTTGAAAATTTTCTGAATATGATGGATGCTATCTCTGATAATTTGGAGAGCCAAGTGTTGATTAAGGTTGATTTTCCTTTTAGCTATGAACCAATTGTGTCTTGAATATTGGCAGTCAAAGAAGAGATGGTCTATATTTTCAATTTCTATTTTGCAAAAAAAGGCAGGTGATGTTTCCATTGCTTTTGTCCCATTTTGCACATTTTTCTCTGGTTGGTAATCGGTTTAGAATTGAAAAGTATGTGAAGAAAGCCATTTTTGGGCAATTAGCTGAATTCCAAATAGTTTTGAACCAGTCTACTTCCATTTCCTCTCCTTTAAAGAAATCCCAGGTGTTTTTGAAAGAGAATTTTCCTTTTGATGATAATTTCCAACTCCAAATGTCTTCATCTTGACTTGAACCAATTACAATTTACTAATTGTGGAGTTAAAAATGGAAGCTGCTAGTTGTGATTGTGTGTTCCAAGATGAATTTTGAATGATGCTATCTACTTTTGCTTTGGCTTTTCCAAAATAATAGAGATTACTCCATCCTATTAAATTGATTAGAGATTTACCATTGATCTAATGATCACACCAAATACTTGTTTGACTGCCATCTTTGAATTTTCTTTCTATTAATTTTGCACCTATTTCCCTGCATTTAAGAATATTTTTCCAAGCATAAGAGTAATGGTTTTCTATAGGCATGGACCAGAAATTTTTGTTTTTGACATATTTAGATTTCATCCATTTGGCCCAAAGAGATTTGCCTTCAATAAATTTCCAGAATAGTTTGTAGTTGCAGGCTTCATTTATGTCAGCAAATTTTCTAGTTCCTAAACTACCAGCTTTCTTTTTTTGTGATTGTTTTTGAAGAGATGTTGTGAAATTTCCCATTCCAAATGAAGTTAGCACATAGTTTTTCAATTTTCTCCATAGCTTTAATTGGGATATTGTGAGATTGCAACCAGTACATGCCAACTGCTGTGATGACTGTATGGATGAGTTCAACACTTCCTGCAATTGATAGCAATTTATTGGACCAATTATCCATTTTACTTTCAAAATAATATCATGTAGTTTGGAACAGTCTCTTTCTTTGATTTGATTACAACTGAGAGGGAGTCCTAGGTATTTGATAGGAAGGTCACTTTGTTGAAACTTTAAGATATTTAGGATCACCTTCTTGTTTTTACATGCTTTACAAAAATATACCTTGCTCTTATTTTCATTAATTTGAAGACCAGCATGATATCCGAGGCTGTCAAAAATATTATTAATGATTACAGCATTTTGAGTGTCTGCATTCAAAAAAATTAATAAATCGTCAGCATATAATAGATGAGTAATACAAGGAGTAATTAAATTTACTGGTTTTAGATTTTTATTCAACTGCTCCTTTTCCATTTGTAATGAAAGATATTCCATGGCTACGGTAAAAAGGTAAGGAGATAAAGGATATCCTTGCCTTATTATTTTATTACTATAGATAAATCTACAAGGGGAACCATTAATGAGAATGTAATATGTTACATTGCAAATACATTCTTTAACTAAGTTGCAAAATTTTTCATTGAAACCTAGTTGTCTCATCATAAAAATTATAAAGTTCCTATATGTTTTATCAAATGCTTTATGTAAAATGCACATATTATTTTTTCCAGATTGATTAAAATTCCTTAATAACTCATGAGCTAACAAAGTATTCTTAACAATAAATCTACCTAGTATGAAAGCATTTTGGTTCTCAAAAATAAGAAAGTTTAAAAATATTTTAATTCTATTACTTAAAATAGAGGCAATACTCTTATATAAGAAATTGCAATAGGCTATTGGCCTATGATCCCAAGGCAGTTAGGATTTTTAGTTTTTGGCACTAAAGTAATGAAAGTATGATTTATGGTTTTCAAAAGCTTGCCAGTGGAGAAAAATTCATTGATAGTCTCAAAAATCATGTTTTTCAATTCATCCCAATGAGTCTTATAGAATTTGGCCCCAAAACCATCAGGGCCAGGACTTTTTTCTTCCTTAGTAGAAATTTTTTTTATTTAATGTCATCTAAACAAATTGAATCAAGTAGTATTTCCTCACTGTTAGTATGTTGCAAGAATTTAGGGGTGATATTAGGGAAAGTACCTGGACTCCCTACAGAATTAAACAAATCAGAGAAGTACAAAATAGCTTCCTTCTCCAAATGTGAGGCTTCATTAATAATAGACCCATTGCTATTAAGTAGTTTTCCTATGTCATTACAGTGTTTTCTGCTAGACATTTTGGCATAGAAAAATTTACTAGGCAAGTCTCCACTAGTAAGCCAGTTTACTTTGACTTTCTGCCTAAGATTAACAACCTCAATATGGAGAGATTTGGAAATCTTTCTTTGCATATGAAAAAAATTGTTTATAGTAACAGGGTCTGAGCAATCTAAGTCAAAACTGTCTTGCAATCTCACACATTCCTCTCTGATGTGATTGATTTCATTGTTATTTTTATTAATATTCTAAGTTTTAAGTTTAGACTTAGTATGTTGGAGAAGCTTCCTAAACTTAAACTGAGCAGAACCCTCAGTTGTAAACTGGAAATAGTTTTTTGAGTAACTATTTATATTCTTTGTCATAGACCCAACCATTTCTAAATCTAAAAGGGAAATTATGCTTGATAGTACTGTCCTGAGAAAAGATAAGCTGAATAAAGGTATGATCACTAGTAGCTTGGGGTAAAGTATAGCATTTATAATTAGGAAATTGATTAATAAAATTATGGTTTACTAAAATTCTGTCTAGCTTACAATGAATATTTCTAAATTTACCTGATTTCCAAGTTAATTTATTTCCTTTAATAGTGGGTTCAATTAATCTAGTTTGAAAAAGAAAATTAGAGAGAAATTCCAGTTTCTTAAAAGGAATTGGAATTCCACCCCTTTTTTCAGAAGCTTTCATAACAGTGTTAAAGTCCCCCATGATAATCCAAGGGAAAATAATGTTATGATTTAATTGTTCCAAAGAATTCCAAAGTAAAATTCTTTCTTTTTTCAGAGTTAGAAGCGTAAACAAAAGTAACATATATTTGAAGACCTCCTTTATTTTTAAAATAACAGTGTATAAATTGAAAATTAAGTGAATAATGGCATAGCTCCTAAATGTTAGGGTCCGAAATAGCAATAATCCTACCATTACCCCCATAGAGTTATTATGAATTATATTCGAATTGTTAAGATATTTGTAATGAAAAAGATTTATATTCTTTTCAGAAAGCTTATGTTCCAAAATGCCAGCTAAGGTAGGCTTATTAGAATGCAATAAATTTGAAAAATTCAATTTCATTTCAGGGGAATTAAGTCCCCTAACATTCCAAGAAATTATAGACATGATTAAATATATAATAAAGGATATGCGAAAGGATATCACAGCAGCTATAGTGAAAGATAATTGCTAACTTCTATGCTTTCAAAAGCTTTCCCTCCTCTTTTTTTGCAGTCTTTTCTGCTTTGAAATTTTTAAGAAATCCACCCATTCAGGATGTTTGATGATATATTTCTTCTAAAAGGATTTTGTATTTGTACTGTCAACAGTATCATTATTCATGATATCCTGTATATTCTTTTTTCCAGCTTTTTTCCTTTTGTTGCTGATACGAGAAGAAGAAGAGGAGGGTAGGAGGCCTACATTCTCTAATAAGGATTCAGAAATGACTGAGCCCTTAAGTAGGTAGTTTTTAGACGAGATTGTAGAGATTTCCTTTTGTATATCTTTTGAGCTATTATCTGTAATTTAAATTGCTTCTTCTTGCTGGGGGAAGAATCAAGAACTGTACATTATTACCCCCATGACTTTGTGTTTGGTTTTATGTGATTTCTTTTATATTTCCATTTGCAACTAAGTTATTAGTAGAACCGGTCATTTCCTTCTGCTGATCTGTATCCATGGCAACATTAAATCTTGATTCATTCTCCTTTGTGTTTTTTGAAATAGCTTGAAAAATTGGACTCTCAGATTGCTCATCAATACTAATAACATCCATATCATATTTTGAGATTTCTGGATTTGCGATATTTTCCTTATTTCGAAAGATTTGAGTATTATCTAATAATGAAATATTATCAAAAACGGGTGGGATTTTAGAAAGATTAATTGTTTCAGAGATAACAACATTTGAGACCAGATGGCTCTTTTCTTGATAAGAAAGATGATGCTCATTTCTTAGATTTTCTTAATCTGGCAATTTCCTCAAAACAGTATTGAGATTTAAATTTTCTTTTTCTTTCCAAACTGATTTGAATGAGCAAGCTTCTGTGAGATGTCCATAGAAAACACATTTCATACACCTTGGTGGGACCCATTTATACTCGATTTTCTGTATAATGTTTTCTCCATCATGTATAGTGATGTAGGCAAGATCTGGTTGATCATCATTGCCTTTGATTTCAACCAAGATTCTTACATAGCTAAGTCTGGTCTCATTGGCCGTAGGCTCATCTAGCTTTATCGGATTGCCTACAGCACTAGCAATAGCAACAAAAGCATCCTTGTCCCATAATATGAGATTTAATTCTTGTAGCCTTATCCAGATTGGATAAGTAGAAAGTAGATCACGATCAAGAGCCATTTTCTTGTCCCACTTTTTCAAGATTTTAAGCTTTTCTTTAATAAAGAATGGGCCATTTTGAATAACTTTGTTGCTGTTAGATTCATCTGAGAATCTAATGATAAAAAAACCATTATTTCAATTGTAGATCTCAAAATTTCCAACTGAGTTCCATGTTTTAAACAAAAAAACCCTGAAATGATGATAGTAGGGATGAGATCCAAATACATAGTCTACTATAGAACTGCTCCATTTATCCACGGTTCTTCAGTTAATCTTCTCTTTAACAACAACAATTTTCTTATCTCCTAATTTGATAGGAGCTGAATAATTCAGATCTACAATAGTATTAATCCCGCCTTTCTTAACTAACTCTACCCGAGAAGATGATGGTTTTGCTAGATTGGTAGTGTCAATGAATGAGTTCTTGAGGCATTGAGGGCCTGTTTGTTCCCTATCTGTTGATGATTATAATTCTGGTTGATTCTTTGCCCTTTGGGCTGTGATCTTGCTGGAATATTAACTGTATGCTCTTGCGTTAGCCTCTGAGATCTTGTTGGTTGACCCTTGCAGTGATTTCTGACCATTTGAAAACCTTCATTTTCTTGGTCAGGAGGCTTATCCTTATGATTTGAGAGAGAAGAGAGAGGAGGAGGAGCCGGAGAATCAAGGAGGGGAGGAGAAGATCCTTTAGAAATCTGATCGGGATTATCATCAAAAATTGGGTTATTTTTTATGGTCATGGCAGCCATGGTTGTGAGCTTTTTTACCTCCTTTTTACAACTCATTCAGGAGTTTAATCAATTTATATTCACTAATGGGTTAACCTAGCTGGTTCTTCTACACCTTTTCCCCCAGAATCCAGTTATGGGTTCTTTATCATGTGAATATATTCATATTTGAAGAAGCAAACATAACCATTTAAAAATACCATCCATGTGGATTTAAGGTTCTTGAAATACATTTCATATAAAACATAGTTATTCCCTTTAACTTATATTTTTATCAAGGCAATACTTCTTTAAATTCACATAATTAAAGTCGTTTCAAAATTCCTTTATTTAACCATAGGTTTTTCCTTTAAAATTTGAGTTTGGGTTTTAAAACCTTTCGAAACCTTGCTTCCGACCACATTGGATGACCTCCTTCGAAAGCATAAAAATCTATTTTTAAAACACTAGGCTCCTACCTTTCAAATACTTTAAAACATCTCTTTCGAAACCTTTCGACCATGTTAAAGCATTATCATATAAGTATAGAAGCATAACTTCGAAACCATTTGAAAGTACCCTTTCGAAAGCATTGGGTTTATACTTAAAACATCATTTTGGGTCATAGTGAACATAGGTGAAAGCATCTCTTTCGAAACCATTCATTAATACAAAAAGTATTGGGAAAGCTTGATGGTGTCGAAACCATCCTTTCGAAAGCATTAAAACACTTGGGTAAAACAATTGAAGGTTGGTTTCGAAACCCCTTCCGGAACCATTTCCTTCGAAACACCTAATCCCTTCCAAAAGCATTAGGAAGTGGCTTGTATTTATAAAATAATTGAACCTTTTGACAACATTGATGTCTTTAATGCCATCGGTAGGTCATTAATTCACAGAAGGTTTTTGACTTGGTCAAAACTACCCCTTCCAAAAGCTTTAAACAAAATCTAAGTATCTCTTTCGGAAGCTACTTCTTTAAAACATAGGCGACGACTCTCTTTCGAAAGCCTCTTTGAAATACTCTTTCAAAACCATTGGATTCAACTACTTCGAAACCCATTTATAAACTGTCAAGCGCTTTTCTTTTAAAACAAAATAAAACAAAGGAACCATCCCCTTCGAAAGCTACCTTTCGACACCCTACCTTCCGCCTTTCCCCAATCCACTATGTACCATTTAAATGATACCATATGTATTGGTTTACTGGATTCGACCTAGAAGGTTTCAACTAGGTTGGAGGCAGAAGGTCTGAGTCGGAGGGTCCTTCTAAAGAAGGCGGAACCCCTTTTTCCAAGAAAAAAGGTTATTTTTACCAAATAAAGTAAACTATTTGTAACTAACTTGCCCACTTGTAAACACATGATTGGTTACATTAAACTTTTCAAATTATTTTACTAAAATTTGCCACATTTTCTCAGATCTACAAACATGCTAACTTTTAACAATTAAGCCCTTCCTATTAACAAAACAATTAAATCATTTAGGTCCTCCTTTCAAAATAATTTAATTTCCATACTAAATCACTTAGTAAAAATCTTCAAAAATTCCAGAAATTCACTTTAATCATGTTATCTAACATATCAATATTTTAGACCCAAATTCTTAATATATTTTCTAAAATAAATTTATAAACCCAAATAACCATATTTTTCTTTGAAAATTCATAATTAATTCTCCACGGCTTGGAAAATTATAAAAATTGAAACCCAACTCCAAAATCATGTTTATTTTTGGCAAGCCCAGGCGGTTTTATAGTGGACCGTCCACTTTTTATTACGAACGTAATAAAACATTTAAGTACAGGAGTAAGGTAGAACACCTTAACTATTAAAGAAAATACAGCACATGAATGTGACAGAGGTTATACAGCTACTATAAATAACCTAACGACAAGGTCTCCTCAGAAGAGAAAGGAGCACCATCGTCTGCATTCCCCTGGGTAGAAACCTCAGGAACAGACCCAACAATACGAGCAAAAGGGCGAAAGAACACTGCAAGGCTAGAGTCATAATCCATAGAATCAAGAGAGTATATAAAAGATCGGTCCTAAGAAGCATCAGCTAACAAGACAGCATTCCTACTAGCAAGGTGACCATTCGTAGCGAAAACCAAGGAATCGCCAGATATACTGTAACGTAGACATCTGAGGTCTAGAAGATCATCCGAAATAAACCCAAAAAATAAGTCATCTATTGGGTTATATCTCATATCAGATTTGTGATCAATCCAGCATCTTTCGGATTCATCCCAAACAACAGGCAACCGCTGTTGCACAGAAACAGAATCAGCAACAGGAGTAGCAACAACATCTTCAAAGACCACGAGATCAATGGCAGAAGGGAAAGACGGCCTAGGGTTAGGACATGGAGGATGAACCGGCTCAGGTAAAGGCAAAACAGGATGATATACAAATTGCGAGGAAGAGGATGGAACCTTAGGAACCCATTTCCTAAGCGGGGGATGAGGCAGAGGGATTTTGGCAGCCGCCGTGGAGACAGCTGAATGCTTGCAAGCTATAGCAGGGTGGCCAAAAGAATGATAGGAGGTACAAATGTCCGGTACCCATCCATAATGTAACGTTTCTAAATTTTCGACTTCCGAAAATCGACATTAATACGTCCATTGTATCAACTGCCGAGCAATCGAATGTTGGAAAACCGAATTGTTATGGAGAAAAAGAAGAGGTAGAAGAAGACAGAAGAAAAAGAAAGAAGAAACAACAGCAAAACACAGAACAATATCAGAATTTTACATATCGCAGTGGAACAACATATAATAGATAAATGAATAATCTTTAAATCAAAGAACTATATCAGTTTATACATTACATCATCATCAGAGTTTACAACAACAATACAACACTGGACAGTTATATAAACTTGTCCTCATACAGAATACACAGCGGAATAAATAATATCATATACAAGTGGTACGTCTCGCCATCCAGCTCGCCACTTGAGCTCCAAAGCCTCCTGAATCCAGAATGACCTGATAACCTGACTCTTGGCTGCCCGTGTGGAAAATGATGGGCACCCAGAGTTTAGGAAAGGAACAATAAACTCCAGGTCCGTCATGGGACTGGTGTGAGAACTTAAAACAGTTATTTATCTTTAAAACAACAACAACAAAGGAAGTGGAAAATATCCGCAATGCTTTTGGAAAATGAAACTACCATAAGACCTCCCGCCACACACACAATGCAAACGCAGAATTGGAGGAGATTTCTTCTTATGATAGTCAAACATGCTTACTACGCAAAATCATTTGATTTGATATTATTATTAGCGCATAGTGCAGAAAACATTTCGAAAGTATAATATCAATCTTAGCCACCATACAACCATTATTGTATGCCTACTATAGCTACCATCTAAACAGTGGTGACCACCATAAGTAAATGGCAGGTTCTACAACTAAAACCGTACAAGGTTCGTATTGTTTCTTTGGATTTTCCAACAAATGGTCAGGCTAAGGAACTTCCTTACACCGAAATAGAAACGCCTCAGGGAAGACGCCCCGAGAGTCAACCTGCTCTCTGCAAACACAAGGCCGACGCTACCTCATGCTATACAGTTGTAACTAGGTAGCTAACACACAAGCTATGTCATCCCCCGGTCATTACCGACCTTTATCCGAGGATCCTCAACTACAAAGCAACAACCACAAAGTATAATAAATTTGTAGCATCAACATAGGTAAAATATCTGGGCTCCATACCATGATATCACCTTTTATCCAGAAGGAAATGACATACCCTAGGGGCGCGACCCCTAAAAACCATGCCGCAACATTCCTGTTTCGACCATTACCGGGTTGTGAGGCTCGACGAAGTCTCGTCCACAAAGCTACGCTTTTTCACAAAGCCACGCTTTTTCACAAAGCCACGCTTTTTCACAAAGCCACGCTTTTTCACAAAGCCACGCTTTTTCACAAAGCCACGCTTTTTCACAAAGCCACGCTTTTTCACAAAGCCACGCTTTTTCACAAAGCCACGCTTTTTCACAAAGCCACACTTTGATCAACAAATGATCAACAGCACTTCGTATGCCACATTAGCAAATTGGGAATGTATCACTAGTAACCATCAACTACATAACCTCTGAGCTCGTACGTCTCAGAGAAGGGTTTTAAGCTAAGAGAATAAATTCTCTGCCACCAACAGAAATGTATTTGATAGAAACCAGCTTTACATCTCAAAGTGTAACGTCAGACACACATCCATACAAGTCCGTTCTGGGATCGAACGGAACCGAAGGCACTTCCAAAGAAGCCCTTGCAATTCGGGTATTCACTAATCACGTTCGGACTTCCCATCACAAGAAGAGTGATATAAATCTCTATACCGGAGCAACTCGGTGCAGAGACATTCGATAGGTTGTCCTTTCATTTTCGAAAATATCCAGTCTTCAACCCCGGTCTTCAATACGATCCATATCATCGTATCACTAATTCGGAATGGGTTATATGACACAAAGGTCTTTTCCCAGCTAACCCGAATAGTGAGCATAATATTTAAAACATATGGATATAGGGATTTCAATTAAGTCACAACTTATTACCAAATCCTTTCTTTCAAATGGTTTAAACAAATTACCATTTTAATTCTTTAAACAAAAAGATTTACTTCACAAAGTTTACCTAGTTTCACAAAGATTCATTCACAGATTTCCAAATCAATTTCCATTTCAATTGGATTAACCTATTAAATCTTTAAATTAAGATTTAATTTATAGCTTTCAAAACTATTCACAATTCAAGTCTTTTATAATATAAATGATACACCTTTTAAAATCTTCTTTGATTTCAAAATAAAGCTTAATCATCTTCACAAAGGTTAATTCATAGTTTTTCCAAACTATTTACAATTCAATTTTCAACTTGAAATGTTTCGATACAAATTGGAAATCTTTTCACTTTATGAAAGCTATTATTATTTGAAAATGGATAGTTTTTGTTTTGGGAAAAACTGGTTACAATTACACAGGTTAAAGCCATCTAAGTAAAAATCTTGGATTTAAATTTAAATTTCCAAAACCATATTTTAAATGGTTAAAAACCCATATAAACACCTTTTATAATTTATACAATCTTTTAAACCATAATTCCAAATTCATTGAATTCAATTTCAAAATATTGAATTCAAATTTTAAATCAAATGATTTAAATTTCCATTTTATTAAGTTATTTAAAATAATTCTTATTTTTGAAACTCATTTTCACAAGCTTTCAATTCCAATTCCAAAACTATTTTGGATTCAAAAATTCAATTTCCAAAATCGATAAAAATCTGTGACTTAACCGATTTCCACGTGAAATCCACATTTGTGTGTGTATTGTGTAGTCCACGGTTTAACACAATAGTGCAACAACATTCAACCATCATAAATCAAATATAACAATATAATTTGATAAGCGGTATAACTATAACGCTTATCTTTCATTCACAGATCACAGATATATATATATATATATATATATATATATCACAGATAAACAAATCACAGATCAAAACACAAATCAGGATATATCACAAAACATCACATATTTGGGATATCAAACAATTCAACATCCAATATAATCCAAACATCCATAAGTAGGATTACTTTAATTATCTGACTAATTCAAAGTCAGATAAATTTCCAAAGTTATTTCCTTTTTTTAAAATAAATTTCTTTATCTCTTCAAATCTATTTAAAACCAATTTTAAATAAATCCTTTAACTTATAAATAATATTACCCGTAATCCATTTATTAAGGCTTTTTCCCAAAATTTGGAATTTAATTCAACATAGTCCAAAAATAAACTTTTATCTTTTTAAACTCCTTTTAATATTTATCCAATTCTCAAAAAAAAAATTTCACAATAGATTTTCAACTTGAATTTCAAAAATCCAATTTTATTTATTTCTGGTATCCAACGATACCAAAAATATATTCGACTAAATTTTAGCCTTCAACAATTCCAATTCACAAATATAATCACACGGAGATTATAAATAATCCACACACGACATATGAAACAAATTCAAATGTTTGAGGAATCCAGTTGGATCCCTCCAACCTGTTTCCCTACATCCACAGATCTTAGCATAATACCAATTCCACTTCGATGTGGAATATCGTGGTATATGGGATTTATAAAATACTTTCCGCTATTATGCGGCGCAATAGGGTCTCATCTGCTATATAATGCGGGAAATCAACTCCAAATACATATATAATACCAATTCCACTTCACGGTGGAATTATCGCGGTATATGTTTTTAATAAATAACCTCCGCTTAATATGCGGCGTATAGGGTCTATTACAGCACAACAAATAACAATCATCATCCAATCACACAATCAACCAATTTTAAATTCAACTATTTAAAATTTAAATCGAAACACAATTCGATTGAGTGAGGAGTTCTCACCTTGCTTCCAAAAACAGTTGCAGTATTTTATTTCGAATAAAATTAAACGCACGTTTAATTTTACCCAAAATTCAAAGTAGCTCCAATCGACTTCAATCCTTTCCATTGCGTAGTGATCGACAAAAAAAACCCAACGCAAGTCGTTTCGTCAAATTCCGACCTCGTATCACAAAGTTATGATAATTTAAAGTTTATACGAGTTAATATATATAAATTTACAATCTTTTTATTTAATTTTCAAACCCTACTTCAGATCTGCCGTTGATTTTCCCTTTGACAATCTGGGCCGCGTCCCCTATTTCTTCCCCAGGCTAAAAAAACGCACGCACGCGAATAACCCAAACGCCGCCGTTCTTCAACGAATTTTCACGATCAAATCACTCGCTTACAATTCGATCAGAGACCACCGTGTCGTAGCCCATCACGAACTTCCCCACCGCCTACAACCAAGTGAAGCTCGGCCTCCCCCGTGTGTAGAAAAATGCACACGAACTTTGGATGTTTGTGGTCGATTTGCCGTCGATTGGCTCCTCTATTTTCAATCATGACCGTTGGATCGATAGATCAGGACGCACTCTACAATATTGCAGAAGGAAGTTTTATGAATTGGTTGATGGATTTGAAGATAATTGAGGTGGAAGATGACAAGTTTTTGGCCACTGAACGTTTGCTGGCGGCTAGCCCTAGAAGCTTTAGGGTTTAGTGAAAAATGAGAAAATCTAGGGGCTTTTATAGAAAATTTATCGACACTATTCATCGAAAATTTTTCGAACTCCAAACGAAATGTGCCGACTGACGTTTCTAAGGTTTTACCCATGTTCCAAACAAAATGGAACGTGTTTCAGGAGCTAATTCGGTCATATGTGCGGGTTACGGAATTAAACGATCAATTTAAATTAAATCGATTTAAAATGATTTCTATGCGTTTTGGCTCGCCCCGGACAAACCGTAAATCCGATTGACACGAAATTTGAAATCTTACAATAGTTTCACATTACGGATCCGATGAAATAAGTTTCGTCGAAATTCGAGACTGTTTGAAAAATGACTATTTTCACTCGTCAATTAAATATTAAAATATTCAATTTTCACAAATTAACTTTTAATTCAATTTTAAAAGTTTACAAACATCATTCTAACTCCAATATGATTTAATATAACTTTATAAATCATTTTTAATCACATTAAACCCAATTTCCGATTATTTCTGGAATTTCAAATATAAAATTGTCGATTTAATTATCCAATTAAATCACTATATTCGAAATTAAATTTATTTGACTTACAAATCTTACTTTTTTTTTTTTTTTTAGCAAGGCTAGCCGGCTTTATAGTGGGCCGTGCCACTGTATATAAATGAAAAAACAGGTGCTCTGCACATGCACAGAACAGCTATACGGGCAGCAAGCCCAAAACGAAAAAATAAAATAAAAAGAGAGCACAGGAGTTAGACAAAATGCCTAAACTACTAACACTATGACTAAGCTTCCTCAGAAGAGGGAGAACAAACACGACCATCAACCGGAGATGGACCAGTAACATGAGAAAAACCCGCAAAAAGAGCAGCTAGATGAGGGTCATAACCAACAGAGTCAGGGGAGTAAATAAATTTCCTATCCCAAGTGACATCATAAAACTTACTTTTGTTCTCCTCGCCAATTGCACCAACCCTAGTAAGGCACAAACCATCTCCCTCAATATGGTAGATAAGATACCGGCTCTCACCTCCAACTTCACTGATAAAAGCATAAAAGATATCTCGCTCAGGTGAATATCTCATATCAGAAGGTAAATGAATCCAAGCACGTTCATCAGAATTCCATGAAATGATATCAGACGAGGTAGCTGAAGGGAGATCCTCCAAGACCGAAGGAGGAGAAACAGTAGTAGGAGCTAGAACTGGCGGAGAAGTAAGAGAATCCACACAAACCGGATTATCAACAGGAGGATCTACAGAACTAGCATCAGCACTGGGAGCTACCGGAGCAACAACAACGGGGACAACAGGAGAGACCTTCGGAACCCACTGCCGAGCAGGAGGACGAGGAAGAGGCAACCGAACAGCTAGGGGAACAGTCGATGAAGAACAAGAATCTGCAAGATGACCAAAGGACTGACAAGACGAACAAATCTCAGGTTTCCAACTATAACAAACTCTGACCTCAGCAACGTGGCACTCATCTAATCTGACCTTCAAAACGTTAGGCAGAGGTTTGTTAGGAGTAATCTCGATTAGTGCTTTAGCATAGACTAGTTTCTTTCTGGCCACAGTATTTGCATCGTAACATATTACCTTACCCACAAGACCAGCTAGCCAGTCAATCCCAATAAGAGGCTGGAGAACAGATGGAATATGCGAAAAGTGAGCCCAAACAGGAATAGATAGAACTTGCGCCTTAGCACGATCCACAGTAGGACTCCAAGTAGTAATAATAAAAGGCTTACCATCAATAAGAATGGGGTCGGCCTCAAGAATACGAAGCCGTTCATCACTACGCGAAAATTTAAAAAAGAACATTTCGTTATCAAAGTGAACACTCAAACCACCCCTTGGCTTCCATGCAGAGTTGCACCTTGCCTTAACAATATGATAGGGAGGATTGGAGTCAAGAAAGAAACCAACCAAGTGGTCTTTCCAAAAATCAACACCGGCTTCGATGACCTCCGATGGCGGGATCAACACCCCCTCATGCTCAACAATATCAAAGAGGCGCGGCGAATGCACACCGGCATTAAGAGGCATCTTGGAAAATAAGGATGACCACTTTTGGACAGGACGAGGCGGGGCAGGAACCACCAAATTCCCATTCGAAACAGCAGACAGAGGATTAGTGTCAAGAGCATTTCCACAAACACCTGTAGTGCAACCTTGAGAAACACCAAATGAAGCGTGGGAGAGAACATTCGTATCAATAAAACTAACATCTTGGGCTGTTTCCCCTACACTACCAGTATCAATAGCAATACCAGGTTTCTCAGCAAAAATTAAAGACCCAGACTCGGTTTCAGACCACGTGGACTTATCTCTACTCGACAGAAACGGCGAGAGAGGGGATGGAACGAGAGGGCAGTCAGGAACATGACTAGGTAGAGGGAGCGAAGAAGCAATATCAACCAGAAGATTGGCCATCGGGTTGTTACAGGCAGTAGAGTCAGAAGTAGCACACCCAGGGTTCGTCGACGTAACACGCGGAGCTGCAGCAGAAAGCACAATAGCACTGACACCACACGGGGCAGTAGGCAGAGCAGGCTTCTTCTTCTTCGTCATTGAAAAGGAGACGAGGCGAAAGACAGGAGCAGAAAGCCAAAGGAAGAAAATTAGACACCAAAACGCGGAGCTGCCATTTTTTTTTTTTGAAGCCTTTTTAGGTTAAGCACCTTTTTTTTACTTACAAATCTTACTTGTTAATATTTAAAATCAATTAAATATACGAATTTCAAATGACAGAAATTCTGGGTAGTTACACATAACGTATACGAACATCCACAACATGCCCAACAACAAGCTGAACCTTAATAGAGGAGGGGAGAAGTTTATCAGGGGTAATTTCAATTAGCTCCTTAGCATACATCATTTTTTCACGAGCTGCTGTATTTGAGTCAAAGCATTTCAATTTTCCTATGCTATAAGCAAGCCAATTCAACCAAAGTAGCGGTTGTAACACAGAAGGAATATGTGAAAAATAAACCCAAATGGGTAATGAAAGAACCTATTCACGAGCACTAGCTACTATTGGGGTCCATGGAGTGACAATAAAAGGTATACCATCAAAAAAAGTAGGCTCTGCTTCAAAAACGCGACGACGTTCCTCAGAGGAGGGGAATTTAAGATAATACAAGGAGTCAACCAACAGCACACGTAAGTCACCACGTAGCTTCCAAGACCTACGGCAAACTTTTGGCGCATCGTGAAGCTGGTGATTAGGATCCAAAAAGAATCCTACAAAATAATCTGACCAATAGTCCATTCCAGCTTGCATAACAATAGGGGGAGGAATCAAAACTCCATTTTCTTCAACGATTTCAAAATCAATATGTTTATAGTCTTGAAATGACCCACCTACATTCTACCCTAATTTCATAAGGATTTTTTTTTTACTTCATCAAAGGGAATTTAAATCAAATAGAAATCAAAATGCCATACAAGCTATTGACATAGCCACTTGTTTCTTTTTAAATAGGCAAATTAGGCAAAATCAGCAGTTCAGACGTCTAAATTCTTATGACAGGCGTCTAAACTTAATAACAGACGTCTAACTAATTATGACAGACGGCTCAGAGATCTAAAATTGAAACAGAGAGAAAAAGACATTTTGAACTAAATTCAGACATCTAATTTTTTTTGTGACAGACGTCTACATTTAACCTCAAACGTCTAAATTATTTTGACTGACGTCTAAATTCGATCTCAGACGTCTAAATTATTTAGACTGACGTCTAAATTCGATCCCTATGTACATGCATATGCACATTCAATTTATATGTGTCTGGATGTCCACCTACATTCATTTACACTTTTAAGTTTGATTTATACTTCCTTTGAACTATCAGAGATGATATATAGATTGATCATTCATTACAAATATATATTTTCCAGGGCCATTTTCTTTTTCCAATAAACAAAATACATCCAGGATCAAAATAATTGACCAATATAAATATATCAGTACTTTCACAAAGATAAGCACATACATGTGAGGATGTATATGCCTCTCTTGTTTGAATCAGAGTTCTGGAAAACAAGAGGATATTGGATTGATTGAATTTAATAAATCCACACATAGTTCAGTGTTATAATAAAATTTCCATTCATTCATGAATACCTATATGTATATTTATTTTTAACTCCTGAGACCTTGCAGTCATATAAAAACATTCAATCCTATGCCTATTATCTTTTGTATACTTATGCCATGTAGAAAGATAAAACCATTTAATTTTTCTGAGAATCAACTATCCAGATTTACCAAAACTTAAATCCTTTCTAAAGACTCAAAATTGACTAATACATTTATAAAATGTAATCATTCAGTTTTCAACATGGTGTTCTTACTAAATTCACTTACAACATTTTGATTAAGTTCTTTAGTATCAGATATTAACTAGATTTATAAATTCCAGATACAAGTCAATCCCTTAATAAAGTACTTAACAAAATATCCATCCCATGTTCAACACTTGATACAAGTAACAGTTTAAATCATTAATACATGCAGATTTCATCATTTAGGCTCTTATCTAACTAAGTTTAGCATGCTATAATCTTCTTCTCAAAGCCTTGCTCCTATTCCTACTTAGTTGCTGCAATCCCTGAAAAAGCATTTGAAACTGCCTCATTTTAAATGAGACACCCCAGATGCCATTAACACACTAGGGTCAGACACATGTCTGGTATGAGAAAATTCACAAAAGCAATTAGTTAATTAGGTTAAAATCAAATTAAATACATATACATAAAGTTCTGCCCTTTGGAATCAGATCATACTTGTGTGCATGCTCTGTGTCATTGTGCATGTGCACACTTTAATTTTTCTTTCCAGAGACTACATATATAAATATGGCACATACATTCAAGCATACAATTCAGTCATAGTCAAACAACCATTCATACCAAACAGGAAAATAACCAATATGAGTTAAATCATTTATTCAATTCTCATATTTCAATTCTGGGAAAAACTCTAGTTTTCTCATCATCTCAAATATTATTCCCTTGGTATATTTATCTATCCTGGTCTCATTTGCAATATTTATGAATCAATGGACACACTGTAATGAACTAATTCACTCCATTACACAAAGATCTCAGGACTTAAACAAGCCATGTGTCAACTTGTATTACTTAAGAAAAAAAGTCATTCCTGCAGTGTTCTTGACCCCAATTTCCTAATCAGGTTTAAGTTAATAATAACTCTTTTTATTTTTCATGACTAAACCATTCAGTGATCCATTTCACTAACTAAAACATCCATATCATGGCATCTCATATTATTCATAACCATACAGAGACAAGCAAGCAAACAACCATTGGTGACTAAATAAATAAGGTTCTGTATGTATATATATACATTCTGGTATTTTTAAAAGGGTATAGGCAACTAACATTGGCTTATGGCTTTTGAGAGAGTTTTTCCTTTTGCAAACATTTGTGCTTGAGTTAAACTCAGAATGACCTGGTTTCACTGAATCACAAAATTTTGTTTGCTATGCATATGAACATATATATATTTTCATTGAATCAGGAGCATCAGCACATAGGCAACCCTATTGCACCCCTAATTCCTTTTTGTCTCAAGCCTCAGCACTTATACATGAGTATATTGCAGCTCAACATTATTTACATCTTTCTGGGTTGAGCCAAAACCAATACTACTTGCCTATTTTCAACATTTTATTTTCTGGGTATTTGTTTATGTTCCTAAACATTAACATATCAGAGATCTGGATTTATAAAACATATATGTATACTAACAACACATAAAGCTTTCTTATAATAAAACAAGTGATCGACCAAAGAGAATCAAAACCTTTTCAGTTTTAAAATCACAGATAAATATTCTCATATGAAAATACATTTTTAAGAAAATTACTTATAACTGGCTGCCTACATTAGGACTTATTGCCTTAGATTTTGAGTGAGTTTTCTCACCTAGCTCTCTTCTTTGCTCCCTTAATTAATTGATGAACTTCTGCCTTTAGCCTCAAGCTCTCTTCCTTCCCTTGTCTTATTATTTCTATGGTGTTGTTTCCTTTTTTTTCATAGTTCTTTTCTGAGAAGGAGAGGAGGCTGCTGCATATACATGTATATATACAGGGTCTTCCTTAGGGTTTTGGGTATTGGCTAAAGCCATTTTTGCCCACTAGAAAAATCATGTTATCTGCATTTTATTTAAACCCAAAGTTCTACCCTTCCCGGCTTAATTTAGGTGAAGAGAAAAGTGGTTACATCCTTTTTGGTTAATTTCAGAATTTTGCTTTTCAGAAAATACTTTTTTTCCTTTGTCTACAATCATGCTAAAAATGTGACTTGATTTTATTATTTATCAAATACTCTTCCTAATTCTGCCTATAGCAAACATTTCCCTGTTTTGTCTTATTTTTCCTATTTTTAGCTTTCATGTAAATGGTATGTACCTTCTTTATTTATTTACAAGAGAACTACTCCTTTTTATATCTTCAGTTTTTCTTTCTTTCTTCCTATATACTAAAATATGTCTGTATATTTTATTTTTACTAATTTGAACTCTAGTATTTTATTAACACATATATATATTTATATAAGTCTTACTGAAATAATTAGTACACCTATATATATATATTCATACATCATTCTGTATTGACACACACATGCACATGTATACTAAAAAATATTCAGTAGCATCCATATATTTATATTTACTTATGCATTCAGCTTTTAAGGAATAAATCTATATATATATATATTCCCATACATATCAATATGTATTTATTCTTAAAGTTCAGAGATTTTTAGCTTTAGTTCATGTGCATTTCCTGTGCACACATGTACACACATACTGATACACTATCAAGCTATATCAATCCCCTTTCAAAATTTATTCAAAAATTATTTTGAATTCATTTATATTTGTCAGAATAAATTCCTAAAATCTTGGGTCATTACATACACCCCTCCTTTTAGAAATTGTGTCCCACAATTTACCTAAGCTTAAAATAAATTTTAAACTTAATTCAGAGAACAAGTACATTCTCAACCAAATAAATTTTTAGTTCTATAATAACTAAAAACATATGCATCTAAAAAGAAAACAATCAAAGATCAGAATTACCTTTAATCTGAAAATAGCTTAGGATAATTCATCCTAACTTTGTCCTCTAATTCCCATGTGCAATCACTAGGATCAAGACTCCACTGTACCTTCACAAGTTTCATATATTTATTTCTCAATTTCTTCACATCTTTTGCCAAAATCCCTACTGGATCCTTTTCATAAATCAAATTAGAATTTATCTGCACTTGGGTTGGGGTCTCAAGAATTTCTGCCTTGTCATGGACCCACCTTCTCAATTGTGATACATGAAAAACATCATGTATACCTTGCATGTTTTCTGGTAATTCCAACTTATATGCCAAGGGACCAATTCTTTCCAGAATTTTGTATGGTCCAATATATCTCGGGGTTAACTTGCCTTGTTTTCCAAACCTCAGCACATTTTTCATAGGTGAGATATTGATGAAAACAAAATTTCCCACTTCATATTATACCTGCCTCCTTCTCATGTCTGCAAATTTCTTTTGCCTATCTTGAGCTGCTGCCATTCTTCTTCTTATCAACTCAATTTTTTCCTTAGTTTCTTGTATGTACTCAGGTCCTAAAATAGACATTTCTCCTGCTTCTACCCAACAAACAGGTGACAAACAGGGTTTACCATATAAGGCTTCAAATGGAGCCATTCCTATGGTGCTTTGGTAGCTGTTGTTGTATGTAAATTCAACTAGATGAAGATAATCTTCCCAGTTGCCCCCAAAATCCAGTATACATGCCCTCAACATGTCCTCCAAAACTTTGTTTACTACCTCAGTCTGCCCATCTGATTTAGGATGGTAGGCAGTACTTAAACATAGTTCACTTCCCATTGCTTCTTGAAAACATCTCCAGAATTTTGAAGTGATGATGGTATCCCTATCACTCACAATGGTTTTGGGAATGCCATGTAACTTTACCACTTCCTTTATAAAAATTTGAGCTAATTTTGGTGCTGTTCTTTCTGACTTGACTGGGATGAAGTGTGCTACCTTGGTTAGCCTATCAACTATCACCCATATACTTGTATTACCTCTCTTAGATCTAGGCAGTCCATCTATGAAGTCCATAGATATATCTTCCCACTTCCATTGTGGTACAATAAGAGGCTGCATCAACCCTGATGGCCTTTGGGTTTCAGCCTTGACTTGTTGGCAAGTCGTACATTTGGCAATGTATTTAGCTACATCAGATTTCATCCCCTTCCACCAGAAGTCTCTTTTCAAATTTTGGTACATTTTTGTGTTGCCTGGGTGTATGGAGTATTTACTTCTGTGATATTCATTCAATATCTCTTTCTTCAATTCTGTGTCCTCTGGTACACACATCCTATTCTGGTATCTCATATAACCATTTTTATCAATATGGTGATTCATCACTTCCTCCCCTCTTGAGAGGAGCATTTTCTTCTCTAATAAGTTGGCATCCTGTTCTTGCATTTTTCCTACCTTCAGAATTAAATCTGGTTGAAGTGTCATTAAGCTTAACTTCCCTTTATCTCCTTGTGCACCATGTATTTGCTCATCAATGTGCACACAACCATTCTCCCCAATTTCTAACTCAGTTAGCAAAGACAAGTCTTTAAATTCTTCTATCATCATCATAGCCAATTTAGCATGCTGTCTACATAAAGCATCTGCAACTTTGTTTGCTTTGCCTGGTGTATAGAGTATGTCAAAGTCATAGGCAACTAAGAACTCCACCCATCTATGTTGCCTCATGTTCAAATCTTTTTGTGAAAATAAATATTTTAGAGACTTGTGGTCAGTGTAAAGTTCAAACTTTGTGCCTAACAAATAATGTCTCCAAAGTTTTAAAGCATAGATCACAGCTGCTAATTCGAGATCATGTGTGGCATACCTTACTTCATGGGGATTAAGTTGTCTGGATGCATATGCAATGACTTGGCCTTGTTTCATCAACACTGCACCCAAGCCAAATCCACTAGCATCAGTGTATACAACTAATTCTTCATTTCCATGAGGTACTTTTAAAATTGGAGCATTCACCAATGCCTCCTTCAACTGTTCAAAAAACTTTTCACATTTTTCTGACCAAACAAAAGCTTGGTTCTTCCTGGTTAGGTTAGTGAGTGGTGTAGAAATTTTTGAGAAATCTTTTATAAACCTCCTATAATACCCTGCCATCCCCATAAATGACCTCACTTCACTCAAAGTGCTTGGCCTCTTCCATGCTTGAATAGCCACTACTTTATTGGGGTTCACTGAAATTCCTTGAGCAGATATAACATGGCCAAGGAAATGTACTTCCTCTTTCCAAAATACACATTTTGAAAATTTTGCTTTTAAATCTTTTTCCCTTAACCTAGACAAAACCAGGTGCAAATGATGCTTATGTTCTTCCATTGTTTTGGAATAAATCAAAATGTCATCTATAAAAATAAGCACAAACTTGTCTAAACAATCTCTAAAGGTTCTGTTCATTAAATCTACAAAGTATGATGGTGCATTGGTCAAGCCAAATGGCATAACCAAAAATTCATACAACCCATACCTACTGTTAAAGGCAGTGTACTTGATGCTTGATTCTTCCACCTTCATTTGATGAAAACCAGATGCTAAGTCTAGTCTAGAAAATACTAGTGCCCCTGCTAATTGATCAAAAAGATCATCTATTCTTGGCAATGGGTATTTATTTTTAATAGTTACCTTGTTTAATTCTCTATAATCTATACAGAGTCTTAAGGAGCCATCTTGCTTCTTAACAAATACCACTGGTGCTCCCGAGCAAGAATTACTTGGTCTTATAAAACCCTTTCTTCCAATTCTTCTAACTGTTTCTTTAATTCTTTTAGTTCATTTGGCCCCATTCTAGTTGGCTTTTTAATCACTAGGCTTGCTCCTGGAACTAGATTGATCTGGAACTCTACTGGTCTATGGTGTGGAACACCCTTGACCTCACCAAACACATCCAAATATTCATTGACTATGGGAATTTCTTCAATGGTTAGTTCACTGAAATCTTTTTCTGAGTCAACTAAATGATATAGTTTTCCTTCCTTAGCTACTTCACATAAAACTGTGATTCTCTGACCTCTAGAATTTTGCAATGATATGGTGGATGAGTCTAAATTAATTATGGCTTTAAATTGCCTTAACCAGTCTACCCCCAATATAACACCTATATTTGGGTAATTCAAAACATATAAATTGGAAATAAAAATATTTCCTCCTATGTTTAATTCCACATCCACACAAACCATATTTAAAACACTAGAACTCCCCAGTGGACTTTGTATATGCAATGGGGTTTCAACCAATATGCAATTCAGTTTTAGCATTTGAACTAGTTCATAAGAAATCAAAGAGTGAGTTGCCCCAGTATCATATACTACTTCTATGGGTATGGTACAAATAAGTAATGTACCTTCCACTTGGCTATGGTTTTCTGTGTTACTCTCCACTGTGGCTTTGCCTTTTCCTTCCAAATTTGCCAATTTTCCTTGCTGTTTGTACTCAGGACAATTCCTCTTCATATGCCCCTCTTTCCCACATAGATAGCACTTAAAAGCTCCACCCTTCAATTCTGGACACCTATGCTTGATATGCCCCTCCTTTCCACACTGATGGCACACAATTTTCTTCTTGGTTTCCTTAGCTTTGACATCTCCAGTGCCTTTGTTACTGGCCTCTTCCTTCTTCTTATCATAAGGGTGATACCTCCCCTTACCCTTCTTGGTATTATTGTTCTTAAAATTTCTGAACTTCTCCCTTTCCTTGTCATGCTGTTCCAACCTCAAAGCTAAGTCTATCACATGGTCAAAAGTCCTGTCTGCATAGGGTAACATGGTTCTGCTAAGTCCTGGGTTCAACCCTTTTATGTACCTATCATTTTTGGATGCCTCATCTGCCACAAGCATTGCTCCATATGTGGAAAGCCACTCAAACTTTTGAGTGTATTCTGTGACAGTCATGGTTCCTTGTCTAAGTCTAATAAATTCTTCTAGCAAGGTAGTCTTTGCTGATGCTGGTACAAACCTTGCTTCCAACATCTCTTTGAATTGATTCCAAGTGATTTCATTCTCATTCCTTCCTGCAATAATTACTTCCCACCAGCCTAAAGCTACTCCTTTTAGCTGTCTTGAAGCCACTTGCCTCTTTCTTTGATCATCAAGTTGCATGTCATTGAAAATTCTTTCCAATGTTCTCAACCATGTTTGAATTTCCATGATACTCTCTCCCTTCAAAGCTTTTGCCTCCTAAATGGGTATATGTCTTAAGTAATTTTGAGAGTTCTTCATAGGGATTTTCTTGCCTTTGTCCTGCCCCATCCCTAAATGCTCTCACTAAGTCTTGCAGATTGACCATTGGTGGTGCATGGGAAGATCCTGCTCCCTGATTTGGTGGTCTCCCTACCATAGTTTGCTAATAATAATTTACATAGCTGGTTAGTTTGATTAGTAATTTTATTATTTCAGTGGTTTTTTTTTCACACTGAAAACATTGATATATATATTTAGTTCCTTTAAATTTTTATTTCTATCTAAGAACTTAATCTTTACTTCTACTATGTTGAATAACATAGCTCTGATACCAAATGGAATGACCCACCTACATTCTACCCTAATTTCATAAGGATTTTTTTTTACTTCATCAAAGGGAATTTAAATCAAATAGAAATCAAAATGCCATACAAGCTATTAACATAGCCACTTGTTTCTTTTTAAATAGGCAAATTAGGCAAAATCAGCAGTTCAGACGTCTAAATTCTTATGACAGGCGTCTAAACTTAATCACAGACGTCTAACTAATTATGACAGACGACTCAGAGATCTAAAATTGAAACAGAGAGAAAAAGACATTTTGAACTAAATTCAGACATCTAATTTTTTTTTGTGACAGACGTCTACATTTAACCTCAGACGTCTAAATTATTTAGACTGACGTCTAAATTCGATCCCTATGTACATGCATATGCACATTCAATTTATATGTGTCTGGATGTCCACCTACATTCATTTACACTTTTAATTTTGATTTATACTTCCTTTGAACTATCAGAGATGATATATAGATTGATCATTCATTACAAATATATATTTTCCAGGGCCATTTTCTTTTTCCAATAAACAAAATACATCCAGGATCAAAATAATTAACCAATATAAATATATCAGTACTTTCACAAAGATAAGCACATACATGTGAGGATGTATATGCCTCTCTTGTTTGAATCAGAGTTCTGGAAAACAAGAGGATATTGGATTGATTGAATTTAATCAATCCACACATAGTTCAGTGTTATAATAAAAATTCCATTCATTCATGAATACCTATATGTATATATATTTTTAACTCCTGAGACCTTGCAGTCATATAAAAACATTCAATCCTATGCCTATTATCTTTTGTATACTTATGCCATGTAGAAAGATAAAACCATTTAATTTTTCTGAGAATCAACTATCCAGATTTACCAAAACTTAAATCCTTTCTAAAGACTCAAAATTGACTAATACATTTATAAAAAGTAATCATTCAGTTTTCAACATGGTGTTCTTACTAAATTCACTTACAACATTTTGATTAAGTTCTTTAGTATCAGATATTAACTAGATTTATAAATTCCAGATACAAGTCAATCCCTTAATAAAATACTTAACAAAATATCCATCCCATGTTCAACACTTGATACAAGTAACAGTTTAAATCATTAATACATGCAGATTTCATCATTTAGGCTCTTATCTAACTATGTTTAGCATGCAATAATCTTCTTCTCAAAGCCTTGCTCCTACTCCTACTTAGTTGCTGCAATCCCTGAAAAAGCATTTGAAACTGCCTCATTTTAAATGAGACACCCCAGATGCCATTAACACACTAGGGTCAGACACATGTCTGGTATGAGAAAATTCACAAAAGCAATTAGTTAATTAGGTTAAAATCAAATTAAATACATATACATAAAGTTCTGCCCTTTGGAATCAGATCATACTTGTGTGCATGCTCTGTGTCATTGTGCATGTGCACACTTTAATTTTTCTTTCCAGAGACTACATATATAAATATGGCACATACATTCAAGCATACAATTCAGTCATAGTCAAACAACCATTCATACCAAACAGGAAAATAACCAATATGAGTTAAATCATTTATTCAATTCTCATATTTCAATTCTGGGAAAAACTCTAGTTTTCTCATCATCTCAAATATTATTCCCTTGGTATATTTATCTATCCTGGTCTCATCTGCAATATTTATGAATCAATGGACACACTGTAATGAACTAATTCACTCCATTACACAAAGATCTCAGGACTTAAACAAGCCATGTGTCAACTTGTATTACTTAAGAAAAAAAGTCATTCCTGCAGTGTTCTTGACCCCAATTTCCTAATCAGGTTTAAGTTAATAATAACTCTTTTTATTTTTCATGACTAAACCATTCAGTGATCCATTTCTCTAACTAAAACATCCATATCATGGCATCTCATATTATTCATAACCATACAGAGACAAGCAAGCAAACAACCATTGGTGACTAAATAAATAAGGTTCTGTATGTATATATATACATTCTGGTATTTTTAAAAGGGTATAGGCAACTAACATTGGCTTATGGCTTTTGAGAGAGTTTTTCCTTTTGCAAACATTTGTGCTTGAGTTAAACTCAGAATGACCTGGTTTCACTGAATCACAAAAATTTTGTTTGCTATGCATATGAACATATATATATTTTCATTGAATCAGGAGCATCAGCACATAGGCAACCCTATTGCACCCCTAATTCCTTTTTGTCTCAAGCCTCAGCACTTATACATGAGTATATTGCAGCTCAACATTATTTACATCTTTCTGGGTTGAGCCAAAACCAATACTACTTGCCTATTTTCAACATTTTATTTTCTGGGTATTTGTTTATGTTCCTAAACATTAACATATCAGAGATCTGGATTTATAAAACATATATGTATACTAACAACACATAAAGCTTTCTTATAATAAAACAAGTGATCGACCAAAGAGAATCAAAACCTTTTTAGTTTTAAAATCACAGATAAATATTCTCATATGAAAATACATTTTTAAGAAAATTACTTATAACTGGCTGCCTACATTAGGACTTATTGCCTTAGATTTTGAGTGAGTTTTCTCACCTAGCTCTCTTCTTTGCTCCCTTAATTAATTGATGAACTTTTGCCTTTAGCCTCAAGCTCTCTTCCTTCCCTTGTCTTATGATTTCTATGGTGTTGTTTCCTTTTTTTTTTCAAAGTTCTTTTCTGAGAAGGAGAGGAGGCTGCTGCATATACATGTATATATACAGGGTCTTCCTTAGGGTTTTGGGTATTGGTTAAAGCCATTTTTGCCCACTAGAAAAATCATGTTATCTGCATTTTATTTAAACCCAAAGTTCTACCCTTCCCGGCTTAATTTAGGTGAAGAGAAAAGTGGTTACATCCTTTTTGGTTAATTTCAGAATTTTGCTTTTCAGAAAATACTTTTTTTCCTTTGTCTACAATCATGCTAAAAATGTGACTTGATTTTATTATTTATCAAATACTCTTCCTAATTCTGCCTATAGCAAACATTTCCCTATTTTGTCTTATTTTTCCTATTTTTAGCTTTCATGTAAATGGTATGTACCTTCTTTATTTATTTACAAGAGAACTACTCCTTTTTATATCTTCAGTTTTTCTTTCTTTCTTCCTATATACTAAAATATGTCTGTATATTTTATTTTACTAATTTGAACTCTAGTATTTTATTAACACATATATATATTTATATAAGTCTTACTGAAATAATTAGTACACCTATATATATATATATTCATACATCATTATGTATTGACACACACATGCACATGTATACTCAAAAATATTCAGTAGCATCCATATATTTATATTTACTTATGCATTCAGCTTTTAAGGATTTAATCTCTCTATATATATATATTCCCATACATATCAATATGTATTTATTCTTAAAGTTCAGAGATTTTTAGCTTTAGTTCATGGGCATTTCCTATGCACACATGTACACACATACTGATACACTATCAAGCTATATCAATCCCCTTTCAAAATTTATTCAAAAATTATTTTGAATTCATTTATATTTGTCAGAATAAATTCCTAAAATCTTGGGTCATTACAAGTCTCCCGCATTACGGGGAAGAGAAATGAAAAGAGAGGACCAAGGTTTAGCACACCCAGAAGCAGGGACTATAGGTAGCTTAACCTACACATCAAGAATCAGTTGTAAAATCTGCCTTCCAATATGATTAGCGGACAAAAAAATAGCAGAGGCATGTAACTGACTATTTTCCAAATACTGACCTTCACTGTTCACTACAGAAATCTCCTTGGCATTAGAACAAACACCGTCAACGCACTTTTGTACGCCTAAACCTATAGCCTATGATCAACTGACTAGACGATCAGACAAAATTCCTTGCACCCCGGCATCCTCAATACACGAATTAACAATATTCAACAACCCAACATCAGATTCAATAAAGATTGCATAGCCAATCGCATTAGGAACAGATGACATAAAACCACTGAGCGATTGATGATAGGCAGCAACCGACTCAGCATTCGTTGAAGCAGTAATAGGAACAGGAGGACTAGGGGTTGAAGTGAGCACAAGGTTGGGAGCGTTCGGGGGGGATTCAATATCAGAGAAAAAGGGCGGCATAGAGAAGATGCGCCCAGATCTGGTTGTAGTAGGGCAGGAAAGGGGGTTCGATGAAACGGATGGGGAAACATGGGGCATAGGCGATGTGCGAGTAAGAGGGAACCGAGGCGGCGCTAAAAAATCATGTTTTCCATAACATATAATTTTTCCATTGCATTTAAAAAACGTTTAACTTCGGTTTTACCCTAAAACCGTGCATATCTCCATTTAAACCAACTTGTTTAAACCACATAAATCATAAACCAAGCATATCATCATTCAATAAATCATAAAAAAATGAATTTATCCCTTAAATCCAAAACCATATGATTATAAAACCAAAAATAGTGATGTAGTCATTATTATTCACCTTAGATTGGATAAGGAAATTGAAGATTGATTAAAATTGATTTTGTCTTGCTTGAATCCTAAGCTATACTTGAATTTCTCTTCTCTTCTTTCTTCCTAATGGCCGGCCTTGCTCTTTCTTACGTTTACAATTTCTCTTGTGATAAAAATGAACGTGTATGGATAAGGGAAATGGTAGAATGGTGGGAATATGGGCGGCTATTTACCCTAATGCCCTTATGTTTAATTAGCTAACACTTAACCATTTATAAGTTCATCTAATTTAATAAGCACGGCCGCTACATGTTTATTAATCAATCTTAGTCTCCTTATCTACATTAATCTATTTAATTTATTCTAACTAAATCTCCTGAATAATGTTATTAAAAATTAGGGGTGTTACACTGAGGTTTTTATCTGAGGTTTCTAAGTCAGCGTTGATGAGAAAGTTTATGGATCTATTTCAAGGAGAGATGTCAGTTATCGAGTATGCCACTAAGTTTGATGAGCTGTCTCGATATGGGTATGGTCTATAGACACTGACATCAGAAGGAATGAGAGGTTTATTCAGGGACTGAGACCCGAGCTTGCTAGGGCAACCCTGACCCATATGATCCATGTAATGTGGTTGTGGAGATGACAATCCATCATGAAGAGATGCTTACTACTTGTGCTAGAGAGAAGCCAGTTGAAACACAGGGTTTTCAGGGAAAGAAGAGAAAGTTCTTTAAAAAGAAGGGAGACCAGAAGGGAGATGCTGGCAAGAAGGTAAAGGCTGAGTTAGTTTGCTACAAGTGTGATAAGAAGGGTCATTATGTAAATGAGTGCCGGTCAGGCAAGGGGAAGAAGGCTACAGATAAGAAGAATGTGAAGTGCTTTAACTGTTATCAAGTTGGACATTATAAGAATCAGTGTCTAGAACCGGTTAGGGCGGACAAGGGGAAGGTTTTTGCTATTAGACCATCATTCGCTAAGCCAACTGCGGCTGAAAAAGGAAAGACTATGATGGAAGGTACGTTTTTGATTCAGAGTATACCAGTTAGGATACTATTTGATACCCGTGCATCACATTCATTTATATCCTAGTGTTTGGTTGATAGGTTATGCTTAGACATACCTTGTTACTTTCTTAAGGGTTGCGAATCCAATAGGAGGGTATGCTACTCTGGGGATGAGATGTGACTAGCTAGAACTTGATTTGTTAGGTCATAAGTTTGCATGCAGTCTGTATTTTTTTGATTTCGTAGATTTCAGAATCATTTTGGGTATGGATTGGTTGAGTAGGTATAAGGCTAGGATATTTTTCCAAGATGGGGAGATATCACTTAGACACCCTGATAGTTATAACCGAAATATACTCTCAGTGGAGAATTCTGACCAGAGTAGTTGTGCTTTGTTAGGTGCAATGGAAGTGGGAGAAGAACTAAGTTAGGTTCAAGTAGCAAGATAATTTTAAAATGTCTTTGACCCGGTCATAGGACTACCACCGAAACGAGCTATTGAGTTTCGGATAGATCTTATGCCTGGAGCTGAACCTGTAAGTAGACCACCTAGCAGGATGACACCGACCGAGATGAAGGAATTGAAGGTGGATCTAGAAGGAAGGAATTTTATTAGACCAAGCAGTTCGCCTTGGGGAGCGGCCGCGGTGTTCGTTAATAAACCAGATGGGTCGTTGAGGATGTGTATCGACTATCGTAAGTTAAACGAGAGGATGATAAAGAATAAGTATCCTTTGCCGAGAATAGATGATCTATTTGATCAATTGTGTAGAGCCATAGTGTTTTCCTAGTTGGATTTGGCGACAAATTTCCATCAGTTAAGAGTGGCAGAGGACAATATTCCTTTGACAGCATTTCGGACTAGGTATGGTTCATACGAGTGGTTAGTAATACCATTCGGGTTAACGAATGCACCTTCTTTCTATATGGATTTGATGAACCGAGTCTTCCGAGAGTATTTGGATAGATTCGTGTTGGTGTTTATATATGACTTTTTGGTATACTCTAAGGACGAAAGAGAGCATAAAGATCATCTTAGAGTTGTGCTTGAGACGCTGAGGAAGCATCAGCTAAAGGCGAAGTTTTCTAAGTATCATTTCTGGAAAAAGATGTTAAGTTTCTTGGTCACATGGTTTCAAGGAAGGGGTTGTCAGTCGATCCAGATAAGATCGAAGTTGTTAATAATTGGAAGAGACCAGAGACGGTGACTGAGATTATAAGTTTTCTTGGACGTGCTGGCTATTACCGGAGATTCATCAAGGATTTCATGTGGATTGCAGCGCCTTTGACTAAGCTAACCAAGAAGGAGGTGAAGTTTGTTTGGACCGATAAATGTGAGGAAGAATTCCTTAAATTAAAGCATTTGTTGACCAATGCACCTGTGTTAGTAGTTCCAGACGAAAACCAAGGGTTGGTGGTGTATACTGATGCATGTGGAACTGGATTGGGAGTAGTCTTGATTCAGAAGGATAAAGTGATTTCCTACGCTTCACGACAGCTTAGATCGCACGAAGTGAGATATCCTACTCATGATTTGGAGTTGGCAGCGGCGATCTTCGCATTGAAGATTTGGAGACATTATCTCTTAGGGGAGAGGTTTGAGCTATACACAGATTATAAGTCTTTAAGGTACTTATTCTCTGAAAAGGAGTTGAATATTAGACAACGGAGATGGTTGGAGTTTCTGGATGCTTATGATTTTGGTATAAAATATACTCCTGGGAAAGGAAATAAGGTAGCAGATGCTCTTAGCAGGAGACATCAGAATGTGTTGTTAGCTAAGTTGGCAGAGTGGAAAGATTTAAAAGCTTTGACTACCCGTAGTGTGCAGTTAAGATCGACTACTAGTTCTAGTCAGAGTACTGCCATGTTGTCCTGTTTAGAAGTTCGACCAGTGTTGATCGAGAGAATTGCTTCTAAGCAGAAGGCGGATCCATTGTTAGCTGAGAAGATCAGAAGGCTTGAGGTTGGAACTAAGATCGATGATCTGAAAGATTTTTTTTCACTAGAGAGGATAGTTGAGAAAGAAGGGACGATTATGTGTTACAGATGTTGAGAACTTGAAGAAAGAAGTTTTTGGAGAATGCCATCGATCCAAGTTTACGATTCATCCAAGAGGGACCAAGATGTATCAAGATATGAAGAGGAGCTTCTATTGGGAAGGTATGAAGAGGGATGTTGGCTTGTGGGTTAGACAGTATGTAAACTGTCAACAAGTGAAAGCCGAACATCAGTAGCCAAGTTGATTGCTTCAACCTCTAGAGATTCCAGTTTGGAAATGGGATTCGATATCCATCGATTTTATAGACGGGTTGCCAAGGTCAAATAGAGGAAATGAAACTATATCGGTCATAGTGGATAGGTTGAACAAGAGTGCCCATTTCATTCCAGTTAAGGCAACCAGGACATCACCTATTTTAGCTAAGTTGTTCATGAAGAACATAGTTAGACTACATAGGATTCCCAGTAGCATAGTCAGTGACAGAGATGCTTTGTTCACTATCGAATTCTGGAATAGTCTACAGGATGTGCTAGGCACTAAGCTCAAGATGAGTACTGCATATCACCCTCAGACGGACGGGCAGACAGAGAGAGTCAATATGGTACTCGAGGATTTATTAAGAGCTTGTGTGTTCGATTTTGGTGGATCTTGGGAAGATCACATGCATTTGGTTGAGTTTTCCTATAATAATAGTTATCAGACTAGTATAGGAATGACGCCTTTTGAAGCTTTGTATAGAAGGCCATGCAAATCATCAGCATGTTGGTTGGAGACAGGAAACAAATTGGTCTTAGGTCCAGATTTGGTTAGGGAGGCATCAGAGAAGATTGAGTTGATCCGAGAAAGGATGAAGGAAGCTCAGTTCAAACAGAAGAGTTACCTAGATAAGAGTCGTAAAGACCTAGAGTTCTAAGTTGGAGACATGGTTTTCATTAAGGTATCACCAATGAAGGGAGTGGTATAGTTTGGGAAGTTAGGGAAACTGGCACCGAGATATGTTGGTCCATTCCAGATTTTAGAGAGGATTGAAAAGCTCGCATACATATTAGAGTTGCCGAGAAGTATGGCAGGTGTCCATAATGTATTTCATGTGTCTCTTCTTCGCAAGTAGGTGCATGATCCAGAGACTACTATTCCTCCGATAGGGTTAGAAGATTTAGTAGTAGAGCTTAATTTGACTTTTATTAGACAAACATTTCGGGTTGTAGCGAGAGATGAGAAAATATTGAGGAACGAGAAAGTCAAGTTGGTGAATGTTCAGTGTAGCGACAACGAGAAGGAATGTACTTGTGAGACAGAGGATAGGATTCGAGATACTTATCGTGATCTACTTTGAGGGTATGTCTATATTAGATTTATATAGATAATTGCTAGTCAGGTAGGCTAGTATGGTTGTTAGGAGTCGTTACAGATGATTGCAATGTTTTGTATTTAGTCCTTACTGAATTTCAAGGATGAAATTCTTTAAAGAGGGGAGCCTGTAACACCCCTAATTTTTGATAACAATATCAGAAGATTTAAATAGATAAATTAAATACAATAATGTAAATGTTAAGTGTTAAGGAGATTGAGATTTGAATAAATACTTAAGGGGTCGTGCTCAATTTATTTAATTAATTGGGCTTAAAGTTAATTAATTTTCATAAAGGTATATTGGGAATTAGCCACACATAACCCTTACCGTTATATATATTCTCGTTCCCATTCACGTTTCATTTTTCCCATTCACATTCAAAAACAAAACACAAACATAACTCAAGAAGAGCCGACCGTTGTTAAGGAAGAAAAGAAGAGAAATTCAAAGCAAGCTAAGGAATTTAAGCAAGGGGAATAAATCTCAATCTCAATCCAATCTCCTTATCTTAATCATGGTGAATAATAATTTGTACCATCTCTATTTTGTATTATGATCATATCTTTTCGGATTTAAGATTAAATTTGTTTTTACCATGATTTGGATGATGATATACTTGAATTATATTTTGTTAATTTAAAAAAGATTGTTCAAATGAGGATTTATGTTGTTTTAGGGCAAACTAATTGTAAATGATCTTTAAATGCCATGGGAAAATTTTATATTGTGTAAAACATGATTTTGAAGTTGGGTTTTAATTTTGATAATTTTCCAAGCTATGTAAAGATTATTATTAATTTTCAAAGGAAAACATGGTTAATTGGGTTTAAATATTTATTTCAGAAATTTTATTGAGAATTTGGGTATAAAATTTTAATATGTTAGACAATGTGATTAAAGTGAATTTTTGTAATTTTTGGGGATTTTTCCTAAGTGAATTGCTATGGAAATTAAATTATTTTAGAAGAAGGACTTATTTGCAATATTAGTTTTTCTTAATGGAAGGGCTCATTTGATAAATTAACCTTGGTTTAGATTTTAAATTAAGCGGCGGTTATTTTGGTTAAGAATTTGAAAAGTTAAGGGGACCAATTACATGCTTACACATGGGCAGGTTAGTTAGAAAGTGTTTGCTTTAATTGGTATTAAATTAGGTTTACCTAGAAAAGTGGGTTCCAACTCTATTTGAAGCACCTTTTGACTCCAATGCTTCCGCTCCATCTTAGTCGAAATCAACCTAGGCCCAAACCAATACACAAGGTACCACTTTGATGGTACATAGTGGATTGGAGAAAGGCGGAAGGCACGTTGTCGAAAGCATTGTTTCCGATAGGGTCAATACCTTTGTTTGTTTTAAAAAGTTAAGCGCCTGCCTTTGTTTTATTAATGCTTTCGAAAAAGTCGAAACATATGCTTCCGAAAGGGGTTTTCTAAAACTTTCGTAGGGGTTTCCATCTTATGTTTTGAAGTATAAGCTTTCGAATGGGTTTCTTTACTTATAAAAATGATGCTTTCGAAAGTAGTGGTTCCGACTAGGTCGAAACCCAACCGTTGTTCTTTTGCCTTCCGAGTTTATTGAAGTTATCAATACTTTCGAAGGGTGCTTTTGTTTTAAACTTATGCTAAGCCACTTCCTAAATGCTTTCGAATGGGTTCAAGGGTTTCGAAGGAAATTGCTGCGAAAGGGGGTTTCGATGCTAACCTTCAATGTTTTACTTAAATGATTTGAAGCTTTCGAAAGGGATGGCGCCGACGCCATCAAGTTTTCCCTAATACTTTTATATGAAAAAGAATGGTTCCGAAAGAGATACTTTCGTTTATATTCACTTTGACCCAAAATGATATTTTTAGATATAAACCCAGTGATTTCGAAAGAGAGGATTTCAATGGTTTCGGAAGGGTTAATTCCAAAGATTTCGAAAGGGGTACTTACAATGGTATCGAAGCTATGCTTCTAAGAGTTAATAAGTAATACTTTATTACATCGAAAGGTTTCGAAAGAGAGTTTTTAAATTGTTTCGAAAGGTAGGGGCCTAATATTTTGCAAAGAGATTTATATCCTTTCGAAGGAGGTTTTCCAGTGAGGTCGAAAGCAAGGTTTTGAAGGTTTCGAAAGCCTTAGTTTTCAAAACAAATAACCCAATCCCATTTTCAAAGAAAACCATGGCATAAACAAATAAAGTATTTTGAAAGGAGTTTTGAAGAAGTTTTCTTTGATTAAAAGGTTAAAGGGATTAACCAAGTTATTTTGTTGGCTTCTTCAAATTTGTATATATTCACATTGTAATGGACCCATAACTGTATTTTGGGGAAGGGCAGAATAACCAGCTAGGTTAACCTAGTAGTTAATATAAATTAACTTAACTCCTGAATGAGTAGAATTGCATCCAGTAGGTTAGGAAGACCAGAATACAGGATGCTAAAATATTAAAGGAAGATATTGGCAAGGGCCAGTTGGTTCACAGTAAGCCCATGAAAACTGTGTATAGGAAAAAATATTGGCAGAAGCCAACAGGTTCATAGTAAGCCCATGAAAATTATGTTTAAATGAAGATGTCAGAAAGACAGGTTCATAATTAGCCCATGAAAACTATGATTTTATATTTGCAGGGGCAACAGGTTTATAGTGAACCTATGAAAACTATATCTGGATTAAGATATTGAAAGATGTTAATAGGTTCCTAGTTAAACCATGAAAACTAGGATAAGAAGAAAAGATATTGGAGTTACCAATATGTTTCTACTCAGCCCATGAAAAGTAGGATAAGAGTAAAGATATTGGAGTTACCAATATGTTCTTGGTGATCCCATGAAAACTATGTAACTGGACGGGGAGTCCATAATCATTTAACCGGTTATTAGTCAGCCCATGACAACTATTAGGTTAATAGTAACCCTAGAAACTATAACTGTGATAGATAGTCAAAATTAATGGGGATGGGTAATCCAGAATTGATTCACTTGTTTTTGCATATCATCATATCATATTTTTTTGAGAGGTTTTAACCATTGTGGATGTAGGAGCACAATATATGGTTTATAAAGGTTTTAGGATACTAGTGATGGGAAAACCCGTTCTGCTAAGCGGCGTGGTCTCAGTAGATATATAAATGGTTTGAGATGGCAGATTATTATTCATACCAGGCTTTATGTCTGACTCAAAGTTTCTGTTTTCCCCTTAAACTCTCAAGTACTCAATTGATTTTGAGTAGTTTGAGAGTTGATGTTTTCAGATACCTCTTTAGACAAATAAGATTCCGAAGACGTGCATGAGGCATGATGGCTATCTAGAGTTCTCTTTTAGTTTGATTCAGTGTGTTGATGTAAAGGAAAAGTTGCGAAATTTCCTATATATACTCTAATCATCCAAGGGGGCATCTTTATATGTCGCTCTTGGCGTATGTTGTAATAAATATATTTTCTCTGAACGTGGTTAACGATTGTGGGATTATGTAATGAATTTGAAATGTGTTGAAATGGAATGTGGATCTTGTGTGATGTTTTAAATTTTTTCCATATTCATGTGTTTCTGTGTATCAATACATCTAACATTACCGTATTTGGTCGCCAAGGATTAATAACTAGGGATGATTGCAGCATCCGTAGCCGTTAGTTTTGGGACCCCAATTAGGGGGATGTTACAATTCCAGTTGCAGTGCATATTGTTGACAGAGGATCATCAGATTGATGTTTGGGAGTTAGTAGTTGTAGTTGGGGTTTGGATGTTAGCAGTTGCAATGTGGGATTGGGTGTTGTAGTGGTGGGCTAGGATCTGATTGGTGCTATTATAATGTGTGACATGGGTTCATGTGTGTATTACTTTGTTTTTTATTACTTTTTGTTAATAATTACATATTTGTGTATTATATTACTTTGTGTTGGAACAATGTTAACTTATATTAAATGGCAAGAATTTGGAAAACTGTTATTGTTTGAATCAATGAATTATATATATTTGAATCGATGAATTTTATATGTTTGAATTTCTAAAATTGTGTTTTTATAATAATTGATATTGTAAAACATATTTTGCAACATCTAAAAACATTCTAAAAAGCTCCGACTCCATTACAACCTCGCCAAATACTCGTTTGCAAAAATGTCATTGCGAAACCTATAGTATAATGTTTTTTGATGTTGTAAAAAGGTATTTTTGTTGTAGTGAGCCTTATTAGAAAAACAAAATGAAAACATTTAACCTTTCTAATATTATAAGAACATCTGTTATGTAACTACACTAATATATCTAGATTGAATTTGCACATGACTAATTACTTAAGATTATTTTATGAAAATGATAAGCATGTCGGACCCAACTACGCCAACTGGCAAAGAGCTATAAAAATAGCACTCACCTACGAACGATTATGCTCCATAATTTCTGAACCATATAAATAAACCTACTGAAGATGCAGACCTGGATACAGTTAAGTCTTATAATAGTTGGGTAGTTGATTGTGACATAGCCTAAGCTTATATGCTGTCTACTTTAGATAAACCATTCCAAAGACATCACGATATAATGTCTATCCACAAAAACCTTCGATAACCTCAAAGCTTTATTTGGAAGCAATCTCATTCCATGAGGTACGAGATTACTAAGAAACTATTCAATACGAAAATGAGCAAGGGTAGTTGTGTCAAGGATTACGTCATAATAATGAATGGCTATATAGATAGACTTTCGAATATTGGTATTAATTTAAGAGAAGGGTTGCAAGTGACTTGATCTTACACTTGCTGACTTTGTAATTTGCGCCGTTCATATTGAATAAAAATATAAACTAGTTGAATGCAAGCCTCATCAAGCTACTCAATATGTTGAGGTTAGATGAAGGCTCATTTGAAGATCAAGGCACAGTGTTCGCCTTCAAAATGGAAAGCATCATCTTTGAAATAGTTTGAAGAAATGTAAGCATGTAATAATAAAGGTAAGAGAATGCTCCTAATGACAAGGGTAATTGTAACCATTATCACAAATAGGGGCATTATAAATAGAATTGTCCAAACTATCTTAAGATGGTTAAAGAGAAGAATCTGATTCTGCAGCTCATAAAATTATATTTATGATTCAACATTATTTTGCAATCAATTAAACTTCTTGGGTTTTAGATATTAGATCTAGAACTCACATCTATAATTCGTTACAGGGACAAAGTAATAGATGACCTGTGGTAAAAAGGGAAATAAGCCTTCAAGTTTTTGATGGATATGTAGTAAACTCCTCCAAATAAATGAATTTGTCCCCAAATAAGGCTTGCCTCCCATATAAAGGTAATATCTAAAAAGCTTGGGAAAATCAAGAATGGGTGGTGTGGGCAGTAGGGGAATATGCATTACCCTAATTTTCGTTGGTATAAGAGGGACACCTATTGGAGGTGGGGTGCCCAATGCTACAAGTTGAAGGTATCTCCGGAACCTTGCCGACATATGAAGATTCAAAACCTAATTATTGTCCCTAGCGGCCATTGCATGAGTGGAACACATCATAGTAGCTATTTGTGTATTGATATTATTAGCAACTTTTCCCATAAGATAGTACAAGACACTAGAAACAGAAGTATGAGTTCTATATGATATATGCATAAATCTAACAAAATACAAATACTCTCTCTCAACTTATCCCAGTTTATGGTGATCAGGTAACTTAAGCTCTAATACTAAATGTAACAAACCACCTCTCGTAACACCTAGAGTGCATGCATAAAGAAATTGGATTCTCAACTGTGTTACATTGGTCCATTAAAGTTAAGATATGTAAAGAAAAATAAATATCACAAAGCATACCTATCACAATTAACCAATTTTCATAGTGAAAGGGTATAAAATATACCATTGACATAAACATGTAAAGGAATAATTGCATATCATATCAAGAGATATAAGATCCAACATCATAATACAAATAGTAGATGATATGTCAAATCATGTAAGAGCAGATGTCTACATGTCAATATACACAAACACTGGATAGGTATAATCATATCGGTAATATAGCTATAGCTCTATGGATAGCCCCCAACTAGTCATCCTACTCAATGAATTGAGAAAAAAGAAATGACAAAGAGGGTCAAATATAAAGTATAGTGAAAATGAAATATCTCTAATCTGCATGATGTAGCTACCCGGAAATTCGAACATTTCGTCTTTGAATATCGTAAAATTTTAAAATATAATTAAGCGTTATAAATATGATTTTAAAACGTTGTTAGACACCATTTAATTAATGAATAATGATAAGAAACTTGGTTTTGAAAATAATTTACAAAAATATATTCTTCGAAGAAAAATCGATAATGTGATCGAAAATCAGTTTACTGATAAACAATTTTTCAATCGATATAAGTTGTTCGAACTTTTGTGCACTTCTCTAATGATCGAGTGAACATATTAGCAAATAATTTACACATGATCTCTTCATGAATCATGGAACATTCTAGAAGCTTCCATAAGGATAAGAGACATATCATGTTAATGGTATAAGTGTAATTAGCATAAAGGAGAAGTGATGGGAGGTGAGTCTTCCATGGCATGGCATGGTGTGGGGAGGGGGTGGGGTGAAGGCAAGCTTAGGCATCACCAAATGGAGCCTATATAAGGAAGGGCATAACCTTAGGAATAAATCACAAATTCACAAAGAAAAAGTGAACTCTCTTTAATGGCTTCTTCTTCTTCTTCCTCTCTAAATTCCTAAAGCAAAATAATTACAAATCATGTCCAAATCAACTCAAATTTGGAGTGAAGCCTTAGGGCAATATTAGAAAACCTTTTACCATGTCAAAACTTGAAGAAGTAAAGCCATGCACTCCTCACTCCACACACTCCATAGCCATGAGTAATTAGAGGGTTTAGTGGCAAAAAGGAGGTGAAAATAAGGAGGAAGGGAAGGAAAGGTGGTTGCAAGGTGTGGTTAGACTTGGGTACTTGGATCTTAGTTGTTTTTTTGGATTAATGGTGAGTTAATACACCTCTTTGAATGGAAAATATAACATATATATGCTGTTTTTTGATTGTGTTTAAGTTGGTGAATTATTATTGACATTGTTGAAAACATTGGTTTGATTTCTTTTTTAAAAACAAGAAGCATATGTGATCCGTATGAATGGACTTGGAATGGACTTGAATGGACTTGTATGACTTGTGAAAATACTGGGAACAAAGCACATATGTTATAGATGGACTTTGTTTAGATCGGACTAAGATTTGAAAGTGCATTTATAGCGATAGTCGCTATGGATGCACTTATGAATTGCCTTGTTTTTGGCGATTTCTATGGAACTTTGTAGAGAGATCGTTAGGGGTTTCTCACCGTTTTATAATTTTTTATATGTATGTTTATTTCTATTGAAAGCTTGGATGGAAAAAAGTTATGTAACATCTCGAAAGTGGTCAAAACATCACTTGAACAAAACTGCCCCGTTTAGACTTATTTTTTGGACTTTAAAAGTTTGAAAAGATATTTAAATTTAAGTATTTTGTTTCATTCTTTTTACAAGTGTTTACTAACTCGTATTATAGAATTTCAAAAGTGGTATGAGATATTTAAGAATTTTTAAGGACTAGTTGTGAATTTTTAAAGAAGAGGATTTTATAATAAAAACTTGTTTTTCCAAGTTTTTAAGGAAACTATGAAGTTGTTATTTTCAAGTAATTTTTGGATAAATATTTTGAAACCTATTATAAGTATTATTATTTTAAAAGCATTTTTTAAGTATATATAGTTTTTAGAAAATATTTTGACCGTTTTATATCTTATGGAATAAAATATCTTTTGACTTGTTTATTTAAATATTAGATTTTACAAGTAAATTACTATACATATATATCATTTATAAATGGGTTTTAAATTTATAGATAATAGGTTTAGAAAGGGTTAATAATTGCTTAATGGTCTAATAGTTAATTGTTTATTATTTTTTTGAAAAGTAATTAACTATGCTTAACACTAAAAGCCGACGAAGTAAGGCTTATCTATTTGCGAGAGTTAAGATTAACGTTCGAGTAGGGATATGAGCAATAGAGCTTTAACCTACCAGCTTCACTCTTGGCCTAGGAATAGTAAGTCGGAAAATACTTAAAATGTGTTAATCGTGTTGATTTCTTACTTGTTTATATAAATCATTAATACTATACTTAAAGCCGACGAGGTAGACTTATCTATTTGTGAGATTTAAGAATGAAGTTACCAGGCAAGGCTTTGATGTAACTCGTGCTCTAACTTATCTGGCTTCACTCTTGGATGAGGGACAATTAAGTTAGAATTAGGAAATGAGTTAAGTATACGAATACTGATTTGTATAAGCAATTGTTTTTACTACATAACCGATTAGTCAATTATTGAGCTTGACCTAATTTTGACTTCAGAAGTTATCGGAAGGCTTCACGATTTCATACCAATGAGAACCCTTGGGGAGGAGTATTGGTACGAAACATCTCTAGCTTTCACTTACTTTTGAGAGAACCATAATTGAGTCAACCGGAAATTCATCGATTGGTTTTGGACAGTACGAGAAGTGGGAAGAGTGCACTTATATGAAATGAATCAAACCTGTAATCACTTCAAAACCGTATACATGATTTATGTTCTGAAAGCAGTTGTGAAATGTTATAGAGTTGAACTGTTAATCCTAAGGTTAAGTCTTAGAGAGAGGTCAGCGTTAAAAATTCAACGATGCTATCGTGGGGACTGTCTATCCTGAGGAGTATTCCAAGAGAAAGGACAACTTTAGCATTCATCGAAGGACTTATTCAGGGAACCTATGTAGAGGTTCGAGATCTGTTCATGATGCTCGAATCCATGTAGTAATTTCATGATCCATTCGAGATGAAGGAATCCAATTAGGGATTCATGTGTTGTTCAAGTGATATAACTCGTGTGAAAGATGCTAAACTTAGCATCGACATCGGAAATGTCTATAATCAAAGTGAGTTGCACAATCTCGGGTTTAGCTTACCGATGATGGTATATCAACTCCAAATCTAAAGTATGCTTATCGATATGGTGCTTGCAGGAGTTGTTGATACTTGGTGCCATGTAGTTCATTGTGGGGCCATTTATGTTTACCTTAGATTATATCATATCTAGAGATATACGATGCTTAGAAGGAAGTTTCTGATCCTGGTCATGGCATTCGAATTCAGCTTGATCCAAGGAGAGCTCCACAAAAATGCATAAACCTATGCAAACGTGCCTTATCGGTATTGATTGTATACATGTTATTGTTGTAGCATTCAAACAACAACTATTTGGTATGATTTATATGCTACACACTAGACATTATCTATCATATCACTATATGTTAAACATAATGAATGGTTGGTTGCTTTGAGGGGAAAACTGTTATGGTAATCCGTACAGTCTCAAAAAGGTGCTATTATATGTCATTCTTATTTCTTGAGTTTCTCACACTAGTTTATCAGATTGATCCGGATGTTATTTTCTTATAATGCTCAGGTCAGCCCCATGTATGTTTCCAGATGTAGCTATAGATGCTTTGGAGCTTATGGTGAAAAAGCTAGATAATTACCTATAGTAGCATTCTTATTTCCCTTGAATTTCTAAATTTTATGTATCAGCATTGTAAGGACAAGCAATTATAACTGTCAAGGCTAATGATAGTACTTAGGTTTTGGTAACTCTGAAATTTCTATATTCAGAGTAACCCTTTGTACCGTTCCTTTGATATTATATAATACCATTCCGTTGTGAGATTCTGATGTTGTGTTCTCTTTTTCCTTGTTCTATTTCCTTTTATTTTATTTTCCCGAACCTTTTGCCTTTCCAAGACTTGGGTGTTCGACACAAAAATACCATGGACGTATTTAGTGTCGACGTTAGAGGGTCGAAAAGTAGGGTCGTTACATTTGGTATCATAGCCCAAGGTTGAGCGAACACCTTGGATTTGGTTGGCTATGGCTCATGCGACACCCTAGAATGAGTTGAGTGTATAATACATATGAGAGCGCATTTGTATTTTGAAAAATAGACTTTAAAAAATGCTCTTTAGGAATGCCTCTTTCTCAGTAATCCTCTCTTAGTATCTTTCCCTTGAAATAACTCTATCCTTTAGTTTTGTAAAGTTGTTCTGTTGATTAGGTAGTAAGAACTATGAATACTAGAGTTGCCAATGCTAGAGGTGGTCGATGTAGTAATATTACGAATGGCGAGAACCGAGCATTGAGGAATGTAGCTCCAGTTAAGGAACCGAGAATGAATGTCATAGATGGGATCGTGCAGGTCAGGCCTAAGATGAGTTTTGCTTTGCTCGGCCACGATTATGAGAGACTGAAGGTTAAGAGGGTTAGTGGCATAGAGCTATTATATAAGTTTGGTCTTGGCTCAGATTATGTGATCAGATATTTGAAGATATGGATCTTGGTGACGCAATAAAGCGTAGGTTGGCATTGTGGCATCTGAAAGATGCAATCATGGATTAGTGGGGTTCTATTACAACTGATTTCGAAGAGAACGACTTCTCTTGGGCCCAATTCAAAGATGAGTTTGAGATGAATTTTGTTCTGAAAACCTAAAAGATTTGTTATTTAGGAGCTTCTTGAATCAAAAGCATGGTGCCATGGCCATGTCAGAGTATGAGAATTGGTTTGTTGCATTGTCTCGGTTTGGGTTAGGGTTAGTGGACATGTCGCTAAAGAAGAACGAGATGTTCATTGCAAGTATATGACCTGACTTCCAAAGGGATATGACTAATCACGTCATGGGATCTTTTGTTGGTTTGGTGAACATGGCATTAAGATTTAGAGCTTAGCACTGAAGCCGTCTATTTCTGCATTGGCGGGGGACAACAAGCGTAAGTTTCATTCGCCAAAGAATAGGGCCACCCTCGTTTGTTATAGGTGTGGAAAGAGGGGTCATTTTACTAGAAAGTGTAGGTTGGGTGGAGAAGGGCAGATGGTTAAAGCATTGATCATAAAGTTTTTGAAGATTAAGCCATAGACGGTAAAGGCATAGTTTGCACCGAGAATTTGCTACGACTGCTACCAGCTAGGTCATTTTGTCAGAGACTGTCAGATGCTCAAGAAAGGGGAGCAACCTAGGGATTTAATATTTCTACAGCACCTGCCACTTCGACGGCTGTGAAGGGGAAGCAGATTCTTGAGCGTATACTATCTGTTTATGGCTTTCCTATTCACATTTATTCGACTCTAGTGCTTCTCATAGTTTAATATCCTTTAATCTTGATTGTTTAGTCATGCTCGGCATGTTAGGAACATTGAGTATTGTTTGTTATTGAATTATGCTCAATCGGTTTATGAGCAATTTTACCTTTCCACATCGTTAGTAGGGAAGATAGTAATTGTGGGTACATTGAAATGAAAACCTTGTAAATTAAGTTTCTCAATTTGGCTATAAGGCGTTGGTTGATAATGTTGAGTTAGAAGTTAAAATTTAGTAAAAGATGTTTACTAGATATAATATTTTAGAAATAAATATTTATGAAAAGATTTGTATGAAGGGAATTTTATATAAGTATAGTTTATAATTTATGGATTACAAACAAAAAGGATTTAGATAAAGAATTTGAGAACTTAAATCCCGAAATCTTTGAAAATGTTTTCAAGATTTTGAAGAAAATAATAATAGTATTATTTGAAACTAAAAATTAGGGAATTAGTTTAGATTGGATACTTAGTATTATTATTCGAAGTATTTGATAACGTTTGAAATGATTTTTTGTTAAGTACCAAAGTATGGTTTGGATGTACTGAACTCACTTCTATCCCTTGAGAATAATTTTGGTGATGATTGTAGCATCATCGACGTTCATTTTTAGGTTTCTAAGTAGGGGATGCTACAAAGTTATTTTAGTAAATTAGATTTTGATTTAAATCCCAAAAATATGATTTGATATATTATTTCAACATGATTTGAAATAAAAACCGGTGTTTAGTTCTAAAGTTTTCTTGTTAAGCTATTTTATGGACACGTGTAGCCTAAGAATTAGAGAAGTATGGTATGTGCATCATGATATGGTATGTTGTTCGGTAGTTTTCATTTATTATAATGAAATGGGATTTTCGGTGGTTTTTGATAGTCGGAACTTCCAATTTTTTTATAGAACTTGCATTTAAGTGTTTTAAATAAATTAAAGTTGAGTTATATAGCACTTAAATTTGAAAAGGTAGTAAGTTAAAATGAGTTCAAATTGTTGATCATACTTGTTAAGTAAAGCAAAATAATGTTTTGTATATGCTCCTAGGAGGTAATGGAGTATTATAGGAGTATGAACTTAAGTTATAAAATGATTATAAACTTGAAGTTATGAAATGATTTTAGTGTAGTATGATAAAATAATTGGATAAATGAATGTGATCAAAAAGGAATTGGTGTAGTTGAGAAACCAATAGCATAAATATGAAAGTCATACATAGATCATTTTATTTGCATAACCGTTCTTGATCCAATATTCGAGTACAAGTTTTCGAGGTGGTTTACACCGGTTCGAACAAGGATTTTTCACTCGATTCTTGACGGTGAATACTTGATATGGATTAGTGATGTGATCCTTATGTTTTCTATCATAGTATATGGCTATGCAAGAAGAACGGAAGTTTCAAATCAAGGAATCAAATCAAAATCTATACTAAGGAGGTCAAGTGATCTATACTAGTTTGGAAGTTAAATTTATGTAATCGAGTAAGTGATAAGATCAGATATTGCATACGGATGGGTCATGTGCATCGTACGGGCTTTAGTACATTTGTATACTATGTTTGCTGGCTTATGAAGAGTTCGGAGAATGACTCTTTGATTTGTTATGAGGTGATATGAATAATCGTCTAAGTAATAACTTATGGCTATTAAGCATAAGGTATGCTTAGTAAATTGTTTATCGTCCTTGGGCGATGAGAGAGTTTCGAACCTAAGCAAACCATGAGCTTTGTTTGCTAGTGATTTTGAATGTTATTTAAGTATTTGTGTGCTTGTTCCGTTGTTAAGGTTAAAAGTGTCGTAGAGCGAGGATGCTCAGGGTGGTACCAAGAAGATGGAGGACAATTTGAAGAAGTTCTATCCAGAGTTGCCTATAGATTAGGGGTTCCTTCTTATCTTAGTATTATATATCTTTTGTCCTGTACTCTCCGCTTGAGGTGGAGTCACCTAATATGCATTTTGGTTTGCAGTTTAACTTTTATATTGTTTCATCAGAACTTCATATATGTATTTTGTTTCATCTATCTTCTTTTATTACCATTCTTAATTTAATTTCGAGGATGTAATGTTCTGTGGGGGAGAATGTAGCGACTAGGAAATTCGAACACCTCATCTTCGAATATTATAACGTTTTGAAATATAACTAAGTGTTATAAATATGATTTTATAACCTTGTTAGACATAATTTAATTAATGATCAATGATAAGAATTTTCTTTTTGAAAATTGTTTAAAATATACATTCTTCAAAGAAAAATCAATAATGCGACCAAAAATCGGTTAAACGGTAAACAACTTTTTAATCGATATCAGTTGTTCGAAGTCTTGTGCACTTGTCTAATGATCATATTAACACATTAGGAACTAATTAACACATGCACCTGTTCATGAAGCATGGAACATTCTAGAAAATTCCATTATGATAAGGGACATATCATGTTAAGGGTAAAAGTGTAATTAGCATAAAGGAGAAGTGAAGTAGAGGAGAAGTGATGGGAAGTGAGTCTTCCATGGAATTGGGGGAGGGGAGGGTGAAGGAAAGCTAAGGCAACACAAAATGGAGCCTATATAAGGAGGGCAATAACCTTGGGAATAAATCACAAATTCACAAAGCAAAAGTAAGCTCTCTTATGGCTTCTTCGTTTTCTTCATCTCTAAATTCATAAAAATAAGTAATTGCAAATCATATCCAATCAACTCAAATTTGGAGTGAAGCCTTTAGGAAATATTAGAACACCTTCCACTATGTCAAAAATTAAAGAAGTAAAGCCATGCACTCCCCACACTCCATAGCTGTGAGAAATTAGGGGGTTTGGAGGCAAAAGAAGGTGAAAGCAAGAAGGAGGAAGGGAAGGAAAGGTGGTTGCAAGGTGTGTTAGGATTGGGTGCTTGGATCTTGGTTTTTTTGGGATTAAAGGTGAGTTAACACACCTCTTTGAATGGAAAATGTAACATATATATTGTGTTTTGATTGTGTTTAAGTTGTTGAATTGTTGCTGACATTGTTTAAAACATTTGTTTGATTCTTGTTTTGAAAACAAGAAGCATATGTGATCCATATGAATGGACTTAGAATGGACTTGAATGGCTTGTGATATGATCTTAGGACAAAGAAAATAGGTGATAGATGGACTATGGTTTAGATCAGACTTAGATTTGAAAGTGCACTTATAGCGATAGTCGCTATAGATGTACTTGTGAATTGCCTTGTTTTCAGCAATATCTATGGAACTTTGCAGAGATATTCTTAGGGGTTTCTCATCATATTTATGATATTTTATATGTATGTTTATAGCTATTAAAATCCTGGATTGTAAAATGTTAAGTAATGTTACTACCGAAATTCCTTTCAACCTTGTCGAGACCTCTTTGAACAGAAGGCAAAGAAGCATAAGAGGAAAAAGCTCCAACAAGACCTTTCAAAAGAGTCTAAGAGATGCTACGACAAAGGTTCAGAAGTATCACAACATTTCAAAATGGTCAAAAGGGTCGAAAGCACCCTTCCGCTTCAGTGACTACCTTTCGAAGCAGATGATTCCATATGCATAAAGACCTTTCGAATGAGTTAAAGCAAAACCTTCCGAAGACAAAGAAAGACAACTCTTCATATACGTGCCAAACCTTTCAAAACCAAAGGTTTCGCCTTCACTCAAACCACTCAGGAACAAACATTGATCAAAACAACCCTGTCGAAAGCCTAGTGAAGCCTTTCAAATCTGTCGAAGCCATTACTATCCAAGAAAGGTTCCGCATTAAGTCACAAGAAAAATTTTATGAGCAACTAACAAAGTCAAAACCATCAGAATTGCAACACCTTTGAAACCCCTGGATACAGCCTATCGATAGAGTCGAAAGCTCTTACAAAGCAACATAGAGAATAAAGGCACAACTGTCAAAGGCGGAAGCATTCTAAAGACAATATGGCAGCCACCTTTCGATCAGTTCGAAAGCATTGGGGTCGAAAGGTGCTGACCCGCACCTATAAATAAGATCCAAGTGGTTTGTTTTTAGGGATCCGAACTCATTGATTCTACACTTGTATTTTCTTAATTCTAAAAGGCTGTAGCCCTAATTTGTAAATTGGATTGGAAAAATTGAGCAATAAAGACATTGTTGAGTTATGAAAGGGAAGTCTTCAATAATTTTGATTACTTAGTTGTTTCACAAGCTTTAATCAGATCTAATTGTGTTTTTCTAGGTGTTGACCACTTCGAAAGGACTCTTCCAACTTGATTGAAACCCCTGCATATTAAAGTAATTCCAGTTTTAGATTTAAGGCCACTGTTATTGGACTTCTACTTTTGGCAAGGTCGAAACCTTATTCCAATCTACTTTAACCTTCGATTCGCAATCCAAACCCAAGACACTTAAGACTCCAGCTTTCGACATGGTCGAAACCTCAGTCCTTGTTGAATTTACCTTAGTTGCCGAAACCAAAACTTAAGTCATTAAATAACTTAGCCGTCGACAGGGTCGAAACCCACTAAGACAAACCTTATCTTGGGATTCATTGAGCTATACATTTGTGTTTCACGACTACTTCGAAAGGAAGTGTAACATCCCACCTTTTTGTACACTTTAAGCAGACACACATGTCGACTCATACCATACAGAAGGGTGGATTATTATTGGGGTGAATAAGAAAAAGTAGAGAAAGAAAAAACAAAACAGAATCTCACAGCGGAATGACAAAATATAATTATCAAATAATAGTTCATGAAGCTGTATACAAAACATTTGATTATACTTATACAATACAAAATCAGAGTTACACATATCAGAGATAAATAAATAATGCAACGGAACACTATGATGCAGTAGAATAGTATAGTAAATAATAGCAGTACAAATCTTCGTCTTCGTCCTCCAGAAATAAGGTCTTCAAATCCTGAAATGCTCAGGCTGACCCGAGCGAATTGAAAAGACAAAACACTCAAGTCAGAACTAAAAGATCTTATGTGAGTTAAATCAACGGTAAATAACTATGAGTGGGACGGCGCAGAGATGTTTACGGGGTTTGACATCTCCTATCCAGTGTCTAACGTGAGTGCAATAACTTAAGAGATGTTCGGGATTCACATCTCCTAAGGATCCGCTAAACTATCTACTATGTAGTACAATACGCAATTACAATATGTCTACAGTAAGATAAACTATTAAAATAGCGTTAAGGCTTTACCCATTTCCCCCTTAACACATTTTTATATATTCCCATAGTCTATACAGTACCGTAATCCTGTCCGTACTAGACGTCGTCAGAGGGCACTCCATAGGTATGGTACAAAACAAACTCGTAGTTGTCTCGATAGGGTAGGTAACACGGCACAACTAGGCAATGCCAGGGTAGATATACCAATTACAGTTCCGGACTGGTGGTAATGCATAGCAGCTACTAACACCCACCTCGGAACACACTCCCAAATCAAAAATCGAGGGTGGCCACCAAATCAAACGCAAAGTCAGAATATAGTATCGAAGAAGTGTGCCCGATTGGAGGAATGACCTCACTTGGCCCGTCAATTGCTCCTATTTTAGCCACCTTAAGCTAACTCATGGGAGTCATGTCCACGTATATACCTCATATAGGATCGTCGCCAACCATCCTACTTCATTTTGGAATCTCCACCGCGTACATAGTTTTCAAAGTGGTTTTCAGTATTGGCAGAGAGTATGACAATATCCGATCCCGGTTCCTTTAACAACCAATCGCTTATTACACACCGGATGGTTCTTTTACATTTCCAAAATCATTTCATAATTGATATAAAAATATCATATTCAATTCAAATTATATCATTTTCGAAATCATTACTTACTTTCGAAATCATATTTACCTTTGAAATCATATCACATTTGAAATCATAGTTCGAAATTATATTTCCTTTCAAAAGTCATATTTCAAAAATAGGCTTAACTTTCATTTCAAAATATCATATTAAACCAAATATGTTATTTAATTCCCAACTTAGGTTATTACATCATTAACCATATTTACTAAAAAAATCGAGAATTTGAATATAAACCCATCCATTTTACTTAGTTTGGAATTTAGAAGAAAAAAGTTTTAAATAATTATAAATAGTTAATATAGATTTAAAATAGATTAAATATAATTAAAATAGATTAAATAGCTTTAAAATAGATTAATTAGATTTAAAATAAGTTAAAACAGGTTTATTAGTTTAAATAAATTAAATGGTTTAAAATAGGTTAAAATGATTTAATATAATTAATACAGGTTAAAATAGTTTAATACTTTGAAATATTGATAATTAGAAATTTTGAAATAATATATTTTTAAAACAGTTTATATTAAAACATGAATTTGGAATTTATATCAAATTAAACTAGTCATTTCATTTCAACGCATTTGGACCATTTTCAATTTCCAAGTCAACAAATCAAATTACAAATCTTTCAATTAAACATTTCAATAAACTATTGAATTTCATATCGTTTCAATCCATGTTCAAATATCAATTCGAATTACTCCAATTTCAAAATATTTCAAAGTTATTTTCAAACAACTTCAATAACTTAATTTCGATAGAATTTCATTTATACTTAAAAGTTTAACTTTAAACTTCTAATTTATTTCTTAAAGCAATTCCTTTTAAACCAATTCACATTTCAACACAAAACTTGATTTTCCAATAATACTTTCATTTATATACATCAAATTTTATTTAAAGATATCATTTAATTAATTCAAAAAATTAAGAAGTTCAAAATCATTAAATTTAACCAATCCAGTGTCCGTATATAATTTTCTACCCTAGGGTCAAGTGATACGGATATTTGTCATTTCAATCCGTAATTTAAAATGTTACGGTTATATATATCATTTCAAACCGCAATCCCAAATTAATAATAAAATCCATAAAATCGCTCGAGTCTATCATTTCAACCCATAATGATTTTTCCTTAATCAATTGATCATTCGGGTATGTATCATTTCAACCCATAGTGAACTTGTAGTTTATAATCATATAAAACAAAACACCATTCATCCAAAATCAACAATCAACATCCATTACAAACATCATCCAAATTGATCAATAAATATCAATATAGAACTGATAATCAATAAAGGTATTTAACTGACAATTTATATTCAATAATAAATTAAATAATAATTTAATTTGAAATAATATTCAAATTAATAGGAATAGCAATTTAAAACTATCAAACAGCCATAAATAAAATTCCTAATCACATCACAAATTTTATTTAACAAACATAAGAAATTTTAGAAGTTGTGAGTGGGTTAAAACACTCACCTTTGAATTTAAATCGAATTTAAACCCAAAATTCAAATAGTCTCCGAATTCGTCCAAACCAGCGTCAAAATACCCAGAATTTCGATATGATCCCAGTGGATCAAACAGCGCGTGAAACGGACCTCGTATGTAAAAGTTATGTGAGTTAGAACATAAAACAATTTAAATATAAAATATATGAAATAAACCATTTTATAAATACGTACCCAGACGAGCCACGTCACCGCACGCACACAAGAGTTCGTGAACCCAGACCCGATCGCTTAAACTTGACCGTAGCCTTAGCCGCCACAACTATGCCTCCGTCGGAACCGTTTCACGCATCACAACCTAGATCAGACAACGCCCTTACCCTCTGCTACTTAGGTCGAACTCCCCCATACCCCAGCCGCGACGTGCGACATCCCCATGCCAAATTGAATGCAAGAGATCACCGCTGCCTATAATGGCGATTTCTAGTGAATGGATGCGACTTGGAGGTGAACGAACCATAGATCCGAGGCCTGTTCAATCCCATATCCCCAACGCCGCCTCCCGATCGTCGATCGGGCGACGATCCGCCGTTGGATCGTCCAAAACTTAGAATGGATGACCAGGTTCATTCTCGATTTATGGGCAAATGCTGATCTTAATCGAAAAACGAATGGTTGTAGAAGATTACGCTCGTCGAGAGCTTCAAATTGGTATATAATTTGTTTGGGTTGGAGTAGTTTGAATTTTTGGATTTGAATTTGATTTGAAATAGAATTGGGAATTTTGTTTGTCTTCCATTGGAATGAGGAGTAGAGAAGGAAATGTAAGTACAGAAAAATGGAAATAAGAAATAACCTAGGGTTTATAACGAGCTCTTTATAGACGAAGCTGAAAATAGAATGGATGGACATGATTTGATTGGAAGTTGAACGATAAACGACCAGAAAAGCCCGTTCTGTCTTCTGAACGAAAATGGGTCAACCCATATATCAAAATAGATGTTTTTGATGATTTCAAATTCAATGGAATAGGTCTCAAGTCCTAATTCCATCGTATGAAGAAGTTATGATAAAATCAGCTTATTTCAAATTGATTTCAATTAAATTGATTTCAAGGCGTTTTGAGCCCGTACGATCAAATGACAAGTCCAATCGTTACGAAACTTGAAATCCTATAATAATTCACCGTTACAGATCCGATGAAACTGGTTTCGTCGAAATCCGAGCCAGTGGCCAAAATGGCTATATTTCAGTTAATTAAATAAATTAATAATAAATTAATTAAATCACTTTTTTTTATTCAATATTTATTAACTAACAAATTTCATCAATCTTGATTACCTAGAGATATATAATAATTTATAGTAAATTTACATGTCAATTTCAGTGTTGATTATTTCAATAATTACAGCGTTCAAATTCAAATGCAATTAATCCAATTAATTAAAGTTTATTTCAAATAAATTGATTTTATTTGATTCAAATCTTTATACTCAATCAATTATTATTCTATAAACATAGCTAACATTTTTTTTACACTTCCTTACATTGATATACTCAAATTTCCATCTTTATTTGTATTAATTACTATATTTCAATTATATTGAATTTTGTCAGTTTTACACATTAAATAAAATTTAAAATCCTAATTTATTTATCTTGATTTCATTCTTTTATTAAATCAATTTTTACCTTATGAATAAAATTAGCATTTCTATTCATTTTATTACATTCACAATTTACAGTCATTGTCTTACTCACATTAATGTAACATTTAATTCCATCCAATCACAATTGATTTCCAATTAAATTTATAAACTAATTACATAGGTAACTTATAATAATTGTTACCATTTGCCTTCCATCACACTTGTAAATTCATTATTTACAAACAAATGTTAAAATTACTTACATAACATAGATTTTTATTCAATTACCATTTGTTATATACTATTTCATTAATGAATTGAATATTTACCTTTGTTTTCCTATATTCACTGTATAACCAAGTATAACCTTTACATTATTTCCATTGATTAGAATTCCATTCAAGTTGTTAATAATTTACTTTAATTAACATTATTACCTTTCGTTTTAGTTATTATTTCATTATTAAATTACAGATTTTTATTTCTTTCAATATTTAATCACAGAATCTTATTAAATTAACCATTTTAATTATCGAAAATTATGGGTCATTACAGGAAGGCTTTCGAAGGAATAGTTATACTTCTCTAGTGAGCTTGAAAGGTTAAGGAGAAAGGAAATTAAGCGTTTCAACTAGGTCGAAAGGTTGAAACAAGAAAGTCTTCACTAAATCATTTTATTAGAAGGGAAACCAAAGGAAATACACATCTACTAATCTTCACAACCTAACTAAAGGAGACCAAAAGGGATCAACTTCTTTCCTCAACTTTACTATGGATATTGAGGGTGGCCACCAAATCAATCGCAAAGTCAGAATATAGTATCGAAGAAGTGTGCCCGATCGTAGGAATGACCTCACTTGGCCCGTTAATTGCTCCTGTTTTAGCCACCTTAAGCTAACTCATGGGAGTCAGGTCCACGTATATACCTCATATAGGATCGTCGCCAACCATCCTACTTCATTCTGGAATCTCCACCGCATACACAGTTTTCAAAGTGGTTTTCAGTATTGGCAGAGAGTATGACAATATCCGATCCCGGTTCCTTTAACAACCAATCGCTTATTACACACCGGATGGTTCTTTTACATTTCCAAAATCATTTCATAATTGATATAAAAATATCATATTCAATTCAAATTATATCATTTTCGAAATCATTACTTACTTTCGAAATCATATTTACCTTTGAAATCATATCACATTTGAAATCATAGTTCGAAATTATATTTCCTTTCAAAAGTCATATTTCAAAAATAGGCTTAACTTTCATTTCAAAATATCATATTAAACCAAATATGTTATTTAATTCCCAACTTAGGTTATTACATCATTAACCATATTTACTAAAAAAATCGAGAATTTGAATATAAACCCATCCATTTTACTTAGTTTGGAATTTAGAAGAAAATAGTTTTAAATAATTATAAATAGTTAATATAGATTTAAAATAGATTAAATATAATTAAAATAGATTAAATAGCTTTAAAATAGATTAATTAGATTTAAAATAAGTTAAAACAGGTTAATTAGTTTAAATAAATTAAATGGTTTAAAATAGGTTAAAATGATTTAATATAATTAATACAGGTTAAAATAGTTTAATACTTTGAAATATTGATAATTAGAAATTTTGAAATAATATATTTTTAAAACAGTTTATATTAAAACATGAATTTGGAATTTATATCAAATTAAACTATTCATTTCATTTCAACGCATTTGGACCATTTTCAATTTCCAAGTCAACAAACCAAATTCCAAACCTTTCAATTTAACATTTCAATAAACTATTGAATTTCATATCGTTTCAATCCATGTTCAAATATCAATTCGAATTACTCAAATTTCAAAATATTTCAAAGTTATTTACAAACAATTTCAATAACTTAATTTCGATAGAATTTCATTTATACTTAAAAGTTTAACTTTAAACTTCCAATTTATTTCTTAAAGCAATTCCTTTTAAACCAATTCACATTTTAACACAAAACTTGATTTTCCAATAATACTTCCATTTATATACATCAAATTTTATTTCAAGATATCATTTAATTAACTCAAAAAATTAAGAAGTTCAAAATCATTAAATTTAACCAATCCGGTGTCCGTATATAATTTTCTACCCTAGGGTCAAGTGATACGGATGTTTGTCATTTCAATCCGTAATTTAAAATGTTATGGTTATATATATCATTTCAAACCGCAATCCCGAATTAATAATAAAATCCATAAAATCGCTCGAGTCTATCATTTCAACCCATAACGATTTTTCCTTAATCAATTGATCATTTGGGTATGTATCATTTCAACTCATAGTGAACTTGTAGTTTATAACAATATTAAACAAAACATCCATTCATCCAAAATCAACAATCAACATCCATTACAAGCATCATCCAAATCGATCAATAAATATCAATATAGAATTGATAATCAATAACAGGTATTTAACTGACAATTTATATTCAATAATAAATTAAATAATAATTTAATTCGAAATAATATTCAAATGAATAGGAATAGCAATTTAAAACTATCAAACAGCCATAAATAAAACTCCTAATCACATCACAAATTTTATTTAACAAACATAAGAAATTTTAGAAGTTGTGAGTGGGTTAAAACACTCACCTTTGAATTTAAATCGAATTTAAATCCAATTTAAAACCAAAATTCAAATAGTCTCCGAATTCGTCCAAACCAGCGTCAAAATACCCAGAATTTCGATACGATCCCAGTGGATCAAACAGCACGTGAAATAGACCTCGTATGTAAAAGTTATGTGAGTTAGAACATAAAACAATTTAAATTTAAAATAAATGAAATAAACCATTTTATAAACACGTACCCAGACGAGCCACATCAGTGCATGCACACAAGCGTTCATGAACCCAGACCTGATCGCTTAAATCTGACCGTAGCCCTAGCCGCCAGAATTAAGCCTCCGTCGCCGCCGTTTCACGCATCACAACCTAGATCAGACAACGCCCTTACCCTCTGCTACTTAGGCCGAACTCCCCCATGCCCCAGCCGCGACGTGCGACATCCCCTGGCCAAATCGAATGCAAGAGACCGCCGCCGCCTATTATAGAGATTTCTGGTGAATGAATGCAACTTGGAGGTGAACGAACCATAGATCTGAGGCCTGTTCAATCCCATCTCCCCAACGCCGCCTCCCGATCGTCGATCGGGCGACGATCCTCCGTTGGATCATCCAAACCTTAGAATGGACGGCCAGCTTCATTCTCGATTTCTGGACAAATGACGATCTTAATCGAAAAATGAATGTTTGTAGAAGATTACGCTCGTCGAGAGCTTCAAATCGGTATATAATTTGTTTGGGTTGGAGTAGTTTGAATTTTTGGATTTGAATTTGATTTGAAATAGAATTGGGAATTTTGTTTGTCTTCCATTGGAATGAGGAGTTGAGAAGGAAATGTAAGTACAGACAAATGGAAATAAGAAATAACCTAGGGTTTATAACGAGCTATTTATAGACGAAGCTGAAAATAGAATGGATGGACACGATTTGATTGGAAGTTGAACGATAAACGACCCGAAAAGCCCGTTCTGTCTTCGGAACGAAAATGGGTCAACCCATATATCAAAATAGATGTTTTTCATGATTTCAAATTCAATGGAACATGTCTTAAGTCCTAATTCCATCGTATGAAGAAGTTATGTTAAAATCAGCTTATTTCAGCTTATTTTAAACTGATTTCAATTAAATTGATTCCAAGGCATTTTGAGCCCGTACGATCAAACGACAAGTCCGATCATTACAAAAATTGAAATCCTATAATAATTCAACGTTACGGATCCGATGAAACTGGTTTCATCGAAATCTAAGCGAGTGGCCAAAATGGCTATATTTCAGTTAATTAAATAAATTAATAATAAATTAATTAAATCACTTTTTTTATTCAATATTTATTAACTAACAAATTTCATCAATCTTGACTACCTAGAGATATATAATAATTTATAGTAAATTTACATGTCAATTTCAGTGTTGATTATTTCAATAATTACAGCGTTCAAATTCAAATGCAATTAATCCAATTAATTAAAGTTTATTTCAAATAAATTGATTTTATTTGATTCAAATCTTTATACTCAATCAATTATTATTCTATAAACATAGCTAACATTTGTTTTACACTTCATTACATTGATATACTCAAATTTCCATCTTTATTTGTATTAATTACTATATTTCAATTATATTGAATTTTGTCAGTTTTACACATTAAATAAATTTTAAAATCCCAATTTATTTATCTTCATTTCATTCTTTTATTAAATCAATTTTTACCTTATGAATAAAATTAGCATTTCTATTTATTTTATTACATTCACAATTTACAGTCATTGTCTTACTCACATTAATGTAACATTTAATTCCATCCAATCACAACTGATTTCCAATTAAATTAATAAACTAATTACATAGGTAACTTATAATAATTGTTACCATTTCCCTTCCATCACACTTATAAATTCATTATTTATAAACAAATGTTACAATTACTTACATAACACAGATTTTTATTCAATTACTATTTGTTATATACTATTTCATTAATGAATTGAATATTTACCTTTGTTTTCCAATATTCACTGTATATAACCAAGTATAACCTTTACATTATTCCCATTGATTGGAATTCCATTCAAGTTGTTAATAATTTACTTTAATTAACATTATTACCTTTCATTTTAGTTATTATTTCATTATTAAATTACAGATTTTTATTTCTTTCAATATTTAATCACAGAATCTTATTAAATTAACCATTTTAATTATCGAAATTTACGGGTCGTTACAGGAAAGCTTTCGAAGGAATAGTTATACTTCTCTAGTGAGCTTGAAAGGTTAAGGAGAAAGGAAATTAAGTGTTTCAACTAGGTCGAAAGGTTGATACAAGAAAGTCTTCACTAAAACATTTTATTAGAAGGGCAACCAAAGGAAATACACACCTACTAATCTTCACAACCTAACTAAAGGAGACCAAAAGAGATCAACTTCTTTCCTCAACTTTACTTTGGTGTGTTGACAAGATTTCTTGTTAACATTTTGGTGCTAGGAGGGCTCAAACCTCCGCCTCTGTTGAACACCCAACATCAAATTCCTTTAACCCAATTATTTGCATGCTTTCCCACTCAAGGTCTTACTTCATCATGGCCAATAGAATCAAAAGATCCGAGAAAGGATCTTTAGAACCATACTTAGTGGGATTCTCCCAAGAGACAGCTAATGATAGAAATTTCCAAGAAGAACAACTGTTAAGGATGAAGGCTTTAAGAACCATAAGGGAAAAGAAAGTTGAAGCCTATGATCCACTTAAATGGAGTTTAATCCCTTCTCATGTTGGTCCCACCCCAATCTTTGCTTTAGGGGAAAAGAAAAAGGAAAGTGTCAATTTATTTGACCAAATGAGAAAGACAATTCAGCACTATACCAAAGGCACAATCTTTGAAGAAGGAATAATGGTAGATTACAACGCCTTTGCACATAAATGGGGTCAAGTCACAAGTAGGAAAATACCTGCATCGGATCCCCAAAGATTTTTAAAGAGAAAACCAATTATTGAAGGGGAAACTCCAGAGCCAAGTAATAAGAGATTTAGACGCCATCCTCAAGAATCAAGCTTCAAGTCGACTTCCTAAAGAGTGCAATCTAACAACATCCATAGAGAATGTCTACTTGCTAACAAAAGATGAGCTCAATTATTGGCCATCGAAGAAAAAGAAGCTAAAATATGAAATAAATTTGGAGGAATCCTACTATCATTTCCATATAATGAATGGACATAAGACTAACCGCCGTAGAGCCTTGGAAGGAATGATAATCACTGTTTTTCGTCAAGGAAAAATTAATGAGTTTGAAAAGAAAAATTGAATGAGATGAATAAAGAGCTACTTTTCTAAAGAAGATCTACATGGTTTGGAGTGAAATACTCCTTGCATTTGGACACTACCTTTAACGGTCAAAGCCTCTGTCATTGCCGAGTTGGCCAAGGCAGAACGCCTCCTGGAGGGAGGTCGGAGTAAGCCTTTAACCACGCCACGCTGTGACCAGGTTAAAGCACTGGACAAGCCCTTGGCCGCGCCTTTGGTAAGGTCAGGGCGCCTCCGGGAGGGAGGATGGAGTAAGCCTTTATCCGTGCCATGCTATGGCAAAGTTAAAGAACCGAACAAGCCCATGTCCATGCCACGCTATGGCTAGGGCAGGCTACCTCCTTGAGGGAGGTTGAAGTAAGCCATTATCCGCACCACGCTATGGCCAGGTTAAAGCACTGGACTAGCCCTTGGCCGCTCCTCTGGTCAGGTCAAGGCGGCTCCTGGAGGGAGGTTGGGTAAGTCCTTGGTTCCAGCCTCTAAGAATGAGCTAACCAAGAGCACCAGACAACAATGGACTAAGATGTCCAAGCCCGAGAAAGCAACATGTCTACAATGGACTAAGATGTCCAAGCCCGAGAAAGTGACATATCTACAACGGTCTAAGATGTCCAAGCCCGAGAAAGCGACATATCTACAACGGACTAAGATGTCCAAGCCCGAGAAAGCAGTCCAAGCCCAAGAAAGCGGCATATCTACAATGGACTAAGATGTCCAAGCCCAAGAAAGCGGCATATCTATAATGGACTAAGATGTCCAAGCCCGAGAAAACAGCATATCTACAAGGGATTAAGATGTCCAAGCCCGAAAAGTGGCATATCAAATGATGGACAAAGTCGTCCTAGCTCGAGAAGCAGCCGATCAAACTGCAACAGCATACAAGACCTAAAGGGTTTATATATGTCAAAAAAGACAGAATCTAAGGAGCAGAAGAACTCCGCTTACTTGAATCTGGGTTTTAGGATTCTCATTTCTGAACTTTATCTATTGGTATCCGAATTAGGGTTCCAGGTCTTTATAAATCACTTACACTCTTTATCATACCCGAATCTGGGTTTCGAGACTATTGTTTAACTTTACTTTAATGCCCTAATCTGGGCTTGAGATTTCTATTATGGATTTCTGATTATCCATAATTTATGCCCGAAGACTTCTATCAAAAGATTATTATTATGGGTTTTCGGTTATCATCTACAAAATACTAGAATTTGAGTTTCAAGTTTCTTAATCTCTAATATCATACACTAATACTCGAATCTAGGTTTTGGGTTTCTAAACTTTCATATTTTATTCATTAATACATGAGTATGGGTCATAGGATTTCTACTACAAATTTCTAGATAATGTTTTCTAGATTTCCATTACTTGATCATATTTAACTTACTATCAACTATCTCCAGGGGATGGTTCTCTAAAAACATTTATACTTTCGGTTGAGGATAAGATTTTCTACCAAGAGGTTTCAGATATTCCAACGATATGGATTGAAGTTAAAGTCTTCATTATTTCTTATAATAATCGAAGATGGGTTTCAGACATCTAACCAAATACAACTATTTTCATTTATTACCATATGATTAACATAATGATTTGTTAATCTACGCAAATGATATAGATGGACTTTTATATCAGTTTCAAGCTGACAATTGGAAATATTGTTTGCTTTATACTTTTCATGGAAATTAGAACAATACAGAAAAATAAAGGATTCAGCAAATACAGACATTGCGGTACATGCTCTCAAACAAATGTTTCATAGATGACATTACAGGGAGAATCACAAATAAGGTGATATTTACAAAATTTACATGATTTACACAACTAATGAAATTATTTACAAGTGTATAGAACAAATATATACATTTCTCAAAGTATGAATTCTTCATAAGTCTTGAGCTGCCCTGTTCAGGTTCTCTACGATTGAAGGGTCTACGATGTGACGGATAGCGATACAAAGGACTTCTTTAAGCTTCTTCTCTTTCTTCCTTATCATGTCCGCATCATCGATCACATCAATATTAGACTTCAAAGCACGATTGAAAGCTCTGTCTACACCCCTAAGGGTCTTATTTTCCCTCTTCAATCCAGCAACGTGCTTCAAAAGGAGATAATTCTCGTGTTCGAGTTTCTAAATTTTAGCAGTATATTCGTTTATGTGCTATGGATATTTTGCTTTCTGCTGTTCATCAAAGTATTTCATCATTTCGAACTTAATTTTCCTACACCACTCGCCCACTACCTTCTCATCTAAGCCTGGAGGAGGATTTGTTGTAGTGGGAAATTTCCGAGTAGCAAGGGAAGTGGATCTTATAAACTTAGCAGCAGGTGGAGTAGCATGAGGAACAGATAAGTCAATACTCAAAATATTATCTCACATAATAAATTCTAACGACTCGCATTTGGATTGACTATCCTTTAATTTCATCTCCAAATCACCTATCTGTTGAAAAAGTTCTGACATTTTGTGATCGAAGTCGATTGAAGGATTCGATTTAACTTGATGCTTCAGAGCGGAACTTACTATTGACATCAACTTCTAAGCTGGCAATTTGATCCTTAAGATTTCTGACAATAGTTTTCTGAAGTAAGAATCTTTTGTGCCATCTTAAAGCTTCAGCATTGCCGTGAAAACGAACAATTAAAGTATCTTCGAGAAGTTTACTCTTTTCAAGTTCCGCTAACAGCTTATCCTTAAGATTAATAAATCGAGACGCTGAATCTAATGAAAGAGGTGCCGTGGATAACTGTAACTCCTATTTTAATAAAATGAAAAAGAATGAAGTAAGAACAAGAATGAATAATTCCTTTATTACTGCGATAAATGATTACAACTTAGATAACAATGAAACTGAAAGAGTACAATTGAATATTCATTTTACATCTAAAGTTGAGAAACTGCATTTCTAGCTTTATTTAATGAATTTGCAAAAAGGTTATCTATCGAGTCAAAAGGAATATTGACTCCTTCTAGAGTAGTAACCAGTGGATATTTACAGTATTCCTACTCTCGGGTAGGAGGACTATCGCGTCCTCATATTAGTTTGGTGTGGAATGTCTGAATCTCTTTGAGTATTTTCTCCTTTTTTCACCAAGAAAGTCAAAGCGAAGACGAGGGTGTTCCACGTAAAGCCTTTGTAAATCTCCAAGAAAATGATATCTTAACAATTTTGAAGATTTTAAAATTGGTGCCTTTTCGAGATAAAATCTTCTCAATTTAACATATCGACTTAGGTAATCTCTAGAGACAAGATAACTTAAGGAACAGTCACTTTGTGATAACATAATAAATGTGGCTATGCACAAAAAGCAAGACTAAAACAAATATTTACAAATCAATATATTGTTACATGTTCACAATCATTCATCTGGTTCATACATGATTGATTTAGCAAATAATTCTGAAACAAATTTGTCCTTATAATACTTGAGTTTTTCAGGTGGAAGATCTTATGGAATTGGTCTGACTCGAGGCAAGTTCCAAACTGCTACAGGATGTGAGTCAGATCCGAATTCATCCAAGTACCTTTTGTGTAAATGCCTAGGTAAACCCCCACTAAAATCACCTAAATATGAGAAATCAACTGTCGGGTGTCTACAATAGGCCTTGTATAAGAAATTAACTAAAATATCTCTCTCCTCGATCAACATCCAAAAGAGGGGATTAATTCTCGATTTTCTTTAAGAAGACCATCATAATGAAGGCGTGTTCTCCTTAATACTGTGGCAGCTTCTTGATGCTTAAAGGAGGCTAACACTGCCACACTTCAATTGAGTCTATGGTATTTATCAGAGAAAATGTTGTGCTCATGCTTGCCTAACTCCCTATATAAACTATTTATCTCCGCTTGTTTTCTTTCAAGCTTAGTTTTATAAGGGTGGACAGACTTCTTCCTTATCTAATACACTATTATTTTCTTCAAAGTGAAAGGTGTTTAAACAGAGAATCCCATACCTGAGATACTAGGATTGATGCTCGAGAAGCCCACTGCTTTTCTTTTGGCACTTCAACATCAATAGAAGCGGGTTCCTCTTGAGGGCCGGAAGGTGCAGGAGATTTAGGTGGAATCGCTTCATGAAGAGACGAATCTTTTTCAAAATACTTCATGTTATCATCCTCGTCTTTCTCAGAAGCTTCAGTATGGCCACCCCTGTTGCCACCTGATCCTTGTCTTCCATTGATATTATCATCCACGTATCATCATTGTCCTCATCATCATCTCCCCCCTCCTCTTCAATAGCCTCATCTTTGTCATCATCTTCTTCGAAGTCAGATTCAACTTCGAAAGAAGGAACTTCAAAAGAAAGAATTTTGGAGGCGTCAATCTCCTCCTTTTCAACAGCTTCGATTCCCTGCTTCATTTGATTAATCTTCCTCATAACTCTATCAACAAGGGCAGGGTCAAGTGAAGGGAAGCTTAGTTTAGGGCATTTTTTGATGTTGCCAGCATAAACGAGCAACAGAGGGTCTTTGTAAGAATTCATAATAATTTCATCAAGTGTAGTATCGAGAAACTATGACACTCGCCGTTTTGCATCTGAGATAGTATCGACTGCCAGTTTCAAAGAAGCTTTGTTCTTCTCAAACTTTTCCTTCAAAGAGGATTTCTTTGCCGCCATTCGGGTCTTCTCCTTGTCAGATTATTTTAAGGTCATTTGCATTGCTAAGTTTTCATCAGCGAGGAGTTGGCGGGATTTCCTTTCCTCTAAGATAGTGGATTCTGACTGGGCGAGAGAAGCTCTCAATCGCTCCAGTTCGGACGTAGCTTCCTATTTTTCTATGGACAAGGAAGAGACTTGATCCTTCAAAGCATAAATTTCCTATTGAAACTTGGAGGATTCGGTAGAACATTTGGATTCCTGCTCATGTAAAGATGACCAACTCTTGGAAATATGAAAAAGAAAGTACAACATAAGTTAGAAACTTAAAGAAGAACAGTAATGGTAAAGTCAACTAAAGAGAAACTTATCAAGAGTTGTTGTTCTATTAGAGAACGATGTGACCCACCAAGTCAGAAACAGAGGTAGGAGAGCGAATAGAAGCAAAGGATGTAGAGCTTAAGATAGACGGGACTATCTCTTCATTATTAATGGAGGATGACGGAGATGCTGGCATAGGAGGAACGTGCTTTTGAAAAGGGGTCATCTCAAGAGCTTTCCGCATCTGCTCAAGCGCACCTGGAGAGCTCGAGACAAAGATGTGGGAGAGAGGATCGATCGCAGTGGGAGTCTTCTTAGATTGGTCATGAGGAGCTTCAGCAATCGGACTCTCCAAAGCTTTGTCAAGAGTTAAAGATTCCTTCTCCTCATAATCAGGGACGTCGACTATTTTTGCTATTTTAGAGGTGGTTCCGCCACAGCTGATTTCTCCAACTTTCTTTTGACGGTCATCTTTGTTTTGGCGAGAGATTAAAAAAGGACGGTGCACCAGAAGTCGAAGGAGGAGGACCTGGACCACTAGCAGACTTTTCCACTTGAGGGATAAATGAAAAGAATTCAAGCAGATTATAAGTCAGCATAATATTTTAAAAAAAACAACATATCAATACATAACAAGTGCAACTTTATAACTTTCTTTAGGAGGTGTGTTGGACTGAAGCAGGTTGGCCAAGGATCCTTTGGCCCGTCGACAGAAGGGAGTGCCTTCGCAGATTTGTTAAATTTAGCTATGTTAATCTACTCCCAATCTCTCTCGAAGCTGCGATTAGAGACTCTACTGTACTCTTATCCTCCTCATTTATCTCTTTAGCAGGGGCACCTGACAAAAGCGAAGATCATCAAAGAAAAGAAACTTGGTGAACGAGAAATAATGAAATCTAAACTTACGAGGAGTGGAGAAAGTCCCCCTAACGTTCGTGAAGCATTTGACGAAGAAGAACTGACTGTCCCAGAATATAAACTAGTTCACTCCCTCAGAGATCAATTTCTTAGGTGGGTTGGCCCAAAAGATTTGACTGCTGAGTTTGCTGAGCTTAACCAACCGGACGAGGTGATTAAAAACTTCAGCGTTCAAGGAAGAAAGGCAAGACTCCAATGCCATCACCTCCAGACACAAATGATAAGTATATACTTTGGCGACAGCTAAATAGGGGCAATTCCTAGATGAACTAAGAACTTCAGCAAGAACTCAGGGAAAGGTAGGAATCCACCGTGCCAGACGTGGATTGCAGTATAAGCAAAGAACCCCTTAGGTGGGTTATTGATAGTATCATTTTCTGCAGGGGGATTGCTTCCACTCCTATAATCCCAAAGTCATTCAGAATGGCATCCACTTCATCCTGAGTAGATATCAAGGAGCGCTTGGAAGTGGCTTCAGCTTTCTTTGGAGAACTCATGATTATGCCAGGTGAAAATGTTCCAGTTAGAAATTACAGTTTGTTATGAAATTAACATTCTTTCAAGGACCCTTAGAAAACTATCACAATCATTTGAGCATCAAACAAAGCATGAAACTACATATTCTTGGAAGAATGTTAAGGATTAAACATGGGATTTATCGAGCTTTTGACAGAGTCGAAAGGAAAGAAAAAGTTGGCACTTGACAAATACCTTTTGACAATGTCGAAAACCCAGATATAAGCATTTATCGAACTTTCGACCGAGTCGAAAGGGAAGATTGAAGTATATTTCCAACCAGCATTCTTCAACAATGTCAAAAGCTCAATAGGAGCTATATTAGTAGAAGGGAATAGTTAAAGCTAACATAAAATATTTGAAAAAAGTATACACTACCAATGTTCAATGGACAGGATAAAAAACCCTTTGACACTGTCGAAACCCATGACCTAAGGTTTTAAAAAGGAATGTGAATGCTGTCGAAACTTTATATATTAGTCGAGTCAAAGGTTCAAAGTTAAAGTCATATTGATAAAGAATAATAAAAGACTTGGGATATTTCGAAGATGTTGGAGAAAGGTGATGATAAAGTCCCCATATGTTTACTAGAGGTTTCGACTCATTACTAACAAGAGGCTACGTCAGAATCGAAAGGGGTTTCATGGTTTCGAAAGCATATTGAAAACAAAATTTCGATCAGAACAACAGGTTTCGACTAAGTGGAAACGTTTGGCTTGATTCATGAATTTTAAAAAGTGTGCTTTATTAAAACCAGTTTATAAAGTATATCTATCTCTAACTTAAACAAATTTAAAACAAGTTTACATAAATGGTTGCAAAACCCATGAGACAAAATATATGCTTTCGAAAATGTAGGTTACGATGCATAACCAACATCTTCAAAAGCTATTAAAGCAGAAAGCATAAAATTGCCTTCGATGAGGTCAGTTTCGTATGAACTAAACAACCTTTCAACAAGGTCAATGAAATTAGGCGCTATATTACCTTTCGATCCCAATGAAAGGGGATGAAAAATCAAAACATCAAATTACCGCCTCACTCCCTTTCGAAGGGTATAATGGTAAAATTCTAGCGCCAAATTTTTAGTTCGTACATCTCAAAACTTCTGGGTGAAGTTAACCTAAGTTTCTTTCTTCCCCAAACCCGATTTCAACCCAAAACTTACAAACCATTAAACTAGCATATTTAAACATGAATTAACTACTTAAGCTTCGAAATCTTTGAGATAAAAATCCAAATTTTCTAAAAACAACAATAACGATAGAATTTTAAATTGGGAAAAATCAAAATGAAAATTAATAGAAAGAAATAAATCGAATTGAACCGTGAAATCAAATCAAAGAATACTTTCAGTTAAATTAAAAGTCGAACAATTTTCTATAAATCAAAACCAAAATTCAAAATCTAGATTATGAAATTTGAGAAGTTTAAATCCACCGTGAAATAAAAAAGAGAAAGAGAATTGAAGAACAAAATGATTTTGACTTAGGTTAGATCTGGTTTCTTCTTTGATTGAGGAAAATGATTTAGAGGATTTGAGTATTTTGATTTTTCTCGAAGTTAATTTCGTTTGCAGGTAAGTGAAAGAGAAGAAGAAGAGAACGCGATTTTTAAGAAAAGTCGGCAGACTGTTAGATCAGATATAAATGAACGGTCTAGATTCATGCTGGAATACCAAAAGGCGATAAGCATTTAGGGTTTCGAAATGATTAACTTGGAAAGTAAAGAGCATCCCTTCACGGGGGGGGGGGGAGGGGGCAAATGTTACTACCAAAATTCCTTTCGACCTTGTCGAGACCTCTTTAAACAGAAGGCAAAGAAGAACAGGAGGAAAAAGCTCCAGCAAGACCTTTCGAAGGAGTCGAACGGATGATACAACAAAGATTAAGAAGTATCACAACCTTTCGAAAGGGTCGAAAGCACCTTTCCGCTTCACTGACCATATGATTCCATATGCATAAAGACCTTTGGAATGAGTTAAAGCAACACCTTCCGAAGACAAAGAAGGACAACCCTTCGTATACGTGCCAAACCTTTCGAAACCAAAGGTTTCGCCTTCACTCAAACAAGTCAGGAACATACATTGATCAGAACAACCCTGTTGAAAGCCAAGCCAAGCCTTTCGAATTGGTCGAAGCCATCACTATCCAAGGAAGGTTCCGCATCAAGTCACAAGCAAAAGTTCATGAAAAACTAACAGAGTCGAAACCATTAGAATTGCAACACCTTCGAAACCCCTAGATACATCCTATCGACAGAGTCGAAAGCTCTTACAAAGCAACATAGAGAACAATGGCGCAACCGTCCCTTTCGACAAAGGCGGAAGCATTCTAAAGACAATATGTAGCCACCTTTCGATCAGGTCGAAAGCATTGGGGTCGAAAGGTGCTGACCAGCACCTATAAATAAGACCCAAGGGGTTTGTTTTTAGGGATCCGATATCATTGATTCTACACTTGTATTTTCTTAATTCTAAAAGGCTGTAACCCTAATTTGTAAATTATATTGGGGAAATTTAGCAAGAAAGACTTTGTTGAGTTACGAAAGGGAAGTCTTCAATATTTTTGATTACTTGTTGTTTCACAAGCTTTTATCAGATCTAATTGTATTTTTCTAGGTGTCGACCACGTCGAAAGGACTCTTCCGACTTGATCGTAACCCCTTCATATTCAAGAAATTCTAGTTATAGATTCCAGGCCACATGTTATTGGACTTCTACTCTCGACAAGGTCGAAACCTTATTCCAATCTACTTTAACCTTTGATTCCCAATCCAAGCCCGGGAAACTTAAGATTCCAGCTTTTGATAGAGTCAAAACCTCAATTCCAACTGAATTTACCTTAGTTTCCAAAACCAAAACTTAAGTCATCAAATAACCTAGCCGTCGACAGGGTCGAAACCCACTAAGACAAACCTTATCCTGGGATTCATTGAGCTATAAATTTGTTTGTTTGTGACTGCTTCGGAAGGAAGGCTTTCGAAGGAATAGTAATACTTCTCTAGTGAGCTTGAAAGGTTAAGAAGAAAGGAAATTAAGTGTTTTGACTAGGTCAAAAGGTTGATACAAGAAAGTCTTCACTAAATCATCTTATTCGAGAGGGCAATCAAAGGAAATACACACCTACTAATCTTCACAACTTAACTTAAGGAGATGAAAAGGGATCAACTTCTTTCCTCAACTTTACTTTGGGGTGTTGACAAGATTTCTTGTTAACAAGTAACATCTCGAAAGTGGCCAAAACTTCACTTGTGCAAAACTACCCCGTTTAGACTTGATTTTTGGACTTTAAAAGTTTGAAAAGATATTTAAATTTAAGTATATTGTTTCATTCTTTTTACAAGTGTTTACGAACTTGTATTAGAGAATTTCAAAATTTGTTTGAGATATTTATGAATTTTTAGGAATTTGTTGTGAATATTTAAAGAAGATGATTTTGTAAAAAAACTTGTTTTTTCAAGTTTTGAAGAAAATTATAAATTTGTTATTTTATAGTAATGTTTTGGATAAATATTTTAAAACCTATAATAAGTATTGTAAACTATTTTAAAGGCATTTATAAGTATATATAGTTTTTAAAGAAATATGTTTACCATTTTATATCTTATGGAATAAAATATCTTTTGACCTATTTATTTAAATATCAAGTTTTACAAGTAAATTACTTTACATATATTTCATTTTCAAAAGGGTTTTAAAAGTATAAACAAAAGGTTTAAAAAGGGGTTAGAATTGCTTAATGGCCAAATGGTTAATTGTTTAATTACTTGTTCGAAAGGTAATTAACTATGCTTAACACTAAAAGCCGACGAAGTAAGCTTATCTATTTGTGAGAGTTAAGATTGATGTTCGAATATGGATATGAGAAATAAGCTCTAACCTACTAGCTTCACTTTTATCCGAGGAATAGTAAGTTGAAAAATGTCAGAAACATGTTAATCATGTTGATTTCTTACTTGTTTGTAGAAATCATCAATACTATACTTAACAATAAAAGCCGACGAGGTAGACATATCTATTTGTGAGATTCTATAATGAATTGTCTAGGCAAGGCTTTGGTGCAACCAGTGCTCTAACTTACCTAGCTTCATTCTTGGATGAGGAATAGTTAAGTTGGAATGTTGGAAACGAGTTAAGTATACGAATATTGATTTGTATAAGCGATTGTTTTGACTAGATAATCAATTATTCGATTATCGAGCTTAACCTAATTTTTACTTAAGAAGTTATCAAACGGCTTCGCGATTTCATACCAATGAGAATCTCCGAGGATGAATATTGGTACGAAAATTTTCTAGCTTTCGGTTACTTTTAAAAGAAACAGAATTGAGTTAAACGTAAATTCATTGATTGGTTTTGAAGAGTCTGGTAAGCAGGAAGAGTGTACTTATATGAGATGACTCAAACACGTAATTATTTCAAAACCATATACGCGGTCTATGTTTTAGAACCAGTTGTGAAGTGGAATGTTATAGAGTTGAACCGTCTATTCTAAGTTTAAGTCCAAGGGAGAGGTCATCATTAAAATTCAAATGATGCTATCATGTTAGATAATCTATCTTATGGAGTATTCCAAAAGAGAGGACAACATTAGCATTTGTCAGAGGACTTATGCGGGGAATCTATATGGTGGTTCAAGATCTGTTCGAGATGCTCGAATCCATGTAATGATTCATGATATGTTCGAGATGAAGGAATCCAATTGGGGATTCGCGTGATGTACGTGCAATGAAGACTTGTGTAAAAGATGCCGAATGTAGCCTTGACATCGGAAATGGTTAAAAAAAGAGTAAGATGCACAATCTCGAGTTTAGCTTACCCATGAGGGTGTATCAACTCCATATTTAAAGCATGCTTATTGATATGTTACATGCGAAAGTTATTGATACTTGGTGCCAGATAGTTCATCGTTGAGCCAGTTGTGTTTACCTTAAAGTATATCCTATCTAAAGATATATGACCTTCGAAAGGAAGCTTCTGATCTTGGTCATGGAATTTGCATTCGGCTTAATCCAAGGAGAGCTCTAAGGAAATCCTTACACCTATGCGAACACACCTTAGCGGTATTTATTGTATACCTATTATTGTTATGGTGTTCACACAACAACTATTTGATATGATTTATGTGCTACACACTAGACACTATCTATCATATCACTATATGTTAAACTTAGTGAATGGTCGGTTGCGTTAAGGGGAAAACCGTTACTGTAATTCGTATGGTCTCAAGAATGTGATATTATATGTCACTCTTATTTCTTAAGTTTCTCACACTGGTTCACCAGACTGATTCGGGTGCTATTTTTTTTAATGCTCGGGTCAGCCCCATGTATGTTTTTAGATTTAGCTACATACGCTTTGGAGCTTATGGAAAAAGAGCTGGATGATTACCTACCATAGTATTTTTATTTCCACTTTATTTCGTAATTTTATGCATTAGCATTGTGAGGACAGATAGTTATAACTGTCCAGGTTAATGATAGTACTTAGGTTTTGGTAATTCTAAAGTTCTGTATTCAGAGCATCCTTTTGACCTATTCTTTTGATATTATAAATTACCATTCCATTATGAGATTCTAATGTTGTGTTCTCTTCTTCCTTGTTCTATTTCATTTTCTTTTATTTTCTCTAACCTTTTATTTTTCCAGCACTTAGGCGTTCGACAAACAAATACCGTGGATGTATTTAGTGTCAACATTCGAAGGTCAAAAAGTTAGGTCATTACACATTATTACCAATATACTAATATATCACGAATAATACAAAATAGTAATACTCAAGGTAGTAAAACCATACCTCAACCTACATCATCACCTAATCACATTTCTCTTATCGCTACACTATACAATAAAAGCTATCATATACAAAACAACACGAGACTAATCATGACCCAAACATCACACAGTAGGCTAGTGGGCCATAGTCTCTCGGTAAGGCCAAAACCCACGAAGTATAGCCAATACTATAAGATCAATACCTATGACACTTTCAATGTGTTGTCCACCACCTAAAATCGTATTAAACCCGAACCGATATACACATACCTAACTGCTACCATTCATTTATCATGAGAACTAATAACAAGTACATTTGTGCCTATAACCCTTGCTGCAACGTAGCCCAGGTTATAGTCGTACGTATTATCGAGATAGAATGTCTTTTATCAACAGTGTAGATACACTATCGAAGGCGCACACCAAACACAAAAACCACTCATGCCATAAGTGATCTATAAATATCTAATCCATAGTCCGAATTCAGGGGACACAAACTTACTCCATATATACAATATCATATGGAATTGTATATAAAATACCCTAGTCATCATGTATCAAAATCATCCGAGAACTCTATATAAGTTACCATACAATTCAAAACTCATCATTAATCATCAGCTATGGCCTCAATGTCAACTCAAACCCCTAATACGCCCTCCTAGTCTTTCTCAACATCTATGATTTTGGAATACGTGTCAGAGTGGGTCCCATTTAGGCTCAAAATTAAAGTATTCCAAACCCTACCAAAAATTCATGGACCGTTGTCCTTCGAAAATAATGAACATTGGTCTAAACTTTGTCTTAATCTTACTTCGTATGCAGAAGATACTGCATCCTGAAGTTTGCTCAAAAAATCCTAAAGGAGACCCAAAATTCTCTAACCTACAACCCATTGATTGTCAAATCGAAAGTGGTCAGTCTACCGACTTGCTATAGTAAATTTTGGCTATAGACCTACCATCAACTAGTTAAGTTGGCCAATAACCTGTTATAGACCATATTTAGCCTATTTTCTTTTGGCTAACACAACCCTGGACACCCCACTCTAACAGTCAACTGATGACATATGATTAGTCGACTGTTCTACTATATGGGTGCAGGTTGAATCAGGATGTGGTAATTTTCACTTAGGAAATTTATACCATTATTTTAACACTAAGTAACCATTGCCCTAGCTTTCCTCTCCCCAACATTGTGTGTCTCGGCTTCACGACCATAATTCGCCTACCACACCTCGCACTCGAGTTAACGTCTATGACGATTCGCTATGGTACAAACACAGCTAGACGGTAATTCGACAAATCATTTTGAAACTCAAGCGCTTTACAAACCATATGAGTTTAAATACTCAACTAACCATTCCAATTCCATATTCCACTCTTCAATGACAACTTCAACTACCATTTAATACAATCCTATCATTACTACCAATAATCAACAATCAAAATATGCATTTATATCAAATATCATTCAATTTCTATCAACCCCTAATACATCAAACTATAAAGTTTATACTTCAAAACATTCATTTAATAAGATTCTCATCATTAGATTCCCTGATCATGTTCTTTACTCAAGCGCTAACCAACATTAGCATCAAACTGATCATATAGCTTAGAGAAGAGATCCCACTCATCAAATCATTTAGAAATCCAAACATAGTGAAATCCAAATTTAAAGCCTTCCTTTGATTTCAGAAATGCAGACTTTGCCACTACAACAAAACAGTCTTTTTACAACGGGCAATGCCCCTTGTAATATGGTTTTCGCAACGGGCATGTGCCCGTTGTAATAGGCCTAGTTGTAATAGGTCGACCATATTTTACAACGGGCAATGCCCGTTGTAATACACCTTTTTACAACGGGCAATGCCCGTTGTAATACACCTTTTTACAACGGGCAATGCCCGTTGTAATACATGATATTGCAACGGTTTATGACCGTTGCAAAAAAATGCAAATTAAAAAAAATTACAGCAGCATACATGTAGTACATCCATACCAATAATGAATAATTTAACGAGTAATAAATATTATCATAAAACAACCAAAATCACATACGAAAAGACTAAAAGCTAGAGTCATAAAATTCCAACACATTCTAAAATGTTAGATAAGTTTACATCGACATAGTTCTAATATACACATAACAACTAGTTTCATAACAACCAAATACCCAGAATGCCACAACATTAAAAGAACAGACTTACAATACAACCCATAAATATACAAAATTAAAATCAATGCGCCAAAAACTTGCAAGAATACTCACGCCAATATACCACAAATATCTACTGAGTTTGAAGAGCCTCGGCTAACAAAATAACACCTACAGAATAGCAAAAAGTTAGACAAACAATAAAAATTAAAAGACTGTAACCCAAATATAAAAACAGAACAGGCTAACATTTCCAGCAAATAAGACAAGTTATATTATAAACAAACAAAGGAAAACAAAGTGTAACTGATAGTACCTTCAACACAAAAACCAGAACGCAAGTCACATGAACTATAAGAAATTGTCTATAATACACTTTTTTGCATCGAATGAAAACTGCAAATAGCTCTATTCCCATCTGCATCTCTACAATTTGAGATAAGCTAAAAAACAAAGAAGATTCACTTCTCCAATGATCATGCTCTAAAATAACACTAACTACTATCATAATTCCAATATGCAAAGGAAAAACTTTAACTCTAGGTTACAATAACAGTTTAAACACTCTTCTGAAAATTCAAAACAAAACTGCAACAATTATTAGCATATTAATTACCTGAGCAGCAACAGCGAGTCCATCAGCAAGCAAAGACGATGATAGCCAAACCTGTAAACAAATCTGAAATGCTGCCATGGATGTAGCTCCTTGGTGTGTAGCTAGTGATGATGCCAAAGTCGTGCATAATGTCACTGATATCACTCTTTCCAACAATAACACTCCTACATCGCCAACCATAAAATTTTCAATATTGTCTATCACTTCTTCGGTTTTTGTTGAATATAGTAAGAGATATACGTACCACAACGGAAAAATCGAGTAAGATTGAGAGATTTGAAACTTGGTGGAATGAGATCAACTTGCTTCACAGGTTTGAACAGCAATATCAATACTATAAGGTATCTACAATGAACAGTCGTGTTTTATTTTTTTATTGTTTAGTTAGAGGAGATCAGTAAGTGGAAAAAAACAAAAAACAAAAAAAAAACTTTAGGAACCTGATACTTAAAGTCGGGGAATCCCAGCAAATACTTAAAGTCGGGGATTCCCAGCAAAAATTCACATGCAATGCGAACATTCAGGTCAACAATTGTGTAGATGACTTTAGGAACCTGATAACAATCACTGATAAAGTGTATAAAAAGTAAATAAAAATATTTCAGATTTGGGTACAAACCAAGAAAAATCCTAATGTATGAAAGGATGGTCATTCATGTTAAATTTAATTTTAAAAACCTATATGTATGAAACAATAGTCATTCATGTTAAATTCAGTTTTATGGTTTGGTTCTAATCCTTGTGATGCAGGTGAATGTCAAATATGACTTTCATTTATGTTTACGAACAACATTAGTGAGAGAAAACCAGTTTTATTAATGGACTGGCCTCGCTGTGTGTGTGTAATGACAAATTAAATTTACGCATCAGGCTTCGTGCTTGACCTGCAGTTTTGGATTTTCTTTTAATTAAACTCTCGGTCACTCATTTGAGTAGGTTGAGAGTAAAGATCTAATAGGTTTCATTTTGGCGAATAAAGCTGATTGGAAATGTTGTAGGAGACAAGAAGCTTATCTGTTACTAAATTTAGTAAATATTCACTGTGCAACAATGTTGATTGTATGTAATAAAGTCAGGATTTGTAACCACTTAGTATTCATGACTCTAATCCATCATGATAACTTCTTCATATGTCAATCATAAAAGTATTTCTATAATTAAATACTATATTTTATTTATTCGATGGTTGCGATGGGTAAAGGAAAAGGAATTGAAATAAAATATATGATGCCTATTTTTATTATTGCTGCTATATGATGTTAAATGTTGAACAACGTTCATTACTTCGTTGCTTGAAATTAATTATGATTACTGTAGCATCATTAACATCAATTTTCGACTTAAGTTTAGATTGCGATTGTTGTAATGGACTTAAGTTTGCAGTTTAACAACTCACATTGATCTCGACCCATTGAACGATCTAATCACATGTACAACAGCAACAGAAACTGATGTAACATAGGATTAAGCTGCACTTTTCCAGAAGCTAAATTGGCACTCTCATATTTAGTTGTGAACTGAATTCAAGCATATAGCACTGACCATAATGACAATTTTTTTGGCTTTTCAGTTACTTCAAAGTTAGTATATGCACAAATCAAAAAAGTACCCAACAAACTAAAAATAAAACATGCACTACAGCACACTGGATTATTTGAATAAATATACCATCTAAGACCAAGGTACATGTACAACTAAGATTAGACAAACTATATTCAATCCTTCTATACTGAATATGACACCTAATCTAAGTTTCAATGCAGCAAGCTCTATCAATACTCTAGCAAAAATGAGCCCCTAGTAAAACAACTGATTTTGTTTTGAAATGTGAAACTACTATAAAAAAATAAAATAAAAAGCTATGGTGCCATGTACTCATCTTGATCCTTATTGTTGATAGGAGGCATATGGCGAGACTGACGGTAATCTTTCTTCATCATTTTGTACATTTCAGCAATAGCTAAAGCTAACCTCTGCATTTAGAATAAAATGTGTGAAATTCAGTAACATTGCGTGCTTATAAAACCTCATTTACTGTCATATCGAGACTCGTATCTTTTGAATGAAAGAAATTCTAGAGTTAAGGAACAATCTACATTCAATAAAACTTCATTCAATTTTAAGCAACATCTGTATAAAAAGTATAGTAGCGCCACAAAACTAAAAGAAATGAATTGATAAATGTTTTGAAGAGGAAGAATGAGAAAGTGATTACCTCTGTATTTGGTGAGTTAACTAATTTGTTTGAAGGTTTCGCATCATTCCCTGCACACGCATCAACTATAGAGAATTACTTTCCATGATATTATATCTCAAACTTAATTCATAACACTAAGTTTAATAATCAAATTACTAACTGAAACACAAATTGCATCACACGAGTCATACATAACGTAGACTGAACTCTTTTTACTGGAAATTGCACACAAGTGCTCTGTTGAAGGTTGGTAATAGCATTTTTTGCACCTGTGATTACTGCATCTTTCACCTTGAAACTCCTTCGTTTTACTAGCAATACTTTATTTTCCGAAACATCAAACATCTTGGTATCACCATTGATCACATGCTCCTGCTATATAGCATGTACACAACGTACATTACATAGGTTAGCTTTGATTAAAATTTACAAACAGTAAATCAATATTTTGTACCGTCATTTTCTCACTAAATTGGTCATCGCTGCTAGAGATAATTACATCTGCAATATGAATAAAAAAATACCATGAATATATACAGGAATGCAATAAAAGTATTGAAAGGTTGAATTATAAGTTCAAGAAATCATGAGTTTAGTTCTAACCATTACACGCAATAAAAGTATTGAAAGGTTGAATTATTCATTCATTTTGACCAAATTGTTGACACCATATTCTAGATGTAGTAACTCTTTTTTTCCCCAGGTAAATGATTTGATTTTATACAATGATGGCTTTTTAACTATTTAGATGAACTATACAAATGTTTAGTTGAATCACCTCATCAACTTCTTTTCACAACTGCAATCAAGAACGAGCTGCCTGCAATCGAACTGCCTGCAATCGAGAACGGCATCCAAATTCGCCACCTTCGAACGCCAACTGTCCCACAACAACCAGCCTCTCCTCCCCTCGCCTACCAACCTCAATCGCGCCTCACCCCTCGCTGAACCAAATCACTGACCATTCCTGCCTATCATCTCCACTGATAAAAAAACTCACCATATACTTCGCTTCGGCCACTTAAACAACCGCTGCCATCAACAACAAGTCGCAACCATTTCACGTCCTCAGCCCATTCACCAACCCAAATCGCCTCATCTCCTACAACCGCTGATCCAACCGCGACATCAACGCCTGAAACTTGCTTCAATCGCGACCCCAAGCGCGGCCGCACCACTCGACTCACCTCAAATCACGCAATTTCGAGCATCGATCGATAAAGGAAGCACGTAAATCCCAAAGCCCTAATTTCGAGCAAGAACGAGCAAAGTAAAGGAATGAAATAAAAGGTCGGCCTTGTTTTCTTAATAAAGCTTTTTGTCCGTTGTAATTTGTGACTAGGGGACCGTTGTAATATGACACCTTTTACAACGGGCAAGTTGTGACCGTTGTATAGTTGTCATCTATTATAACGGGCCTGAATGGACCGTTGTAATAGTCTTCTATTACAACGGACAAACATAGCCTGTTGTAAAAAGGTCTTTGTATATGGCATCTTTTACAAGGGGCATGAATGGACCATTGTAATAGCCTTCTATTACAATGGGCAAACAATGACCGTTGTAAAAATGGCGTTGTAATAGGGTATTTTTGTTGTAGTGTGCCTTTTCGAAAAACTAAATGGTATGGATTTGTGGAGAATCTTTTAATCTGAATTTAAATATTTAATTTTGAATTCTGGGTTAATATATGAAGAGGTTATACGATTTAAAATCATGAAAACAAAATTTCCCGCTTAGGAATAAATGATGAGGTAGAAGAGAGTGAAGATATGAAAAGGTAAATGCTTATTTCAGAAGTAATTAATGCAGACCAAATAACCATTTTGCCCATGTCTCACTTTTCTTTCAATTTTAGTAACCTTATGCTATTTTACAAACTTAATATGTATTTCATATATAAATAAAATTATGAGCTCAAAGGACTAGCTCTAGAGTCCTAATTCATTCATCCTTAAAAATTCTTCTTTTAAGTCATTTGTTTGCTTTATTTTTAATTAAACAATTAATGTAATTTATTATTATGTGAAAATTATGCTTTATTACATAACACCTCATAACATCAAACATAACCTTTGGGTTTCCATTCTTCCATTCTAATAATAAAGCACTCGTAAGAAATGGAAGTAAAGAGGGTGAAAACAAAAGTACAAGGGTTAGCATATCCACCTATATATCTATATTAAAATACAAGCACATTATATGTGAAACATATACCCTCCTCAAGGTGATTGTTTTCCACTATCTTGTTTCTACCCAGATTTATACTTAGGTCTGTTTTATTTCGGTGTCCCTTACTCCTATACCACCTTGCAACATCACTCATTCGAGACCCGAAATGAATGCCAATGATGCTACATACATCACCATAATTTTAGGGGACAAAATGGGATCATTTTTTTCCAACAACATTAACAGAACAGAGCAATTAATTAATTTTCCATTACAAAAGTTGTTTTTACAATTTTCATTTCCCAAGTCATGTCCATGTAGGGGTAATTATGATAAAAACATAGATAATATTATCATGCTCAATATATGAAGATACCAACACAAACACTTAACTAATTATATAATCTGGTTCAAATTTAGAATATAAATTTAAATTTTAGTATTTACAATGCCTCATATTTCAACTTTGAAGACTTTATTCGTCTTCAAGGAAACATAGTTGATTCTATGAACATATCCTACTCTAGTGAGTACCCATGAGTTTATGGGAAAAAAAATAAAAATATGCCAGATATAAAGCCTGGTATGAGAAATACATTCCCCTAGACATAATGCAATGACCCACAATTTTGACCCTCAAAAGTCGACGCTAATACATTCACGGTATTATCATGTCGAGCATTCGAGTGCCGGAAAGACAGATTGTTGGGGTGAATGAAAGAAAAGATAGAACATAATATCATATCATGACGAGTAATATGTAATCTACAATTGATCTTTACAAAAGAAAAGTTTTACATACATACAACAATCAGGGTAAACTAACTTATCATCAACTTGGACAGTTATAACATCCTGTCCTCACAAATGCTGATAAATACAAAGCAACAAATGCAGTGGAAAATAAAATTCGTGAATACGTCTTGGAGTCATCCAGCTCATCTCCTGAAACTCCAAAGCGTCCATAAATAAATCTGGAAAAATGCTCGGGTTGACCCCGATCATTATAAGAAATAATACCCGGATCATTCTAGCAAACCAGCATGAGAAACTCAGATTATATAGATTTTTAATGTTATAAAACCTTTTGAAAATAAAGGTATCTCGTAAGACCATGCCGCACATAAATACAGACGGGTCTTTACCTTACAAAAATAAACAACCATTTTTATTTGAAAATCCAGTAATATTGTAACAATGTCTATGGTTTAAAATAAATATACAAAATAACTGGAATGCTTGCATCTCACATTCCAACATATTTGGTATACAACTAAGTCCTTAAGGCACATATTGGAGAATGGATTCATACAATGCCAAGGCTACTAGGGTACCGCCTGCCATAGTACACCTCTAGAAAAGTGTACCAAGAGCCATAGGTGATTCCCAGTAAATCATGGGCTAGCCCACCCCTTCCTAGATAGTACAGAGTATGTCATCACTCCTCGGTTGCCAACGTGACAATCCGTTCCGGGCCCGAAGCATACATATATCCATAAATATTGATCTAGGTTGGGTTATGACCATACCCTAATGGTAGTGAACTACATAGCCCTGAAGCATATCCCCTGTTTTTGTCATTATCGGGTGTGAGCTTGAGGCTACATTTGACCTTTTTAGTAAATCCCACTTGGAATGTTAACAGCGCCCTCCAGCCAATAATGAAATTCCAACATTCATTCATACAAGTTGTTCAGGATATAAACAAACTGAAGGCACTACTTCTACTACAACCATTTTGGAATCATCCTCAGGATTAGTAGCAAGTAGCCTTTGCACTTCAAAGAGCCCCGTCTTCAATTCCATTATCTTTAAGATGTCTCCAATTCGAATGCTTATGCCAAAGTGATTTTCAAATAACTCATCCTTATCCGATGCTGGTCTCTCCGGACCAACAAATAATAGTTTCAAAACTGGCCAAGATTTGATAGCCGGTTATTTAACTATCAAATAAACAAACAACCAAATCAGAGTTTTAATCTCATATGGAAACCAAGCATGATTAAGCACATAAGCAACTACTAAGCCTCTTTAATTAATCTTTTCATTAATTAAAATCTCTTTTCAAATATTCATATTAAAATACCTTTTTCAAAAGATATATTCACACCCCTCTCTACTCTTTTCAATACTTGAAAAATATTTATATACTTATCTCAATGGTACAAGTATATTCACAAACCATTTCACTTTCAAAACTTAGAAAAGTATTTATATACTTATTTCAACAGTATAAGTATATTCACAAAACACTACACATTCAACACTTAGTAAATGTAACAATATACTTATCTCAACGGTATAAGTATATTCATAAAATCTTAAGAAAAATTTCACTTACAAACCCATACTTATGTATACTTTTGGTGTTATTAAATGGATCATAGGAAAATTAGACCAAGTATACTTACCACCACTTTCCGATTTCAAACTTTTACTATCCCTCGATTAAAAATATAGTCCGACAAGTTAGCGTACCATCCTTGGCTCGACATAGATTCTTAATTCTCAGGATAGAAACGAGTGCCCATGCCTCAGAATTTTGTGTTAAGTATGGAAATAATACTTTCCACACCACCATAATTTGAAATGATCATTTATAGAAATCAAATCACATTCCATTTTATAAAACTACTTTTTATAGATCTTTTTCATATTTATAAAGCTCATTTTATAAATCTCCTTTATATTTGTAAACTTCTTTTATAAATCTACAAATATAATTGCAAAACTCCTTTTATAAATCTTTACATTTTTATAAAACTTATTTTATATGTCTCTTAATTCATTTATAAAACTTTTTTTAAGTCTCCAAATTTGTTTATAAAACTCCTTTTATAAATCTCCAATCTCATTTATAAAACTTCTTTTATAAATCTCTTAATTTTAAATCTCACATACTTATCACAAATCTTCGCTTTCAAAATAGGACTAAACACTTTCCATAAAACGATCATTCCATATATCACTATGAATTCACAAAGGTGATTTATTATTCGAATTTATCAAAATGATACCATTTCCCTTTTATAAAATATTATTTACAAATCTATTCTTTTATTTATAAAATACCATTTATAAATCTATCTTTCTATAGCATTTGTATAAAGTATTTCCTATATATTTATTCTAAAATATTTCTAGCTACTTTTAAAACAGAATCACTTTATTATAAAAGATAATTCCCTTTTTATTTAAAATAAACATCTATTATTTTATTAACCTTTTTGTAAAATAAAAGCTTTTCAAAATACTTTTAAACATTTCTATATAAATTAAGAAACACTAACAAAAGGGTTAGAGTAAAATAGAGAAGTCCATAGACCATTTGTGAATAAAAAGCCATAGAAAATTCTAAAAATCTCATTTAAAAAATCATTCTCTGAATCAAAACCATTTTCAAATCAAAACAACAAATAATAGTATTTTTCAAAATACTATAATGAGGCCCAATGCTGCCATAACACCCAACACGTGCTTCCATAGATCTACAACTAAAAGGTTCAACTTTTCAACGTATCAAAGTCATATCTAATATGGCCAAACAACCAAACTTTATCATTCAATAATTTATACAATAGGTATATAAATGAAATGAAAATCAACCGTGGCAAGGAATTCGGATCCCTCTATAGTATTCCCTATATTACCTGTATTTCATTTCATATGTCATTTGCTTTTCAAAGCGGGAATTCAACCAAACCAAATAAAGAAATCATTCAAGCCAGCAATAATAATTAATATCTACTATATATCATATAGTGTTCATCCAAAGGTGAGTTAACTCACCAAAATTCCAGTTGACGTTTACGCATTCTCGAATAGTCTAAAACGAACACCATTTGATTTTAGCTCAAAATCCCACTTTCTCCAAACTTGACGAAATCCGCTCCAATGCATAGATAATGCTCCTACGAGCGCAATGCAAAAGACACATCTCAATTGGACCTCGTATAGAGAAGATAGGAATTTTATAAGAATTTGATTAATTAAAATTAAATTAATTAACTTAATTAAGTTAATTACGCTTAATCCATCTCCTTCCCTAAGTCAAATTTGCACGGTCGTGCACTAGTGATACACAAACCCACAATTAGTCGATCCTCTCTTCTTCCTCCATCCCTCGATTCTCCACAAAATCGACCACCGCCAATTCCGTTGCGCTCCACTTCGCAAGTGTCTGCATCCCACCCAAAATCTTAAAGCTCGGTCAGCCCCTACAAATCACGGTCTGCTCCCTTCCTCTTTTGACCTAAGATATCGCGACTTGCCATTGTCAACCGCACTACCCTGGAATTTCACCCCAAGCTTTCCTTCTGTGAGAAACACAATGGAACCACCACATCGCCTAACTCCCTATAAATCGCCGTCGAAGAGGAACCCTAATTCGGCCTCACAACGTCGCGATTTTCAAAACAGTGCTACACCCATCATTGGCTACATGGATTTGAAACCTTCACTCATACAAACTCAACAGGTTTGACATCGCTCGATCTTGTTGCCTAAATCTCTAGGAAAAATTAGGGGAAGATGGTGGCTAGATTTAGTTTGCTGTAAATAAAAATGAGAAAGGGGAAAGAGAAAAGTGAGACAGAAGAGTGAGGGTTAGTGTATATTTATAATAAACTATTTATTATAATTATTCTCAAATAAAAACATTACAAGTTTCGAGCTCGCACTACCACATAGTATGTACGATTGCCATGGAACTCGTCGGCGTACAACAACTCATTATTTCGGTCCCGATGACATTAGTTTCATCAAAATCCGAGCTAGTACCTCAGGATGATAAATTCATGCATTTCGAGACCGTTTATCGATAATACGATTTTCGATCCTACTATCGATATTTATTCGAACTATTTATTTTTGTATATATTTTTCTATGACAATTTCAAAATTATTATTTATTAATTAAAAGGAGTTATTAACCTTGTAAAATCAATTATTTAAATATTCGAAATAAATTAAATATTCACAATTAAAATGATAAAATTCCGAGTCGTTACACATAAAATATAGTGAGACTACGCCGCTTAGCAGAACAGGTTATTCCCTCACTAAAACAACTACAATAATCACATCATATCATGTAAAAAATCATCATATCATGAGCATCATTTTAGATGTATGTATATAGTATACTAAATATATAGTTATGAACCATATCATAAATTCAACCATCTCAACATAAGTATACCATATGATTGTCAACATTTTATGAACCATGTCATATAATTATTAATCACACTCCTATGCATCATCTAGGCTATATTTAAGTGTCAACCGAGAAACTATCCTTAAATTTATTTAGTGATTACCTCCCTAGGTTTATATATCACTAATTCAATTTTTACTCGAACAACATCATTGGTGAAATGGCTACTCATCCACCTTAGGAGCCACCTTGACTGGAGCCACGCTGACACTCCTAGGAGATTTAATGTAAGCACCCTGAATACATTCTAACAAGCATCTTACTAAGCATCAAGAGCCCTTGCTAGTCCCAAAATATTTTTGTATCGTGTTGTTGATTCATTCATTAAATTACATCCATTTAATGTTACTTGCACGTTGAGTAAAAAATTCTGAATTGAATCTGATAGACTTCCCAAGTTTCAGCACCTTGTCATATACCATTGAATTTTAGACTTCACTATGTCTTGACATCTTATCATATATCATTATATTATAGCTTCACAAAGCCTTAGCACCTTGCCATTCGATAACTCCATAAGTTAGAATATTTTAAGATCTTGGGTTTGATCCATTACTTTCATTTATCAGTTGTGTGCGCTACACATTCATAGCTCAATTTTAGGTCAAAATCTTTCATTTGTTTAGACTAAATTTTTTTATGCTTTCCTTCTAAATGATATGACTTATCTTTTCCTAGCTTTCCTAACCTTAGCCATTTCTATCTTTACATAAGTTATTACATATTAACTTATTAGTAATATCATTGCTATGAATCTCAAATCTAACATTTTAGAATCTCACTTCCAAAATGCTACCCAAAATTCAGTTATTTCAATTAATGGATTTATTACCATTTGTTATCTCATATATAACTATCGCATATCTAAGCTATCGTATATCCACGCTATCACATATCTAAGCTATTGCATATCCAAGCTATCACATGTCAATGTTGTCGGGCTCTAAGAACTAGCTATTGCATGTCTAATGCTATCACACATCTAAATTAGTTATCTCAAGTCTAGTGCTATTACACATCTGTAATGGCTATCACAAGTCTAGTATTATCACACATCTAATCCATCGAAGGTCTAGTGTTATCGCACTTTTAAGGCTATCAAATGTCTAGTGCTATCGCTCTTCGAAAGTTATCTAAATTCAAGTGCTATCGCACCTTTAAAGTTATCTAAGCTCTAATGCTATCAGACTTCTAAAGCTAATGATGTTCAAGCTATTGTAAGTCTAAACTTAAAGCTATCACATGTTTAGTTCTTAAGGCTATCGTGTAGGATCTAGATTAACCCTAGAGGGGGGGTGAATAGGGTTATAACAAATTTTCTCTAGTTTACTGAATTAAACACGAAAACAAACTGCAGAGAAGTAAATATGCTGAAAAGTAAATCACGCACAAAATTTACCCAGCTTCGGCAACCCCTGCCTACTACTGCATTCCCAGATTTCTATTAGAATTAAACAGTCTTCCGCTTACAAACACTCTAACAGACTCGCACACCCTGCTACCGCCTATAGAGTTTTGCAAACTCGCACACCCTTCTTACTGAACTAATCCTAACTAGACAATCTTACACTACCTAAACTCTAAGTGGTGATTTACCAAAGTTTAGACTTTAAAACATAAAAACAAGAGCAGAACTAAATAGAAAACATGAGACAAATGTTTGCCCTTAAACAAAACAACTTGACCCAAATTATTATCACTTAAAAAATGCGGCCCTGTTTTAAATTTGTTGAGTCCCTTTTCCTTTATTCGGCCCGATTCTTTTCTTTGCTTGAGATAATGGTGGCTCGTTCGATTTTCTCTTCGTTCGAAGGTTAGGGCTTCTGGTAATTGTGAAGTCGCCACTTAATTTGATAGTTTGATGCTTCGATTGATTACTTCGATTGATTCATTCGCAGCTCCTCCTCCTTGATCGAGTTCGATACGATTTGGTATGTAGATTTTTGCTTTTTCTTCTTCTGATTTGCTTGCTTAAACTCGATGATTATTGCCGATGATGAATAGGGTTTTATATAGGGTTCGATCCCCTATATTTTCGTTCGTACGAATTAATTTGAGTTCGTCAATACTTTTGCTCTGGCCGTTGATATTTGTATAGATGATGATGATTTCACTGACTGATTCAAATTCGTATTTTTATTGCTCGATTCCCACGTCATTGATTTTTAACTCGCGATATTTCTGACTTGGTCGTAATCGTATATTTGATAATGCCTTGGTTGACACGGCTTTGGATGATTTCGTGGTCACCACGGCTTGACTAGATTTGAGGAAGTTGATTTCGTTCTTTGTGACTTCGACTTGATATTATTTGACAATGTTGACTTTGGCCACCTGTGTTCGATTTCGTGAGGTCTGGTTCCTATACTGGTCGACATTTGTTGTTGAATTCTTTTGTTCTTCTTTCTTTTTAACTCCAGTCAGTTGCTTTGAACTGTTAAGAATTGTTTGGCATTGACTTCGACTTGGTCTTGTAGTATTGTTGCACTGTGAAGCATTCGAGTGTACATTAGTTTGGTTCTATTGATGATGCTATGCTTGTGTTGTCACTGCATGTTGTCTGATGTTTTTCTTTGGTTGGTTTGACCTTGTCTTGTCCTGTATACATATCACTGCGCATGCTTACTTGAGGCTTGCACTGCTTTTATCTTCAACATGTTTTTGAGTTGTGTGTTTATGCAGTTGAACTAATCTCGTTCATTCGAGCTTGCACTGGATACTGCATACATGTGTGTTCATATATGTATGTGTGTTCGAGTAGTTTATGCTGCCAAGTATTTTTGTTTATTCATTAGCTTGATATGCTGGCTCGAGTCTGGTATAGATTTGGTTTCACTACTGATGTGTAGTCAGCAATGCTTGGAGATTCTTGGTTTGCATTTGTTCATGATGGGTTCGGCTTTGTTTGAGTTCATCATGTAGTTGTATGTCACTGATTTGTTGTTTACTGGTATCACTTTGTAGCTTTGTTGGACTTGCAACCTGATGTTGAACTTGATTTGGTTTGTGTTTAGTTGTAGCAGTGCATTTGTGCATATGTTTGCATATTTGTCTGGTCATTGTGTTTCTCCGTTCTCTTGTATAGTTTGGTCCTTTGACTTGTTTGTTGTTTGGTGCCTTCTTAAATTTTGCAGTCTTTTTCACTGGTCGAGTTCATTTGGTTTGTGCATTGGCCTTCATGTCTCTGTTGCATGCATTGATCATGTTGTCCAGACCTTTGCATATGCTCTCTGTATATTGTCACTGCACACTGGTCTTGATTTCATTGGTGTTATTGGTGCATTTGTGTGGATTGTTATTTGCAGTTACACTTCATGTTGTTGGTGGTCTGATCTTTGATGTTGAGGCTGCTGTGTTCATGTGGTCTGGTCTGGTCATGTGTTCTTTGATCTATACATTGAGTTGTACATTGCACTGTCTTTGTCTTTGTATATTGCCATTCTTTGGTCTCTGATTTATTGAGACTGGTCATTCATTTTACTGTTGTCTTCATTGTTGTATTGAGTTGAGTCATGATAGCAGTGACTTGACCTCTATAGCCCTGTGTTGAATCCAGCTTAAACGCTCGGGTTTGACCTTGCGCTTGTGTTGTGACTTTATTTATTTTGCACTTGAGTTGAACCCGGCTTTTCTTTTGGGTTTGACCTGTGCTCACCTGTCCCTGTAACATTATCAAGTGTACATTTTGGTGTGCACGGCTTTGTGGCATGTATAGTGATACACTGTGCATGTCACAAGCTATTCGTGTATGATGAATTCAAATATGATGACGAACAACCCAAATAACCGAGGCAAATATTATTTTCAAAATCCATATTTTGTTTTATACTGCAAAAACATTTTATTTTCAATTTTACTACATCAATGTATATTTTTGCAGATTGCTCAGATGCTGGATTCACATTGGAATGAAGTTGAACATAAATACGAGTGTGAGTGATATGTAGTGAGGAACTGATGTAACTATGAAATTGTGATGTAATTGTATTTTGACTGAAATTGTATAGTTATAGTGAGAGCTTGAAATTGTACTATCAAAATTGTAATAAATATTTGTTTGAATAAAATATTCGTTTGAATTCCAATTCTGTGTTATTTATTTTATTCAGAAAATATTTATTTTATCTATGGAAAATAAATAGTACAATATCAAATACATTTAAATGAATGTATATATGTTTATTATCATCAAACAAAAAACATATACATGCATATTCCACATATCGTAATTCTAACTTTAAGGTTATCCCATATCTAACTTTAGAACTATCACATATCCACCATTTTTTGCCATACATGTCTAACTTAGGTTATCGCATGTCTAACATTTTGCTATCGCATGTTTAAAATGCCAAATTTGTAATTAAGTAGAAAACCAACATTTTCCTAATACAGTAACTACTTTTTTGACTAATCCCTTGTACAAGTCGTTTGCTTATTCATTTCTTTTACATTATGGAAGAAATTTAGATATCAACCATGATTTGTTCCTTTAATTACTCCTTAATTAATCTCTTTTTCTAATTATTTCATTAATTAAGGGTATTTTCAGCCTTATAATTTAATGTAGATCAATTCAAAAAATCATTGAAAATTCCCAAAACTTCCCGATTTTTTTGCGAAACACCTTCTTTATCTGTAGTAAAAGTTCAAACCAAAATATTAAATATTAATATTTTCAAATATCAATTTACAGCCAAAACTTCCCATTTTCATCTTAGAAAATTCATAATAAATAATTTTCTCATCTGAAAATTAGAAAAATGAAAAACCATCTCAATTTTATTGTTATAAACATCACATTAAAATTTTAAACCATTTGGAGATGATTAATTCATAATTTTCCAATAAAATATCAAAAAATAATATCATTGAACACCCAATCATGTATAGAATCATTCCATTATTATTATCAAAACATGACTATAATTATCTAAATCAACAAAACAAGGTTTATCTAACTCTAAAAAGATAGAAATTAGGAATAGGGTAAGTGTTACTCACCTATCTCTAATTGGTTAAAATCTTTTTCTTCTCTCTAGAAATGAAAATTTTGATCTTTTGTTTTAGTTTTCCTATTCCTCCTCTCAAGGTAAAGGAGACATTGTTTGCTTTTACTAGCTTCCATGAAACAAATGTAAATGAAGAGAATGTTATGGTTAGAGGTACAAGAGTTAATAATTTAGGCTTAGGTTGAAATCTCTTCTTGCTTAATCTTGTTGACCCTTTTCCCTTAATATAAAATTCTCTTTGTTATAGCATTTTATTTTATCTTATTGATCTTTATTGTCAATTTTAGTTTCACTAACTACCCATGGTTCTCTCAATTAATCTTTTTAAGTGTCCCATACTTAATTAGTTAAATTTCCCTTGAGTAATTCCTTTAATTAAATTCCTATAGTTACTATTTAATGAATTTTTATTATTAATTTAATCTCATATTAACTGGAAATTTTCTATGGGAGACCTCAATTACTTACAAAATCAATTCCAAGTAGCAGAAGTTTACCATAACCCATTCTAGATTTCTGTGAAGCATAATGTTTACCATAACCCATTTCTAAGACATTTGGTATCAATTCTCCCATTTCAAGCTAAAGCAATACTACTGGTCACTTCTTCAGGCACCCTAACCTATGGGGTGTTACATAATTTTATTACATTTTGGCAAAACAATCCCATCAACATAAAGTGTTACACATTTTCATTTATTACATTGTCCTTATGGTCGATATCATGGGAATTATATACTAGATTATTTTGGATTTTAAGTATATATGTTTTATTATATAAATAGTAAAATAGCATTAACCAAATTTATTAAATAATAAACGTTTATATTATTATTATATTAATTGAATAACAAACAAGTCTAGTGCAAGGTCTCAAATGCGGAGACCCAATGAGAAGTTCACTAAATAGTTTAGTAATTAACATGGTAAAGGAAGATTACTAGGAACAAACACCTTGGATAATAGGAGATAACAATACTATGAGACTATGTAATATCAAACATTCAGTGAAGCCACATGTTAACATTGGAACAAGCTTTTGGAAGGAGCGATAGGCATCAACAAATAACACATGATCAATCTACATTATTCAACATGCTACCAGATTATAAAAAGTGTTCCAATCACAATCCTCCAATTGGCCAGGTCAGCAATCCATGGTAGACACTCTCCACCAATAGTTGAGTAGCAAAACTGTTATAAATAGTTGTGGATCCATAGAAAACGAACAAGTGATAATTCAGATACTAAGACAAAGAATACTTTTCCAAGTTAGAAAAATTGGTAAATCTCTTAATTAGGTTCCAACATAGTTCTGTATCTTTCAAAATAACTATAAATTAGAAAAGTAATGATACTGAATGTAGGGATTTCTCCCAAACTACTATAAATCTCTATGTCTCTAACTTTACTGAAATTACTTTGCCTTTAACTATATCTTTTTGAAATTTATCACTATTACGTAGTTTATCTCTTTGGTTCACCTCAAAAGCCGAAGATTCTTCACATTGAAGTGAGCATTCGTTCGTTGGTTTGTGAACAATTAAAACCGCTTCAATAATTTGGTGCTGCAATGTGGGCTCGAACATCCATTACTTGTTTAATCTTAGCTACTTTATATGCTCTCTACTCTTATCAAGAAAAATAAGGATAATATCAACCAACCTGCCTTAGAAGAAACTTACTTCTTAGATTTATTGTTGAATATTAGAGTCGAACATATATATGAAAACAATAACCAAAGACGTGCTACCTTGGTTTTCAAAAATGAGGATGAAAACCAACCATACTTTTCGTTCAAGCTTTTCCATCTTTTTACATAAAGCACCTCTCCAAATATCCTAAAGATTTACTTTAGGACAATGAGAAATCTAGGACAATGGTTGATGCTATGAATCAATAGATAAAGGAAATACCTATGTAGTTACTAGAAAGCCTCATTCAAAGCTCAAACACTGAAAGCTTAAAAAGATTTCCAGATGAGAAAGTTAAAATTTCCTAAAAAAGGAAGAAACCACATCCTTATACTTTTCTAAACGAATCCATATCTCTAAATTTCATTACAACTCAAGAGACCATATCCTACTCAGGCTATCCACTACAAAAACCTAGGCCAAGTAAGTGTTGCGCTTTCTTCATATATCGTCAGAGGAGTGGCTATGAAACCAATGACCGTCGACAACTTAAAAATATTATTGAACATGTAGTTCATAAAAGTTACTTTCTGAGGTTATGGAAAAGTAGCCTTAATACTTTACTTTTCTTTGATCCTAGGCCTTGTGTATAATAAAATTTTATTTCAGCATTGCATTTGGGAGTCATTCTTTATCTAAAAGTTATTTGCAAGTCTTTATTAATATTATGTCTTAGTTCTATCTGATTTTCTATTATAGTGTAGTAAGGTATCTTATTGGGTCTCTCATCTTATTTTAAGCTTTAGAATATCATTATTATAGTCGTATTTTGTTTTCCAGGCCTCCCTTTAACAATCATATTGGAGCTTGTAGTTTAGCCATTTTCTTTGGAATTATTTATGGATTTCTAAATACTATTGACTTCATGGATCTTTGGTATTTTGTGTTCTTCAACGGTTGTTATGATTGCCTTCGTGATTTTTAAGTTTATATATATTACTTCGACATTATATATCATATAGAAAAGACAATTATACCTCATTAGAGTATGAGATTTCTATTGGATTTCTATTTATATCAGATTTTCTTTAATATACGAGCCTTCTTTATTCCATATTGGGTAATTTTGGATTTTTGAACCATGGTATTATTATCGAATTTCTTATGGGTCTCTGGTCTTCTATTGGTTATCCAAATTTTTAGTTATTTGCAAGTGCTCCTTCTAACAAGCTAACTTATAATGCTTGATATTAAATCATGTTGACCTAAGTTTATAGCTAAGGGATGGAAGCGTTTGTATCTTGTAATATTGATCGCTCTTCCTACCGAAGTCAATATTCTTAGGGCGTGTTCAATGGCCAATCCCCACAACTTTTCAAAATGTTTTCAAAAATTCAAAATGGTTTTATTTCGAAAGATTAATGGATTTCCTTTTTTAATAACAAGAGTGATAATTTAAGTAGAGAACTAATTTTGGTGTCTCGGGGGATTAGATTTAAGGCCTTTATATCCACATTATAAAGATCATATCACTTAAGCAAATGGATTTCCAAATATGATTTTTATAAAAATAAAAAGAAAACACCGAATATGTGTTCGCTACCTAATGCATACAGATTTTTGGAAAAACATTTGTGCCATCCTAAGTCGCGCGATAGTGTAGGCTACTTTCGACTTACTATGTATGTATAAAAATAATTTAATTGTCTATTCATATAACAAATCAAGGAGCTTAATTAATAATAAATTAATCATATATTTCAACAAAAAAAATTCTAGCATTAACCAGAATAAGTACGGTTAGTAGCCTCGAAGGGAATTGAAAGAAGGGTCCTAATAAATGGGAAATGATTCCCTACAACCAACATGGATTGACGCCTAAGTGTGCCTTAACTTTACCCCTTCTTTACGATGGAAATATGCCCCTTAATATAGAAAAATATACTACACCCATGACAACAATCATGGCAACATAAATAAATCAAGGGTAAAGTAGTTGATCCTACAACGCTCCATAATTAGTCTAAATAAATATCAAAGCATCAAATCAGGAAATCGATCTAACGAGGCCTTCAAAAGAATCAATCATATACAAGGTTGCTTATATTTACAAAGTATATTTCCAAAGCTCAAATTCTCAAAGATATTTTTAAAAAGCATTCTACAATTATATAAATAATAAACTATGGTTTTAATTAAAGTTTCCAACAATCTATTGCGGTTTCGGCTATAACAAGTATTATCCAAGCTATACAAGTACATAATTTCATTTACAACTACTATCAAAAACTTATTATGGATCAAACTATTGTTATATGAAAAAGTATTTTCTAAGGTTATTTAAGTAATAATTATGCTAATATTTTCAAGATTGTGACTATAGATGACATTAGTATTTTCAAGAAAATAATATCAAATATTTCTCAAGATGTTTAAAATAATTTTCATAGAAAAATTCAAACAAAAACTATTTTCTAAAGTAAAAATGTTTATTTATCAACAAATGTTAAAAGATAATTATATTACAACTTACAATTTCTAAGTTACAATATAAGGTTCATATAGGATGTTGCAATCGTAGGGCCGATATTATTCTTCTATATTTCCCTTACCTCTTCCCTCTACTTCTTTTCCGTTCCTGGGTTGTGAACACCTAAGAGCTTCTGCTACTTCGGCATCTCGGATTATAATTAGAAACCCAACCCAATGGGATAGAGGGAAATGATTATTATACGGATCATATAAAGCAATGTGAAGTTGACACATTGAAGAAACTCGGAGAATATGGCCAAGTTCTCCATCTTCCATTATGAACAAAAGGTTCATGGGAGTGTTATATGTAGTTGAAGCTTTAAGCACATAGTCCTACAGTTGCTCCATGCTCAGAAGATGATCTAAGATTTTTTAAAATTAATTTTGGCTCTTACTTCGATGTTGTCAACAATTTCAAACCATTAGTGTTTGCACAAAAAATGGGCAAACACCTCCAAGTCGTATGATTTAGTTAATTTTATGTTGTTTTTAGTGATTTGGGTGATTTATGCAAATATATAAAAAGCAGGGACTAAACTGTAAAAGACACACAGATATATAGTGGTTCGGCCAGAATATGCCTACGTCCACTTTATATGTTATTCTCCTTTACTCTTCAGATTACAAGTACAAAGCTTTGATACACGTATATGAAAGTTGTTTGAAAGTTCTATCCGTGCTTGAGGTCTCAAACCTGTCTGCCATTGTTATACCCCTACCCCTCTATTTATAGAGTGAGGCTGGGGGTAGGGGTCTTGGATGTATGTAGCTGCTGGTGGGCCTGGGCTGATGTAATCTGGCCTGGCAATGCTGGTTCGGTAGTGAGTGGAGCGTTGATTGGACTGGTAGTAGGTGGAGCGTGGATTGTTCCGGTAGTTCTGGTCCGGTGGTGAGTAGGTTGATTTCTGGTCCGGTGGTTCTGGTCCGTTGGGCTGAGTTCTGGTCCGGTGGTGGTTGGAGTGGTTTAGGTTCGGTAGTGTTTACTTTGGTTCGAGTTGGTTCGGTCTTCCATGGTTGTGAATCTGGTTCGGCAGTGGTAGGGATGCCGAATAAAACTTAGGCAAGCCTAGACGAAACTGGTGCTTCTTGGTCTTGAGATCTCCTGGGTGAGAACACGCCCAACATTTGCCCCCCAAAGTGGGGCATATGCCGGTATATGTCGTGCTTTGTTTTAAAATCAATGACGTTAGCTTGGATACTCCCATTCGGCCCAAACGCCGAACCAGCTGGTCCGGTCGTCTATGTTCGCCTATAAGTATGGGCCTTACGCGTTTGTTATTCCTTACTGTCTGAAATAGCCGAACAAAATTCTTGCCTGCCGAATCAATCATATCATCGAACTAGCTTTGACTGCCGGACCAGGTGAGGTTTTCTTCTGCCGAATAAACTTTATGCTTGAATTACCGAATGAACTTTAAGGAGTACGAGTGCCGAATGAACTCGAAGACTCGTATTACCAAACGACACTTAGGGAGTGCGAGTGCCGAATGAACTCGAAGACTCGAATTACCGAACGACACTTAGGGAGTATGAGTGCCGAATGAACTCCAAGATTCGAATTACCGAACGACACTTAGGAAGTATGAGTGCTGAATGAACTCGAAGACTCGAATTACCGAACGACACTTAGGGAGTATGAGTGTCGAACGAACTCCAAGATTCCAATTACTTAATGACACTTAGGGACTATGAGTGCCGAATGAACTCCAAGACTTGAACTACCGAGTGAAGCTTTTATGTTTTGAATTATGAATGAAATTCCAGACTGTAGGTACTTGCTTGTTTATATCTCTACACTCCTTGTTCTAACAGTATGTTTTCACGTGCTGTAGATAATGTCTCATAAAGTAGAAACTCGTTCTGACAAGAAGAAGTCCAAGGACCGAGGAGAGTCCTCCATAGTGCCCCCAGTTCAGGCAGCACCAGAATGACAGGGACCAACCCCGAGATCGCTAGTAGATGGGTACGGTCCTCAAGAGCTCCTGAACTCACCGCCTGATTGCTTTCCCAGCTCCCTCAAAGATGAGCAGCTTGATGTTATCTCTCGCTCCTTTGGGATCGACAGAGCGCACATGTTATTTTCGGGGGAAGGAGTGATGCCGTATAACCCCCCTGAACGATATTTTGCTTATAGCAGGTATCATTGCATGTGTGGTGCCATCCCACCTATCAATGCTTGGATAGTCAGCTTCATCACATACTTAAAGGTGGCTCTTTTCCAGCTTCAGCCCAACTCCCATGCCATCTTGGTGAGCCTGTTCATCATCTTCCAGAGGAGATACGGACGTCCTCCTTCCAATCGGGAAATCCGGTAACTGTACAACTTAAGAGGCTACAAGAAGGGGTCTCCGTATATTAGCTTGGAGTCGGCCGTGTCCTTCAAGCCAGTCCTGGATTTATACTCGAAGTTCAGCATGTTCAAGAAGGAATGGTTTTTTGTCAGAGATGACTCCGTTTCTTTCCGCCGCTTCACCTCTGGCTGTAAGTTGAATCTTATTTATAAATATTTTTTTCTGACCGCAATACCATTCCTTACGTGCTTTATTTCTTGCTAGCGACAGGTGGCTTTGCAGTTGTAGAGAATGATCGTCTGGTTCAGATGGCCGAGGAAATAGAAACCATTCCGGAAGGGGAGAGTGCGGCTTCTTATTTGATCAGGAACGCTACTCTTCTTGGGCTCAATCTGATTCTGCCACGTCAGTCTGTGGTCAAGCAGAGAGACACAGCTGAGGAGAGGGCCGCCAAAGCTAAAGGAGGGGCTACGGCGAAGAGCAGTAAAAGGAAAACCTTCTCAAAGCATCCAATTGCCAGGGGGAAGAAACTTTAAGAAATCCGATGGACCTTCTCCCAGCACATGTCCAGACGTTCCGGAGGAGGAAGATGAGGAGGAGGAAAGAGGCGAGGATGAAGGAGGGGAGGCGGAGAGTGGAAGTGGTGGAGAAGGTGATGGACAAAGTGGTGATGATGCTGGAGCTTTGTCTTCTAAGCAAGCGGGTGTGATCCAGGAGTGGACGGACGATGCTTTCCACCTAGCTTTGGAGGGTTGGAGGAAGAACCGGCTCTGGTAGAGGGGCCTAAGAAAGCTGACAAGGCCGGAGCTGACGCCGACTCATCTTCCAAAAGTGTTCTAGTTGAGGCAGCCCTCGCGACTCAAGGTGAATTTTTGACTTCTGCAGACTCCATTTATGATAAGGACTTAGGAATATTTTATGGTCAGCTCCCATCCTGGAATGAGATCCAGGACTTATTGCAGTATCCCACTCCTACCCAGGGTTTGTATAACAAAAGTGTCTCCTTACTTTTCCTAACCTGACATTTTCTTGAATTATATTTCAACGTCTGCTCGTAACACTTGGTTTTTATCCCAGGATCGGATAAAGCGGCCAAGACATCGGATGTTCGGCACCGTCTTGAACAATATAAGCTTCTAAGGGCTTCCGTCAAGCCAAAGCCTCCGACTAACTGCCCTGGAGACGTAGTCGGTTACCGTCCTCTTCTTGGGGTTATCGAAGAGGATATCCAAAAGAAGAAGAGGAGTCGCTCCTTGTTGGAATCTCCACCTGACCCTCAGCCCCCGACCCAGCCTCTTCAGGATACCACGGAGGAGAACACTAAGTTTATTCCTTCCCCGCTCTCGTTTGAAAATCCTACTGTTATCCCGATAGACCATCCTGGCTTGGCTCGTAATTCGTTTGCGGGTCATCCGGATCTGGATCCGGATTCTCACGATATTTCCTTTGATGAGGCTACTGGTGAGCACCTTCTCCCTCGTAATCCCATGGTAAGGGTGCTTGACGAGGCCAAGTCCTTGGACCTTGATTTGCTTACCACTCGGGTTGTAACCTTTGGGGACGAAGCTAAGGCAAACATTGACCGGGTTGCTGAGGAAACCAGGAAGCTGATGGGGCATCATGCTCGACTGGTTAAGGCCGGAGAAGAAATCGGCAGCGCTAACATTCGACTGCGTTTAATGGTTTCCGACCAGGCCAAACAACTCGCTGATCAAGCCATCTAGATTTCTCAACATGAGTTTGCATCTAGGAAATTAAAGAAGACCATGGAAGAGGTCAGCAGGGCAGAGATGCGGAAAATGGAGGCCGTTTGTAAGGAACGGATTGATATGGCTATTGCAACGGTGGATGAGATTCGGAAAGCGGATCTCGAGCGGGTACAGGAGTTGTCCGGGAAACTAGAGGCTGCGGAGCTTGCCCAAACCAAGCTGAAGGTGGAGATGGAGGTGATGAGAAAAACCTTTCAAGCTGACTGCTCGCGATACCGATCGGAGAGGGATGCTACCACTGCAAATCTGTTGGCTTCTGAGGACCGAATAAGGGAGTTCGAGGAGAATGAGGGGATAATGGATGAGATGCTTCACGATATATACTTTCGCACTTGGAAATAGGGAAACTTATCTTGGATGGATGATTACCCCCGAGTCATGGCCAGGATTTATCTCAGGGCTATGGAGGAGGCTAAGTCCGATGCAGATAAGGAGGGTGGTGTGGCCTTTAGAATGGATGCGGTTACGGCTCAATTCACCAAGGAGGAGAAGGTGGCGGTGAAAGAGGGTATGCGGCTGCTTGTTGTTGAGGAGGTTGGTGTGCAGTTGGAGGATGATGATCAAGGAGCAGAGGCTGGTAAGTCTTCCCTTTTCGCTTATCTAGGAGCAGAGAACCTGACCGCTTATCGCTTATCTAATGGATTCTTCTTCCGGATTGGACAGGTGATCAAAGAGCAGAGAACCTGACCGCTTATCGCTTATCTAATGGATTCTTCTTCCGGATTGGACAGGTGAGACCCCCAAGGTACCGACTGCCTCCGGCCAGCATGCTGAGAGTTCCGATCCCGTGGCTAAGTAGATCTTATAGGACTGGCAGGATAGGGCTGAAGCTCCGATGCAGCTGACTTCCTGACTTAACCTGGTTGTCTTTTTGGCTTGTTTGACATTGCTGTCTATGCTAGCTCTAAAACATTAATGTAGCTTTTAGGCTGTAAACATGTTATTGGTAACAAACGACTTTATTCTTAGCCTGTAATTTTTAACTTAAGCTGATTCTGTCATATTTGACTGCCTCTGTTATTTTGATGTGTCGCATAAGAAATACAGCTATGCACATGCCTGTGATTCCATTGTGTTTGTTGCCAGTTTCTTGCTTAAGATATAATTTCATACCTTGCAAAGTTAATGTGATGTGCGAATAAATTATAGCTATGTATTCATTTACAAGGGAAGAAAGTACCGCCCTCAATGTTTTAGTTGTAGATGGTAGCTTTGAATGTCTTATATGACTGAGCATGGAATGCGGTTGATTGACCCGTCATCCCATTGTGAGTTCCTATCCTCATCGGTGAGCGTCTCCTACTTTGTGTCATGTACTTTAGGGATTGTTATGGAGGGTAGGAGGAAAGTTTTTAAATAAGATAGAAATAAAAGAAATAGTAAAACTTCCAATCACGGAAGGCCTGCGATGTGCTTAAGTTCGTGGCAAACGGGCTTTGTAGTCACTTTCCCTAGCTGTGGGTCTTGGAGACATTTGTCACCCATCTTACGCCTCTACGGGGAGTTTATCTGTTTTACCACAGCCGTACTTAAGACACATCGGAGCCGAGATCGCGCACAGTAACTACCCGGGCCATTATGGCCCGTAGTCGCGGGTATTATTCGAATTACCGTGGCCGGCTAGCGTGGGTGTCGATCGTCAACCGTGAACTACCCCTGGCTGGCCACACCTTATGTTGGCGCTTAAAGTAGGTTCACGGTTGCCGGCGAGCCGAACGCCGTAATGAGCTGCCTCGGCTATAGTCGGCCTTCTCGGTGGCTTATAATCGGCTCATTACAGTTGGCTTTAAGGGCCGATCACGAGCAATGAGTTAACTCGCAGCAGAGGGATGCTGGAGCAAAAGTGTCTCATTGGCGAGGGCATAGATTCGCATAGTACTTGTTAGGTCTTGTCCAGGTGAGGTTGCGCCGCGATGTGTCTTGAATGAAAATGCCATTACACAGGATTTTGTTCAACAGAAAAGGATAAAGTTAACAAGCCGCCAAGATATAAAGGAACAAGTTAAAAAGAGACAAGTTTTTTAAAGTGGTTCGGCACGAAAATGCCTACGTCCACTGATTCTCTTTGTTAATTCACTTCATATGGGCAGTACAAGGTAAGAAAAGTATCGACGAAGGTGTTGGATGTTCCATGCCCTCTGGAACACCTCCCCGTCCATTGTTGACAAAATATAAGCTCCATTGTGGAGATCTTTATGAATTACATATGGTCCGTCCCAGATTGGATCTAGCGCTCCAGGGCACGGGAAGATTCGCTTGAGGACAAGATCTCCTTTTTGTAAACTACGATGCTTGACTTTGGAGTTGTATTGCAATCCCACTTTTTGCTTTTGAGCTGCTGTTTTGAGGGCTGCATCATTTCTTATTTCCTCAATTAGATCCAAAGACATGTGGAGGAGCTCTTCGTTCTCTTCTGGGTTATAGTGGATCCTACGGTGGGAAGGCACTATAGTTTCAACTGGGAACATAGCCTCCGATCCGTATGCTAAAGAGAAAGGAGTATGCCCTGTTGATGTTCTGAAAGATGTGCGATAGGCCCAAAGTGTCGTAGGAAGTTCATCCACCCAAGCGCCTTTTGACTTTTCGAGTTTCTTTTTGATTAGAGTCTTGAGAATTTTGTTGATGGCTTCGACTTGTCCGTTTGCCTAGGGATAAGATACGGATGAGAATCTTTTGTGAATTCCATGCTCTGGGCACCAGTTGGCGAACTCCTCGCTGTCAAAATGAAGTCCATTGTCTGATATGATTTTAAATGGGACTCCGTACGTGATCGTCGGCTTTCCTTGACTTTACCAGCATGTCATCCATATAAACTTCCATAGTTTGTCCTATTAGCCTTGCAAACATCTTGTTGACGAGGCACTGATAGGTGGCTCCTGCGTTTTTAAGTCCAAAAGGCATTACATTGTAGCAGCACAATCCCCAGTCAGTGATGAAACTAGTGTGGTCTTGATCGGGAGCATGCATAGGAATTTGGTTATATCATGAGTATGCGTCCATAAAAGATAAGAGTTCGTGCCCGGCCGTGCTGTCCACGAGCTGGTCGATTCGGGGAAGTGGGAAGCAATCCTTCGGGCATGCATCATTTAAGTTGGAAAAGTCAATGCATGTTCGCCACTTCCCATTAGCCTTCTTTACTAGTACCGGATTGGCGATCCACTCCGGGTAGATGGCTTCTTGTATGAAATCATTTGCAAGTAGGCTTTTTACTTCTTCATCGAGGGCTGTTGATCGTTATGCCCCCATACTTCTCTTTTTCTGTTTTACTAGCGCCTTGGTAGGATCGATGTTTAGTACGTGGCATGCTATGTCTGGGGAGATTCCAGTCATGTCAGCGTGTGACCATGCAAATACATCCAAGTTGTGGCGGAGAAAATCAATGATTTGTTCCTTCAATTCTGCTTTTAGTTGGGACCTGACTTTCAATAGTCTACTAGAGTCGTGTTTGTCCACAGATACAAATTCGATAGCCTCTGCAGGCTCGGCGGTGGCCTCCTCCTCTTTGTCCCTGGGGTCTAATTCATTGAAAGGGTCACTGGTATATCGAAGAGGAGGGGCTTTCTTTAGCTGCTATGCTTCCAAACTTTTCGTGTAGAGGGCAGTCTCTGCACTCTTCCCTATATCCTTCCTGCGGTTATTGCAAAGTTCAGTTACATAGCAATCTCGAGCGATGTCCTGGTCTCCCTCTACTTCCCCTATTCAATTGTTCGTTGGAAATTTCATCTTCAGGCACCATGGGGCCAGGACAATTTGGAAGTCAGACAAGGCGGGTCTTCCCAAGAAGGCGTTGTAGGCCGAGTGGTTTTCTATCAACACAAATGTTTGTTTCCGCACAACAGAGCGGGGATGACTTCCAATTTCAACAAAGAGGTCCAGTCACCCGAGGGACATCTTCGCATTCCAGTGAAACCATGTAGTGGTTTATTGCAGGGGAAAACATCCTTTAATGACAGCTTCATTTTGTCGAATGCATGCTTGAATAGGATATTCACCGAGCTTCCAGTGTCTACTAGAATTCGGAAAACTTCGGCTGGACCGAGTCGGGCAGAGATAACCATGGGATCCGTGTGAGGGTACTGCCTTCCCTCCAGGTCACGCCTACTGAATGTGATGTCATCATTTTCTATCCGCTTCGGGTGGCGTTCTTCTATAATAGAGTTAACGCATTATTCATCGTTCCTAAGTGACATCCCGTACCTTTCCATCTCTGCCCAGCTTCCGTCGGCGATGTGTGGCCCTCCCGAGATGGTATGGACCACTATCTTCTCTTGACCGGAATCACTGGTGTTGCGATTTCTTCTACCTATTTCTGGGGAGGGTAACCTTGGGTTCTCATTGGCAGGAGCTGGAGTCCTGTTCTGACCTTTTACATAGCGTTCTAGTCTCCTTCTTCTGATGTGTTCTTCAATCAAGTCCCGGAGATGATGGCATTCATTGGTATCATGCCCATGGGATTCGTGGAAGCGACAGAATTTTCCAGACTTAATTGCGTTATCTGATTCCTTCTTATGCGGGGGGCGTTTATATTTAACTTCGTCTTGAGTGGCGAGGAAGTTGTTTTCGATCGTTTCATTCAAAGGGGTGTAAGCGTCAAATCTCGATCCCGGTCGATATAGACCCTTTTCTCCCTTCTTGCCCCCAGCATTGTCTCTAGAATCATTTCTTCGAACGTCCTTTGCTACAACGGGCGTGTTGCTGTGAGCTGCCTTATTTTGTTGCCCTGACTGCCCCTCAGTGGCAGCGTCTTCAAGTCTCATATATTTCCCGGCTTCATGGAAGAAATCGGGTAAAGTAGCTGGTTTTTCTTTTGTCAATCTTCTAGCAAATTTAGTATCCGGATGCACACCACTACAGAGGGCCATTAAGATAAGCTTCTCATCGGCATCTTGGACTACGGCCGCTGCGGCATTGAATCGGGTTAGATATTGCTGCACCTTCTCTCCAGGTTTCTGTTTGATACTGGATAAGGAATAAGCGTCCTTGGGTTGCTCCACATGAATACGGAACTGGCTGATGAACTTTTCTTTCAACATCTCCCATGAGCTGATGGATCCTTGGGGTAGATGGCAGAACCATGAGGTAGCTAGATCTGATAAGAATAGAGGAAAGCATTTGCACAGCACTCCTTCTGTTGCTCCGCTCATGAGCATATGTTGTGTGTATCTCTGTAAGTGTACAACGGGGTCAGAGGTTTGCTTGTAAGGTTCCATTGTAGGCATTTTCCATTCTCGGGGGGTGATGGCAATTTCGATATTGCGGGCGAAAGGACTGGTTACCCTAGCGCCTATCCCTCGATCTCTTTGATCCCGTTGGACGCACTCTCTGAACAAGCGTTCCATCCTTTCATCAAAATTTGGAGCAGATAGAAATGAGTTCGGTTCTGCTCTGTGGGATTGATTCTGTCCAGATGACATGTAGGGATGGTATCGTCTATCATTCCTAATATTTTCCAGTGGTTGTCTTTGGTCTTCTGGGAGCATGCTAGGGTCAGCTAGAGTTGGCCCTTGTCTTGATCTTCCCCAGCTGGGTTCTGTTCTAAGCACTTCCTCGGGTCCACCTATGGGCTGGACTCTAGCTCGGCCCCTTTCATTGGTGTTTCCGTGGTTAGGCAGCAAGACAGGCTCAGCTATAGTTGACCTCCACCCGGTACCTCCCCCGTTGGGTTCGGTTCCAAGCGTTTCCTCGGGTCCAACTTCGGGCTGAGCTCGGTCTCGGCTCCTACCATGGTCGTTTCTGTCGTTGGCTTCTTCGAAGAAGAAAGATCTTTGTCGCCTCTGAGATCCTCCAGACTGGGACTCACCCCATGATTCGGTGTTGCGGTTGGACTCTTCAGCATCCCTTAAGCGTGACATGAGTTGGTTCACCAAGGCTTCCTGTTGGGATGTGAAGCGGTTAGTCATTTCAGCCACAACCCTGTCTAGATCGGCCCTAGTAATTGCTGTCGGCTGTTCCGTGGCAGGGGTTGTCAGATTTGCCTGACCTTCATTTGGTACTGCTGTTGGAATGGGATGATTTACTTGATCTGTGACCACTGGATCTGGAATACTGCTAGTTGCGATGTTCTTTCCTTTGTTAATGTCTTTTTTCTACCTGGGAGGCATGTTTTCCAAGCAATGAATGATGATGTTAGGAAGAAGGTTAAGTGGGAGAAGCTGAAGCTTCGAGCTCCCGTTTCTCAGTGAAAGCACCATAAATGTTTGCACAAAAAATGGGCAAACACCTCCAAGTCGTATGATTTTGTTGATTTTATGTTGTTTTTAGTGATCTGGGTGATTTATGCAAATATATAAAAAGCAGGGACTAAACTGTAAAAGACACACAAATTTATAGTGGTTCGGCCAGAATATGCCTACATCCACTTTATATGTTATTCTCCTTTACTCTTCAGATTACAAGTACAAAGCTTTGATACAAGTATATGAAAGTTGTTTGAAAGTTCTATCTGTGCTTGAGCTCTCAAACCTGTCTGTCATTGTTGTACCCCTACCCCTCTATTTATAGAGTGAGGCTGGGGTAGGGGTCTTGGATGTATGTAGCTGCTGGTGGGCCTGGGCTGATGTAATCTGGCCTAGCAATGCTGGTTCGGTAACGCCTTGGTTTGGTAGTGAGTGGAGCGTTGATTGGACCGGTAGTAGGTGGAGCGTGGATTGTTCCGGTAGTTCTGGTCTGGTGGTGAGTAGGTTGATTTCTGGTCCAGTGGTTCTGGTCCGGTGGGCTGAGTTCTGGTCCGGTGGTGGTTGGAGTGGTTTAGGTTCGGTAGTGTTTACTTTGGTTCGAGTTGGTTCGATCTTCCATGGTTGTGAATCTGGTTCGGCAGTGGTAGGGATGCAGAATAAAACTTAGGCAAGCCTGGACGAAACTGGTGCTTCTTGGTCTTGAGATCTCTTGGGTGAGAACACGCCCAACAATTAGTTATCAATTTGAGTGCATTTCTAGAAAGTCATTTATCCTTGTCCTTTTTGAAAGGTATGATATTTCCTTCTCTATTTACCACTAAAGATATGGGACTCCATAGGTTAATTGTTAAGGCACATTACCCAGATGTAAAGTTCTACTTTGAAAAATGGATCGAGATGGGGGTAGAACTATGTTCTAGGGTATAGAGTTAAAATGCTACATATGCTTCTTCCTTTTCCACTAGGGATCTTAGGGATGGCATCTACGATTACACCATTGGCTTTATCCTCATAGGTAGACCTTAGTTAGAGAAAAGTGAAAGGTAAAGGCAAAGAGAAAATTTCCCCAAGATTAGTTGCCTTTTTAGATGGAGACTGCATAGATTGAAATCCTTATTTGTTGCAGTAAATGAGACTTGGTTACTCCATTTTGAGTATGGAATGGAAGAGAAGAATAGATCTTATTCATCATGAGTAATATAGCGTAAGTTAGTAACGAGTAATATGCGGCAGGAGGAGCATATGAGTTACTTGGATTCCTAGAGTAGGATGTTTCTATGTCAGGGGGGACATGGTCCTAGGTCTTCTAGCCCTAGATGATAGTTGTGTTTAGCTGCGGTAGTTACCTATTTAGTATCGCTTTGTAGTAGGACTTGTTTTCTCTTTTAGTTATGAGATTGTACTCATATGTAAGCATTTAGCTTCTATTGTAGTAAATTAGTAATGATTAGTATGATGCTTTTTCTCTATGTTTTGTGATAATCACAAAAAGGAAATAAAGACATAGGACATAAATATTAGAAGAAAAGTAAAAACAGATAAAAGAGTAATAAAAAGGAAAACAACAAATTTAAAAAAAGCGACAGAAATGTCAACATAAAAATTTGAAAAGAAATTTTTTCTTATGTCAACCGTGTTTGGGAAAGAAAATTTTATAGAATAGCGGCATAAGTTCCAAGTACGAAGAAAGAGATGCACAAAAGTAAAACGGTAAATGTGAGGTTTTTCGTTTTCTACCTTCTTTCTGACATAAGAAATCGAGTTTGGAAAAAATTAAATATTTTTTTGAAATTCGAATATTAAAAGTTGTGCGGTGGGATTTGGATGTAAAAATTGTTGAACTACGCCCCTATTTAGTAGGAGTGTGGGAAAAATTGGATGAAAAATGTTTTGAGTTTTCAAAAGATTGCATTCATATAAAAATTGCAAGTATATTTAGGATGTGTGCATCTTATTTTAAAATGGAGTTTTTAAAGAAGAAAAGCATTCATATAGGAGGTATCGCTTAGAAATTCATGTACATGCATATATTTTATGTTGAATGACACTTTGCATAAGGACACGGATGGTCGCAAAACTGGATTTACATAAAATGGATGTGATTGATGCGAGGAATTACATAGTTTTACCCTTGTCAAATTTCGAGGATGAAATTTCCTAAAGGGTGGGAGAATGTAACACCCCACATTTTTAGACATTTAAATAATCAAATAACGATGAACTGTGAAAATAAGCATTTTTGGAATTGTCAAGATATGGCCTCGAAACTTTTACCATTGTGTCCGTGGCAATTTTCTGATCAATTTCCATATATAACTTGTCGAAATCAGATTTTATACGAAGGAGTTACAAAAAGAAAAAGAAATCAAATATATATATATATATATAATTAAACGAAAATACTAACAAATAAAAGGACCCCATGGGTCGACAATCGGGTCGACCGGCCTTGCACAAGGGTTGACCCTAAGGTCGACCTACAAAGAACATAGGTCGACCTATAGGTCGACCCGCGTTTGCCTTGGACGTTAAATCTTCCAGGGACGTGCCGAGCTTTTCTAATTCAATTTTTGCGCGATCTGAAGCGTTGTTTTCTGGATCCAACGATTCGCAGTGAACCCGTGACAAGGTTGCACCAGATTCAATCCAAAAATCAAATGGTCTAAGATCCCCAAACTCCACTATAAATAGAACCCTAGGCCTAGCTATTTTCCCACAATCAGATTTTCTCCCAATTGGGTTAATTGCCTAAGGCTGAACCCTAAATACAAAATATTTTTAGGGAGAAGATTTTTTTAATAAAAATATTAGACACCTTAGAAGTGATCCAGGAAGGCCATGGAGCAAAGCTAAGGGCGACATATGAGTGGATTTAAATTATATCTCTTTTATGTTTATGATATAATGTCGTTAGATTCCCGTTAAATATTTAATTCACCATTTATTTCAATAATTAGTTATGCTAATTAGTTATGATGAAACTGTAAATTTTATAAGAGAAGTGTACTTATATTTAAATGTTATTTATACGATAAAAAGGAATCCAATTAAATACAAGTAATATTAGACTTAAGAATTATAGAGAAAGGCATAAGCCTGAAAGTGAGGAATTTACAGTAAATTACGTTAAAAATTCGGGGAATGAAATAAAAAAGGGAAATCTAATAACTTGATTTGGAAGTTAGTATTAGATTAGTTGGTTGGTTTAGAAAAGAGAATACATTTCCATAGTTTAATATTGTAAGAATAACGATAAACGTAACTGCAAGAATAAAAGCAAGAAAAATGGAATTAGTGCAAAATAGAGACATTACTGTATTTTGCATTACCCCAAAATTAAAGAAACAATTAAAGAAATATCTTGCAGTTACGAATTATTGTTTATAGCATTATTCAATATTAAAATATGGAACTGGATTTTTAGCACAGTCTTTGTAACCAACCAAATAGAATAGAACTACTTCCTACAATAAAAGAGAATAACGTGAAGCGTTAAAGAAATTAAAGAAGAGGAAGTAATCAAGTTAAATATTTGACAAGACTAGAAATGATAAACAGAAGATGTGACTAGATCTGCATTTACTACGCAGATAGTAGAATAAAAAATAAAGCAGTTATTATGATAAGTAAATTTGTGACAGTTGGATGTAGTCCCAAGCCAAGACTGTCATATAATATAAGAGAACTAAATAGAATTTAATATCATTATAAAAGAAGACAGACTAGAATAGAAAAGAGACACTTGCAATCACATTTATAAAATGTAGGTTATAAAAGAAAGAAAAGAATATAAAAGTAACAATTGCAAGTATAATTGTAACACGTAGGTTATAATTAAAAAGAAAGAAATATAAGAGGCTTATTCTATCAATCTTAGAACTTGGATTAAGTTAATAAGCAAAATAATAGAAGTGGCCTGTACCGGCGGAATTTCCTTTAAGTCTAGGACTGATGGTCTCACACATAGGTGGGGCTGGGCATGCTGATTAGGGTAAATAAGTAGCCAACATAATAAGAAAAGTAAACTAAACGCATAATAAAAGATTAGACGTAGTATCTAATAAAGTGGTAAGGTGCGTTTGGAGCAGCCCAAAAGAGAATCTGGACAAAGAGCCTAATTAAGGAGTTCGTCACAGATTTTAGTACAGAAAGAGCACGTCCAACTTAGTTAGTTCGGGCTAGAAGGAAGTACGAGACTTCAACGGGACGTGAGGATACTCTAGGATGGCCCTCTGGGGTAGGCCTAACGAAGCTGCAACCTCGGAGGTAGGTCTGTAGGTGTTCCATCAAGAGAGCATGCCTTGACTGCATTTTCATTGCAGGCCCAACGAAGAGGACCTTTGTAAGCAGTCAAAAGGTTGATGATGGAGTAGGATATTTGTATGACACCGTACTCTGGATTGCGAGTAGGTTATAGTAGGCAGGACCCAAAAGGATAGTCGCATGCGGAGATCAAGCCATCATTAGTCAGAGCGAGTTCGGGAAAGACTAGACTTAAACCAACATGCCAATGATTCTTTCACTATCGAGACATTGGATGAGGGGCACAACCAATTGGATGTTTAGATTGTTTGCAGTAGGGCACATCCACTTACCTCTTGAAAGGTCTTTCGATTAGTTAAGAGGTGGCTATGTGGGGCCATAGCCACGATGAGAAAAGAGACATACCAAGTAGAATATCTGTATTGCAGGCCTAACGAAGCGGACATTTACAGATATAGAAAATCCCCGACGGAGTTCCGTACAAGGTATGTTGGTGGAATTCAGGGAGTAGACAGAACGATTACGTGTAGTCCTCCAAGGTATGCATTGGGTGGTACATTGTGGATGTCCGAGCACTAGTATAAGCTAGTGCGGATGCAGTTTCACGTTTTCCTAGCAGGCGATGGAACATCTATATTATAGGCCTCACGAAGTTGTCCTTTACAAATGTAGTTTTAGTACGCTCTAGCAGCGAGACGATGGAGTCCTTTTCAAGGAGGATATGGAAGGTACTAAGGGTAGTACCTAGGACCGATGTTGTCTTTAGGCATGTAGCTACATATATATTAGTTATTAGGTTTTAATCTACTAGGGAGTAGATGGGTACGATTCACGCACAGAGGCGAGAGTATTATAAACCCAATAAACCTAATATAATAGAAAATGGAAATAGAACGGTATATGTAGAATTATGCTTAGAAGTGTATAATTTTTCCATTCACCAGAACTTTAGTTCCGACCCCCTCCTAATAACATCCCACAGGTTAGATAGATGGTAGAGATTTTCCAGCTTGGTGACACTTGTATAGAAAGTGTTATTACCTCGGTGATTATTTACTTACTATTATATTTTTATTCAGTTCCGTTGTGAAATATTTATTTAAGCTCTGATATATTTATCTTTGCCTATTTGTAGGATACTAGATACCCAACTCGAGCTTCAGTGGGCTTGGATTTTAGCATTTTTGCGAAAAGTCTGGACCCTTTGGAATTCGGGTTGTTACACGTCACTTGAAGAACCTGATTGAAGAGCTGATTCAGGAAAACAAGCTTTAGCAGTATTTGAGGAAACCACAAAATCATGACCAGCCTTTAGCACCCCAAGCTTCTAGAGACTGGGGAAACCAAGCTGGAACTAGCGAAGAGGATCTAGGTGGACCGACCAGATACTCATGATCCGAACAATATCTAGAGGATCTCATCCCGTGCAGAGGAGTTGGGGATAAATGGAGCGATATGTAAACTAACTACGACACGCTCCGAAAGATTCATGCTTCGTGATTGAAGATGGAACTCCTGCTAAGCAGTAGTGAACACTGAATGATGGCATAGTATTCTAGAATCGAGACTTTGAAGGAATAGAAGCTCCAAACTTCGACCTCATAGCCGTGACGGTGGGAACTGGACCAGCCGTGGTCCGACGAGTATTGGTGGACAGTGGCAGTTATTGAATATCCTTTTCAAACACACGTTTGATCAAATGAAGATCAGTATGAAAGACATATCTGCTTGCCCAACGAAGATCCAAGGATTCACCAATGAACCTAAGCTACGCGTTGGAACAATCGATTTACCTATAGAACTCGGAGAAAGTGACCGAAGAGTTGTCCTCATCCAAACCTTTGTGATTATAGATGAAATATCTGCCTACAATGCTTTCTTGGGTCAGCTTGCTCTGTGGTGTCTAACCATGAAATTTTCGACAGAGAATGGATTTAAGGTGATCAAAGGAGACCAAAGTGCCTCTAAAGAATGCTACATTGTAGAACTACACAAGTCTAGAAGAAAAGAAAAGGGAAAGAATGTGGAGAGAACTTTCCATATTCGTGAACCTACCGAATAGCAACTACATAGACGCCCCTGACTTGGGGAACATAGCCGATTCGACAAGGCTTTAGACCCTAGAATGAAGAGTTAAGGGGAGGAACAAGTAGCACAGGTAGAATTGACGGTGTTTGTTCCAGTCGATATGGATGACCCAACACGGGTCCTGAAAATTATCACATCTTGGAAACAAGATGCGACTAGAACTCATCAAATTTCTTAATGCTAACCTGGATGTATTCACTAGAACACATTCTGACATGGGTGGGGTTTCGTTGGAGAATGCATGTCACGCACTTAATATTAATCCCAAGTATACACTAGTGAAGTAGAAGAGACGCAACCTAGGACCCGAACGGTTGATGTGCACGTAAATGTGCATATTTTTACCACCATATTTAATCTATTTAAATTAAATAAATGATCATATTGGGTATTTTAACTTGTTTAAACCAAAATTCAAATTATTTGAAATTGTCACATATTCATCTTCATATAGGGGCAAAATGGTCATTTTTGTGCATAAATTAACTTGAGAAAATTTAATTATAAATTTCCATACTATTTTGTAGGAATTTGATTTCAATTACAAGTGGTTTGATGAAGAAGATATGCATGCACAAATAGAACACAAAGGAATGAAGATGGAAATAATTCAAAGTGAAGATCATGGAGGACCCCACCCACTTACCTTGATTTTCAAATTAGGAGCTAAGCACATGATAAAAGGACATTAAATCTTCATGTACATTTAAGTGGGGGATTAGTGGATGTTAATGATTACTTGGCCACCACACTACCTCAAGGGAAATTTGGGCATTCCCTAAAAATATGAATTAGGGTTTAACACTTGTATAAATACCCCATATCTTCATGTAACCCTTCCCTCTCCCCCTTAGTCTCTCTTAGTTAGTTTTAGATCAAATAAAAGAAAGCTCTATTCTCTTTTCCATGGCTACTTAGCCATTTTTATTTTCATGTAACTTCCATTTTTTATGCAATGTTAATTAGTGCTCTCTTTCTTTTACAAGCTTCTTTTGTTTATTTACTTTCATGTTAGTAGTGTAGATTTATTTTTCATGCAAGTAGAATAGTTTAGTTTTTTCCTTTCTTTTTTCTCGTTTTTTCCTCTTGTTTGTTTAATGTTGCTTTCTACATTTGTTGATTTGATAACAAAAATGAGAGGCTAATCCCTTCAGTTTAGGGGTAATGATGCTCTCTTGAATCATGTGGATGCAACATAATTTCTTTTATGTCTCTTTTGTGCTTAATGGAAAGTAGATGTTTGTGTGGTTTTGTGTTTAATATTGAGTTTGATAGCTTATATTGTTCAAAACAAATAGGCTATGCTTAGTCATATGAATCATTAATTACCTCTTCATCTACATATGATCATGGTAATGGAAGTGGATTTAGAATCAAAATTTGATGGTTTATGTTTCTAATTCAATAGTTAATAAACCATGCTTAAAATATATTATACTTTTGATTTCATATCATTTTCATTGAAGTTGGTAAGTGGGTTAGAGGGTCACTAAAGTTTGATGGTTTAAGTGTGTTAATTAATAACACAATTAGGCCATGCTTATGATAAATGGATCAACTAAACTTACACATGACCAAAAAGAGATCATAATGTCATTATGTTGATTTATATGATCATGAGAGGGGATTTGCCTCTAAATTGCTCTTTAATCTCATCTTTTTATTCTCCGTAGTTTTAGTTTGTTTTTACTTTCTTTTAGTTAGTTAACTTTCACTCGACTTTGGTTTAATTTGATTGAATAGATTTTTAAAATCATCAATTCCCTGCGGATCAACCCGTATTCGCCACGTATTACAAGTGTACGCCGTGCGCTTGCGGTAAATTTTATTTCTAAATTCGTTCGACGGTTTTCTAATCCGATAGAATTTTCGTCGTCGAACAACAGTCCAAAGTGCTGAGAGAAGAAGTCGATAAGCTGATGGCGAATGGTTTTATCCGTGATGCAACCTACCTTGAATGGGTATCCAACCCGGTTTTAGTCAGGAAGTCCAATCGAAAATGGTGAACTTGCATCGACTACTCGGATCTAAACAAAGCTTGCCCAATAGACATCTTTCCTCTACCTAGAATCGACCAACTTGTGGATGGGATAGCTGGACATGAACTACTATCATTTATGGATGCTTACTCGGGGTACAACCAGATCATGATGCATGAACCTAACTAGGAAAATACCAGTTTCATTACTAATCTGGGATTATACTGCTACAAAGTAATGCCATTTAGCTTAAAGAATGCTGGGGCAACCTACAACGATTAGTAAACGCCATGTTCAAACAACAGACTGAGAAAATTATGGAAGTCTATGTAGACAACATGTTGGTTAAATCACACATAACCACAAATCACTTGGACAATCTCGTTGAAATGTTCGAAATACTCCGCAATTATGGAATGAAACTCAACCTACTTAAATGTCACTTCGGGGTAGCCTCTGGAAAGTTCTTGGGATTTATTGTAAGCGCCAGAGGCATCGAAGCAAATCCCAAACAAATTACCGCTTTAAGGGGACTCGAGGCCCCGAGGAACAAGAAGGAGTTACAAAGCTTGAATAGAAAAGTTGCAGCACTAAGCTGCTTCATCTCAAAAGAAACCGACAAATGTATACCTTTCTTTGCCACGCTAAAGAAGGGAAAGAAGAACTTCAAATGGAATCGTGATTGTCAAACTGCGTTCGAAGAGTTGCTGTGACATATGGAAACCCTACCAATCCCATCCAAGCCGGTAGACGGAGAAGACTTGTTTATCTACTTAGCAGTCTCGCCTTATGCATTTAGTGCCGCGCTTGTACGAAAAGAAGCTAAGATCCAACGATCCGTATATTACATCAGTAAACAATTCACTAGAGTCGAGAAGAACTATTCGAAATTGGAAAGATTAGCATATTGCCTCTTGATCACAACCAGATATTTACGACCATACTTCTAGGCACACCCAATCAAAGTACTAACGGATCAACCCTTGAAGTAAGTGTTGTACCTCCCTAAGACCTCTGGACAACTTATCAAATAGAGCATCTGAAATCACTTACCACCCTCGAAGGGCGATCAATGGGCAGACGCTGGCAGACTTCATTGTTGTTTGTGATAAGAGATAATGAAGAAGAGATTACTCCGGAAGCAAAGATAGGTTCGAAGTTTTTCATCGAGGAGGGGAGGGTAGGAGCAGTGCTTGAAACTCCTGAAGGACGATCCATTTGCTATGCCTTATGCTTGGAATTCCTTGCAACGAATAATGAACCGGAATATGAAGCATTGATAGTGGGTAGAAAGTTGTGACGTAACTTGGAATAATGTCCATACACATCTATAGCGACTCTCAGCTAGTCATCTATCAGGTGAAAGGCGAATACCAAGCTCGGGGAGAGAACCTCGCCCCGTATCTATCAAAGGTACAAGAACTACTGAATAATATCGAACATTACACCATAACTCATATCCCGAGGGAACAAAACACGAAGGCAGAATATCTAGCCAAACTGGCAAGTTTCGGAGAAGCTTAGTCCTTGGGTTAGTCTCAGTTGAAACTCTGACCGCTCCAAGCATAAGCGAGATGGATATCGTCTGGATTTTTGAAACAATCAAAGAATCGGAAACGTGGATGACACCGATCAAGGACTATCCGCTCAGAGGAACATACCATAAAGAGAAGAATCAATGGAAAAAGCTCCTTCGGAAGGCACCGAGGTTTGTAGCATAGGATGGGATGCTCTACCGAAGGGGATTCTTTGCCCCGTTTCTCAGGTGTCTGACCAACGACGAAGCAGGAAGAATCCTCAGGGAAGTTCATGAAAGCGAGTACGGAGATCACACTGGAGGACAAATCCTTGCAAAGAAAGTTTTTCGATATGGGTATTTTTGGCTAACAGTAAACCGCGATGCAGATGATTATGCCAAATGATGCGACCAATGCTAAAGATTTGGCAAGATCAAAAGAACTCCTTCGACAGAGCTGACACAGATTGTCAGCCCGTGACCATTCGCGATCAGGGGAATCGATTTGATTGGACTATTACCAAAAGAAAAGGAGGAGCAAAATATGCTATAGTTATTGTTGACTATTTCACCAAATGGACCAAAGTAGAACCGCTGACCACTATTACAAGAAAGAAAGTTACTAATTTTTCACTGAAAACATTATTCGTAGGTGTGGAGTGCCACAAAAAATATCACATATAACGGGACTAAATTCGAAGGCACTGATTTCAAAGACTTTTGCAAACGCTTCTGAATCGAGAAAAGCTTTTCCACCGTTGTGCATCCGCAGGCAAATAGACAAGTGAAAGTAGTGAACAAGATCATCAAGTCCACTATCAAAAAGTGGCTAACTAAAGGTAGAGGAAATTGGGTTGATGATCTTTCACTCGTTATATGGGCTTACAAGAGAACACACAAATATGCAATTGAGCACTCCTCGTTCATCCTAGCATAAGATACAGAAGCAATGAACCTAGTCGAGCTAGAAGTCCCCTCTCACAGAAGGTAAAACTTCAATCATTGGAAAAAAAAGCAGCTCCTAGTCGAGGCGCTTAATTTGGTCGATGAGAAGAGGGAAGAAGCCGAGTTAAGGACTCCCGCTCACCAGAAAAGGATCGCATGATATTTCAATTCCAAAGTCCGTAACCGTGCTTTTGAAGTAGGGGACCTTCTCCTCAAATGGGTTTACCCTGTACCAGAAACATTTGGACCAAACTGGGAAGGGCCCTATGTGATTGGCCAGAAGCTAGGTGGTGGCACATTCAAGCTAACAAACATCGATGGAACCCAAATTCCCCGAGCTTGGAACAACGAATCGCTGCGTCGTTACTTTATCTAAGACTATCTTATGTTTTTCCAATTTCCTACAAATAAGCCATCCCGAAATAGCGGAGGCATTGTAAATAGGTAGAACTTGCTTAACTTTTATTAATAAAATTGCTTTGCTTTCTGAACCAATAAAACCGTGTTCACAAAGTAACCTACAGAGTCGATGGGGTCAAATCGACTCAAAACCATCCAATCGCTGCTTGAGATAGTGGAACCACACTCAAGTACGCCCGTCTACCTGCAAAATCGAGGAAGCAAATCGACTCAAAACATTGGATCGACCGAACTCAATCCCTGCCTTCTAAGGACCGGTGTTGCACCAGCAACACCGGGAAGGCACAAATCAAAGCCCCACATTTCGTAAGCCGAGAACCACTTCTTGGGTTGTGGAATCATGCCCAAGCAAATATAATTACTTAAGCCACACACTCCCATAAGCCGCACATCACTTCTTGAGCCATGGAATCACACTCTCGAAGCACGGACTCCTCACGTTACCTGAAGATTGGGAACATCGAGGAGTTCCAAACCATTTCGGATCGACAGGTCATATTGATCCCATAAACTGTGTATTTCATAAGCCACGCACCCTTAAAAGTGCGCATTTCGTAAGCCACGCACTCTTAAAAGCCATGCATTTTGTAAGCCGCACACTCCCAAGGGGTCATGCATTTTGTAAGCCGCATACTCTTAAAAGCCACACATTCCGCGCAAGCACTACTTGATGTTGGTTCGGCACCATCAACTGGCCATTAAGATCTTGTAAGTACCGGTATTATCCTGACAACACCGAGAAACTCGTCTATTGGAAGACTAGCAAGGATCTACTCCCATAATAAAAAGTAATTGATGCGAGTCCAGCAATGTCGCATAACTAGAGATCGACAAAGAATTCCAATCGTTGATCGACAAAATCTCTGGGGTCGAGATGCTTGAGTCACAAGTTCCCAAAGATAGGAACCGCAAAGTAAATTCAGTTACAGACATTCGAGGAATCGCTTGGATCAACTAGTCATTCGTCAATTGTTCGAAGAAACCAACCCTGTAAAGTTGGGAGCACACACGTATCAACATTTAGTTAAAAGGAAAACTACTCCATAGGCCCGTTTCTCCAAAAAAGAATTTTTGCAGTAATTACAGGATTAAACAAAACAGTGATGAATAAGAAGTGGCATAAGTGCATGAAACATAGATGGGCAAACAAACCAAAGCTACAATCAAAATTTTAATAGTTTTATAAAGTTTTTGATGTACAATAACAAACAGTGAGGGATGTGCGCTCATAATATCGGCCAATAATAGAAAAATACAAACACGACTGTGGCAACAACATACAGAAACGCTAAGTACAGACTCTACCCTTGTACAAAAGTAATCAAAAAAACAAAAGAAGCAAAAGACAAATCATGACTTCTTCTCACCGCTTCCTTAGTCACCTTTCCCACCTCTAATCGATAACTTCTCATGCTTGTCCTCTCCCGAGGCGATCTCGCTCTCTGAAGCATGGCCACCGGCGGATCGCCCTTTGCCCTTGTGCTTGCGGGATCTGTAAGAACTCTTTGACGACCTATTTTGTTCCTCAACCTTCTCCTTCTTCACTGCTATCACCTATTGGTCGGTCGTCGGTTGCTCGGTCTCTACATTATCTGGTTGGCGGGCTTGACTAGCCCTCTCCTGTGTATCAGTAGCCGCCAAGCCTTCCTCTTGAGATACAGAGCGAACATCCAAACCATGCAATGCTGCAATTTGCTCGAATTGCGAACCGTGCTGCAAGCCAGATGTAGAGACGATGGTTGGTGCAGTCTGAATGGTAGCATATCCATCATTGTGACGGGGAGTTAAATCAGTAGGAATAGAGGGTTGATCTATAATATCAGAATAAAGGGCGGTTACCTCGGTAATTTCATCAGGCATAAATTAGAATTCTTTAAGCATGGGAGAGATAAGAAATTACCTGCCGTGGGGTCTGTTCGTGTGCCACGACTTCGAAGCCTTCGCCATTGCCATCTTTTGATGGCTGTACAATTACGGGAGAAGTGGAAATGATCACCTCGGTATGAAGATGCGAAGACCACTCACCCGGGCTTGAAGGAAAATGCTCAGTAACAGCTTAGCGGTGACTGTGACATCAGTGACTTCTCATTCCCTCTCCAGTCTCAAGATATCTTTAGCCTTCCACTAAAGCTTGGCTGGATTCCTCATTCAGGTATGCTTGAACCAATTCTTCTTTCGAGTAACCGCCGCCCATGTTTTGAAATTGGGCCAGAACCTCTTCCCAGACTACAACAAGCATGCGAGGGAATAGTAGACCCAAGTAACTGAGGCTCCCTTGATGTAGTAAGGAATTAACATAGAAGCCCAAAATAGTAGCCTCTAAGCCTTCCATCTTTTTTGCGAAGGCGTCTTGAAGCTTTGAGAAGCTGACTTTCGTACTAGCCTTCTCTACCGCTGGCTGATTTTTCTCAGCATCCAAAGTCAAAATTCGCTCAAGAAGAAAGGCAATTTCTTGGGCCTATTCGGTGATGGTTTTCTTCTCTGCCTCAACCATCGTCTCGCTTATCCTTGGTTTTTCTTTTAAAGCTGCCTCATCAGTGTGGCACTTCTTTATTTTACCTTTGAATATGAGTGCGGCCTGGTCGACAGACACCTTCAGCTCCTTAAACAAAGAAGCACTTTTACTTTCTCTCTTGAGGGCATCATCCTTCTCCTTCTTTAGCCTCTTAATCTCCACGTCATGATCTGCAAGCAGCTTCTTGTACTCATCCTTTTCGGACTCGAATGAGAGAATTTCTTGGTAATTGTTTCGATTAACAGTGGAAAGTTACATGCCCGATTTTTTCCACCCTCGGCTTTCTCCAAACAACTCTGAATCGCGTGGAGATAGGGTTAATAAGATTCTGCATGAACATATTTTAAATTGGACTTATTGAAAACAACCTTCCTTAAGAACAAGTTTGGGAATGCAGCTTGCAGATGCGGAGGACTAGCGGGGAGATGTAAGGAGAACGCCTAGAAGCTGGGAGAGAGATGGTTATAGCAGCATGAGTGGAGGAGGTCATAACACCGGAAGCAGAAATGGTTGTTCCACTAGAAGTAGGAATTTATGAAGCGGGTTCCTGCCCTTGGTATCTTTTCAGCTTCTTTGATGAATCTTCTCGCTCAATCAGTCTCTTCCTCTTTTCATGGCCGCTTCCTCTATCGCGGTCTTGATCATACTCAGCACGGCGATGCTCTTCCGCCTCCCCATCCTTCCACCTTTTCCTTTTCTCATTAGTCTTCCAGGAAGTGTGATACCTGGAATAATGTCTCTGCGAACGTTGAGACTCCAATACTCGATTAAGATCATTGAAAAGGCCATGAGACATGATTCCTGCAGCAGATGATATAAACAGGTTTAGGAAAGAGGCATTTTCCAGACTAAAATAACCTAGAAAATAGCAATAATATAAAGTGTGTGATCCTGGTGAAGTGTGTGCTACAATTTAAGGACCCCTAGCAGAATACACAAACCAGATTGGTTGCTGACTAATGTCAGGACATCGATTCCTGTAGGGATGATTTGAGTAAGCTGGGATGGCAACCATTCTAAAGTGAAGTCGTCCATTAAGCACTCATATTCATAAAAATGTCACTCATTCCTCTCAAGTCAATATCAGCACCTTCCGGCGAGGAGCTAGCAGTAGATTATTCTTGGGAGAAGCTTCTACAACATTTTCTTTATAAGGAGGTGAGGGAGTATGTTCCGGGCTCAACTCCGAGGCCTTGAGGCCTATGTAAACATCACCCTCATCGTGTCAATATCCCAATCTATTTTTTCTTCGTTTAGAGGGTGACCCTCACCGATATCTCCTTCCTCCTTCCCTTCAATCAACGGAGCCTTGCCCGTCCAATAAACAAACTCTTCTTCTTTCTCCTCTAGATCGACGACATTTTGAGCAGACTTTTGAACCCAACTTGAACGTGGATCTCTTCAGAAGTCTTCTTTGACCCCCGGATGGGTCACTTTCTTCTTCCTCATCATCATCATCACCTTCACTGGAATCATGGGAAGAGGAAACAGAGTTGGTCCGGGCCCTGGAGTAGGAAGGTGCACTAACAAATCCAGCAGACCTCCCATGGTGTAAAAGCCCACATCGGTGGAGGTTTACGTTTGTGAGAAAGAACCTGATCATTCGCTCTTGAGCATCGACCGCTTTCAATGTGCTAAGAATGGTGCCAAGTGCCGGATCCTTGTTGATCTTTGGAAGAACTATATGGAATATACGATCGTTTAGAAGACTTGAAGAAATTAAAGGAAGTTCCAAGCACGGTGAAAGAAACTTACCCCTCATGGTCCATAGATGGTGTTAGCACCAGGATTGGTCACTAACACCCTAGAACAGATTTGTGTAGTGAGATAAATGAAGAAAGTAAATGAAAAAGAGGAATAACACAATATACTGCAAAATAGAACAATAAAAAGAAAGAACCACAGAATTTATAGTGGTTCAGCGTTAATTGCCTACATTCACTCTGAATATATTCTTTATTGCTTTATTAATCACTTGATACAAGTATAATCCACAAGGAAAAGCCTGAACAAAAGTTGGAGCAAAAAGAAAGTGAGTATAGAAAATGGCAGAGTCTTCCTTAAGTTTTCCGAAAAAGATCCCAAAAAATGGACCCCTGCCCCTCTATTTATAGATGGAGACAGCCTAGCGGCTCAGAGCTTGAACTTCTCTCCAGTCACTCAGGCCCATCACCAAGAGAACTCGCCCCAATATTGATGAGTTAACAAGGCCGACCCGGACATGCCGATCTCTCAAAGCTGATCCCTAAATGCCGAATGCTGCCAAAATTGCCGACCAGACCAAGGTATGCCGATCCAATGAAATAAGCAATGTCGAGCCCTTGTAGTGCCACAACATGCCGACCTAAAATGATTATTGTATGCCGAAACCTTGAAGTAACATCATATGCCGATCCTAATTTCTTTTGCCGACCCGAAGTCAAGCAAGCATTGACCCAGAGTATGCCGATCCAAAGTAGTTGCCGAGCTCGTGTAAACATGCCGACCTGATTCAATGCCGACTCGGGGAACTGCCATCATTGACCTGAAGCTATGCAGACTCCTCCAAGATGCATACGACCCCAGATTGCATGCCGACCCGGAGCTAAAGGAGCGCCGACCTGGAGTTTCAAGCATGCGGACCCCGAGTACTTCGAACATGCCGACCCCGAGTACTTCAAACATGCCGACCCTATTCCGAGTTCTTATGCCAAACCAATAATATAAATGCCGACCTGAAGCAGGTGTCCCTCTAACTCGAATAAAACTCCTCAGCGACTAGAAGTAGATTCATGCCTTGACCCTCCTTCCATCAACGTTCAACTATAGCCTTTGTAACTACTGTTTTGTAGCCGGGCCAAGGCACCGGGTAACATTTCCCCCCCCAAAGTGCGTCTTGTGAATAACACGACGCTCTTCGAATCAGCGAGTAATCCGTGTTTCCATAGGCAAGCTTGTTCAAGTCCATAAACGATCGTTGTCTCCCATTAACCTTCGATGAAGTCTTGCATTGCTTGAACGTACAAGCTTGGTCTTAAGAAAACTTCAGGGCTTCCTCGCTTAATTTTTCAAAAGTCGATTACACATAACCTTTCAAAGGTTGGTTTCACGAGGAATTTTCCCAAGCTTATGATCATTTCCCACTCTTGCATTGTTTCATGTTTTTATTCTTCATATTTATTATTTTCATCATCATCATTTATTTATTTATTTTTATTTTTTTAGAGAAGGGAAGGGGTTGGCATAAGAATGCCGATCGCTCTACTGCTTTACTTGGGCTGGGGTCGGCATGTTGAATAGCCAACCCCTTGAAATACGGTGACCGAGTCTCAAGGAAAAGACCGGTTCGTATTCTTTTCTGCATATAAAAGCTTGACTTTACATTCTCCCCCCTCCACTCTTACTTTTCTAAGCTTATTTCTCCTCCGAGCTTTCTCATCTGATTCCCTTAATACCTTACACGCTTCTCTTTTTCCAAATCCAATTAGCCTCGTTTTCAATTCCCAACTAAACGTGAACTCAAGCTATCCTTCACTTGAACTTTATTGTTATTCCCAGCCCAAGATCTATAGCATAGGTACGAATTCATGCTTCTTTTCAAATTGCTGGGTCATGCCTTCCGATCTCGACCTAGTTTTAGGACTATGTAGGCACATAGGTTTTCCATCGAGGGGAGGAGGAGAGTGTGAGGGAAGAAGAGATGGTATGGGTAGAAGAAGAGGTTTAGATATAAGGCAGCGTTGATAAAGGGTGAGAAAAGCATGGCACTGAGAAAGAGAGATTGTGAGTGAGAGGTCGGCATAAGGATGGAGAATGAAAGAAGGATCGGTATTGAGATGGAGGGTGAATGAGGGATCAGTATTTTCTTGAGAGAGGAGTAGGTCGGTATGTTTTTGAGAGAGGAGCGGGTCGGTATGTTTTGTAGCGAGGAGGGATCGGTAATAGGTTAAGGCACAAGGGTGAGCATAAAGTAGCTGGGATCGGCATTGACAATTAAAACTACCATAATTCGAGTGATCTAAATATTATGACCAAATATTTCTTCGCCCAAGCACGAAGTAATGTCACGACCCATCTTTCATCTACCAGAAAGACGCATCATGACAGTTGGTATCAGAGCCAGGTTTCGATCCTGGGACTCGTGGGCTTGAATAATGGCATAACTTATCATGTACAAGCTTATGGACTCAACTCGAACTAATAAATCCACAGTTCAAACAACATGACTTAAATGTAAAACTAGCCCAACAAATTCAGGCAACGGACTTCATAATCTAAAAAGTCAACGCCTGATCCCAAGACTCCTATCGTCGACTACCTTCTACGTTGCCCGGGACGGTCAGCGATGACAGTCTCCCTGGACGAAAACTCAAAACTTCATGGTTTTACTTTCGTTTTTCCAATCTTAAGCCATTTGCACTTATGTCAGATCCACTGCACTAGTTCACACGCAGCACGAGGGATGTATTCTTATCATTTCTATTATTGATTGTCTTTCGAATATAGCTTACACAGGTATTCATTCACACAAAGTGCTCTCCCACGATGTCTTCTAATTCAGATAAGAAACCGAGCTCCGCTACTCTGTCCGATAAGCCTTGGCCAAGTCAACAGCAAAAGGTAGTAGAGACATCGAGCCTGTAGTTAGACCTTTTTTCCGACATCCCAACTCTTCCTGCCGAGGTTATAGATTCGGCTCCTGATGTCGTGGATGATGCCATTATTTTGGATAACCCAATCGATTCATATGCCTAAAAAATCAGCGAAATGGCCATTCATCGATTGTTCTTCATTCATGGGATTCCTTTCAAAGACGTTTTGGTTCCGTCGAGGCGAGACCGACTCACTTGCCCCTAGCCGGGCACACTGCATTCAATAAATTCATGTGCTGGGCTGGATGTCTACCACCCTTCAAATCCTTTATCCGCGAGGTGCTAAAGTACATGAGAATCACTCCTACTCAATTGCACCCTAACAGTTTCGCGTTTATTCACGTCACTTTCTTGCTCTTCATGAGTGTTCTATTCCGACCTCCAACTCCTAAGGACATTCGATATATTTACAACTTCAAGAGACGAGCCGATATCCCCTCGTACGTATACCTTGAGCCACTGCCCAGATGCCAAGTTCTAATGGGTGCATGGAACAAGCTTTCCCTGTTCAAGCAAGAGTGTTTCTACGTACGATGCCCTCCCGGCTTCGCGGGAAGGTGGTTGGAAGTACGTAAGTCTTATCCCCGTTCCATCTTTAATTTAAGAACTCAAATTACATTCTGTTTAATCATCTAAGCTTTTTAACTCTTCCAGGTGTTCACCCACGGCCCGAAGGCACTAGGTATTCCAAGGCAGTTGAGGCTATTTGTGCTAGTTCAGTAGAAGGTCGAGAGATCAAACTGTTAGTTACTGCTGAGCTGCTCTCGCTATTTGGGCTACTAGCAGACGACCGCAGAATTGGTCTCCCAAGGAGAAGAACAACCTCAAGGGCGATCGCCGATAGGAGAAGAGAACCAGCCGGCCTAGCGGTACCCCTTGATGAAGGAGTCCAGGAAGGTACCGAGGAAGGGGAGATCAAAGAAGCAAAGGCCCTAGAGTCTAATGATGAAAACATAAGTCTTGGACAGGTGCCAGCAGCCAACGCTCCCCACACAAGCCAGCCACAGTCTTCTTCGAAAAAAAAGAGCCTGGACTATAGAATCAAAATGAGGGAAGCTAGGGAGACCCCAAAATTTATTATAACTCCTATTGAGAAGGGGTCGTCTTCCTAAAAAATGGAAAGCTCAATGAAGGGACTCTCCGACCTGTCTATTCCCGGCGACCTGTTAAACTACAATTTCGCTAACCTTGGCACTGAAAGACTCGATTTGCCTGTGAGAAGCGGTGAAGGCAAGCAACTTCGCAATCAAGGAGAGCAAACTCCTATGTGCAAAGCAAAAGCCACCAGTCTGTTGGGGGGATGCACTAGGACACACACAAACACTTACACTCCATCATTCACTTGCATTCAACTTTTCATATGGCATCAACTAACTTGCTCTTGTTCAACCTTATTTACAAGTGCAATGACTCATTCACGCAGCTTCGATCGCCTTCGTGGCTCTTCTATCTTCCACCGCTTAGGCTGGGGTTCAGTGTTCGGAAAACGTAAAGACAGAGATGAAATTTGGGATAGAGATTATCGTTCTATAGAATCATCCTCGTCCTCAAAAGTAAAACTCATGGGCATACTTCATATCAAAGTGACCCTACAAATCCTCCTACATGGGGTGGAGACAAGCCCATCTAACGAGGCTCCCAGTCCGACGCCTCCCGCGACTAGCATTCCGTCTCTTCCAGCACTAGGCCGTCTCGTGAGCACCATAAGAAAACATCGACTTCGTCAGAACAAACTCCTCCAGCTCCTGCTTACGACTCAACTACGGTGGAGAAATTAGCTGAGCTTAAAGCCATTTTTCCAAAAAATTTGCTTCGACGGGCTAAAGTTCCTCTTGGCTATACATCCCATCCTGGGGATTGCCAAAGCAGATTCGCTTGCATGTGTGAATGACGTATATGTACAACATGAGGCGTTCATACACTTGGTTGAAAATGTCTCGGAAGTTTCTATCGAACGTCAACATGAGATCGACCGCCTAAAGCTAGAGGCCTTCCATGACAAGGACATCATAAAGTATCAGGATACTGAATTGCTCTCATTCATAGCCCTACTTGAGGATGCAAAAAGGAATGCCAAAGAGATGGCCGAGGCAGTCAGTCGCTTAGAGGCTACTCACAAAATGGAAATAAACGATGCACTTTAGGGCAGTGACACTTTCGCTCGAGAAAAAGGCTACCTACAAAAGGAGAAAGATATTCTAGCCCGCCATGTAGAGGAGTTGGAGAGACTGCTATCTAAGGAAAAAGAGGAGAAAATAGAAGCGCAAGAGGAGTCGGAGAAATATTGCGAGGAGATCGTCGAGACACGAAACCTAAAGGCGAAGCTTGACAAACAACTTTCCCAAATCGAAGTGCTGAAAGAAAACGCTCGCAAAGAGAGTAAGAAAACAGCTCTCATAGAAGCCGTCTCCCGAATTGAAGCAGCGACCAAGTCCGGACGGGAGGAGATCAAGTGCTTGTTTGACCTACTCATCGCAGAATATAACGCAAGGTTCCTCCTCCATCGTGACTTAACCTTCTTAGGTGACGGCTATCTCGAGTTGCTTGCCGAAGCCTGGGATACTCTCGTTAAAATCAAGAAAGTGGAGTAGGGCATGGCTGAGATTGATGAAGAGGCACTAACAAAAGAAGTGCTTCGAGGAAATGAGCCATCCGACTTGGCTGCAGCAAAGCTTACATTTGGCGGAGCTCCCCCCACGTATAAGGAGAAGGAGGACATCATCGGGCCATCTGGCACTGAGTCCTAGGTTCCTTCTTCCGTTCAACCGACCAAGACTTCATCTTCTCAATCTATCGAGCAATGTGTCGGTTATGACCTGGAAAAACCTAGACTTGGCATTCAGAAATTATCTCCAATTATCGAGGGGAGTACTCCCGTGACCACTGAAAGTCAACTGAATGTCGGTACTTATCTCAACCTCTTCTAATCTGAAAAGTTGTTGTTCTTGGCGAATAACGACCATAACCTAACATTTACCTTTTTTGAAACTGTGTAGGTCATCCCGGTCATGAGCCGACTCCAAGGAGTAATGTCACCATGGAGTAGGAGGGAAAAGAAGCCGAGGCACCAACTGTCGGAGATATTCCTAGTCCTAATGCTCAAGTAATTGGGGGTGCTAGACGAGGATAAACTCGAAGATCCATTGCTTGCCGAGGAGCACGATGACGTTATGATTACGGACGCTTCTGAGCACACCGCCAAGTTTAGTATGAAGGAGAAAATCGAAGAGGAAGACAAGGAGAAACTCAAAGTAAAGAGTGAGCCTAAGGAGGTGGAGATTGACGATCCCCTTAATAGGCCACTACAATCCATTCCTCTTGGCAGGTCTGTGCCAATGGTAGTTCCCCCTCCTCCTTCAGGCACATCCTCACAAGGGAGCAAGAGGTCCCGAAAGAAACGCTTGGCTGTGATGACTCCCGAAAAGCCGAAGAAGGACAGAAAAGTGAACAAATAATTGGAGCCTTGTAATATTTTTTATAGCTTGAATAAATTAGAGTTATGTAGTCGCTTGTTTGACAACAGAATTTCTATCGAGTTAGAAAACCGTCGACAAATTTTGAAATAAAAATGACCGCAAGCACACGACGTACAATTTTAGTACGTGGTGAGTACAGGTCGATCTGTAGGGAATTGTTGATTTAAATTTCCTATTCAATCAAATTAACCAAGAGTAGAGATTTTTTTGAAAACTAGAAAACTAAAACTAAGAAAAAGTTGAGATTAAAAACTATGTGATTAAAATTCAATTTAGAGGCAAATCGACTTTCTTTTTTTTTCACATAAAATCAAATAATGATCTCTTTTTAATCTAAGTAGGATTAGTGATGTATTTATCATAAGCATGGCCTATTTGAGTTATTAATTAACACAAATCAAACCATCAAACTATAATCCAAATCTAGTCCTACCTTTTCAAATCTCATGAAACATGTCATAGAAAATGAAACCAAATTCTAGTTTAAGCATGATCTATTTACTATTAATTAGTAACATAGATCATCAAATTTTTATTAAAACTTCACTTCATTGCCATGATCATATTTAGATGAAAAGGAAATTTTTAATTAATGAGATAAGCATAGCCTATTTGTTATGAACAAAGTAGGCTATCAAATTCAACATAAAACACAAAAAACATAAACATCCATTTTCTCATGAAGCACAAAAGAGATCATACATAGAAAATTATGTTGAACCTAAATGATAAAAGAAAGCTTCATTACCCCTAAACTGTAGGGATTTAGTCTCTCATATGTGTTATGATTTCAACACATAGAGATTTCAACATTGAAAATAAAAAAAAGTAGAAAATAAACAAAGAAAAAGAAGATCAACTACTAGAAGGAATTGAACTAAACTAAGTGCATAAATGTAAATCTAAGCCATGAACATGAAATGAAAGAGAGCATAGGAATAAAAATGAGCATAAAAGTAAATAAAAGCATGTACAAAAGAAAAGAGAATGAGGCTAGGAAGCCATTTTTATTTCATGTAACATTGAGCTTACAACTTGCTTGCTTAATTTCCTAAGTAAAATGAAAGGTAAGAAGATATTTACATGTACATAAGAGGGCTATTTATACATGCATAAAACCCTAATTCAATTTTTAGGGTGCTTCCCAAAATGCCCTTTAAGAAGTGTGGTCTCCAAGTAACCATTAGCCTCTAATTAATCCATCATTAAATATGCATGAAGCTTTAACCTCCACTTAGTTGTCCATTCACTAGTACAAAACTGGTCATTTGTGTCGGTTGTGTAACCCCTGTTGTGTCGGTTTTACAACCGACTCAAATGAAGACGACACAAAAGACATTTTTCTATTGTGTCGGTTGTACAACCGACACAAATATCAATTATTTGTATCGGTTGGTAATAGAGAACAACCGACACAAAACTATGAACAGTTGTGTCGGTCTTTCTAATAGGACCGACACAAATCAGCTTGTATAGTGAAGCAAACCGCCGTTTATTGTGTCGGTCCTTTAAGAAAAACCGACACAACTGTTGCTTGTTTTGTGTCGGTTCCTTATTGACGACCGACACAAATGATTGATATTTGTGTCGGTTATGTTTGTTTTTTCAACCGACACAATTGATATGCAGTTGTATCGATTCCATTTGAAGTAACAACCGACACAAGTTATATCTGAAGCAAAAAAAAAATATTATTACCGTTTAAGATTATAAAAACAGTATGAAATTGAATTTTAATTTTTTATAAACGAACGTTACTATGAACTGATTGAACAAAAAATATAATTATATTATCCATCAACATAATTCTTGTTTACAGAACAAAATAGAATATAATATATCACAAACATAACGTACATAACAAAATACCAACGTACGTTACAAAAGATCAGCGTACACAACAAAAAACAACTACATCCAATTATACATGATATAACTAGCTAAATTCTCTCGAACCTCGTCTACCTCTTGTTGGTTATAAGAACCGTTTCGTACAAAGTCCTGCAATTAAGAGAATTGTTATACAAAAGACAATAATTAAGTCAGGAATGCTCTGCATAAAAGAATCTGGGAGTGTAATTCAAACACAGGTTGAACCATAAGCTGAATATATTATGTATTATCCCCAATCCATATCATACAATCCATTTAATAATTGATTTTCGTTTCCAATTTGTCAAGTTCAATATTTTACTCGATTATAAACAAATATCTTTACTATTTATTTCCTATTAGAAAATATAATCCAATTCCTAATTTTTCAAAAATATATCAGTTATGATTTCAGATTCATCTACTTTGCATTTCACAAAACAAATTACAGCCATAATTATTTTCTTTGTCCAGAACTTGTACACAATCCACAAACGAAGATGTACAAGTTGTTATTTCTCAGTATACCATTCAAAACAAGTTACAAAGCAAATAATTGAATTCCAAAACAACCACAGTAAAAAGGCATGCCATAGGGTCCATCAGTAATGAATGCAGTAATGAAATATGTTTCAGGATCTATCAGTGTTGCTGCTAACATAATCCTAACAAACTACAACTAAAGAACATTTATTTTCTAAATATGTATATAAAACAAACTAAAAAAGAACATTTATTTTCTAAATAAAGATCATACAGCTAAAGAGTAGTTTTTATTTTTGTTATAAGAAACTGCACGTTAAACAATTTGTTTCATAATGTAAATTTTTATCTTAATAAAGTTAGAACTCAATCAACCCTTTGTCAAACAGAGGCTCGTATATGGTAGTTTCTCTAATCCAAAAATGAAAACTGTAATTTAGTACAGAGAATTTAAGCTATTTAGCAGTTATAAGAATCCAAGAAGCTCTTCTTACCTTGGCATGAAATGTGAAAATGTAATCAAGTCACAAGTAGTCTGTAGAATTTTTTCCGTGATGTCGTTTTTCTCATTCAACATATCAAATTGGTGTCTGGTGAGCGAGAGACATCTCTTCGTCAAGTTGCTGAGGCCATTTGCATGCATGAAAATCTTTACAGGCCTAGTAGTCTGTAATAATAAAGTTTTTTAGAGTTAATAGCATCGAAATATTTACAGAATTATCATACAAGAATTTCAGTGTTGGTTATCAAGCGCATATGAATCGACAACATAGATTGGCCATGATAGTCAGTTTCATTGATTAAGATAGCTTACCTAGATCATTCACCGTGTTAATTATTAAGGAACCGCAAAAACTTTAGCATGGGAAAAATACTATCGAATTCTACTAAAATATGACTCCATATATTTGAAAGAATATAAAATTTCTGTAAAAAAAACCACAGATATGAATTACCATCCCTAATGAAGGATTTTGAATACCAGTAACATCGATCTTTCTCTCTATTAAAACTCTGAACAAGAAACAATAAGCAATTCAAAATCACAATATGAAGAATGGACAATACAAGCACTTCAGATTTAGCATAAAAACAAGAGAAGTCGGTACAAGTTTTACCTTGTGATACCAAGAGTATATAGGAATGATTCCTAGACCTCCAATTACTCTTGGGCTAGTCGCTACTCCAGGATCACTACAAGCATCAAGCAATGTACTCAGCTTCTCAAGTGAATCAAGTTGTAAAATGTAGAAAATATCTAATCCTCATTGGGTTATTGCAAAATATTTTATTTCTTTTACCTACCACATAGTAAATAAATGACCAATAATTTAACCAAAACCAAACTTAACAAACCCGTAAAAAGTTAGCTATATACAACAAAAATTTCGCCCAATGTTTTGAAAAAATTAAAAATCATCCTAAAAGCTCAACTTTAACAATGTAATATGAAATCTAAATGAGAATTTTATTGCAATGAGTCATAAGTACAACACTAAGATTAAACAATTACTGTCACTAGTAATGATATTGAGGAAAATGTCCACATGGAAAAAAAAATTTATTTCATAAAACATAAAAATAGCAATTTTAATAAACAATTTGTTTCATACAAAAAATTATTATTGTATGGAATAAAATCATTTCATTATCAGCCTCAAATAATCTATGAGCCAAAAATATCTCTTACCATCTATATAACAAGTATTAAAAAAATGAGAAAAATGCTCATATTCTCTAGGCATACAAATTATCACAGTTCCAATCCCAAAGGAGTACGGAAAAAATCACATGATTTTAATAAACAATTTGTTTCATTAAGATTTATAAGAAATAAAATATGGAGTTCTTCCCTTTTTTGAGAATTCTGCTTGGAACCAGAATTATTTTTGCAAAATGAAATTTTCAAAATTCAAGATTTTACACCTTAAACACAATGGAAAAAATTCATCAAAATAACCACAAATTTTGTATATACATGCATTAGATCACGATTCATGCAGAATACGACAGTTTTTATGACAACAGAAACCCAATTTGAGGAATAAAATAGCAGCTGCTTTAGCTGCTAAGAAAAACAAGAAACCAAAGTGTAGCAAAAATGGACGAAGAAAATAAATATAAGATGCTCGATGTATATTCTAAATATATTAGTCAATAGAAAAGAATGGTGCATTAAAGCAACTAAACCATACATCAAACCTTATCTAAGCTTACCTCAATTGCAGCTTGTCTGGAATCTAATGATTCAAACTCAACGAAAGCAAAGCAAATATTTCTCAGCTGGAAGAGTAAAAAGAGTTTCAAAGAAAAAACTTAAAAATTAAGATGCAATACGTCTGAACAAACTAATTAAGATTCACAAAAATAAACACATAACTAACCTTGTCGCTTCTGACTTGGAGTCCTCCTTGTTTAATTGGCCCAAATTTTTTGAGAGCCACTTCCACTTCAACAGCAGTGGTAAGCGGATGTAAATTGCGAATGAAGACAGAGTAATCATCTGCTATCAAGAAAATGCATATTAGTTTCGCTGCATATTAGATTTTTTTTTCTAAATATAATTTTCCAACTGTTGGGATGTAACCTTTTTTGTGATCATTTGTCTCCGAGGAGCTTTCCGTTTTATTTACAGGAGGAACCTCCTCGGTGCTAAGGCCATTCGCAGACTGTGTCAATTTTAAAGATAATTACACTTGACGAAATGAAATAACAATACAATGAAATAACTCTATGTTGGTTAGCACCAAAAGATGCACCGGTAACAAACGCAGAAAACGAGAAAAGTGCAACTCAGAAAATAAAATGAACATTATTAGTGTAAATTTGGAACTTTAGAATCATAGGCCTACATTTTTACCAGATGGACAACATTTTTCAGGTCTACAAATATGTATATGATGAGTAAAGCAAAAGCTGAAGATACAAATTTGTTGCACAAACTAACTCAGCTAATTATTAAATGTACCATAGTCAATGAACTGACGTTAGAACAAAATATAAAGTACATGTACTGATAACAATATTACACATAGAAAACCTAAGAAGAAAAACCCAATCCCTCAGTTAAAGGTTTGTTCATTTCAATTTCAGCATTTAGGACAGTCGTTTAATTTTCAAAGTTAGCATGGGCTGAAAATTAAAAAATTACTAATCAAGTTCAAGTGCTATGCAGCTTCTACTATATTGTTAGCATTAACGATGGTTAGCTTATACAGAGATGAATTTATAAAGTACGCGTTCGTGATATTCATTAAGGCCACATGATATGATACCTATATATATGCATCTGGCTCAAACAGTAGCACAAATTATGCATTTAATCCAATCAATGTACATGCTGTCTCATTACGCTAAAACTAAGACCATAAATGATTAGCTTTTCTTTTCAGTTAAGAGCTTGGAAACAAATTATCTAATTATCGTGAAATCACAAGTATCACAAAAATAAGTTTTCAGTATATATGTTTAAAAATTAGGCATATGAATTCCTTATTTGCATGTGATACTAAATTGGACATAGAAAGCTTCACACCTGCTATTTTGTATGTTATTTGGTGCTTTTCCTTCCGCCATAATTTGAAATAAAATGGGTAAAAGATAAAATAAAATAAAAAGCTATATTTTAGCAACAAAAACTGAAATATAGTTTATGTCCATAGAGGAACGATAAGTCATTAAATTGCTTATTGAATCAAGCTATGGAAGAACTTACCTGGTCAAGTAACAAGCATATCCATGCGGATGTTTTGATATGTTTGCATGGATTTTTCTGAAACCATCTAATGGCTAAACAGCGACATAACTGGACGAAATGGTAACATGTAGCAACTGAAACTGTGATCGTCATAATCCTATGCATAATAATGGGTAACTTGTCAGTTAGAAAATTATGTGTCATGATTTCAAATTGGAAAAAAAAGGAAATTAAAAGCAAAAGCAAAGCTTACCAAAGAGCTGGAAACATCTTTATATAAGCTCTCCTCCTGGAGAACATTACCGTCTTTCTCTCTTCATCAAAACCTACAAGGACTGCGGTCAAAGCAGAAAGTACTACTGATAATATTCTTAATATAATTTCGGCCAGCAATATCTTATTGTTAATTTTTTCCATTTTAAAAGCTGATTCATACTAACATCAGAATGAAAACATTACAGGTAATTTTCCATTCCTAAATAAGCAGTCATCCGCTTCACTATCCCTAGAAACAGTTTCAATCCATTCTAGTGGAATTTCACTAACATCACCACTCACTCTCAACATCAATTCCTCACTGTCCTGATCATACAGTAAATCAAAACTATTGTGAGTTTGAGCTTCAAAACTTACCCATTCCTTCGCTTTAGTGGACTGCTTGGAAACACTCTCAAATTCTGAGAAGGTTTGGTTTTCATTGTTAGGTGCACTAGTATTTTCATCTACTAGATACTTAGGTGCACTATCAAAGATTTTCCAACTAACTGCTGGCAAGCCAATACATGAGGATCTAAAAACAATGTATCAATGTTGTTACTAGGCGCCTCGTCTACTATTTGGTGAGCAACCCAAGGCTCGCTAGAGGCGGTATTGTTGTTATAATGCTTTGTTGATAATCTCCCTAGCCTCATTACTTGATTCCTTTCTGAATCTTATTCAGGGGTTGATGAGGTGTATTTATCATACGCACCAAATAAAGATTCAAGCTTTGGAAAAAGGGTGGCTGAAGATGAAGGAAATTGAGTTCTGATAAAGGTATGGAGTTCCAGATTAATGAAAAAGTTAAGTTTAAAGTATGAGAGAGATCTGGACCTGAGCAAAGAATTCGAAGAAGGCCAGCAAATATATTTAGATATGAATCGCATAGCACACTCGTTCCTTTTGTGAACAACAACGCATAAGAAGTACCAAAGAAGGTCGCGGAATGCCAAAACTTGACGGTTTGAGCTCCCACGGCGGTAGCAAAGGGGCTTGTGCGTATGACGTTGAATCCTTGGGGTTGAGGCATTAAGATTGAAGGGCGAATCTGAAACAGGCGAGAGTTACCATGACTAGATTTGAGAACATCTGCATAAGCTGATTCATACTTCCTTTCCTTTTATTTGAAGTTGATCTTTTTCCACTTCTGTTAGCTGTTGGTTGTTTCGAGTATCCGAGAGGATCTTTGTCGTCGTCTTCTCCGCCATTATTGAGGGATTAGGTTTTATTTTGGTAAAGTGGTTTTTCCCACTCTTTCGTGGCTTCCTGAAGTGAGTTTGGCTTTTGGACATAGTAGGTTAATATATGGTTTGGAGTACTTGAGGTACAACAAAGCTTCACAGGTTTCATCTTCAATCTCGTCTTCAAATGGACGAGACCTGGTATCAGTAGACATTTTTGCTAGTGTGCGATTGCTCCTCTAAAATTTAGGGTTCGCGGGAAAAGATTGGGGAAAAGATGGGGCGGCTGAAATGAATTTGGGGGGAAAAGTTGTGTGCCTATGGTGTCGGTTTTTGGACAACCGATGCTATTGTATTTAATTGTGTCGGTTGTTCAAACAACCGACACGAGTAAATCTATTGCTTCCCTTAAATTGTGTCGGTTTCTTAAGTACAACAGATGCAAATTATATTTTTAACATTTTCTTCTTACCCCATAAGTCAATAGTTTCGGTTGTTAATAAACAACCGACACAAATTACACTATTTGTGTCGGTTTTATGGACAACCGACACAAATGAGGCGAAGCAACTGATCTGTTTTGTACTAGTGATTAGCTTCTAATTGTATATTTAGGTAAGTGGGTGGGGTCCTCCATGATCATGGGCTTGAATTATTTCCTCTTCATTCATTTTTATTTCCTTGTGCATGCATATATCTTCATGAAACCCTCTTCCATACGCATCCAAATTCCTATAAAAATTATGAAAAATGTCCAAGTAAAAAGTCCCAAATTGACACATGCACAAAAATGACAATTTTGCCCCTGTATGAAGATGAATATATGATGATTTGAAAATAATTGAATTTTGGTTTAAACATGTTAAAATACCCAAATATGACATTTATTTAAATAAAAATAGATAAAATATGGATGTATATATATGCACATTTACGTGCACATCAAATACCCCCACACTTATATTTTTATTCGTCCTCGAATAAAGGAAAACTAAGATAAATCCGTTTTCATAGGGAGCACGATTGCATTGAGCGTATGCAACAAGCCGTTAAACCTTTGGGTGTCCCTAGTAGGATGAGTGTTGTCTCGTGAGGGTTTTCAGTGGATACTACCCACAAAATCCAAATGCAAAGTGAAAATATTTACCAAATGCAAGATTTATTTACAATCGGATGAATGCAAGTTTTTGAAAGTATATACAAATAAAGGATTCACTTTCAAATCGACACTAATAAGTTAAATATAAGTTCTGGTCATTATCAAGAAATTTAAGTCCTTTTACTTGTCAAAATTTCCAACAAAAATTAAGTTGTCATAACAGATGAACTATAGTTTGGCTAGTTGTTTCAGTTGATAACACAATGTAATTATGAAATGAATCCTTAGTTGATTATCAAAGTTTGTCAAAGTGGTATTCTCATTTCTTTTGAATAACAAGTTAAATCAAACAAGTAAAAATAGTGCTTAGATTTCAATTGCTTACTCTCTCTTATTTGAAAATTTATTGATATTAACTATATTTACATATGCCTAACTCAGGTAAACTAAGGCGAGATATATTACCCGTGCACTGCCTTGCGGAATAATGTGAGGGGAATACAGAGCGTGGTGAGTGAACACACAAGTGTGAACACTTATCGACTGTAGGCGTTATTAATAAAGGAATTTTTTTTATACACACACACCTAACTCAGATAAACCGAGGCCAGATATACGGATCGTGCACTGCCTTTCGGGCTTATGTGAGAAGGATACAGAGCATGGCGAGTGAACACACGAGTGTGAACACATGACTCTAGGTGTTAAAATATATATACATATATACAAATGTTTTTTTACTTATATACATATTTTTTTTGTTTTTTTTAAGAAGAGAGAGTTTTGCAAAATCATCTTAGCACTATTTAACTTAGACAATAAAAATGTTATGTCCTTTACTTTAAATTTACCACTTTTTAAACAAAGATTTTCAATTAGAATATTCTTCATAATGAAGACATATGAACCTTCCTATATTCTAGTTAAACCACTGTTATTTGTAATCAAACTTCATTTTTATTTTTGTTAAGACAAATAAATTTTCAAAAATTTCAATTTAATAACCAGAACTTATACCCATCCTTTAGTGTTTCTTCAAAAATAAATCGAAATGCTAAAAAGAAAATGTTTTTGGGACTTTTTTTTGAAAATTTTGGGTTTAAAGAAAATGAAAATTCAAAAATGCCATGAAAATTTAAAAAAAATGAAAATGAGACTCCCCTTCCACACTTAATTTTAACTGTGTCCCCATAGTCAATGCACGATATAATGAGTGTAATAGGAAAAAAATGTACATATTTACAAAAGAGGGTTGACATTCTTACTAGACGTAGTTTGGCTCATGAAGAATCATGAGCTCCTCCTCTTGGTTACTTTGCAATTCCAAGAAAGGTTTCAAATGATGACTGTTAACTTTGAAAATCAATCCATCCATGGGGTTTTCTATTTCTTTAGCACCATGTGGAAAAATAGTTCGTACCACAAGTGGTCTGATCCATCTCGATTTTAGTTTCCCGGGGAATAAATGAAGTCTAGAGTCGTATAAAAGAACTTTCTGGTTTGATGAAAATATTTTTCTTAGGATTGATTTGTTGTGAAAAACCTTTGTTCTTTCCTTGTAATTTTTTTCGTTTTCATACGTATCGTTCCAAAGTTCTTCTAGTTCGTTGAGTTGCAATTTTCTGTTTTCACCAGCTTTCCCACGATCAAAGTTTAAGTTCTTTATTCCCCACAACGCTTTATGTTCGATTTCAACAGGTAAATGGCAAGCTTTCCCGTAAACTAAACGAACTGGGGACATCCCAAGATTAGTTTTAAAAGCGGTACGGTAAGCCCAAAGCGCGTCGGCCAATTTCTGAGACCAATCTTTACGATTTTTATTAGCAGTTTTCTCCACGATTTATTTTATTCGACGATTTGAAACTTCAACTTGGCCACAAGTTTGAGGATGATAAGGAGTGGATAACTTGTGGGTTATCGAGTATTTCTTCATTAAAGTTTCAAAAGAACGATTGCAAAACGGGGTTCCGTTATCACTGATTAGTGTGCGTGGTGTGCCGAACCTCGAAAAGATATTTTCTTTGAGAAATTTCACAATAATTCTATGGTCATTGGTTTTACAAGGAACAGCTTCGACCCATTTAGAGACATAATCGACCGCAAGAAGTATGTACAAATTTCAAAAGGAATGGGGGAATGGTCCCATAAAGTCGATACACCAAACATCAAAGATTTCGATAATAAGAATGGGGTTTAGAGGCATCATATTTTATCGAGAAATTCTTCCAAGCATTTGGCATCGATCGCAAGTTTTACAAAATTCGAATGAGTTTTTAAAAAGAGAAAGCCAATAGAAACCACACTGAAGCACCTTTTCCGCAGTTTTTCGAAGACCAAAATGTCCAGCGCACGCTTGATCGTGACAAAACGAGAGAACACTCTTGATTTCACAATCTGGGATGCAACGTCGAATGATTTGGTCGGGACAATACTTCAACAAGTATGGATCGTCCGAATAGAAATATTTCACTTAGGACATAAATTGACATTATCTTGTTTCGACCAAAATGAAGGATTTTCTTAAGTGACTAAATAGTTCACTATGTCGGCATACCATGGATCGATGGAGATAGAAAGAAGTTGTTCATCGGGAAACTTTTCATTGATTGGCAAAAAAGTTGGTGCATTCAGAAGACGAGATAAGTGATCGGCTATGACATTATCGGATCCATTTTTGTCCTTGATTGTAAGATCAACCTCTTGTAATAAAAGGATCCAACGAATGAAGCGAGATTTAGCGTCTTTTTTAACAAAGAGATATCGAAGCGTAGAATGGTCCGTGTACACACTAATGTATGACCCAATCAAATATTGTCGGAATTTTTCAAGAGAAAAAACTATCGCTAGAAGCATTTTTTCAGTGGTTGTGTAGTTTGAGCGTCGTTCAAAGTCATGCTAGCGTAGTAGATAACGTGAAGGATCTTGTTGATGTGTAGTCCTAAGACATCACCAACTGCAAAGTTCGAGGCGTCACACATTATTTCAAATGGTTGATCCCAATTCGGTGAGCAAATTACAGGAGCAGAAACAAGTTCGTTTTTGAGACGTTCAAAAGAAGAGATACAATCAGAGTTAAAATCGAATGGAACGTCTTTCCCAAGAAGAGTCATAAGAGGTCAAGCAATCTTGCTAAAATCTTTCACAAAGCGTCGATAAAATCCTGCATGTCCAAGAAATGATCGAATGTCCTTAACAGATTTGGGAATGGGTAGATTTGCAATGACATCGATTTTCACTTTATCTACCTCAATGCCATTATTTGAGATGATATGTCCAAGGACTATGCCTTGTTTGACCATAAATTGGCATTTTTCCCAATTCAAAGTCAAATGTTTTTCTTTACATCGATTTAGAACCAACTCGAGATGATGTAAACATAAGGAAAAAGAATCACCAAAGATAGAGAAATCATCTATAAAAACTTCTAGAAAGCGTTCAATCATGTCGGAAAAAAGGCCAACCATGCATTGTTGGAAAGTAGCAGGAGCATTACAAAGTCCGAATGGCATACGTCGATAAGCAAAGGTACCGAATGGACACGTGAAAGTCATTTTCTCTTGATCTTCGGGAGCGATTGGAATTTGGTTATAGCCGGAATAACCATAAAGGAAGCAGTAGAATTCATGGTCGGCCAACTGTTCGAGCATTTGGTCATTGAAAGGAAGAGGGAAGTGATCTTTACATGTTGCGGCATATAGTATTCGATAGTCAATGCAAACACGCCAACCCATTTGAGTATGAGTTGGAATAAATTCTTTTTAATCGTTCTTGACAACGGTAAGCCCAGACTTTTCGGTACAACGTGAATTGGGCTAACCCATGAACTATCAGAGATTGGGTAAATGATTCCGTTGTCGAGAAGTTTAAAAATTTCATCACGCACAACATCTTTCATTTTTGGGTTAAGCCTACGTTTGCATCACGAGTGTGTTTGGCTTCGTCAATTAAGTGAATGCGATGTTGGACAATAGCAGGGCTAATTCCCTTAATATCGGTAGTGGACCACCCAATTGCTTCTCTGTTTTTCGAAAGAATAGAAAGTAAGGAAGTTTCTTGATCAAGAGAGAGAGTTGCAGAAATTATGATGGGAAATGTTTCATTATCGCCTAAGTATGCGTACTTAAGGTGATCGAGAAGTGGTTTGAGGTCCAACTTTAAGAGTTTCTCGAAAAAAGAAGTGGGTTGATATTCAAATTCAAATGGAAGCCATTCAAGGGGAAGAGTGTATTTAATCTCGTTGGGAATTTCGTGAAATAATTTTTCGTACTCGGCCTCGCGTTCGTCGTTAAGGTCAAGTGTCTCATTTTCGAAGTTTTCGTAAATGGCACTAACTTCCAACGTTTGGTCACGAGGTTCATTCGATAGGTTTTCAAGATTGAAAATATTAAGATCCAAAGTCATGTTTCCAAAAGTAATTTTCATCGAACCGTTACGACAATTGATTAAGGCATTTGAGGTGGCTAAGAATGGTCGGCCTAAAATCAGTGGAATTTGACTTGCAGGGATTGTCAAGGGTTGTGTTTCGAGAACGATAAAGTCAACGGGGAATATGAATTGCCCTATTCTAATAAGCACGTCCTCGATTTCTCCCACGAGCTTCTTAATGGAGCGATCAGCGAATTGAAGCGTTACTTTTGTGGGTTTGAGCTTACCTAAGCCTAATTGTTCGTACACAGAGTATGGTATTAAATTGACACTCGCGCCTAAGTATATCAAACATTTGTTAATCGTCTTGTCTGCAATTGTACATGAAATCGTACGGCAACTAGGATCTTTGTATTTAACGGGCATGGATTGGAACAAGACTTCACTCAAACTGGTGGCTAAGAAGACTTTTTTGGGCACTTGAGTGTGTCACTTTTGGATACACAAGTCCTTAAGAAATATCACGTACGTTGGGACTTGCTGAACAATGTCAAGAAGCGGGATGTTCACTTTCACTTGTTTAAAAATTTCCAACATCTTTTCCATTTGGTCCGAGTGTTTCTTGGGTCGGAGACGATGTGGAAATGGAACACAATACTCGGTAGGAGGGTCTACTCGAGTAGAAGAAGAATTTTGTTCGGCATTTGATTCAACGTTTGGCTCCACGTTCTGTTCCGATTCGTTTGAAGTGTCGAGAGAGGTTTCCGGTAACTCGTTTGGGTTAACGACTTGATTATCGATTTGTTTACCGGAACGTAAAGTTGTGATAGAATTCACTTGGGTGACGTTGCTATCTTGAACAACATGGGCTTGATTTGAATTCGCATTTTGATTCCTAGGATTTGGAATTGGCTGGTTTAGGAATGTGCCTCGTTCACGTTCGCTCACAGACGTGGTGTTAACGGTAAAAAGTGAACGCTAACACCCGGTGTGTGTAATAGAATTGTGAAAGCACCACCCGTTGGTACGGGAACAGAATATAAGCTGAAAATAGCAGAAAAACGGTAAATGAACAACAGATTTATAGTGGTTCGACCCGTAATTGAGCCTACATCCACTTTATAGTCTTTTATTGCTGATTCGGTTACAATTTGATACAATATCTTTCTAAAAACGATACAACTTGATCATGAAAGCATTCTTGACTACTAGCTCGATCTTTGATGATGAAACTTGACGAATCCGTGTTGGATGTTAGGAGCTCTTCTCGAAGATTGTTGTAGTGTCTCGAATGCTTGAAGATCTTTGATTGCTGAATGAGAGGAGGCTTCGACAGCGTAACGGCGTTTGGAGAAATGAATGGCCAAAAGTCCCTTTCATGTTGGAGGTGATGGGGTATTTATAGGAGCTGATTTGGACTTAGGAAATTTCTCTAAGTCTTTAAGTCATAGCCGACTTAGGGTAGGTCGGTGACGAGTTAGGAGTTGTCTTTTAATTATCCCTGAGTACAAGTTGTCTAGCCGCAAGTGATAGATCGGCAGCGACTTATCATAAGCTGTAGGTCGGCTACATCTGGTGTGAGCATGTCTATAACTCAGATGCACTTCATATAGGTTATAGGTCGGTTGCGACTTAAGTTATTAAGTCGTGATGCCTATAGGTCGTCAAGTCCCTTCCCGTTTGTTTTATTAAGTCGGTAGTATTTTGGGTCGGCACATGAATCAGGTCGCCTCACTCCTTCGACCGGCATGCTTCTTAAGTCGGTAAGCATCTTAGGTCGGAGACTTCTTTAACTCGGTGCTTTTCTTAAGTCGGAGCCCTGCTAAGTCGGTTTTGTAGTTAGGTCGTTATCTTTCTTAAGTTGGCAAGCACCTTAAGTCGGCAAACACCTTAACTCGGCTCCTGCTAGGTCGTGAGTCGAAAAAGGGGTTAACATTTGCCCCTCGAAGTACGCGCCTAATTCGTAGGTCGTGTGCTTCGATTTCCTTAGCTCGCTTCTTGGTAAGTGTGTTAGATCACGACCGACTTAAGATGAGTCGTAGGTCGGACATGTCGATTCACATTTCACTGTCCCAGATTATAAATAGCTTAAGTCGTCCCTTCTCTTCCTTCACCTGTTCCAACTTCTTGTGCCGCCATTAACAGAGTTCTTCGATTTCAAATACGAATTCAAGTTCACCACCCGGCGATTCACCCTTGCTATCTAATTGCGTAAGCATTTCCGATCCTTTTCCATTTCATGTTCGCCATTGAACCATGAATTCTAACCTCCGAACCCCAAATCGGTATCATGCGTCGTGCTCCACTTTGAATCGTGCTGTGATCAATTTTTGGTCGTCACTAATTGTTGATGTGATTCACGAACACATGACAGTAGGTCGGGTTTATGACAGACCGGAGAGGTGTTGAATTGTTGTTCCAACGACTTGGTGGTATGAAGGGAACGATGGATCTCACGAAGAGGATAGTGGATTTTACGATGTTGGTGTTAACGGGTTATTGGGTTGGTGAATTTCGAGTTGGTTGATTGGTGAAAGGAGGTGAAATTTTTGGTGGAGAGGAGAAATAGCGTGAGACGACTCAAAACATTCATGATCTAATAACCTGTCCCGTTCAACAATTCCTGCGACCTAACTGTCTCAACAGTCCAATTTTTCTTGCGACTAAACTATCCTCCGACATAAGCCTTAGGTCGTGGCCGAGCTAGGACTTAGAAATTCATGCCATTTTGTCTTGAGACCTCTTCCTTCGCATACAGCCCGACTTAACTTATCTCGTAGCTTCTTATATTAGGTCGTGACCGACCTAGAACTTCGAATAATTTCAGCGACTTATTTTTTACAACAAGGCTTTAGGTCGCAGCTGAGTTAGAACTTGGCATATCCGCATTGTCTTGAACTTTGAACTGTCTACACTTCTTTACAGATTATCTCCAATGCTAATGACCTGTTAAATAAAATATCTGCAGAAAACTGGGACGAATATACTGCCATTGATTGCCCACATCGAATGACAGATTAGTTGATAAAGAAAAACTGACTTAAATAAACTGCGAAAACGAGATGCTGTAAACCAACTGACTTAAGTGAAGTATTATAGCAAATCTAAAACTAGCTAACTGAAGCCAATTTGTTTGCATTAACACTGTACTTAGCAGGTTTTGAAATCTCATAATCGACCAATTATTAACTAGTTTAATTCCAGCTATGTTTGTCTGTTAATTTTATTCATTTTTGCTAGTTCTACACAACACTTCACACTTTTAGGAAACGTGCACCTTCACATTTGAACATTCAGCTGATTGTGTAGAATGTCTTCTCCACAAGAAGGAACGGAGCAAGTTGAAGATGCGTTTCCAGTTGCTGTCCCGCTAATTGATCCTCCAGAAAGGACTCCTACCACCCTGAGCCATAGAGCCTTTCGTCAACTATGCATCCAGTTTGGCATTGCTGAAGCTGACGCTTTGCTTCCCGAAATAAATGATACTGCTGACAGGCCGCCCCGTGGCTTTGTCGCAGTTAACCGCCAAATGTGCTCGAGCGGAGCTATCCCCCCATTCAATGACTGCATTCGAGAACTTCTTCTCCAACTATCTATTTCCCCTTTTCAGTTACATCCCAATGGCTATGCCATCTTGCTGGGACTATGCGTGCATTTTAGGAGAACGCTGGGCCGCTTTCCTACCTTCGGAGAAATTCGCTATCTTTGTACTTTTGCCAAAAATAAAGATCATCCCTCCATCATAGTCGTAAGGAGTGCGAGAAATCGTAAGTTGATCACCGGTCTCCCTGAAAGTGTTCATAGTTTCCTGAGCCCGTTCTTCTATGTTCGCTGTCCTCCTGGGTTTTATGCTATTTGGAGAATAGGGAGTAAGATCACTTGCATTTGTTTCTTATGTTCTTTCAAACTTACCGAAGTTCGGGTTATCAAGTGCTAACTTCGCTCTTTTTTCCTTTTCAGTACTTCCTCCTCCTTCTAAAAATCTCAGTCACAAAGTGACTTTCGAGAGGCTTATGGCGGTGCCTGTAGAGGAGAGGAGTATCCAGTTTCTATTAGATGATGAGCTTTTGCACCAATTTGGGCTTCTACACCCTTCCAGGTCGACTCGAATTCATGAAATTCCTAGTTCCAATGCAGAAACGTCGGCTGCTTCGGGCTCTCAAGCAGAGGCGTCGAATGCCCCAGTTTCTGCGGAAGAAGCTGCATCAGAAACACCTGTCATGGATGCTGCTTTGATAAAGTGTTCCGGATCCACTGATGTTGTAGGGTTAGCTGGCAAGTCGGCACTTCCCCCAATTATCGAGGAAGAAGAGAATCCTCGAGTTTCTGAAAAATCAATTGATGTGGAAGTTGAGAAGGAGAAATCTGCTGATCACTTGGGCGATGACACCTTTGATGGCTTGAGTGATATCATGATAACTTCTCAAGAGCTTTTCGGGGATAGCAATCAAAAAGCGACTTCTCCCGTTGTCGAGGCGACTTCTACCCTTAAACAAACCCAGATGCCTACTACGCCAATCGTCTCTGTTTCCACACTAAAGCGTGGTCTGTAATTTGACGCATGTAGTTTGCACGCCACACACACTTAGGATTTTTCGGCACTTATAAGCATTTAACCTCTTTTTCCTGGAAATTTCTAAACTTTACCCCTCTTCTGCTTTCAGGTTCTCCAATGGGACGTGCAGGTTCATATTATGACTCATTCAAGTACCGTGGAGGCCGCGGCACCTATGACTTTAGGAAGTACCTTGATACCCCAAAAGAAACAGATGAAGAGAGGGCTCGAAGGAAAGCCCAGGAGAAGCGGGATTACGATCAGTGGCAAAGAAGGAAAGATGCCGAGCGATATGACTCTTCGCATAGGAGTGACTACTCTCATAAGCGGAAGTCTTACGATGATAAGGGAAAAACTCAGATTGCCGATGAACCAAGCAAACGATCTAAACCGATTGACGCGTCTGAAATTTCTGAAAAGACTGACGCTCCCATTCCTTCCGATATTCTGGCCGGCTCTCCTTCTCTGAAGAAATCTGACATTCAGACTATCATTAACAGACCGCAATATCAAGTCAAGGACGGCCCCCCAACACTTCAGAGTCGTTTTCCGAATTGGTGCCTAAAAGGGGTGCGCTTTGACTTGGACATAGTTCCGATTGATAAATCAGACATGCTTAGCAGTCTTGACGCAGTCAGGCTTAATATCGAGAGGATGTCGCAGTGGCAGAAGCTTGTCGATGAACTCCAAAGGGTTAATCGTGCAAACCTTGAGGCAATGCTGACTATGGAAAACGACAAGGCGGAGTGGGACAAAATTTGCAAACAGCATAATCTTGAGATGACAAATATTGCTGATGGTTATGCAAAACTTGAGTCCGAAGTTAAAAAACTTAAGGAAGATCTTGCCTCTTCTTTTGCATCTCATACTCAAAAAGAAGAAGTCTTTCAGAAACAAGTGCGGGATGCACATGCTGCACAGAGAGATGTTGAAATGAAGCTTACCGCTGAACAGCATATTACTGAGAAATACCGCACAGAAAACACCGATTTGCGGGAAAAAGTCACCTCTCAGAACGTAGAGATTGAGTTACTAAAGTCTCGACTTGCTAAAGTTGAGGCAGAGCGTGATGAGGCTACCGCTGGCCGGGTTGCTGCCGTTGCCGATAAGGAAGCGGCTGAGCAATCACATGAGGCGACGAAAGCAGACATCAGCTCTACCTTATTCGACTTTTATTTACACAGCGTTCTGAGTCGTGGAAGCCTCTCTTTTCTTGGTCCCGATTATGAAATTACATTGGCTGAAGTGTGGGAAGTCGCGATGGATATGCTTGGCGGGGCCGGCTATAATGAGCTGGAACTTGAGGAGCGCTATCTCAATGATGAGGATCGTGCCGCTCTTGTTAAGGGGAAGGAGCTACTTGCCAAAGTACGAGCTGAAACAACGGGAGAAGAGCCTCCAAAAGAAGAAGCTCCATTAATTGCCCCCGTTCAAACTTCCACTTCAGCCGACGTTAATATTATAGATTCCAGCTCTCATTCTTTACATCTAGCTAAAGTTGCCCAGGAGACTGCAACTACTCCTACTGAAGATGAGGCACTGGATGATATTGAAGCCGAGAAGTTTGAGGTGGATCTTGCAAAGCCAACTCCTCCAGGTACTCTTGGTGTCGTCTCGGGTCTAATGAACCAGTCATTTGACTTAGCCGAATTCGATGACCTTCTTACTTGTTACTTAAACTTTGATGAACCGATGCCTTCTTTATTTTCGGGGGATGTTGATTTTAACTTCTTTTCTTCTACAACGGAGGCACCGAGCACTACATAAGCTTTCACTCCTTCAGTTGCCGTTCCTCCGTCTTCCCAAATTACTCCTCCTTCTGCTTCCCAACCGGGATCACAGGCGGAGAAAATCGAAGCTCTTCAAGGCTTGGATGATCCGGCTACTTCTCAGGAACAGAAGGCGGAGGATTTGGAAGACATTGAGAAGACCCCGGAGCGGTCTCTTGATGACGACACGAAGCTTTCAACACTACTTGCTACTCCGGGGAGCGAGTCTTCTTCTAAGAGGAAGGGGAAGCGTGCTGCAAGGAAGAAGAAGAAGACTTCCACTGAAGAGGAAGCAGTAGTTGATCTGGCCGTACCGCTTTCTCCTTCTGCCTCTACCCGTTCTCAACGACTTCAAAAGCTGATCATTAGGCCGGGAAAGAGCTCCAAGGGTGGTGAGAAGAAGGAATAATCAAGCTGGATTTTCTACTTATTGTTTTTGCTCTTTGCATGTATTGACCGGGGATTGTGCGGATACCGGTCTCCGCTTCTTTTTGTAACCTGTACAATGTAAAAAATTTCTCATAGTGTTGAAATAAATGGATATTTTTCTTGTACAAATCCTTGTGTATGTAGGAGTACATCTGTTTTTCATTTGAAGTGTAGAGTAAACGATTCTTTCTATTTGTACAAACTTTTTTGTCTGTGTTTCAAGAACGCATTTACTCCACATCTTTATTACGTGATATTGCAATGAACTTGTGGTATGTCGCTTGTATATCACTTTTATTATTGTAACTGAATTGTATAATGTTGCCCCCATACCACAAGTATATTGTAATATTTCTTGCTTTCACAAGACCGATACTCTTATTTTAGAGAATAACTTTCCACTTTTTCAGGGAAGAATTATTCTGCTTTTAATAGAGTATATCTTGTCTTTGGAGAAATCTTTATTTTCTTTTTCTTCCTGAAGAACACTTCGACTTCTGGGAATGATCACTTTTTATTTGTTTGAAAGTGAATTTTCCTGCACAGTGAAATGAGCTTCTGAAGAAGGTTTTGATTTTTGTGCCCCAGTAAAGGGTTTATTTTTAGTTCTTCAAGCAAGGTGAAGTACGCCTCTGAGGAGGTCTTTTGGTCTCCGAAGAGAAGCGATTTTGGTCTCCGAAGAGAAGCAATTTTGGTCTCCGAAGAGAAGCAGTTTTGGTCTCCGAAGAGAAGCAGTTTTGGTCTCCGAAGAGAAGCAGTTTTGGTCTCCGAAGAGAAGCAGTTTTGGCATTTCATCTCTGGTGAAGTGGGTCTCCGAAGAGAAGCAGTTTGCACTTCTACACGGGTGAAATGTGCCTCCGAAAAGGGCTTTTTAGCATTTCATCACTGGTGAAGTGGGTCTCCGAAGAGAAGCAGTTTGCACTTCTACACGGGTGAAATGTGCCTCCGAAAAGGGCTTTTTAGCATTTCATCACTGGTGAAGTGGGTCTCCGAAGAGAAGCAGTTTGCACTTCTACACGGGTGAAATGTGCCTCCGAAAAGGGCTTTTGCCTCCGAAGAGGGCTTGTGATTGCCTGGAAGTTACTTTCTCATGGTCGGAGGGGTCCACGGGACAGGCGTAAGTTGTTTGGTTGGATGTTTGTTTGTACAAACGATCGCAATCAATTAACAAGGTGCCCCTTTGGTAGTCCCACCGATCTTTTTGATTGATGAAAGCTCTCCATTTATTGGCGTGCCTCGTTAGAGGGCTTTGTTGACTTTTGGGAAGGAGCATCAGTTGGTTGGTGTGCCAGGAAGGTTGCGTCTTAGGGGCAAGTAGATCCATGGGATGGACACAAGCTGCCTGATCGGATGCATCACAATCAGTTAGCGAGGGTCTTATTCCCTCTGCTTGGGAAGGTATCCCTTTAGTGGATCTACCTGCTTTCCTGTTGAGAGGCATACCTCCCTTTGGCTGCTTCCATGTTTGCCCGCTCATGTTGTATCATCATCCACCAATCTGCGATCCTTTATCATCGTTTCCAAGCGCGTGTTCCTTTCTTTTGCAAGTAAATTGCTTTATCCGAAGAAGTAGACTTCACTGTTGAATGACTCCACAGAGTAAACGCAAGTTATTTGGTTGGATGCCTTTTTATATCAACGATCGCAACCAGTTAACGAGGGCTTGACATAGTGGAGCCGTCAACTTTTTATGTGAAGTTCCTCTTGTATGGGATTTGAGTTTGAAATTTTTTGTTGCTTGAAATTTGCTTTAATAAATGATTTGTAAGGCTCGCTTAGCTTTGCGATGGGTGAGCTTTGCTTTAATGACCTGCAGTATTAGATCGATATTTTAGCAATACATTTAGAGTATTTACACATCGAAATATAACAGGCATTTTATAATAGAAAACACAATGCATAGTTTTTCATTATTGAGTCACGCTGATTTCTCAGCAGTTTACAATGCAGAAGTTACACATCCATTGTTATCTTTACAAATTCAAGCAATGCAGTTAAGTAAAAATGAATGCTAGTTATTGTTGTTTCAGAATCTCCAAGCTGGATTTCCATTTGTGCTTGATTCATAGCTTTTGGATTTTTATGTCAGAGAAAGTGAGAGATGCCCCAGTCGCAGTTTTGTGGGTAATTAGTAGTCATCCCAACTTCTGCTTGTTGGGTATGGTCCCCCTGTGATAGCATTAATAACAAGCTTTTCTGAATCTTGCACTGCAGTGTTGTTGTGAGAATCGGATTGATGGGTAGGGTGTTGTTGATCCCGAGTGGATGAGGTTGGATCGACTCCGTTCCTTTTAACGTATTGTTGGAGTTTACCCTGCTCTAGCAATTCTTCAATCACCTTCTTTAATTGGCGACATTGGTAAGTGTCATGGCCAGGTTGATTGTGAAATTGGCAGAATTTTCCATTACGCTTTGCCCCTCTCGTCATCTCAGGTGGCTTAGGATACCTGACAACGTCCTTTGTTGCAAAAAAGATATTTCTTGGTGTATCAGTTAAAGGAGTAAAGTCCGAAGGATTAAAGCGGCGAGGTTTCTTTTCATTTCCCCGGCTTTTTCCTCCTTCATTCTCCCTTTTCTGACTTTCAGATTCTCTTTTCTTAGGTGGGACACTGTCATTATCAGTTTGGGCAATAACCACTTTCGATGTTGCAGAAAGGCTTTCAAGGCGAATGAACTCATCGGCCTTTTTATAAAATTTATCAAGTGAGTTTGGTTCCTTCATTTTTAGCCATACTCCAAATTCACTCGATTTATCAATGGCTCTCATCAAATAAGTCAGGATCATGCGTGGTTCTGCATTTTCTACTTCGGCTAAAGCTATATTGAAACGACTCAAGAAAGATCTGATTGATTCTCCGGGCGCTTGTTCAAGGTTAGACAGTGACATTATATCCTTAGCTCTTGAAGCATACAATCTGAACTGTTCTTTAAACTTTTGCGTTAAGTCGGAGAATTTATCTACAGACCGAACTGGAAGCTTTGTGAACCAAAGTAAAGCCACACCTTCCAGGTATACTGGAAAGTATCGACACTTGATCTCGTCTGATGCTCTTGCACCGGTCATATGCCAATCGTATTTGTATAGGAAATGATTAGGGTCACTGGTTCCCCTATAGGTTTGGATAGTAGGAGGTGCAAATTTCCTTGGAAATTCCGCTCTCAGGATCCTTTCAGTAAACGGAGTTCTGCTTGGTGCAAATCCCCAGTCAGCCTCATCCTCTTCCCTTTGCATGCTTTCTTTCATGATGCGGCCAACCATTTCAGACAGGTACTCTTTATTGTTCAAAGACACCTCCGGGCAAGTATTAGTTCTTCCCTCGGAATTTTGCCCGGGCATATGCTCATGACAAGTTGGTTGCGGCATAGAACCATCAGCTTGGAAAGGTGGCATTTCGGGAAGAGTAGTTTGATGGTTTTCTGGTTGACGATTTGCCCCGAGCAGAGCAGTTAATCTATCCATCATCAAAGCGTTTTGAGTTTCAATTTGCTGGTATAATCCAGAAACTGCGTCATCCAATTCAGCCCTGGTGACTCCAACGGTTGGAGTTGCTTGGTCTGTTATTGGGGAAGCGGAAGTTCCTTCGTGAGCATTTCCGGATCTGATAGGTCTACCTCTTCTTCCAGGAGCCATTATTTCGGATCTGGTTTTTTAAGAGAGGTTCTTTTTATGAGTCTTTGCGAAGCAACGGTGGATGATCGCCTGAGTTGGGTTCTCAGTGAAAGCACCAAAATGTTAACGGTAAAAAGTGAACGCTAACACCCGGTGTGTGTAATAGAATTGTGAAAGCACCATCCGTTGGTACGGGAACAGAATATAAGTTGAAAATAGCAGAAAATCGGTAAATGAACAACAGATTTATAGTGGTTCGACCCGTAATTGAGCCTACATCCACTTTATAGTCTTTTATTGCTGATTCGGTTACAATTTGATACAATATCTTTCTAAAAACGATACAACTTGATCATGAAAGCATTCTTGACTACTAGCTCGATCTTTGATGATGAAACTCGACGAATCCGTGTTGGATGTTAGGAGCTCTTCTCGAAGATTGTTGTAGTGTCTCGAATGCTTGAAGATCTTTGATTGCTGAATGAGAGGAGGCTTCGACAGCGTAACGGCGTTTGGAGAAATGAATGGCCAAAAGTCCCTTTCATGTTGGAGGTGATGGGGTATTTATAGGGGCTGATTTGGACTTAGGAAATTTCTCTAAGTCTTTAAGTCGTAGCCGACTTAGGGTAGGTCGGTGACGAGTTAGGAGTTGTCTTTTAATTATCCCTGAGTACAAGTTGTCTAGCCGCAAGTGATAGATCGGCAGCGACTTATCATAAGCTGTAGGTCGGCTACATCTGGTGTGAGCATGTCTATAACTCAGATGCACTTCATATAGGTTATAGGTCGGTTGCGACTTAAGTTATTAAGTCGTGATGCCTATAGGTCGTCAAGTCCCTTCCCGTTTGTTTTATTAAGTCGGTAGTATTTTGGGTCGGCACATGAATCAGGTCGCCTCACTCCTTCGACCGGCATGCTTCTTAAGTCGGTAAGCATCTTAGGTCGGAGACTTCTTTAACTCGGTGCTTTTCTTAAGTCGGAGCCCTGCTAAGTCGGTTTTGTAGTTAGGTCGTTATCTTTCTTAAGTCGGCAAGCACCTTAAGTCGGCAAACACCTTAACTCGACTCCTGCTAGGTCGTGAGTCGAAAAGGGGGTTAACACGTGGCTAATTGACTCATTTGCATTTCAAGTTTTTCAATCGATTGGTTTGTGTTTTACATATATGAGGTCAATAAATTTTGCAAATTGCTATTTGATTGAAGACTTTGAGTAGTTGTTTTAGCCAACGTTTGAAGAGTTTTCTCAAGCGAAGTTAAACGTTTATCGTCTTGAGGAGGGTGAGTGGAATTTGGTTGAAAATTAGATTGTTGTGGTTGATTATGAGACGAACCAGCGAAGTTTGGTTGAAAATGGTTAGGCTGAAAAGGAGGATTCGAAGCATTATTCGGAAATGATTGAAAATTGGGACGAATCATATTCGTGTTGGGATTGTTTTGGTTCCAAGCAAAGTTCGGATGATTTCTCCCACCAGGATTGTACGTTGGAGAAAATGGGTTGTTTTTTGCTTTATTGAAAGCATTGATTTGTTCGACAGAATTAGGACACTGATCGACTATATGATTAGGATCGTTGCATTTATAACGCATGGGTTGGGAAGCTTGATTCATTTGGTTTGATGAGAAAATGTTGTCAAAATTGTTAATCATTGCGTCGATTTTAGCTTCCAAAGCCAAAGAGGATCCTATCGAGTGTGCGCTCGATCGTGAGTAAATTGATTTTTTCTTTAAACGTTCCCATTAGGATGACTTTTCAGCAAGGTTTTCAAGAAATTGCCAAGCATCATCGTGATGTTGGGCAAGAAAGTTGCCTTGGAACATTGATTCGAGCATGGTTCGTGAGCTGTTTTCGAGTCCATCGTATAAGTTTTGGCAAATTGTCCATTTTTCGAAGTTATATTGTGGACATTTTATCAAAAGCTCTTTGAATCTGTCAAAATATTTTCCAAATGGATCTCCCCTAAATTGATGAAAATTGACGATTTCGTTTCGGATTTTACTTGTTTTTTCCAAGGGGTAGAACTTTTTTAAGAAAGCTTTTACGAATTCTTCCCAAGTTCTAATCGAATTTGACGGTAAGCTGTACAACCATTTTCAGCGTAATTCATAAGAGAGAATGGAATTAATCAAAGTTTGATTCCGTCGTCGAAAAGTTGTTGGAGTTTCATGGTTGCGCAAACTTGTTCGAATTTCGTCAAAAAGATGTATAGGTCATCGTGTTCAATATTGCCAAATTTTGGAAGTGTGGCAATATCGTTCGAGTGAATTTCGAAATGGTTACCCGTAGGGGCGGGTAACGTGATGCAAGATGAAATAGAAACTCTATCGGGAAAGATTATATCCATAAGAGTTCGAGGGGCGTTCTCGTTCGCCATTTTGGGAGGATCGTCTGATCGAGTTAAACGATTAGTTGTTCAGTCGCGAGTCCAACGATTTGTTATTGTGTCACGAGTCCAGGTACTCATGCAAAAGTGAAAGTTGAGAAGAGAAAGAAGTTAGAAACGAGTTTAGAACGAGAAACAAGTCCAAGTACTCATGCACAAGGAAACTATTTACTAAGTGAAATTTATTTTTCAAAAGAAAAGTTTTATTTTTGTTTTTTTTGGCTTTTCAAAATTTTTTATGTTTTTGTTTTTGTAGATTTTTTTGAAAAGATTTTATATTTTATTTTGTATTTTTGTTTTTGATTGAAAAGTTTCAAAGGAAAGGAAAAAGGATTTTTTTTGGGATTAAAATCTAAGTTAAGTAAAATTTACAAAAATTTTTTGGATTTTGGATTTTGGATTTTTTTTTTAAATATGCATGAACTAATGCAACTAAATGAATGCAAAGGACTTAATTACAATTTTCTGTCCTTAGTAGCTCCTAACCCAAAATTGTATAATCACACTTTGTTTTAAATCAACAAAAATATTTCTCAGCCAGGTAACGGGCAAGGGTTATCGATGCACCACGAATCACCGTAGCAGTGCAACCGAAGGTTTAAGTACCTTTAGAGGAACAACCACTATAATATTTATGAATCACCGTAATATTATAAATGGTTATTATTATGTCGTAGCCTAGACACCAAGAAATAAAATTGTTCAAAAAAGACAATTGTCAAGATACAATTAAGCCTAGGTGAGCTCGCGACACCCTTAAGTCGAATGTCTATCCTTTATTATTAGTCAAATTCTACGATGAAATGATATTTGTGGGCTAAGGAAAGGGTGATGAAATCTCTCACCTTATGTGAATTGGGGTATTGCCCTTAGAAAAGAAAATAAGATGAGATGAATGCAAAGCAAAAATTAAATGTGAATTTACAATGCAACTAAAATGAAGTTTGTTTTTGTTTTTGGATTTTGAATTTTTCTTATATAAATGAAAATGCAATCAACCAACGATGCAATTCAAATAAAAACAAGGGAAAATGGCACGATACCAGAGCATGCAGAATTTATTAGCAATTTATTTGAAAGCGGCAAATTTTTTTTAAGCGCAAGGAACGCAATTTTTTTAGCAAGCTATTCTTCTCGTTGTGATTTTCTGCTTTAGCAACCTGAAAAAAAAGATATATACAACTTTTTCTTATATATTAAAGAAAGACCAAACAAAATAATTAAAACAAAAAAATTGAAATTTTTTTAAACAAGAGGCAAACGAATTTTTTATTTCAAAGATAAAAACAAACAAATGAAAAAGGAAAACAAAACCCCCTTTTTTTGTTTTTTGCTTTTTTTGACATTACAAAAAGGAAAAACAAAGTAAAATAAAATGACACCCCACTTACAAGCCATGGCCCAAATCAAATTTTAAAAAAACACTCACGCAACTTAATAAAAAAACTCACAACACTAATCAAACTTAAGCAAACCTGACAAATACCCAAACAAATAAGAAAGCAAATTCCAAATTCCACAAATTTCCTTCAACCAGATTAACTCAAATTTGTGAATCTAAAATCTACTACAAATTCGTGAATTTCACAAATTCCGTAAACCAAATTCCCACAAATCATAGTTCGTACCAAATTCCCACAAATTCCATAACTTGTTCGACTTTCTTGTTGGCGATTGGTGTTTAGCAATTGGGATTTGTGGTTAAGGTGGATAAGGTCGCGATAGTTCGAATTTGGGTCAGTGGCAGTGAATTGGTCGCGTAGTTGATTTGCGGTGTTGGAATTCATGGAGAAGGCAGTTTCAGTTGGTTGCTCTAGCGAATGGCAGTTGTAGTGGGTAGAAGTCTGTTTGAGTGTTGATGAAGAAGAGGGGGTTTAGCGGAAGGATGGGTGGCTGGTTCTGGCAAGGAGAAGGAGTTTGTATGTTCAGGGATTGTTCATGTTGTATTGTTTGGGATTGCGGTAGCTGTTTGGTTCAGGCGAGTTTGGTGGGCGATTTGGTGAAGGATGTTGACGAAGCAGGATTAGACAGAAGTGGATAGGGCTGAAGTCAGTGCAATGGTGGACGTGATATGGTTGTAATTGGAGGAAGAAGCAGGATGATTGTTTGGGTTTGATAGTTGTCGGAGGAGCTGATGGGTTGTCAAGGCAGCAGGCAGTGGAATGTGGTTGAGTACAGTAAGTATTTGGTGAAGTTTGGTTATGTGTTTGATGTATGGGAATTTTAGGTAGAAAGGCAGAGGTGTTAGCAGTGTCCGGGTTGCGGGAGATCAGTGAAGTGCGGTGGAACAGGAAGAGGCAGTTGCTTTGATGGTTGTTCACTGTTGATGGTTGGAAGGTAGTATATGTCTGCAGTTGGTATTGCTGTGATAATGTTGTGATGGTGGAGTTATGGAGTTGTTGTTGTGGGTAGATGATGTAGTGGTGGTGCACTGGTATGGTTGTATGAGGAGAAGGTTGATGGATGGATATGTGTAAATATGGTCACTGCATAGTGGTAAAGGGAGGGAGGAAGTTGACAGAGTGGTGTTGCTGCTTGTGTATGGTCAGTAAGGGGTTGTAGAAAATAGATGTTGATGGAAGTTGAAATGTGCAGCAAGTAGATGGCTGCTATGATGTTGTATGTCAAATAGCATAGTCGTATAGTTGTCGAAGGAGGATGCAGCAGTTCTTGGAGGAGAAGGTGGTTGGTCGCTGGTGTGGCTTTATATGGCAATGGGATGTGCAAGAGGAATGGTGATTGCACATATGAACTGTGTTAATGAGTATATGTTTGTAGCAGCAGTTCTGATGAGTGGATTGACAAACAGTGATGAAGAGTGGATTGACAGAGTTAATATTTAGGGTGTGAGGAGGCTGTGCACTTGTTTGGGCAGAAGAAGGCTTGTGGAGGCAATGGCAGAGACTTGAAGTAAGAGCAGAGGGTTATAGTACTGTATGGAGTTTGGCACTTGTTTGGGTCGTTGGTGCACTGATATGTGACAGAGGAAACAGAGAAGGGTAGGGGTTGTAATGCTTTTGTTGTGACGGTTATGCAAACGAAAAAGAAAATGAATATGCAAATGTAAACGAAAATGTATATGCAATAATTTTTTTTTAAAATATGCAAATGCAATGTAAATAGAAAACTAGAACCACATGCACACAAGCCAATGCAAACAGAAATCACATAAACACACGCAATTTTTAATTTTTTTTAATGCAAGACATACAAAACAAACACACAAATAAAATCAAAGAAAAATAATTCGAAGAATAGAAAATTAAAATCAAAGCAAATTCCCCGGCAATGGCGCCAAAAACTTGTCGGATAACGGAACTTCTATCGAGTTAGAAAACCGTCGACAAATTTTGAAATAAAAATAACCGCAAGCGCACGGCGTACAATTTTAGTATGTGGCGAGTACAGGTCGATTCGTAGGGAATTGTTGATTTAAATTTCCTATTCAATCAAATTAACCAAGAGTAGAGATTGTTTTGAAAACTAGAAAACTAAAACTAAGAAATAGTTGAGATTAAAAACTATGTGATTGAAATTCAATTTAGAGGCAAATCCACTTTCTTATTTTTTTCACATAAATCAACATAAAATCAAATTATGATCTCATTTTAATCTAAGTAGGATTAGTGATGTATTTATCATAAGCATGGCCTATTTGAGTTATTAATTAACACAAATCAAACCATCAAACTATAATACAAATCTAGTCCTACCTTTTTAAATCACATCAAACATGGCATAGAAAATGAAATCAAAATCTAGTTTAAGCATGATCTATTTATTATTAATTAGTAACATAGATCATCAAATTTTGATTAAAACTTCACTTCATTGCTATGATCATATTTAGATGAAGAGGCAATTTGCGATTAATGAGATAAGCATAGCCTATTTGTTAAGAACAAAGTAGGCTATCAAATTTAACATAAAACACAAACATACATAAACATCCATTTTCTCATGAAGCACAAAAGAGATCATACATAGAAAATTATGTTGAATCTACATGATAAAAGAAAGCTTCATTACCCCTAAATTGTAGGGATTTAGCCTCTCATTTGTGTTATCATTTCAACACATAGAGATTTCAACATTGAAAATAAAAAAAAGTAGAAAATAAACAAAGAAAAAGAAGATTAACTACTAGAAGGGAATAAACTAAACTAAGTGCATAAATGTAAATCTAAGCTATGAACATGAAATGAAAGAGAGCACAGGAATAAAAATGAGCATAAAAGTAAATAAAAGCATGTAGAAAAGAAAAGAGAACGAGGCTAGGAAGCCATTTTTATTTCATGTAACATTGAGCTTACAACTTGCTTGTTTAATTTCCTAAGTAAAATGAAAGGTAAGAAGATATTTACATGTACATTAGAGGGCTATTTATACATGTATAAAACCCTAATTCAATTTTTAGGATGCTTCCCAAAATGCCCTTTAGGAAGTGTGGTCTCCAAGTAACCATTAGCCACTAATTAATCCATCATTAAATATGCATGAAGCTTTAACCTCCACTTAGTTGTCCATTAGCTTCTAATTGTCGATTTAGGTGAGTGGGTGGGGTCCTCCATGATCATGAGCTTAATTTATTTCCTCTTCATTCCCTTGTATTTCCATGTGCATGTATGTATCTTCTTGAAACCCTCTTCCATATGCATCCAAATTCTTATAAAAATTATGAAAAATGCCAAGTAAAAAGTCACAAATTGACACATGCACAAAAATGACCATTTTGCTCCTGTATGAAGATGAATACATGATGATTTGAAAATAATTGAATTTTGGTTTAAACATGTTAAAATACCCAAATATGACATTTATTTAAATAAAAATAGATAAAATATGTATGTATATATATGCACATTTATGTGCACATCATCGCTTTTCCTTCCTTTTTTTATTAGTAGCAAATGTACGGACTTGGCCTTCGAACCTTCGGAGGGATTGTAAGGAAATTTTGGAGTGTAGATAAAATTTTGTTCCTTTGCCAGTCATCGAATGCGTTATTATTTCAATGGCAGATTAATCTTTATACTCCAAGTAGTTGCAATGATATTTTCAGGTTTTGTTGATAATTTATCATCTCAATCTCAGAGCTTCTCTGGGGATGTCATCGGAAGTCGCTGTTGGCGCCAGGCCGGAATCGTAGCTAACGGTCGTATTCCGTCGCTAACGGTTCGAGCATTTTTTATCGATCTTAGACCGGAGCCCGTATGTAGTAAATGGTCAAAAGTTCTCTCGTTCATCCATAGGTTCGGACGCTTGGCATTTTTAAGTTCGCCCCTTGGACTTGTAGACTTTTCTCACATCACTCATAATTTAGTCCGCAACTGGGGACTCGGAGATCTTACAAGTCATTTATACTTTAGTCCGCGTTTTGAGGACCCAGAGTACTCTAGTCCGCACTTCGTGGACTTAGAGGTTTTCCAAATCGTTTATACTATAGTCCACGCTTTGGAGACTTAGAGTACTCTAATCCACACTCTGCGGACTTAGAGATTTTTCAAGTCGTTTATTCTCTAGTTCGCGCTCTGGGAACTCAGAGTACTCTAAACCACACTCTGGCGACTTAGTGGTTTTCCAAATCGTTTATACTCTAGTCTGCGCTCTAGGGACTCAGAGTACTCTAATCCACACTCTGGGAACTTAGAGATTTTTCAAATCATTTATACTCTAGTCCGCGCTTTGGGGACTCAGAGTACTCTAATCCAAACTCTAGGGACTTAGAGATTTTTAAAATCGTTTATACTCTAGTCCGCGCTCTAGGGACTCAGAGTACTCCAATCCACACTCTGGGGACTTAGAGATTTTTCAAATCGCTTATACTCTAGCCCGTGCTCTGGGGACTCCGAGTACGCTAATCCACACTCTGGGAACTTAGAGATTTTTCAAATCATTCATACTCTAGTCCGGGCCCTGGGGAGTCAGAGTACTCCAATCCACACTCTGGGGACTTAAAGATTTTTCAAATCGTTCGTACTCTAGTCCGCACTTTGGGGACTCAGAGTACTATAATTCACACTCTGGGGACTTAGAGATTTTTCAAATCGTTTATACTCTAGCCCGCGCTCTGGGAACTCAGAATACTCTAATCCACACTATGGGGACATTGAGATTTTCAAATAGCTGGTCGGTTTTTAGTTTTATGTTCACGTTCGTACGCCACATATGTCAGTGTTAATTAATCTCGACATGTAATTATATAGCAAAAAACAGCAATAGTTCATAGAAAAAAACAGCTTCAAGCTTTTATTCATCATCGAAAATAGTGGTAGAATAATTTGTCTTATTACATATCGAAAATGAAAAGCAGCAAGGAAAGCAAATACTGGAAACAACTATGACTGAAATGCAAAATAAACAAATTAGGTAAAATAGCGGCGCAAATGCTCACTATTCCAGGCTCCGGGAAGTGTTACACCAGCAACAGTTGCTAGCTTGAAAGTTCCTTATCCAATCCTCGGTTCGATGACGTAAGGTCCTTTCCATGTGGGATTCATGTGTGATGGGACCGGAAAGACTCGCTTCAGAACAAGGTCGCCCACATCGAAAACTCTTGGTCGGACTTTCACATTATAATATCGGGTGACTCGATGCCGATGTGTGGTCGCCCTTAAATCAGCCTCCTCACGCTTCTCATCAATAAAGTCCAATGACTCCAATAAGAGATCTCGGTTTGTTCTGGGATCGTAATAAGTTTGTAACAACCCGAAATTTAACCCGTAATAATTAATTCGTTGATTAATTAAAAAATAAAATAACTTTGCGAAATTATCAGAATTGTGCCACGGGAGTTGCAACATTGTGTCCGTGGTAATTTTCTGATCAATTTCCATATATAGAACCTCGACATCCGGATTAATAAGAGCAAGAAATGGAGTAAAAAAAAATAAAAAAAAAATAAAAATAGATAATTGTCCAGGTCGACCGACGGATCGACCTGGGCACAAAGGCGATCGAGCACCCGGTCGACCCGCATGCCCATTTGGGCGAACGAACGAACGTTTATTCGTTCGAATGTTGTAGACGTGTTTTGCATTCTTCAACTCGATCTAGTTCTTCCATTTATGCATCCGATGGCTCCTATTTAGCCTATGACGTGGTTGCATCCTATTCAATCCCCAAATCCAATGGTCTGAGATCCACTTCTACCCTTATAAATAGAACCCTAGGCCTAACACTTTTTCTCATTCTAAGACTTTCTCCAATTGAGTTCACCTATTCAGGAAAGACCCTAAGCGGAATAATTTTCCAAGGAGGAAATCGTTTTAAATAAAAATATTTCACAACCCCAAGTGGATCCGGGTAGGCCTAAAGGGAAGACCTAAGGACTAGAGGTGAGTGATCGTAATTATTTTAAATTTCTTTAAGTAATTTAAAATAATATGATTTTCAATAGTTGTAGTTTTACTACAATATTTGGATTAACCTTTTTAGTAATTTATTTACAGTTTTAGAATTACTTTCAGTCTATTTCTTCTAGCTATTCTTTTTAATTAATTTCATTTTATTTCTAGCTTTTCCATTTATTTACCGTTTATTTATAGTATTTTAGTTTATTTACTATTATTTATGTGTTATTTACATCTTTTTCCTACGCCTTGGATTTCCATCTATTTTCAGTTTTCTTCCTTCTTCTTCTTCGCGTATGGATTAGAATAAAATTAACACGAAATTGGATTAAATTATAAGAAATCTAAAATAATGGAATATAAGATGTAAATTATAAAAACTGTAATATAAATGGAATTGGACTGAAATTATGCCTAATTATGATATTAATTGGACTCAATTAAGAAAATTGGCCTAATATAACCTAGAATTATAACTAAAAAGAGTAAAAGATGAAAGAAGCTTATTTTCACACTTAGACCTTGGGTTAAGTAATAAGCATGATTATAACGTAAGTTATAAATTGATAAACTATGGAAGCTATGGTAAACTATGGAAAATGCTTATTTTAAGACTTAGGATAAATTAATAAGCAATAATAGTAATTGATAAAAATAAAGGCTTATTTAGATAATTTATCTAAGTTAATAAGCAAAGATAAGAGTAGGACCTGTACCAAATAGCATTCCCCTAATAGTTCAATGGTTACGCTGTTTCACATAATCCTGAAGTAAGACGAGGTGCTTCACATAACCCTGAAGTGAGGCGAGGGGTACGCTTATGCTTATAGTGGTAGTAAACGGTCAATCTATGGTAGTTCAAATCAAGGGGTTTTGAACAAGGGGTGGAACTAGATTTTTGTTTGATATGGACCAGTACCAACAGCATTTTCCCTATTTTTCTATGGACAAGGTGTTTCACATAACCCTGATGTAAGACGAGGTGCTTCACATAATCCTGAAGTGAGGCGAGGGGCATGCTTATGCTGTCTAGGGTAAATAAAAGGTCAAAAGTGGGAACAATAGGAAAGCGAGCTTAGTGGTAGTTACGCGTGCGGCTTCTAGTGATGGCTCATAAATCATTATGAGTTCCAAGCGCTTAGTAAGTCTGTCTTTCGTAGACCAAAGTCTACTGTGTAGGGAAACGCCCAGTCCACAGTAGATTCTATGGAGTAGCAGGCCGATCAAAGGGTAGAATTAAGACTTCAGCCTAATCAAAGCAGCTATCAAGGACAAGTGCAAACAATCAAAGTTAACCTATCTTATTAATTGAGTACTAGTTAATTCGTATTTATTTCCAACTTTATCTCTCCTATTTCCTTTGTTTTCTTTTATATATACTAGAACTATTGAAGAGTCTATTACTTTTACTTTGCTTAAAGATTCTAGTAGAAACTATCATTCACTAGACTTTTAGTCTGACCCACTCCTCTATTTTCCACTTTTCCCCTATAGGCAATCAAGGGAGAGGGTAGTAGATTGCAGTTGCTTGGAGGTTTCTTGGAGAAGATTCTACTATGTATTTCCCTACTTTTATTTTCGTTTTCTTTCTTTGTACTGGCACTTGAGATGGATATTTATACTCTGATTTTTGTTGAGACTACGAGTTCTTATTTCATGAGACATATTGGGTTTTGAGACATGTATGCTGTATTTGTTATTTGACTTATTTGGTTTATGAAGCAATTATGAAGTTTTTGTTTTGAATAAGTTATTATTTTAGTTTCCACTATTTTTACCTATTTTTGTCTTGTGAATCTTAGTCTCTGTTAGTTTCAGTTATACCGACAACGCACCATGCCTTTTAATGTGTCCTTTTGGGTATATTAAGGAGTGTGGGGGTGTTTCACTTGTTATTAGAGCCTAAGGTTACTAGATCCCTAAAAAATTATTTTTAAAAGTAAAGTATTTTCTGAAATAACTTTTTTTAAAAAGTATTTTTTTCTTCAGAAAAGAACTCCTAGAAATGTTTTTTTAAGTATAGAAGAGTTTTTATTAAAATCCTCTCATAAGTCCAATTCAATCTCCCTTTGATTCTTTCCTAAACTATCTTTTCCTTTTTCTTAGAATGGATGATGCCCCAAACCTGCCCGAGGGCATTCCAGTCCCGACCTGGTTTCATAAGTATCTACAAGCCATGACTCCAGAGGTGCAAGGGCAAGCGCCCAATTGAGCACCAGCGGGTGGGAATCCCATCAACCCACCTGTAGCAGTTAATTTATCTAGGCTTTGTAAGGATTTTAAAATTTTGGGTGGAAAAACCTTTTCGGGTACGGAGACTTTTGTGGAGGCTCGGGCTTGGCTAAGAAACACGGAGTGGATATTGGGACTATTGGGATTGGACGATCATCAGATGGTTCAGCTAGTATCTTGGCAGCTGAAAGAGGAGGCTTCTTACTGGTGGGAGGTTATTGAGTTGGAAGGAAGAAAAGTTACTTGGAATGGGTTTCGGGAGTGATTTGATAGGAAACTTTTATCTCAAGCGGAAGAGAGTGTTCAGTTGGAGCGGCTTATTAACTTGAAGTAAGGAAGCTTGTCTGTGAAAGAGTACGTCAATCAATTTAATGAATTATCTCGGTTTGGAATAGAATTAGTGAATACACCGCACAAGAAGGCTATGAAGTTCGCAAAGGGATTAAATCATCCATCAAGGTTTGTTGTTGACTCACGTACCGATGGGAGCTACATATGAGTCACTAGTAGAGATGACACTTATGTCTGATGCAGCTAAGGAGGGGAAGCCTAAAGAAGCCGTTAAGCCGGAAGATTCTAAGAGGAAAGAAGAAGGCCCTCAGAAACGGATCAAGAAAAAGTGAAAAATTTGTGGGATGGCTGGTCATTTAGCCAAGGAATGCAAGAGAGGGAAGATGAAGGGAAAGTGCTATAATTGTGGACAACCCGGTCATATTAGTAAGTATTGACCCCAGAAGACGGGGCAGGGAGCGGGTGCACCAGCGGCATAGATTCAGGCTTTAGAGGCAGCACCCTCCAGCAGTAGACCAAATCGAGGTAGAAAATTTTGATTTCTATTTCTGGATTTCCCATTGGGACTCTTTTCGATTCTGGAGCATCACACTCTTTTATCTCTAGTTCTCGGTGGATTGTTTGCACTTAGACATTTCTTTAGTAGTAGACCCCATCTTTGTTTCAAATCCCAAAGGAGGATCGGCACCCTTGTCTATGGTTGGTAGGGGTTTGAAAATTTATATCCTAGGTGTGGAATTCGAATGCAACGCCTATGTTTTGGGATTCTCGGGGTATGGGATGATCTTGGGTATGGATGGGCTATCCACAAATGGAGCTATATTAGACTACGAGAGGAGAGTCATTAGATTAGAAACATGCATCAGTAGGACTGTCAAGATTTCTTGCGACACGCAAGGGTCAGTTATGTTGAGCTTTCTTTATTCCCTCGATTCATCATCAGAGTTAGATTCGGTTCTCGTCATTAGAGATTTTCCAAATATCTTTGAGGAGTTTAAGGGACTACCCCCCCAAGAGAAATATTGACTTCAGGATTTATTTTGCTAGCCAGTAGCATTACCCGTAAGGCATATGGCTCCTAGGGAAAGGAAGGGATTGAGCAAGCATATCCGTGAGCTTTTGATAAAGGTTTAATAAGAAGAAACATATCAGAATAGGGAATGCCAGTCGTCTTCGCTACCAAAGCAGGTGGTTCTCTTCGACTTTGCATGGACTATAGAGAATTGAATAAGCTCATAAAGAAGAATCATTATCCACTCCCTAAGATAGATGATCTTTTCGACCAGTAAGTTGGCTCTGCAGTATTTTATCAGCTTGGTCTGGCCATTGGATTTCATCAGCTTAGGATAGCTGATGACAGCATAGCTAAGACCGAATTTAGGACACTCGTCAGATTCTTTGAGTGGTTGGTTATGTCTTTTGGGCTAACTAATGTCCCAGCCTATTCTACAGATTTGATGAAGCATGTTTTTAGAGATGTCTTAAAAAAAGTTCATAGTGGTATTCGTGGTCGGCATTTTGGTGTTTTCCAAGAAGTATGGAAGATCATGTTATTCATCTAAAGGAGGTTCTTTGTACGCTTCGTGTTCATTAGCTGAAGGCAGAGTTCTTGAAGTATCACTTTTGAAGTGCGTTTATTGGGGCATAGAGAATGTCTACCCATGGTAGGGATTTAAGAAACGGTTTTGTACATTTAGGATCGGACTGTGGAAATCCAAAGAGAGGTAAGCATAGATTGGGGGATGTACAATAGGTTTAGTTGATAAGAAAAGATGAAAACCCATGTGTAGATGAAAGACTTTAGTAAGGAAATGGGATTTCCAAGGTTTAAGAAAAGTACTCCTAGGTTAGTAAGGACAAAATCCACTTTATGCCAAGCCCAATAAAATGAAAATTTTGAAATTAAAAAAAAAATTAATTGTTAGAATTGAAAATTTCATTGTTAATATTTTCTTTTAGAAAATAAATTTGGGTTTTTTGAAGAATGGTATGAAATTTAAGTTGGTTTTTATATAATGAAAAACTGGAATTCTTTTTGAAGAATTATAGAATATATATATAACTCACTAGTTTCTTTATAAGTAAACAAAGATTTTAAATATAAAAAAACCTAGAGTGTATCAAGTATCGAAAACGTAGATTACAACTTTTATTGTTGTAATAAATGTTTTCGTGAAAAATAAGAGGAGCATATGCTAAAACACTATTGTTATAGTAAGTGACTCCCAAGAGAAATATTTTTACATTGGTATATGAGGATTGGTATTTATTTAATTGAATCAATACACTAGTATTTTTTGGTTGTAGTAATGGTGTTTTACGCAACATCCATTTTAACCCAAAAAAATGTATTTTAAAGGATAATTTCTAAGTATAGAAACAAAATGGTTTGTAAAGTACACTTATTAATTTTAATAAGTATAAGGAAGTGTTTTTGCAGTTATGGAAATATTAAATAGTTTTGAAGATGAGTTTTTCTGAAAGGAAAATGTGTAAGTTAGATATTAGAAAATATTTATCATGGAAGAATATAAATTAAACATACTTTAATCTATTGGAATGAAAAGAATAATGGTATGATTTTCTATGAAACCAGTAAAAATGTTTTGTGCAAGTTACAAGGAATACATGAAAGAGATATACAAGGTATGAAAAGCACCATATTTTGTATAGCCTATTTCTAAAAATATAAAATAAGTTCCTTGTAATTTCACATAAACATGAAATTCTCTTTTAAAAGGTTCATAGAAGATTTTAGCGTTAATAATTTCTCACTTGAGAAAGAAGTTCCAATACATTAAGTTATGAGACCGTGAGGTATAACAAGAAGATGTTTTGAAACACATAAAAACAGCTTAAAGATATTTTAAAAGAAAATGATTTGGCGAAAAAGTAAGTAAGTTTTTAGAAATGAAAAACTTAATAAATGTAGAATTTGAAAATTCAAATTTTTATAGAAAACTGAAAAGGTCTTTAAAAGAAAATGAGGAATAAGTCTTGGACTTAGAATTTGAAAGTTTTTCCCTTTCGGTTGGGAAATAATGTTAAGTAACCAAGTATTTTTGAATTTAATAGAAACTCAAAAATAACACATTTTAAAGAAGAAAGATTTTGGGATTTGATGTTTTGAAAATTTAGAAGTCTTAGTTTTTGAAATGATAAATACCCAACCAAACTCTTATAAATATGGAGTATAGAGAAATCATTTCCTAGGTGTAACGGAAAAAGTGCAAGACCATGTAGGGGATAGCAGTGATTACTTTTGGAAGTAATGATAGAAGTTCCAATGGAATGTATAGGACACTAGTAAGAACCTAGGAATGTTGATTCATGTGTGCAAACTAAAGAAGACAGTAAAGTGAAATGAGTAAGGTATAAGGCACGCATTGTTGAGAATGAATATTCTTGATTTTGGAGGAACTTGGGAAAAGCATCTTTCTTTAGTGGAATTCACATAAGATAGTAGTTCTCAAGCTAGCATTAGAGTGGCACCTTTCGAAGCTCTTTATAAAAGACCGCGCAAGTCGCCTTCGCATTGGATAGGGTCTACAGAGGGATTGCCTTGGTTCCGACTTAGTTAAGAAGACTTTGGGGAGGATTGGTTTGATTGGGAGAAATTTCGTATTTCATATCCACATTCCTTTGATAATAAGTTATAGAATTTACTATTTCCAACTTTAATTTTGAATAGGTTCTTTCCTTTATTATCCTTTAGGAGGGTAGAATTAGGATTTAACTTATGGATGGCAGGTTTTGATGTAAACATGTTAATAGAACATGTTATGAATGATGTTTGCTAGTGATTGCAAGTGTTTGCTAGTGGATGCTAATGGATGCATATAGGTACACTAGGCACTATTATTCTTTAGGGATCCGCCTAACTAGGACACTAGAGCATATACATATGGATGTGTGCGCATTTTATTCTATTTTCCATGGTTGCTATAAATGGATGATTTTCACATGGTTGTTGCATTTGGATGATGTTTGTAGCATGCATATAGAATTATCAGTTATCATTTGGAAATTTTCGCATTCATTTGGATACATGGCACGAACATGATTGCATAAAAGGAGGTTAACTGATTCAGTGGACCGCCTAATCTTTTGCATTATTTAGGGACATTTACACTACACTAATTGCATAAGTATCATAAATTGCATTAGAAAAACTTAAGGACAATGGATGAATGGTTGATGATTGAGTAGTTGGTTGTAGAATTGGATGAAACATTTAGTACATTCTTTTATCCTTACAGATTTCGGGGACGAAATCCCTTAAGGAGAGGAGAATGTAACAACCCAAAAATTAACCCGTAATAATTAATTAAATAATAAAATAACTTTGTGAAATTATCAGAATTGAGCCACGGGAGTTGCACCATTGTGTCCGTGGTAATTTTCTGATCAATTTTCATACATAGAACGTCAGAATCCGGATTAATAAGAGCAAGAAACAGAGTAAACAAAAAAAATAAAAATAAATAAAATAAAATAAAAATAGATAATAGGCCAGGTCGATCGGCCGGTCGACCTGGGTACAAAGGCGGTCAACCGCCCGGTCAACCCGCTTGCCTATTTGGGCGAACGAACGAAGTTTTGTTCGTTCGAATGTGGTAGACGTGTTTAGCATTCTTCAACTTGATCTGGTTCATCCATTCATGCATCCGAGGGCTCCTATTCAGCCTATGACAAGGTTGCATCCTATTCAATCCCCAAATCCAACGGTCTGAGATCCACTTCTACCCCTATAAACGGAACCCTAGGCCTAACACATTTTCTCGTTCTAAGATTTTCTCCAATTGGGTTCACCTATTCAGGAAGGACCCTAAGCGGAATAATTTTCCAAGGAGGAAATTGTTTTAAATAAAAATATTTAACAACCCCAAGTGGATTCGAGAAGCCTAAAGGGAAGAGCTAAGGACCAGAGGTGAGTGATCGTAATTATGTTAAATTTTTTTAAGTAATTTAAAATAATAGGGTTTCCAATAGTTGTAATTTTACTACGATATTTGGAGTAACCTTTTTAGTAATTTATTTATAATTTTTAGAATTATTTTCGGTCTATTTCTTCTAGCTATTCTTTTCAATTAATTTCAGTTTATTTCTAACTTTTCCATTTATTTAAAGTTTATTTACTGTTATTTATGCGTTATTTACATCTTCTTCCTACGCCTTGGATTTCCTTCTATTTTCAGTTTTCTTCCTCCTTCTTCTTCTTCGCCTATGGATTAAAATAGAATTAACGCGAAATTGAATTAAATTATAAGAAATCTGAAATAATGGAATATAAGATGTAAATTATAAAAACTATAATATAAATGGAATTGGACTGAAATTATGCCTAATTATGATATTAATTGGATGGAATTAAGAAAATTGGCCTAGTTATAACCTAGAAATATAACTAAAAAGAATAAAAGAAGAAAGAAGCTTATTTTCACACTTAGACCTTGGGTTGAGTAATAAGCATGATTGTAATGTAAGTTATAAATTGATAAACTATGGAAACTATTGTTAACTATGGAAACAATGGTGCTTATTTTAAGACTTAGGATAAATTAATAAGCAATAGTTGTAATTGATAAAAATAAAGGCTTATTTAGATAATTTATTTAAGTTAATAAGCAAAGAGAAGAGTTGGACCTGTACCAAATAGCATTCCCCTAATATTTCTATGGTTACGGTGTTTCACATAATCCTAAGGTGAGACGAAGTGCTTCACATAACCCTGAAGTGAGGGGAGGGGTACGCTTATGCTTATAGTGGTAGTAAACGGTCAATCTATGGTAGTTCAAATCAAGGGGATTTGAACAAGGGGCGAAACTAGATTGTTGTTTGATAGGGACTAGTACCAATAGCATTTCCACTATTTTTCTATCGACACGGTGTTTCACATAACCCTAAAGTGAGACGAGGTGCTTCAAATAATCCTGAAGTGAGGCAAGGGGCACGCTTATGCTGTCTAGGGTAAATAAAAGGTCAAAAGAGGGAACAATAGGAACGCGAGCTTAGTGATGGTCACGCGTGCGGCTTCCAGTGATGGCTCATAAATCGTTATGAGTTCCAAGCGCTTAGTAAGTGTGTCTTTCGTAGACACCAAAGTCGATTGTGTAGGGAAACGTCCAGTCCACAGTAGATTCTATGGAGTAGAAGGCGATCAAAGGGTAGAATTAAGACTTCAGCCTAATCAAAGCAACTATCAAGGACAAGTGCAAACAATCAACGTTATCCTATCTTATTAATTGAGTACTAGTTAATTCGTATTTATTTCCAGCTTTATCTCTCCTATTTCCTTTGTTTCCTTTTATATATACTAGAACTATTGAAGAGTGTATTACTTTTACTTTGCTTAAAGATTCTAGTAGTAACTATCATTCACCAGACTTTTAGTCTGACCCACTCCTCTATTTTTCCCTTTCCCCATATAGGCAATCAAGGGAGAGGGCGGTAGATTGTAGTTTCTCGGAGGTTTCTTGGAGAAGTTTCTGCTATGTATTTCCCTACTTTTATTTTCGTTTTCTTTCTTTGTACTCGCACTTGAGAGGGATATTTATACTCTGATTTTTGTTGAGACTACGAGTTCTTATTTCATGAGACATATTTGATTTTGAGACATGTATGCTGTATTTGGTATTTGACTTATTTTGGTCTATGAAGCAATTATGAAGTTTTTGTTTTGAATAAGTTATTATTTTATTTTTCGGTGTTTTTACCTATTTTTGTCTTGTGAATCTTAGTCTCTGTTAGTTTCAGTTATACCTACAACGCACCACGCCTTTTAATGTGCCCTTTTGGGTATATTAAGGGGTGTGGTGGTGTTTCAAAGTTAGCCAATGGAAAGGGACTTCAAGCTCCATGGGTATAACTACTTCAGCCCCGTAGGCCATGGCGAATGGAGTATAGCCAATCGCTGACTTGTGAGTAGTTCTATAAGCCCAGAGGGCCATTGGAAGTTCGTCCACCAACTTGCCTCTATCATTTTCCAAATGCTTTTTCAAGATGGATTTAATTATCTTATTTATAGCTTCAACCTCCCATTCGCCTTAGGATGAGCGACTTCCGCAAACCTCTTCTCAATATGGTACTTCCGACAAAACTCTTTGAATTCAGCACTATCAAATTGAGTTCCGTTATCGGTGACAATAGTCCGAGGGAGATCGAAATGGCATATAATGTTTCGCACAATGAAGTTAATGACTTTTTTGGTGGTGATCATAGCTAATGATTCCGCTTCTGCCCATTTGGTGAAGTAGTCGACCGCAACAATTGCAAACTTCACACCACCCTTGGAAATTGGCAATGAGCTGACAATGTCAATTCCCCATATCGCAAAATGCCATGGGCTAACCATTTGGGTGATTTCCATCGGCGGTGCTCTTTGGACTTTCGCATATTTATGGCATTTATCACATCTTCTCACATAGTCTACGACGTCCCGATTCACAATCGGCCAGTAGTACCCATAACGAAGTATCTTTTTGGCTAGCATCTACCCCCCAGTATGGTCGCTACATTCTCCTTCATGGACTTCTTTCAAAACCCGCTTTATCTCGCCATGGGTGATGCACCTAAGTAAAGGAATAGAGAATCCTTTTCGGTACATAATCCCATACCGCATAACATATCATGAGACTTTGCGAAGGACTTGCCGTCTTTCGTTCCTTCTCTCGAGCAATGTTCTGCGCAACAAATATTCTTTAAATGGGGACATCCACGACTCCCTTTCGGTTTCCATCTCAGGAACATGATTAACTTCCATGGCATTTATCCTCGGGGTATGTAGGGTTTCGACGGGAACCAAGCCCATCTATTGTGCATCATCAATGCTTGCGAATTTTGCCAATGAACCAACCTCTCCGTTTTGCTCGCGTGGAATGTGCGAAATGTCATAGTATTCGAGGTCTGCCAATAACTCTTAGACTCGGGTAAGGTATGGAGCAAGCCGCTATCCCTTCGCCTGGTAGTCTCCTCTAACTTGGTATACCACTAGCTGCGAGTCACAAAAGATTTTGATCGATTTCAGTCCGAGCTCTTTAGCAAGCTTCAGTTAAGCGATTAACGCTTCATACTCGGCTTCATTTTTCGTAGCGGGAAAATCAAGCTTTAAGTCATAGAAAATCGAACGGTTCTTGGGGGTTACAAGAACGACACCAGCCCTAAAACATTGGTCATTGGACGCTCTATCAGTGTACAATTTCCATCGTATGGCAGGAATCATATCACTTCCATTCGGTTCGTCTCGCACAGTGAACTCTGCTATAAAATCTGCTAACGCTTGTCCCTGGATATCTCTTCGAGGCAGGTAGGTAATGTCGAACTGGCCGAGCTTGTTGTTCCATCTAAGTAATCTTCCAGAGGTTTCAGGCCATTGGAGTACCTACCGCAAAGGTTGGTCAGTATAGTTGTTGATTGGATGTGCTTGGAAATATGGGCAAAGCTTGCGCGATGTGATCACCAAGCAATATGCCAGCTTCTCTATCTTGGGGTATTTTCTTTCTGCCACCGTTAAACGCTTACTAATATAGTGCACCGGCCTCTGGATTTGGTCCTCCTCCCAAATCAAAGCAGCACTTGTGGCGTGCTGGGATACAGCTAAGTAAATATACAGCTCCTCATGGTCCATGGGCTTTGACAAAACATGGGGTCTCTCCAGATGACTCACTAGAGCTCGGAACACATCATCACAATCTGGCGCCCATTCGAAATTCCTTTTCCCTATCCCTATCAAATTGAAGAAAGGAATACAATTGTCGGTTGCCTTGGATATAAATCGACTCAACGTAGCGACCTTCCCGTTCAGGCTCTACACTTGTTTAATTGTCCTGGGTGCTTTTATATCCCGAATGGCTTGAATCCTTTTAGGGTTCACTTCAATTCCTCATGCGTTTAGAATGAAGCCTAGAAACTTTCCTAATGCAATGCCAAAGGAGCATTTCAATGGGTTGATTTTCATGCCATAAAATACGAGTATACTGAGCATCTCCGCTAAGTCTCGAATATGGTCGTTTGACTGTCGTGACTTCACGAGCATGTCATCCACATAGACTTCCATCGTTCTGCCGATCTGATCTTTAAACATCTGATTCACCAGACGCTGATACGTTGCTCCTGCATTCTTCAACCCGAACGGCATTACCACATAATAGTATAACCCAACATCTGTGACAAAACTAGTGTTATCCTGATACGGGATGTGCATCGGAATTTTATTGTATCCCGAGTACGCATTCATAAATGACAACAATTCATGCCCCACTGTTAAGTCAACCAGCTGGTCAATTCTAGGTAAGGGAAAAATATCCTTAAGGCAAGCCTTGTTCAGGTCTGAATAATCAACACATTCCCTCCATTTCTCGTTTTCCTTCCTTACAAGTACAGGGTTAGATATATATTCAGGATATAGGGCGTCGCGAATAAACCCGTTGGCTCTAAGTTTATCCACCTCCTCCTTCAGAGCAACAGACCTCTCTAGATCCATGCCTTGTCTCATTTATTTTACCGGGACAAACTTCGAATCAATATTCAACATAGGGCTCGTGATGGCGGGTGAAATCCCACACATATCAGAATGGGACCAAGCGAATACATCAAGATTTTTTCGAAGGAAATCAGTAAGCTCCCTCATCATCGAGGGGCTGAGTTGTGATCCTATTTTCAATACCCATGACGGATCATCGTAGCTGACTATAATGTCAATTGTCAGTTCAGCCGGCGCTGCCTTGGCCTCCTTGGGTTCCTCTTCGTCATCTCTCGGATCTATATCTCTATAGAACTGACTGTGTTGCACAAGCCAAGGCTCGGGCGCTACTTGTCAATTTTAAGTAACTTGAATGCGGACAGATTTGTCCATACCCTTTCCCTTCTCCCTTCGCTGGGCTTCTCTCAGCTTAGCCACATAACAAGCACGACTAGTTGCTTGATCGCCGTGCATGACACCAAATCCATTTTCTGTTGGAAATTTCAAAGTCAAACACCACTGGGCCAGAGCTACCCTAAACTCAGCCAGGGCCGGTCGGCCAAGAAAAACATTATACGGGGAGTCAACATACAAAACAATGAACGATAAGATCTATATCCTTTTACGTTCACCTTCTCCTAACTCAACCGGAAACTCAACAAAACCCACTGCTTCAGTAGCCGCACCATTAAAGCCGTGTATACGAGATTTAGATGGTTTTAGATCCTTATCCTCCATCTTCATATGATCGTAAGCTTTCTTAAAGATGATATTAATAAAACTTCCACAATCAATTAATATTCTCCTCACAAGCACGGGTCCAATCATAGCAGAGATAACCATCGGATCGATAGTAGGAGCCGGCAACCCTACTCCTAAACACTATAACATCTGTCATCATTCGCAGTTGCTTTGCCGGAGTCCCATCCTTCGTGTTCGAGCAACACTCAAAATTCGCATGTCTCAAAGAACTAGCATAACGCTCCATTTCCTTCCAACTCTTATCTGCAGGGTGCGGCCCACCAACTATTGTGTTTACACCAATCTTTCGCCGGTTTGAGCGGGCTCCTCGGTTCGACGTGGAGCTTGTCCTCAATTGGGATCAGACGTTCCCTGCCTGCTTTCCTCTGGATTCTTAACAAACCGTTGCAACTTCTTCCAGCAAATCAATTTTTCTTTAGCATCGTGGAGGTGCCTACACTCACCAGTGTTGTGCCCATAGGACTTGTTATACCGATAGTATTTCCCTGTTTGCTTTTGTTCTTCGGGCAATTCCTTCGGACGCGGCTTTCGGTACTGGAAAATATTACAGGTGGACAGATAAATGTTTTCCAAGGATGTGTTCAGGGGTGTATATTCATTATAAGTTGGAATTCTCGGCTTCCACTTTACAACTTCCCTCTTCCGACCGGGATTTCCTCCTCCGGTCCTTTTTTGTTGCTCCGACTTATTTTGGACGTTAACCTGGACCTTTCCAGAGCTCTCGCCCAATTGCTTCACTACAATGTTGCTTTGCACTGCTCTCTGCTAGGTCCTGCATCGTTGCCCCTTCTCGACACCTGGCTTCTTCCTTTCTCATGATCTAATTCGCCTTTGAATAAAAATGCTCCAGGGTGGTAGGCGGTTTTCCAGCTAGCCAATCACCAAACTCAAATTATGGGTCAACCCCCCTCATCACGGCCATGAGGATGGCATGGTCATTTGGATTACTAACTTCATTAGCAGCAACGTGAAACCTCTGTAAATAATCTTTCAAAGACTCAACCGGGCCCTTAATCATATTGGATAACAACATCACGTCTTTAGGGCGAGTAGCATGGATCCGAAACTACTCCACGAACCTCGTCGCCGGCTCTTCAAATATAGAGATCGACCTCGGGGGCAACCTCGTGAACCACATTGTAGCGATTCCAGATAAAGTTATTAGAAAGCATTTGCATTTGGTCATGTCGTTCGCTCTACAAGAGTCCATCAACCACTCCTACCTCATAATGTGTTGTCGGCGGTCGGTCTTCCCTTCGTAAGCGGGCATGGTAGGCATGTTAAACCTCCGGGCGTATTCAGCTTGTAAAATGTTATCGGTAAACGGAGTATGACTCCTAGAGATTCCCCAATCGTCATTAGTCAAGCTTTGATTCTCCCTCGTCAGCTGCCTGACCATTGCAGATAAATTTGGAGTTTGGATAGGGGTGCCATGTCAGGATCCACCCTACGTGATTGTTCCGGCTGGCACCTCACAGGCATTTCACGCCTTCTTAGCATGTTATCATCTAGGTGTGAATTCTGAGGATTCGCTTCATTACAATCATGGCGAGGCAATCGACCAGCTTCCATGCGCGCTCCGGAGCCTAAGTTTACCATTCCTGGTTGAGCGTGGTTTCCCAGGTGTAGTTGAGGAGCCACTTTTTCGGTTAAGGGGCCAAGATCGGTTCTGTTGGATTTCCCATGGTGGCTTTCCACAAATTGCTCCGTTGCTCCAGTTTGCGCTGTTCCAATCCTACGACGCCTATGCCTGTGGTGCTTATCTGATGAAGTTGAGCTATCAGATGATGAGTATGAAGCGGGACTTCCCCCAGCATTCTAGCTTTGCGGTTGAGCGACCTGGTTCATCAGGTTGGCATTTGCCTGGATTTTCTCATTCAGCTGTCTCCTGCTCTCCATTTTCTCCCACATTAGATCTTGAATTCAGCCCTGGTAACGAAATCTGCAAGGTTCTGGGTGGCGACGGGTTCCACGCCTGCATTTACTGGTTTGTTGCTTGGCCCTGCTTGTTGGACACTAGCAGTCTCATTAGCATTGACATTATGGAAGGTAGATCTGGTGCACGACATTATCATCTTAGAGTTCTTTGTCTAGGTTTTGAAAACTCTGAATAGAATATGCAAACCCTTGAGAACAAACTTGGATCTCCTTCGGGGGATTTCTTCAATCCAGTAGCAACAAAGGTGATCCTAACAGCCTGAGAATCAAAGGTTCTCAGTGAAAGCACCAAAATGTTAGCACCGGGATTAGTCACACCTTAGAATAGATTTGTGTAGTGAGATAAATGAAGAAAGTAAATTAAAAAGAGGAATAACACAATATAATGCAAAATAAAACAGTAAAAAGCAAGAACAACGGAATATATAGTGGTTTAGCGTTAATTGCCTATGTCCACCCTGAATATATTCTTTATTCTTTATCAATCACTTGAATACAAGTACAATCAACAATTAAAAGCCTGAATACAAGTTGGAGCAAAAAGAAAGTGAGTACAAAAATGCAGAGTCTTCCTTAAGTTTTCCGAAAAAGATGCCAAAAAATGGACCCCTGCCCCTCTATTTATAGATGGAGACAGCCTGGCGTCTCAGAGCTTGAACGTCTCACCAGTTACTTAGGTCCATCACCAAGAGAACTCGACCTAATATTGATAAGTTAACAAGGCCGACCCGGACATGCCGATCCCTCAAAGTCGACCCCTAAATGCTGAACGATGCCAAAAATGCCGACCAGACCAAGGTATGCCGACCCAATGAAACAAGCAATGTCGAGCCCTTGAAGTGTCAAAACATGCCGACCTAAAAGTATTATTGTATGCCGAACCCTTGAAGTTACATGAATGTCGATCCCAAGTTCTTTTGCCGACCCGAAGTCAAGCAAGCATTGACCCAGAGTATGCCGATCCGAAGTAGTTGCCGAGCTCGTGTAAACATGCCGACCTGATTCAATGCCGACCCGGGGAACTGCCATCATTAACCCAAAGCTATCCCAACTCCTCCAAGTTGCATATGACCCCAGATTGCATGTCGTCCCGGAGCTAAAGGAGTGCCGACCCGGAGTTTAAAGCAAGCTGACCCCGAGTACTTCAAACATGCCATCCCCGAGTACTTCAAACATGCCAACCTAATAATATAAACGCTGAACCAAAGTTGGCGTCCCTCTGACTCGAAGCAAACTCCTCAGCGACTCAAAGTAGATTCATGCCTTGACCCTCCTTTCATCAAATTTCAACTATAGCCTTTGCAACCACTATTTTGTAGCCGGGCCAAGGCACAGGGTAATAGACGGGTGAATCCCTTTGGACATTTAGCAAAAAAGAACTGATTCTTGAATGAGAGAACCTTCCTAGAAAGATCAAGTATAAGTTTCCAGCTACGTTGCAGCTCAATATAAATGTGTGATGGGTTAGCCTCTTTTTTTGAATAACAAAAGATATTGCAACTCGAAGAAGCTCGTGGCATGATTAAGCGCCCGCATGAATAGAACATATAGGCACGCCAGCATAGCGTACACATTCGGAAGAATTTGGAATGGGGCCAACCCTATATTATGAAGCGTTGTCATTAACAAATGATTGAACATGGGCACTACACCATACATAACATATAGTAGTGACAAGCTACATATTCCAAAGGTGGCCTATAAGCGAATTCCCCTCTCAACAGCAGAAGTACGTCATCCTCTGGGATACCATATTATGAGCAGACGCTTCGCAACATCCTATGTGTAAGGATTGAAGGAGCTTTCTCCAGAGGATCAAGCAAGAATCTGAAGTTGGGAGGAGTGCGATCGACGATAGGGCCAACTTGAATTAGACAACCATATTGACCTAAAATTATGGAAGCAGCAGACCCCGCTGGGATCGATGAACACTCTGCTTTAGAAATAGGTGAGCTTCCCTTAACAGACTTGAACCGAGGAGATTTGCACATCATTCTATATAAGAAAGCTTGTGTTCAAAACAGTCAAGTGCACCAAATCTCTAAATTATAGACCTAGCATAGTTGATACTTGATATTAGGAAGATAATGGACGTGTACCAAACACCGATCGAATTCCAAGTATTAACTGTGGGTGTGAGTGATGTGTAATCTAAATGAGAATGGGTCCGACGTCCTGAATGCTGTAAACAAACCATTCTGTGTAGATGGCTCACTCAAACTAGAAAGAGCGATCTGTATCACCTTTTAATTTCTTTTCTTCTATACTTACCCGTTATCGATCAACGACCGATAATGGATCCATTGTCCAAAGTGACATGGAAAGCTCTTCTTATTCCAGGTACACCGACTGTGCAATGACGGGACAAGTCCAAAGCGAGCAACTACAGATCGATGGGTCCAAATCGAGAAGAGAATTCTCAGCATAAGTCGATTTTCGTTCTATGGAAAGTAATAACAGCCTGATCTTCATACAAGTCGCTACCCTAAGGAGTTATCACCTCCTAGAAAAACCAAAATCAATTCGCAGGGCGTCGTGCCAGGATCGACTGTGTAACTCGATACAAGTTAATTCTAATTCCGTGGATGAAGATTGTAAACCATGTCATGCACCGGGGTAAAACCCTAGCTTCGTTTCATGAAGAACTTAATGCTCAATTTATTATCTTCTTCCATAAAGTCACAATTAGCTCGAATCTTCCACTGTATCCGTCACCAGCACATATTCATCACCAGTCGCTGATAATGCGCCAAAATCCAAATCACCGACCTTCAAAATGGAGAAAAGTGATCTGATCTCTGATGCAAGACAACCCAAACTGGAGTATTGATGGATTGGCAACGCCTTGAAATGGAAATTGCAAAATTGGGACCAACTTAAGTCGGCGGCAGCTCCAGAGAATGGCGGCTGGTGGTACTAGAATTGAGGATCGACGGTGGCGGCTCTCGAGAGGATGGAGCAATCGGATCGGTAGGTTATGGTAAGGACGAAGTCAGATCGGTTGGAAGGTTAGGGTTTGGATCGAATGGAAACGATACAAATTGGGGGGGGGAGTCAGCTTGTATAAAAAGGAGGAAAGAAGATCGCCAAAAGTTATAAGTACTTTGATCGGCACCGATCCGATCCAATCGGATCAGTACCGATCCAAATTTACTTCTCCAAATAATCTCAAATCTTCACATTCGACCTACTAAATGTTTGTATTCATTCTAGAAATTATCAAATCAAGATCACTCCGCAGTTACGAATAATGGAGATTCCCACTAAGGACTTAACAATTAGCTCGGTTTGTAAGAGCATTTTGAAATGATGAAGGACCGGCCCCAACAAAGTTAAGTAGGAGATTGGATGGAAGAAAATATGCTAAATCGTTGGATCGCTAGTGATCAATGGGTTATGGATCGCTAGCAATCCATCAAGTTGCAATCGATTTTCTCCAAACTCGCCAAGTATGATCTAAGTGTTGTTTGCAAGAATTTGGAAAGTTGTAGGATTAAAGTTGATTTATCATTACGAGCAACAATAGTTCACATTGAAGACTCAATAGACGACTGAATAGCTTAATCCAAATTCGCATGGCAGCCTCAGCACGATCAATTAAACTTTGCGAAAGGGGAACTTAAAAGTAGTTACTTCCAAAGCACACCTTGTTTCCAACGAAGGAAAACTCTAGGAGGCAAATGTTAACCGGGTTATTAACCCAATATAATTCAAAAGGAGTTAGAACATTCAGTTTAAGCCAGAATGACTCAAAACTTGACCGGAAGGCCTAAAAGTACAGGATAAAGGAACCTTGAAAGTTTGACCCAGAAATATGCCAACACTGTGGATCGGTATCGATCCAATTCAACTAGATCGGTACCGATCGAAAATATTGGCTTATGGTTCCCCCAAACCACTTGTGTTACGTTTCTACCTCTCTACTAAGCCTAACTACCAAGTTTGGTAACAATCCAAGCATCCGAATTCAAGAAGTAAAGGCTTACAAGATTCAGACTACAGTTTAGTCAAATCCATGGGTGAACCATCATCAAAACAAGTCAACAAGCTATGAAACCACATGGAGAGCCTCGAAAACAAGTAGGGAAGCCAACTGGATAGACGTTGTCCAAAAAATGCACAACTCTTTGGATCGGTACTGATCCGATCCAATAGGATTGGTACCTATCTGATCCAATTGGATCAGTACTGGTCCAAAACGATAGCTAAGAATTATTCCAAACTTTTCGTGCTTCTTTCTATGGATAACTAAAGGCTTTTGGTGCAACGTTCCCCACCTAAGTGCTCTCTAAAATCCTATAAATACCATCCTACCTTCAACAAAAAAGGGTTCCTAAACTGATCTCTGCTGAAGCTCTACAATTCTTTCTTCACTTCTCTTCTCCCACACAACAACCATTAAGAGACAATTGAGATCCTCCTTTTGTTTCTAACAGTGGTAGCTTAATCTAACATGGAGAAGAAGAATCATATTGTAATCCAAACTCTCTTGTAATAGAAGTTGATCAATAAAAGCTATAAAGTGGACGTAGGCTTCATTAACAGCTGAACTACCATATACATCTCTTATCTTTACTTTTTCTACAATTTACTATTGCCTTTTCTATTTTATGTGCCTTAATAAACAGGGCTGGTGCTTTCACACTCAATTCAGGGTGTTGACCCATTTTTTTGGTTAACATGCAGTAATTGTTATTATTACTTTCTTTTATGTGTACTCATGTAATGAATATTATGTTACGGTTTTTATGGAATTTTGCATTATGGCATTTTTATGGTTTTGAAATAAATGAGTACACTTTGCTATTATATGCTTTTTCTAGGTCGAAATTTAGGCATGTTCCGAGGTGAGTTGTTACATTTGGTATTAGAGCCTAGGTTACCCAATCTACGAGGAAAGTATATTATACGTATGGGTGTCGTACTTGTTATTTTTGAAAATGTTTTTTAAAAAGATTTTTTGAAAACTCATACTATATATTTATTCTTATTTTGAATTTACCCTTAACTCTATAAATTCCAACTATAGAAGTAGCTGCTACCATATTCTAAAAGGGTGGACGAAGCAACTATGATTGAAAAACCAGTAGAGTTAAATTTATACTTCTTTGTAGGACCTAGACTTCCTTTTCATTGTCGGCCCTACAAGTATTAAGGTAAGAGGGATATGAATCCTAGATGGAAAGATTGATAGAAAATAAATGACCTTAAGAAAATGTCCGTTAGGCTGACAATTAAGATAGACAAATTAAAATTTATGGAGGTAACAAATGAAGGTGTTATTTATTAATAAAATACGGAAGTAAGGAAAGGAGCAAACTTCCGTAAGAAAGAATATATTTATCACCACAAGGAAGAAATTAGATTTTTAGAGGGTAAAGTACAAAGGTTTAAAAGAAAGGAGAAATTTTACTTTTACCTTTTGGGACATAATTTGATAAAAATGTTTCTTTAAAGACCCCTTGAAAATTTTGAAAGTGCCTTTCAAAATATTTTGAAATGAAAATCTTAGAAGTTAGAAATTTTTGAGAAAAGGTGAACTTAGATCACTTTTAAATTATACCGCCGTTTGTTTTGTAAAAAGTTTGAAAAGAAATTACAAATTAAAAAAAGGCGGTGAAACATTTTTGGTAGGTGATTTTAATTTAAAAATTTGGCGTCTTGAGAAGTTGAAAAAAAGGTTTTCTTTTATTAACTTCTTAATTTAAAATTTGTCTGGACTAGAAAAGCATTCAAATTCCTTGTTTTTTATTCTTCTATTTTTCTGTGTTATAATTACTATTCAATAAATTCAAAAGTTCCTCCCTCTACAACAGCTTAGAGGCTGTATAAGTTGGAAAATTTTCAAAATATAAATATGGTTTTAGACAGCTTTAAAAATATACCACCATTAGTTTTAGAAAAGATTTGAAAGGTAATGCAATTTTTAAAAGCGGTGAATTTCTATAAGACAAAATAGTGGATTGTTTTAATTGTAAATTAATGACCTGAAAAGTTTTCATTTGTTAATCTTTTTAATTTGATTAAAATGATTTCAATTTTCGGTTCTTTGATCCTTCTATTTTTCCTTGTTTATAAACCTATAAGTTCTTTTTTTTGGAACTCTTTTTAGGGGTTTATAGATAGAAATAACACCAATTTTAGGATAGAGAAATATAAAATAGAAAGAAAGGAATGTCCGATAGTATCGGAAGGAGAGCATTCCCATATAAGGTGATGAGGATAATAATTGCTAGAATTTAGTAATAATACAATTGTGAATTCTGACAGATGAGATATTGAAAGGAGTAATAGTGTAAGATAAAAGTTATCTTTGTCTACTCCATTTATTTTTCGATCTTAAAAGTTATTAAAGGTATCATTGACCATTGATTGGATTTAGATGATGACTGATAAATAAGTTAGATGTTTTTGTATAAGGAGAAGCATTTATGTAAAGATGAGAATTTTATATATTTTTCCTAATTTGAATAAGAAAAGTGTTGCAAGAGATCTTAAGAGTTTTTGAGCAAAGGTACGAGATATATTTCATCAAATAATAGTATATTTTGAGTAATAAGATAGTAAATACTATTGCATTCTTTAGAAAGAAATAACTGTTATTTTGAAATAATGATTATGAAAAATTTACTATTTTGTAAACGATAATTCCTGTAGTTAGAAAACTCTTTAAAACAAATGATCTAACATATTATTTTAGAAAGATAATTATGTTTTGAATATTTTGTGTTAAAAATCCTATTTTCAAAAAGGAGTAAATCCTTATTTTAGTAAGCTATTGAAAGGAATGTTTTTCATAAGTTCCTTTTTGAAAACTCAAGAAAATTTTGAATGCCATAAATTAGAAAGTTTAACTTAAAAAAAAGTTTTGAGAAGGAAAGTTTTAAAAAGGGAGATTATTTTATTTCTATTTGGGAACAAAGGAATTTTGAATCTTTGCTAAAGGTTTTTATTAAAATTTAAATTTTCAAAGATGGAGATATTGAATTTGACACTTCATGTTTTAATTATTGCAAGAAATGAAGTAATAAATGCTTATTTTTAAATATGTTTATTTGTATGAAGATATTTTATTTTGCATGTGAAAGTTATGATTTTATAAAAATTTATGGAGTAGATACGGATTATGACCTAGGCAGGATAGAATAAGGTTTTTTTTTAAGCATATGAGTAAAATAGAAATAGAATGTACAACTTGATCTGTAAATTCGAAGTCGGTCCTAAACCACTATTTAAGAAGTTGGTAAAGTTAAAGATATTCTAGATATGTAATTAGGTTGTGAAATAGGTTGCCCATATAATATGAATTTCTATATTTTAATTTTGAAGCAATTTCTGTTTAATTTCCATAAATTATCCAATTTCAAAAAAAAATTGTCTTAATGTGCGTTGTTTGAAGTAACAAAGACGAGAAAGGAAGGAGATGTGTAAGAGATGGATATTCTTATACATAGTTTACATTGCATATTTCAACAAAAAGAAAAAGAAATAATTCCTTATAATTTCAAACAAAGCAAAACCTTCACTTATGGTTAATTTATGAGAAACTATGACTGCAATCTTTTTGGAAGGATTGCGTCCATAAATTAAAATATGGAAATGAAAGTTCTAGTTGTAGAATTAGTAGTTAGATATAGATATCGTACAACTATGCTAAACGACTATAATATATAGGTAGCATAGATTATGAATACATGCGTATTAGTTAGTAATTGACAGATTAGGATTTATGGACATTAATTACAAATTTAATGGGCAATAAATTTGTGATTAATGAGAGGAGAAGGAATATAATGGGAACTGATTAAGGAAGCTTGATATTGTCATTTGTGGAAGAAACAAATTTGGTTAATGAATGGATTTTGGAAACCCAAAGAAGGTTAAATAATTGAAGAAGGATTAATTGGAAATGGTCTAATTCTGACAGTAATGATCAGCCACTATGGATATATTGATTAAAGCAATGAATGGACCATATTTATTAAAGACCCAAAAAATAAAGGGAAATTAAGAAAATGGGTGGCAATGGAATGAAATATTAAAGATAGCCCATCTTAATTTAGAATGGAATGTTAGGACTTCAACACCATTTATATTAACTGATAATAAATGACAACTTCCAGTAAAATTTTCTTTTGGGGTTCTTGGATTATAGTCGCTAGTTGTCCTCCTTAGTTATTGGAAAAGTGGATGATGTGGTATAAGATATATCCATGTTTTATTCCTGTGTAGACTTCATGAATGGGTTTTAAACCACTTGATATATTCTAGGAAGCAAAGTAAATGAGGAAATTTTATTGGAACACTTAACTAGCGATAGACCATAGGTAAAACTCGAAGTTAATGAGGAAATTAGGTTAGTAGCCCGAAGTGAGTAAATGTTTCAATCTCAAAACTTTAGATTTTGGAAAACATAAGGGATTTAGCTCATAAAATGCCACCATGCAAGGAAAAGAGAAAATGTATAGGAAAGAGAATTTAATTTCCTATTGATCAAGGATTAAGAAGAAGATGGCAGAAATTTTCCGCTAGAAGCAGTAGAACCGCAACATTCCAACACAGCTTTATGGAGTTGTTATTTGCATTGTTAGTGATAGGGGCCCTAACCTTACTAGCAAATTTGGAGGGGTTCTCTAGAGCTTTAGGAACTTCGTTGAATCGGAGCATCGCCTACCGACTAAAGATCGACAGACAAAATGAAGGAATGGACTGGAACTTGGAGGATTTGTTGAGAGCTTGCATCTTGAACTTTGAAGGACCTTAGGAGTAGCGCTTACCCTTATTAGAATTTGCATAGGATTGTATTCATCAATGGACGACTAGTATGGATGCCTTGAAGCATTTTTTTGGGGTAGACATTGAAATCGTCAAATTATGGGTGGGAAACCACTAACAAATTCTACTCAGACCAGATTTATATTGCGAGACTTTGGAAAGTCATAATTAATTAGGTAGCATGTGAAGGTCGTACGGTTTGGGTAGTTGGAAAGTAGGCACCAGATTTACTAGGCTTTTTTCCTAATATTGGGAAAAAAACAAGATAACATTTATGTTGGCTGGAGCCAATGATGTTTTTTCACTTGAGGAAATACCTTTATAGCATAACAATTGTTATAGAGCCTAATCAATTGGGGAATTTTAAGACGGAGCCAATAGCATCCTGTGCCACTGCGTGCATTGTAGAGTACAGAACTCGGAGGCTGCGCAACAAAGAATTAGATTGGTTCGAGTACAATGGTGAGAAAATCGGATGGAAAGCATAAGGACGTTTGTCCTAAACCTTTCTCTAGAAAATTTTCTCTTCAAAATTAGGATTATGGTTTCATCGTGATTGCTAAATTGGATAGTTGTAGATGGTTGCTACATTTTTTGAACAACCACTCTACACTCATGTAGAAATATTTATGCATGTTTAGGGTATTTGCATACATACTTTCATGACACGATTACACACTCACACTAGGATTGACTAGGATTGGGCTCATTTTAGTATATCTGCAATACATAATCACATTGCACTATTGGTTGAGTAGATGGTTGTGTAGAAAACATGGTTGGGTAACATTGACGTTATTGCGCGTTACGTTGTTCGCCCCCTGAAAGATTTCGGGATGAAATCCTTTTTAAGGGGGAAAGAATGTAACACCCCGTAAAATGAACCATAAATAAATGAAGTAAACTAAATTAAACGTGATAAGGTAGAAAATGAAAATTATATAAAATGGAATTTGACTATGAAAGTTATAACATTGTGTTCGTGATGAAATTTTGATTAATTTTCATATATAATATGCTGAAAACGGAGCTCGAATGAAGAAGTTATGAGCGTTTGAAGTTTTTAGATTTAAAGCAATTTGAATAGAATTTAAATAAATAATTAATTCCCTAATTTTAAATTTTAAATTAATTGTGATTAGACTTGGGGGTTAAGTAGTGTTAAAAACTAGCAATTAATGTTAAAAGTTAATTAGGGTATGAAATCAATAAATAATCAAGCAATGATAAAATAAAACAAATCGCTTTCCAAAATAAAGGAAGAAGTTGACCCAGCACTTCAAGGGGTCGACCTTGAGGTCGACCGCTAGAAGATTGGGGATCGATTGCTTCCTTGTTGTGGATCCTATTTTAATAAGTTGTACTATCCAGATTTATTCATTTTTAATCTATTCTCATTCAACAATTTTGGTGCAGTTCCAACCACTATAAATTAGACACTAGAACTTTCACTTTTATCCACAAATATTTTGGGAATAATAGCGAAACTCTACCATTGTTATCTCACCAAATTAGATTCAGAAACTCTGTAGAGAATTCAAGTAAGAATCCAATCTATTTTCTATTTATTTCTTCCTCCTCCAACCAATTCTTATTCTATTCTCCTCCAACTATTCTGAATCTAATAAATATATATACCTCTTCCCTATTGTGTGTGTATTTATAAAAAAAGAGATTCTGGAAGAGATATTGAGCCATGCAAATCCAAAGAAGGCGAAGCTAAGGCTATTCTGTGAGTGGTAACCTTAGTATTTCTTTCCAGCAATTGTTTAGTGTTTTTTAATTTGAATATGCCTTAGGGTTTTTGGGATTCCTAAAATATGATAGATAAAATCCCCCAAAATTTCTTTTTATTTTGATATGTCAATTCTATGCTGAGATTTTCAATTATTTGCATTAATTTCATGGAATCTGTTTCATTTATGCAATTTTTGATAAATTCATATTCTATTTCGCTTCTCCTTCTTCTTTGTGTCAAATTATGATCCTTCAGTAAAATAAGGGGTTTAGATTACAAATTCTATTCGTAGTTTGCACCACCTATTATTATCTATTTCTGGTTGAATAAAATATGGGTTTTAAATTGCAATTCTTAAGATACTCCATCGAATTGGTGTAATAAATTGAGTTCTATTTTATTTACAAGTCTGTTCTTGTAGTTTTGGTTATAAATATTTGTTTTCTGTTTTGGATATTAGAATCCCATGAAATCTTGGGAATTTTAAGAAAAAGGACATGTAATAATAATTGGGTAGGGAATTGACATTTAACGCTAGTTTAAGGCGTAAAATCCATACGTATAGAACTTATTAGGCACGAATATTTATTTACCTTTATTTACGTAATTAATGTATAATTATTGCGTATATGGCGTAGTTAATTAGACATTTATTAACATTTATTTCCCCCATTAGGAAGGTAATTGATTGCGAGGCGAAAGAAAGAGGAACCTCATACATAGCCTAATTATTATTTAAGGCATAACAAGGAAGATTCCTTATAAGACTTATGTGGCTAATTATGAAACAGTGAGATGAGTGTGTGTGTGTGTGTGTGTGTATGGAGAGTAATTGATTTGTGGCTAAGCCATAGTGATGCGAGGTCAATAGAGTTACATGAGAGAAGTCTGCCTTTCACTTTGAGGCTACCAGTTGTTGTGTACACTTTTACTGATGTGAGATATCCTTATGATAAATATTTGTAATGATGCGAGGTTGGTCCCAAATTCTATAAGGGAAATCTGCCTAGCTAATCTGGCTACCAATTCATACGAATAGCGAACTAGTGTGATACGTCATTGTGAGTATGGGCCATAAGACGAAGGGCTTGCTTCAAGGATTTGAGGTATTAAGTGGTTGGACCCACCTCTTTTCCCTAGATAAATTATTTAATGGCCAAGAGGACACGTCTGGTGGTATCTCTACAGGGTCTACTTTTGGAAATAGGTCTTAAATGATGGGATCTGCCTTAATTAAGGTCTTAATGGACCAGAGTCTGCCTATTTTCCACTTAAGTATTAAGTGGCCTATGAGATTCCATACGATGTCAGCTAGATAGTACCATTGAGGAGTATGCTTCTGTAAATAGGTCTTAAATGATAGTACCTTAATTAAGGTCTTAAATGACCAGAGTCTGCATATTTTCCACTTGGAAGTATTAAGTGGCTTGGGTACTATCTCTCACATTATTAGCCATTTATGACGTATGATTGGGATATGGGATTCTAGAAACCTGCTTCTAGAAATGGAAGGTATTAAGTGGTTGATCTGCCTCCTTTCCTTATAAAGAAGTATTAAATGGTTTTATGTTCGTAGATATATTCTTATTTTGAAATACACTGTCCAAGTATCGAAAAGGTAAGACACGCTGTTTTTATTCACCAAATACTTGTTCTTACTGCCTCCTCATTACAACACAGGTTAAGGACGGAGTGATGGCAGTGACGATGCTTAGAGATGGAGAAGCTTAGCTTCTGGCAATATTTGTTATTATTACTTGCTTTTATGTGTACCCATGTAATGAATATTATGTTACGGTTTTTATGGAATTATGTATTATGGCATTTTTATGGGTTTGAAATAAATGGGTACACTTTGATATTATATTTTGTTCCATCCGCTGTGAGTTCTGAAAGTTTAGTAATGGTTCTGTGCTGTTATATTCTTAGTTCTACATACAACTTACCTTAGAATGGTTCTAAGTTTTGACGGGCCTTTTCTGGTTCGAAATTTAGGCATATTCCGGTGTGGATTATTACATAAATAAGAAAGATAACAATATTATAAATAAAGATTATACTTCCAGTGATAAGTAAAAATATTATGGAGCATTAACCAAAATGAATAAAAGCACAATATTGTTGAAGTACAAAGAGTTTACTAACCATTTCTATTCAAAATATGGTGATGATGAATTGCTTGACTTGGTCTAAAAATAAACAAGTATAGAATAATAATTGAACATGATGATAGTTTTTAGGTACAATTAACTTTGTACAAAATTAGAAACATTATAAAATAAATAAAAGAAATTAAGGTTTTAACGAGAGGTTTTCTTCCATGCAATTAGCTCCATCGCCCCTTGCGGTTTGGGGAGAAGTGTCAGTTGAGAGTTGACTTTGGAAGAAGAACTATACTCGGCCTTATTCTTCTCATCTTTATACTTCATAATAAATTAGGATTAGACTAAATCCACATTTTCCTTAAGAAAAGAGAAGTCCAAGTCATGGCCAACATTACAAATGAGACAATAGGAAGAGGTAAGGATATTGCAAGCTTTGTTGGTGGTTGCACTTTCAGCCTTTGAGGCATAACAGACTTAAATTTTGACATCTGCCCCTTACGGGTGTGTTAGATATCCGAAATGTCTTTATTGTGGGGAACACTTAGCTCCTCAAGTTATTGTTAGAAGCATTCGAAGTGTTTTCTTGATCTTTGGCACTAGAGAGTTTATTTTTCAAATTCTCATACTGAAGGAGGTAACATACTTATTCAATGGGTATGCCATAAGCAAGTTTCTGAATATATATATAGGTATATATAGGTATTTATACATATGTTTCAATATTGTAATATAAAGATAATTACCTTAGTAGTTGAAGCAACATTCTGAAATTCTAAGGTTTGTAAATCCTAAATCGAAGGATTAGAGAAAGTGGCATAAATAGCATAAAAGGTTGTAAGCATTGTAGATGATTTAGCCACTTTGAAGGAGATGATTGCAAATATCTCGGGAAATAGAAGCACCTTGGACAATTTCTCTTAGTGATGGAGTAAGTGAGAGGTTAATACAATCATTCTTCGATGAATTATTCTTTGGCCTTTTAGAACATGGGGAGGGGAAATGTGACAACTGCCCTAAAATTTTGGTACTCACTATAACATGTAAGTACACTACAAGGGTACCCGACAGATATAGGAAATTATCAAGGGTAAAACAATCGGACTCCAAAACATAAACCTGTTATATATTTCACAACACAAGGATAAAATTTAATGATCAATATAAATATAAAATAAGCAAGACAGTAATAACTAATGTGAACCACATAATTGGAGAGCACATGTTCACCAAAGTCATATACACAAATCACAGAGATAATACATCAGAAAAAAAATTAAATGTACTGTCTTGAAATAAAGTAAAGCACTGATCAAGCTCCATATGTTGCATAACGAAATAGTAAAAGCTCAAAAATATGAGCATAGATAAGCACCAGCCTCATGCTCATCACCGAACAGGTCCATGTACTAATCTCAGACCTGCTATCTAGTCTACCCATTTAATAATACTCCAGGTAATAAGAAGTAAAGCATAAAACCTTGAGATAGATAATAGTTTGGTATGAGTGATGAACAATCACATGATACTATGATAATATAGTAAAATAAGGACACTACGTATGAGGAGTCATAACTAACATGTCCTTGCGTACAACAAATTTGTACATAATATTATATATGCAACACTAACATCATCATAAGGGAATACTACACAAAGTATAATATCGGGTGTCAGGGTACCCAACTCAATAGGACCGATGTCATAAAGCATTAATCGAAACCACACAACAATCACTGATCATAGAAATAATAACAAACACATACCAAACACACACAACAACAACCATCACCATGGTCTCACCAATGTCTCACTTCATTACCAAGATCTCACTTCACCCCGACCATCACCAAGATCTCGCTTCATTACCAAGATGCCTTCTGATATCTAATAACTCATACGACCATCACTAAGGTCGGCAATACACTACGTCACAATTGGATTTGGTGTTCGATCACGTACCATCGCCAAGTACTACCATCACCGAGGCAGACCAGACCATCACCAAGGTCCAAGGTACACAAGTGAGTGCCTCACATACCCTTGCACAGTAAAACAGCTATCACATCCATAGTTATCTACTATTCCTTCAACACACGACTCGATACCATAATACACCACGTTCATCCACATTGCTTCATATCACCAAATGTGCCTCCTCAAACCATCACCAAGTCCATATACTCTTCTTACACGAAGTACTCGACCAAAATGATTCATATATTTCTCACCCGAAGTACTTAGCCATAATAATTCACCCATCACACATCGAAATCCGAAACATTTCTAGACATACACCACTAGTCATAGAGTCCCCCATCAAAGATCTAAAGTCACCTAGTCAAAGTATAACATCATCGCTTCACTTACAAAAACCACTCATTGCAAATCCATAAATCTCAAATCAGACATCAAATGAGCGCAGAATCTACCATGGAATGATCCCCTAAGCCCCCATTAAGATTCACTCAGATTTAGGCCTTGCCATAGTAGTTAGTACCGACCACTCAAGAGTGGTATTCGCCACCACAATTGCTAGTATTCGCCACCACATTTCTAGACATACACCACTAGTCATAGAGTCCCCCATCAAAGATCTGTATTCACCTAGTCAAAGTATAACGTCATCGCTTCACTTACAAAAACCACTCATTGCAAATCCATAAATCTCAAATCAGACATCAAATGAGCGCAGAATCTACCATGGAATGATCCCCTAAGCCCCCATTAAGATTCACTCAGATTTAGGCCTTGCCATAGTGGTTAGTACCGACCACTCAAGGTCTACCTACTAGATCATGGCTCAACCCTACCAACTCACTTGGTAACTAGATATTAATCGTCTAATATATCAATATACCATAAATAGAAACCATACCTCGGAAGTGATTCCCTTCCCATTCCCATTCATCGATGGAGTAGTTAACGAAGTAGGATGACAGTTAATGCATAAGTGACACGTCCTATCCATTCTCTATAGCACTAAATAGTCCTTTATGTGTCCAGTCCTATCACAATTGAAGCCTTTCCTCTCCCTACTATTTGGGGCCTTACCATTCTTAATAAGATGACCCCTCTCATTACAGTTAAAGCACATCGACTCCCACTTGACTTTCTTTAAGTTATCTTCTTCCTAAGACTGCTACTTTTTGTTGTTGTTCCATTTCCTCTTGCCTCCCGCGCTCACTTACGGCTTCTTGTCTTCTTTAGAAACAACAATTTTAGCTTTTGGCTTTGGGTATAGATTCTCTTGCCTCAAAGCCCTCTCCACGACATTCTCGAAGGTCTCATTATTATGGCTAACCATCCCGTCTCCTAAATATTCGTTTAGGTAGACTATGAACTTCTCATTCTCTTTAATTGGGTGTCAACAAATGAAAAATCATACTTTGAAAACATGTCGTACTTGGCCATAAAATCAGAAAAAATCTTCACTCCCAGTTTCAACTAAGTAAACCTCTTAAAAAATATCGACTTCTGGAAGGTCGGTATGAACTTCACCTCAAATCTGGCTTTGAATTGGTCCTGTTAACAAGATTTCTTGTCAACACCCCAAAGTAATATTGAGAAAGATTGATAATCTTTTGCATGAACAGTGAGTGAAATTTCCTTGAGAATTGCCTTGAAACTTAGCTTTATTTACGAGTAATTATTGATTCTGACCTTTCGACGTCATCAAAAGGTTTTTCCTTTAAATTGAATAACCTTCTGACCTTGTTGAGCTTGTTTGAGATACTTACAAAGGTTTACCTTTCGATTAGGTCAAGATTCACTGGGATAAGCCCTTAAAGTTAGGCTCCAATCTTGTCGAAGGGTTTGTTAGTGGCTTTCCTTAGATATAAGCCAGAAATGACATACCCTAACAGATATGAAGCAGGTTTCGACCTTGTCGAAAGGTTAGGTCACTTATATGAAGTAGGATTCAACCTTATTGATAGGTTTAAGCTTTAGAGTTAATCACTTTGGAAGGTTACAGTGTATGTTTGAACCAATTGTATTGTTAACCTAGTTGAAAGGTTCAGACCGGAAGGTTAATAGCTTCAAAAGGTTACATTATTACTTGTAACAGTAGTGTTGTCGACCTTGTCGACAAGAGCCTTTTGATGAGTTTTGAACCTCAAAATAGGAGTTAAGCCAACAAAAGTTTAAGCAAACAATAAAATAATTGATAAAGTTTAGGACTTCCCTCTTTATCCAAGAAAAAGCCTCATTTAATTAAATCCCAAAATTAGCACACAATTAGGGTTACGATATCTTGATTAAGAAGATACAAAACTAGAATGAGAAAGTTTGGATCCCTAAAACATGACCCCTTGGGTCTTATTTATATATGCAGGCGGCCACCCTTTCGACTCCATGCTCTTGACTTGGTCAAAAGGTCCCCCTTTTATATGTAGCTATAAACCTTTCGACTTTGTCGAAAGGTTTTCCTTTCTTCTGCTATTATGGACCTTTCGACATTGTCGAAAGGTTTGCTTGTCTTTTTGCCTTCATGAACCTTTCGACTATGTCGAAGGGTTTGCCTTCCATAAACTGTTGTGAACCTTTCGACATTGTTGGAAGGTTGCTCTCCTCCTGGTTGTTGTGAACCTTTCGACCTTGTCGGAAGGTTTCTCTTCACTTGTTTGTTGTCGAGAGCTATGCTTCCCTTCAATGGTTTCGAAAGGTTGTCTTCCATTCTTTGCTGACTTATGAATGTTGCTTTCTTCATAAACCTTTCGACATTGATGAAAGGTATCCTGGATGTGTTTCAACCGGTTCAAAAGGCTTGCTATGCTTTCGAAAAGGTTACTATGGAGTTGCTCACACTTGCTTTGACTTCTTCATCCTCTTCGAAAGGTAAGGACTCCTTGGACACCGAGAGAGGGAAACTTTCGACTCCTTCGAAAGGATTGGGACTATGCCCTTTTTTCTTTGTCTTTGTTGAAAGACCATTCGACTTGGTCGAAAGGTAGATTTTTTGTGTAATAACCTTCGACCTCGTAGAAAGCTCCTTGTCGGAAGCTATGATTAACCAGACTATCTTGATGCTTTCTGATCTTTTCCAATTCTCTTTTATTCCTCCTTTCACACTTTTATTCTTGAGAATATTTTATGGATAACATTTAGCCCGCCTTATATGAAAGAAGCTTTTGTTCTTTAGGACAAAACTCCAATGAACTTCCTTCTCTACTTTCTGCAAAATAGATTATAACTTCTATTAAAGTTGTAACTTTGTTACGAAATCTTAACAAGTAATCTTTAAATTTATGAAGCTAATATTCAAGATGTCATTAGGGTAATATTATCAAATAAAATGCTTTGTAATGACCATAATTGTACTTCCTTAAGAATGTGGAGTAATATCACCTGATTTGCATATATTGGTTCAATAAATGAACCTTTTATGAAAGTCTATTACATATCCTTGATTTTTTCTTTCTCGAGTTAATCCTTTTCAACCTGTGAAAATCAATTTCATGCTAATTGGTACTTTTCCTTTTCCCTCTAAGTTTCCTTTATTTTCTACCTTAAACCATTGATCAATAACTCTTATTTAGTGAAAAAGTAGAAAGTAGTTTCATAATGATTCCATTTGGTGTCATGAAGATCTCGTATTGGAATTAAATTTTAAATTCAATGGAAAATTCACAAATCATCATAAAATTCAATAGCAGAATATAGAATTTATAAAGTTAGGAATCTAGTAAAAGTCCTATTAGGAAATCAGAGATGTGAAACTCAAAAATTATCATCAAAATCCACAAAGAAATTTTAAAGTCCATGAAATTGGTCAATTGACAAAAGATCATTCAAAATTCAATGACAAAATAAAGCATAGAAAATCCATAAATGATCAGGGAAACTCACAATGAAGCTTCAGAATTCATTCGATTAGAAATCTAAATAGTGATCATCCAAAACCTCAATAAGGGCAATAGAAATTTGAAATTCGCGAATCATGATGAAAATGATTAAGGAAACACCATATTTTTAAAATCAGAGACCTAAAAATCCAAGTAACGGTGGGGAATAGAAAAATATAAATTCTCATTAAAATCCAAAGGAAAATGTGAGTCTCAACAAATCAGAAAACAAATAGAAAACCATCCAAATTCTGCTATAGGAGTATAGAGAACTAGATTCGTGAATTATTACAAAGACCAACAAGGAAATTCTAAATCCACTATATCAAATGTCCAATAAGAAATTATCCCTAATCCATTTAGAATGCAAAATTCAAAAAATCACCATAAAGATTCACAAGGAAATCTCGAAATTCATTAGATCAGAAATCTTATAAAGGATTATCGAACACCCAATAAAGAAATCAGAAATTTATAATCACCATGAAAATCGTTAAGTAATTTCACAATTCATCAATCCAAAACCCAAATAAAGATCATCCAAAAATTCCAATAGGAAAATTAGAAATACGAAATTCATCAATCATTAAAAAAAATCTGTAGGGAAGTTTAAATTCCATTAAATCGGGGAATTAAAAATCGAAGAATCAAAAATATGATCTGAAACCAATCCACTCTTATTCAAAATCAAAAGATCAATGAAAAATTCATAAATTATCATGGAAAATCAATAAAGGGGAACCAGGAAATCATGAAATCATGAAACAAATGATCAGTAGGAAATCGTCATGAAAATTCAATGGGAAATTGTAACACGTAAAATTCACGAATCATCATAGAAATCAATAGGGAAATTCATTAAACTAATACTTCAGCAAGAAATCACCACAGTGATCTAATAAAGAAATCATGAATCCAAAATCAACAAATCATCATAAAAGTTAATGGGAAACCCATAAATTACCATAGAAACTCTCCAAATGAGTTAAGAAATTAGGAACTCAATAAACAAACGAATGATGGCAAATCATCATGAAAATTCATGTATATAAAATTCATAAACCATTTCGAAAGTTAATGAAGGAATTAGAAGAACTTGAAATTAGGAATTCAATATGAAGCCTTTATAGAAATTCTCCAATGAAATCGATAAATCATCATGAAGTCAATGTAGGAGTTTAAGATTGACCAAATCCAAAAATGGAATTTTAGGCAAAGAAATTAGAAGTCTAAGAAACCAAGAATTTAACCAAACTTTTTCTAAGATCTTATCTGAAAAATAGATTACTAGAAACTAATCGAGCATTGAAATTAGAAACTTATCAGGTCATAGTAATTCAGTAAATCCAAACAACAAACTCCTAGACCTATGGGTTAGTAAAGTTTTTTATATATATTAGAGTTGGGTCCCATTTGCAAAGCATTCTGATTAATTTGAATATTTGTTCCTTATATACTTATAGAGTTTCTTTTGTTCTAAGGGATCACCCTATTTCAAGGGACTCGGTTGCGGTTTACTCAATCCATCCTTAGAGTGTGCTCTCTATTATCTTTGGCGGTAACTTGTTGTTTATTCCATTCTTTTGACTTTTGTATATATTTTATCCTTTGATACCATGCTAGGGATCTCTTTTGTCCCTTTTCCTGTCTCATGTCATCTCTTAGGATGTAGATTTCTTAGTCCTTCGATATAGTAATTATTTCCCAAGCAATAAATGTTCTGATTCGCTAATTCATATCTTATCTCTTTTGGATAGATTCTGGACTCTTTGTTTGCTTTTGATTGTAGCGTTGGACATCTTTGTCCTGTTGTCTCTATATATATCCTTCTTTAGGATTTCAACTTTGTCCCAATTGATAGATAAATTTCTTTTTGTAACCCTCTATTCTCTTGATTTTTAACTTTCGCCTTGAGTTATAGACGCTTTCACCTTTTATTCTTTTATTCGGAGCCCCCACTGGGCTGGAACGTCTTAGTCCACTCTTTGATGTGCCTCTCTCTGGGCTTGGACATCTTAGTCCATTGTTTGATGAGCCTCTCTTTGGGCTTCCCTTGTTTCAAAGGGATGTTTATTTAGCTGACCTTCCTCTAGAATGCCGCTGATGTTAGCACCAAAATTGGTCACTAACCTCGTAGAGAAATATTGTGTAGAGATATAAGTGATGAAGATCAATTAAACAAGGAAGAATATGCTAATTTAAATGCAGAAAGTAAGAACACCGGATTTATAGTGGTTCAGCGTAATTGCCAACGTCCACTTTGAGGTTAAACTTTATTGCTCTTCTTAATGATTGATTACAGATACAATCCATAGATCAAATGCTTGAATACAATTGCTAAGTAAAGAAGATGAGTCTTGAAAATGGCAGAGTCTCCCCAGTGTTCCCAAAAAAAGGTCCCTTTTCACTGTGCCCATGCCCCTCTATTTATAGACAAATATGGGTTGGACTTCCTAGGTGGGCTTGGCAGCTGAATAATTCGGTCCAGATAGACTGGTCCATGTGTGCCGAACCAATCAGGCCGAACAGTTGGGTGTCGAACCACTCTCCTCATGCCGAACGAGGCGCTAGCTTTGTGGGAAGAGTAGGACGAATAGCCATCGAAGTCGAACATGCCTCCTGGCCGAGCGAAGTATCTGGCCGAACGTGTCTTCTGGCCGAACAAAGCCCTTGGGCGAACGATGTCTCTGGCCGAACGATGCCTCTGGCCGAACGTTGCCTAATGCCGAGCGCTCCTGGATGCCGAGTACCCCTGGATGCCGAGTACTCCTAGATGCCGAGTACTCCAAGATGCCTAGTACTCCTAGATGCTGAGTACTCCAAGATGCCGGGTACTCCTAGGTGCCGAACACTCAGTTGCCTGGCCAAATCTCCAGGAAACAGGTGCTACCCTGACCATCCCCTAAGAGGTAGTTTTGACGTTAGGGGTTCTATCTCTCCCTCTAGGAGATGCTACGGAATAGTGTCGTAGGCTTATGTCCCTCCCTCTAAGAGGTGCCACGGAATAACGTCATGGGCTTATGTCCCTCCCTCTATGAGGTGCTACGAAATAACATCGTAGGCTTGAGTATTTATATATGAGAATAATTTTTGACCAATTAAAATGGAGTCTCCTTTGAAAGAAAGAATTTGGTACTTAAACCCTTCTAATATATTAAAGGGCTATCTTTTGGAAAATAGTTTGGACTCATGAATCCTTTTGATAAAAAAAAATTTTGTAGTCTTTTACAAGAACTTTATTGCTGTTCTAAAAATGGAGACATGAATCTCAAATGATTGACTAGGTGGTCATGATTCATGAACCAACAGCCTTTTAGTCGAGAATAGGTTCTCTAGTTTGAGTTCCAATAAACTTTTTATTCTTTCAAAATCTTTCTTGAAAAAGTATGAATAGGCTTCCCTCCGCCCATAATTTTGGTAAACTTTGAAATATTGAAATGGTTCAGTTTTGCAGTGTTTTTATGTGCACTTATTAATGCTATATAATATTTCAAATAGGTTGCATAAATCTGCTTTTGGAATAAATAAGTATTTGTTTTTTCCAAGGCCACGGGGTAACTGAAAATAATTTTCTTAAATGGATATAATTTGAGAAATTTTCGTTTTGAAATCATTTGCTAAAAAATATATTTGGTATATATGGATTTTATCCTAAATTGGTATTGAGTTTGGTAGTGATTCAACATTTCTTGTAAGGAAGGCCTGGCATTTTGTTGACCGAAATATTGAAGGCTTCGGTTTGATTTTGTTTTTACCGTAATAGTACTCAAATTTTAATCAGTAAATAACAATGCAAATTCAAGTATGAATGGAAATACAAATCAAGTTAAAAAGCCATGAAAAAGAAAGGAGAGAGTTCATAGTTGAATTGATATCGCGAGTTCTCATGATTTGATAGAGATTCGCATTTAGTGGTTGCTCAGTTTCTTTCCTCTTAGCTCAAACAAGATGTCCTTCAGGTTCCTTTGACAAATTCTCACAAGAACCCTGCCCTGATCATGCCTTGTATTTTCTCTGATAGGACACGACATTCATCGGTTTCATGTCCATTTGCTTTATGGTATAAGCAATAGCTTCCACCTTTATTTGGCTCTGGGGCACTTTGAATTTTTTGTGATGTAGCAAAATTCTCATTTCTTTTCATCTTAGAGAATATGTAAGAGAGAGTTTTGTTCAGGACTGCACAATTTATTTTAGAACTCTTTCTTCGACTTCCCTTCGGGTTTTCACTTTCTCTTGGCTTCTTGTCAAAGCGCTTGAGATCAGATTTCTCTTCCTTGGATTCTCGGTGGAATTCTTTCTTAGTATGGTGCATCTCGTCCAATTGAATAAACTTCTCAGCCAAGAGAAAGAAATATTGCAGATCTTTACACCCATTGATATAAAGGTCTTTCCAAAATGGAGTTTGTTTAATTAACCCTAATCGGACTACCATAAGCTTTTCTCTATCTGTTGTACTTTCTGCTCTTAATGCTTCTGCGCTAAATATGTTCAAATATTCGCCAAGTAGCTCCCTGGCTTCTGTTTGATGGTTGCAAGCAAGCTAAAGACCATAGTTGTATCTTTGAATATAGAAAATTGAGCCACGAAGTCGTAAGTAAATTGTTCCCAAGAATCGATGGTTTCTATTCGGTAACTCCTATACCATTTAATAGCTACTCCTTGGAAAGTAACGGGAAAAAGTTTACAGTGAACTGGCTCTGGAGCATTGTATAAGTTCATCCAATTTTCAAAGACGACAAGATGGTCATCTGGATCAGTTGTTCCATCATATTTTAGTGAAGGTATTTGGATGAGTGGATGGAGATTTGTCGGCTTTATTTCTTCGGAAAAGGGAGCTTTTTGTAGGATAACATATTCTTCAGGATCATAAACTTCTCTTTCTTTAATTGCATTTACCATTATATGGTGTGGGTTGTCATCTTGGTTGGTCTCAATTCTATGACTACTCCTGTCGTCCTCTTGGATAAAGCTATTCGATTGTTCAAGTGATTTACTTACTTGACTATCTCGGTTTAACCCTTGGCCTTCTATCTCAGTTGGAGGTAGCACTTCATCCTTCCTTTCCATAATCTTTGTCGACTCCCAGGTTGGATCTCTTTATGAATACTCCTTTATTACCATCTTTTGTGGCCGTTGATTCTGAACCTTGATCACATTGCTTTACAATTTTGTTAGGGTTGAAGGTTGCACTACTCCTATTTTGCTTATATTAGGATTTGAGACCATGTGACCGTTAAAGGTTAACTCCGATGTTGCCTCTTCGTTTGGATTGTTGCTACTACTTTTAGCTTTCCATACTCCTCTTTTAGCCAAGGCTCTTTATATAATTGATCGGGGATGAAAGTTATTGGAGATCGGAGGTTCGGCCATCCTTCTAGCGCCAAAATGTTAACAAGATTTCTTGTCAACACCCCAAAGTAATATTGAGATAGATTGATAATCTTTTGTAAGAATAGTGAGCGAAATTCCCTTGAGAATTGCCCTGAAACTCAGCTTTGTTTATAAGTAATTCTTGATTCTGACCTTTCGACGTCGTCGAAAGGTTTTGTCTTTGAATTGAATAACCTTCCGAACTTGCTAAGCTTGTTTGAGATACTTACAAAGATTTACCTTTCGATTAGGTCAAGATTCACTAGGATAAGCCCTTAAAGGTAGGCTCCAATATTGTTGAAGGGTTTGGTAGTGGCTTTCCTTGTATTTAAGCCGGAAATGACATACCCTAGCAGATATGAAGCAGGTTTCGACCTTGTTGAAAGGTTATGTCACTTATATGAAGTAGGATTCAACCTTGTCGAAAGGTTTAAGCCTTAGAGTTAATCACTTCGGAAGGTTACAGTGGATGTTTGAAACAGTTGTATTGTTAACCTTGTCGAATGGTTCGGACCGGAAGGTTAATAGCTTCAAAAGGTTACTTTAGTTACTTGTAACAGAAGTGTTGTTGACCTTTTCGACAAGAACCTTTCGATGAGTTTTAAACCTGAAAATAGGAGTTAAGACAACAAAAGTTTAAGCAAACAACAAAATAATTGATAAAGTTTTGGACTTCCCTCTTTATCCAAGAAAAAGCCTCATTTCATTAAATCTCCAAATTAGCACATAGTTAGAGTTACAATATCTTGATTAAGAAGATACAAAACTAGAATGAGAAAGTTCGGATCCCTAAAACATGATCCCTTATTTATAGATGCAGGCGGCCACCCTTTCGACTCCATGCTCTTGACTAGGTCGGAAGGTCCCCCTTTTATATGCAGCTTTGAACCTTTGGACTTTGTCGAAAGGTTCGCCTTTCTTCTGCTATTATGGACCTTTCGACATTGTCGAAAGGTTTGCTTGTCTTTTTGCCTTCATGAACCTTTCGACTTTGTGGAAGGGTTTTCCTTCCATAAACTGCTGTGAACCTTTCGAACTTGTCGGAAGGTTGCTCTCCTCTTGATTGTTGTGAACCTTTCGACCTCGTCGTCGGAAGGTTGCTGTTCACTTGTTTGTCGTCGAGAGCTATGCTTCCCTTCAATGTTGTCGAAAGGTTGTCTTCCATTCTTTACTAACTTATGAATGTTGCTTTCTTCATAAACCTTTCGACATTGCCGAAAGGTACCTGGATGTGTTTCAAATGGTTCGAAAGGGTTGTTATGCTTTCGAAAAGGTCACTATGGAGTTGCTCACACTTGCTTTGACTTCTTCATCCTCTTCGAAAGGTAAGAACTCCTTGGACACCGAGAGACGAAACCTTTAGACTCCTTCAAAAGGTTTGGGACTATGCCCTTTTTTCTTTGTTTTTGTTGAAAGACCTTTCGACTTAGTCGAAAGGTAGATTTTTGGTGTAACAACCTTCGACCTCGCCGAAAGCTCCTTGTCAGAAGCTATGATTAACCAAACCATCTTGATGCTTTCTAATCTTTTCCAATTCTCTTGGGTTCCTTCTTTCATACTTTTATTCCTGAGAATATTTTATGGATAACAGGTCCCAAGTAAAGTGACCCTCGTAAGTAGCAATCTACATCGCATTCCACCATTTCCTTGCCTTTGCTTAGATCTTTTGAGAATACAACTTCTTTTTAATAGTATCCTCTGACTCCATATTCTCAAAGATCCTCTCACAAGTATGAGTCAATCTTGCACTTCAATGGAAGACTCCATTCCAAGGAAACATTTAACCCTCAGACTCACAACTCTTTATTCAACTTGGCAAAAATCGACCATAGGAGCTTGCACCTGAGCACCCGTACCAATAATAGTTGGGGCAACACATTGGGTATTTTGTATCATGTTCCTCACCACCTCGGTGAACATGGTCAGCAAAACGGGGTTAGCTGCTTTCGAGTCGGCTCCCTTCACTCCGAAAATAGAGTTTCTACCAACACTCCTTATATACCAGCTCTTTCTTAAAATCTATAATAAGAATGACTACTCTCTCATAAAGGTAAACTACATTAATGGTAATCATGTATGCAATATGAATTATCCTATATACACACACATTGCTAATATATAGTTTGGAAAACCAAAATATATGACAATTACAACATCTCCTATATTGCTTGATCCATCCTAAAGTGATAACTTATATTGTATCTCTGACAGATCATGATATCGCTTAGGTTAAATATACAACCTAAGCTCTGATACCAAATGTGACAACTTCCCTAACACCTAAGAACTCAATATAACCTGTACACTACATTGCAATGATACCCAGCCTATGCAGGATGATTGCCAAGGTTAAAATACTCAAACTCCAAATGATAAACCTATTATATATCTAACAATGCAGGGATAAAATATAATAATAAACACAAATACAAAACATGCGAGACAGTAATAACTAAAGTGAACCACATAATCAGAAAATGCAGCCTTACCAAGATCATACATAGATCAAAGAGTTTATACATCGAATAGTAAACCCAATTATTGTCACTATTTTAACCATAAAATTCACTCAAGAATAAAGGCATGAAAGAAGGCTTATAAAAAGTGATTGGCCCCACAAAAATTCAAGACAAGGGTTTCGCCATAATCCAAAAACAGTGTTTTGAAGACATTGTGATAGCTTTCGAAGAGGTTAGGAAGAAGTCGCAAGCAACTGATGCACCTACAAGTGTCCCGTGAAATAAGGGCTTTCGAAAGGGTGGAAAAGAAGGTAAAGCTACCCTTCCGCCTTAGCTAGACCTTTCGACATAGATAATCCATATATATTTAAAAGCCTAATAAGGATATGAAACCCCTTTCAAAGGTATTGGACAACGGGATCAAACGCAAGAGCTAAACCCTACAAAGAATTTGGTTTCGCTAGTGTCAACCTTCCACTTAAAGACATTTGTCAATGGGCACCTTTTGGCAGCAAGAATAAGCCTTTCAAAATGATTAGAACCTTTCAAAAGCATAAAGAAGACTCTACCTGAAGCCAAATAACCTTTCGCAATGATCTAGTCCTCACCAACTAATCCTTTTGAAACTATACAAAAGCTGAACTCATCTCTTACGTGCAACAGCATAGCAACACAAAGTGGAGAGTGCACCTACCCCCCTTTCGATGAAGTTGAAAGTAATTAAGTTCTTTTTAAAAAGAAAAGTAGAAGGGTGCGTAAACTATAGCAACAACAAAAGGTTTTTAAGTTAATCCTTTCGACCGGGTCGAAAGGTCTGATTCGAAAGGTTTAAAGCGAAAGAGTGAACGATAAAGGTTAGGAAGAAGGCCTTTCCACTGCGTCGAAAGGATGCACACAAAAAGGTTGAAAGAAGGCCTTTCGACTGAAGCGAAAGGATGGGCGCGAAAGGGGTCGACCTACACCTATAAATACGACCCTAGAGTCCGAGTTTTGGGGATCAAATTTTGGAATTCTAAATTCATTCTCTCATTTCATAGAAAAGCAAATCTTTGTAGCCCTAAATCAATTTGGGGAAAAACTTTCTTACTTGTAACTCTATTTGGATAAATGCAATAAGAGGAACCACATCGATTCAATATAGATGTTGAATATGAGAAAGATCATTTCGGCCATTAGCTTGACTAATGAGCAATTGCACATGATGCTTACTTATTTTTTTAATTCGTATTTGACTTATGCGATGCAATGGGATCAACTTAGACAATGTGTATTCGAATCATATTATCATTTGTGTCTCATGATATCAAATGTTAAATTAAGATGATGATATGTTTCGATATTAATAAGTTCATGAAACTTATAGTGTCCGAGATGTTATTTCATTGCATATTGAATACAGAACTTTTATATTGTACTTCGAGTCCACTTTGAACGAGTAAACACCCTTTCGACCTGATCGAAAGGGACGTTTTGAAGGGGACTCGATGCATGAATACTAAGTAATACTAGTTGGTTGGATATCTTCGAAAGAAGTACTTATATTTCAAAACATATAACCCTTTCAAAGGAGTTCCTTCCATAATAGCAGAAATAATACCGTCGAGAGTAAATTTTTCTTTTAGGCGCAAAATGGTCCTTTTGACACAATCAAAAGGGAAAAATGACTGATGTCTTTCTTTCCACTTAAAAGGAGATGCAAATGACTGTTTCGACCCACATGAAAGCGGTCATGAAGGAGATTCTCTCTCCATAACCTCCATTTTAAAGGGTTGATAGGCTTCTTAACTACAATTAACATTTTCATAAGCTCACCTTTTGAAGGCAATCCATCCTAGTCAACTCATTTGAAAGGGATTTCGAAGAGATTGGGCACTTTTAAAAAAATTCTTTTGAGGTGTTAACAACATTTCTTAGCTTTGGGATGCTGACAAGATTTCTTGTTAACATTTTTGGCCATAGAAGGAGGGCCCGAACCTTCGTCTTTGTGGTTCCCTTATAGACTAATTATGGACTGTTTAACTTGATGTAGGAAAATGAAATCTAAAAGGATAAGTTGAATGGACGAAGAGGTAATACATACCACAACATTGGAAGAAAATGTGACGCCCCACCTCTATACTCACGCTAATCAAGAACACTACTGGGTAATGTTGTCGACTAGCACGAAGAATAAGGCTGTTGAGGAGCGACCATCTGTGTAATTGCTTTGGGCGAGTACTGATATGTCGGATAAAATAACTTACATTTCATTTCAAGAGGAAATCCAACATATCAAATACAAACTCGAAGCTACCACATAGTGGCTATGAGGCCTTCGGAAACCAATATAGAAATAAACATAACACAAATCAGTCACAGACATTCATATCACAAAGGCGGAATCAGATATGAATATATCACATAAAAGTGTACATCAAAGTAGTGGTCAATCTAGATCCACTACGTCACAAAAGAATAGATACAAGTGCTAGAGAAAAGAATAATTATACATCAAGGAGTCTCTATCTCTAATGTATAATAACAAAAACTACAAAACTGTGTAGTTAGACAAAAGTCAGAAGATGATCCCTGATAAGGAGTCAAGCAGAAGCACCTGTAACATCTAGGTCTGACCCGAGTATTATTTAATAAGAGAATAATAAACGGATCAGTCTAGCTATAATTATTTTATATAAAATGAGAGATAAGAAGAGATATAACAAAAACGTATGATAACCATAATGTCAAACTGTGACAAATATACTTTAGACAACAACAAAATCATACAATATCTCAAGAATTTCAAAGCACCAAAAAGAATTTCATGTTCTTTATTTCATTCACCAAACCCCAAATATTGACAAACATATCATTACCAATCACAAAAAGAGGTGAAACACAAATTCTAGAAATCATCAACTAGAAATCCAAAAATCACAAAGGGGGGAGGCCTATCACAAACGGGAGCATTAAAACTCACCAACACGTGTATCACAAGCGGAACGCTATTCCATGGTCACTAACCATAAATTTTGAGTAGAAGCTCCACAAACGGTCCGAAGACCACGGGTTGCTACCCCACCAAATTTGGGCCGAAGTTCCACAAACAGGGTTTTTAATCCCCACACAAACCAATAGACATCGCACATCGCTAGTATAAATCACAAAATGATCATCATCGATAAATAAAAGTGTGAATTACACTAAGCCAGTACATATAAGAGTTTAGCTTTATGTCCCATAACCACTAGCTTAACTTAAATATTTACGAACAAATTGTAGATTTCCACTCGAAAATTGTCTCAAGAGTTCAGTCGAACAAGTCCAAGAATTAACCGACGAAGTAAACGCAAGCATTTCATACCACTTGTTTTACTAAGCCGTTTAATTAGATTTCTCATACGAATGAGGTAAAGGTTTGTATATACTAATAGATTGGAAAATGGTTTATAAACGAGATTTGTTATTAAAATAGAGTTGGAATCCTTTTAATGAAAGAGTTTGAGTATTTACTACTAGTATTGAAACCTTTGCATTTTAAAGTGACAAATCAAAGAAATGATTGTAGAAACAATCAATCACCCAAAATCCACATTCAACGACGTGAATTAACACCATAAAAATCGATACCGAATCCATTAAAATGGATATTCCCAAAAATCCCGATAAAGAAGTCATCAAAGTTGATATAAAAGATAACAACAAATCGGATCAACACGAATCAATTAAAATGTGAAACCCACATAAAATAGGCAAATTGGGCCGAGACAAGTAGATTCAGACGTCTGAAATGAATAATTCAGACGTCTAAACCTGAAGCTCTGGGCAATATTTTGCCCAGGCCAATAATGGAAAAATCATATCAGAAGCGATCGGATGAGTGACAATTGCTAGGGGTTGACGCCAAACGACTACCCAACCTTAAAGACTCAACAATACACTCCGACCAACATGTCCAAACATCCATATAATGATTTTTCATAGATTTTGACTTCAAACGCCAAAAATTGGAATATTCACCAAACCAATTAAATTCAAAATCAAATGGACAAGGATTATATGTTAGGAATTGCTACCTAACACTATCAAAGATATAGACGTAGATGTGAGTTCAAAAACTCACCTTTAAACCCAAAAACGATGAAGGAGAAGCTTGAAAGCAAAGGAAGATCAACCACTCTTCAACTTTAACTCTAGAAACTTCAATCTAAGACTAGAAGCAATAATTTCTCAAATTAGGTTATAGGAAATTTCTAAAATTGGAGAGAGATTGAGAAGGAGAAGAAGAAGGAGATGCTCACCTAAGCTTCTCTTTGAATTTTGGAGCTAGAACTTGAATTTGCAAAGAAGATTAGGGCTTAGGAATTCTAATTCATTTTCTCTTCCCCCATTTTTCTAAAGCTTGAGTGTTAGGAAATATTATGAAGGAGTGAAGAGGAGTGGTGGAGTTGGGTTGATATGTTGGGTTAATAGGCTGAAACCCCAAACCCAAAGCCCTATTTGAAAACTTCAAGATTTTACCCAACTCAAAACATATCGAATTTTATACTCAAAAAGGTCGCAAACACCATTTTGGAATCAATGGAAGTGGTCCCGAGTCCAAATTGTTAAATCTCAATTTCATCCTACATTCAAACGTCTGATATTTCCAATTCAGACGTCTAAATCCGGAAAAACAGATGTTGTCTAGTACAATATTCAAACGTCTGAATCGTTTATTTCAAACGTCTGAAAATGGAAATTTTAGCCTATTTCCTTTCTGGATTGACTCGAACAATTTCAGACATCTGAACGACCCAGTTCAGATGTCTGAATTTCTGTTTGAATGTGTTTTCAAATAGGTTCTTCCAAATAGCACTATCCACATAGACTTTTCACTAATTCGACTGTTCTTCTACGAATAGTGACTTTTTCGGACTAAACTCCGACTAACGATGCGATATTTAAATAAAACATTTAAGTATACAATCGTAAAATATGCGGGTTGTTACAGACTCCCCTCTTTAAAGAAATTGCGTCCTCTCAATAATAAAGAAGAAATCAAAGGGTAAAAACTATAAAAGCATATCAATACAAAGAGAAGAAAATTTGAAATAAGAAGTTCACCTTAACGAGCACGAGAGAGTAAGTCCGGATGTGTTCGCTCGACGAATTCTCTAGATTCCCAAGAGCAATCCTTAGGATTTGAGGACCATTGAACTTTCACAAGAGGAACATCTTTATTTCGAAGGCATTTAACCACCGAAGCAATGATACAGATAGGATGTTGTTCATAAGTCAAGTTAGGCGAAACTTCAATTTCTTCAATAACACCGGGCTCAAGAACAGAATCGGAATCTCGAAGGCATTTCCGTAATTGAGAGACGTGGAATACGTCATGAATAACGGAAAATTGAGCTGGTAATAAAAGGCGATAAGCCATGGAACCATTGCGTTCAGTGATGGGAAATGGGCTAATATATCGAGGTGCTAATTTTCCCGATCGACTAAAACGCACAACACTCTTCATAGGTGAAACACGAATAAACACAAAATCTCCCACAGAAAATTCTAATTTCCTTCTTTGATTATCGTCATAGGATTTTTGTCTACTTTGAGCTTCTTTAATCCTATGACGAATAAGATCAATCTTTTTTGTGGCATCCCGAATAAAATCTGGACCTAAAACCAGCTTCTCACCGGCTTCAAGCCAACACGAAGGAGATCGGCATGGGCTTCCGTATAGTGCCTCGAAAGGTGCCATACCAATACTAGATTGGAAGCTATTATTGTAGGAAAATTCAACAAGAGAAATATGATCTTCCCAACTTCCACCAAAATCAAGAACACATGCACGAAGAAGATCTTCAAGAGATTGATTCACACGCTCGGTTTGTCCATCGGACTGAGGATGATAAGCGGTGCTAAAATTAAGCTTTGTTCCCAAAGCTTTTTGAAGACCTTTCCAAAACCCAATAGTAAACAATGGATCACGATCGCTAACAATAGAAGTAGGAACTCCATGCAATCTAACAATTTCCTAGACAAAGAGTTTAGCCAAAATAGGTACGGTCCGATTGGACCGAACGGGAAGAAAATGAGTGGATTTTTTAAGTCTATCTACTATCACCCATAGGCTATCATGGCTCGAACAAGAACGGGGAAGACCGTCAATAAAATCCAATTGATCCCACTTCCATATTGAAATTTCCAAAGGTTGCAATAACCCACTGGGCCTTTGATGCTCGGCCTGTACGAGTTGGCAAGTCATGCAACGCTTAATAAAGTTAGCAATATCAGATTTCATTCCATCCCAATAATAAAGTCGCTTCATATCCGCGTACATTTTACTACTACCGGGATGAATGGTAAATTTAGAAAGATGAGAATCTTCTAATATATCTTTACGAAGATCAATAATATTTGGCACAATAAGTCTACCAAATTTTCGAATACTGCCTCGAGCATCAATATTAAATTCTTTCAAACCTTCAATATCAATTTTATCCCTACAACTCTGGCCAAGAGGAACCAATTCGAGATCATGCTTTTGAGCTTCAAGAATGCGGTCTAAAAGAGAAGGATGAGCCTCAAGGCTACAGAAAACAAGAGATGAACATAAATCGGATTCACGATCTCGAATCACATAAGTGGACAAAGTCTCGAGATCATTCCATTTAGATACCATCATGGAAACAGCCGCTTGTTGCTTACGAATAAGGGAATCGGCAACACGATTCCCCTTCCTGGGAGTATAAAGAATCAAGATCATAAGATGCAAGAAACTCGAGCCAACATTGTTGACGCAAGTTAAGTTCCTTTTGAGAAAAGAAATACTTCAAAGATTTGTGATCAGTGTAGAGAACAAATTTCTCTCCCAAAAAATAATGACGCCAAATTCTAAGGGCTAAAACAATAGCCGCGAGCTCTAAATCATGAGTGGCATATCTAGTCTCGGCAGGTTTTATTGGCCTAGAAGCATAAGCAATAACACGTTCCCTTTACATGAGAACGACATCCAAACCCACACGACTAGCATCGGTATAAACAATAAAATCTTGGTTCCTATCGGGAATCATAAGAATAAGAGCATCGAAAAGGAGTTCTTTTAATTATTGAAATGAAGCTTCACATTTGTCTGACCAAATGTATTTAACTCCCTTCTTTTTCAAATTAGTAAGAGGTACATAAATCTTAGAAAAGTCTTTTATGAACCGACGGTAATAGCCCGCCAATCCGAGAAAGCTACGAATTTCCATCACACTCTTCGGTCTCTTCCAATTTTGAATCACTTCAATCTTTGAAGGATCCACGGAAATTCCGGATTCAGAAATAATATGCCCCAGAAATTTCACACGCGATTGCCAAAAGTGGCATTTAGAAAAAATTTCTTTCAATTAGTTGCTCCTAAGAGTTTCCAACACAATCTGAAGATGATTTTCATGCTCTTCCTCGGTTTTAGAATAAATAAGAAATCATCTATAAAGATATGAACAAATCGATCGAGGAAGTCTTTGAAAACTCGATTCATAAGGTCGACGAAATAAGCTAGAGCATTCGTCAAACCAAATGGCATAACAAGCCATTCATAAGATCCATAACGAGTACGGAACGATGTCAAAGGAATGTTATCCTCTGCAATACGGAGCTGATGAAAACCGGTTGCTAAGTCTAACTGTAAAAAGACTTTAGCACTACTAAGTTGATCGAATAGATCATCAATCCGAGGTAAGGGATATTTATTCTTGATGGTGAGATCATTAAGCTTGTGGTAGTCAATGCAAAACCTAAGTGTACCATCTGATTTCTTCACAAAAATGGCTAAAGCTCCCCATAGAGAGGAACTAGATTGAATAAATTGTTTTGCTTCCAATTCGGATAATTGCTTACACATCTCCTCATTTTCCTTATTGGACATACGATAAGGAGGACGAGTAATAGGTTGAGCTCCAGGGATTAGATTAATTCTGAAATCAATTGCTCGCTTAGGTGGTAATCCTAGAACGGGCTCAAATATGTCGGGAAATTCACGAACAATGTGAATGAGAGAAATAACATCTTCCTCATCATCATTATCGTCATCATGAGGATTTAGAGAGTACAAGGATGCTTTTGAATTGGAATCTGAATATTTAAGAACAAGAGAAATCTGCTTAACAGATTGATGATGTCGAAGATATATACTCCGCTCGGGACATAGGATATGGGCTTTATAACGGTTAAGCCAATCCATCCCCAAAATCATTTTGAAACCTAAATAACGCATAACATGCAAATCGGCACGGAAGGAGTAATCACCTAAAATAATTTTGACATCTTTACAAAGTGAACTCAGTGTTTCGGATCCATCGACCGGATTCGCAATTCTCAAAGAAGTCGTCAAGCCAATAACATTCAAAGACAAAGCATCAACAAGTTCTTTTGATATAAAAGAGTGAGATGCACCCGTATCAACAAGAACTCGAATAGGAAGATCACAAAATATAATAATGCCATCAAGGATAGAATGAGAAATACCTTGACCACGAGAAGTGTTAGCAGGGGCTTGTACAACATTAGCTTGCCCTCCTTCTTGCCTTGAAGTTTGGGACACGAAGATATTGTATGACCCAAACTCTTGCAATAGCGGCAAGAGAGAGACTTCGGGCACTTGTTTGCATAGTGGTCTTTAGAACCACAATTGTAACATTCTCCTCGACGAGAGGTAGGAGTATTTGCTACCGATGTTGCTTGCTTTCCCTTCTTGTTGGGATTAGGCTTGAATTTAAAAGGTCTCTTCTTGTTGATGTTTGGTTTGACCTCAGCATCACTATCTTTATCAGCCTCTTCGAGTCGAAGAGCAATATCAACAAGCTGATCAAAAGAAACTTCTAATTTCAGAAGTAATGGCTTTTTGAGGCTCTTGTTCAAGCCATACACAAATCTCTGATTTTTCTTCAATGGGGTATTAATATATTCGACCCCATATTTAGAGAGAGATTCAAAAGATGCAACGTAGTCGGTCATAGAAGATTCACCTTGAACAAGGTCAATGAAGCGTCGAGCTAGAGATACTTTTTCGGCTTCCGGCACAAATTTTAATTCGAACCATTCCTGGAATTGCTCCCAAGTAAGGTCCGCTTCAATAATTTGAGAGATCAAAAACTCGTACCAGTCTAATGCTCTTTCTTGGAGCATACTAGAAGCCACTTGGACTTGATGGAGACCAATAAGATTCATGCGAGAAAAGATGCGGTCACATGTTCGAAGCCAAGCCTGGACTTCCATAACGTTCTCGGAAACTTTGAATGGCTTTCCACCCAAACTGGTGTAATCACTGCACAAGCGTGCGAACCCAGATTTAGGATGGGTGGGCTCTGGAGTGGGTCCGATAGCTTGAGCATTCCTTACAAGATCTAGAAGTTGCTGAGCAGACATAAATACTCCATCCTGGTGATTGGCACTAGATTGACCGGCGCTGGGACGGCCAGGTCTAACCATTTCTCTTCTTTAAGAAAGAAAGAAAAGAGAAAAAAGGTTAATCTCAGAATGAATATCAAACAAACTCGATTGATAAAACAAGGCATCACAAAAGGAAATAGGATAGAACGGTACGAAGACTCGACTTAAATCCTATGACACAACTCTTAAGGGAGACTTAGGACAATGATCCTTGCTAGATTATTCTACATTGTTCCGAAGTTTGGCTCTGATACAAAGCCGTGACGCTCCACCTCTATACTCACGCTAGTCAAGAACACTACTGGGTAATGCTGTCGACTAGCACGAAGAATAAGGCTGTCGAGGAGCGACCATCTGTGTAATTGCTTTGGGCGAGTACCGATATGTCGGATAAAATAACTTACATTTCATTTCAAGAGGAAATCCAACATATCAAATACAAACTCGAAGCTACCACACAGTGGCTATGAGGCCTTCGGAAACCAATAGAGAAATAAACATAACACAAATCAGTCACAAACATTCATATCACAAAGGCGGAATCATATATGAATATATCACATAAAAGTGTACATCAAAGTAGTGGTCAATCTAGATCCACTACATCACAAAAGAATAGATACAAGTGCTAGAGAAAAGAATAATTATACATCAAGGAGTATCTATTTCTAATGTATAATAACAAAAACTACAAAACTTTGTATTTAGACAAAAGTCAGAAGATGATCCCTGATAAGGAGTCAAGCAGAAGCACCTGTAACATCTCGGTCTAACCCGGGTATTATTTAATAAGAAAATAATAAATGGATCAGTCTAGCTATAATTATCATATATAAAATGAGAAATAAGAAGAGATATAACAAAAACGTATGATAACCATAATGTCAAACTGTGACAAATATACTTTAGACAACAACAAAATCATATTATATCTCAAGAATCTCAAAGCACCAAAAAGAATGTCAGGTTCTTTATTTCATTCACCAAACCCCAAATATTGACAAACATATCATTGCCAATCACAAAAAGAGGTGAAACACAAATTCTAGAAATCATCAACTAGAAATCCAAAAATCACAAAGGGGGGAGGCCTATCACAAACGGGAGAATGAAAACTCACCAACACGTGTATCACAAACGGAACGCTATTCCATGGTCGCTAACCATAAATTTTTAGCCGAAGCTCCACAAACGGCCCGAAGACCATGGGTCGCTACCTCGCCAAATTTGAGCCGAAGCTCCACAAACGGAGTTTTTAATCCCCACACAAACAAATAGACATCGCACATCACTAGTCTAAATCACAAAATGATCATCATCGATCAATAAAAGTGTGAATTACACTAAGCCAGTAAATATAAGAGTTTAGCTTCATGTCCCATAACCACTAGCTTAACTTAAATATTGACGAACAAATTGAAGATTTCCACTCGAAAATTATCACAAGAGTTCAGTCAAACAAGTTCAAGAATTAACTGACGAAGTAAACGCAAGCGTTTCATACCACTCGTATTACTAATCCGTTTAATTAGATTTCTCATACGAATGAGGTAAAGGTTTGTATATACTAATAGTTTGGAAAATGGTTTTATAAACAAGATTTGTTATTAAAATAGAGTTGGAATCATTTTGATGAAAGCGTTTGAGTATTTACTACTAGTATTGAAACTTTTGCATTTTAAAGTGACAAATCAAAGAAATGATTGTAGAAACAATCAATCACCCAAAATCCACATTCAACAACGTGAATTAACACCATAAAAATCGATACTGAATCCATTAAAATTGATATTCCCAAAAATCCCGATAAAGAAGTCATCAAAGTCGATATAAAAGATAACAACAAATCGGATCAACACGAATCAATTAAAATTGGAAACCCACATAAAATAGGCAAATTGGGCCAAGACAAGCAGATTCAAACGTCTGAAATGAATAATTCAGACATCTGAACCTGAAGCTCTGGGCAATATTTTGCCCAGGCCAATAATGGCCAAATCATATCGGAAGCGATCAAATGAGTGACAATTGCTGGGGGTTGACGCCAAACGACTACCCAACCTTAAAGATTCACCAATACACTCCGACCAACATGTCCAAACATCCATATAATGATTTTTCATAGATTTTGACTTCAAATGCCAAAAATTGGAATATTCACCAAACCAATTCAATTAAAAATCAAATAGGCAAGGATTATATGTTAGGAATTGCTACCTAACACTATCAAAGATATAGACGTAGATGTGAGTTCAAAAACTCACTTTTAAACCCAAAAAATATGAAGGAGAAGCTTGAAAGCAAAGGAAGATCAACTACTCTTCAACTTCAACTCTAGAAACTCCAATCTAAGACTAGAAGCAATAATTTCCCAAATTAGGTTATAGGAAATTTCTGAAATTGAAGAGAGATTGAGATGGAGAAGAAGAAGGAGATGCTCACCTAAGCTTCTCTTTGAATTTTGGAGCTAGAACTTGAATTTGCAAAGAAGATTAGGGTTAGGAATTCTAATTCTTTTTCTCTTCCCCCATTTTTCTAAAGCTTGAGTGTTAGGAAATATTATGAAGGAGTGAAGAGGAGTGGAGTTGTGACGCCCCACCTCAATACCCACGCTAGCCAAGAACACTACGATGTAGTGCTGTCAACTAGCACGAAGAATAAGGCTGTTGAGGAGCGACCATCCATGTAATTGCTTATCACACGGTGGCTATAAAATAATCTTTGGAAACAAACATAGAAATAAGCATAACACAAATCAGTAACAGTTATCCATATCACAAAGGCGGAAGAAGATATGAATATATAACTAACACATGAAAGTGTACATCAGAGTAGTGGTCAAAAAGATCCACAATAATACAAAAGAATAGCAACACGTGCTATACCAAAAGGATACAACTATGAGTCCATATCTCAAGTGTATACAACAAAAACTGCTAAACTAAATAGTTGGCCAAAAGTCAGAGTAGTAAATCCCAAGAGGAATTCAAGCAGAAGCACCTGTAACATCTCGGTGTGACCCGAGTATTATTTAAGAAAATAATAAACGGATCAGTCTAGCTATAAATATCAGATGACATGATATAAAATAAAAGATATGGTATAAACATAAAATATCCATACTGACATACTACTATAAGTATGAAAATGATGATCAACAGGAGATCAACCGATGAGAAATGATCAATATCACAAGAATCTTCTCAAAGATCCAAAGAGGGCATCATAACCTAAACTTGTACTCATAACAAGTCAATGACATAAAAATCCAGAAATCAAAACAAGAAATCCAGAAATCATAAAAAGAGAAAGAGGCCTATCACATGATGGTCCGAAGACCATGGGGAGCTAACCCATAGGTGTGAGTCGGAATCACACAGATTGAGGTCTAGACTAACCAAAAAGCAAAAAGGTATGTGTGAGTAGAATCACACAAGCGGTGTCTAGTCTAACCTCGCAAACAAAAAGGTATGTGTGAGTGGAATCACACAAGTGGTGTCTAGACTAACCTCGCAGGAAAATAGATATGTGTGAGTCGGAATCACACCAATGAGGACTAGTCTAACCTTGCAATCAAAGAGACATCGCACAATTGCTAGTCTAAATCATAAGAATGATCGTCATGATCATAAGGAAGTGTCAATCACACCAAGCTAGTAAATATATGAGTTTAGCTTCATGTCCCATAACCACTTGCTTAACTTAAATATTTACGAACAAGTTGTAAATCTTCACTAGGAAAATGTCACAAAAAGGGTTCAATCGAACAAGTCCAAGAGCTAACCGACGAAGTGAACGCAAGCGTTTCATACCACTCGTTTTACTAAGTCGTTTAAGTCGATTTCTCATTCGAGTGAAGTAAAGGCTTGTATATACTAGTAGATTGGAAATCGGTTTGAGAAAACGAACTTTTGATATTTAAAATAGTGTTGAAATCGCTTTGATGAAAGAGTTTTGATATTTACTACTAGTATTGAAACCTTCATATATCTTTAAAGTGACAAGTCATAAAACGATTGTTGAAACAATCTATCACAAAAATTCACATTCGAAGACGTGAACAAAATCCAAGGAAATCAGCTCAAAATGCATCAAAGTGGAAGTTCTGTTGAATGCTTTTCAGATAAGATCACCTACGAAGGGTTGTACGGGGTTCGACCTAAGTGAAGACAAGCGGCCTACGACTTAAGGCAAAATGAGGTCTAACGACCTAAAGAGTTCGCGACCTAAGGGATACGACCTAAGTGGCGCGACCTAAAAATGGAGCGACCCAGTATGCCAAACGACTTAACTAGGCGAGCGACCTAACTGGGTGATAGCAGAAGAAGTGTTAGGTCGGCGATGACCTACGACTTAAGGTCAAGCGACCTAGTGAAATAACAGGAGAAATATTAGGTCGGAGACGACCTACGACTTAAGGCTCCACGACCTAACCCATATGAGCGACTCAAGGTCATACGACCTAACAGTTGCGAGCTAGCGGAGTTGGCATGGCCGAGCGACCTAACTGGAGTTAAGGGAGGCGAGCGACTTAAGGTCCAACGACCTACGACTTAACAGAGTCGAGCGACCTAAAAGCACACGACCTAAAGACACGCGACCTAAAACTCGCGACCTAAACGACCTAAAACTCGCGACCTAAAGAAGGGTGCGCGACCTAACTGGTTCACGACCTAAGGAGGGTGCGCGACCTAATGATCCTGTGCTACCAAGCAATAATAGGTCGGTGACGACCTACGACTTAGGCACCTGAGCGAACGACCTAGCCAAGCAAGCCGAGCGACCTAAGGAAGTGTGCGACCTAAGTCCAGAACGAGCTTGTATCTGTTATCCACGCCAGAGCGACCTACGACCTATGACCTAAAGTCATGCGACCTAACTCCGATCGAGCCAGTTTCGAGACAGTGCGACCTAACTCCAGGAAATTCACCAAAACACTTAAATTTGGAGTTTTTCGCCAATCCAATCTAAACCAAATGCAGATATTCATATAAACGCAATAGGGGATCATTCCCAACAGCCCAATGACATTTATAGGCAAGATGTGAGATCAAAAATCTCAACTTTTCCACGAAATTGATGAAGATGAGACTTGAGAGAAAAGGAAGAACACCAACAAGCTTGAATCAATGTTCTTCACGTGAATTTGATGTTGAATCTCGGATTTGCAATAGAATTTAAGTTTGGAGTTTTAATTTCCACTTCCCACCACCATTTTTGATGAAGCTTGAATGTTATTTGATGAAGTGATGAAGAGAAGAGGGGGTTGGGCTGAGTTAGTGTGTGTTCAGCCCCAAACCAAAGTCCTAAGCCAAAAAGTGACGAAAATTTCACTATCTCCAAACATATCGAAGTTTACACTCAAAAAGATCGCAAACGTCATTTTAAACTCAATGGAAGTGGTCTCGAGTCCTAATTTGACTATATGCAAAAAGTAGCTTTTCGGACTAACATCCGACTAACGATAAAATATTTAAATAAAATATTTAAATATAAAATCGATAGATATGCGGGTTGTTACAGGAGTGGAGTTGGGTTGATATGCTGGGTTAATGGGCTGAAACCCCAAACCCAAAGCCCTAGTTGAAAACTTCAAGATTTTACCCAACTCAAAACATATCGAAGTTTATACTCAAAAAGGTCGCAAACACCATTTTGGACTCAATGGAAGTGGTCTCGAGTCCAAATTGTTGAATCTCAATTTCAGCCTACATTCAGACGTCTGAAATTTCCAATTCAGACGTCTAAATCTGGAAAAACAGATGTTGTCTAGTACAATATTTAGACGTCTGAATCGTTTATTTCAGACGTCTAAAAATGGTAATTTTAGCCTATTTCCTTTCTAGATTGACTTGAACAATTTCAGAAGTCTGAACGACCCAGTTCAGACGTCTGAATTTTTGTTTGAATGTGTTTTCAAATAGGTTCTTCCAAATAGCACTATCCACATAGACTATTCACTAATTCGACTGTTCTTCTATGAATAGTGACTTTTTCGGACTAAAATCCGACTAACGATGCTATATTTAAATAAAATATTTAAATATACAAACGTAAAATATGCGGGTTGTTACAGAAAATATTGCTCCAACTTATAATCTGGGAGGAGTTGTGTAAGGGCAACCGTCAACCTCAGCCCAACCAGATGACAATGCAATCAAGGTAAAGCATCTAGGGCAACAATTGCAGGAAATGCAAGAGCTTCTCAAAGTAGTACTGTCTCAAAAGTCTTCCAAAACAGTAAAACCAACAATTGTAGACGAGGTTATCTCACCAAGAAGATATTTAAAAGCTTATACTAATAAGGGCAAGAGCAAAATAGATCTGACATCATCAAAGAAAAAGGAGCGTCATCTGATTAAGTTGATCATTAAGGAAGGATACTGGATAAATCCCTCGAGAAATCTGGAAGCTCGACCTCAAAAGAATACAGCCTGAACTGAAAAAGCTATCATGACACTGAAGCTTATTTGAAAGATGTAGTAGAAAAAGAAGTTAAAGATATGCTGAATGCAAAAGGGAAGAGAACACTAAATGAAAGAGTAAATGACAATGAATGAGTAGCTCCGTTCATAGATGAGATCATGTCAGCGGTTATCTCAACATAGATGAGATCTGATAACACTTCAAAGAGCAGCTGCAAAGTGGTACCATCAATATCGCAAGAAGACTATTTATTCATGGAAACAGTTTTCTTATGAATTATCTTTAGTTCTATATATGCATGGATCCGACCATTGATTACACTGTTCTAGCAAACATTAAGCAATGACAAGGGGAGTCACTTGGTGATTACCTCAGAAGATTCAATATAGAAGCATTGAAAGCTAAAGATATGATTGACATGGATAAGCTCATATCAGTGCATTTTGGGTTGATAAAAAATACACCATTCTGAAAGTAACTCTTTCTACATGGGTGTAAGGATTTACAATATTTCCACTTCCAAGCCGATAGATTCATTCGAATGGGTGAACTATATTATGCTAAAAAGAAAGCTAATCCTAAGAAGGAGGGTGGAAGATTTGGGTCGGATCGGAAACACAAAATAACAAGGTGAGAGGAGCCCAATACTAATACAATCACTTTAAACAAGCCATTGTCTTATTTATATATGCAAAGACCAAGGAGAAGGTTAACTTCCCGACTTCGTTTAAGGCCAAAAATGATCCTTAATAGAGAAAGGGGGATGACTATTGCGCTTGTAACAACCCGGATTTTTCGATGTTTAATTTGGAATATTTAAATGGTTTTAAATATTGGATTTGGAATTATAATTTAGTTGTAAGATTTTAAAACTAAAAATTTCAAGCGATTTCAAATTTTTTGGGAATCATCGACTTAATCGATGCGTTAAAATAGCGATTCGGGCCATATTCTCGGATTTCGACGAAACCAGTTCCATTGGATCCATAGTAATGTATTATTATCGGATCTTAATTTTCATAGCGTTTGGATTTACTGTTTGGTCATACGATTTGAAAATGCCTATAATAATTTAATTGAATTTAATTTAAATAGTCGATTTAAAAGCTCTCTTCCGAATATGATTGAATTGGGCCTTGAGACTTGTTCCATTGAGTTCGAAAAAGCGGTATAATATTAGGAACGCCAGGCGGCATGCCTCGGTAGGAGTTTAGAATTTTCACTTATATTAAACGAGATATTATATAATTAAATAATATTATAATTTGAAAATTAAATCACGTTGTTCCCATCCTTTTCAGCCCTACCATGTTCAAGACGTCTCCCCTCTTATCAAATCGCATCCCCCCTTCTTTTAAGCTAAATCCACGAAGAGAAAAATCAAGCCGCCTTCCATCTATTTAAAACGCATATACCTTATCCTATCTTCCTTTATCTTCTTCACAATTTCAAACCGAGGAAACAAAATAAAATCGATCGATCGCGATTTGCCTGTAGTCGCGCGCGATGGTTGGGGAAGGGGAGTGGTCCATGGCGGTGGCATATGGCGAGGTGGCGAAATGGGGCGGTTCTGGGTTAGTCAATTAGTGGTCGCGAGCGATGTAGGGGGCCTGGATGGGCGTGGATTATGGGCAAGTCGCGATGGGTTTCTCGCGCGCGTATGAGCAGGTGGAGGCGATCAACTAGGGAAGGCGACGTCGGCGGCGATCATGGTAGTTGCAGGCAATTCGCGTTTGTACGCGATCAAAAAAATGCCTCGCGACTGCGACTTGAGGGGAGAGCTCGCGTTCGTGTATGAAATGAGGGATATATAGTTTAGCATTAGTGGGCACGGCCATAGGTGGTGCAGCGTCGCTTGCTGGAAGTTCATACGAGGTGCTGGATCGAAAAGGGTTTCAGATGTTGGAAATGAACGAGGCGGAGAATTTGCGAATGGGTGATTTTGATTCGAAGGGAAGATGAGCGTGTGCTGGTTCGTGAAGCCATGCGGGTGATAGTTTGTTAAATTAAATTTAAATTTAAATTAAGTATGTTAATGGTAGTTTTAAATTATTTCAAATGTTAATAAATTTTTAATTCATTTATATGAGGTCAAAATTGCATAAAATGGGCAAGTTGGTAAGGAGATAGGCTACAAGCTGGGATTTTAGATTTAAATCTAACACTGTTCGATTTAATTTTAATTCTGGATAATCGACAAATTAAAAATCAAGGTGAGTAAATCTCATTCATTTGGATTATTGAAATTAATTTTAAATGATTAAAATTAATTTTGGATGCTTGGTTGAATGTATGAATTATTATTAGTAGGATGATATATAATATATATAGTAGTATATATATTAGTAGTTGGATATATTTCGCACCGTTGGAGCGGATGAGACCCTATGCACCCCGCATAATAGCGGATGACCCTATATACCGCGATATCCCCCTCGAAGTGGGATTGGTATTTTTATGTTGTATTAACATCTGTGGATGCAGGGAAATAGGTTGGAGGGATCCAACTGGATTCCTCAAAATTTATATTGATTATTTTTCATATATAGTAATATATGATGTGTTAGAATAATCTGTTATGGATTATTGTTGTAATGTGAATTATTGGATGCTATAGGAGCAATGGCCTAAATTTTGGTATTTTAAATACCATAAATATTATTTTTGAATTTGAAGGAATTAAAAGGAGATTTTGAATATAAAAATATGAATATCGAAGTTTGGCTTATTTTAAAAGAAAATTGATTTGGATAAAACAATAATTTGATTTTTGGGTTGTCCTTAATTATTCAAGAAAAATATATTTTAAATAGAGATTCAGAAATAATTTATATAGAAGATTTTTAAACAATGGATTATTAAATGATGTTTATGAGAAATATGAAAAGGAGTTGAAATCGATATTAAGAATAGATTTGTGGAATAAATGGAATTTATAGGGAAATGGATTTATATAATGAAATTTTATAAATAAGATTTGTTTTTATAAACAAGTAAAACCCAAAGGAGTTATAGAAATATATAAACAGTGTTTATAAATAAGGTGAATGATATCAGATGATAATTTGGAAATATAAATTCATAGGGTTAATTTATATTAGAATATGGAAACAGGGTTAAGAAAAATAGTGGAAACTATTTTTGAAAAGTGGAAATAGTTAGGAGAATCGGAATGAAATCGGTGGGTTGTGAATCAAGAGGAATTTATAAATTGAATTGGTTATTGGGATTTTGAAATATATTTTATTTTAAAAAGTTAAGTTATTTTTAAAAGGGGAAGTTAAACTATATAATTTTGAACCAGTAGAATTGAAGTACATCGAAAAGTGAATTTTTCAAATATTTAATATTTATTTTAATAAATTCCAATTATTAAATCAACCTTGAAAATTGATTTGTTTAACTAAAAATGGGTTACTGATGTTTTATAAAAAAATGTTTAGATAGTTTAAATAATAACTTGAACATGTTTTAAAAATAAATTAATATTCTGTCAAATACTTATTTTATTTACATATATATATATATATAGAGTTTGTAATGATTTAAATTTATTTATAAATCTTCTCGAGGTTTGGAAATGGGGCTTATTCAGTAGAGGGGATTTATAAGAGAAATTCTCAACATGGAATTTTGGAAAATGTAAGGGAAATTTCCGAAGTATTTACATAAAAGTGAACTTCGAAAAAAATGAGTTAGGATTCATAAAAGAAGTAGAAATGGATATTTAGAATTACAGACAAGTGTTTTGACTTTGGAAATACTAAAGGAAATAAATTAAGGAACTTGGAACTTATAGAATTCGTTATAAACGAGTTATGGAATTTATAATATAAATTGTGAAGGATTTTGAGAAGAGGGAAATAAATGGAACTTTTCCTAAGTGTTGAGAAGTAAGGAGTTTTTGAAAAATATATTTTAAAATATTTTTCTAAGCGTTGAAATAAGAGATGGTTTAAAACATCCTGATATGGATATAGGTATTTGAGTTGTCTCGAATATTGAAAATTTGGAAGGGATTTGAATATATACCTTATAAAGATATTTTGAAAATAAATTTTGGAAAATAATATAATAAGGCCTAATGACTACATATGGATGTTATATTGATAGTTAAATAACCGACTATCAATTATGGCCAAATTCGTTGATCGTTTTGAAGAGACTGGGATTGGATTTAATCATCCGAAAACCACTTCGATCCAATTTGAGCGTTGCGAATGGATATCGTGAAGACAGTGAAGACGGTGATTTGGTTTGTCCAGACTCAGGACAACTTGTATGCACGAATTCTATCATTGCATCGTTGCTTGGAAGGCGGTGTTAGCATTCCAAGAATGAAGGTTATTCAAAAGGCACTACAACAAAAGGACCCTATTACAACTGTAATTTAACAACTGTCATAAAATGTCAGTTGCAATAAAGGTCTTTTACAACGTTTTTATTCTGAAAGTTGTATTAAACTTATTTTCAACAACTCCTTTATTTTGCCAGTTATAATAGATGTCTATTACAACCTTTCTTTTTTGCCAGTTGTAAAAGATATCTATTTTTAACAACTATTATTTTTTGTCAGTTGTAATAGATGCCTATTACAACCTTTCTTCTCTGCCAATTGAAATAGATACCTATTTTTAACAACTATTCTTTTTTGCTAGTTGTGATATGTGTCTATTACCACTATTCTTTTTTACTAGTTGTAATAGATGTCTATTTTTAACAACTCTTCTTTTTTGTTAGTTGTAATAGATGCCTATTACAACCTTTTTCATTTGCTCGTTGTAATAATTAATTAATAATTATGATTAAATAATAATAATTAATAATTAAAAAACTAATAATAAATAATACTTATTACTAGATAATAAAAATTAATTATTAATTTAAAATATGAAATAATTACTATTAATAATTACTATTGATTAATTAATGATTACTATAATAATTAGTAAATAATAATTATTTATAACTAATTGATAATTAATAAATAATAATTAATTTTTAATAACTAATATTAATAGTTAATAAATAAGAAGGAATAACTAAAAATTAATAATTAATAATTAATAATTAACATTTAATAATTAATATTAAATATATAATAGTTAATAGTTAATGATTACTATTAATATTTAATAATTAATAAAATTTACATAATAAGTAACATTTAATAATTAGTATTCAATTATAATTAAGAAGTAATAAATAATAATTAATAAATAAGAAGTAGTATTTAGTAATTAATAATTACTATTATATAATTAATAATTAATAATAAAGAAATAATTAATAATAATTATTAAATAATTAAGACTAATGTTTAATATTTAATGACTAATATTTAATATTTAATAACTAATTATATTTAATATTTAATTATTTGATTTCTTTAACAACTTTCATTGCATTACCATTGCAAATATTAATTTACAACTAGGTTAATTTATAGTTGTCTTTAATAACCGACGAAAATTACGAGTCGACGTAACGATACTAATAATTATTAATAAATAATTAATGCTAAACCAACGTTTGGATTTGAACTTGCTAGTTTATGCCTACAAACGCATCTAAAGTATCACTTCTTTAAACATGTAGCTATTTTCTTTTATAACTTTTTACATACACATATACAAGTTTTATTTGATTCCAATTCAAAAGTTTTGGCTCCAAATCCAAAATTTTGGCATCCTCCCCCCTCCCCCCTCTCCCCCCAAATTTTCAATTATGTTATTTTTTCCAATAACGCTTCTCGATTCCAAAACAAAACCAAAAATCGCTCAGGCCTCTTATTCAATTGTAATCTCACTTCACAATTACGTTGATTTGTATTACGGGCTAACCTGGAACTGTATGATTGATTCTGGCATAAAATCTAGGAATGCCATTAGGCTCTTCAGAGAATGCCCAAATTTCACCAACATTCAAAACCCTAACAACGTTACATCCTCAACCTTAGGAAGAGCTTCGATCTCCTTACCCTTCCTTATGCTTTGATTTTGATGCTTATGCATTTCGTAGTAGACGCTTCCTTTAGAACGCGGGAACTGGCATCGCCATCCGTTCCAGCTATTTCTAGAGCAGTGGTAGGCGTCGTGGTGGTGATTTTCTTCTCTCTTGACAGTCTTAGTGGGTTTGTTTTTTTTTCGGATCTTGTTGCGATTATTCGTAATGGGTTTGGTTTGAATTGTTTCTCTTGTAAGCGTTTGGGGGTTTTGCTGTATTCCTCCTTGCAAGGAAAAGGCTAATACAGGAAAGCCAATAGGGACGGTTGCATATTTAACGCCTACGTTACTGTTTATACTATATTAAACGGTACTTTTTATGCAGGCTGGAAGTTATGTGCTTGTGCCGAGAGCAAATATAGCACTCGCAGCATTCACAATATTAGAGAATCAATACCCGAAATTTAGGAGGAGGAAGGAAAACAAAATCAAACTCTTTCTATAACAGTCAAAACAGTTGTCGAGCTTAAATTTAACACCAAATATAACCTATTAGTTGTGTACTACTATGTATCAAATATTTGGGAACTATGAGCTTATTAAAGTATATGCATGATTTGTATATGTATTACTATAGATAAAAAATAATAATAGTGGCGTTTGATTATTTAAGACTTTTTTTTTTATTCTTAATTTTTGCGATCAATAGAAGATTTTTGGTTTAGTAGTGTATTATGATGTCAAAGAAAATTTTCAAAGTGCATGTCTACGCTGCACTAGTTTACTGCACTCTATGCCCAGTGCCAACCTAATGACAAATATATTGTCCTTAATTCTTATAACATGAGGGTATAGTCATATAGTTTCTTGTATTGATAATTAGCATTGATTACATATGTTTGTATTATTCCTTTAAGAAAACATTCATCGTTTGATGTAACAATTCAAAGAGTTTTTATTTTGAGCATTCATCATCTGAGTAAAGGCTTGTTTTTAGTGAAATAAAGTTAGACTAATTAAGACATCTTGTGGTTTAACTAAATAGAACATCAATTAACTTATCAACAAGGTACCATTTAATTATCACGTGACTTTTTCCCCTATGGTATAGGGAAACTATTCAGTTAATCTAAGGCATATTTAACTTTTTATTACTATATTATATTACATAATATAAGTATATAGAGTTGGTTGACAATAGTATTTTTATCGTTTGTAAATGCTCCAACACTTATAAATGCAAAGATAAGTGCAAGTCCATAAAAATAATATGCAGACTTCATTCACATCCCGTATGCACTTAAAAGTCATTAACTAAACTTGGAGATATCATACACATTCCATTGCTTAACATATAGTCATACAAATTATCTTATATTACATGGCACATCACCAAAACTAAACCAAATTTACCTTAGGCCGGAAGGTATCAAAATCCCGAGGAATTGCATTTCTACCCACAGTACTTGCCTTCATCACTAGTACCTCCATTTAACTTATCACAGGTATATTTGATCTTCCTTCATTCATTTTAACTACAGTTCGCACGTATATAAAACATATAAACCATCGATAACTTGACTATATCTTCTTCTTCTTCTTAAACTGTAGTTCTTATACCCTGCAGCAGCATCTGTAAATGCAAGCACGGAGATACAGAACATGTATTTTAACCAATTAATACCTTTGATAACTACCAACAGCGATGATGGTGACTATGCTTTGAAATCATCATCAGGTCTTCTATGTTTACAGGTATAATTTACATCAACTTGCTATATGCACAATGTATATTGATCCAAAGTGTAAATGTTATACTAACAAATGTAAAACTGGAATAGTTCTAGCAAGAAGAATTCATCTGGGTAGGTTTGTTGCTGAAGTAAAGTTCCAATCAGCTCCAAATGACTATATCCCTGCTATTCGCGCTAAGGTTTTGGTCTTTCAAATTCACACACATTAGATCTTCTTCCTAAGACAATAATTTTTACTTTTTTTAAAAAAACCAGTCACTAATTATTGCAATATAGGATACAAAAAATCTAGAAAAATTGGTAATGATGAAAAGTGTGGAAGAAATGGTGCAAAGAAGAGTTGAAATTGGTTTTGTTTTTGCTTGGATAATGCTCGAGTCTCTATCCTTAATTCATAGGGAGAGTTGGCAGTGTAGTGTGATTCAGCTCCAGCAGTAGTAATGTTCGGTATACCTTTTGAACTTTAGCTGAAATTCTGACTTATAAGTATTTGTATGTATTTTTCATTTTCATCCATTCAAGCAAAAAAAAATTGAATTAGTTATGTTTTATAGTCACCTGATTTTATGTTTCTTTTAACGGGGTTGAAGCAATGACATCTGTAACTTTCACCTACCTTTGCCTTATAAGTATTTTGGTTATAACTTCCTAATGCTTACATGAAATATAGCATTCCCAGATTGTTTTATATTGATATTCGTGTGTTGAATATTAACGTTTATTACATGGCAATAAATTCTAGTTTCTTAATGAATTGTTTTATATTGTATATAATAATGAACTGTCTGAACTTGCAATTAGAAATTATTTTGTGAATGTGTGTTGTAATTGTCGAGCTGTAATAAATTACTAAACTGTATTGTAACCTTTACAAAAAAAAGATTCTTACTTCAGATCTCTTATTTCTCAAATTAATGCCTTGACAAAATCACCACTTCGGTTCATTCTTAAATGAAAACACTACTAGCTAAATCTACCCAAAAAAACTCTCTTTATTGAATGTCCAATTCAAATGTCATCTCTTCGCCCCATATAAATTCTCCTTGCACCATAGTATATATCTGGTATTGTTCTAGAAGTGGATCCGATGGACTATTTACTGTTCTAGCAATCTTCAGCAATTTGGTTTTAACCAAACAACTTAGATGATGACATGAAAATTTGTTATTTCATTCAATTGTCGTTCTTAGAGTTATTTATGTTTTTAATTATAACAATGGTTTCCCCCCTTTTTTGCTATTAGCCGCATTTTCCTTCTATGCTTAGGCAAGTTAATTTGATATTGTTACTTTGCATGATCATGATAGTTAAACGTTATATGTTAGTTATAACTTCCATTAATTTTTCTTTTTTAGATTTAAAGCCACATAGTAGTTTTGTGGTAAAGAGGCATGCATGTTTCTTGTTTAGACAGAGATTATGACAGGCTTACTTTTCATTGATATTGATATTTGATTATCATGCAACCTTCTTTACTTTTGTATCGAAATACAACATTTTACCAAAATGAATGCTAGTCCCAACTTTATTTGTCATCATCTGACATTTATTCCTGGCAAAACTACAGAGATCATTGCCATAACTTGATCGATGGTATTTCCTGGTGATTGCATTGCACCAGAGGTGTCTACCTGCGATGCAGCTTGTGGAGTTTCAATTAGCACTAGAATGTTCTTTGATTTCGGTTCTCTCACTTCCGACCTATTTTGGTTGCCTGTTTTCTTCTAGAGTTAGTTGTTGCATAGTAAGATCATGCTTTGTTTTTTTGGTTTAGTGGTTATCTGAGTCTACTTGTGTGGAGCTATCAGTCGTGTGGAGCTAATAGTCACTCTGAAATGTCATTGTGGTTTTGGCATTTTTGTTGGGTCAGAGTGTATGTGTCAAAATGTTGTTATCTCAAAAGTGTTGGTATGTTTTATGCTTTATGTCAGTGACATGTTGTACCGTATTGTTTTTATTTTCTTTGATTTTGTTTTGGCTTGTTTGATATACTAGTTTTGTAGATAAATGTTATGTTTGAATTGCTTATAATGTATTGTTATTTTTATTCTATTATTCATGTTTATATGTTTTTTGTTTACTTGTAAAATGTGTTTAGAATATTTTTTTATTATTTTGCATTCTTTTTACCACAACTGCTAGTCGTAGTTGTAAAATTCTTTTACAACTGCGAAAAGCAGTTGTAAAAAATTATTTTGCAATTGCGAATGACCGTTGTAAAAAAACCTTTAACAACTACCAACACCAGTTGTAAAAAACTCCTTTACAACTGCGAATAGCAGTTTTAAAAAAGTTCTCTACAACTGCCAACGGCAGTTGTAAAACATTTTTTACAACTGCACTCGCAACTGTCCATGCCACTTGTAAAACAATACTGCTCTATTACAACTGTGGATATAAAGACTGGCGGTCGCAAGTTGTAATAGACCTATTACAACTGTTTTTGGCAGTTGTGAAAGGGTATTTTTGTTGTAGTGAGGCAAACATTAGCCTTAAGCCTCGTCAACCGGGAATGACTAAAACAAGGGAGATGCAGCAAGGCTAAGTGGGTCGCACCCAATTAGGGTATGTTATCACTTCTCTAGATACCCTCAGAAATAAATGTAAATTATGGATATGATTGTGCATGGAAAAAGTGAGCGCTCGATTTTAAGGGTGGGAACACCCGGGGTGATATCATATTCGGTACTATCCAGGTTAGGGGTAGGCCGGTCTTGTGTAGCATGGGATCCCAACGAGGTCCTCGGTACATTTTTCTAGAGGTGTACTGTGATGGGCGGTACCCAGTAGCCCAGTCATTGTATGGAATCCATTCTCCAATAAGCGTCGTACGGTTTTGATTGTACCCAGCTATTCTGAAATGGGAGATGCAACCATTTCTCCTATTTTATGTTTACTTTCTATACACACTATTATAATATAAAATGATTTTGATATCAAATGTATGGGTTATCGTAAGGGAAAAACCCGTCGTGTTTATGTGTGACGCGGTCTTACTTGATACCTTTGTTTTTCAAAGGATTTTGATAACTTTAATAATTCAAATTGAGTGTGTTTTCTCACGTTGGTTTTCCAGTTGACTCGGGTGTTATTTTATTATAATGCTTAGGTCATACCGAGTATTACAGATTCAGGATAGGATGCTATGGAGCTCAAGAGACGAGCTTGATGACAAAGACGTATTCCCGTACTTGATTTATATTTCCGTTGTGTGAGGATAAGTTATTAAACTGTCCATATTGGTTGTTGTCTATTGTACTCTGATAATGGTATGTATATTAACAGTACAGTTCTTGTATTTAAAATCTGTTATTATATATTATATTTTTTTCCACTGCGATTGTGAGATTCTATGTTGATTGTTTCTATTTTTCTTTTACCTTTTCTTCTTTACCCCTAGTAATCGGTATTTCCAACACTTGAATATTCGGCATGTTACATAGTGAACGTATTGATGTCAATTTTCGAAGGTCGAAAACCCCGTTCGTTACAATTGGTAACAGAGCTGAAGGTTAACTGAGAACCTTGGCTTTGGTAGGGATTACTCATTAGAGATAAAGTCAGTAGTACTCTAGAATGTGTTTGAGTGTATTAGTAGGTATGAGTGCGTATTTATTAGTGAATATAAATTGTTTTATATTGTGTTGATTTATTTGTTGAGTGGCATATAAATTCTGGTCGAGTAGTGGGACACCACTAAATCGATAGGAGTTTCTAAACACTTGAACCAGGTAAACCGGCACAGTATGGTTTTGAAGAGGGTAAATGGAATAATATTACCCAAACTATATTTTGATATAAAAGAAATAATTTTCTGAAATTATTATACAGTGAATTGATGTGTTTGGTTATTATTATATAATCAAAACAAGATTATAAAAATTGGAAATGGTTTATAAAAACCAAAATTTAAAATGTATAAGTATGAATTATACAAATAAGTTAAAAACTAAAAATTTATTTAAACTAGAATTCATAAATTTAAATCCCGAAAGGTTTGGAAAATATTTTTTGAAGTAATATAGCACTGAAATCACTTTAGTCGCTGGAAAATAATTACGACGATGATCGTGACATCATCGGTGTTCATTTTCGAGTTTCTAAGTGATGGATTGCTACCGTAGTAAATTAATATGGAAATTTTTGGATGAAAACAATTGTTGTTTTGGAAATTCCGAAGGGGATTTGTTTTAGATAAAAACCAGATTTGGTTTAAATGTAAAAAGTGGGATTTGGTGTGTGTATATACACACACACATATCTATGATTTCAAAGTGATTTGAAATAAATACCGGGTATTTGTATTTTGAAATCCCTAGCTAAAGTTTTAGAAAATAGCAGAAAACAAGTTTTTGAACTTATAAGTGGAGAATGACATTAATACGGAAAAAGTGTGAAAAAATGAATTTTGGAATTAAAATTTAAAGTGAGAAAGTTAAAATGGAATTTAACTTAAGTTGAAGGAATTAAATTTTAGAAATTTAATTGATTTTCATTTGGATGGAATTAAATGAAATAAATTAATGAAATGGTGAGTTAACTTAAGCAAAGTTAAATGGAATAAATTGGTGACGTGACCTAATTAAATGAATTGAATTGAAAATGAATAAGTGAATGGAACAAATAAATATAAGTAAGGAAGTGTTGAAAAATTTGAAGTTGGAATGAAATTCTTACTTGATTAAATTCAAATAAATTGTGTGAAATTAAAATATAACTTATGCAAGTTAAATGAAAATTGAATGGAATATATAAACTTGGAATGTAAAGTGACTAAATAACTACAAGTTATAAAATTTTGATTGGAATAAATATATATTTAAGCTATGAAGTGATGTAAATCTCGAGTTAAAAATAAAATGTGGATATACTCTGGTATAAAATTGATGGAAAATGGGAAAAATAAGTTGTTAAATGTATAAATTGTAAAAATGGAATGGTAAAACCAAAATAAAAATAATTTCATATTTGGTGGAGGAATAAAAGTCCAAACTTGAATTATAAAATAAATTTGAACTCAAGTAAATTAAATGGAGTGATTTTTGAAATAGAAATCAGATATTGAATACAAAAAATTGGAACTTAACTTGGTTAAGTAAAATGGATTGTGAATTAAAATTGAAATTGAATATGGAACGTGAGTTATAAATAAAATTCGACATAATTATAAGAGAATTAAATATATTTTGAAATGATATTGAATAAAATAGAAATGGATTGAAATAATGATGATTTAAGCTATAAATATATTCAATTTAAGTGTAAATAAATTGAATATGGCCTTGGATATCGTTTAAATGAATTCGAGAATGAATTTGAGTATGGAATTAAAATTTGAAGTGGATTAAGTGAATGAACTAATTAAATTAATTAGTATTGAGAATCAATTTGAAATGGAATAGAATTAAATATAAATTTATGTGAAATCAATTTAAAGTAGCTATAAACTGAAATGGTTATTTTATTAAATGAATATCGCCGAATTTGCATAGAAAGTGAATAAATTGATTTATAAATCAATTTGAAATGGATATGAGTTTGTTTGGTATAAAAATGAATTGAATGCAAGTAAATTGAGTTGTAAATCATTCGAATTTAATATGAATCGATTGAAAGCAATTAAATTAGTATCGGAACCTTATAGTTGCTTATAATACATGTTTAGCATGATTAGGTTATGAAGCTTATGTGTTTTAACCATTTAAATAAATGAAGTGTTATTAAAATATCATGTTTTGGTACTTACGTGTTTAAAATTGAGTAAGTATAGGTACATGGAGCTGTTTTGCTTGAGTTTGATTGCGTAAATTGCATATAAAATAAGCCGCTCGGTTAAAAATGCTAATATAAGGTACTTTTTCAGATTAAATACCGCAAAGATATAAATATTATTATATATTGTGTTTTTCGACCATGTGGGTCGATGTATATATTTTTATCTCTTTTGTCATATTGCAAAAGGCTCTCTGTACAAGTGAGACTGCCAAAAAATTTCGAAAATTTAGGATGTTAGAAAAAAATTTAAAATTTTTGAAAATTTTTTGTTAACCTAAAAAGGTTGATTTTTGAATTGAAATTGAAAGAAAGCGTTTTGAATCAGAAGTGGAAACTAACTGTTGGGATGAAACTAAAGGCTTTAGAAAAGTGAATGTCAAGTTTTAACTAACTGAGTTTTGATAAGTTATTGGGTTTGGATCATTCGTCCAACCTTAGCAATTTTGCGGACGAAATTCTTTTAAGGGGGAGGAATGTAACGACCTAGATTTTTTGATATTTAATTTGGAATATTTAAATGGATTTAAATATTGGATTTGGAATTATAATTTAATAAGATTTTAAAACTGAAAATTTCATGCGATTTTGTAAATTTTGGGAATCGTCGATTTAATCGATGCGTCAAAATAGCGATCTGGGGCACAGTCTCGGATTTCGACGAAACCAGTTCCATTGGATCCGTAATAATGTATTATTATCGGAGCTCAATTTTTATAGCATTTGGATTTACTCTTTGGTCATACGATCCGAAAATGCCTAGAATAATGTAATTGAATTTAATTTAATTAGTCGATTTAAAAGCTATCATCCGCATACGATCGAATTGGGCCTGGAGACTTGTTCCATTGAGTTCGGAATAGCGGTATAACATTAGGAACGCCAGGCGGCACGCCTCGGTAGGAGTTTGGAATTTTCAGTTATAATAAACGTGATATTTTATAATTAAATAATATTATTATTGGAAAAGTTAATCATGTCGTTTCCATTCTTTTCAGCCCTATCGTGTTCAAGATGTCTCCCCTCTTATCAAATCGCATCCTCTCTTCTTTTCAATTAAATCCACGAAGAGAAAAATCAAGCTGCCATCCATCTGTTTAAAACGCGTATACCTTATCCTATCTTCCTTTATCTTCTTCATAATTTCAAAACTGAGGAAACGAAATAAAATCGATCGATCGCGATAAGCCTGTAGTTGCGTGCGATGGTTGGGCAAGTGGAGAGGTCCAAGCCGGTGGCATACGGCGAGGTGGCGAACTGGGGCGGTTCGGGGTTGGTCAATTAGTGGTCGCGAGCGATGTAGGGGGCCTCGATGGAGGCGGGGTACCTGGAAGTGATCAATGGCATGCACAAATTGATGGTAGGGGCGAGTCATGATGGGTTTCACGTGCGTGTATGAGCAGGTGGAGGCGATCGACTAGGGAAGGCGACGTCGGCGGCGGTCACGACAGTTGTAGGCAATTTGCATTCGTACGCGATTAAATAAAATGCATCGCGACTTGAGGGGAGAGCTCGCGTTCGTGTACAAAATAAGGGACGGATGGTTTGGCGTTGGTGGACACGGCCGTGGGTGGCACATCGTCGCTAGCTGGAAGTTGATATGATGTGCTGGATTGGAAAGGATTTCGGATGCTGGAAATGAACGAGGCGTAGAAGTCGCGAATGGGTGATTTTGGGTCGAAGGGAAGACGAGCGTATGCTGGTTCGTGAAGCCAGGTAGGTGATAGTTTGTTGAATTAAATTTAAATTAAGTATTTTAATGGTAATTTTAAATTATTTCAAATGTTAATAAATTTGTAATTCATTTATACGAGGTCAAAATTGCATAAAATGGGCAAGTTGGTAAGGAGATAGGCTACAAGCTGGGATTTTAGATTTAAATCGAACGTTGTTCGATTTAATTTGAATTCTGGATATTCGGCAAATTACATATCAAGGTGAGTAAATCTCACTCATTTGGATTACTGCAATTAATTTTAAATGATTAAAATTAATTTTGGATGCTTGGTTGAATGTATGAATTACTATCATGTGAATGATATATAATATATATAGTAGTATATATATTAGTAGTTGGATATATTTTCCACCGTCGGAGCGGATGACCCTATATACCGCGAAATCCCCTCGAAGTGGGATTGGTATTTTTATGTTGTATTAACATATTTGGATGCAGGGAAACAGGTTGGAGGTGTAACGAACGCGATTTTTCGACGCTCGAAAATCGACATTATGTATCAACTACCGAGCAATCGAATGCCGGAAAACCAAATTGTTATGGAGAAAAAGAAGAGGTAGAAGAAGACAGAAAGAAAGAAGAACAAAAGAAACAGAAAAAATATCAGAATCTCACATTCGCAGCGGAATAACATATAATAGAAAAATGAATAATCTTTAAATCAAGAACTATATCATTTTATACATTACATCATCATCAAAGTTTACACAACACTAGACAATTATATAAACTTGTCCTCATACAGAATACATAGCGGAATAAATAATATCATATGCAAGTGATACGTCTCGCCATCCAGCTCGCCACAGAGCTCCAAAGCATTCCTGAATCAAGAATGACCTGATAACCTGACTCTAGACTACCCGTGTGGAAATTGGTGGGCACCCAGAGTTTAGGAAGGAAACAATAAACTCCAGGTCAGTCATGGTGACTGGTGTGAGAACTTAAAACAGTTATTTATCTTTAAAACAACAACAACAAAGGAAGTACAGAATACCCGCAATGCTTTTGGAAAATGAAACTACCATAAGACCTCCCGCCACACACACAATGCAAACGCATAATTGGAGGAGATTTATTCTTATGATAGTCAAACATGCTTACTACGTAAAATCATTGGATTATTATTATTAGTGCATAGTGCAGGAAAACATTTCGAAAGTATAATATTAATCTTAGCCAACATACAGCCATTATTGTATGCCTACTATAGCTACCATCTAAACAGTGTGACCACCATAAGTAAATGGCAGGTTCTACAACTAAAACCATACAAGGTTCGTATTGAGATTTGGATTTCCAATAAATGGTCAGGCTAAGGAACTTCCTTACACCGATATGGAAACGCCTCTGGAAAGACGCACCGAGAGTCAACCTGCTCTCTGCAGACACAAGGCCGACGCTACCTCACGCTGTACAGCTGTAACTAGGTAGCTAACACACGAGCTATGCCATCCCCCAGTCGTTACCGACCTTTATCCGAGGATCCTCAACTACAAAGCAAAACCACAAAATATAATAAATTTGCAGCATCCAAATAGGTAAAATATCTGGGCTCCATACCATGATATCACCTTTTATCCAGAAGGAAATGACATACCCTAGGGGCGTGACCCCTAACAACCTTGCCGCAACATTCCTGTTTCGACCATTACCGGGTTGTGAGGCTCGACGAAGTCTCGTCCACAAAACTACGCTTTTTCACAAAGCCACGCTTTTTCACAAAGCCACGCTTTGATCAAGCAATATCAACAACACTTTGTATGCCACATTACCAAATTGGGAATGTATCACTAGTAACCAGCAACTACATAACCTCTAAGCTCGTACGTCTCAGAGAAGGGTGTTAAGCTAAGAGAATAAATTCTCCGCCACCAACAGAAATGTATTTGATAGAAACCATCTTTACATCTCAAAGTGTAACGTCAGACACACATCCATACAAGTATGTTCCGGGTTCGAACAGAACCGAAGGCACTTCCAAAGAAGCCCTTTCAATCTGGTTATTCACAATCCCGATCGGACTTCCCATCACAAGAAGAGTGATATAAATCTCTATACCGGAGCAAATCGGTGTAGAGACATTCGACAGGTTGTCCTTTCATTTTCGAAAATACCCGGTCTTCACACCGGTCTTCAATACGATCCATATCGTCGTATCACTAATTCGGAATGGGTTATATGACACAAAGGTCTTTTCCCGGCTAACCCGAATAGTGAGCACAATATTTAAAACATATGGATATAGGGATTTCAATTAAGTCACAACTTATTACCCAAATCCTTTCCTTTAAATGGTTTAAAAAAATTACCATTTTAAATCTTTAAATAAAAAGATTTACTTCACAAAGTTTACCCAGTTTCAGAAAGATTCATTCACATATTTCCAAATCAATTTCCATTTCAATTGGATTAACCCATTAAATCTTTAAATTAAGATTTAATTTATAGCTTTCAAAACTATTCACAATTCAAGTCTTTTATAATATAAAAGATACACCATTTAAAATCTTCTTTGATTTCAAAATAAAGTTTAATCATCTTCACAAAGATAATTCATAGTTTTTCCAAACCATTTACAATTTCATTTCAACTTGAAATGTTTCGATACAAATTGGAAATCCTTTCACTTTATGAAAGCTATTATTATTTGAAAACTATCTCATTTTGGGAAAAACTGGTTACAATTGCACAGTTTAAAATCATCCAAGTATAAAACTTGAATATAAATTTAAATTTCCAAAACCATATTTTAAATGGTTAAAACCCCATATAAACACCTTTTATACTTATAAAATCTTTTAAACCAAGATTCCCAAATCATTGAATTCAATTTCAAATATTGAATTCAAACTTAAATCAAATGATTTAAATTCCAATTCTATTAAGTTATTTAAAATAACTTTTATTTCTAAAACTTATTTCAAAAACTTCCAATTCCAATTCCAAAACCATTTTTAGATTCAAAATCTCATTTTTTCAAAATAGATAAAAATCTGTGACTTAACCGATTTCCACGTGAAATCCACATTTGTGTGTGTATTGTGTAGTCCACTGTTTAACACAATAGTGCAACAACATTCAACCATCACAGATCAAATATAACAATATAATTTGATAAGCGGCATAAACTATAATGCTTATCTTTCATTCACGAATCACAGATATATCTATCACAGATAAACAATTTACAGATCACAACACACATCAGGATATATCACAAAACATCACATATCAAAGATGTCAAACAATTCAACATCCAATATAATCCAAACATCCATAAGTAGGATTACTTTAATTATCTGATTAATTTAAATTAGATAAATTTCTATAAATCAATTTTCCAAAGTTATTCCCTTTTTAAAATAAATTTCTTTATCTCTTCAAATCTATTTAAAAATTCAGAATTTAAATAAATTCTTCAACTTATAAATAATATTTTCGAAATCCATTTATTAAGCCTTTTTCCCAAAATTTGAAATTTAATTCAATATGGTTCAAAAATAAAACTTTATCCTTTTCAAACTCCTTTTAAATTTATCCAATTATCAAAAATAAACTTTTCGATAAATTTTCAACTAACATTTCGAAAATCCAATTTTTATTCATTTTCGGTATTCAACGATACCAAAAATATATCCGGCTAAATTATAGCCTTCAACGATTTCAAACAAAATATAATCACACACAGATTATAAATAATCAACACACAACATTGAAATAAATTCAAATGTTTGAGGAATCCAGTTGGATCCCTCCAACCTGTTTCCCTGCATCCACAGATGTTAGCACAATACCAATTCCACTTCACGGTGGAATTATCGCGGTATATGGGATTTATAAAATACTATCCACTATTATGCGGCGCAATAGGGTCTCATCCGCTATATAATGCGGGAAATCAATTCCAAATACATATATAATACCAGTTCTACTTCACGGTAGAATTATCGTGGTATATGTTTTTAATAAATAACATCCGCTTAATATACGGCGTATAGGGTCTATTTAACACAATAGATAACAATTTATCATCCAATCATCACAATCAACACTATCAACAATTTTAAATTTAACAATTTAAAATTTAAATCGAAACACAATATTCGATTGAGTGAGGAGTTCTCAGCTTGATTTCAATAACGGTTGTAGTATTTTATTTCGAATAAAATTAAACAGACGTTTAATTTTACTCAAAATTTTCACTGACTCCAATCGACTCCAAACTAGCTCCATTGCGTAGTGCTCGACAATACGGTTCCAATGCAAAAAGTTTCGTCCATTTTGAACCTCGTATCAAAAAGTTACGCTATTTCAAAGTTTATACGAATTTATATAAAATCAATTTACAATTTCTATTTTAATTTTTTTCCAAGCCCTAGTCAATCTGGCCGTTGATTTCTCCTTCAACAGATCCGGCTGCACCTTCTTTTTCTTCCCCTTCAGGAAATTCGAACGCAAGCACATAACCCATAGCCGCCCCCTTCATCAAATTGCCGCGCCACCACCTCCACGCTTGAAGACGATCAGAGACTTCCATACAAAAACCCTTCGTGAGCACTACCACCACCATAAAGCACGTGAAGCTCGGCCATCACTAGGCAGAGAAAAACGTGGCCGACCGGAGCTTGAATGCGAGCAAAATTCGAGCGATCCATTTTGCTAAACGACATCTCGGCCGTTGGATCTGGAGTTCTCGACGAGCCCGACATTTTTCTAGTTGAAGACTTTCGCTAATTGTTTATAGATTTGGAGATTTTGAGGGAAGAACGGGATTAAATTCTGGCCATGGAATAATAATGGCGGCTGGAAACCCTAGGGTAGATTATTTGCAAAATAGAAGATGATGGGTCCTTATATAGAAAATTGCAAATCACTATTCATCTCCAAAATTTTCGAACTCGAAATCGAGCGTGCCGGCTGGCATTTCTAAGGTTTACCCCACGTTCCGAACACAATGGAACGTCTTTCGGGAGCTAGTTCGGTCATATGTGCGAGTTACGGAAATAAACGATCAGATTTAAAATTAAATCGATCAAACCGATTTTGATGCGTTTTGGCTTGCCCCGGACAAACCGTACGTCCGATTGACACGAAATTTGAAATCTTACAATAATATCACATTACGGATCCGATGAAATAGGTTTCGTTTAAATCCGAGACTGTTTGAAAAATGGTCATTTTTACTCTTCAATTAAATATTCAAATATTCAATTTTCACAAATTAACTTTAATTTCGATTTTAAAAGTCCTATAACATCATTATAACTCCAATATGATTTAATATAACTTTATAAATCATTTTTAATCACATTTAATTCAGATTTCAATTATTTACTTAATTTCAAGTATTAAATTAATAATTTAATCGCCCAATTAAATCACTATATCGAAATTAAATTAATTCGACTTCCAAATCTTACTTATTAATATTTAAAATTAATTAAATATATGAATTTCAAATGATGAAAATTCTGGGTCGTTACAAACTTCCCCCCTTAAAAGAATTTCGTCCTCGAAATTGCAAAGTAAGAAAAATACTCCAATTTCATTAATATTTTCAGAAATCCATTTCGTGAAAATTTTATATTCACCTTTTCCAAACCTTTAACTTCAACCAAAACAGTGGTTTCCATTTTCTAGTTCAATTCCTACGTTTCCATTTTCAATTTGGAAATTGACTTTTCATTAACAAAAAATTTCCAAAATTTCCCAAAATTTTCTAACGCCCTAAATTTTCAGAAAAATTCGCCAGCGTCTCCTTTGCACGGTTCGATCGTAGTAGGATCACAATAGACATAAATATATACACATCGACCCACACGGTCGGAAAAGCAGATAAACAGTTCATATTTCCTATTTTTATTGCGTAGGCGTACCTTTTTAGCATTTTTAAGCAAAGTAGTTATTTATTAAGCATTTTAGCGCAACCAACCCACCGAACGGCAGCCTCAGTACCTGTACTTACTCAGTTTAAAAACGTAAGTGACATATATAGGAAATTCAATTACATTTCATTAATCTTCAATAACAAACACAAGGTTTCCATAAGCAATGCAATCAATTAATTCCCATAAGCAATTTATAAGGTTTCGATACAAATTTTAATTGCTTACAACTAATTCACATTAATTTACTTTCAATTCAAATTCAATTACATAGCTTTCCATTTCACTAATTCAATTTCATTAACACTTAATTAATTATACTATATAAAATCAACTAACAATCATATAACAACCAATGTTATTCAACACAACCAAATTCATTCAATTTACTTTACTTCACATTCAATTTCCAATTTATTAGCTTTTAATGAATTAACACTTATATTCATTATCAATTTATTCACATTCGATTGATTAACATTCAATCCATTTATTTCAATTCAATTACTAATTCATTTTACAAATAAAGTTGAATTCCATTACATAACTCAAGTTCACATTCATTTAATAAATTCACTTTATTAATTTACTTCGATATCAAAAATCAAATTCATTCATCATTACTTAAGTTATATTCCAATTCAAACATCATTTGTTTAACTTAATTTGAATTTCCACTTATAAATCCAATTCAGATTCCAATTCTAAAGTAAATTCTATTTAACTTTTACCAAAACTAAATTTATTATCTTATCAAAAGTTCAAAACTCATTTCACTTATATTCATCAATTCCAATTTGGATTTTAATTTAAATTTGTTTATCACAACAAAAATTCAAATTTCAATTTATTATAGTAGCAAATCCATCACACAGAAACTCGAAAATGATACTGAAGATGCTGCAGTCATCACCCTTATTATTTCCTAGCAACACTAGTGAATTCAGTGCTTAATATTCTTTTAAAATTTCCCTTTTTATTTATAAATCACATTTATAAATCTTTTTACTTATAATTTTCACTATTTAACTTCACTTATACAAGGTTATTTCACAATTGTAAATCATATTAATGATCAATTCATCTTATAATTCATTAGCTTATATAAGTTATTCTTTCACAATTGTTATTTTTATTTGATTTATTCAAACAACTTTTATTAACTCATATATATTCACATTTTCAACAACCAATCAATTCAATTTTATCTACACTTTAACAATTCTGAAAAAAATTATTTCTTTATATACAAAATATAATCAAGGTAAAATTATTTCATTTACCCAATTTAAAATGATACTATGTCGACTTGCCTCGTTTAAGTGTTTAGAAACCCCTATCGATGATATGGCGTCCCACATACCGACCAAAATTCACAAACAGCTCAACGGATAAGCAAACACAATATAAAACAATTTCATATTCACTAACAAATACGCACTCGTATCTATTATTACACTCACACTCATTCTATAGTACTACTGACTCTATCTCTAATGAGTAATTCCTAACAGAACCAAGGTTATCACTTAACCATATGCTCTGATATCAAATGTAACGAACGCGATTTTTCGACCAAATGTAATGAAAGCGATTTTTCGATGCTAAAAAATCGACATTAATACGTCCACTGTATCAACTGTCGAGCAATCGAATGCCGGAAAACCGAATTGTTATGGAGAAAAGAAGAGGTAGAAGAAGACAGAAAGAAAGAAGAACAACAGAAACAGAAACAATATCAGAATCTCACATTCGCAGCGGAATAACATATAATAGAAAAATAAATAATCTTTAAATCAAGAACTATATCATTTTATACATTACATCATCATCAGAGTTTACACAACAATATACAACACAACATTGGACAGTTATATAAACTTGTCCTCATACAGAATACACAGCGGAATAAATAATATCATATGCAAGTGATACGTCTCGCCATCCAGCTCGCCACTGAGCTCCAAAGCATCTCCTGAATCCAGAATGACCTGATAACCTGACTCTAGACTGCCCGTGTGGAAATTGGTGGGCACCCAGAGTTTAGGAAGGAAACAATAAACTCCAGGTCAGTCATGGTGACTGGTGTGAGAACTTAAAATAGTTATTTATCTTTAAAACAACAACAACAATGGAAGTACAGAATATCCGCAATGCTTTTGGAAAATGAAACTACCATAAGACCTCCCGCCACACACACAATGCAAACGCAGAATTGGACGAGATTTCTTCTTATGATAGTCAAACATGCTTACTACGCAAAATCATTGGATTATTATTAGTGCATAGTGCAGGAAAACATTTTGAAAGTATAATATTAATCTTAGACAACATACAACCATTATTGTATGCCTACTATAGCTACCATCTAAACAGTGGTGACCACCATAAGTAAATGGCAGGTTCTACAACTAAAACCGTACAAGGTTCGTATTGAGATTTGGATTTCCAACAAATAGTCAGGCTATGGAACTTCCTTACATCGATATGGAAACGCCTCTGGAAAGACGCACCGAGAGTCAACCTGCTCTCTGCAAACACAAGGCCGACGCTACCTCACGCTGTACAGCTGTAACTAGGTAGCTAACACACGAGCTATGCCATCCCCCGGTCGTTACCGACCTTTATCCGAGGATCCTCAACTACAAAGCATCAACCACAAAATATAATAAATTTGCAGCATCCAAATAGGTAAAATATGGGCTCCATACCATGATATCACCTTTTATCCAGAAGGAAATGACATACCCTAGGGGCGCGACCCCTAACAACCTTGCCGCAATATTCCTGTTTCGACCATTACCGGGTTGTGAGTGTAGCAACCCGGGATTTAGCTTCAATTAATTATCGTCCAATGACGATTAATCCTTTGGCTAATTGCTTTTAGAAGTTTTAATCAGATGAGATTCTTTTGATAATTTGTTAAATATTGGGTAGGCTTTGAAATGCAATCTGGTACAGACTTTATCTTGCTTAGTTGCCGTGATTTATTTCAACCCGTCCCCTTTTCGTTCGATTCTCATTCGAAAACCCTAGATGAATCAAAAGAAATAAACGAAGAGAAAACGAAAAATGGCAGCTCTCTCGTTCGTCTCTTCCAGTAAAAATAGGGTTTTCGTGAATTCTCGAAGATGTCGATTATCCAAAGATCGTCTCTTCGATTTTGCAATGATGACCTCGTTCAAAAATTAGGGCATGCTCGTTTTCGTTCGTTCCGCTTTGATGAATTAGGGCCTGAGATTTTGAAGCCGCGAATATGATATGTCGATCGATGCTTTCTACACTTTGTGCTTGCTCACGGTTCCTTCAAATCGCTTCAAATCTAAGGTTAGTGAATTTCGACTTTCACTCACATCAAATTCAACCTACGGTTTATATATGATTTTGAGATCTTGTTTTCGTTTATATGAGTTCAATCTCATTTAGTTGCGTTCGTATACATTTGTTAGAAGTTGGCAACTGATTTGCGTTGGCCATTTATCTTCGTTTGGGTTCTTGAGATTGATTATTGCCTTTTTCAATTAAATTGAATAGCACGGTTTTGATTCTCTGGAAATTTTAGTTCCGTGAATTTTTGATGACTTCGGCATAGTTTGATTTGAAATTACAGTTGTCTCTGACTTGGTTTGCAACTGGATCTTGTAAAAATATTTTGAGTTTGACATTTAACTCGATTTTGTGTATGCGATTTCATAACTCTGCATCATTATCATTGTACCGATATTGTTCCTAGTTATTTTAATGTGAAGTGAATGCTTTTGTTCAGTATTGGTACACTTGATTTCTTCACCTTGTGGTACTGTCTGGTTCATAATGCATTGCACCCTCTTTTGTAAATTTTTATTCCAATTTGCATATAGATGTATACATACGTATGTGTGTATGCATATATTGTGGGATGTGCACCGAGTTTAAGTTGTTTTTGAATATCTTCATACATCACCCTGGCACTACTTTGAAGAAGTAAAGACTTGACTTTGCATTTTTATTTTTACTACATACATGTTCATCATGTAGTTCACTATGAGTTTGTGGATGACTTGAGAACTTTTGTTCATTGAGTTCTGATTGCACACTGCTGCTAGTATCACTGCATTGTTTCTGCCTTCAAGTATAGTTGCATGGTCTCTCATATTTGTTTCAAGTGCACTCTGTATCACTTTTGATATAGTTTGCATTTCAGTTGTACTTGCTGTCTTCATTTGGTTGTATATGCAGTTTTTAGTGCTGTGCGACTATTGTGTACTGTGCCTTGGTTTTTGGGTATTGCTGAGTTTGATTCTATTTAATGTTTCATTTATTTTGGGTATGACTGCCCTTGTGGTTTCAGATCTGTAGCTCATTTCGTATTCATTGATCTCGTTTGGTTGTATCTTTGTGGTTACTGTTTCGGCCTGAATTTGATCATTGAAGTGTTCCAATATCTTATGCTTGAGCTCTGTCCATACATGCGCACTGATTCACTGTTCTCTGTACAGTACCTAGACTTTATTATATGTACACTATGTTGAGTTTGAGTTTTGCATTTGACATTGTGCATTTATGCACCTTGTTGAGTCTGAATTATACTCCTTTGATCATGTTGGCTATTTGGTCTGCATCTCTGATCTGGAAGTTTCACATGAATTTGTATTCTGATTCATTTATTCTTCATTCTGGTCTGGATTTATGTTCTGGACTTGATTTTTGGTCAGTGCTTATGTTGGCACTGGGTTGCTTACTTGTTGCCTTGATCTTTGTTGCGGTGTTTTGCGACATTTGAGTCAGTTAGCACTTTTGCTTCATGAATGCTTGCTGCCTGGCTTTTGTTGCTGTGTTGCATACTCCCTAGTGCCTTTATGTGCTTTTCTTTTCTTGGAATTATTCCTGCAGTTTCATTTGGTTGCAGTTGTGTTGAGTCATGATAGTCGTGACTTGACCTCTACAGTTTCGATTTGCGGTTAGTAATTGGTCGTGTGATGACATCATACGCTGTAGTGGCGAGGCAGTGCACACGTGCGTGTACTGCAGCCAAAACAGTATTGCCTTTTTATGTGATATTTCAATTACTTGAATTATTTTGTGTGTTCAATTCAATATTTTGAAATTATATTCTGATTTGGTTTGATTTGATCATTTTGTTGTTGTCTAATTATCTATTTGATAATTAGATTATGAGTTTCTAATTATTTATTTAATAATTAGATTTTGTTGTTAATTGTCATTTAGACAATTCTGTTGTTTTCTAAATTATCTTCATTGATAATCTTTTTATCTATATTTGTTGATGATTTGGATTTGCTGATATGTTGTTTAACACTATTTAGTGTTATATCTGCCGTTATCCGATTCTCTTATCGAGGAGTCGACTATACGAGATTTCTGTGACTGTCGTCTATTTGTTATTTGATTATTATTGCTTCTGTGCATTAATAACTGAGTTTGAATTAGACTGACCAGTGTATTATTTTCTTTTGAATTTAATACTCGGGTCAGACCCGAGTTATTTCAGGTTGTAGATATCTTGCTTTGGATTGCTGTTTGAGCTATGAAGTCTTTTCATATCTTCTGAAGCAGTCTTCGTCATTTTGTAGTAGTCGTGTCATTATATAGGATGATATGTATTCATGTATATTAGTTGATAATGTACTTGTATATATAACATCCAGAGTCGACAGTTGTAGTTGTATCATATGTATTGTGTCAAATGTATTGTAACTGACATCAGTTATATATATATATATATATATATATATATATATATATATATATATATATGAGACTTTTGTTATCTGTGTTCCGCATTTTATTATCTGTGTTATTATTATGTATATTGTCCTAACTATTATGAACCATCGTAGTTCGTTTTATACTGGAAATTGGGTATGTCGATGGGAGTAAATAAATAAGCGATGAAAAATGAAAAATATATACCACTCCTATCGAGGTAACCAATACTAGTGTAAGGCCAACTACGGATGGTCGCTCCTATCCAGCCTAATTCTTCGTAATAACAGACAGTATTTCTTTTAATACTCTTTGTTATTGCGAGCATAGAGGTGGGGCGTCAAAGTTGGTATCAGAGCTTGGGGTTTATGGACATAATATAAAAAATAACTTAGATGGAACATGTGTTACAACTATTGGTCGATGTTTTAATTGTGTTTTGAGTTGAAACTAAAGTTTTGAAATTAAGATGAAATTTTTAAATATCTTTATTTAAAAATAAAAAGTGAAACTGTGTTTTGATGATTGAATAATTTGTGTTCTGTTTATCAGAGTGCGCAGCAGAAGCAGTGACACTGTCTTCGCTGAGTACAACTGATAATCTTTTTGATTTAAAAATCAAAATGTGAAATTGAAATAAATTTCATTTGGTGTTTACATTGCTGGGTTTATTTTGTTTCTTTGAAAATTTCGAATCGATTTGAGGATTCGAAGCGATTGCAGTTATGTGATTTTTGTTGAGATTTTTGCTGGGTTTCTTTTATGCTAATCATTACTGATTAGATTTTTCTGTTTTGAATTATCTTCATTGAAGATACATTCGAATGATTTCTTTGTTCATTTTGTAGTACGTGCAAATTTGAGTTGCACGTTACTCCATTGTATTTACGTTGAACCGATGTTTGGTTTTAACGTATTTTGTTGCCGTTATTTTTATAACGGGATTTTTACACCAGTGCTATATTTTTGAAGCACAGTGTTTAGTTGACAATTTTAATGAATGAAAATTCACTGGTGTTACATTTTGATGTGAATTATTTTGATGAGATTTTGACGTTTAAAAATTACTGTCGCTTTGACTTCAGTAACCATCAAATTTTAAAAGTGGATTTTCAAGCGGTTATTCCGCAATGCTGAGTTTGAGATCCGTTTTTACGGTGTTTTGAGAAGTACAATTTTCTTTTCGAAATTGCTACTGATGTTTTTGCTTGAATCACGTGATTGGAAAATTGTTTTAAAATGAAAATTGTTTTATAAACTTTTTAACAATTTGCGCTTTCAAAAGAATGAGGAAGCGACTTAAACGTTTCAGCAAAATCGAGGACTATGACCCCTTTCTTTTACTGATTCGCTTAACTCCGAACTTGTCCAGTTGAGAATGTGAATTGTTATTTTTATAAAATAAATAAATTTTTTTTCAGTAATTTTACAGTTTGCGCTTTCAAAAGAATGAGGAAGCGATTTAAACGATTCAGCAAAATCAAGGATTATGACCCCTTTCTTTTACTGATTCGCTTAATTCCGGACTTGTCCGTTTGAGAATGTAAAATGTATTTTTACAAAATACACAATTTTGCACTTTCAAGGAAACGATGAAGAGAATCAAACGATTTAGTAAAACACGTGGTATGGGACATGTGCGTTTGCTATTTCGGTTAATTCCGGACTCGTTAATTGAGATATTTGCTGTTTTGATGATTTTGATGATTTTGTGTGCTTTCGAGCCACTATGATGGACCTTCGGGTCATATGTTGGACCTTTAGATCATATGATGGACCTTCGGGTCAAATATCAGTACTAGACCTCCGGGTCATTTGTTGGGCGCCCGCCAAAAATTATGTTGAGTACTTGGTAGGCTTCGGCCATTTGTTGATGCACGTGCGGCGAACTAAAAACGTTTGGATTTATGTTCTGGACTTGATTTTTGGTCAGTGCTTATGTTTGCACTGGGTTGCTTACTTGTTGCCTTGATCTTTGTTGCGGTGTTTTGCGACATTTGAGTCAGTTAGCACTTATGTTTCATGAATGCTTGCTGCCTGGCTTTTGTTGCTGTGTTGCATACTCCTTGGTGCCTTTATGTGCTTTGCTTTTCTTGGAATTATTCCTGCAGTTTCATTCGGTTGCAGGTTGTGTTGAGTCATGATAGTCGTGACTTGACCTATGTAGTTTCGATTTGCGGTTAGTAATTGGTCGTGTGATGACATCATATGCTGTAGTGGCGAGGCAGTGCACGCGTGCGTGTACTACAGCCAAAACAGTATTGCCTTTTTATGTGATATTTCAATTACTTGAATTGTTTTGTGTGTTCAATTCAATATTTTGAAATTATATTCTGATTTGGTTTGATTTGATCATTTTGTTGTTGTCTAATTATCTATTTGATAATTAGATTATGAGTTTCTAATTATTTATTCAATAATTAGATTTTGTTGTTAATAGTCGTTTAGACAATTCTGTTGTTTTCTAAATTATCTTCATTGATAATCATTTTATCTATATTTGTTGATGATTTGGATTTGCTGATATGTTGTTTAACACTGTTTAGTGTTATATATGTCGTTATCCGATTCTCTTATCGAGGAGTCGGCTATACGAGATTTCTGTGACTGTCGTCTATTTGTTATTTGATTATTATTTCTTCTGTGCATTAATAACTGAGTTTGAATTAGACTGACCCATGTATTATTTTCTTTTGAATTTAATACTTGGGTCAGACCCGAGTTATTTCAAGTTGTAGATATCTTGCTTTGGGTTGCTGTTTGAGCTATGAAGTGTTTTCATATCTTCTGAAGTAGTCTTCGTCATTTTGTAGTAGTCATGTCATTATATAGGATGATATGTATTCATGTATATTAGTTGATAATGTACTTGTATATATAACTTCCAGAGTCCACAGTTGTAGTTGTTTCATATGTATTGTGTCAAATGTATTGTAACTGACATCAGTTATATATATATATATAAGAGACTTTTGTTATCTGTGTTCTGCATTTTATTATCTGTGTTATTATTATATATATTGTCCTAACTATTATGAACCATCGTAGTTCGTTTTATACTGGAAATTGGGTATGTCGATGGGAGTAAATAAATAAGCGATGAAAAATGAAAAATATATACCACTCCTATCGAGGTAACCAATACTAGTGTAAGGCCAACTACGGATGGCCGCTCCTATCCAGCCTTATTCTTCGTAATAACAGACAGTATTTCTTTTAATACTGTTTATTATTATGAGCATAGGGGTGGGGCGTCACAGTGAGGCTCGACGAAGTCTCGTCCACAAAACTACGCTTTTTCACAAAGCCACGCTTTGATCAACCAATGATCAACAGCACTTCGTATGCCACATTACCAAATTGGGAATATATTACTAGTAACCATCAACTACATAACCTCTGAGCTCGTATGTCTCAGAGAAGGGTGTTAAGCTAAGAGAATAAATTCTCCGCCACCAACAGAAATGTATTTGATAGAAACCAGCTTTACATCTCAAAGTGTAACGTCGGACACACATCCATACAAGTCTGTTCCGGGTTCGAACAGAACCGAATGTTAACTCATGTTTTTCTGGCGGCCTAAAACCCTCCGACCTAATAGTCCGCGACCTAAGGAACTCTACGACTTAAGGAACTTAATGGCTTAAGGAACAGAATGACTTAACGACCTAGCAAGCTTCACGATCTACTGACTCCAGAAAGTCTGTGACCTAAAATGGCTGCGAGCTAAGAGATTCTGCGACCTAAGGACTTCGCGACCTAACAGTTGAAGGGACTTCGCGACCAAAAAGTCTACGACCTAACATCTCAGCAACTGTTCCTTAAGTCGCTCACGACCTACGACCTACTTTAGGTCGCTCACGACCTACTACTTGCCACTTTATCAAGACCGAGAATAACTACATCAGGCTAATTTCCTAAAGTCGCTCGCGACCTACGACCTAACTTAGGTCGTACGCGACCTAAGTTCCTATAAGTGGCCAACGACCTAGTACCCTCCTTAACTCGCCTATGACTTACTACTTCAGATGAATCCAAACTTCGTCAGCCTGCTTCTTAAGTCGTTAGTGGATTGCGACTTAGCTTAGGTCGCTCACGACCTACGACCTAACTTAGGTCGTACGCGACCTAAGACTTGGCGAAACTTTTGTCCAGATTTCAATTCCTATAAATACCCCCCAAACTCCAACAAGTAAGGGACTTTTGGCCGATCATTTCTTGAAGCGTCGCTACTCTGCCGAACTCTCAACTCATTCAACAATTAAAGATCTTCAGACATTCGAGACACTACAACAAGCATCGAGAGGAATTTCCTACATCCAACACGGATTCATCAAATTTCATCATCGAAGTTTGAGCTAGTAGTTGAGATTGTCTTTGTGATCAAACTGTATTGTTTTCATAAGAGTATTGTATCATCTTGTAACCAGAATCAGTAATAAGAGATTCAAAGTGGACGTAGGCTCAATCTCAAGCCGAACCACTATAAACTGCTGTCTTTTACTGCTTTTTCGCTATTTTACTGCTTACTTCTTGTTCCCATCACATGGGTGGTGCTTTCACAATTCTACTACACACACCGGGTGTTAGCGTTCACTTTTTAGCGTTAACATTTTGGTGCTTTCATTGAGAGGGCCAACTCAGGCGATCATTCACCATAGCTTCACGGAAGTTTGTTGAAAGAATTTCCTACAAGACCAGAAGTCTATCAGACATAATGGCTCCCGGAAGAAAACGTAAGTCTGTCAGATCTGATGATGACTGCGACAATACTGCCACTTCTCTTTCTCCAAGTCAGGCAGCTCCAAGCGTCGGGGTGACGCGAGAAGAGTTAGATGCTGCTATGTCCGGACTGTACCAACAGATTGAAACTCAGAATAATATTATGATGGAAGAGTTGAATGCTCTGCTCGGGGCTAATCAAAGACCAGTAAATAATGAAGAAAACATTGCTGATGCTCTTCGCAACTCCGAAGGAAGACATATTCCTCAGGGGGGATCAGGTGCCACTGAAGGGGTACCTCTCCAGACTGAAGGATCTAGGCCATCGCCAGTTTTCCATGAACATCTACCCGGACAAACTTCCGAGAAAATGGCCGAAGTCTACTTTGCAAAGTCACTAAATAATGAGGAATATCTTTCCGGCATGATTCGGCAAATAATGAAAGAAAGCATGCAGAGAGATGAGGATGAGAGCGAATGGGGATTCGAACCGAGTAAAACTCCATTTACTGAGAGGATTCTGAAAGCTGAGTTTCCCAAAAAATTTGTTTCCCCCACCATTCCTGCTTATAGGGGAACAAGCGACCCAAATCAATTCCTGTACAAATATGATTGGCACATGACTGGCGCCAGAGAAACTAATGAGATTAAATGCCGATATTTCCCGGTATACTTGGAAGGAGTGGCATTACTTTGGTTTACCAAGCTTCCTGTGCGATATGTTGACCAATTTTCCGATCTGACCCGAAAATTCAAGGAACAATTCCGATTGTACATTTCAAGAGCAAAGGATATAATGTCTCTCTCGAGTCTTGAACAGAATCCTGGAGAGCCCATCAAATCCTTCCTGAATCGCTTTAATCTAGCCCTAGCAGAAGTTGATAACGCGGAACCGCGAATGATCTTGACCTACTTAATGCGGGCTATTGACAAGTCGAGCGAGTTTGGAAAATGGTTAAAAATGAAGGAACCAAATTCGCTCGAAAAGTTCTACAAAAAGGCTGATGAGTTCATGCGCCTAGAGAATCTCTCCGCGTCAGCTAAAGTTGTGACAACAGTGGTGGAAAATAATGCTACAGTTCAGAACAAGAAAGAATCTGCAAATCAGAAAAGGGAGAGTAATGGTGGAAAGAAGCAGAAAGATCTCAAATAGCCCCGCTTCCTCAAACCTTCGGATTTTACCCCTCTGACTGATACACCGGAGAATATTTTCATCGCCGCTAAGGATGCTGTTGAATTTCCAAAACCACCGACAGTAAAAGTTGGGAAAAATGTTGCTCAAAGCGGAAGATTTTGCAAGTTTCATAACCAACTAGGCCATGATACCAACGAATGCCGCCACATGAAAAGCCTGATTGAAGAATTGTTAAGAGAGAATAAGTTGCAGCAGTACGTTAAAAGGAATATAAAGGACCCGTCTTCATCTAACCAAGGGCAACTACCCCCAACTCATCCATCTGGTTCAGGAGAAAGGCCTGCTGAAAAGGAAAGACCTGTTATCAATGTGATCACGGGAGGACCTCATCCGGCTGGCAGGAGTTGGGGTGAAATGGAAAGGTATGCTAGAGCTTTGAAGTATGCCCCAGTTGAAGAAAGTGTCTTAATCTTGGAAGATGCTGCACCTCTAAAGCAGCAAAAGACTTTTCATGATGATATTATGTTCAGAACCAGGGATTCTATTAATGTGGAAGCTCCTACTGAGGACCCTTTAGTTATCTCTGTCGGTATTGGGCCGGCTATTGTCAGAAGAGTGCTGGTTGATAGTGGTGCCTCATGCAACATACTCTTTAAAAAGACATTTGACCAAATGAAAATTCCAATGACAGACGTACAAGCTTCTTCACATAAGATTGCCGGATTTACAGGAGAGCTGAAACAGCCAATTGGAACGGTGGACTTGTTTGTTGAAATGGGCAAAGGACATAAGAAGTTGGTTCGGAAGCAAACTTTTGTAATTGTTGATGGATTCTCCGCCTATAATGCTTTCTTGGGTCGGCCTACTCTTGCTGCTTTCAAGGCCGTCCTCGCTCCGTGGTGTTTAACATTGAAATTTCCCACTTATAATAGGGTTGCTGTCATTAAGGGAGATCAGAACGCGGGGCGAGAATGTTATCTTGTAGAGCTCCGAGAGGCCAGGAAAAGAGAAATGGGAAAAGATGCGGTAGCTCCGCTCCGCATCAAAGAACCAACCTTGTAGCAGCTACGGGGTGGCCCCTGTACTGGCGAACACAACAATGCAAGGAAAGAAATGGACCCCAGGAAAGCCAGTACAGGGGAGAATGGAGTGGTACCCGTGGAAGTAACGGTACCAATATCTGTTGACTCAAAAGACCCAAACAAAGTACTCAATGTGGGTTCACAGCTAAGCATAGTAGTTCAAAACACGCTGATATCATTCTTAAAAGCCAATCTGGATGTGTTCGCCTGGTGTCATGCTGATATGTGTGGGATCTCCCTGGAAATTGTTGTACATACTCTGAACATTGATCCAAAATTCACGCCAGTGAAACAGAAAAGAAGAACCCAAGAACCCAGAAAGATCGACGACACTAAAGGAAGAAGTCGATCGGCTTATGGAGAACAGCTTCATCCGAAACTCCACTTATCCAAATTGGGTTTCAAATCCAGTACTGGTTAAGAAGGCGAAAGGAAAGTGGAGGGTATGCATCGATTTTTCGGATCTAAACAAAGCTTGCCCCAAAGATTGCTTCCCGCTGCCCAGAATCGATCAATTGGTGGATGGAACAGCTGGGCATGAATTGTTATCATTTATGGACGCTTACTCCGGGTACAATCATATAATGATGCATGAGCCGGATCAGGAAGACACAAGCTTTATCACAAATGTGGGTCTCTACCGCTACAAAGTTATGCCTTTCGGATTGAAGAATGCTGGGGCAACCTACCAAAGGCTCGTCAATGCGATGTTCAAACCTCAGATTGGTAGAACCATGGAAGTTTATGTTGACGATATGATGGTAAAGTCAAAGAAAGCTGTAGACTACATGGGTCACTTGGAGGAAATGTTTGCAATTCTTCGAAAGTATGGAATGAAGCTCAATCCATTGAAATGTTCGTTCGGAGTAGAGTCCGGGAAATTCTTGGGTTTCATTGTGAGTGCTAGGGGCATCGAAGCCAATCCTTCTCAAATCACAGCTCTAAGAGAGGTCAAAGCCGCTAAGGCAAAGAAAGAAATGCAGAGCCTCAATGTAAAAGTTTCTGCTCTGAGTCGTTTCATTTCTGTAATGCCCTAGAAATTCATGGAATCTTATTTTGGTTGGATTTTGAAATATATGAATTTATTTGTATAGGAATATATGGAATTAATTGTGTGCAAGTGTGTGTGCATGTGTGCACGTGCACACTGATATGGCACAAGGAAGAACTCCAGATTTCTTGAATTTAAAATAAGAATTAAAAAGCATTACAAACATGATTTTGTGATATGGATATTTGATTTCTGGAATTATATGAATCATCCCAGAAAATAAGAAAAGTAGGTTTTGTTTTGAATTCAGTAAACATATTTTATTTAAAACCCAGGAAAAAAAAATATATTACAAGGATTTGAAAACCTGTATGCATATATAGGTGCATATGTTTCTGAAATTAAGGAGGAATTAAATAAGCCTAGATAAGATATGTATACAAATATACATTTCTGTAAGTACTGAAAATATTAAAAAGAAATAAGCAAGGGAAAGTGTAACACTAAAATAGCAAAAGACAAATTACAAGCAAAACAATTGCTTTAGGCAGAAAATAGAAAGGAGGATTTTTAGAAAATAAACAAGTGACAATGTCACACAATTATCATGACCTAAGAAGAATATAATAATATTCTGGAAAAGAAAAAGGGGAGTAAGTATCACATATGGCCGGGGTATTAAGGGAGAAAAATAAACAAATCTGAAATGCAAAATGCATGAGTCTTGGCCAGGGTAGGAATGGGATTTTACAATGATAAAACCCTAGAAAACCTCTCTTATAAATCCAAGTATAAACCAGAAAAATCATTTGCTACCCAAGACATTTAAGAAAACAAAGAAGTAAAATATTTGCAAGCAGAAAAGCAAGTTTTAAAAGGTTTCTTTTCTGGATTAAGCAAGAGAAGAATTTTTCTATGAGTAATCTCACTAAACCCATGGCATTAAGTCCTGTTATGAGGCAGCCAAGTTTATGTTATTTTCTACACATTTCTGATTTTATTACTATGGTTATAATGGATGCTTTAATGGGTGTTTATGAATGCTTTTGATTGCCTTGGTGTTTGAGTATTTTGCTCTGTTTGGTTATACCCAGAAATGTAAAAGTATGAAATCATGAAAGTAAATAGAGAATACTTGTAACTGGTTTAGATATGGCATGGAAAATATAGAAATCAAAATGTATATGAGTTGCATTACACTTGTGTAAGTGCTGAGGCCCAAATGAAAGATTCAAGGTTGCAATGGAAATATCCAAAAGTGCTGAACCCTTGATCAAATAGAAAACCCCTGAGCCAGAAATCTTGTTTAAGCTAGATCTTGAATTTAGTTCAAACATGGTTGCTTATGAAACAATAATAACCCACATGCCTAGTCTTTATTCCCAGTTGTAAATATTCTTGTATTTTCTTTAAGCCAAAATATTTGAAAATATGATTTCCTCTTGATAGGAATGTTAGCTTGTTTTTGAATTATGCTTGTGAGTTTTATGTAATGTTTCATGTACAATGTGATTCGGTCACCTAGCTATCTCATGATAGGATTAAACATGAACACTTAGTAAATAAACTAAGGATTGTGAGCCAAGAAGACTGCTGGAATGCTTGTTGTATTTAAAGTATGCAAGTTGGCACATGGCTTGTTTAAGCCCTGAGATCTTTGTGCAATATTGTGAATTATTTTATTGCAATGTGTCCCCGTGATTCCTTTATGGCAGATGAGGCTAGGAATTAATTTGGTAAATGCAACCTTAAATTGATGAAGTAGGAACTTGAGTTATTCCTAGGATGGTTGGTCTGGAGCTATGATAGTTCCTGAGTATTTCTATTTGAAATGTATGTTTGCATAGTTGAATGTGTGTACATAATTAGTCTTAAATACTGATCATATATGCACAATATATCATAAACAAGTCAGGCAAATTGATCAAAGAAGCTATGCCCACTTATACAAAATGTTTATGTCTCACTCATTTACTTAATATCATGGAATTTTTGACATTGCTCATAACAGATCTTGTATCTGACCCTTGTTTGCTTATGGCATCTGGGGTGTCTCATTTAAAATGGGGCAGCCTCTAATGCTCTTTCAGGGAATGCTGGTTCTAAATAGGAAGCTGCTATGGCTAATGAGAATGATTGGATAAGCATGCTAAATTAGAATTAAATAAGAACTTAGAAGGAATTATTTGCATGTAATCTGAGAAGTTTTTATAGTTATGCTTTGGTTGTTATGTAATGATCTTGAATGCTTGAATTCATTTAGTTGTTTTAACTGAATCTAGTAATGTATTAAGTTTGGGATTAACCAAAGACTTAGTTGAATCTATGCAAGAAAATATATATATTTGAGTATTATGGTGAAAATCTGTAAATGATATATGCCTGTATTTGAGAAATGGATATGTATATACATATACTGTATTAGTTAATTTCAAGTTACTTAAAACTTTAAGTTTGAAGGTTAAAAATCTGAGTATAGCTAGAAGTAATATTTCAAGAATTTTGTGACTATATGCAGAAGTGTTTTGATAAAAGAAACAATATATTTGTGCACTGTATAAAGATATGTACATGTTTTAAGGGATTTTGCAAGTGTCTGGTATCTGAATTTACATTGCAAAAGCCAGGCACTAATGTTTTGATGATCTAGTCATAAGGTTAACCCACTTCAAAAATAATGAGGTCTGGATTGATCAAGATGACCAGAGTTTTGGGTATAAAGGAAGAAAATACACTTTGTGAAATCTGAAGCTTTCTAATCAAATGCATGCACAAAGACATTTTCAAATACTTGAGCAACTCACATTTTATTTTGAATAGATTTATTAGTCCAGAGAGTACACTACATCTGATATGCACACATATTACCTAAATACTACTTTTGTCAAATGACCCTAAAATCTGGATTCTCTAAATCCAGTAAAGCAACCTGTAAATTAGATGCAAGCTGAGGTAACTCAGGGATTAGGGAATAAATTTGGTTAAGAAAATACCACTATATAGATTATGAAAGAATTACTCAACTGACTTGGTTATAAGTAAAGAAATTTGTGATAAAATAACTTGTGTTGAAAATGATAAATGAGTATATCATTTTCCTTTCTGGCTTTAATCAAATAATTAAACTAAAATTATGGTGGCTTGCTATATAATCTGAGATCACCTTACTATCTCAAACTAACAGACAATCACTATAGGAATGGTCAAAAATTACTAAGTATAGATTGCATATGATTATGAGATTCATTACCCTGACTCAAATATCAATAGGCATGGAAAATGAGCTATGTATTAATTGATTAGATATTCAAATTCAATCAGGATGCACTCTTGCTAAACAACACTCTGATCCAAGCAAGAGGGTCACATACATCTTCATATGTATGTGAATATATTTATTAATGAACTGATATAAATATATTAGTGGAAGAAATTTAGGATCCTGGATAATTTAGTGAAAAGACTAAATGACTTTAGGAAATTATTGATGTAAAAAAAAATTCCTAGTAAAAATTAGGTGAAATAGCTAGGGTTATTTCAATTTCCAAGGCCACAGACAAATGCATTCCTTTCTTTGATGCTCTAAAGAAAGGAAAGAAAAATTTCGAATGGACTCCCGAATGCCAGAATGCTTTCGATGAACTAATTCGTCATATGGAAACGCCTCCAGTTCTTTCCAAGCCTAATGATGGTGAAGATCTTTTCATCTATTTAGCAATTTCAACTCATGCTCTTAGCGCATCACTTTTACGGGAAGATATGAAAGTACAGCGTCCAGTCTATTGCATTAGTAAATGGTTCACTGGGGCAGAGATGAATTATTCGAAGATAGAAAAGCTCGCCTATTGTTTACTAATTGCTTCCAGGAAATTGAGACCATACTTTCAAGCTCATCCTATCAAGGTTCTTACTGATCAACCTCTAAAGCAAGTCCTGTTTCGTCCTGAAACTTCGGGTCGTCTTTTGAAATGGAACATTGAGCTCAGCCTGTATGACATCACTTACCATCCCCGGAGAGCAATCAACGGACAGGCTTTAGCGGATTTCATCGCAGAATCTACTGACAAAGGTGATAGTGAGAATGAGATAACTGATGGCATTCCAGTCCAGTGGAAGTTGTATGTTGACGGATCGAGAAATGATTAATGTTCTGGGGCAGGGGTTGTGCTCGAAACCCCCGAAGGACGATCGTTGTGTTATGCATTGAGACTGGAATTTCCTTCAACGAACAATGAAGCAGAGTATGAGGCTCTAATTACTGGTTTAAAAATTGCCAAGGAACTAAACATCAAAGTGTTACAGATCTTCAACGATTCTCAACTTATTGTTTGCCTGGTAAAGAAAGAGTTTCAGGCTAAAGGTGGAAATCTGCCCGCGTACTTGTCAAAGGCATGTGAACTTCTCAAAGATTTCGATCATTATACGATATGTCATATTCCTCGAGTAGAAAACATGAAAGCAGATTCTCTGGCAAAGTACTCAAGTTCTGGAGAAGCTCAATTACTGGGATTAGTTCCTGTGGAAGTTCTGTCAGCTCCAAGCATTGATGAAATGGATGTTGATTGGATTATGGCTGCGTCTCAAGAGTATGAATCATGGATGACTCCAATCAAAGAATACCTACTCAATGGTTCCCTGCCAGAAAGTTCTAAGGAACGTCGAAAACTATTGAGGAAAGCATCAAGATATATAATTCAAGATGGCCGATTATACAGACGGGGATTTTCAGTGCCACTGCTCCGATGTGTAACTAAGGAAGAAGCCAAGACAATTCTAGCTGAGGTACACGGAGGAGAATGTGGAGATCATTCAGCCGGTCAAACTCTAGCCAAGAAAGTTCTCCGATATGGGTATTTCTGGCCGGATATTAATCGAGATGCTGCCATTTACTCCAGAAAGTGCGACAAGTGCCAAAGATTCGCAAAAATCCCAAAAGAACCTTCCACCGAACTCACACAAATGGTTAGCCCATGGTCGTTCGCCATTTGGAGAATAGACCTGATTGGACCTTTACCGATCGCTAAATCTGGAATCAAATATGCTATTGTTGCTGTTGATTATTTCACAAAATGGGCTGAAGCTGAACCCTTGGCTACCATCACCTCTAAAAAGATGATAAATTTCGTAACTAAAAATATCATTTGCAGGTATGGTGTGCCACAGAAAATAATCACAGACAACGGCACTCAGTTTGAAAGTGAAGAATTCCAGGATTTTTGCAAACGGTTCAGAATTCGAAAAAGCTTCTCAGCAGTAGCTCATCCTTAGGCAAACGGGCAAGTGGAAGCAGTGAACAAAATTATCAAGTCAACTATCAAAAAGCAACTCGAAAAAGCAAAAGGTGGTTGGGTCGATAAGCTTCCATTAGCACTATGGGCATACAGAACTACTCACAAAACTGTGACTGGGCACACTCCATTTTCACTGGCATACGGATCAGAAGCAATGATTCCAATGGAATTAGAAGTTCCTTCACACAGGAGAATTCATTTCAATGAAGCTGAAAATGAAAAGCTGCAACTTGAAGCGCTTGATTTTCTTGATGAAACAAGAGAAGAAGCTAGGCTCAGAGTTTCAGCTTATCAGCAAAGGATAGCCAGGCACTTCAACTCTAAAGTTCGCCAACGCAGCTTTGAGGTCGGAGACTTAGTTTTGAAAAGGATCATGACAGCAACTGGTGTGTTTGGGCCAAACTGGGAAGGACCATATGCCATAGGCAGTAAACTTCTTGATGGCACTTTCAAACTCATAACTGTTGAAGGAGATCCAATTCCAAGAGCCTGGAACAGCAACCACTTACGTCCTTATTTTACTTGAAAAAATCTTTGCTCAAAATTGTAAAATAGTGATGAATGTATCAGTTGTATTGAAAGACATTGTAAATCAGTGCAAGTGAATAAAAGCTATAAAGTGGATGTTGGCCCGATTCTCGGCCGAACCACTATAAATCTTGTGTTCTTTATTATTTCATAATGCCTGTTTCATTTCGATATGTAAATACTTTAAATGTATTGCTAAAATGTCGATTCAAAATTGCAGGACATTAAAAATAAGGCTTGCTCGTCACAAAGCCAAGCTATCTCTATAAATCACCTACTAAGCAAATACCAAGCGACACAAATTCCAAATTCAAATCTTATACAAGAAGAACTTCACATAAAAAGTTGGCGACTCCACTATGGCAAGCCTTCGTTAACTGGTTATGATTGTCGATACGAACAGACATCCAACTAGGTAACTCGCGTTTGTCCCGTGAAGTTATTCAACAGTGAAGTCCACTTCTTCGGATAAGGCAATTTACTTGCAAAACGAAAGAAGATGCGCTTGGAAATGATAATAAAAGATCGCTAATGAGCAGATGATGAGAGAACATGGCCAAGCAAACACAGAAGAAGCCAAAAGGAAGTATGCCTCTCAATAAAAGGGCCGATAGAACCACCAAAGGGACACCTTCCCAAGCAGAAGGAACAGGGCCCTTGCTAACTGATCGTGATGCATCCGATCAGGCAGCTTGCGTCCGTCCCATGGATCTACTCGCCCCTGAGACGCAACCTTCCTGGCACACCAACCAACCAATGCTCCTTCCCAAAGGTCAACAAAGCCCTCTAACGAGGCACGCCAAAAAATGAAAGTGCTTCTCTCATTCAAAAAAGATTGGTGGAACCACCGGAGGGGCACCTTCCCAAGCTGAAGGAACAGGGCACTTGTTAATTGATTGCGATCGTTTGTGCAAACGAACATCCAATCAAACAACTTGCGTCCGCCCCGTGGATCCATCCAACCATGAGAAAGTAACTTCCAGGTAATCAAAAAGCCCTCTTCGGAGGCACAAGCCCTTTTCGGAGGCACACGCCCTCTACGGAGGCGAAAGCCCTCTCCCGAGGCACCACAGGCCATCTTCGGAGGCACATGCCCTCTTCGGAGGCAAAAGCCCTCTCCCGAGGCACCACAAGCCCACTTCGGAGGCACATGCCCTCTTTGGAGGCAAAAGCCCTCTCCCGAGGCACCATGTAACAACCCGTATTTTTAACACTTTAAAAATACGAATTAAAATAAAAAAATTTGGATAAAAATCCGAAGGAAATAAAATTTTGTGTTGTTAAATGTGAATTACAAGTTAAAATACAAAACTGAATTCTGAAATAACTTATTTGTAAATTAAATAAAGATGTTAACTTGTAATTGAACGTAAGTAAAGATTTAAATTTGAATATAACAAGTAATTGAATTGAATTGAATTTGATTGTAAACAACGAAATAAATAAAATGTTACATTTAATATTGAAGTTATAATATTGAAATCAACGTAAATGAATGTAATTTAATATTACTGTGAATTTAAATAAGATGGTAGTTGAAGAAAATGAAAGTAAATGAATTATAAACTATTGATAATAATGTATAAGTAAATGGTTGATTCAATAATGAAAGTGTAAATCGAAATAAAAGAATTCAATTGGAATTAAATAACTTGAATTTGAATTACAATAAAATTGAACGCTGAATCTACTATAATCTTTTATATTGGATTTATAATGGAAAACTGCATTGTAAAAGATTGTTAATTACTGTGAAATTAAAAATGTAATTTGTGAACAATTGAAATTTGATTTAAAAGTTAATAATTTAAAATTGGGAATTTTATATTGAAATTAAACAGTCGAATAATTTATTTTTCGAATATTGGATTTAATTAGACAATTAAATCGATAATTTAATAAGTTAAATTTCAGAAATAATTGAAATCGAGTTGAATATGATTGAAAATAATTTGTAAAATTTTATCTTATCATATTGGAGTTATAGTAATGTTATAGAACTTTTAAAATTGAATTTAAAGTTAATTTGTGAAAATTGAATATTTTAATATTTAATTATCGACTGAAAAATAGCCATTTTTCGAACAGTCTCAGAATTGAACGAAACTAGTTCCATTAGATCCGTAATAGTTTGTTATTATCGGATTTCAATTTTTGTAGCAATCGGAGTTATCATTTGACCGTGGCAGCTCGAAACGCATCGAATTGTTTTTAATATTAATTCGGCGACAGAAAATAGTCATTTTTCAAAAAGTCTCGGATTTCGACGAAACCAGTTTCATCGGATCCGTAATGGGATATTATTGTAAGGTTTCAAATTTCATAATTTTTGGATTTACCGTTTGTCCGGTACGAATTAAAACGCATCGAAATCGGTTTAAATCGGTTTAATTTAAATCGATCGTTTATTGCCATAACTCACACATACGATCGAATTAGGTTCCGAAACCTATTCCATTGTGTCCGGAACGTGGGATAAACTCTAGAAACGCCGGTCACCGCGCGTAAATCGGAGTTCGGAAAATCGAGTGAATAGTGATTTTCGGTAAATTTCTATAAAAGGACCCCTTCACCATTCATTTGCAAAACCCTAGCTCCTCCATCTTCAGCCGCCACCTTCAAATTCAAGGGCTGAAAATTTTCGAAATTTGTTCTCTTAATATCTCTCAATCCGTTCAGCAAAATCGAAAAATTCCAAAAGCAAAGTTGTAGATCTCGGCGAGCTCTTCAAATCCATACGGAGATGATCGAAAACGGAGCAACGAATCAACGGGAATTTGCATTCCAAGATCCGCATTTTTCCTTGATTTGCGCGCCATAGGGGAGGCCGAGCTCCACCTGCTCCTGGCCGAAGGTAGGGGAGAGTGAGGCCTTCGATTTGGCACTTCCCGATCGTTGTCCGGAGGCTTGGTTTGGTCGCGACCTGGGGTTGTTCGAACGTGAGGATGGGTTTGGCGTGCGTGTGTTTCTCGAACGGGAGAGAAGAGGGGGGGAGCACGTGCAGCCTGAGAATGATTTTGGGTTAGAATTTAAGTGTAAATTAAATTTGTAAATTAATGTTTATTTAAATTCGTGTAACTTTAAACTGCTATAACTTGTTCATACGAGGTCCGATCGGAACGAAACTTTTTGCGTTGCGATCGTAATGACGAGAGCTTTGAAATGAAATTGGTTTGGATGGATTTGGAGACGGTGGAAATTTGAGCCAAAGTTGGGCGTCGTCCAGTTTCAGTTCCAAACCAGAACGTCTCGGCGACAACAGAAAATCAAGGTGAGTGTTTTATAACGCTCACAACGTACTAAATATCTTTATGGTAGTTAAATTTGACATTATGAAGTGTTATGATTTTACTTGTCATTGTTTGATAAAAATTTAAATTGTCATATAGATTGTCATTTGAATTAACCGTTGAAAATTAAATTGACAGTTAAATTGAAATTAAAATTGAATTGCGAAATGAGAAGGTGTATGGGCCCTGCTTAACCCTACTTTGATATCTTTATATTACCGATAGACATTATCTACTTAGCGTATTGTACTACATAGTAGATAGTTTAACGGATCCTTGAGAGATGGAAAATCCCGTAACATCTCTTAAGTTATTGCACTCACGTTGACACTGGATAGGAGATGTCAAAACCAGTAAACATCTCTGACGCCGTCACACTCATATTTTCTTATCCGATTTGACTTACATGAGATATTTTAGTCCTGACTCGAGTGTTTTGTCTTTTCATTACGCTCGGGTCAGCCTGAGCATTTCAGATAAGGTTGAAGATCTATTCTGGAGGACGAAGACGGAGTTTGGTATTACATCATTTGTATTCTACTACTGTATTATTTTTCCGCTGCATTGTTGTGTTATCTCTGATATGTATGTAACTCTGATTTATGATGTATAATAATAATCAAATTTATTTATTTAACAGCTTCATGAACTGTTATTTTATTATTATATCTTGTTCCTTCCGCTGCAAGATTCTGAGTTTGCTTCTGATCTTTCTTTCCTTTTCTTATTCAACCCCAATAACCATCCGCCCTTTTGAATGGTTTAGAATCGGCATGTGTGTATGATTTGTCGATTTAAACTGTCCAAAAAGGCGGGTCGTTACAGTTGGTATCAGAGCTTTGGTTTAGATTACCTTGGCTCTAGTGGGGAATAACTCATTGAAATAGAGGTAAACTATATGAATGAGTTGAGTGTATATGAGAGAGCGTATTTGTAATTTTGATATAAAAATGATTTTATATTGTGTTAATTTGTTCCGTTGAGTATTTATGAATTCTGGTTGGTACTTGGGACGCCAAGGCATCGATAGGAATTTCTAAACACTCGAATAGGACAGATTGACATAATATTGTTTTAGATTATATTTTATATATAAAAGAATTATCTTGAAAATTTATAAATTTTGATTGTATTGGTTGTTAGGAGATGATAATATTAGATTATCATCGTTTATTGTTGATTAGTCAATATTTCTAACTATGGACTAATGGATGATTTTAAGGAATGAAACTTGTAAATATGACTAACAATGAATATAAACGGTAAATAAAATAAAATAAAAATGAATTTAAATTAAGATGGAGAATTTAAATTCCGGTGTTTTGAAAATTTATTATCAAAAATTTGAAATGTATAATATAAGTATTATATGATAGTATATTCGATTAGAAATTGTTTTCAAAGGATTTTCAAATGAAGTAAGTGTTATACTCCCCTCTTGACACTAGAAAATGATTCCGGTGATGAGTGCACGCATCATCGACTTTATTTTCGAGAACCCAAGTGGGGGAGATCACTTAATAGTTTTTCTAAACCCTGTTTTGATTAAAATTGAATTTTATTTTATATTCTCTATAGTATGACTTGATATATATTAATATAAGTATATATTATTTCAAAACTTGATTTGAAATGAAACCGGGATTGGAATTCTTGAGTTCTTTAATAATTAATGATTTTTCTTTTAATGGTTGAAATGAATTAATACTTGAATCATTACGGAACTTCTGAATTGCGAAATGAGAAGTGAACCTAAGAGCTAAGTGGAATATCAATTGAAGTAGAAATCCTTAGAATTAGGAAATTATGAATTTAAAATAAAATTGAAACTGTAAAACTCGCACAGTATTAAATTTCATTCTATAGCATAGATATAACTTACCAAATCATTTAAGAAGTTCAAAAATGTTATATGAATTGTTAATTGGATAATATACAAGTATAGGTTTGAATAATGAAATATGCATTTAATTAATGGTTTGCAAATATAAATAAAATTGTTAGTAAATAATTGGAATTTAAATTAACATTTAAAGGTGATTCACAATTATGACTTAAGAATTAATTAATTGAAAATTCAACTTTGAATGAAAAGAGGTTGTATGTGGTTTAACTACATTCTATTTGCATAACTATAACTTACCAAATACTTAAAAAGTTTAAAATGCTAATAAGGATAAGTAGAGGAATAATATACCAGTGTGAGAGTGAATAATAAAATGTGAAGATCTATTGATAGTTGTAAATATAAAGGAAATTTAAGTTGTAAAATGAATTAAATTTAAAATTAATTAAATATAGAATTAGTAAATGGAAACTAATTAAATTTGAATAAAACTAAATGTCAATAAACTTGGAAGTGTATGAAATTAAAATTTTGACTTGGAAATGTATAATTGATTTATTATAGATTTGGATGGAGGTTAATGTTGATATGCATTGGTTGTTAGATGGATGTTAATTGATTAAGTATGATTCATTTTGTTAATAAATTGAATAAATGGAATATAAATTTAAATAATTAAATTCAATTTGAAGTAAGGTGATGTTGAATATAATTGTATTCAATTTAATTTGAAGAAAAATTGCCTTGAGTTAAATGTGGATGTAATAAAGTGAATAAACCGGAAAACAAATTTAATGTAAACTTATTTCATAAAAATATAAAAGAAATTAACAACTTTGTGTTAATGCTTGATTTTCCGGAAACTTTAAATTGGATAGTTTGTATTTGTAATAACAAACAAATGTGGAAATCTAAAATTGTCCGGTATGTGCTGAAACTAAAAGTACCATAACTTTTAAATAAATAATCGGAATTTGATGATCTTGGACTTTTCGGAAAGCTTAGAATCTGTAGCACGACTTTTGTTTAGAGTGTCTTGAGAAATTCCTTCATCTGCTAGGTTGAAAACTTGAATGTTACTCGCTGTCCTGTGTAAAAATAAGTAAAATCAGTAGCATATACCCTTAGTATTTTCGCCATAACTTTTTACTGGTGTATCGGATTTTGACGATCTTGCCCTTTCTGGAAAGCTTAGAACTTAAGATAAAACTTTTGTTTTAAATGTCTTGTGTTTTTCTGTCATTTAGAAGGTCAAAAACGTGAGGGAACGTCGCTGACCTGCGCAATTCATTGCCAGGCTGAGGCGTATCTATTTAGTAAAACAGTCGTAACTTTTGAATGGAAGGTCCGAATTCAATGATTTTGGACATTCCGGAAAGCCTGAAACGAATGCAACAACTTTTGTTTAGATTCCATTGTCAAATTTTATCGTTTAGGTGACCAAAAACCGAGATTCATTTGCTGTCCTGGAATTGGGATTTCAGTTTTGAAGCTAAACATGTTATATTTATGTTGTTTATGCTAAGTATATCGATCTATCTTTATATGCATGGTTCTAACTTGGTTATTGAGCATTTTAGTAGGTAGCAAAGGGGTTGCGCTTCGCTGTGGAGCTCGCTTCTGCGCTAAATGCAAAATGTAAGTTAAAATGCTAATAAACGCTTAATAAAAGGTACGTTCTCGGATTACGGTTTATGTTGTGGTATATTATTGTGTTCCCCATGTTTTGGGATGCCTCATTCTTGTAATGAGATGTATATCATGCAATTATTACCACTGTGAAATTTTTCGGTCCTAGCCGCGCAAAGGAGGTGCTGCCGAAATTTTTCAAAAATCCGGGAGTTAGAAAATTTTGAGGTTTTAAAAAAAAAAAATTCCTATAACAAAATTTTGCAAATAAGTCGAATATTTTGAATGAATTATATTTAAATGATGGTTTCCCTTCTCCGTTCCTTTTCGAGGACGAAAAGTTTTAAGTGGGGGAGAATGTAACAACCCGTATTTTTAACACTTTAAAAATACGAATTAAAATAAAAAAATTTGGATAAAAATCCGAAGGAAATAAAATTTTGTGTTGTTAAATGTGAATTACAAGTTAAAATACAAAACTGAATTCTGAAATAACTTATTTGTAAATTAAATAAAGATGTTAACTTGTAATTGAACGTAAGTAAAGATTTAAATTTGAATATAACAAGTAATTGAATTGAATTGAATTTGATTGTAAACAACGAAATAAATAAAATGTTACATTTAATATTGAAGTTATAATATTGAAATCAACGTAAATGAATGTAATTTAATATTACTGTGAATTTAAATAAGATGGTAGTTGAAGAAAATGAAAGTAAATGAATTATAAACTATTGATAATAATGTATAAGTAAATGGTTGATTCAATAATGAAAGTGTAAATCGAAATAAAAGAATTCAATTGGAATTAAATAACTTGAATTTGAATTACAATAAAATTGAACGCTGAATCTACTATAATCTTTTATATTGGATTTATAATGGAAAACTGCATTGTAAAAGATTGTTAATTACTGTGAAATTAAAAATGGAATTTGTGAACAATTGAAATTTGATTTAAAAGTTAATAATTTAAAATTGGGAATTTTATATTGAAATTAAACAGTCGAATAATTTATTTTTCGAATATTGGATTTAATTAGACAATTAAATCGATAATTTAATAAGTTAAATTTCAGAAATAATTGAAATCGAGTTGAATATGATTGAAAATAATTTGTAAAATTTTATCTTATCATATTGGAGTTATAGTAATGTTATAGAACTTTTAAAATTGAATTTAAAGTTAATTTGTGAAAATTGAATATTTTAATATTTAATTATCGACTGAAAAATAGCCATTTTTCGAACAGTCTCAGAATTGAACGAAACTAGTTCCATTAGATCCGTAATTGTTTGTTATTATTGGATTTCAATTTTTGTAGCAATCGGAGTTATCATTTGACCGTGGCAGCTCGAAACGCATCGAATTGTTTTTAATATTAATTCGGCGAGAGAAAATAGTCATTTTTCAAAAAGTCTCGGATTTCGACGAAACCAGTTTCATCGGATCCGTAATGGGATATTATTGTAAGGTTTCAAATTTCATAATTTTTGGATTTACCGTTTGTCCGGTACGAATTAAAACGCATCGAAATCGGTTTAAATCGGTTTAATTTAAATCGATCGTTTATTGCCATAACTCACACATACGATCGAATTAGGTTCCGAAACCTATTCCATTGTGTCCGGAACGTGGGATAAACTCTAGAAACGCCGGTCACCGCGCGTAAATCGGAGTTCGGAAAATCGAGTGAATAGTGATTTTCGGTAAATTTCTATAAAAGGACCCCTTCACCATTCATTTGCAAAACCCTAGCTCCTCCATCTTCAGCCGCCACCTTCAAATTCAAGGACTGAAAATTTTCGAAATTTGTTCTCTTAATATCTCTCAATCCGTTCAGCAAAATCGAAAAATTCCAAAAGCAAAGTTGTAGATCTCGGCGAGCTCTTCAAATCCATACGGAGATGATCGAAAACGGAGCAACGAATCAACGGGAATTTGCATTCCAAGATCCGCGTTTTTCCTTGATTTGCGCGCCATAGGGGAGGCCGAGCTCCACCTGCTCCTGGCCGAAGGTAGGGGAGAGTGAGGCCTTCGATTTGGCACTTCCCGATCGTTGTCCGGAGGCTTGGTTTGGTCGCGACCTGGGGTTGTTCGAACGTGAGGATGGGTTTGGCGTGCGTGTGTTTCTCGAACGGGAGAGAAGAGGGGGGGAGCACGTGCAGCCTGAGAATGATTTTGGGTTAGAATTTAAGTGTAAATTAAATTTGTAAATTAATGTTTATTTAAATTCGTGTAACTTTAAACTGCTATAACTTGTTCATACGAGGTCCGATCGGAACGAAACTTTTTGCGTTGCGATCGTAATGACGAGAGCTTTGAAATGAAATTGGTTTGGATGGATTTGGAGACGGTGGAAATTTGGGCCAAAATTGGGCGTCGTCCAGTTTCAGTTCCAAACCGGAACGTCTCGGCGACAACAGAAAATCAAGGTGAGTGTTTTATAACGCTCACAACGTACTAAATATCTTTATGGTAGTTAAATTTGACATTATGAAGTGTTATGATTTTACTTGTCGTTGTTTGATAAAAATTTAAATTGTCATATAGATTGTCATTTGAATTAACCGTTGAAAATTAAATTGACAGTTAAATTGAAATTAAAATTGAATTGCGATTGAATTACCTGACATTGATAACTATGAAATTGCCATGAATTGTATTGTCTATTGGATGATGTATTTCGATGGATGTTATTGGTCGATATTTTAAATGTTTGGATGTTTACTTGCTTATATATACACTGTTATGCATACATATGACACCGTGGTTTTGTTAAGTGATATATATTCATCCCTGACATGTAATTGAAATAATAATCACTTGGCCATAGGATAGAAAAATTACATACGGACACCGGGTTGGTTAAATTAAATGATTTTAAAAAGTTGTTTTGAAATTATTTAAATGAATTGATTTTAAGAATAAAATCAAATTTATGGAAATCGAATTATTTTGAATTGAAGCTCGAAATGTTGGAATTTAAACTTGGTAAATGAAATTGTTTAATTATTCGAAGTTTAGATTTTAAGAAAAATTTGAAATACGGCGTAAATTTTCGAAAGTTGATTTGTTTTAGAAGATTGGACTTTTAATCGAACTCTGAATATTTCTAAGAAAATTTATATGAAATGATATTTCAAGTTTGAGTTTGGAATTGAAAATTAATTTGAAATTGAGATTTAATTAATTTGGAATTTAATTGAAATTCAAAGGAATTTGTGAATTGGACTAAATTAAAACTATTGAATTAAATTTGATGATAAAATTGATTTGAATAGGATTTGAACTGAAACTGATTTGGAATGTAATACTTAAATGAATTCTTGAAATCCGAATGTTAATCTAAGTTTATTGAATTGGAATTGTTCCAGAAATTAAGTAAACTACTTAATACGGATGTTTAATTTGAAGTATATTCTAAGTTGAATACGAAATGGTTTTAAAGCGAATCTTATATTCTTATATAAATATATGAACTATTTTGAAATGTGAAATATTTAAAGTGTTGAAATATATCGAAAGTGAAATTGTTTATTTTATGGTTCAAATATGTATTTGAAATTGATAATTTGAAATGGTTTATTGAGAAGCTGAATCGAGTTGAAATTGATGATTTGAAATCTGATTAAATTTTAATTTTGAAATTCGAGTTTATGTGAATCGATTTGTGAAATTTGAGGAAGCTATATTTTATATAAAGTGTTTCGATTTCCAAAGTGTTTTGATTTTAAAAGACTTATGATTTCGAAAGCGATATAACTTTGGAAAGTGATACGATTTTGGAAATGGATTTATTTAAAGTGAAATGTTTATATTTAAATCTTGAATTTAAATACGAATTGGGTTAAATGAAGTTGCGACCTAAATTGAAATTCGAAAATGATTTTGAAATCGAAATGAGATATTGAGGCGAAAAATGATTTTGAAATCGAAATGAGATATTAAGGCGAAAATGATTTTTTGAAATGAAATTGTATACTTTGAGTAGATATGATGATTTTGAAATGGATTTGATTTTGAAGCGAATATGATATTTTGATATCAATTATGAATCGATTTGAAATGTAAAAGAGCCACCGGTGTGAAAAATATAACGTAGTTATTAAAGAGACCGGGATCGGATATGGACATACTCTCTGTCGATACCGAAAACCACTTTAATAACTATATTCGTGGAGTGTTGATCCAGAATGAAGTGGATGGTTTGATGAATGTGTTGACTGAAGAAAGAGAACGATATTGGATGACCCCTGACATGACTAAAACAGGAGCCGCGCCGGGCCATTGAGGATCGCCATCTCTAGCGGACACACTCCTTCGATACCATGTCTATTACTTTTGTGATTCGATTTGGGTGCACCCCGCGATTTGGGAGTGTTGTTTCGCGGTGTTGGGGTAGTAGCTGCTATGCCCAACATCAGTCCGGATCAGGCAACTACTAGTATCCTAGTTGGTATCGCCTCATGTACCTTGTCATACTGATTATCCTATTCGCGACCACTACGTTTCGGTTTGTACCTTGAGTATATGGATTGCCCTCTGGTGACTTCCGGTTTTGGGGAAACTACGGTCTTGTATATGCTTTTGGGAATAAACAGGTTAAGAGGTGTATGGGCCCTGCTTAACCCTACTTTGATATCTTTATATTACTGATAGACATTATCTACTTAGCGTATTGTACTACATAGTAGATAGTTTAACCGATCCTTGAGAGATGGAAAATCCCGTAACATCTCTTAAGTTATTGCACTCACGTTGACACTGGATAGGAGATGTCAAAACCCGTAAACATCTCTGACGCCGTCACACTCATATTTTCTTATCCGATTTGACTTACATGAGATATTTTAGTCCTGACTCGAGTGTTTTGTCTTTTCATTACGCTCGGGTCAGCCTGAGCATTTCAGATAAGGTTGAAGATCTATTCTGGAGGACGAAGACGGAGTTTGGTATTACATCATTTGTATTCTACTACTGTATTATTTTTCCGCTGCATTGTTGTGTTATCTCTGATATGTATGTAACTCTGATTTATGATGTATAATAATAATCAAATTTATTTATTTAACAGCTTCATGAACTGTTATTTTATTATTATATCTTGTTCCTTCCGCTGCAAGATTCTGAGTTTGCTTCTGATCTTTCTTTCCTTTTCTTATTCAACCCCAATAACCATCCGCCCTTTTGAATGGTTTAGAATCGGCATGTGTGTATGATTTGTCGATTTAAACTGTCCAAAAAGGCGGGTCGTTACACACCACAAGCCCTCTTCGGAGGCACAAGCCCTCTTCGGAGGCACAACTCTTTAAGAGGAGCCCTCTCCGGAGGCATGTCCCAAAATAGAATACTCAAACAAAAAAGCCTTCTCCGGAAGCACATTTCAACTCTCAATGGAAGGTTAACTTATTCATCTCAAAAAGTTCTTCCTAAAAATTTGAAGTGCTACAAAAAGACCTCTTCGGAGGCACACTTCACCGTGCTCAACATACCAAAAATAAGCCCTTTACTGGGGCACAAAATCAAAACCTTCTATGAAATGTTGCAATGCACTTGTGGTATGGGGGCAACACTATACAATTCAGTTACATTAATAAAAGTAATATGCAAGCAACATACCGCAAGTTCATTGCAATATCACGAAAAGTAGATGTGGAATAAATGCATTCTCAAACACAGACAAAAAGTTTGTACAAGAAAAAAGAATCGTTTATTCTACACTAAAAATGAGAAACAGATGCTTTCTCACATACACAAGAATTTGTACAAGTAAAATAGCTATTTTATTCAATACTATGAAAAACTTTTTACATTGTGCTGATTACAAAAATAAGCGGGGACCGGTACCCGCACAATCTCCGGTCAATACATGTAAAAAGCAAAATAAGAAAAGGAGAATCCAGATTATCACTCCTTCTTCCTACCACCCTTAGTACCCTTGCCCGGTTTGATGATTAGCTTTTGAATCCGGCGGGGACGGGACGGAGAAGAAGGAGGAGCGGGTGCAGCTGGATCTTCTTCTGCCTCATCTTCTCCAGCAGAAATATTTTTCTTCATCTTCTTCATGACGCGCTTCCCTTTCCTCTTCGAGGAAGACTCATTTCCCGGAGTAGTAAGTAGCGCAGAAAGCTTAGTGTCATCATCAAGAGACTGCTCCGGAGTCTTCTCGCTATCCTCAAGATCCTCCGCCTTCTGTTCTTGTGAAGCGGGCGGATCCTCCAAGCCTCGAAGGGCTTCTATCTTCTCTTCCTGCGAACCCGGTTGAGAAGCAGGAGTTACTTGAAGAGTTGGAGGAGGGATAGCTGGGAGAGGAGAAGAGTGTATAGCGCTCGGTGCTTCCGCTACAGAAGAAAAGAAGTCAAAATTAATATTCTCCGAGAAAAGAGAAGATATCGGATCACCAGGACTTAAGTAATAAGCGAGAAATTCATCCAGGTCAATTGAATCAAATGAATAATCCACTTGAGCCAGATCTGATTTGAAGTTACCTGGTGGAGTCGGTTTGGCGAGATCGATCTCAAATTTCTCAGCCTCAACATCGTCCGGGGCCTCATCCTCAGTGGGAGTAGTCGCAGTTTCTTTGGCAACTTTAGCTGGAGGCGAAGAATGGGAACTGGAGTCCATAATGTTAACGTCGGCCGAAGTCGAAGCATGAACGGGGCAGTTAAAGGAGCTTCCTCCTTTGGATATTCTTCTCCCGCCGGTTCAGCTCGCGCTTTAGCGAGTTGTTCCTTCCCTTTAGCAAGAGCAGCACGAGTTTCGTCATCAAGATAGCGTGCCTCAAGCTCTGCCTCATCATAGCCGGCACCGCCTAACATATCAACTGCGGCTTCCCACACCTCAGCCAGAGTAATCTCATAATCAGGACCCAGAAAAGAGAGGCTCCCACGACCCAGAACGCTATGCAAATAAAAGTCAAATAAGGAAGAGCTGACATTAGCTTTTGTTGCCTCGTGCGATTGCTCGGCCGCTTCTTTTTCGGCAACGGTTGCAACTCGACCAGCAACAGCCTCATCACGCTCTTTTTCAGCTTTAGCAAGTCGAGACTTTAGCAATTCGATCTCCACGTTCTGGGAGTTAACTGTTTCCCGCAACTGAGTGTTATTTTTGCGGTATTCTTCAACAACAAACTGCTCAGCCGCAAATTTCATCTCAGCATCCTTCTGAGTAGCGTGCGCATCCCGCACTTGTTTTTGGAACACTTCTTCTTTCTGAGATTGCGAAGCGGAAGAAGCGGCAAGATCTTCCTTGAGTTTTTTAACCTCGGACTCAAGTCTCGCATTGTCATCAGCAATACTCGTCATTTCTGCATCCTGCTGTTTGCAAATTTTATCCCACTCGGATTTATCATTCTCCATGGTCAGCATGTTTTCAAGATTCATATGGTTGACTCTTTGGAGTTCATCAACGAGTTTCTGCCATTACGACATCCTCTCAATGTTAAGCCTAATTGTATCAAGACTTTTAAGCATGTCTTGCTTATCGATCGGGACCAAATCTAGGTCAAAGCGCACTCCTTTTAAGCACCAATTCAGAAATAGGCTTTGAAGCGTTGGAGGGCCATCTTTAACCTGATACTGGGGTCTGTTGATGATCGCTTGGATATCAGACTTCTTTAAAGGAGGAGAGCCAGACGGGATATTAGGAAGAATAGGAGCATCAGTCTTTTCCGAAATTGCAGGCGCGTCCTTTTCGCTAAGTCTGGTCCGCTTGCTAGAATCATCAGTAATGTGACTCTTCCCCTTGTCATCATAAGATTTCCTTTTATAAGAATCGTCACTTCTGCGGGAAGGGTCGTATCGCTCATCCCTACTCCTAAAGTGATGTTCATCTTCTCTTCTACGGCGCTCTTCATAGTCCCGCCTCTCTCGAGCTTTCCTAATAGCTCTCTCTTCGTCTGTTTCCCTCGGGGCATCGAGGTATTGCCTAAAATCATAAGCTCTGCGGCCTCCATAGCGCTAAAATTTGTCATAATATGAGCTAGTGCGCCCCATCGGAGAATCTGAAAATAGAAAAGAAACGAAGTTTAGAAATTTCCAGAAAAAGAGGATAAGTGCGTATAAGTGCTGAAAAATCCTAAGTGTGTGCGGCGTGCAAACTACGTGCGTCAAACTACAAACCACGCTTTAATGTGCAAACGGAAACGACTGGTGTAGAAGGTGTCAAAGCTTGTTTCAAAGAGGAAGTCGCTTCAACAACAGGAGAAATCGCTTTTGAAATATCATCTTTAAAAAGTTCCTGAGAAGTTATCATTATATCGCTCAAATCATCAAAGGTATCATCGCCATGATGCCCAGCAGAACTCTCTTTCTCGACTTCCACGTCAGCTGTCTTTTAAGAAATATGAGGATTTTCTTCCTCTTCAATAACTGGAGAGAGCGTTAACTTGCTGGACGACCCCACAACATCAGTGGATGCGGAACATTTTATCAAAGAAGCCTCTACGACAGGTACTTCCGATGCAACTTCTTCTGCAGAAGCTGGGGCATTCGATGCCTCTGCTCGAGAGCCCGAGGCAGCTAACGTTTCTGCATCAGAACTAGAGATTTCATGAATCTGAGTCGATCTGGAGGGATGTAAAAGTCCAAACTGGTGCAAAAACTCATCTTTCAGCAAAAATTTGGCACTCCTCTCTTTAGCATCCACAGCAACCAAAGTATCTAAGGTCGACTTAAGGCTGGGATCTTGAAGCGAAGGAGGAAGTTCTGCAAAAAGTAACGAACGAAGTTAAGCATTTGACAATCCGAATTCCGAGAAATTCAGGAAATGAAGAGACCGGAAAAAGGCAATCTTACTTCCGATTCTCCAGACGGCATAAAATCCCGGAGGACAGCGGATAAAGAAGAATTGACTTAAGAATCCATGGGCACTTTCGGGCAAGTCCAGAATCATTTTACGGTTCCGAGCACTTCTCAAAAGTGTGATAGAAGGGTGATCTTTGTTTCTAGCAAAAGTGCACAAGTAACAAATCTCTTCGAAAGTCGGAAAACGATTGAGCGTCCTCCTGAACAATACACACAATCCCATTAAGATGGCATGGCCATTGGGGTGCAGCTGAAAAGGGGAGATGGTTAATTGGAGAAGAAGCTGTCGAAGGAAATCATTAAAGGGTGGAATGGCTCCGCTTAGGCACATCTGACGATTCACAACGACAAAGCCAAGAGGTGGCCTGTCAGCAGTGTCGCTCGCTCCAGGAAGTAGAGCATCTGCTTCGGCAATACCGAACTGGATGCACAGTTGTCTGAAGACTTTGTGGCTTAGTGTAGTCGGAGTTCTTTCCGGAGGATCGATCAGTGGATTAGCAATCGGGAAAGCTTCCCCGGCTGGTCCTGAATCTTCTTGTTGAGATGTCATTCTACACAATCAACTGGATATTCAAATTTAAAGGTTCACGTTTCCTAAAAAGTGTGAAGTGTTGTGCAAAACTAAAACGATGACAAGCAAGTATAACAGAAATTGAAATAGTTGACATTTGTCGATTACAAAGTTTCAAGACTTGTCATTTTAAGTTCAAATACAATGTTGTGTTAATGCGAATAAATCAACGTAGGTTGATCATTTCAGCTTTTCTTTAATGCTTCATTTGAATTTATCGTTTCACAACATTTCATTCACAAAATTCATGTAAGTTAATTGTTCTTTGTCAACTAATCTGTCATGCGATGTGGGAAATCAATGGCAGTATATTTGCCCCATTTTCTCTGCAAATGTTGTACTTAAACAGGTTATTAGCGTCAAAGTCAAGAAAATCTGAAAAGAAATGCAACACAATTCAAATCCAAAAAATTCAGTCAAGTTCTGCTCAAATTTCCAAGTGTTAGGTCGCTCACGGCCTAGCATAGGTCGAAGCATTTTTAAGTCGTGCAGTGCAAATTAAAGCGTTCAGGGCTTTGCAGAGATGGTTCAAGTGATAGGTCGTTCAGCGACCTAACATAGGTCAGATATTTCTTAAGTCGCACCATGCAGAGTAAAAGGTTATAGTCAATTCGAATTTGTTTAAGTCCTAAGTCGGTCGCGACCTAAAAACCTATGCCGCAAGAAAACTAAGTCGCCAGTCTTAGGTCGTCTGATTTCAAGCACGACCTAAAAGCCGGATCACAGGAAGTTGTTCGACTTAGCACAGGTCGCAAGAACTTCCTCGCGATCTAATTTCTAGCTCGCTCAGATCCGCTAAGGTACTGACTTCCTCTCCATTCAACACTTTACTGGACCCAATAACCCGTTATCAATCACACATATAAATCCATCGTCTTCTTCATCCCTTTGTGTCACCGAATCGCCCCAAGAGCAATTCAACACATCCCCAATCCATGGCAAATTCAACACGTTACCATGCCTTCATGAAATGCAATATTGTGGCAAACGACGACCAAGAATCAGTTGTAATGATCATTTGAAATGAAACACGACACGTAAAGCTGAATCCGGGTCGAAAAACAAGGATTCACAATCGAGCAGTGTCTATGATGGAATGGATATCGAATTTACTTACGAATTATGTTGGTGAGGAAGAATTAACAACTGAATGGATTGAATTTGTCTTTGGAAGCTTGGGAAATCGTCAATGGCGATGGAAGCTCAGAACAGTAAGGTGGGGAGGATGGAGCGACCTAACTAATTTATATGGAACTGAGAGGGGAAGGCGAATAGGCGCGAAAGTTAGCAAGTGTTTTAGGTCGCTCACGACCTAGCGAAGTTAAGTCGAAGCGCACGACCTATGACATAAGCCTGCACTTCGAGGGGCAAATGTTAACTCATGTTTTTCTGGCGGCCTAAAACCCTACGACCTAAGAGTCCACGACCTAAGGAACTCTACGACTTAAGGAACTTAACGGCTTAACGAACAGAATGACTTAACGACCTAGCAAGCTTCACGATCTAGTGACTCCAGAAAGTCTGCGACCTAAAATGGCTGCGAGCTAAGATATTCTGCGACCTAAGGACTTCGCGACCTAACAGCTGAAGGGACTTCGCGACCTAAAAGTCTACGACCTAACATCTCAGCAACTGTTCCTTAAGTCGCTCACGACCTATGACCTACTTTAGGTCGCTCACGACCTACTACTTGCCACCTTATCAAGACCGAGAATAACTACATCAGGCTAATTTCCTAAAGTCGCTCGCGACCTACGACCTAACTTAGGTCGTACGCGACCTAAGTTCCTATAAGTCGCCAACGACCTAGTACCCTCCTTAACTCGCCTACGACTTACTACTTCAGATGAATCCAAACTTCGTCAGCCTGCTTCTTAAGTCGTTAGTGGATTGCGACTTAGCTTAGGTCGCTCGCGACCTACGACCTAACTTAGGTCGTACGCGACCTAAGACTTGGCGAAACTTTTGTCCAGATTTCAATTCCTATAAATACCCCCCAAACTCCAACAAGTAAGGGACTTTCGGCCGATCATTTCTTGAAGCGTCGCTACTCTGCCGAAATCTCAACTCATTCAACAATTGAAGATCTTCAGACATTCGAGACACTACAACAAGCTTCGAGAGGAATTTCCTACATCCAACACGGATTCATCAAATTTCATCATCGAAGTTTGAGCTAGTAGTTGAGATTGTCTTTGTGATCAAACTGTATTGTTTTCATAAGAGTATTGTATCATCTTGTAACCAGATTCAGTAATAAAGAGATTCAAAGTGGACGTAGGCTCAATCTCAAGCCGAACCACTATAAACTGCTGTCTTTTACTGCTTTTTCGCTATTTTACTGCTTACTTCTTGTTCCCGTCACACGGGTGGTGCTTTCACAATTCTACTACACACACCAGGTGTTAGCGTTCACTTTTTAGCGTTAACACCGAAGGCACTTCCAAAGAAGCCCTTGCAATCCGGGTATTCACAATCCCGATCGGACTTCCCATCACAAGAAGAGTGATATAAATCTCTATACCGGAACAAATCGGTGCAGAGACATTCGACAGGTTGTCCTTTCATTTTCGAAAATACCCGGTCTTCACACCGATCATCAATATGATCCATATCGTCGTATCACTAATTCGGAATGGGTTATATGACACAAAGGTCTTTTCCCGGCTAACCCGAATAGTGAGCACAATATTTAAAACATATGGATATAGGGATTTCAATTAAGTCACAACTTATTACCCAAATCCTTTCCTTTAAATGGATTAAACAAATTACCATTTTAAATCTTTAAACAAATAGATTTACTTCACAAAGTTTACCCAGTTACACATAGATTCATTCACAGATTTCCAAATCAACTTCCATTTCAATTGGATTAACCCATTAAATCTTTAAATTAAGATTTAATTTATAGCTTTAAAAACTATTCACAATTCAATTTTTTTAAAATATAAAAGATACACCATTTAAAATCTTCTTTGATTTCAAAATAAAGTTTAATCATCTTCACAAAGGTTAATTCATAGTTTTTCCAAACCATTTACAATTTCATTTCAACTTGAAATGTTTCGATACAAATTGAAAATCCTTTCACTTTATGAAAGCTATTATTATTTGAAAACAGGTAGTTTTCGTTTTGGGAAAAACAGGTTACAATTGCACAGTTTAAAATCATCCAAGTATAAAACTTGAATATAAATTTAAATTTCCAAAACCATATTTTAAATGGTTTAAAACCCATATAAACACCTTTTATACTTATAAAATCTTTTAAACCAAGATTCCCAAATCATTGAATTCAATTTCAAATATTGAATTCAAACTTAAATCGAATGATTTAAATTCCAATTCTATTAAGTTATTTAAAATAACTTTTATTTCTGAAACTTATTTCAAAAACTTCCAATTCCAATTCCAAAACCATTTTTAGATTCAAAATCTCAATTTTCCAAAATTGATAAAAATCTGTGACTTAACCGATTTCCACGTGAAATCCACATTTGTGTGTGTATTGTGTAGTCCACGGTTTAACACAATAGTGCAACAACATTCAACCATCACAGATCAAATATAACAATATAATTTGATAAGCGGCATAAACTATAACGCTTATCTTTCATTCACGAATCACAGATATATCTATCACAGATGAACAATTTACAGATCACAACACACATCAGGATATATCACAAAACATCACATATCAAAGATGTCAAACAATTCAACATCCAATATAATCCAAACATCCATAAGTAGGATTACTTTAATTATCTGATTAATTTAAATCAGATAAATTTCTATAAATCAATTTTCCAAAGTTATTCCCTTTTCAAAATAAATTTCTTTATCTCTTCAAATCTATCTAAAAATCCGGATTTTAAATAAATTCTTCAACTTATAAATAATATTTTCGAAATCCATTTATTAAGCCTTTTTCCCAAAATTTGAAATTTAATTCAATATGGTTCAAAAATAAAACTTTATCCTTTTCAAACTCCTTTTAAATTTATCCAATTATCAAAAATAAATTTTTCGATAAATTTTCAACTTACATTTCGAAAATCCAATTTTTATTCATTTTGGGTATTCAACGATACCAAAAATATATCCGGCTAAATTATAGCCTTCAACGATTTCAAACACAATATAATCACACACAGATTATAAATAATCAACACACAACATTGAAATAAATTCAAATGTTTGAGGAATCCAGTTGGATCCCTCGAACCTATTTCCCTGCAGCCATAGATGTTAGCACAATACCAATTACACTTCACGGTGGAATTATCGCGGTATATGGGATTTATAAAATACTATCCGTTATTATGCGGCGCAATAGGGTCTCATCCGCTATATAATACGGGAAATCAACTCAAAATACATATATAATACCAATTCCACTTCACGGTGGAATTATCGCGGTATATGTTTTTAATAAATAACATCTGCTTAATATACGGCGTATAGGGTCTATTTAACACAATAGATAACAATTTATCATCCAATCATCACAATCAACACTATCAACAATTTTAAATTTAACAATTTAAATTTAAATCGAAACACAATATTCGATTGAGTGAGGAGTTCTCACCTTGCTTTCAATAACGGTTGCTGTATTTTATTTCGGATAAAATTAAACAAACGTTTAATTTTACTCAAAATTTTCACTGACTCCAATCGACTCCAAACCAGCTCCATTGCGTACTGCTCGACAATACGGTTCCAACGCAAAAAGTTTCGTCCATTTTCAACCTCGTATCAAAAAGTTACGCTATTTCAAAATTTATACGAATTTATATAAAATCAATTTACAATTTCTATTTTAATTTTTTTCCAAACCCTAGTCAATCTGGCCGTTGATTTCTCCTTCAACAGATCCGGCCGCACCTTCTTTTTCTTCACCCCCCCCCCCGATAAATTCGAATGCAAGCACATAACCCATAGCCGCCCCCTTCATCAAATTGCCGCGCCACCATCTCCACGCTTGAAGACGATCAGAGACTTCCATACGAAAACCCTTCGCGAGCACTACCACCACCATAAAGCACGTGAAGCTCGGCCATCACCAGGCAGAGAAAAACGTGGCCGACCGGAGCTTGAACGCGAGCAAAATTCGAGCGATCCATTTCGCTAAACGACTTCTCGGCTGTTGGATCTGGAGTTCTCGACGAGCCCGACATTTTTCTAGTTGAAGACTTTCGCTAATTGTTTATAGATTTGGAGATTTTGAGGGAAGAACGAGATTAAATTATGGCCATGGAAAAATAATGGCGGCTGGAAACCCTAGGGTAGATTAGGTTTGCAAAATAGAAGATGATGGGTCCTTATATAGAAAATCGCAAATCACTATTCATCTCCAAAATTTACGAACTCGAAATCGAGCGTGCCGGCTTGCGTTCCTAAGGTTTACCCCGCGTTCCGAACACAATGGAACATGTTTCGGGAGCTAATTCGGTCATATGTGCGAGTTGCGGAAATAAACGATCAGATTTAAAATTAAATCGATTAAACCGATTTTGATGCGTTTTGGCTTGCCCCGGACAAACCGTACGTCCGATTGACACGAAATTTGAAATCTTACAATAATATCACATTATGGATCCGGTGAAACTAGTTTCGTCGAAATCCGAGACTGTTTGAAAAATGGTCATTTTTACTCGTCAATTAAATATTAAAATATTCAATTTTCACAAATTAACTTTAATTTCGATTTTAAAAGTCCTATAACATCATTATAACTCCAATATGATTTAATATAACTTTATAAATCATTTTTAATCACATTTAATTCAGATTTCAATTATTTACCCAATTTCAAGTATTAAATTAATAATTTAATCGCCCAATTAAATCACTATATCGAAATTAAATTAATTCGACTTCCAAATCTTACTTATTAATATTTAAAATTAATTAATTATACGAATTTCAAATGACGGAAATTCTGGGTCGTTACAGGAGGGATCCAACTGGATTCCGCAAAATTTATATTGATTGTTTTTCATATATATTAATATATGATGTGTTAGAATAATCTGTTATAGATTATTTTTGTGATGTGAATTATTGGATGCTATAGTAGCACTGACCTAAATTTTGGTATTTTAAATACCATAATATTGCTTTTGAATTTGAAGGAACTAAAAGGAGATTTTGAATATAAAAATATGAATATCGAAGTTTGGCTTATTTTAAAAGAAAATTGATTTGGATAAAACGATAATTTGATTTTTGTGTTGTACTTAACTATTCGGGAAAAATATATTTTAAATAGAGATTCAAAAATAATTTATATAGAAGATTTTTAAACAATGGATTTTTAAATCATGTTTCTGAAATATGAAGAGGAGTTGAAATCGATATTAAGAATAGATTTGTGGAATAAATGGAATTTATAAGGAAATAGATTTATCAAATGACATTTTATAAATAAGATTTCTTTTTATAAACAAGTAAAACCCAAAGGAGTTATAGAAATTTATAAACAGTGTTTATAAATATGGTAAACGATATCAGATGATAATTTGGAAATATAAATTCATAGGGTGAATTTATATTATAATATGGAAACAGGGTTGAGAAAAATAGTGGAAACTATTTTTGAAAAGTAGAAATAGTTAGGAGAATCGGAATTAAATCGATGGGTTGTGAATCAAGGGGAATTTATAAATTGAATTGGTTATTGGGATTTTGAAATATATTTTTATTTTAAAAAGTTAAGTTATTTTTAAAAAGGGAAGTTGTATTTACCAAATTGTATAATATTGAACTAGTAGAATTGAAGTACATCGAAAAGTGAATATTTCAAATGTTTAATATTTATTTTAATAAATTATAATTTTTAAATCAACCTTGAAAATTGATTTGTTTAACTAAAAATGAGTTATTGATGTTTTAAAAAAAATGCTTCGAAAATTAAAATAATTACTTGAACATGTTTTAAAAATAAATTAATATTCTTTTAAATACTTATTTTATTTACATATATATATATAGAGTTTGTAATGGTTTAAATTTATTTATAAATCTTCTCGAGGTTTGGAAACAGGGCTTATTCAGTAAATGGGATTTATAAGAGAAATTCTCAACATGGATTTGGGAAAATGTAAGAGAAATTTCCGAAGTATTTAAATAAAACTGAACTTAAAAAAAGAATTTGGATTCATAAAAGAAGTTAGAAATGGATATTTTGAATTATAGACAAGTTTTTTGACTTTGGAAATATTAAAGGAAATAAATTAAGGAAATATTAAAGGAAATAAATTAAGGAACCCGGAACTTATAGAATTCGTTATAAACGAGTTAAGGAATTTATAATATAAATTGTGAAGGATTTTGAGAAGAGGGAAATAAATGGAACTTTTCCTAAGTGTTGAGAAGTAAGGGGTTTTTGAAAAATATATTTTTAAATATTTTTCTTAAGTGTTGAAATAAGAGATGGTTTAAAACATCCTGATATGGATATAGGTATTTGAGTAGTCTCGAATATTGAAAATTTGGAAGGGATTTGAATATATATCTTATAAAGATATTTTGAAAATAAATTTTGGAAAAATATATAATAAGGCCTGATGATTGCTTATGCATGTTATATTGATAATTAAATAACTGACAATCAATTTTAGCCAAATTCATTGATCGTTTCGAAGAGACCGGGATTAGATTTTATCATCCGAAAGCCACTTCGAGCCGATTTGAGCGTTACGAATCGATATCGTGAAGATAGTAAAGACGGTGATTCGGTTTGTCTAGACCTAGGACATCTTGTATGGACGAATGCTATCATTGCATCGTTGCCTGGAAGGTAGTGTTAGCATTCCAAGAATGAATGCTATTCAAAAGGTAAACGTTAGCCTCAAGCCTCATCCACTGGGAATAACTAAAACATGGGATATGCAGCAAGGCTAAGTGGGTCGCACCTAATTAGGGTATGTTATCACTTTTCTAGATACCCTTGGAAATATATACAAATTATGGATATGGTTGTGCATGGAAAAAGTGAGCGCTCGATTTTAATGGTGGGAACACCTAGGGTGATAACTTATTCGGTACTATCTAGGTTAGGGGTATGCCAGTATGTAGGTGGGGATCCCGGCGAGGTATTCGGTACATTTTTCTAGAGGTGTACTGTAATGGGCGGCAACCCAATAGCCCAGTCAATGTATGTAATCCATTCTTTAATAAGCGTCGTACGGTTTTGATTATGCCTAACTATCTTGAAATGCGAAATGCAAACATTTTGTCTATTTTCTATTTACTTTCTATAAACATTATTATAATATCTGATGATTTTGATATCAAATGTTTTTGTTATCGTAAGGGAACAACCCATCGTGTTTATGTGTGATGAGGTCTTACGAGATACCTTTTTTTTTCAAAGGATTTTGATAACTTTAACAATTCAAATTGAGTGAGTTGTCTCACACTGGTTTTCCAGACCAACTCGGGTGTTATTTTATTATAATGCTCGGGTCAGACCGAGTATTACAGATTCAGGATAGGATGTTATGGAGCTCAGGAGACGAGCTGGATGACAAAGACGTATTCCCGTACTTGATTTATATTTCCGATATGTGAGGACAAGTTATTAAACTGTCCAGATTGATTGGTGTCTATTGTACTCTGATAATGGTATGTATATTAACAGTACATTTCTTGTATTCAAAATCTGTTATTATATATTATATTTTGTTCCGTTGCAATTGTGAGATTCTTTGTTGATTGTTTCTATTTTCCTTCTACCTTTTATTCTTTACCCCTAGCAATCGGTATTTCCGGCACTTGAATATTCGGCATGTTACACAGTGAACGTATTGATGTCGATTTTCGAGGATCGAAAATCCTGGGTCGCTACAGCGCTTATCACAAAGCAAAATGGTCATAAAACCGATGAATGTCGGGTGTTGGCTGGAATCATTCAGAAACTAATGCATGATGGGCGTTTTAAGGAATTCATCCAAGACAAGCAAAAGGCACCATGGACTGATGATGGTCCACAAATTTTTTTTCGTAATGCTGTCAACATCTTGAAAAAATAAGATCCATTAAGCTTGAGTCCGCAATTGAATAGGATTGATGTAATCCATGGGGGCCACACCCAGCAAGGACTATGTAACGACCCTGAAATTCCGACCCAATTTTAAAAATTTTAGAACCGTTATTTTAATATAAAATGTGAAACTTACATAAGATTTCAATCAACGTCCAAACTTTGTTTCTAAATTGCGCCTAGATGATTGTAGATATGGGTAAAGTTTCGTCAGAAAATACCGCAGTAAACTTCGTGCACGTTTTACTGCACATCAGTTCATTTTAAAACGTGAAAATTTTATCTTCTGAACCTAAATATTTTTTATAGAAAAATTCTAAATCATTTTCTGACAAAGGCATCATTTTTCGTTTTTCAAAATTCGGACATCTTTAGCTCCGTCGATCTTATTCTTCGGTGTTTTGCTGCATTCTCCGTAATAGGAATTTCAAATATTCACAAACGATTTCCGTTACCGTTCAAACTTCACATTTGGAATGCGCCTAGATAGACATAGGCGTACGCCAAATTTCGCCGAAAAATATTGTAGTAAATTTCGCTCGTTAAATTTACATATTAGTTTAAAATTTTATGTGTAAATTTTCTATCGTCCGAACTCAAATATTTTTCACAATGTTGCATAAGAAAAATATTCTGATCATGACGGTGCATTTCGTTTCGTCAAATTTCGCTTTTAATTGCTAGTTAAAATGTTCACTCGTGCAAATGGTTCAATAAGATTTACCACTTCACAAACAATGTCAAACCATCAATATCTTCATACCGTTGTGTCCGCCTCGTCGTGCTGATCAAAACAGTATATTTGTTGTGTCAATCGAAGTTCGGCGTTGCAAGCTATTAATTGGTTGACAGAGTACAAACTGGTCCGTTACGCCACACAAACCGGTACCCTACTTTTCCCGCTCAGAATTCAAATGGCCCTTGTCCATTCAGAAACCCAATAGCCTGTGACATCCCGGAATTTCTGACAATATCAATTTAATAATCTGCATTTAAAATTAAATTGATTTGATGATTTTGTTGGTAAATTTGAATTGATTTGATAATTCTTCTTTTAATAAACATTTAAATTGTGAATTTATTTTTTTAAAAGAAATAAACTGTTTTCTATTTATAATGTATATAAGTTTTTATATATTGTAAATTGATAAGCTTTGTTTAAAATGTAAGAAATAAGTAAATCTTGTTTTACAATTCAAATATTTTTGATAATTTGGAAATTTGATTTAATTTAATATTAAGCTATTAAATAAATAACCATAGGGTTTTAAAATAGTTAAGATAAATGTTTAATTGATTTAATTATATCTTAGCTTAAGTTAAAATTAAATAAAAGGTTTGTTTTAAAATATGTTCAATAAATATGAGATAATAGTTCATTTAATAATAGGAAGTTATAATCTCTTTTATAAATATTTAATCTAATTAAATAAAATGTAATCTGATCATATTAAAATAGATATGATTTTGGAAATATTTACCAATTATTTATATAAATTGGTATCCTAAAAAGGAAATTGATTTGAACCTTTAAAACTAAAATATCTCAATAATATTTATAATAAATTTGTCTTAGATAATTTAATTAAAATACTTTGTCTTGTCATCATTTGATAAAAATATATATGGATGATAATGTTTAAATTAAAATCTAATTCTAGCAATATAAAGTATAAATACAAAATGTAAGTAAATCATATTGAGCATTACTTAAAAATTGATAGTCAAGGTTAAAATACAAATATAAATGGAAACATGGACTAAGTAATTAAAGTATGTATACAATAGAAACTGGAAATTTAAAGCACAAATGTGTAAAACTAAAATGAGACAAACATATGGTTATAGAACTTAATACATAAGTTAAAATTCATAGCTAATAACTAAAATAACTGTACATTTTGTACATGAAGTGTAAAAGCAAGCCTGGCAAGTTATATTTGTATGTAGTTGTGAAATAAAATATGCAGGTAAGAAAGATATACATGTTGCAGGCATAACAAAGAAAGGTAAAAAAAAAATGTAAAATATCTTTGTATACAACATGAAACATAAGTACATACGAAAATGTAAAATAAAAGATGAGAGTGTAGACATGAAGGACAAGCATTAAATGCTATATCTTTAGTACATATGATATGGATCACTTCAACCCCCATAGAGATAAAAATCTCTGAAAACATGTTTGTACCAAAGAAAGAATAACCTGTAAGAAATTGAAGGCAAAAGTAAACAAAGTATACATATGTATATGCAAAGAGCAAAGCAAAATAAAGTATATATATAGACTAAAAACTTCCAGGCTTTGTATAAATTTATTAGTAGCTGTAAGTTAGTATGCAGGCTAATAAACATAGTAAAATAAAGCATCTAAGTACCATTGCATTAAATGCCAGCCAAAACAAAGTCTATTCGAATGGTTGGAAAAAATCATCTCAGCCCCAAAACCTACCTGATAAGCTAAAGAGAAAAAAATCTCTGGTCATTTTGTACAAGTAAAATGATGCCATCCTGTGAACTCTTTTCCATATATCAACCTATTTCATTTCAATTCGTTCAAAGAAAACTTAGCATTTTTTTTTCATTTTTAAGACAATTTCAAACTAAAGCTTGGTTTCAACTCAAACATTTTTCAACTAAACAAAGCTGCAATCTTGAACAACTTCCTCAAAATTCCAAAGTCCTAAACATTCCAGATTCAAATATTAAAGCTTTCCAGTTTAAAGAAATCGAAGCTAGACAAAGTTTCAAGTTTTCTGGACTCAAAACAAAAGCAAGCAAATACCATTTCCAGTTTCAAAGTTGCTCTCTGTTTATTTTCCGGTGAGTAACATTTTTATTAAAATAACTTAAGTAGTAATCTGGTTGCATGAAATCTCTGGAACTATCATGTTTGAATGCTTGAATATATTAGTGTTTTTCTCTGTATATGTATGAATGTATGATATGCATGTATGGTTTCATCTGGTTACTCTCTGCTTTTATCTTCCAGTTTTCCAGTTTTGGTTTAAAAGAAATAAAATTCAAATCTTTGATCTTGTCTCTATTTAACTTAATATGCAAATCAAAACTTGATTGTTTAAATTTAAGCTTTAGTTTAAATTTGTACTTAAGTCAAATAACATTTATTTTTGACTCTGGAAACCAGGTTTATTGATCAAAACTAAAAATAAGTCAAAATATAAACTATCAAGAATCTTTGATTCAAGTATATGAATCAAATGCTTAAAACAAAATTTGATTTTTGAAACTAAAATGGAAGTTTTTAGTAGAGGAAATTGATAGCAAGTCTGGTTTAACCAGAAAATGGTTATGAGGTGATTTCTGGCGATCAAGTGGATGGTGGTGGTCGGGGTTCTCCCTGATGATGGAGGAGCAAGCGTAGTTGAAGGGAAAAATGGTCGATGGTGATAGAATCCATCGAGTAAGTCGTGGCAGTGGATCAAATTCTAGAAACCTAGTTTTAACGTGGTTATGTTTTGGTCTCGTTAGTCATCTTGGAGTGATCGAGTGTGACGAGGATCTGGGAGATGGCAGAGGAGATGACGACGAAGGTTTGGCCGGAGTTTTGGAGTTGCCGGTGGTCGGAAGCGCCTGGGCGAGGGAGGTTTAGGTGATGGGTTTGGGTCTGGTAGGAGCTGGATTGCTCGATTTTGTTACTTCGCGAATTACTGGGTGTTGGGTCGGAGAGAACGATTGTTGGGTGATCGACGACATCTTGATGACCTCGGCCGATGACCAGAGGTGGTCTGGTGATCGTGCACGTGAACGTGTACGTTTCCTCATCTCTGTGTTTTTATTTTTATTTTGGGGAAGACAAGAAGTTTACTCGAGTTATTCTAGTATATTACTCGAAGCAGGAAGTGTTTGACTCGAAGTCAATTTAGTCTGGGCTTGGTGCAGTTTTAGTTTGATTCGAGTAGAGTGTTCCAGGCTTTTGTTAAAAAGGGTATAGCCTGGCAGTTTCAGGTCTTTTGAATACAATATAAAATCTGAAGCAAATTTAAAACCCAGTTTAAATTAAGATTTTAAATCTAAATTCAAATTTAAATTTGAATCTTAAGTTTTGAAAATGGATAAAGTTATAACTTTAAAATGAGGTAAATAAGTTAAAGTTAAAATATACTTAAATGATTTGAAAATTTAGAAAGGAATTTAGTTTAAAATCTATAAAGTGGAATTTAGTGATTGGATGCATTAAATTAATAAGTTAATTTAGATGGATTGATAAATTAAATTGATAACTGGATTAATTAAGTAATTATGAGTTTTAAACTCGTTAATTAAGTTTTAAGTAAATTAATTAGAAATAATTAAATTGGAGTTAAGATCATTAATTTGAATAAATTAGATTTTAAACTAATGGTTAATGTTAATTAATCAAGAAATTAAAGGTTAATTAAGTTACGGTTTAAAACTTGAATTAATTAAATAATTAGTGGTTAATTAATATTTGGTTAAGGATAAATTAATTTGGAATTAATAAGGGTTTATCTAAGTTAAATTTCTTAAGAAAGAAATTTAGTACTGTTAATAGTAATAATGGTCATTAACTCTAGATTTGTTTTATAATTAATCAATATGAAATTTTAATAATTAATTAGATTGATTAAATAAAATCAATTGTGGAATTGTTTAAGTGTAATTAAAGGAATTAATTACTCAAGATAATGAATTAAATAAATTTGAATCATCTAAGTTGATTAATTGGTATATTTATGTGATTAAATTAAATAATTAATTAGATAAATTAATTAAAGATAAACATTTGTGAAAATGTTTAATGGAAGTAATTAAGGAATTTATTAATTAATAAAATTAATCGAATTAAAACAATTTGTTTAAGTTAATTAATTTAGTTTAATTAATGTAAATAAATCATTGGATTATTTGATAAGTATAATTACTTAAATGTAATTAATGAAGTGAAATTACTTAATGAAGTAATTGATAATAATTACTATATGTAATTGATTGAAGATGTTTTGAGTATAATAGTAATTTGGATTAAATTACTTTGAAAAATTAATCAAGGGATTAATTTAGAAAATTAATTAAGGAGTAATTAATTTATTAAGTGAAGTAATTAAGGGTAGTTAATTACTGAATGGGATTAATCAAGGATGATTAATAATTATGGTTAAGTAAAGGTTAATAACTCAATGTAATTAATTTAAATGGAATAATTAATTCAAAAATGTACTTAGAATCATTAATTATATGATTAATGATAAATTTAAAGGATTGATTCATTAATATTAATTAATCAATAATAGGTGTTAAGAGTAATTAATTAATTGTAATTAATTAAGGATAAATGTAATTAATTATGGTTAATTAATAAATAGAGTAATTAAAGATTAATTACTGTATTTGGTTATAAATAATTAATTTGTGTAATTAATTAAAGAATAATTACTTGAATGTAATTAAAAGATAATTAATCTAGGATGATTAATTAAGATGGAAATCTAGAGAATGATTAATTAATTGATTTGTAATTAATAAATGGTTAAGTAAGCATGATTTATAGAATGAAGTAATTAATTTAATTTACTTTAAATTAATTAGAGATTTGTAATTGATTTAATTCATTTTAAATTAATTATAAATGGTGTGATTATTAATCATTGCTTATGATGGATGATATTGATTTCCTTGATTGATTGTGATCTCAGATATGAGATGAGTAATATCTATTGTGATATGGATGCTTGTTTTAAGTATGATGATATTAATTATTTGTTTGAGTAGATAATATGGATTATCTGTTTATGATGATGATGTTATTATCCATTGTGATATTGTAATTTATCTATCTCTGTGTATATAGATAATTGAATTAAGCTGTTTTAACTTTAAAACAACTTGGCCTTAAAAGATACGGTTTGGATTTCGATGAGACCGGGATCGGGTTTCCGTATACCGGAATTCTAGGTCTGGAGACCCGAATACCACATCGATCCAAATTAACGATAGATCGTGAATCTCAAGTGAAGATGAAGATTCAGAGTGCAAGGGTTATTGTCGTTAACTCTGAGGGTGATTCCAAAATGAGTGTAACGAGATAATGCCTTCGGTTTCGTTCGAACCCGGAACGAACTTGTATGGATTGAATGCTTTCAGAACATCGTCAGGTGGGCGATGAGCATTCTAAGTGATGAGTTCTATTAAAAGGTAATCGTGACCTCAAGCCTCATCAACCGGGAATGGCTAAAACAGGGGAGGTGCAGCAAGGCTTCGTGGGTAGCCCCCACTTGAGAGCGAGATATACCCCTGTCTAGATGTCCCTTTATATTCGGCTTAGTGGGCAGTTGATTCGCGACAACTGCTGGGGTTGTTTCGTTCGGAACTGTCCAGTAAGGGATGGTTCCGGCCTTGTGTTGTAGGGGAGCGGGCGTACTCCTCGGTACGGTGATCTAGGCCACGTACTGTGACGGGCGGTACCCCAGTAGCCCAGCCATTGTTGGAAACCCAATCTTCCTACGTGACCTTACGGTTTTGATTGTATTACCCACTTTGTGGCCAGTATGCTGGAATTTAATCATGTAACAATTTCAGCTATTTCATATTTACTTGAAAACCCTAGACCTACTATAATATCACTGGATTTCCTATCAAATGTTTGGTTAGCGTAAGGGAAAAACTTTTCCATGTTTATGTGTGGGAAGTCTTACGTAATACCTTTTGTTTTCAAAGGATTTTTAAAGTTAAGCAACTTTAACCTGTTACTCATACCAGACCCATGTCTGACCCGGAGTTTATTTCTGTTTTTCCTTAAACTCTCGGGTACCCAAATTTTTACGGCTAGCCAAGGGATTCAGGTTTGCTTTGACGAATTATGGAGGAGCAAATGGAGCAGGAGGCTTCAGCGTTGTAGATATATATAGTGTTCCGCTGTGATGGTATCTCTGTGTGTATCTCTGTATTGTATTTGAGTTGTATTAACTAGACAGGAGTTTATAACTGTCTAGTATGTGTGGTATTATCTGTGTAACTCTGATGTATATGATAATATGTAATCTCTTATGTGATATATTATATTTTATTCGTTTCGTTGTTGAGATTCTGATGTTGTTTCTTCTTCTTCTCTATCTTTTCTATTTTCTCACCCCTTTCTTTCTTAAAGATGATGCAATTTTCTGGTAGTAGAAAGTTGGGTCGTCACATAGCCACTGTGACAAATCATCATTTCATTTGCACGGGGACTCTAAGTTTCTCTGTTTATATCTGCTATCCTCTGCTCTACAGCTCACTTCATTATTGCATTGCTTCTGGTACGTCTTTGCTCTCTTTCTTCTCCTCTGCATATTTTATTTTCTTCTTTCCAGCTTGAAACTCACCCTTCCCTACTCCAAAATGAAACTCTTCCCACCACCTGCTTCATGCATTGCACGTCCACTCTGCACCCACCATCGCAGCAGCCCTCCGCCACCACCCACCGCCCGACACTCCGCCCGCCCCTACCCCACCTCCACCTGCCAGCGTCTAGCTCCGCCCTGCCTTCCGCCCAGCGCCCTCCGCTCCACCCTCCAACCCGCGCCGCACTGACCTTCCCCACGCTCGCCTCTGCCTTCGCCTCCACCAGCCATAGCTCGCCCCTCCGCGCCTTGACCCGGCCCTCCGACATTCCCCTCCGCCCAATGTCAACCCCACCCTCCGCCTGCACTCGCAACCCACCCAGCTCCCCTCCGCTCCACTGCCGTACCCCCCAGCCTCCACCACTCGGCCACCCACGTCCCCAGCCCCGCCTGCACGCACACGCCCTCCGCCCAGCCTCTGCATGCACGCACACGTCACCGGCCCACGTCCCTACCCTGCCGCCTTCGCCGCCACGTCGACCACCCCACTGCTGCCTGCCCGCACTCGCCCGTACCCCGCCCCCTAGCCCTGCTTCCCAGCCCCACCCGCGTCGTCTCCAGCCCCTCACTCCACCCAACCCCGGCCTCCGCCACGTTCCTCCCCATTGCGCCGCCCACTCAGCCTCGGTTGTGATGAATTGTTAGCTTCATATTCTGTATATAAGTTAGCATAAGTTATACCTCTGAATTGTTTAATTGTAATGAACAGTATATGTTAGCATCAGTTATGATTCCGTATAGTTTTATATATATATATGATAGAAGTCTTAGTATATAGCAGTATATAACTTTTGAAATTCTAGTTGCTTACATACAGTGTTTACTGTGTTTGTATCAGCTATTGCTCCGGAGACGTAGGCTTCCGTTCAGTTTATCAGATCTATCTAGTTTCTGTGTTTTGGTATGGTATATATATATATATATATATATATTCAATCGATATATTGCAATAAACAAATTATGGATTAATTATTTGTTTGATTGCAGTTTGTGTTCATTTTGCATCGTGCCTATTAGGGTCTATTTTATCTATTCGTCTTCGTGCCGCGCCATCTTCTCTAACCACGCAAGGTGAATATTTTATTCACGACTCAATCTATTATTCCATGATAATCAAGTGATAATTGTTGTTAATATTAATTTGGATATTAAATTGTTTATTGTTAAAATTTGATTGAAATAAACTGTTAATTTCTAAAATTTGACGCCATGTATTGTTTATTTTGATCAAAAATGTTAAACTGTAATATGATGTTAATTAGGGTAAATAGTAGTGACACAAAAATTGTTATGTACGATTGATGTAGAAATTTGATAACGGACACCAAGTAAAAATCATCCTGTAATAATCTTTAATCCGTTGGATTCTAGAAATAATTATATTAATTTGCATAATTAACTAATGTAAGTTAATATGGTTATTTCGGGATTATTTGAATAAGTTGTTAAGTTGTTATGTATGGTTGCTATTGCTTGTTTATTTACTTTGACACCATCCCAATTATCACACTGCAAGTTCCCTTTGCTATGCTTTGCTTTATATTGAATGATATCGGGTTGAAATGATAAATACCCACTTAAATAACTTGGCCTAGGATAGACAATTAAAAATAGGAAACCCGATTGGTCAACAAAAATTATTTTGAAATTGAAATCTATTTGAAATTAAGAAATGAACTTGATAATTTGTTTGGAAATCAAGTAACGACTTAATGGATTTAATTGAAACAAATTAATGGATTTAATTGGAATAAATAAATTAATGGATTAAATTGAAACGGATTAATAAATCTATTTAATTGAAGAAAAATGAATTGGCGAATTTGATTGAAATAAGATTTAAAACAAGTGAGTTTTAGAATTTAATAATTTAATTTATTAGATTGGTAGATTCAGATTTAAACCGAGTTTTAAATTAAATAGATTTGAACTTGTTATAAATAATAATTTAGATTTAGGAAATTTTGACTTAAAATGGAATACGAAACTAACTAAAGTTTTATGGATTAAATTTAGCGACAATTTAAATGTAAAATGATTTTAAATTTAAGGAAATTGATTTAATCAAATTTATGATTATATTTAATGTAACGATGAATGTAAATATGAATTGAGATAAATAGAATTTGATTTAACGATTCGAACTTAATTGACCGGTAAAACTCGAATTAATTGATTTTTAACTAAATTTAATAAGCGAGTTATTAAATTTAACTTGAATACTTAATTATACTGTTAATTCAAATGTTTGAACTACAGATTCCATTTGGAAACATGATTTTAAATATCCGAAATGAATTAAATCGTGAAATGTCAAAATTTGGAAGTCAAATTTGCACCTTGGCTTTTGGACTTTGATTTGTTTAAACGTTAAGTTAACCAACCATTGGGTAATAAATACGTAGTTATTAAAGAGACCGGGATCAGATATGGACATACTCTCTATCGATACCGAAAACCACTTTAATAACTATTGCACGCGAAGTGTTGATCCAGAATGAAGTGGATGGTTTGGTGAACGCGTTGACCGAAGAAAGAGAACGATATTGGACGACCCCTGACATGACTAAAACAGGAGCCGCGCCGGGCCATTGAGGTTCGCCACCTCTAGCGGACGCACTTCTTCGATACCATATCTATTACTTTTGTGATTCGATTTGGGTGCATCCCTTGATTTGGGAGTGTTGTTCGCGGTGTTGAGGTAGTAGCTGCTACGCTCAACATCAGTTCGGATCACGCAACTACTAGTATCCTAGTTGGTATCGCCTCATGTACCTTGTCATACTGATTATCCTATTTGCGACCACTACGTTTTGGTTTGTACCTTTAGTATATGGATTGCCCTCTGGTGACTTCCGGTTTTGGGGAAACTACGGTCTTGTATATGCTCTTGGGAATATAAAAATGTGTTAAGGGGATTATGGTAACGCCTTAACACTATTTTAATATCGTACTTTACTGATTAGACATTATCTATCTATCGTATTCTACTGTATATATAGATAGTTTTATCGGATCCTTAGAGATGTTATTTTATCCATCTTTAAGTTATGAACTATTTCCCTTGCACTTGATTTAATTGCATAAGATTTTGAGTCCTGACTCGAGTGTTTCTTTTGCATATGCTCGGGTCAATCTGAAGCTATCCAGTTTGCTGATCAAGGTTGGTTGAAGATGCTGAAGGCTTAGCATTTATCTTTATCAGTCTATTGCTATTCCTGTATTGATGTCCTAGTCTGTTGGACATTTTTGGTATTAGTCACTTGATGTTAAGACATTGTTGTATATTATATAGTGGCTTCATGAACTGCTATTATGACGATGTATTTTCCACTGCATTATTCTGTGACTGTTCTGTGACTGTGATGTTGTATTGATTCTCATTTACATTTAAGTATTTATAATCCCATAATGATTCGTGTTTTGTATTATTTAAGTTGACATGTGTGGATTATTGTCAATTTAAATGGTACAAATATACGGGTTGTTACAGTTGGTATCAGAGCTTCGGTTTCCCTAAAAAACCATAGTTTGGGATTATATATAAACTCATTAGATAAGGGTAGCAATACCCTAGAATGTGGAGAATCGGTTCAATATCCAAATCCTTTCATTTCAAACTTCTTTGATTCATTGATTAGACTTTCCTTAAAATTCTATGATTTTCTATCCTTTGGCTTTAACAATCTCTTTGGTATTTCAGGATGGGTACCATAGGAAACCATAGGGGAGGAAGGGGCAATGGTCCAGCTCAGGATGCACCTGTCGCTCCAGCTCCTGTCAAATTCATCATTCTTAGTAAGGAGTATACACAGCTGGGAGGTATTAAGTTTTCTGGATTCGAGAACATTATTGAGGCTCAGCAATGGCTTAAAAGTTTAGAGAAGATATTTTCTGGTCTAGAGATCACTGATGCTCAGAAGCGTCAGCTTGCTGCCTGGCAACTTCAGGATGCCGCGCAAGATTGGTGGGAATCAGTTACTTCGCGTAACGAGGAGAACACCATCACCTGGGCCCAGTTTAGGTATAAAATTATTGGATTTCGTAGTCTAAATTCTTCTTTTAATCTTGGGAATGTTATTCATCTTGTCTATCTTTTGATTAGGGATACTTTCTCGGCACAATAGATGCCAGCTGCTGGGAAAACCCAACTTTATAGAGCTTTTATGGATCTTAAGCAAGGCAGTATGACCTTTTCGGAGTATGAGCGGAAATTCAACGAACTCTCCAAGTTCGGCCCGGGATTGATTGATACACCGCTGCTAAAGAATGAGAAGTTCATTTTGGGAGCTAGACCAGAGTATTATGACTTGCTTACTGGCCACACTCACTACACCTTATAGAGCTTGTTGACTATGCTCTTAGATATGAGGCAAAGCCTAGGGGACCTATTGCCAAGGCTACTCCTACTCAGCCCTCCTCTAGCCAGCCCGTGAAGAGGAAGATGAACTTTGATCAACAAAAGAAAGCTTGGCAGAAGACTACAGGATTGGGATATGCTCAGAAAAGCCCAATCGACCTTGCTAATATCACTTGCTTCAAATGCGATAAGAAGGGCCATTATGCTAATAGTTGTCCATCTTCAGGGGCTGCTGTTCCACCACCTTCTACGACTAGGAAAGACTTATGCTATGTCTACCTCCAGCCGAGTCATTTCAAGAAAGACTGCCCACTGTATAAGCATGGCACACCATCAGGAGTATTTGCTATCACCACTCCTACACCGCCTGCTCAGGATGACCAAGGTACCTTACGAAGTACTTTTTCATTACATGATTTACCTATTAGGGTATTATTCGATACTGGTGCTTCTCATAGCTTCTTATCTATTGATCTTTGCAATAAGCTCAACTTAGAACCTACTCTTGCTGCTACTTCCTTATGCGTCTCCAACCCTATTGGAGGACTTGCCAACCTCAGTAGAATTTGTAAAGAGGTTGTGCTCTTGTATGGGAGATATCGATTCACTTGGGATTTTTATGTACTTGGCTTCGCAGCATTTGACATCTTGTTAGGTGCTGATTGGTTAAGGAAATTCGATGCTGTTATTTCTTGCAAGGCCCGTTCTGTTTCTCTAGTCAATGACAAGGACCTACCGCTTGTCATTGAATGCAAATCACCGCAGAAATATGCCGGAAGCTTCATATTCTCTCTTGATGCACACCCGGATGATCTTAGTACTACCCCAATTGTTCAGAAATTTCCCGATGTATTTGGAGAGGTCAACTCCCTACCACCTAAACGGGAAATCGATTTTCGCATTGACCTTATTCCTGGAGCTACTCCCGTATTTCTCCCTCACAGAAGGATGGCGCCTAAAGAAAAAGCTGAACTTAAAACTCAAATTGATGATCTATTTGCTAGAGGTTTGATTAGAAGAAGTTGTTCTGAATGGGGCGCCGTTGTTGTATTTGTCACCAAGTCGGATGGGTCTCTTCGCATGTGTGTTGATTACAGGGAGCTGAACAAGCGCACTCTCAAGAACCGCTATCCGATGCCCCGCATCAATGATTTATTCGATCAGCTCCATGGAGCTAAAGTTTTCTCCCAACTTGATCTCGCCACTGGGTTCCACCAACTCAGAGTAGCAGAAGATAGTATTCATAAGACAGCTTTCCGTACCAAGAACGGATTCTATGAATGGTTGGTTATGCCATTCGGTTTGACCAACGCACCTGCTTATTTCGTCGACTTGATGAATCGAGTCTTCCGTGATGTGCTTAACAAGTTTGTTCTTGTTTTCATTGATGATATTCTCGTTTTCTCCAAAGACGAGAAGGAGCAGGAGACACACCTTGCTTATGTTCTGGAAACTCTCCGAAATCATCAACTTAAGGCCAAATTCTCTAAATGCCACTTCTGGCGAGACGAAGTGAGATTCCTGGGCCACATAGTTTCTGAAAATGGGATTTCGGTCGATCCAGCTAAGATCGCCGTAATCAATGTAAGTTCTATCCTATTCGTTATTTCTATTCAATTCCTCTTATCCCTTTCTAATTTGAAATTTATCTACAGGATTGGGAGACTCCCAAAACTCCTACTGATATCCGTAGCTTCTTGGGTTTGGCCGGTTATTATCGTAGATTTATTGAGCACTTTTCCCGGATTTCTGCCGCACTCACTGCTTTAACCCGAAAGGATGTCAAGTTTATTTGGAGTGAGAAGTGTGAATCGGCTTTTAATAAGTTGAAGTGTAAGTTAACTACAGCCCCAGTTCTTGCGGTAATCGACGGAAGTGAGGAATTAACTGTATATACAGATGCCTGCCGAGAAGGTTTAGGCGCTGTTCTTATGAAAAACGGAAAGGTTATTGCTTATGCTGGCCGCCAGTTGAAGATCCATGAAATAAACTACGCAACTCATGATCTAGAGCTTCTTGCAGTAGTATTTGCTTTGAAACTGTGGAGGCATCATCTTTTGGGAATTAAATTTGAATTATTCACCGATCATAAGTCCTTGAGATATATCTTTTCTCAAAAGGATTTGAACCAGAGACAAGTTCGATGGCTTGAATTCTTAGCTGCATATGATCTCGATATCAATTATACTCCTGGGAAAGCAAATGTTGTAGCTGATGCTTTGAGCCATAGCAAAGCATTGTCATGTTGTAATCTTGTAGAAGGCATGCTATTTCAGCTTGTTATCTCCCCATCTCTTGTGGATAGCATCAAAGACAAGCAATATGAGGACACCTTGCTCTATCGCATGAAGGAGTTAGTTCTTGGTAGAGTTGGAAATGCCGACAGTAAGGTGGGAGCACAGATAGATAGTAATGGAGTTCTGAGGATTGACAATCGTATTTGCGTTCCTAATGTTGATGGATTGAGACAAGAAGTGCTTAGAGAAAACCATCGGTCATCACTTTCATTTCATCCTGGTGCCACTAAGATGTACCGAAATATGAAGCGTTTATATTGGTGGAGTGGGATGAAGAGGGATATTTCTATATATGTCAGTAGATGCACCACTTGCCAACAAGTTAAGGCCGATCACCAGAAGACGGCAGGATTACTTCAACCCCTAGAGATTCCGTGTTGGAAATGGGATCAGGTTTCTATGGACTTCATTGATGGATTACCGAGGACCAGAAAAGGTAACGAGAGTATTTGGGTGATTGTTGATAGGTTGACCAAATCTGCTCACTTTATTCCTGTTAAGACCACTCGTACTGCTTTGAGTTTGGCCGAGATATATATGAGAGAGATTGTTAGACTTCATGGAGTTCCATCTAGTATTGTGTGCGATAGAGATCCTTTATTCACTAGTAAATTCTGGAAGGCATTTCAGGACGTCTTGGGCACTAAACTAAATCTGAGCACAGCTTATCATCCTCAAACGGATGGCCAAACTGAAAGGGTGAATCAGGTTCTGGAGGATATGCTCCGAGCCTGCATTATTGATTTCGGTGGATCTTGGGAAGACCACCTCCATTTGGTTGAATTCACTTATAATAACAGTTATCAGGTAAATCAAAATTTTATAATTTAAACGAGTAAAAAATTAATTGGAACTTAACTATCTTTATAATCAGGCGAGTATTGATATGGCACCGTTCGAAGCTTTATATGGACGGCCATGCAAATCGCCAGCTTGTTGGATTGAGCCTGGTGATCGATTAGTTCTTGGCCCGGATATGATTATAGAAGCATCCGAGAAGGTTAATGAAATCAGAAGGAAGATGAAGACCGCACAGGATAGACAGAAGAGCTATGCTGATAGGCGTAGAAGAGATTTAGAATTCCTGATTGGGGATAAGGTATTCCTTAAGGTATCACCCTTAAAGAATGTTATTCGATTTGGTCGTAGAGGGAAGCTCGCTCCTAGATTTGTTGGACCATTCACTATCACTGAGAGAATTGGTACACTAGCTTATAGAGTTGCACTACCGGAGAAGTTTGAGGGCGTGCACAACGTCTTCCATGTTTCACATCTTCGGAAAGTTGTACGCGATCCATCCTTGACCATCCCTATTGCTCAGTTAGATGAGGTTGATATTGAGCCGGATTTGACTATAGAGAGGAGACCACTTTGTATTGTTGATAGGGATACAAAGCAACTTAGAAGGAAGTCTGTTAGCCTAGTCAAAGTCCAATGGAGTCCCGATGATCGTGATTGCACTTGGGAAACCGAGGAGAGTATCCGGGATTCTAATCCAGAATTGTTTGTTGAAGGTAAATTCCATTCTATACTCTTTACTATATTCAATGATCTATTCTGAATCCATTTTATCTCTGTTATCTGTTCTTCCACTCTTTACTTTGTTCCTTTTCGAGGACGAAAAGTCTTGAGTAGGGGAGAATGTAACGACCCTGAAATCCCGACCCAATTTTAAAATTTTTAGAACCGTTATTTTAATATAAAATGTGAAACTTACATAAGATTTCAATCAACGTCCAAACTTTGTTTCTAAATTGCGCCTAGATGATTGTAGATATGGGTAAAGTTTCGTCGGAAAATACCGCAGTAAACTTCGTGCGCGTTTTACTGCACATCAGTTCATTTTAAAACGTGAAAATTTTATCTTCCGAACCTAAATATTTTTTTATAGAAAAATTCTAAATCATTTTCTGACAAAGGCATCATTTTTCGTTTTTCAAACTTCAGACATCTTTAGCTCCGTCGATCTTATTCTTCGGTGTTTTGCTGCATTCTCCGTAATAGGAATTTCAAATATTCACAAAAGATTTCCGTTACCGTTCAAACTTCACATTTGGAATGCGCCAAGATAGACATAGGCGTACGCCAAATTTCGCCGAAAAATATTGTAGTAAATTTCGCTCGTCAAATTTACATATTAGTTTATAATTTTATGTGTAAATTTTCTATCGTTCGAACTCAAATATTTTTCACAATGTTTCATAAGAAAAATATTCTGATCATGACGGCGCATTTCGTTTCGTCAAATTTCGCTTTTAATTGCTAGTTAAAATATTCACTCGTGCAAATGGTTCAATAAGATTTACCACTTCGCAAACAATGTCAAACCATCAATATCTTCATACTGTTGTGTCCGCCTCGTCGTGCTGATCAAAACGGTATATTTGTTGTGTCAATCGAAGTTCGGCGTTGCAAGCTATTAATTGGTTGACAGAGTACAAACTGGTCCGTTACGCCACACAAACCGGTACCCTACTTTTCCCGCTCAGAATTCAAATGGCCCTTGTCCATTCAGAAACCCAATAGCCACTGTGACAAATCATCATTTCATTTGCACGGGGACTCTAAGTTTCTCTGTTTATATCTGCTATCCTCTGCTCTACAACTCACTTCATTATTTCATTGCTTCTGGTACGTCTTTGCTCTCTTTCTTCTCCTCTGTATATTTTATTTTCTTCTTTCCAGCTTGAAACTCACCCTTCCCAACTCCAAAATGAAACTCTTCCCTCCACCTGCTTCATGCATTGCACGTCCACTCTGCACCCACCATCGCAGCAGCCCTCCGCCACCACCCACCGCCCGACACTCCGCCCGCCCCTACCCCACCTCCACCTGCAAGCGTCCAGCTTCGCCCTGCCTTCCGCCCAGCGCCCTCCGCTCCACCCTCCAACCCGCGCCGCACTGACCTTCCCCACGCTCGCCTCCGCCTTTGCCTCCACCAGCCACAGCTCGCCCCTCCGCGCCTAGACCCGACCCTCCGATATTCCCCTCCGCCCCATGTCAACCCCACCCTCCGCCTGCACTCGCAACCCACCCAGCTCCCCTCCGCCCCACTGCCGTACCCCCCAGCCTCCACCACTCGGCCACCCACGTCCCCAGCCCCGCCTGCACGCACACGCCCCCCGCCCAGCCTCCGCATGCACGCACACATCACCAGCCCACGTCCCCACCCTGCCGCCTTCGCCGCCACGTCGACCACCCCACTGCTGCCTGCCCGCACTCGCCCGTACCCCGCCCCCTAGCCCTGTTTCCCGGCCCCACCTGCGTCGTCTCCAGCCCCTCACTCCACCCAACCCCGGCCTCCGCCACGTCCCTCCCCACTGCGCCGCCCACTCAGCCTCGGTTGTGATGAATTGTTAGCTTCATATTCTGTATATAAGTTAGCATAAGTTATACCTTTGAATTGTTTAATTGTAATGAACAGTATAAGTTAGCATCAGTTATGATTCCGTATAGTTTTATATATATATGTGATAGAAGTCTTAGTATATAGCAGCATATAACTTTTGAAATTCTAGTTGCTTACATACAATGTTTACTGTGTTTGTATCAGCTATTGCTCCGGAGACGTAGGCTTCCATTCAGTTTATCAGATCTATCTAGTTTCTGTGTTTTGGTATGGTATATATATATATTCAATCGATATATTGCAATAAACAAATTATTGATTAATTATTTGTTTGATTGCAGTTTGTGTTCATTTTGCGTCGTGCCTATTAGGGTCTATTTTATATATTCGTCTCCGTGCCGCGCCATCTTCTCTAACCACGCAAGGTGAATATTTTATTCCCGACTCAATCTATTATGCCATGATAATCAAGTGATAATTGTTGTTAATATTAATTTGGATATTAAATTGTTGATTGTTAAAATTTGATTGAAATAAACTGTTAATTTCTAAAATTTGACGCCATGTATTGTTTATTTTGATCAAAAATGTTAAACTGTAATATGATGTTAATTAGGGTAAATAGTAGTGACACAAAAATTGTTATGTACGATTGATGTAGAAATTTGATAACGGACAACAAGTAAAAACATCCTGTAATAATCTTTAATCCGTTGGATTCTAGGAATAATTATATTAATTTGCATAATTAACTAATGTAAGTTAATATGGTTATTTCGGGATTATTTCAATAAGTTGTTATGTATGGTTGCTATTGCTTGTTTGTTTACGTTGACACCATCCCAGTTATCACACTGCAAGTTCCCTTTGCTATTCTTTGTTTTATATTGAATGATATCGGGTTGAAATGATAAATACACACTTAAATAACTTGGCCTAGGATAGACAATTAAAAATAAGAAACCCGATTGGTCAACAAAAATTATTTTGAAATTGAAATCTATTTGAAATTAAGAAATGAACTTGATAATTTGTTTGGAAATCAAGTAACAACTTAATGGATTTAATTGAAACAAATTAATGGATTTAATTGAAATAAATAAATGGATTAATTGGAATAAATTAATGGATTAAATTGAAACGGATTAATAAATCTATTTAATTGAAGAAAAATGAATTGGCGAATTTGATTGAAATAAGATTTAAAACAAGTGAGTTTTAGAATTTAATAATTTAATTTATTAGATTGGTAGATTCAAATTTAAACCGAGTTTTAAATTAAATAGATTTGAACTTGTTATAAATAATAATTTAGATTTAGGAAATTTTGACTTAAAATGGAATACGAAACTAACTAAAGTTTTATGGATTAAATTTAGCGACAATTTAAATGTAAAATGATTTTAAATTTAAGGAAATTGATTTAATCAAATTTATGATTATATTTAATGTAACGATGAATGTAAATATGAATTGAGATAAATAGAATTTGATTTAACGATTCGAACTTAATTGACCGGTAAAACTCGAATTAATTGATTTTGAACTAAATTTAATAAGTGAGTTATTAAATTTAACTTGAATACTTAATTATACTGTTAATTCAAATGTTTGAACTACAGATTCCATTTGGAAACATGATTTTAAATATCCGAAATGAATTAAATCGTGAAATGTCAAAATTTGGAAGTCAAATTTGCACCTTGGCTTTTGGACTTGGATTTGTTTAAACGTTAAGTTAACCGACCATTGGGTAATAAATATGTAGTTATTAAAGAGACCGGGATCGGATATGGACATACTCTCTGTCGATACCGAAAACCACTTTAATAACTATTGCACGCGAAGTGTTGATCCAGAATGAAGTGGATGGTTTGGTGAACGCGTTGACCGAAGAAAGAGAACGATATTGGACGACCCCTGACATGACTAAAACAGGAGCCGCGCCGGGCCATTGAGGTTCGCCACCTCTAGCGGACGCACTTCTTCGATACCATATCTATTACTTTTGTGATTCGATTTGGGTGCACCCCTTGATTTGGGAGTGTTGTTCGCGGTGTTGAGGTAGTAGCTGCTACGCTCAACATCAGTCCGGATCACGCAACTACTAGTATCCTAGTTGGTATCGCCTCATGTACCTTGTCATACTGATTATCCTATTCGCGACCACTACGTTTTGGTTTGTACCTTTAGTATACAGATTGCCCTCTGGTGACTTCAGGTTTTGGGGAAACTACGGTCTTGTATATGCTCTTGGGAATATAAAAATGTGTTAAGGGGATTATGGTAACGCCTTAAAACTATTTTAATATCGTACTTTACTGATTAGATATTATCTATCTATCGTATTCTACTGTATATATAGATAGTTTTATCGGATCCTTAGAGATGTTATTTTATCCATCTTTAAGTTATGAACTATTTCCCTTGCACTTGATTTAATTGCATAAGATTTTGAGTCCTGACTCGAGTGTTTCTTTTGCATATGCTCGGGTCAGTCTGAAGCTATCCAGTTTGCTGATCAAGGTTGGTTGAAGATGCTGAAGGCTTAGCATTTATCTTTATCAGTCTATTGCTATTCCTGTATTGATGTCCTAGTCTGTTGGACCTTTTTGGTATTAGTCACTTGATTTTAAGACATTGTTGTATATTATATAGTGGCTTCATGAACTGCTATTATGACGATGTATTTTCCGTTGCATTATTCTGTGACTGTTCTGTGACTGTGATGTTGTATTGATTCTCATTTACATTTACGTATTTATAATCCCATAATGATTCGTGTTTTGTATTATTTAAGTTGACATGTGTGGATTATTGTCAATTTAAATGGTACAAATATACGGGTTGTTACAGACTAACAGGGGGCTAGAAATAGATACATTAAAGAAGCTAGAGAGGGAGTGTTCTCCATTCAGGAAGAGCCTCCGCTTAAATGTCCATGACTCAATGTACCGATGCCAAATCTTGTTGTTATTCCCCAAGAGCTGAAGAAAGGGATCCATCACCCTCATAACGACCCCCTCATGATTATGCCCCTATCTATAATGTCCAAGATTCTTGTAGACACTGGTAGCGTAGTCAATGTTATTTTAAAACATGCCTTTGATTAAATGGGCATCCCCGAAGACAAGCTAGAACCCAGCCTTGAACCTATTTTTGGGTTCAACAACAAGGGATCGACTTCCATAGCACAAGTGAAGTGGTTAGTGCAGATGGGTTTACCACCATGCCGTAGGACTTTTGAAACTCTCTTCTTAATCATCAACTAACTATCATACTACAATACTTTCTTTGGCCGACCTGCACTTGATGAGGTGGATGCTTTTGGCTCGCCAAAATATCTCATGGTAAAATTCTTAACTAAGAGGGGATGGGGCACTATCCGCGGAGAACAGTTCAGCTCCCGTGAGATGTACATTTCAACGCTTGATCAATATAAGAGGGAGTATTCTTCTTAATTTGATTCTTCTACTGTTTTTCAGCATTTAGATGATGGATTTTTGCGTCCAACATTCGAAGCAAAATTAAGACCTAATAAAACTGATAAACGTATATTTGAAAGGTACATTTCCCTTGGAAGCAAGAGAAACAGGGCCAATGCTAATTCCGTAGAAGAAGGAGAAATCGTCACAGAATTTGATTGCCGTAGGGAAGTGGAAAGGATAAAACCTATAGAAGGTCTTGAGGAGACATGTATAGACCCAAATGATTCAACCAAAATAGTTAAAGTGGGAAAGGAGTTGGAAAACAGCTTGAAGAAAGACTTAATAAGTTTCTTAAATCCAATAGAGACGTGTTTACATGGTTTCATTCATATATGGTTGGGATTGATCCATCGGTTATGTGCTATGCACTAAACATTAATCCACAAGCGACCCCCATCAGAAATAAGAAGAGACAATTGGATAAAGTGAGGTCCGACGCTCTAAAAGAGGAAGTTAAAAGGCTACTTGAAAATGGATTCATTCGGGAAGTCTTCTACCCATAGTGGCTAGCGAACCCAGTGTTGGTGAAGTTGTATGGCAAGTGGAGAACTTCCATTGATTATACTGATTTGAAAAAGTATGTCCAAAAGATTGTTACCCATTGCCCCGGATAGATCAGTTGGTCGACGCAACTAGTGGACACAGATTGTTTTCCCTCATGGATGCTTACTCGGGATATATTTAGATACCCTTGTTTAAACCAGATGAAGAACATAGAGGTTTCATTACCGATTAGGGAATTTTCTACTACAAAGCAATGCCTTTCGGGTTAGAGAATGCATGATCTTCCTATCCAAGATTAGTCAACAAAATGATCAAAGAACAGATCGGTCGGAATATGGAAGTTTATGTTGACGATATGCTATTAAAATCTTATGAAGCTAAGAGTCACCTTGAAGACCTAAAAGAGATGTTTGAAGTATTACAGAAATATCAAATGAAACTGAATCCCTACAAATGATCTTTTGGGGTTAATTATGGGAAGTTTTTAGGCTATATTGTGAGCGCTCAGGGAACTGAGGCCAGTACCAACCAGATTCAAGCTATCAAGAACATGGATGAGCCCAAAACTAGCAAAGATGTAATGAGTTTAAACGATAGGGTAACCGCCCTAAGCAGGTTCAACTCCAAAGCAACTGATAAGTGTATTCCCTTTTTTAATGTGATTAAGAAAAAGAAAAGCTTTGAACGAGGAGAAGACTGTAAGAAACTCTTTCAAGAGTTGAAAAAATCATTTAGAAAGACCACCAATACCATCCAGCCCCAAGAATGGGGAAGTCTTGTACTTATACATGGAAATTTCGAAACAAGCGGTTAGCTCAGTTTTGATCAAAGAGGAGAATGGGACTCAACTTCCTGCTTATTATGTGAGCAGGCGGCTAATAGATGCAGAGGTTCGATACTCAGTAATAGAAAAATTAGCTTACTACTTAATACGTATAGCATGAAAACTTAGAGCATACTTTCAAGCGCATCCAATCAGAGTATTGACTAACTTTCCACTCAAACAAGTTTTCTATAAGCCTGAAACTTCTAGTAGTCTAGTAAAGTGGGGAATTGAGCTTAGTTAGCATGACATTGAGTTTCAGCCATGGGCAGCTATCAAAGGGCAAGCATTAGCAGACTTTATTAATGAGTGTACCAACTTCATTAAAGAACAATCAGAAAAAGAAAAGGATCAAAAACCCATATGGTAGTTATTTGTGGATGGCACATCAAATGAGCAAGGAGCCAGAGCAGGATATGTCATAATAACACCAGACGGGCACTGCCTGCACTATGCAATGAAGTTAGGGTTTTCCGCAATAAATAATATAGCCGAATATGGATCACTGGTGGCAGGATTAACTCTAGCCTTAGAGCTCAAAATCCTTGAATTCAATTCTTTAGTGATTCTGTACTAATGGTAAACTAGATAAAGCAAGTATATCAGGTTAAGGATGCAAAACTATCTTTATATGTAAAGAAAGTATTGAAAATGCTCGCCTTATTTGAAGATTTTTCTATACATCAAGTTCCAAGGGGAGAAAGCTCTCAGGCAGATTCTTTAGCAAAACTGGCTAGATTAAGAGGAGCCTGTGACGACCGCCCATGACCCCTGCACCGAACCTAGAGAAAGTGCGCTGTAAAGTGTGCCAGGCGACCATGGACGATTGCCAGGGTAAATTTAAACAACAGAATCTATCGTATTACTCACAGCGCATTGACAAAATACAATAGAATATATATATATGAAGCTTCACAGAATAGAATCTCATCAATAAAACTTCATAATAGTTGAATACAAACATCTGAACAGTCAATACATCAAGCCTCACTACATAACACTCAGAGAATATACAAGCAGCGGAACATACAGTACATATAGTAAAAAGATAATATGCAAGCCTCCAGCTCGTCTTCGACATCAGCATCGTGGAAAGCAAGAACATCACCTGTCACCTGCTACCTAGTCTGCCTGTCCCAAAATGGACGAACAGCCCAAGGCAATAAGAGTTAAAACATTAAGCCTTGAGTCAGACAACAGTCTTAGTGAGCGGTAAATTAACTAACAACATACCAAAAGAGCATAAAGGAAAAAGGAATAGGAATACAACCCTCCCACTCCACCTCTTTCTACAGTGATAGCCCCCAGACTCACACTAAGCAGAAGCAAACATAGCAAACATAGCAAAGCATACAATTTAAAGTAAAGCAATTATCACTCGAGTCAAGAGCGATGCTTTCCAAGTACAAACCCCCAAGGCCTAAACCAAGATCAGATAAGCACCCAGAAAATACCGCTCTTGAGACCGAATGATGATACAACCAAACATCCATGACTCTGGCTATCACTGTTATCATTGCTTCGATATCATCGTTAATTGAATGACCGGCTCATTATTTCATCCGTCCGTCAAGGGCTAATGGAAACCCCGGTTCTAGACATAACTCTGCACGTCATCGTGACCCGTGCCTAGGACTATCGAATCTGCCTAGAGTACTTGACTACCAATCAGTAGCCTTCCGGGACTATCGAATCTGCCCAACGTACTCTTGCTTTGAGCATGCTAGAACCTTCAACAACGATGAGATCTCAGCCTTCTAGTCATCCTCCTCGACGACTATTTCCATACTAGCTCAAGCGCCTCTCGAGCAAACCATTATCCTCAAACTCGAACCATTTCAGCGAGTTATCAATCTGCTTGGAATGATCCCGTCTAGATTAGACCAAGGCTATCTCATATCATACTTCGCCTCATCATCATCATAGCAAAGCTTCATCTCAACATCATCATCAAATCTATCCATATGAGCTTCATCATCCGCTACATATGCCACGAGCAGCTTTTCCAATTCAAGAGCCTTTCCCTTAGCTTTTGAATCATCTTCGGTCTAAATCAAATCATCAATCATCTAATTCATAGCAATCAATCAAGTCAAACATTAATCCAAGTAAACAAGCATTCAAATATGATCTAAATAGACAATTATAACAATAATGGCAATTTCGTAATTAAAGAGTCAAAAGTCTAACAAGTATGAAAACATGAGCAATATCTCTATAATCTTGATGAATGAACTTGCATAGGTTAACATGTAGTAAAAGGGATGTCAAATCATTATGAACAATGGATCTATATGGATCTATACTTAGGATTAGGAAAATGCATGGAAATCACTACTTTAGCACAAAATCAAGACAACGATCCGATATACTCCTTTGGATCCGTGTGAGAGATAATCACCACTCACCAAATCACCTAAACAACCCTAAAGCAACACACTTCAGATCTGGACAGCGAAGGATCTAACTCGATCTATCACCAATCCGCTTCAAATGATGAAATCTCTCTTCGATGGATGAAGATCTTCAATCTAAGCTCTTGGATCTTCGATTTGATCTTCGATTTGGATGGAAGGAAGCACAAGATTAGAGTGGAGAAAAGAAGTGAAGAAGTGTAGAAGTCGAACTCTCAAAATGTCAGCACTTCGTCGCTTCAAAATCCGGATTCCAAAAATGAAGAAAAACCCTCATATTTATAGGTTGATCCTTAGGTCGCTCGCTCTTAGGTCATCCACGACCTAAAACCCACAACCTAACAAAACCCTGCGACTTACGACCTAGCGCAAGCGCGCGACTTATAGATCCAACGACCTAACACATCAGCGCTTCTACGACCTAACGAATCTGCGCGTCCACGCGACCTACGACCTAACACATGCGCGCCTATACGACCTAACGACTTAGCATATGCGCGCTTCCTCGCGACCTACGACTTAACTGAAACACGACCTAGCAACAGTTCCGACCTAACGACTTAGCGCATCAGCGCACCCAAATGACCTAACACTCCTACGACCTAACACAGACACGCTTCCTCGCGACCTAACAATGCCACGACCTAACGACCTAACAAACCTACGACTTAACACACACACATGACCTAACACTTAGCCAGGATACGACCTAACTCCTTAGGTCGTCTAACGACCTAACTATGCTAACTCGCTAACTTTCTTAGGTCGTTGCCTATCCTTAAGTCGCTCAACCCTATAGGTCGCTAACTCCTATAGGTCGCTAACTCCTATAGGTTGCTAACCTTCCTTAGGTCGCCTAATTCTATAGGTCGCTACAAACCCTTAAGTCGCTCAAAACCTTAGGTTGCCAACATCCTATAGGTCGCTCCAACCGACCTAACCTACCCCACGAGCTAAGCCACCACACGACCTATCTCCTATACGACCTAACTCTCACACGACCTAACTTCTTAGGTCGTTCCAATATTTAGGTCGCTCCACTACACTAAGTCGTCTACCCCTTAACTCGCCCACTTCCTTAGGTCGCTCCAAACTCTCGTACGACCTAAGACTTAGACTTTGGATGACTTATCAACAATGCGACCAAATGTCAACTATTTTACGATGTTTCGATCCGTAAAAATACGGGTCGTTACATTCTTCCCCCCTTAGGAATTTCGACCCCGAAATTCCAAACAAACAGAGCAATCAAAGACTATTCTGCATGCCTACCATCCATAGCAATCAATAAACCATGCATCCAATTCTAGCTTAGCATGCAGAATTCTAAAACTTAGAACAAGTTACAATGTTGTTAGATGATACGACACCTTAGGGCCATATCTTGAAGAGTTCAGGATGAGCTGCTTTCATCCTCTCTTCCACCTCCCATGTACAGTCGTTATCATCATCACTCCATTGTATCTTGAGCAACTTAACTATCTTCCTCCTAAGCTGTTTCGTGTCGGTTTCCACAACACGAAGCGGCTTACGAGGTCTCCTATCGACTGGATCAACTTCGAAATCTTCACAGCTATCAGCAGAAACCACTGTATTCGAGTCGTGCACATACTTCCGTAGATACGATACATGAAAAAAATTGTGCACACCCGACATCTTCTCTGGTAACTCCAATCTATAGGCGAGCTTTCCAATTCGCTCGATGATCGGGAATGGTCCAACAAATCTCGAAGTCAATTTTCCTTTCTTCACGAATCGAATAACATTCTTCAGAGGAGAAATCTTCAAAAAAACCATATCACCTACGTCGAATTCCAAATCCTTACGACGCTTATCGGCATAGCTTTTCTGATGGTCTTGGGCTTCCTTCATTCGTTGCCGAATGATCTCTATGCAATCTGAAGTCTGACAAATCTTCTCTGGCCCAAGCATCAGCTTCTCTCCTGTCTCTAACCAACATGTCGGAGAGTTACACGGTCTTCCATACAATGCCTCATATGGTGCCATACCAATGCTTGACTGGTAACTGTTATTATACGAAAATTCCACCAAATGAAGGTGATCTTCCCATGATCCTCCGAAATCCAAAACACAAGCTCTGAGGAGATCTTCCAAAACTCGGTTGACTCTCTCAGTCTGACCATCTGTTTGAGGGTGATAAGCTGTACTCAAACACAACTCGGTTCCCAAAACTTCCTGGAAGCTCTTCCAGAATCCACTAGTGAACAATGGATCTTGATCGCTCACTATACTCTTCGGAATACCATGGAATCGAACTATCCACTTAACATACAACTCAGCAACCTTTGATGCAGTCCTAGTCGATCGAACAGGAATGAATCTTGCACTCTTAGTCAGACGATCTACAATGACCCAAATCCCTTCATTTCCCGTTCTTTTTCTAGGTAACCCATCAATAAAATCCATCGATACTTGCTCCCACTTCCATGTAGGAACTTCTAACGGCTGAAGCAATCCACTTGGCTTCTTCTGTTCGGCTTTTACCAACTGGCAGTTCATGCACTTGGAAATAAAATTTCCAACATCCTTCTTCATACCTTCCCAGTAATAGGTTCTCTTCATATCCCGATACATCTTGTTTCCACCTGGATGAATTGTCAACTTCGAGTGATGACTTTCCTTCAGAACTTCACTTCTCAATTCATCTATATCGGGAACAACTAGTCGTCCTTGCTTCCGAAGCCAACCCTCTCGATCGACCTCGAATCCTTTATCCTTTTCTAGGTCCAATCCAGATTCCAAATCATGGATAATTTTGACAAGCTTATCGTCTCGTTTTTGGCTCTCGCCAATCCTTTCCATAAGAGTCGGTCTTATCGATAAGTTTGCCAACATCTCAGGTTCCAATTCACATCTGGGCCTGAAGTCAAATCCAGCTAAATACTCAAGATTCTTCCATTCTGAAAACATGACTCCTAATCCTGCATGTCTTCGACTTAACGCATCTGCTACTGCGTTACCTTTTCCCGGAGTATAAGCTATACCAAAATCATATGATGCCAAAAACTCTAGCCATCGTTGCTGCCGAAGATTCAAATCCTTTTGGGAGAAAAGATACTTCAACGACTTATGATCTGTAAACAACTCAAATCGAACTCCCAATAGATAATGTCTCCACATCTTCAGAGCAAATACAATCGCCACTAACTCCAAATCATGAGTCGGATAATTCCTTTCATGCGGCTTCAGTTGTCGACTTGCATACGCAACAACCTTATTCTTCTGCATCAGCACTGCTCCAAGTCCAGTACCACATGCGTCGGTGTAAACTACCATCTCATCATTCCCACTTGGAATAGTCAAAACAGGAGCACTTGTCAGTCGCTCTTTCAGGATTCCGAAAGCTTGCTCACACTTAGCATCCCATCTGAATACTTGGTTCTTTTTCGTCAATCCTGTTAATGGTGCAGCTACCTTGGAGAAGTCTTTGATAAACCGTCGATAATATCCTGCTAATCCAAGAAAACTTCTCACATTAGATGCATTCTTAGGTCTACCCCAATCCTGGATTGCTGCCACCTTAGCGGGATCAACCGCTATTCCATTTCCAGAAATAACATGGCCTAAGAACCTCACTTCACTCTTCCAGAAGTGACACTTCGAAAACTTATCCTTCAGTTGATGTTTCCGCAAGATTTCCAAAACAATACGCAAGTGCGTCTTGTGCTCTTCTTCAGTTCTGGAATAAATCAAAATATCATCCACGAACACTAGCACGAACTTGTTCAACTGATCTCTGAACACTCTATTCATAAGATCCACAAAATATGCTGGTGCATTGGTCAATCCAAACGGCATTACCAGCCACTCAAAGAAACCGGATGGTGTCCTAAAAGCAGTCTTCGGCACACTATCCTTAGCCACTCTCAACTGGTGAAATCCCGTTGCCAAATCCATCTGAGAAAACACCTTAGCTTCGTGAAGCTGATCAAACAAGTCATCTATTCTCGGCAATGGATACTTGTTCTTCTTAGTCACCTTATTCAGCTCATGATAATCCACACACAACCTCAGCGATCCATCTGCTTTGGTTAAAAACACAACTGGTGCACCCCATTCGGACACACTACGCCGAATGAATCCTTTCTACAAAAGATCATCAACCTGCACCTTCAACTCCTGCTGTTCCCTAGGCACCATCCGCCTAAGAGGCATTACAACGGGTCTGGCTCCGTCAACTAGATCTATACGAAACCCGATCTCTCTATGTGGCGGTAACCCTTTGACCTCGTCAAAGACATCCTCAAATCCATTAGCGATTGGCACAGATGACAGTCCATCCCGTGGAACAACCAGCGAATACATGAAGCTCATGAAGACGCCTTCTTCATGCTTACATCGTATCACAATCTTTCGCCCCTCCACATTCTCGATTGTTACCTCCAACCTCTCACAATCAACCTTTGCCGCATATCTCCTAAGCCAGTCCATACCCAAAATAATTCTGAATCCCGCAAAGTTCAGAACAAAACAATCACAAACAAAAGAGCAATCATGACTCGATACAATTAGACCACAGCATAGCATACACAGACAAGACGAACCCCCAACTGGATTAGTCACAACCAATGGCCTATCAATAATATCCAGTTCTAAACCCAACCGGCCTATAAGTTCATTACAAACAAAAGAATGCGACGCCCCAGTATCAAATAACACTCTAACTGGAACACCACAAATGGAGAGAGTACCCTGAACCACCACACTCTTTCCCTTCTCTTCAGCGGTAGGAGCTTTCGAAGACGATGGAACAGCTCATAAAGCATAAGCTTGCACAATTTGCTTGTACTTCCTCGGTTCTGGACAATTCCTCTTGATATGCCCCGGCTTGTCACAGTTGTGACACTTCATTGGCACCTTCGGATTCTTGCAATCCCTGGAGAAATGGCCCTTCTACTGACAATTGAAGCAGGTCACCTCGCCCTTCGGCTTCTTCTGGCCATCCTTACCCTTTTGTTGCTGCTGCTTCCTCTTCTTGTTTCCACCCTGCTGTGGTCTAGATTCTTCCTTGGTCACAGCAACAACAGATCCTTCCTTAGGAAACAGATTCTCATGCCTGAGAGCTTTCTCCACAAGCTTCTCAAATGGATCGTCCAAATGGTCCACCAACTGTCTCCCAAGATAACTGTCCAAGCCTGTCACAAACTTCTCATTCTTCTGATACGAAGATTCAATATACGACCGGGCATACTTGGACAAAGCTTCAAACTCAAAAACATACTCAAGAACTAGCCTTCCACCTTGCTTGAGCTCCACAAACTTCTTGAACAGAACAAACTTCTGAGCTGTAGAAATGAACTGAGCTTCAAATCTGGCTTGGAATTGCTCCCAAGTAATCTCTTCCTCCGGAGTATCAATGGTGATAGAGTTCCACCAATCAGAAGCTCTCCCTTGAAGCTATCTTGACGCAAGCTTCCTTTTAGTTTCCTCATCGATTCCCAAATCACCAAAGATCCTTCTACAAGCATCTATCCATCTCTGGACTTCAATGGTTGGTTCCGTTCCCAAGAAAACCTTCCCTCCAAGAGCAGTGTAGTCCTTACACAACTGAGCAAAATCCACCGGTCTTGGAGTTTGAACTTGAACTCCAAAATCCACCGATGGCCCCGGAGCTGGCATCCTTCTCATGATCGAATTCATCATAGCTTCGAACATAGCGGCATAATCAGCAGCCCCCTCAGTAGCACGGCCTTCCCTAGCAGCTTGTCTCCCTCTTTGACTCATCCTTAATATCTATAAAAAGGAATGGTTAGCACACCTAGAGAAACAACTGCATAAAGGACTCAAACTCTACTAAGCTACTATATTATATATAGTAATCATCCATCAAAATACAATTACGTCTCTCATACGTAGTTACGTCAGCGAGCGTTGGGTAAAATCGATTAACTAATGCTCTGATACCAAATGTGACGACCGCCCATGACCCCTGCACCGAACCTAGAGAAAGTGCGCTGTAAAGTGTGCCAGGCGACCATGGACGATTGCCAGGGTAAATTTAAACAACAGAATCTATCGTATTACTCACAGCGCATGGACAAAATACTATAGAATATATATGTTGGGTGAATTTTCTTCACCGGACCACTCTTTTCCTACCACCGAACCGGGCTCCACCGAACCACTCCTCTCCCACTACCGGACGAAGCTCTACCGAATCAACATACCAAACTCCATCTCCCACTACCGGACGAAGCTCTACCGAATCAACATACAAAACTCCATCTCCCTACCTCTACCGAACCATACCCCACCGATCCAGGAGAAGGAGACCACCGGTCTAACTTCGTCTCCATACCTCTACCGAACCAAACCTTACCTCCCACCACTACCGGTCCAGGCCACCTCCTACCGGACCAGTTCATCACCGAATGAAGCATCTCCAACCATTACCGGACCAGCCACCTTCTCCAACCCCCGGACCAAGCTACGTCCTCACCACCGGACCAACCTGTCACCAAGGTCCTACCGAGCCAAAGCATTGCCAGGCCAGATCGTGGCAGCCCAGGCCCACCAACTACTATGTACCTCCAAGACCCCTACCCCTAGCCTCACTCTATAAATAGAGGGGTAGGGGTACAACAATGGGGGACAAGTTTGAGAGCTCAAGCACAGAAGGAACTCTTCAAACAACTTTCTTTTACTTGTACCAAAGCTTTGTACTTGTAATCATAACAAAAGAAGATAAATAACATATAAAGTGGACGTAGGCACAGTCTGGCTGAACCACTATAAATCTGCGTGTCTTTTTACAGTTTAGCCCCTGTTTTTTACGTATTTGCATAAATCGCTCAAATTACTAAGAATGACATAAGATCTACTAAATCATACAACTTTGAGGTGTTTGTCCATTTTTTGTGCAAACATTTTTGGTGCTTTCACTGAGAACTAGAAGCTCGAAGCTTCAGCTTCATCCACTTAACGAGTTTTCCTAACAGCATTGTCCGCCGCTTGGAAAACATGCCTCCCAAACAGAGAAAAGATGTTAGCAAAGGAAAAAACATCGCATCCAGCAGCCTTCCAGTTCCAGCTGTCACGAACCAAGTAGATCGTCCTCCTCCAGCAACAGTAACCAATGAAGAACAGGCTAACCCAACTACTCCTGCCACAGAACAGCCTGCAGCAATTACTAGAGCAGATCTGGACAGAGTTGTGGTTGAAGTAACTAACCGCTTCACGTCCCAGCAAGAAGCCTTGGTGGATCATCTCATGTCACGCTTAAGGGACGCTGAAGAATCCAACCGCAACACTGAATCATGGGGCGAGTCCCAGTTTGGAGGATCTCAGAGACAACAAAGATCTCCCTTCTTCGAAGGAGCTAACGGCAGAAGTAGCCGTGGTAGGAGCCGAGACCGAGCACAGCCCGAAGTTAGGCCTGAGGAAACGTTTGGTACCGAACCCAACAGGGAAGGTACCAGGCGAAGGTCAACTGTAGCTGAGCCTGTCATGCTGCCTAACCACAGAAACGCCAGTGAACGGGGCTGAGCTAGAGTCCAGCCCGAAGTTGGACCTGAGGAAGTGCTCAGATCAGAACCCAACAAGGGGAGATCCAGGCAAGGGCCAACTATAGCTGACCCAAGCATGCTCCCAGAAGATCAAAGGCAGCCACTGGAAAATATGAGGAATGATGGACGATACCATCCCTACAGGTCATCTGGACGCAATCAATCCCAAAGAACAGAACCAAACTCATTTCTGTCTACTCCAAGTTCTGATGAAAGGATGACACGCTTATTCAGAGAGTGTGTCCAACGGGAGCAAAGAGATCGAGGGATAGGCGCTAGGGTAACCAGTCCTTTCGCCCGCAATATCGAAATTGCTATCACCCCCCGAGAATGGAAGATGCCAACGATGGAACCCTACAAAGGAACCTTCGATCCCGTAGTACATTTACAAAGGTACACGCAGCATATGCTCATGAGTGGAGCAACAGAAGGAGTACTATGCAAATGCTTTCCGCTCTTCTTAGCAGATCTTGCTACCTCCTGGTTCTGTCATCTACCCCAAGGATCCATCAGCTCGTGGGAAATGTTGAAAGAAAAATTTATCAGCCAGTTCTGCATTCATGTGGAGCAACCTAAGGACGCTTATTCCTTATCCAGCGTCAAACAGAAACCTGGAGAAAAGCTGCAGCAATACCTAACCAGATTCAACGCCGCAGCAGCCGCAGTCCAAGATGCCGATGAGAAGCTTATCCTAATGGCCCTCTACAGTGGTGTGCATCCGGACACTAAATTTGCTAGAAGGTTGACAAAAGAAAAGCCAGCTACTTTACCCGATTTCTTCCATGAAGCCGGGAAATACATGAGGCTTGAGGATGCTGCCGTTGAGGGGCAGTCAGGATAGCAAAATAAGACAACCCATGGCAACGCCCCTGCTGTGGCAAGGGACGTTCGAAGGACAGATTCCAGAGACAATGCTGGGGGCAAGAAGGGAGAAAAGCGCCTATATCGGCCAGGGCCAAGATTCGACACTTACACTCCTTTGAACGAGACCGTCGAAAATATCTTCCTTGCCACCCAAGGCGAAGTTAGGTACAAACGCCCACCGTACAAGAAGGAATCAGATAACGCACAGAAGTCTGGAAAATTCTGCCGCTTCCACGAATCTCACGGGCATGATACCAACGAATGCCATCATCTCCGAGATCTGATTGAGGAACACATCAGAAGAAAGAAACTGGAACGTTATGTAAAAGGTCAGGACAGGACCCCAGCTCCTGCCAATGAAAACCCAAGGCTACCCTCCCCGGGGGCCGACAGGGGAAACCGCAACACTAGCAGCTCTAGTCAGGAAAAGATAGTGGTCCATACCATCTCAGGAGGGCCACACATCGCAGACAGAAGCTGGAAAGAGATGGAAAGATACGGAAAGTCGCTTAGAGACAATAAAGACTGTGTCAATTCGGTTATAGAAGAGCGCCACCCGAAGCGGAAAGAAAGTAATGACATCACGTTCGGTATGCGTGACCTAGAAGGAAGGCAGTACCCTCACATGGATCCCATGGTCATCTCTGCCCGACTTGGTCCCGCCGAAGTTTACCAAATCCTGGTAGACACTGGAAGCTCGGTAAACATCCTGTTCAAACACGCATTCGACAAAATGAAGCTATCAATGAAGGATGTATCCCCCTGCGATAAACCATTACACGGCTTCACTGGAGACGCGAAGATGCCCCTCGGGCAACTGGACCTTTTTGTTGAGATTGGAAGCCATCCCCGCTCTGCTGTACGGAAACAAACGTTTGTGCTAATAGAAAACCAATCGGCCTACAACGCCTTCTTGGGAAGGCCATCCTTGTCTGACTTCCAAATTGTATTAGCCCCATGGTGCCTAAAGATGAAATTCCCAACGGACAATGGAGTAGGGGAAGTGGAAGGAGATCAGGATGTTGCTCGAGACTGCTATGTGACTGAACTTCGCAACAACCACAGGAAGGATAAAAGGAAGGGTGTAGAGATTGCCCTCTGCACAAAAAGTCTAGAAGCGTAGCAATTAAAGAAAGCCCCTCCTCTTCGATATACCAGCGACCCTTTCAATGAATTAGATCCTAGGGACAAAGAGGAGGAGGCCACCGCCGAGCCTGCAGAGGCTATGGAGTTTATATCTGTAGACAAGCATGACTCAAGTAGACTATTGAAAATTGGGTCCCAACTAAAAGCCGAATTGAAAGAACAACTCATCGATTTTCTCCGCCACAACTTAGATGTATTCGCTTGGTCACACGCTGACATGACTGGAATCTCCCCCGACATAGCATGCCACGTATTAAACATTGATCCTACCAAGGCGCCTGTAAAACAAACAAAGAGAAGCATGGGGGCAGAGCGATCAGCAGCCCTCGATGAAGAAGTAAAAAACCTACTCGCCAATGACTTCATACGAGAAGCTATCTACCCGGAATGGATCGCCAACCTGGTGCTGGTAAAAAAGGCTAATGGGAAGTGGCGAACCTGCATTGACTTTTCCAACCTAAACGACGCCTGCCCAAAGGATTGCTTCCCACTTCCCATAATCGACCAACTTGTAGATAGCACAGCCGGGCACGAACTCCTATCTTTTATGGATGCATACTCAGGATATAACCAAATTACTATGCATGCTCCCGACCAAGACCACACTAGTTTCATTACCGATCGAGGTTTATACTGCTATAAGGTAATGCCTTTCGGACTTAAAAATGCAGGAGCCACCTACCAGCGCCTCGTCAACAAGATGTTTGCGGGGCTGATAGGACAAACTATGGAAGTATATGTGGATGACATGCTAGTAAAGTCAAGGAAAGCCAAAGATCACGTGAGCCACCTAGGCAAGATGTTTCAAGTACTTCGACAATATGGAATGAAGTTGAATCCGCTAAAATGCTCCTTCGGAGTGTCATCTGGAAAGTTCTTAGGATTCATCGTCCATGCCAGAGGGATAGAAGCAAACCCTGAACAAGTCCGAGCGCTAAGGGATATCAAGATACCTTCCACTCGGAAGGAAATGCAAAGTTTGAACGGAAAAGTGGCCGCTCTAAGCCGATTCATCTCCAAGGCGACGGATAAGTGCGTCCCCTTTTTTGAGGCTCTAAAGAAAGACAAGGGAAAGTTCGAATGGACTGACGAATGCCTGACCGCTTTCCTTCACTTAATCGAACACCTCCAGTAACCACCGGTGCTCTCAACTCCAAGCGAAGGAGAAGAATTATACCTATACCTCGCTGTGTCATCCCACGCCCTAAGCGCTGCCTTGGTAAGGGAAGACAACCGCACGCAACGGCCGGTTTACTTCGTCAGCAAAAGGTTTACTGGGGCAGAAGTTAGATACCCTAAACTTGAGAAATTAGCATACTGTCTACTAATCACTTCACGAAAACTACGTCATTACTTCCAATCCCATTCCATCAAAGTTCTGACCGATCAACCACTAAGGCAGGTACTCCATCGTCCCGACACTTCTGGGCGATTACTTAAATGGTGTATTGAACTGAGTCAGTATGATATCACCTATCACCCTCGCACCGCCATCAAGGGACATGCCATGGCTGATTTCATTGCAGAGTTCACTACCAACGAAGATCAGGAGCAATTGGAAATAACAGGAGATATCAAGTGGAATCTCTTCGTGGATGGTGCATCAAACGAACAAGGCTCGGGGGCAGGTGTAGTAATAATCACTCCCAGGGGAAACAAACTGCACTATGCTATAAGGTTGGAGTTCGCTGCCACCAACAACGATGCAGAATATGAAGCGGTGATAGCTGGGCTAGAAATTGCCATAGAAATCGGGGCCAATCATTTGTGTATTCACAGCGATTCTCAACTTATTGTTAACCAAATACTAGGAGAGTTCCAAGCTCGAGAACAACGACTCATAGCATATCTAAAGAAGACCAGGTTACTTCTCAGCCGATTGGACCACTACATAGTCAAACACATCCCTTGGGAGGAGAACCGAGAGGCCGACGAATTAGCAAAGCAAGCAAGTGTGAGAGACATCACCTTCCTCGGGGCAGTGACCATCTCAAAGCAAATGGCGCCAAGTTTTGAACAAGTGAATCTGATAACTGCAACCGAGGAAGCAACTTGGATGACTCCCATCCGAAACTACCTACAGAGTGGCACACTACCCGACGGGCGTAATGAAGTCAAGAAAATCTTGAGGAAAGCATCCCGCTATACAATACAAGAAGACATCCTCTATCGGCGCGGCTTCTCTAACCCATTGTTAAGGTGTGTCGCCGGAAGGGAAGCCAAGGAAATCTTATCCAACATCCATCAGGGGAGCTGTGGAGATCACACCGGAGGGCAAACATTAGCAAAAAAGATACTCCGATACGGATATTTCTGGCCCACCTTAAGCAAGGACGCCTTAGATTTCGTCAAGAGGTATGACAGATGCCAAAAATTTGCTAAGATTCCACGGCTACCAACAACTGAGATTAATCAAATGACCAGCCCTTGGCCCTTCGCAATATGGGGAATTGACTTAATCGGCGAGCTACCGATGGGCCGAGGCAGGGCCAAATATGCTATAGTGGCAGTTGATTATTTCACCAAATGGGTGGAAGCAGAACCTCTAAATAAAGTATCTTCAGCAAAAGTTATCAACTTCTTGATCAAAAATGTTCTATGCAGGTACGGAGTCCCACTCAAAATCATATCAGACAATGGACTTCAATTTGACAGCGAGGAATTCGCCAACTGGTGCCAAGAACACCGAATTCATAAAAGCTTCTCATCCGTAGCATATCCCCAGGCAAACGGACAAGTCGAAGCAGTCAACAAAATTCTGAAAACTCTAATCAAAAAGAAGCTCGAAAAATGAAAGGACGCTTGGGTGGATGAACTTCCTACGGCACTATGGGCCTATCGCACATCTTTCAGAACATCGACAGGGCACACTCCTTTCTCTTTGGCATACGGATCGGAGGCTATGCTCCCAGTTGAAACTATTGTGCCTTCCCACCGTCGGATCCACTATAACCCAGAAGAGAACGAAGAACTCCTTCACATGTCTTTGGATCTAATCGAGGAGAGAAGAAACGATGCAGTCCTCAAAACAGCAGCCCACAAGCAAAAAGTGGCAACACAATACAACTCCAAAGTCAAGCATCGTACCTTACAGGAAGGGGATCTTGTCCTCAAGCGAATCTTCCCTCGCCCCGGAGCATTAGACCCAATCTGGGATGGACCATATGTAATTCATAAAGATCTCCACAACGGAGCCTATATTTTGTCAACAGTGGACGGAGAGGTGTTCCAGAGGGCATGGAACATCCAACACCTCCGTCGATACTTTTCTTAACTTGTATTGCCCATATGAAGTGAATTAACAAACAGAATCAGTGGACGTAGGCATTTTCGTGCCGAACCACTTTAAAAAACCCTGTCTCTTTTTTAACTTGTTCCTTTGTATCTTGGCTGCTTGTTAACTTTATCCTTTTCTGTTGAACAAAATCCTGAGTATATAGCATTTCTATTCAAAGCACTCCACAACGCAACTTCACCTGGACAAGACCCAACAGGTACTATGCGAATCTATGCCCTCGCCAATGAGACACTTTTGCTCCAGCATCCCTCTGCTGCGGGTTAACTCATTGCTCGCGACGGCCCTTAAAGCCAACTGTAATGAGCCGATTATAAGCCACCGAGAAGGCCGACTATAGCCGAGGCAGCTCATTACGGCGTTAGGCTCGCCGGAAACTGTGAACCGACTATAAGCCCCAACATAAGGTGTGGCCAGCCAGGGGCAGTTCACAGTTGACGATCGGCACCCACGCTAGCCGGCCACAGTAAATCGAATAATACTCACGATTACGGGCCATAATGGCCCGGGTAGTTACTGTGCGCGATCTCGGCTCCGATGTGTCTTAAGTGCGGCTGTGGTAAAAAAGAATTAACTCCCCGCGGAGGCGTAAGATAGGTGACGAATGTCTCCAAGACCCACAGCTAGGGAAAGTGACTACAAAACCCGTTTGCCACGAATTTAAGCACATCGAAGGCCTTCCGTGATTGGAAGTTTTACCTTTTTACGTATTTCAATTTTACTTAAAAAGCTTTTTTCCTATCCCCTATAACAATCCCTAAAGTACATGATACAGAGTAGGAGATACTCGCCAATGGGTGTAGGGACTCACAGTGGCAGGACATTCGACTACATTCCATGCTCGGTCATACAAGATATTCAAGACTGCCATCTACGATTAAAACATGAAAGGCGGTATTTTCTTCTTTTATGTACAAATACATGACTATAATTTGTTCACACCACACGCTAATATTGCAAGTCATGAAATTATGATTTAGAACCAGAGTCTAACATCAAACACAATTTAATTACAAAAATATACATAGCTATATTTCTCATACGATATGCCAAAATAACAGCAAACATTCAAAAGACGACAAAATCAGCTTAAGTTAAAGAATTACACGTTAAAAATAACACTATTTATTACAAGTGGCAAAATATCACAACATAAAGGCTACGTTACTGTTTTTTCGACTAACATATACAACACTGTCGAATCCACAAAAGGAGTTTTTCCAGGTATAATCAAGGAGCCGGCTGCAGTGGAGCTTTATCCTTGCCCTGTTGACCCCCTGTCAAAAAAAGAAGAGGGGGACTCATTAGCAATAAGCAACCAGGTTGATGGAGAAACTAAAAAGGGAGACTTACCAGCGCCTGCTTCCTGACTATCCTGATCGTCATCCTCTACCTGCACGCCTACCTCCTCAGCGGCAAGCAACCGCATACCTTCCTTCACCGCCACCTTCTCCTCCTTGGCAAACTGGGCAGTGACCGCATCCATGCTGAAGGCCACGCCACCATCTTTATCCGCATCGGCCTTGGCCTCCTCCAGAGCCCGAAGATAGATCTTAGCCATGATCCTGGGATAATCATCCATCCAGGATAGGTTACCCTGCTTCCAGGTTCGGAAGTACATGTCCTGAAGCATTTCATCCATCATCCCCTCATTCTCCTCAAACTCCCTCATCCGGGCCTCGGAAGCCAACAACATCCCAACGGCAGCATCTCTCTCCGATCGGTATCTCGAGCAGTCGGCTAGAAGGGATCCCCGCATTGCCTCCATCTCCTCCCTTAACTTAGCTTGAGCAAGCTCTGCAGCCTCAAGTTTCCCGGACAACTCCTCCACCTGCTCGAGATCCGCTTTCCGAACTTCATCCACCATGGCAATAGCCATGTCAATCCGTTCTTTGCAAGTAGCTTCCATTTTCCGCAATTCGGCCCGACTGGCCTCTTCCATGTTTTTCCTTAATCGTCCAGTAGCAGCCTCATGCTGAGAAATCTGAATAGCCTGATCCACAAGCTGTTTGGCCTGATCCGAAACCACCAATCGAAGTCGGATATTGGCGCTCCCAATCTCCTCTCCGGCCTTAACCAGCCGGGCATGATGCCCCATCAGCTTCTTGGTCTCCTCCGCCACCCGATCAATATTAGTATTGGCCTTGTCTCCCATAGTGATTATACGAGTAGTGAGTAAATCGAGATCTAAGGACTTAGCTTCATCAAGTACCCGTACCATGGGGTTGCGGGGGAGAAGGTGTTCACCAGTGACTTCGTCGAAGGTAATATCATGAGAGCTTGGGTCCAGATCAGGATGACCCGCAAATGGATTACGAGCCAAATCAGGACGGTCGATATGAATAACAGAAGGGTTTCCGGACGGGTGCGGAGAAGGCACAAACTCGCTATCCTCCTCCGTGATATCATGAAGAGGCTGAACCGGGAGCTGAAGACCAGGCGAAGGTTTGGATAAAGGACGACTCCTCTTTCTCTGCTGAATACCCTCTTCGATAACCCCGAGAAGAGGACGGTAGCCGACTACATCCCCAGAGCGGTGGGTCGAAGGCTTCGGCTTGACAGAAGTTTTGGAAAGCTTGTACTGTTCAAGCCTGTGCCGAAAGTCTGAGGCTTTGACCGTTATACCTGCTCCTGATATGAAGAAAAAGTGTCACAAGCATATAATGTTCTATACTTCAAGAAAACACGGCAAATTAAAAGGAGAGAAACACATCTGTGGTTGTACAAACCCTGGGGAGGAATAGGATACTGCAATAGGTCCTGGTTTTCATTCCAGGACGGGAGCGGGTCATAAAATATTCCTAAGTCCCTATCATTAGTGAAGCATGCAGGAGTCAAGAGTTCACCTTGAGTCGTCGGAGCCACCCTGGCTGGAATGGTCTGGGAAGACTCGCTTGCACCGGTCCCGGCCTTGTCCGCTTTCCCGGTTTTCTCTACCAAAGCCGGATCTCCGTCCAGCCCCTCGAAAGCCTGGTGGAACGCATCGTCCGTCCACTCCTGAATCTCGCCAGCTTGCCCAGGGAGCAAGGCCCCGATGCCATCGCCACCTTTATCACCTTCCCGACCATCTCCACCCTCGCCTCTTTCCTCCTCTATGTCTTCCTCCTCCCGGGTAAGTGGACAATTGCTGGGGGAAGGACCGTCCGACTTCTTGAGTTTCTTACCTCCGACAGCTGAAGGTTTTGTGAAAGGTTTCCTCTTGCTACTCTCTACCGTAACACCTTCCTTGGTCTGAGCAGCCACCCTCTCCTCCGCCGTTTCCCTCAGCTTAACTACTGACTGCCGCGGAAGGATTAAGTTATATTCCAGAAGAATCGCATTTCTGATCAAGAAGGCAGATGATCTATATTTCCCAAGAATAGCTTCTATCTCAGCCGCCGTCTGAACCAGGCGGTCAGTCTCCACAACCGGAAAGCCACCTGTCGCTAGCAAAAATGAGAAAGTATGAGAAGAAGCATCGCAATCGGAATAGAAATTATAAGTAAAAGCATCAACTTACATCCAGAAGTAAAGCGCCGGATTGAAACGGAGTCGTCCCTAACAAAGAACCACTCTTTCTTGAACATGCTGAATTTAGAGTACAGGTCCAAGACCGGCTTGAAGGTCACGGCTGACTCCAAGCTAATGTATGGGGACCCCTTCTTATAGCCCCTCAAATTATACAAGTACCGGATCTCCCGGTTGGAAGGAGCACGACCATACTTCCTTTGGAAAATGACGAAGAGGCTCACCAGGATAGCATAGGAGTTGGGTTGAAGCTGGAATGGGGCCACCTTGAGATATGTAAGGAAGTTGATTACCCAAGCATTAAGAGGCGGAATGGCATCACACATGCAGTGGTATCTGCTGTAAGCAAAGTACCCCTCAGGGGGGTCGTATGGCATGACATCTCTCCCTGGCAACAGCATTCGCGCCCTATCAATTCCGAAAGAACGAGAGATGGCATCAAGTTGCTCCTCCTTGAGGGAACTAGGAAAACAGTCGGGCGGGGAGTTCAGAATTTCCTGAGGGCCGTACCCGTCCACTAGTGATCTCGGGATTGGTCCGTGACGTTCGGGATTCGGCTGAGCTGGGGGCACGGCAGGGGAGCTTCCTTCGCCCCCGGATTTCTTTTTATCCGATCGAATTTTCGCTTTACGAGACATTATCTGCAAACACAAAGAAGAATGTCGTTAGAATAGAGGAAGTGAAGGAGCGAGTGTGTGCAATCTGGAATTTCGCTCAGGACTCAAAAGTTCATTCGGTAGGTCATTACAAAAGTTCATTCGGTAGGACATTACAAAAGTTCATTCGGTAGGTCATTACAAAAGTTCATTCGGTAGGACATTACAAAAGTTCATTCGGTAGGTCATTACAAAAGTTCATTCGGTAGGACATTACAAAAGTTCATTCGGTAGTTCATTACAAAGGTTCATCCGGCATTCCCAGAATCAAGGTTCGTTCGGCGTAGACTCATCCGATTATTTCAAATATGAGAGGCATTCGACAACTACCTGATTCAGCAGTCGAAGATGATCCGGCAATAACTTTGGTTCGACAGACGTGAGTTCCAATTCGGCTATCTTCAAACGATAGAGAATGGTAGAAACACATGTCCCATACTTATAAGAGGGAGTTGTTTGACCGGTCCAGCCGGTTCGGTTCTCAGACCGAATGAGGTCGACGAACAAAGCACAACATATGTTAAACATATGCCCTGCTTTAGGGGGCAAATGTTGGGTGAATTTTCTTCAACGGACCACTCTTTTCCTACCACCGAACCGGGCTCCACCGAACCACTCCTCTCCCACTACCGGACGAAGCTCTACCGAATCAACATACCAAACTCCATCTCCCACTACCGGACGAAGCTCTACCGAATCAACATACCAAACTCCATCTCCCTACCTCTACCGAACCATACCCCACCGATCCAGGAGAAGGAGACCACCGGTCCAACTCCGTCTCCATACCTCTACCGAACCAAACCTCACCTCCCACCACTACCGGTCCAGGCCACCTCCTACCGGACCAGTTCATCACCGAATGAAGCATCTCCAACCATTACCGGACCAGCCACCTTCTCCAACCCCCGGACCAAGCTACGTCCTCACCACCGGACCAACCTGTCACCAAGGTCCTACCGAGCCAAAGCATTGCCAGGCCAGATCGTGGCAGCCTAGGCCCACCAGCTGCTATGTACCTCCAAGACCCTACCCCTAGCCTCACTCTATAAATAGAGGGGCAAGGGTACAACAATGGGGGACAAGTTTGAGATCTCAAGCACGGAAGGAACTCTTCAAACAACTTTCTTTTATTTGTACCAAAGCTTTGTACTTGTAATCATAACAAAAGAAGAGAAATAACATATAAAGTGGACGTAGGCACATTCTGGCTGAACCACTATAAATCTGCGTGTCTTTTTACAGTTTAGCCCCTGTTTTTTACGTATTTGCATAAATCACTCAAATTACTAAGAATGACATAAGATCTACTAAATCATACAACTTTGAGGTGTTTGTCCATTTTTTGTGCAAACAATATATATAGTGAAGCTTCACAGAATAGAATCTCATCAATAAAACTTCATAATAGTTGAATACAAACATCTGAACAGTCAATACATCAAGCCTCACTACATAACACTAAGAGAATATACAAGCAGCGGAACATCCAGTACATATAGTAAAAAGATAATATGCAAGCCTCCAGCTCGTCTTCGACATCAGCATCGTGGAAAGCAAGAACATCACCTGTCACCTGCTACCTAGTCTGCCCGTCCCAAAATGGACGAACAGCCCAAGGCAATAAGAGTTAAAACATAAAGCCTTGAGTCAGACAACAGTCTTAGTGAGCGGTAAATTAACTAACAACATACCAAAAGAGCATAAAGGAAAAAGGAATAGGAATACAACCCTCCCACTCCACCTCTTTCTACAATGATAGCCCCCAGACTCACACTAAGCAGAAGCAAACATAGCAAAGCATACAATTTAAAGTAAAGCAATTATCACTCGAGTCAAGAGCGATGCTTTCCAAGTACAAACCCCCAAGGCCTAAACCAAGATCAGATAAGCACCCAGAAAATACCTCTCTTGAGACCGAATGATGATACAACCAAACATCCATGACTCTGGCTATCACTGTTATCATTGCTTCGATATCATCGTTAATTGAATGACCGGCTCATTATTTCATCCGTCCGTCAAGGGCTAATGGAAACCCCGGTTCTAGACATAACTCTGCACGTCATCGTGACCCGTGCCTAGGACTATCGAATCTGCCCAGAGTACTTGACTACCAATCAGTAGCCTTCAGGGACTATCGAATCTGCCCAACGTACTCTTGCTTTGAGCATGCTAGAACCTTCAACAACGATGAGATCTCAGCCTTCTAGTCATCCTCCTCGACGACTATTTCCATACTAGCTCAAGCGCCTCTCGAGCAAACCATTATCCTCAAACTCGAACCATTTCACCGAGTTATCAATCTGCTTGGAATGATCCCGTCTGGATTAGACCAAGGCTATCTCATATCATACTTCGCCTCATCATCATCATAGCAAAGCTTTATATCAACATCATCATCAAATCTATCCATATGAGCTTCATCATTCGCTACATATGCCACGAGCAGCTTTTCCAATTCAAGAGCCTTTCCCTTAGCTTTTGAATTATCTTCGGTCTAAATCAAATCATCAATCATCTAATTCATAGCAATCAATCAAGTCAAACATTAATCTAAGTAAACAAGCATTCAAATATGATCTAAATAGACAATTATAACAATAATGGCAATTTCGTAATTAAAGAGTCAAAAGTCTAACAAGTATGAAAACATGAGCAATATCTCTATAATCTTGATGAATGAACTTGCATAGGTTAACTTGTAGTAAAATGGATGCCAAATCATTATGAACAATGGATCTATATGGATCTATATTTAGGATTAGGAAAATGCATGGAAATCAATACTTTAGCACAAAATCAAGCCAACGATCCGATATACTCCTTTGGATCCTTGTGAGAGATAATCACCACTCACCAAATCACCTAAACAACCCAAAAGCAACACACTTCAGATCTGGACAGCGAAGGATCTAACTCGATCTATCACCAATCCGCTTCAAACGATGAAATCTCTCTTCGATGGATGAAGATCTTCAATCTAAGCTCTTGGATCTTCGATTTGATCTTCGATTTGGATGGAAGGAAGCACAAGATTAGAGTGGAGAAAAGAAGTGAAGAAGTGTAGAAGTCGATCTCTCAAAATGTCAGCACTTCGTCGCTTCAAAATCCGGATTCCGAAAATGAAGAAAAACCCTCATATTTATAGGCTGATCCTTAGGTCGCTCGCTCTTAGGTCATCCACGACCTAAAACCCACGACCTAACAAAACCCTGCGACTTACGACCTAGCGCAAGCGCGCGACTTATAGATCCAACGACCTAACACATCAGCGCTTCTACGACCTAACGAATCTGCGCATCCACGCGACCTACGACCTAACACATGCGTGCCTATACGACCTAACGACTTAGCATATGCGCGCTTCCTCGCGACCTACGACTTAACTGAGATGCGACCTAGCAACAGTTCCGACCTAACGACTTAGCGCATCAGCGCACCCAAACGACCTAACACTCCTGCGACCTAACACAGACACGCTTCCTCGCGACCTAACAATGCCACGACCTAACGACCTAACAAATCTACGACTTAACACACACACGCGACCTAACACTTAGCCAGGATACGACCTAACTCCTTAGGTCGTCTAACGACCTAACTACGCTAACTCGCTAACTTTCTTAGGGCGTTGCCTATCCTTAAGTCGCTCAACCCTATAGGTCGCTAACTCCTATAGGTCGCTAACTCCTATAGGTCGCTAACCTTCCTTAGGTCGCCTAATTCTATAGGTCGCTTCAAACCCTTATGTCGCTCAAAACCTTAGGTTGCCAACATCCTATAGGTCGCTCCAACCGACCTAACCTACCCCACGACCTAAGCCACCACACGACCTATCTCCTATACGACCTAACTCTCACACGACCTAACTTCTTAGGTCGTTCCAATACTTAGGTCGCTCCACTACACTAAGTCGTCTACTCCTTAACTCGCCCACTTCCTTAGGTCGCTCCAAACTCTCATACGACCTAAGACTTAGACTCTGGACGACTTATCAACAATGCAACCAAATGTCAACTATTTTACGATGTTTCGATCCGTAAAAATACGGGTCGTTACAGAGCCCCAGAAACTCGAATTATGCCGGAAGGGTATCAAGTAAATCCAAGTATTGAAGAGGGAACACCCGAACAAGGGAATGAATTTTTAGTTCTAACTAGATCCCAAGCCATGTCACAGAGGGAGAAGAAAGGGAAATTAATAAAGAAATCCCAAATGGGAGGATTAATCATCCAAGGACATATGCTATTATAGCGACACTTGGATGTCGCCTATAGTCAAATATCTTTCTAAAGGGATATTGCCATTTTATAAAGTGGAAGCTAGGAAAAACAGGCAACATGCTTCGACTTTCACAATGGTGGATGGAGTTCTTTACAAGAAAGGATATGCCTTACCTTACTTAAGATGTGTAAGTCTAGAAGATGGGATGAAATTGTTGGCGGAAGCGCATGAAGGATTTTTTGGAGACCACTCCAATGGGGCAAAGTTGGCAAAGAAAATAATAAGACAAGGTTTTTATTGGCCTCAAATGGCAAGTCAAGCTATTGAATATGTAAAGAGATGTGAAAGATGCCATAAATACTCTAAGATTCCTCGATTGCCACCGAGTCAATTTACCCCGATTTCAAGTCCAAGGCCCTCCGATATATGGGGAATCGACTTAATCGGGTCATTGCCAATTTCCTAAGGAGGAGAAAAATATGCTATAGTCGCCATAGACTAGTTTACTAAGTGGGTAGAAGTAGAACCACTCCCCAAAATCACTTCTGGGGAAGTGCTTAGATTTATCATTAAAAACATTATTACCAGATTCGGGATCCACTATAAGATTATATCTACTAATGGAACATGGTTTGAATGTGAAAAGTTTTCTCGGTTTTGCCGTAAGAATGGGATTATTAAAAGCTTTTCTTCTATGGCAAATTCAAAGGCTAATGGAGCCGTTGAAGCTGCAACTAAGAATATTAAGACTATCTTCAAAAAGCATTGAATAAAGCCAAAGGAAATTGGGTAGAAGAGTTACCACTTGCACTCTGGGCTTATCTAACATCCACTAGAACTACAACGGGACATACCCCTTATTCTCTAACATACGGGTGTGAAGCGATGTTGCCAATTGAAATTGAGATACCTTCACGTTGAAGAATCGCATATACATTTGATCCAAACAAGTAATTGAAGAAAGAACCATTAGACTTCATACATGAATTAAGGGATGAGGTAGCTATCCGAACTACAGAATATCAAAGAAGAATCTCAGAATACTACAACTCAAAAGTGAAGACAAGATCATTTCAAGAGAGAGACTTAGTACTCCCAAGGGTGACAGCTAACACAAGAAATCCTGCGGATGAACCACTAGGACCAAATTGGGAAGGTCCCTTAATTGTGTGCAAAGTAATTCCCTTAGAGCTTACAAGTTATGTCGACCAAATGACAATATGGTTCCTAGAACGTGGAATGCGAAACACTTGGGACCATATTTTCTTACAATGAATGAATAAAGCACCTATTCCTTAAAGAAAAGTCTACATGGTGGGAAAAGAATTCTCCTTGCACTTGGGCATTACCTTAAACGGTCAAAGCCTTTGTCTCCGCCAAGTTGGCGAGGTCAAAGCGCCTCCTGGAGGGAGGTTTGAGTAAGTCCTTGGTCCCACCACGCTATGGCCTGGCCAAGGCACCGAACAAGCCCTTGATCACGCCACACTATGGCCAAGTCAAGGCTCCTCCTGGAGGGAGGATGGAGTAAGCGCTTGGTCCCGCCACGCTATGGCCTGGCCAAGGCACTGAACAAGCCTTCAGTCCCACCTATAAGGCCTGGCTGGAGCGCCTCCTGGAGGGAGGTTGGGTAAGTCCTTAGGTCCTGCTTGTAGATAAGCTAACCAAGCGCAACAGACTACAACGGACTAATACGTCCACGCCTGAGAAACGACATATCAAACAACGGACTAAGACGTCCGAGCCCGAGAAGTGGCATATCAAACAACGGACTAAGATGTCCGCACCAGAAAAGCAGCATGTCAAACAACGACAACATACAAGGCCAAAAGGGTGGCACATGTCAAAGGAATCAAAACCTAAAGAGCAATGCAGAACAGAAGGCTTAAATACGAATCTACAGCCTCCGACTGGTACCCAAAAGAGGATTTCATAACTTCATTTATTAAAACTAGAATCTAGGTTTCGGGCCATTTACTATTAATCATCGGATTTCATAATACCCGAATCTGGGTATCGGGGCTATCCCTACTAATTTCTGGACTTCACTCATTAATGCTCAAATTTGGACTTTGAACTTCAATTTTGGATATGGAGATCTTTATTATGGATTTCTGGCTATCATTCACTAATACCCGAGTCTGGGTATCAGATCTTTTAACTTTTGAATTTCATTCGATAATACCCGAATCTGGGCACTAGACTTTTATTATTAAGACTATTATTATGGATTTCTGGTTATCATTTACTAAAACCCGAATCTGGGTTTTGGGTCTCTTACAATTGATTTTTGAACTTCACTTATTAGTATCCGAATCTGGGTTTCAAATCTCTGGTCTTCCTAAAACCTGAATTTCGGTTTTGGGTCTTTTACCAAAAACTTTTGGATTTCATTCATTAATGCCCGAATCTGGGTTCCAAGGCAGTTGGTATTGAGATCTCAATGGACTTCTAGTTTTCAATTAAAACTTTGAGTTTGACTTATTAATACCTGAATCACGGTCACCAGTTTACTACTACTAACTTTCGAACAACTTTTATCAACATCTGAATCTCAGTCCTTGGTTTATTATTATTTCCAATACAGGTTTCTAATACCTATTACTTATCCCCAAATAAAGATTCATGGATTTCAATGACTTTTCTCCAAATGAAAACTCGTGGCCTTTTATTACCAAACATTTATTGACACTAGTGGAAAGCTCCTAGACTTCAATTATTATACGCCTGGTTTTCTATTAATATAATGGGAGTTCAATTTATGAACTTCTTTTATAACTACATAAGTTGGATGGTGGGACTTCTATTATTGCCAGACAAGAGTTCTTGGTTCCAAATCATTTACAACTACGAATTTCTTATCACTTATTAACCCCAAATGATGGTCAACTATTTTTTGTTACTTCCGGACTTAGAATTCAGGAACTCTGTTATGCTAACATCATCTTCAACTATATGAAAACAGACCACTGAGCATATTTTTATATAAGCCTTGAGATAACCATAGAGAATTTTGTTTACTTTGAAATTTGCAGGGAAATGGGGCTCTATGAGTGGAATAGTGTAAAGGGAACAGTTGTTAAATTTTTTTCCTAAAGAACAAATGCTTCTTTCATGCGGGGGGAGGGGGCAAAATGTTAAACATAAAATTCACTTAAGAATAAAGGCATGAAATAAGGCTCATAAAAAGTGCTTGGCCCCACAAAAATTCAAGACAAGGGTTGCGCCATAATCTGAAAACAGTGTTTCGAAGACATTGAGATAGCTTTCGAAGAGGTTAGGATGAAGTCGCAAGCAACTGATGCACCTACAAGTTTCCAATGAAATAAGGGCTTTCGAAGGGGTGGAAAAGAAGGAAAAGCTACCCTTCCGCCTCAGTTGGACCTTTCGACGCGGATAATCCATATATATTTAAAAGCCTAGTATGGGTTCAAAATCCCTTTCGAAGGTATTCGACAATGGGATCACATGCGAGAGCCAAACCCTACAAAGTTGTTGGTTTTGATAGTGTCAACCTTCAACTTAAAGACATTTGTCAATGAGCACCTTTCGGAAACAAGAATAAGCCTTTCGAAATGATTGGAACCTTTCGAAAGCATAAAGAAGACTCTACCTAAAGCTAAATAACCTTTTGCAATGATCAAGTCGTCACCAACTAATCCTTTCAAAACTATACAAAAGCTCAACTCATCTCTTACGTGCAACAACATAGCAACACAAAGTGGAGAGCGCACCTACCCCTTTTCGATGAAGTCAAAACCAATCAAGTTCTTTTTAAAAAAGCAAAGTAGAAGGGCGCTCAAACTTTAGCGACTGCAAAAAGTTGTCAAGATAAACCTTTCGACTAGGTCGAAAGGTCTCATTCAAAAGAGTGAAGGCTAAAGAATGAACGAGAAAGGTTAGAAAGAAGGCCTTTCGTCTGCGTTGAAAGGATGCACACAAAAAGTTGAAAGAAGGCCTTTCGACTGAAGCGAAAGGATGGGCATGAAAGGGGGTCGACCTACATCTATAAATACGACCCTAGGGGTACGGGTTTTTGGGACCGAACTTTGGAATTCTAAATTTTTTCTCTCATTTCATAGCAAATCAATTCTTTGTAGCCCTAAATCAATTTGGGGAAAAACTTTATTACTTGTAACTCAATTTGGATAAATGCAATGAGACGAAGCACATGGATTCAATATAGATTTTGAATATGGGAAAGATCATTTCGGCCATTAGTTTGACTAATGACCTATTGCACATGATGCTTACTTATTTTCTTAATTCCTATTTGACTTATGCTATGCAATGGGATCAACTTAGACAATGTGTATTCGAATCATATTATCATCATGTCTCATGATATCAAATGTTAAATTAAGATGATGATATGTTTTGATATTAATAAATTCATGGAACTTATATTGTCCGAGATGTTATTCCATTCCATATTGAATACATAACTTATATATTGTACTTTGAGTCCACTTTGAATGAGTAAACACCCTTTCGACCTGATCGAAAGGGACGTTTTGAAGGGGACTCAATGCATGAATACTAAGTCATACTAGTTGGTTGTATATCTTTGAAAGGAGTACTTATATTTCAAAACATATAACCCTTTCGAAGGAGTTCCTTCCATAATAGAAGAAATAATACCGTCGAAAGTAAATTATTTTTTTAGGGGCAGAATGGTCCTTTCTACACAATCAAAAGGGAAAAATGACTGATGTCTTTCTTTCCACTTAAAAGGAGATGAAATGACCCTTTCGACCCACTCGAAAGAGGTCATGAAGGAGATGCTCTCTCCTTAACCTCCATTTCAAAGGGTTGATTAGGCTTCTTAACTACAATTAACATTTTTATAAGATCACCTTTTGAAGGCAATCTGTCCTAATAAACTCTTTCGAAAGGGGTTTCGAAGAGATTGATCACTTCTAAATAATTTCTTTTGAGGTGTTAACAACATTTCTTCGCTTTGGGATGTTGACAAGATTTCTTGTTAACACACTAAATAAAGTAAAGCACCAGCAAAGCTCTATAGTGTTGTATAGTAAATAGTAATAAGCTCCCAAATATAGTATAGATAAACGTCATTGTCATGTTCATCCACTGAACATCTCCATGTGCTAATCTAAGGACTATTATCTATTCTACACATTTTAGAATACTCAAGAAAATAAGTAGTAAAACCTAAAACCTCAAGTCAGACAATAGTCTAGTGTGAGTGATAACAGATCTCAAGATACCATAATAGGCGATATAGTAAAATAGAGACACTGTGTATGAGTAGTCGTACCTGACCTGCCCGCATTCAACAAATTAGCACATAACACTATATATGCTATACAATCATCATTTTCATAAGGGTGTACTACACCATGTATAACTTTCGGTGTCAGGGGACCTAGCTCAATAGTACCACATCAGAAAACATCCTTTGAAACTACACACCAATCACGATCAAAGGAAACAAAGTAAACACACACACAACAATGATCAATAAGGTCCTACTCGCCCCGGCCGTCACCAAGGTCTTACATCATCACCAAGACCTCACTTATCTACGACCATCACTAAGGTCTCGCATCATCATCAAGATGCCTTTTGATATTTTATAAGTCGTACAACCATCATCAATGTCAGCGACATACCATATTGCAATTGGATTCGATGTTCAATCATGTACCATCACCAATGTACTTCCATCACCAAGGCATGCTAGACCGTCACCAAGGTTATCTACTATTACTTCAGCACACGAATCAATACAAGAACATATGTCCTACCACATCATCGAATGTGCCTCCTCGGACCATCAACAAGTTCGCATACACATTTCACTCAAATTACTCAACCAAAATGATTCATACGCTTTTCACCAAAGTACTCCACCAAAACGATTCACCATATCAATACATTGAAGCCTGAAACATCTCTCGACATATACCACTAATTGTAGAGTCCCCATCAGTCCCGACGTCACCTAGTCGAAGGCCATGTCATCGTTTTACTTACAAAAACTACTTGACATAAGATCGTAACACTCGAATCAGATGTCATACGAGCATGCGATCGACCACGATCTGATCTACTAGGCCGTTGCAAAAATTCACTAGGATTTAGGCCCTACCATATTGGTCGATCATGACCATATGGGCTTAGTACTTAACCAATTTTGGCTAAGTACTAACCAAGTCAAAACCTATCATCATGCCATAGTTCCCTTGAAAAGATAAAAATTTTTCCCCAAAGTAGCCTCGCACCCGGCCCGAAGTTACAGGCCATGCCATTATAATCCACTCAGGGGTAGATCTCTCATAATCAACCCTTCCCCTTCAACACTTTAGCAATTTTTCTAGGTACAAAAACCTCTTATCCCCACTCTAACTCGAAGTCTAAATGCCTATGTCCCGAAGTTCCTTCACCTACACCTTGAAATTTATCAGCCCATGGCTCAAAGCAATCTACCACTGATTGCTTCTTGTTACCACCACCGACCACTTTTCAACCTTGCAAAAACCACATCATTTCTTCTCCTCACTTCATGTGATAAAATGGGGACTTCCTTAGGCCTTCATTAACACTCACAAACGATCGCATCGCGTTTTGAACAACTTAGTTCACCATTTCACTAAACTGATGACCGCTTTCAATTCACACTCAAATAAGTCACATCACAAGCAAACAACCAAATATAAGAAAAAACAACATTCATATGTCATATAAAAGAAATCTAAACACAATTAAAACAATTGTATCCTCCTAGATATATCGAATTAGCAAATGATGGTTGGTTTAGTCAATTAGTCAAAAACTAATCAAAATCAATATTTATCATTTTAATATCCTTTAAAACTGATAATAAGATTAGATCTATCATTGAAATCATTTTAACATTCAAATACTACAAAAAAATATCATTTTTAACCATATATAAACTAGTATAACAATGTGAGAAGGGCAAACCACTCAGCTAGGTTATAGATGCACTTATAACCAGGAAACCCAATGTGACGACTTACCCTTTCGACCCTCAAAAATTGATATTAATACATCCTCGATATTAACATGCCACAAAACGAAGTACCGGAAGGATGTAAAGTAAAGGTATAAAGAAAATAAAGACAAAATAGAATCTTACACAAATGGAATAACATATATTATTTTAATATATATGATCTTTACAACGGAAATTTTTAATGCATTTATTAGAGTCTACCTTATAAATCAGCTTGGACAGTTATAAATCTCTATCCTTATAAATGCAGAATACAATCAGTAAATTAATGCAGCGGAAATGGAAATGGAGAACTATCTACAGGAACATCTTCAGCTCCAGACTTCTAGCTCCGTCACAATGCTCCAAGTTAAACCAGACTACTTAGCTGCTTGGAAAAATAAGGCACCTATGGTTTAAGGGAAAAGAAAATAAACTTGGGGTCAGTCATGGGAGTGGTGTGAGACACTCAAAAATACGGGTATTGGAAAACAAAGAGTATCTCATAATACCACATCGCACATAAACACGGAACATGTTTTTACCTTATGATAACCAAAAAATTTGCTATCCAAAATCGGGTATATTATCTTTAATGACATTCTTTGAAAATCCTTTCAAATAACGTATTAATCATGAATGGAATTGTTACATTTGTTAAATTCGACAACATAATAAGTTTACAACTAAAACTGTAAAGGCTTGTATTGGAGAATGGATTCCGTACAATAAAAAGTTAAGAGACTACCTTCCGATAGTACATCTCTAGAAAAATGCACCGAGGCACCAACAAATGGTCCTCTATCAACACAGAATCAACTTACCTTTAGTCCTTTACTGTAGAAAGTACCGAATATGACATCACCCTGGTCGTTCTCGACCTATCCAAGAGCTCTCATAGCATACACAACATACTCAATATGTAGAGAGTAATCTAGAAGGTGATGACCATATCCTAATGGGTGCGACCCACATAGCCCTGCTACATCTATCATGTTTTTGTCATACCCAAGTGCGAGTCTTAAGGTCACGTTTTTACTTGCATAGAATATCAAATCCTACTTAGAATTCCATGTTGTCATTACCATCGCAAACTATTGATTTCCACAAATATACAATCTCTAACATCGTACGTCTCAGAGAAGGGTGTAAAGTGTAAGAGAGGTTAACTTCGGCATGCTATACAGTGAACGTATTAATGTCGATTTTTGAGGGTGGAAAAAAGCAGGCTGTCACATTTGGTATCAGAGCTCGAAGTTAAGCGAGAACCTTGGATTTGGTGGGGATTACTTATTAGAGATAGGGTCAGTAGTAACCTAGAATGAGTCTAAGTGTGTTATAGATATGAGCGCGTATTTGTTAGTGAATATAAATTATTTTATATTATGTTGACTTATTGGTTGAGTGTTTATGAATTCTGGTCGGTACGGTCTAGACAACTGTATCGATAGGGGTTTCTAAACTCTAAACAAGTTAAATCGACATAGTATTATTTTAAAATGGGTAATGAAATAATTCTACCCAAATTATATTTTGATATAAATGAAATAATTTTCTAAAATTATTAGTGTGTTTGGTTGTTATTATAATCAAAAGCAGATTAAAAAAATTGAAATGTTTTATATAACCAAATAGAAATTGTATAAATATGATTTATATAAATGAGTGAAGCTAAAATTGGATTCAAACCAGAATTTGGAAAATTTAATCTCGGAGATTTTTGGAAATGTTTTCCAAAGTGTTTTGAAATAAATAATAGTAATATTATTTGGAATATTTCTGAATGGAAATTGTTTTATATGGATTTTGAAGGTGATAAAAGCACTGAACTCACTTCAGTCACTGGAAAATGATCCTGGTAATGACTGCAGCATCATCAATATTCATTTTCGAGTTTCTAAGTGACAGATTGCTACCATAGTAATTTGATATTGATATTTTTGTTTGGTAAATAGGTGTTGTTTTGGAAATACCGAAGGAATTGTTTTGGATAAAGTTAAGCTGATTTTGAAAATTCCAAAAGAATGGTTTTTTAAACCAAAAGAGCTATATGTCTATTTATATTTCAAAATGATTTGAATTAAATCTGGGTGTTTGAATTCTGGAATTTCATCTAAATGATGCGTGGAAGCATTGTATAAAAGGTTTTGAACTTATAATTTAAAATGATGTTAATAAGGAAAGAAAGTGTGGAAAATTAATTTGGAATTGAATTTTAACTTGATTAAGTTAAAATGAATTGTATGAAATGGAAATTTAAATCAAGCTAAGTTAAATAAAATTGGATTGGATTAGAAATAATATCGAATTGAAGTGAATATAAATCTTGAGTTGTAAAGTGATGATATAACTATTAGTTATAAATTTTAAACGAAATTAACTCAAATCAAGTTAAATGGAATGCTTTCCGAAATAGAACTTAACTCGGGTTAAGTAAGATGAATTCAGGAATGAGTTAAATAAAATGGAATTAAATTCAAGCCAAATCAAAGAGGAAAATTTTGGAATGAAACGTAACTTAAGTTAAGCAAAATGGAATGGGTTTGAACTTAAGTATAAGATTTAGAATTCCATTGAACTTGGAAACATTAAAGGATTAAATATAGATAATTTGAATATTAATTAGGAAAGGTTAATTTATATAAATAGAGATTTGTTAAATACAAATTTGAGTTGGAAAATGAAATTCAACCTAGGAGTAAATAAGTTGAATATGGATTGGAAGTATTGTTTGATTAAATCGAGAATGAACTTAAGTTATAAAGTCAAATATAAACTTAAGTAATGGTATGGAATGTTATAATAAACCTTAGTAATAAATTTATGAAATGGATTATTAAGTGAATTGGCATAAAAATGAAATGTCGTTTGATATAAAAATTGAACGAACAAGATTTTGTGAATAGATTGAATATGAATTAATAGAAAATTGATACACTGATTTGGAATAGATTTAAAATAGCTATAAACTGGAGTGGTTATTTAATTAAAGGTATATCATTGAGTTTGCATGAAAAAGAATTATCATTCGATGTAAATGGAACTGCACAAAAATATGCAATCAATGAAAAGTGAATAAATTGTTTTTGAATCAATTTGAAATAAATATGGGTGTAATATGTGTTGATATGAATTAAATGCTAATAATTTGTTTGTGAACCATTCGAATTGAATGAAATGGTATATAAAACGACAGAAAGTAACTAATTAATGATGGAACCTTGTGATTGCTTATAAATACTTGATATGCCATGCTTTTCATTTTGAAACTATGTGTTTTAAGTAGTAAAATGCATGTAATGTTATAAGATTTCATAAATTATGAAACTGATGTGTTTTAATTGAGTAAGTACATGTATATGGAGTTGTTCGACTAGATTTTGGTAGTGCAAATAGCATATAGTGAGCTCGCTTAATAACGCTAAAATAAGGTACGCTTATGAATTTAGCGCAAAAAAAAATACGGATATATATATATGTATATATATATATATATTGCGTTTTCCGACCATGAGAGCCGATGTATATCTTTTTTATCAAATTTGTCTTATTGCAAAAGGCTCTCCGTACAAGGGAGATTCAGCCAAAAAATTTCAGAAATTTAGGGTGTTAGAAAAATTTTGAAAATTTTTGGAAATTTTTGTTAACCAAAAATTTAATTTCAAATTGTAATTGAAATAAAGGATTTTGGTTTGGAAATGGAAACTAAATGTTTTGTATGGAACTAAAGGATTTAGAAAAGTGAAATATCGAGTTTTAACTAAGTGGGTTTTGATAAGTTAATGGGTTTGGAGCATTTTTCCTACCTTAGCAAATTTCGGGGACGAAATTCTTTTAAGGGAGGAGGTATGTAACGACTTGGATTTTCAGTGGGTTAATTTTGAATATTTAAATGGTTTAAATATTGATTTGGAATATAAATTGATTTTTGAATATGAAGATTTTGGTTGAAAATTTGTTGAATGAATTTAAATTTTAAATATAGCGATTTATCGTAATACGCAAATGGTGAATACTTGGAATTTGAGTTGAATATGAATCGAAACGATTTCTAATATTAATATAAGTTCTCTTTGAATTAGAATTGAGTTAATAAGCTTTTAAAACTAAAATTTCAAGTGATTTCATAAATTTTTGAAATCGTCAATTTAATCGACGCGTTAAATAGCGATCCGGGGCACAGTCTCAGAATTCAATGAAACCAGTTCCATTAAACCTGTAATAGTGTATTATTATTGGATTTCAAATTTCGTAGCAATTAGAGTTACCGTTGGTCGTGTGAGTTGGAAACGCGCAGGATTAATTTAATTTAAAATCGTCGATTTAAAAAGCTATCTTACACATATGATCGAATTGGAGCTCAAGACTTGTTCCATGGCGTTTGAAATAGGAGTATAACATTAGAAACGCTAGGTGGGATGCCTCAATAGGAGATCGAGATTTCACGGTATGCAATTCGAGATATTTTGAAAAATAGTAATAAAAGTAAAATCAAATCAAAGCCACCCTAGTTTATGTAGGCTGACCTAGTATGTACGTATAGCCGCCCTTAATTAGTTTAAATCGCGTACTCTTTCTTCATATTCTCGAAAGGAAATCTGTTCATATAAAAAAATGAAAACAAAATCGATTCAAAAAAAGGGTAGCGATCGAAGACAAAGTGGAGTCGCGATGGTCGCATGGACCTGGAAGGGCGAGGCGTGGATGTAGAGGGAATATGGTGAAGTGCGATGCCGTTTGGGGTGGGCTGACATTCGCCTGTAGCGGGCTGTAGGGGAGGTCGTGAGGATGAGGGGAGGCATCAGACATGGTTTCGAGGCGAGGAGGGTTTTGGGAAATTAATCGTGCGCGCGATGGCGACCGTAGGTGGAGTGCGCGCGATGGCGACATGGAGGACGGAGCGACAGTGACGATGGGTGAAGTCGCGTTTCTAGGTAGAGGACATGTGTGATGGGAAGCTGATTAGGGTTAGATAATTAATTTAATTACTGTCATTAAGAAAATTATATTTTTATTATGTAAATCGTTATCTTATAAATAACCTATCTTTGTCATACAAGGTCGAAATCAAACGAAACAGGTGGCGTTGAATTTATAATGACGTAGGCTACGAAATAAAATTGGTTTGGATATTTTTGGAGTCAGTAGGAATTTAAATTAAATTGAATGCCTGTTTAATTTAATTTAGAACTGGAACGAATTGCAAATAAAAATCCAGGTGAGTAAATCTCACTCAATTTGGTTGACTGGTTTAATTTATAGAAATTAAAAAAAATTATTGGATGATTAGTTGAATTTATATATTATTATCAATTGAATGTTATATTATATACATTAGTATATATGTGTGTGTATATATATATATATTAGTAGTTGGATATATTTTTCGCCGTTGGAGCGGATGAGACAATGTGCCCTGCATAATAACGGATGACCCTATATTACCGCGATTTCCCGCCTCGAAGCGGGTGTATTTTATGTTATATAACATCTGTGGTTGCAGGGAAATAGGTTGGAGGGATCCAACTGGATTCCGCAAATATATTGATTGTTTTTCATATATAGTGATATTTGATGTGATTGAATAGTCTGTTATGGATTGTTGTGTGATTTGACTTATGGGTTGCTATAGTAGCATTGGCCTTAATTTTGATATTTTAAATACTATAAATAATATTTTTGAATTCAAAAAGAAATTAAAAGGGAATTTTGGAATTTAAGACATTTATATAGAATCAGAGTATTTTATGAGAAATGGATTTGAATTAAATAAAAGATTTGATTTTTGGAAATTTGTTTAACTATTTTAATAAATGTTCAAATAGAGATTTTTGAAAATATTTTATACAAAGGAATTTTAAACAATAAAATTTATGATATCTATTAAATATGATTTGGAAGTTGAAATCGAGTTTTCGAGTGGATTTGAAATATTAATTGGATTTATTGAGAAATAGATTTCAAAATGGAATTTTAAATAGAAATTGACTTATAAATAGACTTTTGAAATATTGATCTGTTGTTAAATAGAGAAAACGAGAATGAGTTATGAATTTATAAACAATATTTATAAATGGAGTGGAAGGATTATAAATTGATAATTTTATAAAAAGAAATGAAATAGATATTGGAAATGAATTTTGGGCAATTAAATGATATTATCAAGGAATAGTGTTTGACTAGATGATTTTATAATAGGGATTTTAAAAATCACGAATAGAACCTGGATGATAATTTAACCAAAGTTATAAATAAGTAAAAATGATTATCGGGTGATAATTTGGAATTTTAAATCCACGGTGTGAATTTAAAACGAGATATGGAAATTTGGATTAAAAAGAGAGAAATAGATGATTCTTCTTTGGAAACTGGAATGGTCATGGAATTGGAATTGAAAATCGATGTGTAAGAATCGAGAGACGTTTATAAATTATAAATGGTTATATCGGTTAAAAGAAACAGATTTTTGTATCGAAGTTTGGATTTAAAAAGGAATTATTATTTTAAATCATGTATTTTTAAAAACTGTTATGGGTATTTAAAATAATTTGGAGACTTAAATATCCAAATGAAATTTGATTATTTTAAATAAACTTTGTAAGTCGATGTATATTATTTAAATCGAAATGGAAATCAGTTCTATTATTTATTCAAAAGGTATTTTGATATTTCAAATAATTATTATTCTTTAAAAATACTTATTATTATATATATGGAGTTAAAAATAAGTGATTGAATTTTTTTTATAAATGCTCTCGAGACTCGTAATCCGGGTTTATTTAACGAAGTTGATTTATAATAGGAGGCTTATAATGAATCCTGGAAACTTAGGAAATTTCCAAAGTGATTTAAGTATAGAAACTCAGGATTTGAATCCGAGTTCGTAAAGGAGTTATAAAATGGTAATGGAGATTTAAATAAGCATAATCAATTTTTGGAAGTTGAAAACGGAATTAAGTAAAATTCCAGAGATTTTAAGATACGGAACAAATGGGTTAAGGAATTTACAAATAAATTGTAATGTTTTGAGATTACGAAATAAATAGAATACTTCTCTGCTTGGAAATATACTTATGCAGTCAAAAATAAGCTATGAAATATTTCCTAAGTATTGGAAATAAAATGATTTTGGAAAAATATATTTATAAATATTCCTAAGTATTGGACTAGAAGGGGTTTGAAATAATCTAGCGACGAAATGATTTATATGGAAATATCTTTCCTAGGAAGGGGGAATAAATTGAATTTGAAATTATTTCTAGATGTTGATATGTTATGGAAATATTCTGAGTATGGGAATAAGCTTCGAATTTGTTTTCAGATACTGAATTACTGAAGGAAATTGAATATATATCTTTATAAAGATATTTTGAAATAAATGTTTGAAGGATTTAAACTATAAAAGAATTAACCATTTGGGGCTAGTGACTGCTTATGTGTGAAATTTGATAGTTAAATAACCGACTATCAAATCTGGCCAAATGCGTTGATTGTTTCGAAGAGACCAGGATCGGATTTAATTATCCGTAAACCACTTCAATCCGATTTGTGCGTTACGAATTGTGTGATCGTGAAGATAATGAATATGGTGATTTCGAAGATTCGGTTTGTTCAGATCCAGAACAACTTGTATGGATTAATGTTATTATTGCATCGTTGCTTGGAAGGCATTGTTAGCATTCCAAGAATGAATGCTATTCTTAAGGTAAACCTAGCCTCAAGCCTCATCAACCGAGAAATGACAAAAACATGGCATGTAGCAAGGCTAAGTGGGTCGATCCTATTAGGGTATGATCATCACTCATCTAGAGTGGACATTTATCATCATCACTATCTTTCATTTGTATGTGTTTCGAGGCCCATTAGTGGTGATCATATTCGGTAATAGTATACAAGTGCTAGGCCAGTCTTGTGTGGCAGGGGTACAAGATGATCTTGTTAGACCCCTGTGCATTTTATCTAGAGATGCACCATCGGATGGTAGTTCCTTACTTTGTCATAGTATGAAATCCATTCTCCAATAAGTGTTGTACGGTTTTAGATGTGCCCAACTATGTTGAAATGTGAGATGCTAGCATTTCAGCTATTTTATAGTTTACTTTCTATAGACACTATTATAATATCAGATGATTTGATATAAAATGTTTTGGTTATCGTAAGGTAATAACCCGTCGTATTTATGTGCGGCGTGGTCTTACGAGATACCTTTGTTTTTCAAAAGGATTTTTTTAAATAATTAAATTCAAATTGAGTGTGTTTTCTCATGCTGGTTTTCCAGACTGACTCGGGTGTTATTTTATTATAATGCTTGGGTCAGACAGAGTATTACAGATTCAGGTTAGGATGCTATAGAGCTCAGGAGACGAGCTGGAGGATTTTCAGACGTATTATACATACTTGGTTATTTCCGATGTGTGAGTCATGCTTTATATTCAATATTTGTGAGGATAAGTTATTATAACTGTCCAGATTGATTCTTTATTGTTGTACTCTGATAATTGTGTGTATATTAACAGCTACAGATTCTTTTGTATAAAAATCTGCTATTATCTATTATATATTGTTCTGCTGCGATTTGTGATATTCTATGTGTTGTTTCTGTTTTGTTTCTATCTCTTCTTCTTCTTCTTTATCCTAGCAATCGGTATTTCTAGCACTTGAATATTCGGCCTGCTATACGGTGAATGTATTGATGTCGATTTTCGAGGGTCGAAAATAGCGGGCCACTACATTTTATTTGATTATTATATTTTTTCATTCCGCTGTGAGATTTTTTGTTTTGTTTTTTCTTCTTTTCTCTTGTTTTCTTATTTACCCCATTAATAATCCTCCCTTTCGAATGGTTTGAGTTGACATGTGTGGTTTATTATCGATTTAAACAATCCAAATAGGTGGATCGTTACAGTTTGTATCAGAGCTAGGTTTAGCGATAACCTTAGCTTTGTGGGGTTTGAATAATTAGAGATAGGGTAGTAATACCCTAGAATGAGTGGTTTGAGTGTATATATATGAGAGAGCGTATTTGTTAGTGTTATTAAAATGTTTTTATATTGTGTTAATTTGTTCTGTTTAGTATTTATAAATTTTGATCGGTACATAGGACGCTATGTCATCGATAGGAATTTCTAAACACTTAATAGGGCAGACCGACACAATATTGTTTTTGCAATACAGGTAAATGAAATAATTTTACTTAGTATTATATTTTGTATATAAAAGAATATTTTTATAAATGAATATAGTTGTATGTGATATTTTTGTTTGTTAGGAAGTGAAATTTTATAAATATTGGTTGCAAAACATGATTTATAAATAAAATGAATATAATTGGAAACTTGAGTACTTAAATTCCGGGGTTTTGAAATTTGTTTTCAAAGATTTTTGAATATAATATTAGTATTATTTGGAAGTATTTTCAGATATAAATATTTCAATGTGATTTGAAAGAAATGTTTTAAAAGTAAATAAGTAATGTACTCCCCTCTTCTGTTACTGGAAATAATTTCGCTGATGACGGGCACATCATCGACATTCATTTTCGAGTTTCAAAGTGGGAAAACCGTTGTAGTAGTTTTACTACATATTTGTTTGGATAAACAAATCCTAATTTTAAATTCCTAAATATTATTTGATATATAAAGGATATGAATATATACATTATTTCAAAATGATTTAAAATGAACCCGGTATTTAGTTCTTAAGTTTCTGTTAAATTAGTGATTTTCAGTTGTAGAAATAAAGTTAAATTTTAATAGTTGGAAACTTCTAGAAATGAAAGTATAAGAAATTAGAAGGTAAGTGATTAATGAAACTGTAAAGAATTGGAAATTTCTCACTTATAAATTAAAGATAATAAAAAAACAGGAAATTATTGTAAAGGACAAAAATTTTCAGCGTTTTTGCCTCAAGGACAGGCCTTCAATATTTTATCCTGAAGGACAACTTTATTTAGGTATCAGTTTTTAGTCATTGATAGTATCAGTTTGTAGTTATCGGTAGCAGTTTTTAGGTATCAGTTTTTAGCTTGGTAGCAGTTTTGTTGTCCTTATGAATAATTTTGGAAAATATTTGTCCTTATGAATAATTTTTAGAATAATGTTTGTCCTTATGGTAAAAATATTGAGGTTGTGTCCTTGAGGCAAAAAATATACAAATCTTTGTCCTTTAAATTAATTCCCCCTAATAAAAAATTCAGAAGATGTGAATTGTTGAACATTTTTGTTAACTAAACTGAATAAGATAAATTTGTATAGTGTAACAACCCTAGATTTTGGCCTATATTTTTAAATGTGACTTTATTTTATTTTTGAAACTATTTTTAACTTGTATGATTTCAAACATTTCATTTTTTAAATAAATTTTAATTATTATGTGAACTATAATTTCAAACTAGTATAAATTGGTTATTTTACTGAAAAGTGAATTTCTGGTCAAACCATTCAAACTTTGACTTTTAAACTTCAAATTTAAATTATTTTAAAATCTTAAATTTTACCTTTTATTATGAAAATAGATGTAATAACTTGAACACTGCTTTTCGTTTCGTTGAAAATGGAGTTAAACAGTGAAAGTTATGTATATTTCAATATTGACTGCAATTTGTTTATGCTGCAATTTTGTTATTTTTAAATTGTATAAATTATATTTTTATTGTCATATTTCATTTTAATCTGGGTCAATATGTTATTATATGAATATTTTGACTTTCAAATATTTTTAAAATGATAATAGGATTTTTCCAAAATTTAATGTAATTATTCCCTATTTTTAAAAGGCTTTTTCTATTCTTCTGCTAATTTCTTCATTTCATTTTTTTTATTTAAAATTTATATATTTATTTGTGAATGAATTTTTACTTTTATGTTGTTATCTTTGTTATAAATATTTTTACAAGTCATATAAATTTTCCAAAGTTCATTCTGTTTATTTTCCATTTTTGTAGACTAGGTCAATTTTGCGCTATTTTCTTATTTTAACCTTATATAATTAATAAATATTTATATATTTTATATTTTGTTATATTTTCGAATTTTTAACTGAAATTATTATTATTTTCAGTAAGGTAAACTTATATGAATAAATTAAGGAAATTTGAAAGGTTTTAAAAGCTTTTGAAACGTAAAGTCGTTTCTCCTCCTAAGTCGTTTCTTTTACCGTTTCCTCATTTACTCCTCTTTAGTCGTTCAAATCTTTTCTTGCCATCCACACCACTTCATAATTCACGTACACATTTACTTCACATTTAATTTCTAGAAAGAAATGTATGCAAATATATGGCTTGGAGAAATTTAAGAGGCATACGTTTCATTGTTTAAACACTGTCTTTTCATTGCATTTAGGAATAAATGATATATTGATTTGGGTTTGGATTTAAATGATTTCTATATTTTATTCCTATGTTTATTTCCCTAACTTTTTTTTTGTATAAACTTTGAATATATTCATTTGATTTTTGATGGGTTTTCTTTTTAATAATAGCTTTGAAATTGCAAGAGATATAGGTTACTTGTTTGTTTATTTGTTGCCTTTTCCTTTTCCCTTGCCTTTCCATTTGCATAGCCAGTTACTTCCCACATTCATTAACCATGAATTCTTCTCATAATTCACGTATGTATTGTTTCTCAAACTCCTCTTTTCGTTGCATGCAAACAAAGGAAAAAAAATTAATAAATACATCAAGTTATTTGTTGCCTTTTTATTTCCCCAAACCATTAAAACTCCTACCTTAAATTGCCTTGCCTCTTTATTGATTTAGCCGTTTACCATTTGCTTAGCCATGTATTTGTAACGACCCGTATTTTCACGGATCGAAAAGTTCGTCAAATCTGGAGTTTTAGCATTTTTGAGCCATTTCAGATTTTAGGCAAATTTTGCCTAAGTCCTAAGTCGTTCACGACTTAGCATGAGTCGTGAGTCGTATACGACTTAGGAGATGGGAGTTACCCAGGGCTTGGAGATAGGTTGTAAGTCGTTGCCGAGTTAAGGGATAGACAACCTAAGTAAGTGACCGACCTAGGGATTTACGACATAAGAGCTGACCGAGTTAAGTGATAAGTCGTCTAACCAGTTAAGTCGTATCCTTTAAGTCGTAGCCTAGTTGAGTCGTGGCCGTGTTAAGGAGTGCTGTGTTAAGTCGTACTGTTTTTAGTCGTAGAAGACTTAGTAGTTGAGTCGTATACCCAGTTAGGTCGTAACCGACTTATGAGATAGGCGCACGCATTAAGTCGTAGACTGGGGGTTTTGTTAAGTCTTAAGTCGTAGGGGGTTTGGGTTTTGTTGAGTCGTAGGCGCGCATGGTATAAGTCGGAGACGACTTAGGAGATAGTTGTTTTGTTGTGAGTCGTTGTAGCGCCTGAGTTGTTAGGTCGCAGATGCTTCTGGTTAAGTCGTAGGATGGCATAGCTGTAAGTCGTAGGTCGTATGGGGTATAAGTCGGAGACGACTTAGGAGATAGCCGAGTTACGACTTAGTGAAATTTCAGCTATAAATAGGAAGGGTTTTTCTCACTTTTTGGAATCCGGATTTTGAAGCGACGAAGTGCTGCCATTTTGAGAGCTCGACTTCTACACTTCTTCACTTCTTTTCTCCACTCCAATCTAGTGCTTCCTTCCATCCAAGTTGAAGATCAAATTGAAGATTCAAGAGCTTAGATTGAAGATCTTCATCTTTTCAAGAGAGATTTCTTCGTTTGAAGCGGATTCGTGATAGATCAAGCTTGATCCTTCGCTGTCCAAATCTGAAACGTGTTGATTTGAGATTGTTTTGGTGATTTGGTGAGTGGTGATTATCTCTCACACGGATCCAAAGGAGTATATCGGATTGTTGGCTCGATTTGGTGTTAAAATAGTGATTTCCATGCATTTTCTTCATCCTAAGGGTAGATCCATATAGATCCATTGTTCATGATGATGTTACATCCATTTTATCACATGTTAACCTATGCAAGTTCATTCATCAAGTTTGTAGAGATATTATTCATGTTTTCATGTTTGTTGGACTTTCAACTCTTTAATTACGAAAATGCCATTATTGTTATAATTGCCTACTTAGATCATATTTGAATGCTTGATTGCTTGGATTGATGTTTGATTTGATTGATTGTTATGAACTAGACGATTGATGATAAGATTTAGATCGAAGATGATTCAAAAGCTAAGGGAAAGGCTCTTGAATTGGGAAAGCTGCTCGTGGCATATGTAGCGGGATGATGAAGCTCTTATGCATAGATTTGATGATGTGATGTTGAGATGAGGCTTTGCGAGGATGTAATGAAGCGTGGCATCATGTGATGAAGACTTGGTCTAATCCAGACGGGATCATTCCAAGCATGTTGATAACTCGGTGATATGATTCGAGTTGAGGATAATGAATGGATATGGGAATAGTCGTCGAGGAGGATGACTAGGAGGCTTGGATAGCATCGTTATTGAAGGTTCTAGCATGCTCTAAGCAAGAGTACGTTTGGGCAGATTCGATAGTCCCAACGGCTAACTGTTGATGGTCGGGTACTCTGGGCAGATTCGATAATCCTAGGCACGGGCTGCGACGACGTGCGGGAGTTATGTCTAGAACCGGGGTTTCCATTAGCCCTTGACGGACGGCTGAAAGAATGTGCCGGTCATTCAATTAACGGTGACATCGAAGCAATGATAACAGTGATAGCCAGAGTCATGGATGTTTGGTTGTATCGTCATCCGAACTCAAGAGCGGTATTTTCTGGGTGCTTATCTGATTTAGGCCTTGGTACTTGGAAAACATCGCCCTTGACTCGAGTGATAGTAGCTTTACTTTAAATTGTATGCTCTGCTATGTTTGCTTCTGCTTAGTGTGTGTCTGGGGGCTATCACTGTAGAATGAGGTTGGAGTGGGAGGGTTGTATTCCTATTCCTTTTCCTTTATGCTCTTTTGGTATGTTGTTAGTTAATTTACTGCTCACTAAGACTGTTGTCTGACTCAAGGCTTTATGTTTTAATTCTTATTGCCTTGGGCTGTTCGTCCATTTTTGGGACGGGCAGACTAGGTAGCAGGTGACAGGTGCCGTTCTCTTCTCACGATGCTGATATCGAAGACGAGCTGGAGGGTTGCATATTATCTTCTTATTATATGTACTGGATATTCCGCTGTTTTGCTTTTTCTGAGTGTCATGTAGTGAGGCTTGATGTATTGGCTATTTGGATGCTTGTATTCAACTATTATGAAGTTTTATATGATGGCATTTTATTCTGTAAAGCTTCACTATATATATGTTCTATTGTATTTTGTCCATGCGCTGTGAGTAATACGATAGATTCTGTTGTTTTTAATCTACCCTGACCATCGTCCATGGTCGCCTGGCACACTTTACAGCGCGCTACCTCTAGATCCGGTGCAGGGGTCATGGGCGGTCGTCACATTTGGTATCAGAGCATTGGTTAATCGATTTTACCCAACGCTCGCTGACGTAACTACGTATGAGAGACGTAATTGTATTTTGATGGATGAATACTATATATAATATAGTAGCTTAGTAGAGTTTGAGTCCTTTATGCAGTTGTTTCTCTAGATGTTCTAATCATTCCTTTTTATAGATATTGATAATGAGTCGAAGAGGGAGACCAGTTGCTAGGGAAGGCCGTGCTACTGAGGGAACTGCTGACTATGCAGCCATGTTCGAAGCTATGATGACTTCGATCATGAGAAGGATACCAGTTCCGGGGGCAGCAGTAGATGTTGGAGTTCAAGTCCAAACTCCGAAACCAGTGGATTTTGCTAAGTTGTGCAAGGATTATACTGCTCTTGGAGGGAAGGTTTTCTTGGGAACAGAATCAACTATCGAAGTCCAGAGATGGATAGATGCTTGTAGAAGGATCTTTGGTGATTTGGGAATTGATGATGCAACTAAGAGGAAGTTGGCATCAAGGCAGCTTCAAGGGATAGCCTCTGTTTGGTGGAACTCTATTACCATCAATACTGCGGAGGAAGAGATTACTTGGGAGCAATTCCAAGTCAGATTTGAAGCTAAGTTCATTTCTACAGCTCAGAAGTCTGTTCTGTTCAAGAAGTTTGTGGAGCTCAAGCAAGGCGGAAGATCTGTTCTTGAGTATGTTTCTGAGTTTGAAGCTTTGTCCAAGTATGCTCGGTCATATATTGAATCTGCTTATCAGAAGAATGAGAAGTTTGTGACCGGCTTGGATAGTTATCTTGGGAGATAGTTGGTGGATCATTTGGACGATTCATTTGAGAAGCTTGTGGAGAAAGCTCTTAGGCATGAGAGTCTGTTTCCTAAGGAAGGACCTGTTGTTGCTGTTACCAGGGGAGAGTCTAAACCACCGCAGGGTGGAAACCAGAAGAGGAAGCAGCAGCAGCAGAAAGGTAAGGATGGCCAGAAGAAGCCGAAAGGCGAGGTGACTTGCTACAATTGTCAGCAGAAGGGCCATTTCTCTAAGGATTGTAAGAATCCGAAGGCACCGATGAAGTGTCACAACTGTGACAAGCCAGGGCACATCAGGAAGAATTGTCCAGAACCGAGAAGGGGCAAGCAGATTGTGCAAGCTTATGCTTTGGGAGCTGTTCCGTCGTCTTCGAAAGCTCCTACCACTGAAGAGAAGGGAAAGAGTGTGGTTGTTCAAGGTACTCTTTTCCTATGTGGTGATCCAGTCAGAGTTCTGTTTGATACTGGAGCGTCACATTCGTTTGTTTGTAGTGAACTCGTAGGCCGGTTAGGTTTGGAACCGGATATTGTTGATAAGCCATTGGTTGTGACTAATCCGGTTGGGGGTTCGTCTTGTTTGTGTATGTTATGCCGTGGTCTGATTGTGTCGAGTCATGGTTGCTCTTTTGTTTGTGATTGCTTTGTTCTGAACTTTGCGGGATTCGGAATTATTTTGGGTATGGACTGGCTTAGGAAATATGCGGCGAAGGTTGATTGCGAGAGGTTGGAAGTGACAATCGAGAATGTGGAAGGGCGAAAGGTTGTGATACGATGTAAGCATGAGGAAGGCGTCTTCATGAGCTTCATGTATTCGCTGGTTGTTCCACGGGATGGACTGTCATCAGTACCAATCGCTAATGGATTCGAGGATGTCTTTAACGAAGTCAAAGGGTTGCCGCCGCATAGAGAGATCTAGTTTCGTATAGATCTAGTTGAAGGAGCCAGACCTGTTGTGATGCCTCTCAGGAGGATGGCGCCTAGGGAACAGCAAGAGTTGAGGGTGCAAATTGATGACCTTTTACAAAAATGGTTCATTCGGCGTAGTGTGTCCGAGTGGGGTGCACCAGTTGTGTTCGCAACCAAGGCAGATGGATCGTTGAGATTGTGTGTGGATTATCGTGAGCTGAATAAGGTGACAAAGAAGAACAAGTATCCATTGCCGAGAATAGATGACTTGTTTGATCAGCTTCACGAGGCTAAGGTGTTTTCTCAGATGGATTTGGCAACGGGATTTCACCAATTGAGAGTGGCTAAGGATAGTGTGCCGAAGACTGCTTTTCGGACACCATCTGGTTTCTTTGAGTGGCTGGTAATGCCGTTTGGATTGACTAATGCACTAGCATATTTTGTGGATCTTATGAATAGAGTGTTCAGAGATCAGTTGAACAAGTTTGTGCTTGTGTTCGTGGATGATATTCTGATTTATTCTAGAACTGAAGAAGAGCACAAGGCGCACTTGCGTATTGTTTTGGAGATCTTACGGAAACATCAGCTGAAGGCTAAGTTTTCGAAGTGTCACTTCTGGAAGAGTGAAGTGAGGTTCTTAGGCCATGTGATTTCTGGAAGTGGAATAGCGGTTGACCCCGCTAAGGTGGCAGCAATCTAGGATTGGGTTAGACCTAAGAATGCATCTGATGTGAGAAGTTTTCTTGGATTAGCAGGATATTATCGACGGTTTATCAAAGACTTCTCCAAGGTAGCTGCACCATTAACAGGATTGACGAAAAAGAACCAAGTGTTCAGTTGGGATGCTAAGTGTGAGCAAGCTTTCGGAATCCTTAAAGAGAGATTGACGAGTGCTCCTGTTTTGACTATTCCAAGTGGGAATGATGAGATGGTGGTTTACACCGATGCATGTGGTACTGGACTTGGAGCAGTGCTGATGCAGAAGGATAAAGTTGTTGCATATGCCAGTCGACAACTGAAGCCGCATGAAAGAAACTACCCGACTCATGATTTGGAGTTAGCGGCGATTGTTTTTGCTCTGAAGATGTGGAGACATTATCTATTGGGAGTTCGATTTGAGTTGTTTACGGATCATAAGTCGTTAAAGTATCTTTTCTCCCAAAAGGATTTGAATCTTCGGCAGCAACGTTGGCTAGAGTTTTTGGCATCATATGATTTTGGTATAGCTTATACTCCGGGAAAAGGTAAGGCGCTGGCAGATGCGTTAAGTCGAAGACATGCAGGATTGGGAGCCATGTTTTCAGAATGGAAGAGTCTCGAGTATTTAGCTGGATTTGACTTCAGGCCTAGATGTGAATTGGAACCTGAGATTTTGGCAAACTTATCGATAAGACCTTCTCTTGTGGAAAGGATTGGCGAGAGCCAAAAGCGAGATGATAAGCTTGTCAAGATTATCCGTGATTTGGAATCTGGATTGGAACCAGAAAGGGATAAAGGATTCGAGGTCGATAGAGAAGGTTGGCTTCGAAAGCAAGGACGACTAGTTGTTCCCGATATAGATGAATTGAGGAGTGAAGTTCTGAAGGAAAGTCATCACTCGAAGTTGACAATTCATCCAGGTGGAAATAAGATGTATCGGGATATGAAGAGAACCTACTACTGGGAAGGTATGAAGAAGGATGTTGGAAATTTTATTTCCAAATGTATGAACTGCCAGTTGGTAAAAGCCGAACAGAAGAAGCCAAGTGGATTGCTTCAGCCATTAGAAGTTCCTACATGGAAGTGGGAACAAGTGTCGATGGATTTTATCGATGGATTGCCTAGAACCAGAACGGGAAATGAAGGGATTTGGGTCATTGTGGATCGTCTGACTAAGAGTGCATGATTCATTCCTGTTCGATCGACTAGGACTGCATCAAAGTTGGCTGAGTTGTATGTTAAGTGGATAGTTCGATTCCATGGTATTCTGAAGAGTATAGTGAGAGATCGAGACCCATTGTTCACTAGTGGATTTTGGAAGAGCTTCCAGGAAGTTTTGGGAACCGAGTTGTGTTTGAGTACAGCTTATCACCCTCAAACGGATGGTCAGACCGAGAGAGTCAACCGAGTTTTAGAAGATCTTCTTAGAGCATGTGTTTTGGACTTCGGAGGATCATAAGAAGATCACCTTCATTTGGTGGAGTTTGCGTACAACAACAGTTACCAGTCAAGTATTGGTATGGCACCGTATGAGGCATTGTATGGAAGACCGTGTAACTCTCCGACATGTTGGATTGAAACAGGAGAAAAGCTGATGCTTGGGCCAGAGATGATTCGACAGACTTCAGATTTTATAGAGATCATTCGGCAACGAATGAAGGCAGCCCAAGACCGTCAGAAAAGTTATGCCGATAAGCGTCGAAAGGATTTGGAATTCGACGTAGGAGATATGGTTTTTGTGAAGATTTCTCCACTGAAGAATGTTATCCGATTCGGGAAGAAAGGAAAATTGACTCCGAGATTTGTTGGACCATTCCCGATTATCGAGCGAATTGGAAAGCTCGCTTATAGATTGGAATTACCGGAGAAGATGTCGGGTGTGCACAATGTTTTTCATGTATCATATCTACGGAAGTATGTGCACGACTCGAATACAGTGGTTTCTGCTGATAGCTGTGAAGATTTCGAAGTTGATCCAGTCGATAGAAGACCTCGTAAGCCGCTCCGTGTTGTTGAAACTGACACGAAACAGCTTAGGAGGAAGGTAGTTAAGTTGCTCAAGATACAATGGAGTGATGATGATAACGACTGTACGTGGGAGGTGGAAGAGAGGATGAAAGCAGCTCATCCTGAACTCTTCAAGGTATGGCCCTAAGGTGTCGTGTCATCTCACGATATTGTGACTTGTTCTAGTGTTAGAATTCTGTACGCTAAGCTAGAATTGGATGCATGGTTTGTTGATTGTTATGGATGGTAGGCGTACAGAATAGTTTTGATTGCTTTGTTTGCTTCGAATTTCGGGGGCGAAATTCCTAAGGGGGAGAGAATGTAACGACCCGTATTTTCACGGATCGAAAAGTTCGTCAAATCTGGAGTTTTAGCATTTTTGAGCCATTTCAGATTTTAGGCAAATTTTGCCTAAGTCCTAAGTCGTTCACGACTTAGCATGAGTCGTGAGTCGTATACGACTTTGGAGATGGGAGTTACCCAGGGCTTGGAGATAGGTTGTAAGTCGTTGCCGAGTTAAGGGATAGACAACCTAAGTAAGTGACCGACCTAGGGATTTACGACATAAGAGCTGACCGAGTTAAGTGATAAGTCGCCTAACCAGTTAAGTCGTATCCTTTAAGTCGTAGCCTAGTTGAGTCGTGGCCGTGTTAAGGAGTGCTGTGTAAAGTCGTACTGTTTTAAGTCGTAGAAGACTTAGTAGTTGAGTCGTATACCCAGTTAGGTCGTAACCGACTTATGAGATAGGCGCACGCATTAAGTCGTAGACTGGGGGTTTTGTTAAGTCTTAAGTCGTAGGGGGTTTGGGTTTTGTTGAGTCGTAGGCGCGCATGGTATAAGTCGGAGACGACTTAGGAGATAGCTGTTTTGTTGTGAGTCGTTGTAGCGCCTGAGTTGTTAGGTCGCAGATGCTTCTGGTTAAGTCGTAGGATGGCATAGCTGTAAGTCGTATGGGGTATAAGTCGGAGACGACTTAGGAGATAGCCGAGTTACGACTTAGTGAAATTTCAGCTATAAATAGGAAGGGTTTTTCTCACTTTTTGGGATCCGGATTTTGAAGCGACGAAGTGCTGCCATTTTGAGAGCTCGACTTCTACACTTCTTCACTTCTTTTCTCCACTCCAATCTAGTGCTTCCTTCCATCCAAGTTGAAGATCAAATTGAAGATTCAAGAGCTTAGATTGAAGATCTTCATCTTTTCAAGAGAGATTTCTTCGTTTGAAGCGGATTCGTGATAGATCAAGCTTGATCCTTCGCTGCCCAAATCTGAAGCGTGTTGATTTGAGGTTGTTTTGGTGATTTGGTGAGTGGTGATTATCTCTCACACGGATCCAAAGGAGTATATCGGATTGTTGGCTCGATTTGGTGTTAAAATAGTGATTTCCATGCATTTTCTTCATCCTAAGGGTATATCCATATAGATCCATTGTTCATGATGATGTTACATCCATTTTATCACATGTTAACCTATGCAAGTTCATTCATCAAGTTTGTAGAGATATTATTCATGTTTTCATGTTTGTTGGACTTTCAACTCTTTAATTATGAAAATGCCATTATTATTATAATTGTCTACTTAGATCATATTTGAATGCTTGATTGCTTGGATTGATGTTTGATTTGATTGATTGTTATGAACTAGACGATTGATGATAAGATTTAGATCGAAGATGATTCAAAAGCTAAGGGAAAGGCTCTTGAATTGGGAAAGCTGCTCGTGGCATATGTAGCGGGATGATGAAGCTCTTATGCATAGATTTGATGATGTGATGTTGAGATGAGGCTTTGCGAGGATGTAATGAAGCGAGGCATCATGTGATGAAGACTTGGTCTAATCCAGACGGGATCATTCCAAGCATGTTGATAACTCGGTGATATGATTCGAGTTGAGGATAATGAATGGATATGGGAATAGTCGTCGAGGAGGATGACTAGGAGGCTTGGATAGCATCGTTGTTGAAGGTTCTAGCATGCTCTAAGCAAGAGTACGTTTGGGCAGATTCGATAGTCCCAACGACTAACTGTTGATGGTCGGGTACTCTGGGCAGATTCGATAGTCCTAGGCACGGGCTGCGATGACGTGCGGGAGTTATGTCTAGAACCGGGGTTTCCATTAGCCCTTGACGGACGGCTGAAAGAATGTGCCGGTCATTCAATTAACGGTGACATCGAAGCAATGATAACAGTGATAGCCAGAGTCATGGATGTTTGGTTGTATCGTCATCCGGACTCAAGAGCGGTATTTTCTGGGTGCTTATCTGATTTAGGCCTTGGTACTTGGAAAACATCGCCCTTGACTCGAGTGATAGTAGCTTTACTTTAAATTGTATGCTCTGCTATGTTTGCTTCTGCTTAGTGTGTGTCTGGGGGCTATCACTGTAGAATGAGGTTGGAGTGGGAGGGTTGTATTCCTATTCCTTTTCCTTTATGCTCTTTTGGTATGTTGTTAGTTAATTTACTGCTCACTAAGACTGTTGTCTGACTCAAGGCTTTATGTTTTAATTCTTATTGCCTTGGGCTGTTCGTCCATTTTTGGGACGGGCAGACTAGGTAGCAGGTGACAGGTGCCGTTCTCTTCTCACGATGCTGATATCGAAGACGAGCTGGAGGGTTGCATATTATCTTCTTATTATATGTACTGGATATTCCGCTGTTTTGTTTTCTCTGAGTGTTATGTAGTGAGGCTTGATGTATTGGCAATTTGGATGCTTGTATTCAACTATTATGAAGTTTTATATGATGGCATTTTATTCTGTAAAGCTTCACTATATATATGTTCTATTGTATTTTGTCCATGCGCTGTGAGTAATACGATAGATTCTGTTGTTTTTAATCTACCCTGACCATCGTCCATGGTCGCCTGGCACACTTTACAGCGCGCTACCTCTAGATCCGGTGCAGGGGTCATGGGCGGTCGTCACAGTATTACTCCCATCAAATTTCGCACAAAATATTTCCCAACATTTCCTTCCTCGTTTGACTCTTCTGATTTAAAGATCTTTGCATACGTTTCTTTTATTAAATAGGAATTAAATCCCCTTTATTATTTTCTTACCATTTATTCTCGTAGACGTTTTTTTCAATAACCCTAGCTGCCTATTACTCTTACAAATCACGTACAAATATTCTCATCTCACATCTCATTCTCATTTTATTTCCTAAGAGAAAAAAATTTATAGATCTAAATATCCATGGCTTCTTCTTCCTCTTTTTTTTTCTTTCTTTTTTTATTTCTTTCTTCTTTTTCTTTCTTTTTTTCCTTCATGAATAGGCTCTGCCTCTACCTCCTATTGCTAACCCCATCACCACCTCCATCACCACTTGCATAAGATAGAACAAGGTTATGCCATTTATCTCAATCATTTTCATTGTTTATTTCATCTAATCTTTTGTATTAAATATACTTATATATTTTGTATTTGTTTGTGTACATAAGTTGAAATCTTAGCTCTCCTATCACTCAAGTTTGGATCGTGCTTTGTCGTGCCTCTTGTGTTTTCCGAAGTTTGATCTTTGTGTTTGAATTGTTGTCTTCAGCATTAAAAAGGTGAGTAAATCTCACCGGACTAATATGTACTTATATAACTAGTAAACTGACACCATTTGAATCTGTAAAATTATATCATCCTGTTATAACTATTATATTATGATCATATGATGCTCACCCCTGTTATTACCCATGTTATATCATCTGTCACTGTTATATATTGTATACTGTTTATTTATATCAGTTTATCACACTGCAAGTTCCCTATTAGTATAGAAATCACTATGGGTTGAAATGATACATACCCGAACGGACTTTAGAATAGGGAAAGATCGTTATGGGCTGAAACGATAAGCCTGAGCGACTTTTTATTTATTTTATTTAACTTGGGATTGCGGGTTTGAAATGATAGAACCCGGGTTTTCTTTGTAAACTGCGGATTGAAATGATACATATCCGTATCTCTTGACCTAGGCTAGAAAATTTTATACAGACCCGTGGTTTATATATTTTTCTGAAATTTCTAAAATATTTTTAATGGTAAATATTATGATATTTTGATTTAAATTTTATTAAAATTATTTCTATAAAATATTTGTGATTTTCTACAAATTAAATATGTGAATTAAGTAAATGGTGAAGTAGAATTTGAAGTATAAGTTAATTTTGGAATTTATGATTTTGTTTATAAATGGAATTTATGTAAAGTAAGAAAATATGACAAATTTGATTTAAAATATGAATTTGTTGATTTTATTAAGTAATAATAATTGTGAAAAGTGTTAATGATTTTGTATAAATTAAAATATGAAATAAATGAATATTTAAGCTGAATTTGGAAATATAACTTAAATTGAATTTTGTGAAATTTGATTAAAAGTGAATGTTTAATTAAGTAAAATAAATGGAAATAAGTTATATTTTTGAAATTTAAACTTAGTTGTTAAGTTAAGAATTTAATTAAAGAAATGAAAATTTAATTGTTATTTAATTTGATTTTTGTATGAAAATTTGACTTTATAAAATCATAGAAATAAAGGTATTTAAATGTTTGTTTTTAAATGTGAAAATATATGATTTTATAAGTTAAAATGATTTATATTAAAAATTAATTATGTGTGAAATTGTAAATAAAACTCTGAATTTTATTTGACAGCATTTTTGAAATGTAATGTAAAGATATTACAACATTGGAAAATGCTGTAGTTGTTTTAAATGAACCAAATAGCAAATTTGAACTAAGGATTATTATAGCACTTTGTTAGTGCTATAGTTGTTAAATTTAACTAAAATTTTAATTGGAACTAAATTAAGATATTACAGCATTTTAAATGACGTCTTTTGTTAATGAACTTTTTTAAGCATAACATTTCGTAGCATTTTCTTAGTGCTGCGAAAGTTGAATTTTCTTTGTTTAATAAATTCAAATGAATAAATGATCTTTGAAAAGGATTAAATTTGGAAATTAAATATTTAATTATTAAATATAATGAATTGACTTTAAATGATTTAAATGGAATAGTTGATTTGGGAAATACAACTATTTTGAAAAGTGATTAAATGGTATTTAAATTTAATTTAAATAGATGATGTTTTGAAATGATATTTTGATATTTTGAAATGAATTTGAAATGATATTAAATCTTGGAATAAATAATTGAAGTCATATTAGTATGAAAAATATTTTGTTTACTTGTAATTTGAATCTATTTAAAAGATATTAGACTTATGAAATATAGGATAATAAAGCTTTGGAATTTATTTTATAATTTGAATAGTTATTTTGTGGATTAAATCTATATTTGAAGTTTTATAAGATTTTAAATGGTCTATGGAAATTTAATTGAAATAAATGATTGAATTGAATTGAAACTTTGGAAATTTTGAATACTTGATTTGAAAGTATAATAATTACACTTTTAAATGGTTTAAATGAATTATTTTGATTGAAATATAAACTATTTAAAAGGTGACTTGAAATGATAATAAATGAATTACATCTTTAAATTTAAAAAGTATTTAAAGTTGAATATTTAGATTTGAACTGAAATGATATTTGGTATATTAAAATGATTTGAAATGAAGTTTGAAAGGATATGATATTTTGATATATTAAAATGATTTAAAATGAAGTTTTGGAAAGATTTGATATTTTGATATATTAAAATAATTTGAAAGGAGTTGAAAAGGATATGATATTTTGAGATATTGAAATGATTTAGAAATGATAAATCTTTATTTTTATAAATATATGGTTTTAAAATGATATTTTATTTTGAAGTAAAGTATTGTTTTAAAAGTTATAACCACGGGTTATAATAACGATTGGTTGTTAAAGAGACCGGGATCGGATATGGACATACTCTCTGTCGATACCGAAAACCACTTTGACAACTGTGTACGCGGTGGAGTTTCCAGAATGAAGTAGGATGGTGGCGACGATCCTAAGGTATATACGTGGACCCAACTCCCGTGAGATGGCATAAGGTGGCTAAAACAGGAGCGATCGACGGGCCAAGGAGGTAGCACCTCTGATCGGACACACTTCTTCCATACCATTCTATTACTTGTGATTGATTTGGTGCGCATCCTTGATTTGGGAGTGTTGTTCGAGGTGGGCGGTAGTGGCTGCTATGCGTCACCACCAGTCCAGATGCGTAATTGGTATATCTACCCTGGCATTGCATTGTGTGCCGTGTCACCTACCATATCGAGCCCACTACGATTTTGGTTTAAAGATCCGACCGCGTTAAGGTTCACCATCCCCTTAACGCTATTTTCTATATGATTATACTTTACTAATTAGACACTACTGTATATAGCGTATATTACTACATAGTAAATAGTTTAACGGATCCTTAAAGAATGGGCGATACCAAGCACTCTTTAAGTTACTTGTACCTTTATTACAGTTCACTTGAGTTGGTTTACATTATATAAGTATATATTGTCCTGACTCGAGTGTTTTGTGTTTTGCTTTACGCTCGGGTCAGCCTGAGTTATTCACAGATTTGGATTTCCACTGTCTCGGAGATTTGAATCGCTGGAGATTGTCTGCTTGTCTGGTCCTATCTATTTCTGTTCCGCTGTTCTACTCAGCTTGTACTTGGTTATTGTATTGAGACTTCTGTTGTACTTTATTTCTTCTATTGTATCTTATTTAACTCTGATATATTTACATAGTAGCTCCATGAACTACTATTTCTTTTACTTCCGCTGCATTATTTTACTCTGTGTCTGTGATCTGTGATTATTTATTTACTGTATATTCTGAGATTTGCCAAAAATTTATTTACAACGCGGTATTTTGAGCAATTCAATTCCGGCATGAGTGTCTACCTATACACTTACAATGGATGCGATTGGCTGAAAATATCGGGTCGTTACAGTTGGTATCAGAGCTCTGGTTTTAGGCAAAACTCAGTATATAGAGTAAATTTAATTTCAGAATCACTTTCGTTCGAGCTTGAATTCCATCTTCTTCAATTACGTTTCCTTTGAATTTTTGAACGTTCCCTACGGTTCCAAAATCCATTCATGTCCCTCACTATTCATCTTCTTGATTCTAGAGTATCCCATAACTCCACTTCGAATGATCTTTATAGCGAATTGGCGGTCCCGCCAATCTCAAATTTTGAATTGTAAAAGGGTAAAAACTCCTTTACAATCAACATCGATTCACCAGAGATTTATATCTATCCTTGGTTTGGATGCTAATTTCTTTTGTTATTCCAAACTATAACTCTTGAGATCGAATGTAGATTTACCCCAGAAAAATCCACATTGATCTTATTCTTTAAGTCACGGTTGACCCGATTAAGGTTGCTCGTGATATATATAAGCTTATCCATCTTTCTATTATGTTATTTAATCATGTCATCCTTGTTTCCAACTTATTTCCAAATCAGAATTTCCTTTGATTTGAGTTAATCATATTTGAATCTCTATCTTTCTTTGAAAATCTATTCATGTATAGGGTATTTGTAAACTAATATTTAAAATTAAAATGTTTTATATATTGTGTTGTTTGAGTTGTGGATGTTGATTTGGGTTTTCGATCGATTCGTCTGATCAACGCTATCGATAAGATTTCCAAAACACTTTGACAGAACAAACTAACACAATATTATTTTAAAATTTGGTTAATGAAATAAATTTTGATATAAGTAAATATTATGGAACTTAATAAATTGATTTAAATTGATTATTTGAAATGATAATACTTGATTTATCATTCTATAAATGAATTTATAAATAGTTGTTTATAAATTTGATTTGAGAACTGAAATGAATTTAAATCAAGAATTTGAGAATTTAAATTCCGATTATTTCGAAATTTGGTTTAAAGTTTTAAAAAGGGATATATAATTTAAAGTATTTTCAAATAGAATTTGTTTCCAAAGAATTTTAAAGTTCTCTTCTCTTTGTCGTTGGAAAATAACTTCGGTGATGATCGCGACATCATCGACGTTCATTTTCGAGTTTCGAAGTTAAGAGACTATTCTGTAGTCTTGCTACAGTTTTGTTTTGGGGAATTTATGTAAAGACCCAAAAGTCGACCTTCGAAAATTGGCATCCGTACTTCACTTGTACTCAAAATGCTGCAGATTCAAACGCCGAATCTGGTTCTCCGGAGCTCATAACACCATTAAGTATAACAACACAGCGGAATAAAGAAACAATGATATCATATAAAACTCCAATGAATACAATATCCAGTATGATATACAACAATGATATCAATATGATACAACAATATCAGAGATACAAGAAATAGCAGCGGAAAATAACAATAATGGAAGAGATCACTCCAAATGATCTACAAAAGAGAATGACTCCTACAACTCCAACATCTAGCTCGAACCACCATCAGAATGCACAATGATAAGCAATGTCCGTCATGATCTCCAAAACTGAACTAGCTCCAGAAAATCTACTAAACCTGACTATCTGAAAAAAACTCAACTCTAGACTGCTCGTGTAGAAAATTATGAGCACCCAGAGTTTAGGAAAGGAACAATAAACTCCGAGTCAGTCGTGGGACTGGTGTGAGCAACAAAAACAGTTTTTCTTTAAACAAACAACAAAATAGTTTTTAAACATTGAAAACCGCAATGCTTTTGGAAAATGAGACTACCATAAGGCCTCCCGCACACACACACAATGAAAACGCAGAATCGGAAGAGATTTCTCCTTATGATAGTCAAAGATGCTTACTATGCAAAATCATTGGATTATTATTATTAGTGCATAGTGCAGAAAAAATTTCGAAAGTATAATATTAATCTTAGCCAGCATAGACATTTCGCACTTATGCCTACTATAGCTACCATGTTCAATAGCAGGTTACCGCCACATTCCATGGCAGGTAATACAACTAAAACCGTACAGGGCTCGTATTGTTTCTTTGGATTTTCCAACAAATGGTCAGGCTAAGGAACTTCCTTCCGCCGCATGGGATCGCCTCTGGCGGGACGTCCCGAGAGACAAACTGCTCTCTGCCAACACAGGGCCGGGTTACCCCTATAATAGGTAACTCACGAATATGCCACCTCCCGGTCCTTTGGGACCTTTATCCGAGGCCTCGATAACCAACATCACACATAATAATAAAGTGTGTCCACATGAGTAAGTATCTGGGCTCCATACCATGATACCACCCTTTTCCAGAAGGAAATGACATACCCTAAAGGGCGCGACCCTCATAACCTTGCCACATATTCCTGTTTCGACCATTTCCGGGTTGTGAGGTATGGCGAAGTCTCGTCCACAAAGCTACGCTTTGTCACAAAGCCATGCTTTGGGTCAACAGATGATCAAAGTAATGATCACAAAGATAAATGATCAAACAAATGATCATATCACAAATGATCAAATAATGATCATTACACAGCAACACTCAGCATGTCACATTACCAAATTGGGAGTATATCGCTGATAACCTTCAACTACATAACCTCTGAGCTCGTACGTCTCAGAGAAGGGTGTTAAGCTAAGAGAATAAATTCTCCGCCACCAACAGAAATGTATTTGAAAGAAATCTGCTTTATATCTCAAAGTGTAATGTCAGACATGTAACCATACAAGTCTGTTCCGGGTTCGAACAGAACCGAAGGCACTTCCAAAGAAGCCCTTGCAAATCCGGATAATTTTCTAATCACGTCCGGACTTCCCATCACAAAGGGTGCTAAAATCTCTATATCGGGGACCAGTCGATGCAGAGACATTCGACGAGTTGTCCTTTCGTTTTCGAAAATATCCAGTCTTCACCACTGGTCTTCAAATGCTATCCATATACGACGTATCATTATTCGGAATGGGTTATATGACACAAAGGTCCTCTCCCGGCTAAACCGAATAATGAGCGCAATACTTTAAAACATATGGATATTGGGATTTCAATTAAGTCACAACTTATTACCCAAAACTTCTCTTTCAAATGATTTAACAAATTACCATTTTCAAATCTTTAACAAAAAGGTTCATTTTAACAACCTTCGACGGTTTAAACAATTTCCACACTTTAATCTTTTAAACAAAAGATTCATTCACATATTTTCCCAAATTAATTCCCATTTCAATTTGATTAACTCGTTAAATCTTTAAATCAAAGATTTAACTCATAGTTTTCAAAACAAATCCATTTCAAATGGTTTACACAAATCATCATTTTAAATCTATTAAAAATAAACAGATTTAATTCATAGCTTTCAAAAAGAATTTCATTCATAACTTGGAAAACCATTTTTTCAATTCAAACTTGAAATTCCTTTAATTAAACTGGAATTTCTTTTCTTATTTGAAAGCTTTTATCATTTGAAAACAAATAGTTTTCATTTTGGAAATCTGATTTATTCAAACGAGTTGAAGGTCTTTGGGTTAAATCCAAATTCTCAAAACTTTATTTTTAAATGGTTTAAATTCACACAAATACATTTATATCATCTTTAATCCCTAGTTTCAAATCATAGGATTCAATTTCAAACTTGAATTCAAATTTAAATCAAATTATTTAAATTTTCAAAACTTGATTAAGTTATTCAAAATAACTTTTATCTTTGAAATTCCATTTCAAAAGCTTTTCACTTTAAACCCAAACTTCCAATTTCAAAATCAATTGAAATTAAAATTTCAATTTCGAAAACATCAAATTTAAATTATCTGTGACTTAACCGATTTCCACGTGAAATCCATATTTGTGTGTAAAGGTGTGGTCCAGGGGTTTTACACAGTAGTGCAACACAATGAATCATCATAGATCAAAATACAGGATATAGTTGATAAGCGGTATAAATTTATAACGCCTATCTATCATTCACAGATCATAGATAAGTAAACTACAGATCACAACATAAATCAGGATGTATCACAAAGATCGTACATCAGGGATATCAAACAATTCACATTCAATAGAATCCAAATATTCATAAGTAAGGTAAGTTAATTGTCTGATTAATTCAAATCAGATTTATTACTTATGAATTACTAATCCGGGTTAATTAATATTAAAAATCATTTTGATTAATTATTCTTTAATCATTTATTAATTAACCATTAATAATAAATTAATTAACTTTTAATTATAATTCATCAACCTTTAATTATTAAATAATTAACTTTTAATTATTTAATTCACCATTTAATTAATTATCTTTAATTAATAATTTAACCCTTAATTAATTAATTACCACTTAATTAATAAAATTCCAATAAGTGATCATCCCTAACCACTTACATTAATTAATTTATCTTTGATTTATTATCTTCAAAATTAATTGCTTTAATTTATTAACCATATTAATTAATTATCCTTTCACTAATCATTTGATAAATAAATCAACTTTAAATCATTAAATAAATTATCTTTAATCAATTATTTCTTAATCACCTGATTTATCAATTTTAATCATTAATTAATATTTAATTAATAATTCTTTATTAATGATTTTAACCCTTTAATTACTTACATACAATATTACATTTATTTTTAAAATAAACTTTAAAATAAAGGTTATATATATATTTAAAACACTTTAACTAAATTAATTTAAAATAATTTATTTAAAACCCTTAACTAATCCAAACTTAACTAAAACAATCATTATATAAAAGAATTAATTAAGAAATTTGTTTAAACTTGATTTGTTTAAAATTTTTAAACTGTAATCTCAATTACTTGGGTCAAACCCATAGTTTCCCCGAGCAAACTTCGGGCCTCACCAAAACTTCAACTGCTTCGAGTTGATCTCGCGAGTTACACGAGCACGAACCCAAGACCTTTCTTCTTCCAAAAGCCTAAAATCGACTGACACACAATCGAATTCGTGCACGTGCACGCTGCCGTTGACCAACTCCAGGTGACACTACAACGTTGAAAAAGTCGACGATGATCCAAGCATCGATTCTCGATCGCCAGAACTCCAATAATTACTCGAACTCGAAATCGAGAGTTCGAGCCAAACCTGGAAACATCAATGGCATCACTCGTCCAACCTGGGAATCACCTCGTATACCCAATGCCCACCACCAGAATATCTGAAATTTCGGACTTCATCTCCGTTCATCCCCGAACCCACCTCCAAAACCTCATTGAACTCGATCGACTATAGGAGCCGTGGCGATCAAATCATTAAACCTAGTTGAAACTAGGGTTCTGTACTTCAAATGCTTGCCGCCTTCACCACGACCGACTGCACCCCGTCACTATATTTTTCCCCAAATCCCAGTACGTCCCTCTGTCACCAACCAAAGCTTCAACCTTTACAAGTCAGTGAATCCCCATAGATCACTAAAACTATGAAATTCATACAAACCCAAAATGCTCCTTTATCTTTGATTTAAAAATTTTGGTTTAAGTTTTAAAAATCGAGTTTTAGTATACGAATTCAAGTTGCCTACCTGGATTTGTAAATTAAGAACCCTAAATTTTAACTACTTTAGAGTTTTACTGAGTTACCTTTTTTGTTGAGGCATTAATAAGTTGTTTCAACTTAAATAAATTTTTAAAACTGAATTCATGACCAAACTAACAACCTTTGTTTATATTGTAAGTTTTAATTGTCAGTAGAACTAGAGGAAAAGGTTTTCGAATCAAAAATCTTGGTTTATGAACTCAGAACAGAGACAATGATAAACAGACTACACACAACATTTTTCACATAGAATTCATATATGTATATATATAGATTCAACCATACTTATCCATAGATATATTCAAACAGGTTCATACTTTAGGTAAAAAAAATGTTACTCACATTGATTTGGGAAGAGGTGCAGTGCTTATTCTTTGTACCAGGTTTTGAAAAAAAACTGTCAAGTTGATATCTTCAATTTGATCTCTGGAATTTGTATTGATATATTTGTTGGATTGTTGTTTTAAACTGAAGCTTTGTTCAAGTTTAAGTTGATGTTTACTCTAGATTTTTCTCAGTGAAAATGGACGAACTAATAAGATGGAGAAGTTGATATGCTCGAAAATAAGTTTGGAGGGTATAATATTTTTTTGTACAAGTGATAAAACTTGTTGTACAAATCTTCAGTGATTTTTTTTTCTTTTGTTGGCTAATGTATTATGTATTGTGTGCTAGAGTTGCCTAGCATTAATGTCATGTACAACTTAACCAATTTTTTATACAATTTTTCTTCATTTCGGCTAATACATGTATGAGATATGATATTGCATTACTTTCCTTTGCCTTGTTTTATAAGCTACAGCCTTATCTCATTATTTTATAATGTAAGTGACTTCTTACTTGAACGTATTTTGTTTCCTTTGTCTTTTGTATTTTATTTGTTTGTACCATCCTTTCATAGTTGAATATATTTATGTTGTTTTCTTTTACAAGTGTATATACATAACTATGTAGATTTGTTTACACTAAAATATACTTGGATGTATTCTTATTTGTTTCTATTTCCATCTTAAGTATTTGTTTTATCTTCCTACATATATATATATATATATATATATGTTTTGTTCCTTCATTTGGTAAGTGTTCATACTTATATTTATTTGTTCATATTGCCATATAACATAAATGAACTTCTATTTTATTTTATTTCCTTTTATTATTTTTGTTTGTTTTATTACTTGGTATTATTTTGTATTGACTTATAAATATCAAGATTTACACTATATTGTATGAACTATGTATATATATATTTATCATATATATTTGTATTATTTGTTTCATTTTCGTCTACATTTATTCATTTTTTAATGTATTTTATTTTCTTTAAATCTTATTGTTTTGTAATATAAATAAATTCCTATTTTAAATTCGATGTTAGGATTTATTCTAATATTTATTATTATCATTTATTATTAAACCATTTATTTCTAATCCATTTATATTGAGATTTAAATCCAATTATCAATATATATCTTTTCAAATCTATTCATATAGGCACAACTATATAAATTCATATATATCTACAATTTCTAAATTCTAAAATGATTTAATATATTTTTATTTGGATTCGGGGAAACTCGCATCACTTTGATCGATAAATTTTACAATTTTTATTCAAAAATCAATTTAATTATCAATTTAAATATATAAAAATTCGGGGTCGTTACGGACTTCCCCCTTAAAAGAATTTCGTCCTCGAAATTGCCAAGGAGACACAAAGATAGATGAAGAATATTTCATTAACTCAAACTGAATATTTATTCTGCATTTGGCTTACCAAATCAGAATATCGATAATAGAAACGAGAACGAATCTATTTTAACACTTCACAAGATACTCGGGTTATCCAAATCTACGAAATATGCAGTGGCATCGGTTAGTTCGAAAGGATAACTAACCATCCGTAGAATAAATCGAAATCCCAAAGAATAGATAGATATATGGATATGATTTCAAAGTTTTAGTTTAAAAACCAAAATGTACCTATCAACTATAGCAATCAAAGCAACCAAGGCAACCAATACATCCAAACAAACAAGTCTGGCCTATCTGGAGTTTATGTCCCATATTGATGTATTGAATTTCTTCCTGGATCCACCAGAAATTATCGAAGAATTGAGAAAATAGATGTTGAACAAAAGAGATTGATAGAGAAAAGATTGCTTCCTTATTGTTACAGAGTATTGACCGATTATAGTCATATTCCCCTGTCCCCTATCTCGTTCTCTTCTTGCACTCACACTTACTATCAGTGGATAGTAAGAAAATTTACTGAGGCATTCGAACGGATAACTGAGGAATACTCATTCTACGGTATACTTCACCCTATCTCTAATGAGCTACTTAATGTGTTATACTCCTGAGCTAAAGTTTTACCTTAGCTCTGATACCACGTTGTAAAGACCCAAAAGTCGACCTTCGAAAATCGGCATCCGTACTTCACTTGTACTCAAAATGTCGTAGATTCAAACGCCGAATCTGGTTCTCCGGAGCTCATAACACCATTAAGTATAACAACATAGCGGAATAAAGAAACAATGATATCATATACAACTCCAATGAATACAATATCCAGTATGATATACAACAATGATATCAATATGATACAACAATATCAGAGATACAAGAAATAGCAGCGGAAAATAACAACAATGGAAGAGATCACTCCAAATGATCTACAAAAGAGAATGACTCCTACAACTCCAACATCTAGCTCGAACCACCATCAGAATGCACAATGATAAGCAATGTCCGTCATGATCTCCAAAACTGAACTAGCTCCAGAAAATCTACTAAACCTGACTATCTGAAAAAAACCCAACTCTAGACTGCTCGTGTAGAAAATTATGAGCACCCAGAGTTTAGGAAAGGAACAATAAACTCCGAGTCAGTCGTGGGACTGGTGTGAGCAACAAAAACAGTTTATCTTTAAACAAACAACAAAAGAGTTTTTAAACATTGAAAACCACAATGCTTTTGGAAAATGAGACTACCATAAGGCCTCCTGCACACACACACACAATGCAAACGCAGAATCAGAAGAGATTTCTCCTTATGATAATCAAAGATGCTTACTACGCAAAATCATTGGATTATTATTATTAGTGCATAGTGCAGAAAAAATTTCGAAAGTATAATATTAATCTTAGCCAGCATAGACATTTCGCACTTATGCCTACTATAGCTACCATGTTCAATAGTAGGTTACCGCCACATTCCATGGCAGGTAATACAACTAAAACCATACAGGGCTCGTATTGTTTCTTTGGATTTTCCAACAAATGGTTAGGCTAAGGAACTTCCTTCCGCCGCAAGGGATCGCCTCTAGCGGGACGTCCCGAGAGACAAACTACTCTCTGCCAACACAAGGCCGGGTTACCCCTATAACAGGTAACTCACGAATATGCCACCTCCCGGTCCTTTGGGACCTTTATCCGAGGCCTCGATAACCAACATCACACATAATAGTAAAGTGTGTCCACATGAGTAAGTATCTGGGCTCCATACCATGATACCACCCTTTTCCAGAAGGAAATGACATACCCTAAAGGGTGCGACCCTCATAACCTTGCCGCATATTCCTGTTTCGACCATTTCCGGGTTGTGAGGTATGACGAAGTCTCGTCCACAAAGCTACGCTTTGTCACAAAGCCATGCTTTGGGTCAATAGATGATCAAAGTAATGATCACAAAGATAAATGATCATATCATAGATGATCAAATAATGATCATCACACAGCAACACTCATCATGTCACATTACCAAATTGGGAGTATATCGCTGATAACCTTCAACTACATAACCTCTGAGCTCGTACGTCTCAGAGAAGGGTGTTAAGCTAAGATAATAAATTCTCCGCCACCAACAAAAATGTATTTGAAAGAAATCTACTTTATATCTCAAAGTGTAATGTCAGACATGTAACCATACAAGTCTGTTCCGGGTTCGAACAGAACCGAAGGCACTTCCAAAGAAGCCCTTGCAAATCCGAATAATTTTCTAATCACGTCCGGACTTCCCATCACAAAGGGTGCTAAAATCTCTATATCGGGGACCAGTCGATGCAGAGACATTCGACGAGTTGTCCTTTCGTTTTCGAAAATATCCGGTCTTCACCACCGGTCTTCAAATGCTATCCATATACGACGTATCATTATTCGGAATGGGTTATATGACACAAAGGTCCTCTCCCGGCTAAACCGAATAATGAGCGCAATACTTTAAAACATATGGATATTGGGATTTCAATTAAGTCACAACTTATTACCCAAAACTTCTCTTTCAAATGGTTTAACAAATTACCATTTTCAAATCTTTAACAAAAAGATTCATTTTAACAACCTTCGACGGTTTAAACAATTTCCACATTTTAATCTATTAAACAAAAGATAAATTCACATATTTTCCCAAATTAATTCCCATTTCAATTTGATTAACTCGTTAAATCTTTAAATCAAAGATTTAACTCATAGCTTTCAAAACAATTCCATTTCAAATGGTTTACACAAATCATCATTTTAAATCTATTAAAAATAAACAGATTTAATTCATAGCTTTCAAAAAGAATTTCATTCATAACTTGGAAAACCATTTTTTAAATTCAAACTTGAAATTCCTTTAATTAAACTGGAATTTCTTTTCTTATTTGAAAGCTTTTATCATTTGAAAACAAATAGTTTTCATTTTGGAAATCTGATTCATTCATACGAGTTGAAGGTCTTTGGGTTAAATCCAAATTCTCAAAACTTTATTTTTAAATGGTTTAAATTCACACAAATACATTTATATCATCTTTAATCCCTAGTTTTAAAATCATAGGATTCAATTTCAAACTTGAATTCAAATTTAAATCAAATTATTTAAATTTTCAAAACTTGATTAAGTTATTCAAAATAACTTTTATCTTTGAAATTCCATTTCAAAAGCTTTTCACTTTAAACCCAAACTTCCAATTTCAAAATCAATTGAAATTAAAATTTCAATTTCGTAAACATCATATTCAAATTATCTGTGACTTAACCGATTTCCACGTGAAATCCATATTTGTGTGTAAAGGTGTGGTCCAGGGGTTTTACACAGTAGTGCAACATAATGAATCATCACAGATCAAAATACAGGATATAGTTGATAAGTAGTATAAATTTATAACGCCTATCTATCATTCACAGATCACAGATATACATCACAGATAAGTAAACTACAAATCACAACATAAATCAGGATGTATCACAAAGCATCGTACATCAGGGATATCAAACAATTCACATTCAATAGAATCCAAATATTCATAAGTAAGGTAAGTTAATTGTTTGATTAATTCAAATCAAATTTATTACTTATGAATTACTAATCCGGGTTAATTAATATTACAAATCATTTTGATTAATTATTCTTTAATCATTTATTAATTAACCATTAATAATAAATTAATTAACTTTTAATTATAATTCATCAACCTTTAATTATTAAATAATTAACTTTTAATTATTTAATTCACCATTTAATTAATTATCTTTAATTAATAATTTAACCCTTAATTAATTAATTACCACTTAATTAATAAAATTCCAATAAGTGATCATCCCTAACCACTTACATTAATTAATTTATCTTTGATTTATTATCTTCAAAATTAATTGCTTTAATTTATTAACCATATTAATTAATTTTCCTTTCACTAATCATTTGATAAATAAATCAACTTTAAATCGTTAAATAAATTATCTTTAATCAATTATTTCTTAATCACCTGATTTATCAATTTTAATCATTAATTAATATTTAATTAATAATTCTTCATTAATGATTTTAACCCTTTAATTACTTACTTACAATATTACATTTATTTTTAAAATAAATATAAAATAAAGGTTATATATATATTTAAAACACTTTAACTAAATTAATTTATTTAAAACCCTTAACTAATCCAAACTTAACTAAAACAATCATTATATAAAAGAATTAATTAAGAAATTTGTTTAAACTTGATTTGTTTAAAAATTTTAAACTGTAATCTCAATTACTCGGGACAAACCCATAGTTTCCCCGAGCAAACTTCGGGCCTCACCAAAACTTCAACTGCTTCGAGTTGATCTCGCGAGTTACACGAGCACGAACCCGAGACCTATCTTCTTCCAAAAGCCTAAAATCGACTGACACGCAATCGAATTCGTGCACGTGCACGCTGCCGTTGACCAACTCCAGGTGACACTACAACGTTGAAAAAGTCGACGATGATCCAAGCATCGATTCCCGATCGCCAGAACTCCAATAATTACTCAAACTCGAAATCGAGAGTTCGAGCCAAACCTGGAAACATCAATGGCATCACTCGTCCAACCTGGGAATCACCTCGTATACCCAATGCCCACCACCAGAATATCTGAAATTTCGGCCACTTCATCTCCGTTCATCACCGAACCCACCTCCAAAACCTCATTGAACTCGATCGACTACAGGAGCCGTGGCGATCGAATCATTAAACCTAGTTGAAACTAGGGTTCTATACTTCAAATGCTTGCCGCCTTCACCACGACCGACTGCACCTCATCACCATATTTTTCCCCAAATCCAAGTACGTCCCTCTGTCACCAACCAAAGCTTCAACCTCTACAAGTCAGTGAATCCCCATAGATCACTAAAACTATGAAATTCATACAAACCCAAAATGCTCCTTTATCTTTGATTTAAAATTTTTTGTTTAAGTTTTAAAAATCGAGTTTTAGTATACGAATTCAAGTTGCCTACCTGGATTTGTAAATTAAGAACCCTAAATTTTAACTAATTTAGAGTTTTACTGAGTTACCTTTTTTGTTGAGGCATTAATAAGTTGTTTCAACTTAAATAAATTTTTAAAACTGAATTCATGACAAAACTAACAACCTTTGTTTATATTGTAAGTTTTAATTGTCAGTAGAACTAGAGGAAAAGGTTTTCGAATCAAAAATCTTGGTTTATGAACTCAGAACAGAGACAATGATAAACAGACTGCACACAACATTTTTCACATAGAATTCATATATGTATATATATATATAGATTCAACCATACTTATCCATAGATATATTCAAACAGGTTCATACTTTAGGTAAAAAAAATGTTACTCACATTGATTTGGGAAGAGGTGCAGTGCTTATTCTTTGTACCAGGTTTTGAAAAAAAACTGGCAAGTTGAAATTTTCAATTTGATCTCTGGAATTTGTATTGATATATTTTTTGGATTGTTGTTTTAAACTGAAGCTTTGTTCAAGTTTAAGTTGATGTTTACTCTAGATTTTTCTCAGTGAAAATGGACGAACTAATAAGATGAAGAAGTTGATATGCTTGAAAATAAGTTTGGAGGGTATAATATTTTTTTGTACAAGTGATAAAACTTGTTGTACAAATCTTCAGTGGTATTTTTTTCTTTTGTTGGCTGATGTATTATGTATTGTGTGCTAGAGTTGCCTAGCATTAATTGTCATGTACAACTTAACCAATTTTTTATACAATTTTCTTCATTTCAGCTGATACATGTATGAGATATGATATTGCATTACTTTCCTTTGCCCTGTTTTATAAGCTACAGCCTTATCTCATTATTTTATAATGTAAGTGACTTCTTACTTGAACGTATTTTGTTTCCTTTGTCTTTTGTATTTTATTTGTTTGTACCATCCTTTCATACTTGAATATATTTACGTTGTTTTCTTTTGCAAGTGTATATACATAACTATGTAGATTTGTTTACACTAAAATATACTTGGATGTATTCTTATTTGTTTCTATTTCCATCTTAAGTATTTGTTTTATCTTCCTACATATATATATATATATGTTTTGTTCCTTCATTTGGTAAGTGTTCATACTTATATTTATTTGTTCATATTGCCATATAACATAAATGAACTTCTATTTTATTTTATTTCCTTTTATTATTTTTGTTTGTTTTATTACTTGGTATTATTTTGTATTGACTTATAAATATCAAGATTTACACTATATTGTATGAACTATGTATATATATATATTTATCATATATAAATTCGATGTTAGGATTTATTCTAATATTTATTATTATCATTTATTATTAAACCATTTATTTCTAATCCATTTATATTGAGATTTAAATCCAATTATCAATATATATCTTTTCAAATCTATTCATATAGGCACAACTATATAAATTCACATATATCTACAATTTCTAAATTCTAAAATGATTTAATATATTTTTATTTGGATTCGGGGAAACTCGCATCACTTTGATCGATAAATTTTACAATTTTTATTCAAAATCAATTTAATTATCAATTTAAATATATAAAAATTCGGGGTCGTTACAATTGAATTGATTTGAATTTCTAAAATATGACTTGATTTATAATATATATAGATATATGATTTAAATTTGATTTGATAAGTTATGTACATACATTTATTTATCTCTAAATGGTTTGAAGAAAGCGGAAATTTAATTCTTGAATTCAATTATAAAAAGAAAATCAAAAATTTGGATAAATGATTCAAACTTGAGATAATTGAATTGGAAAGTTTTATTTGTATAATACACCATTGCATTCCATTATAACTTACCTTAATTTTTATAAGTTAACGATGTAACTGGATAATATACAATATAAAAAGATTTTATAAATAAAATTTAAGTGTATAACATTTATTATAGCCACTTAAATTTTATTTAACATAGGTGACAAAATATATTGAGAGGGATAAAATTAATTTTAATTAGGAATAAAGAGGAATTAAATTTACTAAGTACATTATGAGTATAATGAATAATGAATTTGCAAATCCATGATTTTTGAAATTGTTAGTTTAAGAAAAATTGGATGATAAGGTAATGAAATTAGAGATAGTTAAGATTTATTTAACTTGTGTAAAATTAATTATCAATTTAAGCTGAAACCATGAAAATTTCAAACCTATTATCTTATTTTGTTTTTCAAACTTATTATCTTATTTTGTTTCAAACTGTCTGTTAGTTGTCCTTATTTTCCTTATCGTGCTACAGACTGGTATATGTATCTTTCTATAATCTTTCTGTTTAGAAATCTTTCTATAATCTTTAATAATCTTTGGTACTTATTTTAATCTGAGCATTGCTTGCCATCCACCTTGTTAAACTTACCTATAACAACAATTATCAGGTATAGTTTCAATCTTCTTATCATCTTGTGACGACCGCCCATGACCCCTGCATTGAACCTAGAGAAAATGCGCTGTAAAGTGTTCCAGGTGACTATGGACGATTGTCAAGGTAAATTAAAACAGCAGAATCTATCGTATTACTCACAGCGCATGGACAAAATACAATAGAATATATATAGTGAAGCTTCACAGAATAGAATCTCATCAATAAAACTTCATAGTAGTTGAATACAGATATCTGAATAGTCAATACATCAAGCCTCACTACATAACACTCAGAGAATATACAAGCAGCGGAACATCCAGTACACATAATAAGAAATAATATGCAAGCCTCCAGCTCGTCTTCGACATCAGCACCGTGAAAAGCAAGAACAGCACCTGTCACCTGCTACCTAGTCTGCCCGTCCCAAAATGGACGAACAACCCAAGGCAATAAGAGTTAAAAAACATAAAGCCTTGAGTCAGACAACAGTCTTAGTGAGCGGTAAATTAACTAACAACATACCAAAAGAGCATAAAGGAAAAGGAATAGGAATACAACCCTCCCACTCCACCTCTTTCTACAGTGATAGCCCCCAGACACACTAAGCAGAAGCAAACATAACAGAGCATACAATTTAAAGTAAAGCAAGTATCACTCGAGTCAAGGGCGATGTTTTCCAAGTACAAACCACCAAGGCCTAAACCAAGATCAGATAAGCACCCAGAAAATACCGCTCTTGAGACCGAATGATGATACAACCAAACATCCATGACTCTGGCTATCACTGTTATCATTGCTTCGATATCACCGTTAGTTGAATGACCGGCACATTCTTTCAGCCGTCCGTCAAGGGCTAATGGAAACCCCGGTTCTAGACATAACTCCGCACGTCATCGTGACCCGTGCCTAGGACTATCGAATCTGCCCAGAGTACTTGACTACCAATCATTAGCCTTCAAGGACTATCGAATCTGCCCAACGTACTCTTGCTTTGAGCATGCTAGAACCTTCAACAACGATGAGATCTCATCCTTCTAGTCATCCTCGTCGACGACTATTTCTGTACTAGCTCAAGCGCCTCTCGAGCAAACCATTATCCTCTAACTCGAACCATTTCACCGAGTTATCAACATGCTTGGAATGATCCCGTCTGGATTAGACCAAGACTATCTCATATCATGCTTCGCCTCATCATCATCATAGCAAAGCTTCATCTAGACATCATCATCAAATCTATCCATATGAGCTTCATCACCCGCTACATATGCCATGAGCAGCTTTTCCAATTCAAGAGCCTTTCCCTTAGCTTTTGAATCATCTTCGACCAACTTGTCTAAATCAAATCATCAATCATCTAATTCATAGCAATCAATCAAGTCAAACATTAATCCAAGTAATCAAGCATCCAAATATGATCAAAATAGACAATTATAACAATAATGGCAATTTCGTAAATAAAGAGTCTAAAGTCTAACAAGCATGAAAACATGAGCAATATCTCTATAATCTTGATGAATGAACTTGCATAGGTTAACACTTAGTAAAATGGATGTCAAATCATCATGAACAATGGATCTACATGGATCTATACTTAAGTTTACGAAGATGCATGAAAATCACTACTTTAACACAAAATCTAGCCAACGATCCGATATACTCCTTTGGATCCATGTGAGAGATAATCACCACTCACCAAATCACCTAAACAACCCAAAAGCAACACACTTCAGATCTGGACAGCGAAGGATCTAACTTGATCTATCACAAATCCGCTTCAAACGATGAAATCTCTCTTCGATGGATGAAGATCTTCAATCTAAGCTCTTCAATCTTCGATTTGATCTTCGATATGGATGGAAGGAATCACTAGATTAGAGTGGAGAAAAGAAGTGAAGAAGTGTAGAAGTCGAGCTCTCAAAATGGCAGCACTTCGTCGCTTCGAAATCCGGATCCCAAAAATGAAGAAATGGACGAGTATTTATAGCTGAAATCCTCCTTAAGTCGTTACTCGGAATTAGGTCGTCCACGACCTAAAGAGATCCCACGACCTACGACCTAAGCCCATGCACACTCACGACCTACCAGACCCACCTGTCTACGACTTACGACTTAGCGGCTTAACTCCTAAGTCGCTCGCGACTTAACAACTCCTAGGTCGCTCACGACCTAACACTCAGCCAAAACCCAGCGACCTAACGTAGACACACTTCCTCGCGACCTAACAACTCAACAGAGTTACGACCTACGACTTAACTGAGACGCGGCCTAGCAACAGTTCCGACCTAACAAATCTGCGACCTAAACAGACCGCCTCTTCGCGACCTAACGATCCTGCGACCTAACACATACACGACCTAACACTCACGCGACCTAACACCTTAGGTCGTCTAACGACCTAACTACTCTACTACTGGACTTAGGTCGCTCACGACCTAACTACGCTAACCATCTAACCCTTAGGTCGCTAATTCCTATAGGTCGGAAATCCTTAGGTCGTCTAATTCTACAGGTTGCTCCAATACTTAGGTCGTCCACTCGACCTAACCTATCCCACAACCTAGGCTATCACATGACCTATCTCCCATATGACCTATCCTAAACTCCTTAGGTCGTCTACCCCATAAGTCGTCCACTACCTTAGGTCGCCAGTTTCTATGAGTCGCCTATTCCCTTAAGTCGTCTACGACCTAAGCCTCAACCTACGACTTATCTATCATACGACCTATTTGCTTAGGTCGTTCCAACCTCTTAAGTCGCTCCACTTCTTAGGTCGCCTACTACGACCTAAGCACCATACGACCTAAGACTTAACCCTGGACAACTTATCAACCATGCGACCAAATGTCAACTGTTTTACGATGTTTCGATCCGTAAAAATATGGGTCGTTACATTCTCTCCCCCTTAGGAATTTCGCCCCCGAAATTCCAAACAAACAAGAGCAATCAAAGACTATTCTACACGCCAACCATCCATAGCAATCAACAACCCATGCATCCAATTCTAGCTTAGCATGCAGAATTCTAAAACTAGAACAAGTTACAATATCGTGAGATGACCCGACACCTTAGGGCCATACCTTGAAGAGTTCAGGATGAGCTGCCTTCATCCTCTCTTCCACCTCCCACGTACAGTCGTTATCATCATCACTCCATTGTATCTTGAGCAACTTAACTACCTTCCTCCTAAGCTGTTTCGTGTCGGTTTCCATAACACGAACCGGCTTACGAGGTCTCTTATCGACTGGATCAACTTCAAAATCTTCACAGCTATCAGCAGAAACCACTGTATTCGAGTCATGCACATACTTCCGTATATAGGATACATGAAAAACATTGTGCACACTCGACATCTTCTCTGGTAACTCTAATCTGTAGGCGAGCTTTCCAATTCGCTCGATGATCGGGAATGGTCCAACAAATCTCGGAGTCAATTTTCCTTTCTTCCCGAATCGAATAACATTCTTCAGTGGAGAAATCTTCATAGAGACCATATCACCTACGTCGAATTCCAGATCCTTACGACGCTTATCGGCATAACTTTTCTGACGATCTTGGGCTGCCTTCATTCGTTGCCGAATGATCTCTATGCAATCCAAAGTCTGTCGAATCATCTCTGGCCCAAGCATCAACTTTTCTCCAGTCTCTAACCAACATGTCGGAGAGTTACACGGTCTTCCATACAATGCCTCATACGGTGCCATACCAATGCTCGACTGGTAACTGTTGTTATATGAAAATTCCACCAGATGAAGGTGATCTTCCCATGATCCTCCAAAATCCAAAACACAAGCTCTAAGGAGATCTTCCAAAACTCGGTTGACTCTCTCAGTCTGACCATCTGTTTGGGGGTGATAAGCTGTACTCAAACACAACTCGGTTCCCAAAACTTCCAGGAAGCTCTTCCAAAATCCACTAGTGAACAATGGGTCTCGATCGCTCACTATACTCTTCGGAATACCATGGAATCGAACAATCCACTTAACATACAACTCAGCCAACTTTGATGCAGTCCTAGTCGATCGAACAGGAATGAATCTTGCACTCTTAGTCAAACAATCTATGATGACCCAAATCCCTTCATTTCCCGTTCTGGTTCTAGGTAACCCATTGATAAAGTCCATCGATATTTGCTCCCATTTCCATGTAGGAACTTCTAATGGCTGAAGCAATCCACTTGGCTTCTTCTGTTCGGCTTTTACCAACTGGCAGTTCATGCACTTGGAAATAAAATTTCCAACATCCTTCTTCATACCTTCCCAGTAATAGGTTCTCTTCATATCCTGATACATCTTATTTCCACCTGGATTAATTGTCAACTTTGAGTGATGACTTTCCTTCAGAACTTCACTCCTCAATTCATCTATATCGGGAACAACTAGTCGTCCTTGTTTCCGAAGCCAACCTTCTCGATCGACCTCGAACCATTTATCCTTTTCTGGGTCCATTCCAGATTCCAAATCATGGATAATCTTGACAAGCTTATCATCTCGCTTTTGGCTCTCGCCAATCCTTTCCACAAGAGTGGGTCTTATCGATAAGTTTGCCAACATCTCAGGTTCCAATCCACATCTGGGCCTGAAGTCAAAACCAGCTAAGTACTCGAGATTCTTCCATTCTGAAAACATGGCTCCCAATCCTACGTGTCTTCGACTTAACGCATCTGCCACTGCATTACCTTTTCCCGGAGTATAAGCTATACCAAAATCATATGATGCCAAAAACTCTAGCCAACGTTGTTGCCGAAGATTCAAATCCTTTTGGGAGAAAAGATACTTCAACGACTTATGATCCGTAAACAACTCGAATCGAACTCCCTATAGATAATGTCTCCACATCTTCAGAGCAAAAAAAATTGCCGCTAACTCCAAATCATGAGTCGGGTAATTCCTCTCATGCGGCTTCAGTTGTCGACTTGCATACGTAATAACTTTATCCCTCTGCATCAGCATTGCTCCAAGTCCAGTACCACATGCGTCGGTGTAAACCACCATCTCGTCATTCCCACTTGGAATAGTCAAATCAGGAGCACTTGTCAATCGCTCTTTCAGGATTCTGAAAGCTTGCTCACACTAATCTTCCCATCTGAACACTTGGTTCTTCTTTGTCAATCCTGTTAATGGTGCAGCCACCTTGGAGAAGTCTTTGATAAACCGTCGATAATATCCTGCTAATCCAAGAAAACTTCTCACATCAGATGCATTCTTAGGTCAAACCCAATCCTGGATTGCTGCCACCTTAGCGGGATCAACCGCTATTCCATTTCCAGAGATAACATGGCCTAAGAACCTCACTTCACTCTTCCAGAAGTGACACTTCGAAAACTTAGCCTTCAGCTGATGTTTCCGTAAGATTTCCAAAACAATACGCAAGTGCGTCTTGTGATCTTCTTCAGTTCTGGAATAAATCAGAATATCATCCACGAACACAAGCACGAACTTGTTCAACTGATCTCTGAACACTCTATTCATAAGATCCAAAAAATATGCTGGTGCGTTAGTCAATCCAAACGGCATTACCAGCCACTCAAAGAAACCGGATGGTGTCCTAAAAGCAGTCTTCGGCACACTATCCTTAGCCACTCTCAACTGGTGAAATCCCGTTGCCAAATCCATCTGAGAAAACACCTTAGCTTCGTGAAGCTGATCAAACAAGTCATCTATTATCGGCAATGGATACTTGTTCTTTTTAGTTACCTTATTCAGCTCACGATAATCCACGCACAACCTCAACGATCCATCCGCTTTGGTTGCGAACACTACTGGTGCACCCCATTCGGACACACTACGCCGAATGAATCTATTCTGCAAAAGATCATCAACCTGCACCCTCAACTCCTGCTATTCCCTAGGCGCCATCCGCCTAAGAGGCATCACAACAGGTCTGGCTCCTTCAACTAGATCTATACGAAACTCGATCTCTCTATGCGGCGGTAACCCTTTGACCTCGTCAAAGACATCCTCAAATCCATTAGCGATTGGCACAGATGACAGACCATCCCGTGGAACAACCAGCGAATACATGAAGCTCATGAAGACGCCTTCTTCATGCTTACATCGTATCACAATCTTTCGCCCCTCCACATTCTCGACTGTCACTTCCAACCTTTCACAATCAACCTTTGCCGCATACTTCCTAAGCCAGTCCATACCCAAAATAATTCTGAACCCCACAAAGTTTAGAACAAAATAATTACAAACAAAAGAGCAACCATGACTCGATACAATCAGACCACGGCATAACATACACAAACAAGACGAACCCCCAACTGGATTAGTCACAACCAATGGCCTATCAACAATATCCGGTTCTAAACCCAACCGGCCTACAAGTTCACTACAAACAAACGAATGCGACGCCCCAGTGTCAAACAGAACTCTAACTGGAACACCACATATGGAAAGAGTACCTTGAACCACTACACTCTTTCCTTTCTCTTCAGCGGTAGGAGCTTTCGAAGACGATGGAACATCCCCCAAAGCATAAGCTTGCACAATCTGCTTGTCCCTCCTCGGTTCTGGACAATTCTTCCTGATATGCCCCGGCTTTTTACAGTTGTGACACTTCATCGGCACCTTCGGATTCTTGCAATCCCTAGAGAAATGGCCCTTCTGCTGACAATTGTAGCAGGTCACCTCACCTTTCGGCTTCTTCTGGCCATCCTTACCCTTTTGCTGTTGCTGCTTCCTCTTCTTGTTTCCACCCTGTTGGGGTTTAGACTCTTCCCTGGTTACAGCAACAACAGATCCTTCCTTAGGAAACAGATTCTCATGCCTGAGAGCTTTCTCCACGAGCTTCTCAAATGAATTGTCCAAATGATCCACCAACTGCCTCCCAAGATAACTGTCCAAGCCTGTCACAAACTTCTCATTCTTCTGATACGAAGATTCAATATACGACCGGGCATACTTGGACAAAGCTTCAAACTCAGAAACATACTCAGGAACTGGTCTTCCACCTTGCTTGAGCTCCACAAACTTCTTGAACAGAACAGACTTTTGAGCTGTAGAAATGAACTTAGCTTCAAATCTTGCTTGGAATTGCACCCAAGTAATCTCTTCCTCCGGAGTATCAATAGTGATAGAATTCCACCAATCAGAAGCTCTTCCTTGAAGTTGTCTTGATGCTAACTTCCTCTTAGTTGCATCCTCAATTCCCAAGTCACCAAAGATCCTTCTACAAGCATCTATCCACCTCTGAACTTCAATGGTTGATTCTGTTCCCAAGAAAACCTTTCCTCCAAGAGCAATGTAGTCCTTACATAGCTTTGCAAAATCCACCGGTTTTGGAGTTTGAACTTGAACTCCAACATCCACCGATGGCCCCAGAGCTGGCTTACTTCTCATAATCGAAGTCATCATAGCTTCGAACATAGCAGCATAATCAGCAGCCCCCTTAGTAGCACGGCCTTCCCTAGCAGCTGGTCTCCCTCTTCGACTCATTCTCAATATCTATAAAAAGGAATGATGAGCACATCTAGAGAAACAATTACATAAAGGACTCAAACTCTACTAAGCTACTATATTATATATAGTAATCATCCATCAAAATACAATTACGTCTCTCAAACGTAGTTACGTCAGCGAGCGTTGGGTAAAATCGATTAACCAATGCTCTGATACCAAATGTGACGACCGCCCATGACCCCAGCACTGAACCTAGAGAAAATGCGTTGTAAAGTGTGCCAGGCGACCATGGACGATTGTCAGGGTAAATTAAAACAGCAGAATCTATCGTATTAGTCATAGCGCATGGACAAAATACAATAGAATATATATATATATATAGTGAAGCTTCACAGAATAGAATCTCATCAATAAAACATCATAGTAGTTGAATACAGATATCTGAATAGTCAATACATCAAGCCTCACTACATAACACTCAGAGAATATACAAGTAGCAGAACATCCAGTACACATAATAAGAAATAATATGCAAGCCTCCAGCTCGTCTTCGACATCAGCACCGTGAAAAGCAAGAACAACACCTGTTACCTGCTACCTAGTCTTCCCATCCCAAAATGGACGAACAGCCCAAGGCAATAAGAGTTAAAAAACATAAAGCCTTGAGTCAGACAACAGTCTTAGTGAGCGGTAAATTAACTAACAACATACCAAAAGAGCATAAAGGAAAAGGAATAGGAATACAACCCTCCCACTCCACCTCTTTCTACAGTGATAGCCCCCAGACACAATAAGCAGAAGCAAACATAACAGAGCATACAATTTAAAGTAAAGCAATTATCACTCGAGTCAAGGGCGATGTTTTCCAAGTACAAACCCCCAAGGCCTAAACCAAGATCAGATAAGCACCCAGAAAATACCGCTCTTGAGACCGAATGACAATACAACCAAACATCCATGACTCTGGCTATCACTGTTATCATTGCTTCGATATCACCGTTAGTTGAATGACCGACACATTCTTTCAGCCGTCTGTCAAGGGCTAATGGAAACCCCGGTTCTAGACATAACTCCGCACGTCATTGTGACCCGTGCCTAGGACTATCGAATCTGCCCAGAGTACTTGACTACCAATCATTAGCCTTCAGGGACTATCGAATCTGCCCAACGTACTCTTGCTTTGAGCATGCTAGAACCTTCAACAACGATGAGATCTCAGCCTTCTAGTCATCCTCCTCGACGACTATTTCTATACTAGCTCAAGCGCCTCTCAAGCAAACCATTATCCTCTAACTCGAACCATTTCACCGAGTTATCAACATGCTTGGAATGATCCCGTCTGGATTAGACCAAGACTATCTCATATCATGCTTCGCCTCATCATCATCATAGCAAAGCTTCATCTCGACATCATCATCAAATCTATCCATATGAGCTTCATCACCCGCTACATATGCCACGAGCAGCTTTTCCAATTCAAGAGCCTTTCCCTTAGCTTTTGAATCATCTTCGACCAACTTGTCTAAATCAAATCATCAATCATCTAATTCATAGCAATCAATCAAGTCAAACATTAATCCAAGTAATCAAGCATCCAAATATGATCAAAATAGACAATTATAACAATAATGGCAATTTCTTAAATAAAGAGTCTAAAGTCTAACAAGCATGAAAACATGAGCAATATCTCTATAATCTTGATGAATGAACTTGCATAGGTTAACACTTAGTAAAATGGATGTCAAATCATCATGAACAATGGATCTACATGGATCTATACTTAAGTTTACGAAGATGCATGAAAATCACTACTTTAACACAAAATCTAGCCAACGATCCGATATACTCCTTTGGATCCGTGTGAGAGATAATCACCACTCACCAAATCACCTAAACAACCCAAAAGCAACACACTTCAGATCTGGACAGCGAAGGATCTAACTTGATCTATCACAAATCCGCTTCAAACGATGAAATCTCTCTTCGATGGATGAAGATCTTCAATCTAAGCTCTTCAATCTTCGATTTGATCTTCGATATGGATAGAAGGAATCACTAGATTAGAGTGGAGAAAAGAAGTGAAGAAGTGTAGAAGTCGAGCTCTCAAAATGGCAGCACTTCGTCGCTTCGAAATCCGGATCCCAAAAATGAAGAAATGGACGAGTATTTATAGCTGAAATCCTCCTTAAGTCGTTACTCGGAATTAGGTCGTCCATGACCTAAAGAGATCCCGCAACCTACGACCTAAGCCCATGCGCACTCACGACCTACCAGACCGACCTGTCTACGACTTACGACTTAGCGGCTTAACTCCTAAGTCGCTCGCAACTTAACAACTCCTAGGTCGCTCACGACCTAACACTCAGCCAAAACCCAGCGACCTAACGCAGACACACTTCCTCGCGACCTAACAACTCAACAGAGTTACGACCTATGACTTAACTGAGACGTGGCCTAGCAACAGCTCCGACCTAACAAATCTGCGACCTAAACAGACCGCCTCTTCGCGACCTAACGCTCCTGCGACCTAACACATACACGACCTAACACTCACATGACCTAACACCTTAGGTCGTCTAATGACCTAACTACTCAACTACTGGACTTAGGTCGCTCACGACCTAACTACGCTAACCAGCTAACCCTTAGGTCGCTAATTCCTACAGGTCGGAAATCCTTAGGTCGTCTAATTCTATAGGTCGCTCCAATACTTAGGTCGTCCACTCGACCTTACCTATCCCACAACCTAGGCTATCACACGACCTATCTCCCATACGACCTATCCTAAAATCCTTAGGTCGTCTACCCCATAAGTCGTCCACTACCTTAGGTCGCCAGTTTCTATGAGTCGCCTATTCCCTTAAGTCGTCTACGACCTAAGCCTCAACCTACGACTTATCTATCATACGACCTAATTGCTTAGGTCATTCCAACCTCTTAAGTCGCTCCACTTCTTAGGTCGCCTACTACGACCTAACCACCATACGACCTAAGACTTAACCCTGGACAACTTATCGACCATGCGACCAAATGTCAACTGTTTTACAATGTTTCGATCCGTAAAAATACGGGTCGTTACACATCTTGTCTTAATCTTATATCACTCAATCTTTTTCTTGTGCTTTCCCGTACCTCATTCCTTTTCGGGGACGAAAAGTTTTGAGTGAGGGAGATTGTAACAACCCTAGATTTTGGCCTATATTTTTAAATGTGACTTTATTTTATTTTTGAAACTATTTTTAACTTGTATGATTTCAAACATTTCATTTTTTAAATAAATGTTAATTATTATGTGAACTATAATTTCAAACTAGTATAAATTGGTTATTTTACTGAAAAGTGAATTTCTGGTCAAACCATTCAAACTTTGACATTAAAACTTCAAATTTAAATTATTTTAAAATCTTAAATTTTATCTTTTATTATGAAAATAGATGTAATAACTTGAACACTGCTTTTCGTTTCGTTGAAAATGGAGTTAAACAGTGAAAGTTATGTATATTTCAATATTGACTGCAATTTGTTTATGCTGCAATTTTGTTATTTTTAAATTGTATAAATTATATTTTTATTGTCATATTTCATTTTAATCTGGGTCAATATGTTATTTTATGAATATTTTGAATTTCAAATATTTTTAAAATGATAATAGGATTTTTCCAAAATTTACTGTAATTATTCCCTATTTTTAAAAGGTTGTTTTCTATTCTTCTCCTAATTTCTTCATTTAAATTTTTTTTATTTAAAATTTATATATTTATTTGTGAATGCATTTTTAATTTTATGTTGTTATCTTTGTTATAAATATTTTTACAAGTCCATATAAATTTTCCAAAGTTCATTCTGTTTATTTTCCATTTTTGTAGACTATGTCAATTTTGCGCTATTTTCTTATTTTAACCTTATATAATTAATAAATATTTATATATATTTTATATTTTGTTATATTTTCGAATTTGTAACTGAAATTATTATTATTTTCAGTAAGGTAAACTTATATGAAAAAATTAAGGAAATTTGAAAGGTTTTAAAAGCTTTTGAAACGTAAAGTCGTTTCTCCTCCTAAGTCGTTTCTTTTACCATTTCTTCATTTACTCCTCTTTAGTCGTTCAAATCTTTTCTTGCCATCCACACTACTTCATAATTCACGTACACATTTACTTCACATTTCATTTCTAGAAAGAAATGTATGCAAATATATGGCTTGGAGAAATTTAAGAGGCATACGTTTCATTGTTTAAACACTGTCTTTTCATTGCATTTAGGAATAAATGATATATTGATTTGGGTTTGGATTTAAATGATTTCTATATTTTATTCCTATGTTTATTTCCCTAACTTTTATTTATTTATTTATTTATTTTTGTATAAACTTTGAATATATTCATTTGATTTTTGATGGGTTTTCTTTTTAATAATAGCTTAGAAATTGCAAGAGATATAGGTTACTTGTTTGTTTATTTGTTGCCTTTTCCTTTTCCCTTGCCTTTCCATTTGCATAGCCAATTACTTCCCACATTCATTAACCATGAATTCTTCTCATAATTCACGTACATATTGTTCCTCAAACTCCTCTTTTCGTTGCATGCAAACAAAGGAAAAAAAATTAATAAATACATCAAGTTATTTGTTGCCTTTTTATTTCCCAAACCATTAAAACTCCTACCTTAAATTGCCTTGCTTCTTTATTGATTTATCCTTTTACCATTTACTTAGCCATGTATTACTCCCATCAAATTTCGCTCAAAATATTTCACAACATTTCCTTCCTCGTTTGACTCTTCTGATTTAAAGATCTTTGCATACGTTTCTTTTATTAAATAGTAATTAAATCCCCTTTATTATTTTCTTACCATTTATTCTCGTAGACATTTTTTCCATAACCCTAGCCGCCTATTACTCTTCCAAATCACGTACAAATATTCTCATCTCACATCTCATTCTCATCTCACATCTCATTCTCATTTTATTTCCTAAGAGAAAAAAATTTATAGACCTAAATATCCATGGCTTCTTCTTCCTCTTTTTTTTTCTTTCTTTTTTTCTTTCTTTTTTTCTTTCTTCTTTTTCTTTCTTTGTTTCCTTCATGAATAGGCTCGGCCTCTACCTCCTATTGCTAACCCCATCACCACCTCCATCACCACTTGCATAAGATAGAGCAAGGTTATGCCATCTTATCTCAATCATTTTCATTGTTTATTTCATCTAACCTTTTGTATTAAATATACTTATGTATTTTGTATTTGTTTGTGTACATAAGTTGAAATCTTAGCTCTCCTATCACTCAAGTTTGGATCGTGCTTTGTCGTGCCTCTTGTGTTTTTCGGAGTTTGATCTTTATGTTTGAATTGTTGTCTTCAGCTTTAAAAAGGTGAGTAAATCTCACCAGACTAATATGTACTTATATAACTAGTAAACTGACACCATTTGAATCTGTAAAATTATATCATCCTGTTATAACTATTATATTATGATCATATGATGCTCACCCATGTTATTACCCATGTTATATCATCTGTCACTGTTATATATTGTATACTGTTTATTTATATCAGTTTATCACACTGCAAGTTCCCTGTTAGTATAGAAATCACTATGAGTTGAAATGATACATACCCGAACGGACTTTAGAATAGGGAAAGATCGTTATGGGCTGAAATGATAAGTCTGAGCGACTTTTTATTTATTTTATTTAACTTGGGATTGCGGGTTTGAAATGATAGAACCCGGTTTTTCTTTGTAAACTGCAGATTGAAATGATACATATCCGTATCACTTGACCTAGGCTAGAAAATTTTATACAGACCCGTGGTTTATATATTTTTCTGAAATTTCTAAAATATTTTAAAAGGTAAATATTATGATATTTTGATTTAAATTTTATTAAAATGATTTCTATAAAATATTTGTGATTTTCTACAAATTAAATATGTGAATTAAGTAAATGGTGAAGTAGAATTTGAAGTATAAGTTAATTTTGGAATTTATGATTTTGTTTATAAATGGAATTTATGTAAAGTAAGAAAATATGACAAATTTGATTTAAAAGATGAATTTATTGATTTTATTAAGTAATAATAATTGTGAAAAGTGTTAATGATTTTGTATAAATTAAAATATGAAATAAATGAATATTTAAGCTGAATTTGGAAATATAACTTAAATTGAATTTTGTGAAATTTGATTAAAAGTGAATGTTTAATTAAGTAAAATAAATGGAAATAATTTATATTTTTGAAATTTAAACTTAGTTGTTAAGTTAAGAATTTAATTAAAGAAATGAAAATTTAATTGTTATTTAATTTGATTTTTGTATGGAAATTTGACTTTATAAAATCGTAGAAATAAAGGTATTTAAATGATTATTTTTAAATGTGAAAATATATGATTTTATAAGTTAAAATGATTTATATTAAAAATTAATTATGTGTGAAATTGTAAATAAAACTCTGAATTTGATTTGACAGCATTTTTGAAATGTAATGTAAAGATATTACAGCATTGGAAAATGTTGTAGTTGTTTTAAATGAACCAAATAGCAAATTTGAACTAAGGATTATTATAGCACTTTGTTAGTGCTATAGTTGTTAAATTTGACTAAAATTTTAATTGGAACTAAATTAAGATATTACAGCATTTTCAATGCCGTCTTTTGTTAATGAACTGTTTTAAGCATAACATTTCGTAGCATTTTCTAAGTGCTGCGAAAGTTGAATTTTCTTTGTTTAATAAATTCAAATGAATAAATGATCTTTGAAAAGGATTAAATTTGGAAATTAAATATTTAATTATTAAATATAATGAATTGACTTTAAATGATTTAAATGCAATTGTTGATTTGGGAAATACAACTATTTTGAAATGTGATTAAATGGTATTTAAATTTAATTTAAATAGATGATGTTTTGAAATGATATTTTGAAATATATTTGAAATGATATTAAATCTTGGAATAAATAATTGAAGTCATATTAGTATGGAAAATATTTTGTTTACTTGTAATTTGAATCTATTTAAAAGATATTAGACTTATGAAATATAGGATAATAAAGCTTTGGAATTTATTTTATAATTTGAATAGTTATTTTGTGGATTAAATCTATATTTGAAATTTTATAAGATTTTAAATGGTCTATGGAAATTTAATTGAAATAAATGATTGAATTGAATTGAAACTTTGGAAATTTTGAATACTTGATTTGAAAGTATAATAATTACACTTTTAAATGGTTTAAATGAATTATTTTGATTGAAATATAAACTATTTAAAAGGTGACTTGAAATGATAATAAATGAATTACATCTTTAAATTTAAAAAGTATTTATAGTTGAATATTTAGATTTGAACTGAAATGATATTTTGGTATATTAAAATGATTTGAAATGAAGTTTGAAAGGATATGATATTTTGATATATTAAAATGATTTAAAATGAAGTTTTGGAAAGATTTGATATTTTGATATATTAAAATAATTTGAAAGGAGTTGAAAAGGATATGATATTTTGAGATATTGAAATGATAAATCTTTATTTTTATAAATATATGGTTTTGAAATGATATTTTATTTTGAAGTAAAGTATTGTTTTAAAAGTTGTAACCATGGGTTATAATAACGATTGGTTGTTAAAGAGACCAGGATCGGATATGGACATACTCTCTGTCGATACCGAAAACCACTTTGACAACTATGTACACGGTGGAGTTTCCAAAATGAAGTAGGATGGTGGCGACGATCCTAAGGTATATACGTGGACCCAACTCCAGTGAGTTGGCATAAGGTGGCTAAAACAGGAGCGATCGACGGGCTAAGGAGGTAGCACCTCTGATCGGACACACTTCTTCCATACAATTCTATTAGGGGAATTTCACCAGAAGGACAAACTTTGCAGTCTAATTAGTTTCTAGGACACATATTCAAAAAAATTACTTTCAAGGCCAAAGTCAGCAGAATAATTACTTTCCAGGACAAAGTTCGCAGTCCAATTACTTTCAAGGACATAATTTCATAGGTTTTTTAGGCCTTAGAAACTAATTATTTTACGTTTTGTCTTTGAAAGTAATTATTTCAGTTGTGTGTCCTAGAAACTAATTCCACTTGCTAAAGAGGCCCTTGTGGCTAATTTCCACATTCTATTACTTGTGATTGATTTGGTGCGCACCCTTGATTTGGGAGTGTTGTTCGAGGTGGGCGGTAGTGGCTGCTATGCGTCACCACCAGTCCGGATGCGTAATTGGTATATCTACCCTGGCATTGCCTTGTGTGCCGTGTCACCTACCATATCGAGCCCACTACGATTTTGGTTTAAAGATCCGACCGCGTTAAGGTTCACCATCCCCTTAACGCTATTTTCTATATGATTATACTTTACTAATTAGACACTACTGTATATAGCGTATATTACTACATAGTAAATAGTTTAACGGATCCTTAAAGAATGGGCGATCCCAAGCATTCTTTAAGTTACTTGTACCTTTATTATAGTTCACTTGAGTTGGTTTACATTATATAAGTATATATTGTCCTGACTCGAGTGTTTTGTGTTTTGCTTTACGCTCGGGTCAGCCTGAGTTATTCACAGATTTGGATTTCCACTCTCTCGGAGATTTGAATCGATGGAGATTGTCTGCTTGTCTGGTCTTATCTATTTCTGTTCCGTTGTTCTACTCAGCTTGTACTTGGTTATTGTATTAAGACTTCTGTTGTACTTTATTTCTTATATTGTATCTTATTTAACTCTGATATATTTACATAGTAGCTTCATGAACTACTATTTCTTTTAATTCCGCTGCATTATTTTACTCTGTGTCTGTGATTTGTGATTATTTATTTACTGTATATTCTGAGATTTGCCAAATTTTTATTTACAACGCGGTATTTTGAGCAATTCAATTCTGGCATGAGTGTCTACCTATACACTTACAATGGATGCGAATGGCTGAAAATATCGGGTCGTTACATATAACATTCAATTACATTCTAAAAACATAAATAAAACTTACCTGAAATATTTAAAAAGTTGAAATGTTAAATATGGATATGTAATAGAATATTATACAAGTAATATCTTAATAACAAAATGCATCGAAATGAACATATGTTATAAATGAAAACTAAGATGTACAAAGAATATTATAAACATAAGTTAATGTTTTGAAATGCTAGTAATTAGATTGAATAGTAAAAAGTGAATATTATCTAAGAAAATGTTTATAAACTTAAGAAATGACTGAAATGATTCATAAATAAGTTTATTATTAATTAACACTATAAAAGAAAAGATAAATGTGAATTAAAAGGTAGAAACACTTAAGTATGAAATATTTTATTCATGAATATTCATATTAAATGGAAATCAAGTTATATAAGTAAATGAATGTGGATTAAATTACAAGGAAACTTATATAATATTTCAAGAACTGATTTATTGATGACTTCAGATATTGAATGTGAAATAATTTATGTAAGTAAATGAATGTAAACTAATCAAAGATGATATTGTATGAATAAATGAGAATTTAAAATAAATCTAAGGTTAATAACGTGAAAAGGAACTTATAGAATAAAATTAAATAATATTTAAAATTCATTGTTGTTTGCAAATTGTTTACGGTTGTATGAATAATCTATTAATAATTATCTAAGGCTGTTGAGCGTAAGGTACACTTGGTAGGTTATTTATCACCCTTGTATGATGAGAAGTTTCCGAAACTGAACAAACCATTAGTTTTTTGTTGCTATGGATTTATGATTGATTTTTTTGATTGCATGTCTTTTGTTTGCATATGATTATTTCATATTGTTGTGTTGTTGTGCTATTATTTGAAACAATTAATATATTACTCTTTTTACATAATCATTAACTCTTTTGGATTATATAAGTGAAATACAAGTTTATGTAAGCAATAACTATTGCTTTTGGTTTCATAAATAAAGTTGTTTGCCCGACAAATATGTACGTTTTCGGATTATGGTTTTGGAACAATATTTTAACTGTTTTTCCCATGGTTTGTGATGTTTTATTATTAATATATATATATATATATTGAAATTATTGATATTATTATTTTTCTCGACCTAACCGCGTGAAGGAGACTCTGTTGATTTTTTTTGTAAATTTATGACTTAGAAATTTTTTGTGAAAGTGAAAATATTTTCAAACTTTTATTAGACTTGAATATGAAAGATTTAATTGTTTACAAATTGATATATTTAAAATACTTAATTATGTAAGTTTAAAGTGTTTATAAATTAATTATTTTGAAAAAATTATATTAGTTTCTTAATCCCTTCTTGTTCCTTTTCGAGGACGAAAAGTTTTGAGTGGGGGACAGTGTAACGACCCATAATTTTTGATAATTAAAGCTATTAAATTTAATAAGATTTTAAAATTTAATATTGGAAGAAATTAAAATGTATGATTTATTTATGAGAAAATAATTAGAATATGATTTAATAATGTTGTTTGAATGTTATTGACAATTATTTTAATGTAATTTCAATTAACTGAAATAATTGTAAAGTTAAATTGGTTATAAGTGTAAATAAGGAATAAATTCAATGTTGTATTAAAAGAATGTAACGACCTAGATTTTCTATCGTTTGATTTTGAATATTTAAATGGTATTAAATATTGAATTTGGAATATAAATTGATTTTTGAATATGAAGATTTTGGTTGAAATTATAGAATGAATTTAAATTTCAAATATACTGATTTATCGTAATAAGAAAATGGTGAATAATTGAAATTTGAGTTGAATATGAATCGAATTGATTTCTAATGTTGATATAAATTCTAATTGAATTAGAATTGAGTTAGTAAGTCTTTAAAACTGAATTCCATGTAATTTCGTTGATTTTGAAAATCGTTGATTTAATCGACGCGTTAAAATAGCAATCCGGGGCACGGTCTCGAAATTCGACGAAACCAGTTCCATTGGATCCGTAATAGTGTATTATTACTGGATTTCAAATTTCATAGCGTTTGGAGTTACCGTTTGGCCATGCGAGCTGAAAACGCACAAGATCTATTTAATTAAAAATAATCGATCCAAAAAGCTATCTTCCACATACGATCAAATTAGGCCTCGAGACTAGTTCCATTGGGTTCGGAATAGAGGTATAACATATAGAACACCAGATGGCATGCCACATTTGGAGTTCGCGATTTCAGGATATGTTATACGAGATATTTTGGATATAATATATATATATATACACATATAGATATAGATATATATATAAAGTTCAACCCCTACGATCTGTTGCAGCCGCACCCTAGCTCTCTACTCGCACCGACCTCTTCCCGTTCTTGTTTAAAATCGCACCTCTTCCTCAACTTACAGAAGGAATAAAAAAAAGAAAAAAAAGGTATCAGGCGATCGAAATCGCGATCTTCATGAGCGCGTGAGGCGCTGGGAAGGCGGAGCGGTGAACCATTGTCGATTCAAGGGGATGAAGGCGTGTGTTGGCATGGTGGCTGGGTTCAAGGTTTGGGGATGCACGATACCATATGCTCTGATACCACTTTGTCACATACCGAAATTTTCGACTTTCGAAAATTCAACATCGATACTCACTTTATCGACTGCCGAGAAATCGAACGCCGGAAACTCCAATAGTGAGGGTTTTAGAAAGAAGAAAAAGGCAGAAGAAGAAGAGAACAGAAGAAGAAAGAAGAACAACAGAACAACATCAGATACAGAAACAATATCAGAATCTCACGTATCGCAGCGGAACAATATATAATAGATAAATGAATAATCTTTAAAACAAAGAACTATATCATTTTATACATACATCAATCATCAGAGTCAATATACAACTCAGTACAACAATGGACAGTTATATAACTTGTCCTCATACAGGATACACAGCGGAATAAATACTATCAGATACAAATACTACGTCTCGTCATCCAGCTTATCTCCAAAGCTCCAGAATATCCTGATAATCTAACTCTAGACTGCCCGTGTGGAAATTGGTGGGCACCCAGAGTTTAGAAGGGAAACAATAAACTCCGAGTCAGTCATGGTGACTGGTGTGAGATCGTAAAACAGTTATTTATCTTTAAAATAGACAACAGAAATATTTTAAAGTCAATTCGCAATGCTTTTGGAAAATGAAACTACCATAAGACCTCCCACCACACACACAATGCAAACGCAGACTTGGAGGAGATTTCTTCTTATGATAGTCAAAGATGCTTACTACGCAAAAATCAAAACCTTTTTGATATTATTATTAGTGCATAGTGTAGAAAACATTCCGAAAGTATAATATTAATCTTAGCCAGCATAGGCATTCCGCACTTATGCCTACTATAGCTACTATGTTCAATAGCAGGTTACCGCCACATTCCATAGCAGGTAATACAACTAAAACCGTACACGTCACGTATTGTTTCTTTGGATTTCCAACAAATGGTCAGGCTAAGGAACTTCCTATCCACGATGGGTACGTCCCTGGAATAGACGACCCGAGAACCTAACCGGATCTCTGCCAACACAAGGCCGGGTTACCTCTGCAAAAATAGGTAACTACTGACACGCGTATGCCATCCCCCGATCGTCACCGATCTTCCCGAGGATCCCCGATTTCCAACAAACCACAAAGTAATAATAACTGTGCAGCAACCACAGAGGTTAAGTATCTGGGCTCCATACCATGATACCACCTTTATCCAGAAGGAATGACATACACTAAGGGGCGCTACTCCCTAGAACCTTGCCGCATTCGTCCTGTTTCGACCATTTCCGGGGTGTGAGGCTCGATGAAGTCTCGTCCACAAAGCTACGCTTTCTCAAAAAGCCCTGCTTCGGGTCAACCAAAATGATCAACCTATGATCACAAAGATATAAGATCAAACAAATGATCATATCACAAATGATCAAACACTGATCATTTCACAGCAACACTCAGTATGCCACGTTACCAAATTGGGATATATCGCTGATAAATTTCAACTACATAACCTCTGAGCTCGTACGTCTCAGAGAAGGGTGTTAAGCTAAGAGAATAAATTCTCCGCCACCAACAGATATGTATTTGAAAGAAATCAGCTCAATATCTCAAATTGTAACGTCAGACACACAATCCATACAAGTCTGTTCCGGGATCGAACAGAACCGAAGGCACTTCTCACGAAGCCCTTGCATATCCGGATAATTTTCAATCACGTCAGGACTTCCCGTCACTAAGGGTGATAAAACCTCTAAATCGAAGATCAGTCGATGTAGAGTAACTCGACGGTAATCCTTCCGTTTTCAAAAATATCCGGTCTTCAACACCGGTCTTCAAATGCAATTTATAACGACGTATCACATATTCGGAATGGGTTATACGACCCCATGGTCCTTTCCCGGCTAACCCGAATAGTGAGCGATTATTCAAAAATAAGTGTGGCATTCAAATTCATCCAATTCACAACAAATACCTATCTAAAGGTAATTATTGATAGTCGGTTATTTAACTATCAATAAAGATGCGCAACATCATCAGATTCCAAATAATTTTCCCAAATTATTTATCTTCAAAAATATCTCTACTACATATAAAATTTCCACACTTAACCATTTGAAAACAATTTCAAATATTCACTTTTCAATTTATCTTTAAAAGATAAAAACTCAACCAGTTCATTTCACATTGGGAAAAGCATTTCCATACTTATTTAAAAATAAGTAATTCACAAATCATTTATTTTCAACACTTAGAAAATATTCGATATACTTAAAATCAAAATTAAGTATATATCTCATTCTTTAAGGGAATCATTCTTAAATCACATTTATTTGAGTCAAAACGAATGTTGCGTAAAACATCGTTACGACGACTCGGAATCACTAGTATAGGGATTCGGAATTTAGATAGATATATAAATCCCAATACTATATAAAATATTTCCTTTCGGAAATCATTTACTATAACAACAGTGTTATAGTCCACCATTTCCTTATTCCTCGAAAATGTCTATTTCAACAATAAATGTTGAAATCTATGATTTCGATAGTTCACACGTTTTAAAACATCTTTTAAAACAATTAACTTCCTTTATAATATCGTTTTCCCAAACATAACCATTTTTTTTCAATAATATATTCACTGTCCAAAATCTTGAATATACCTCAATAACCAAATTTCGATCTTTTCTACACATTTATTTCAAGAATTACCCACTGTCCAAAATCGTGGATAAAATCCCCTTTAACTTTTTAATTTATCAAATCCAATTGATTTCGAATTTATAAAACAACGTTTATAAATTCTATTTCTATTTTCTAACGACTTCAATTTATAAAATTCTCCTCTTATCAACTTCTAAAATTACTTATCAAAATAAGTGATTCCAGATTTATAAACAACGTTTATAAATCACATTTATACTTCATAACAATTTCAACTTATGAAATCATTTCATTTAGCAATTTCTATTTATATCCCAATTAAGTGCAAAAATCTAATCTATAAGTAAATTACTTATAAATTGTTTATTCTACAACATCTATTCACTTTATAACTTCACGTTATAAATCTATTAGTTTCATTCACTTATGAAATCCTTTTATACTTCTTTTCAACACTTATAAAAATTTGTTTTATAAGTCCAATATTTTTATTAATAAAATATCCATTTTATAAATCTTCCTATACAAATCGTTTATAGTTATTCAAAAATCCCAGCTTAAACCATTTTATAAATAAATCGACTTTTATTTCAAAAATCACCTTACGGTCATAATTCACAAAAATCTTAACTTTTATAACTTCAAAATTTTAAATGTTTATTTATTTAAAATAAATCAATTCAACAATTCAATAGAACATATAATTTCAAAGATCACTTTAAAAATCCTTTTTAAAGTAAAAGTCGTTATTTTTACTTTTCAAAACTGAATCCGATGATGCAACAGCATCAATTAGTCCATCACAACAGTCAATATCATATATCAATATGATAACAGAATATATCAAAATATCTGTAAATAATCAATACGGTGAGGAATCCAGTCGGATCCCTCCAACCTGTTTCCCTGCATCCACAGATGTTAGCACAATACCAATTCCGCTCCAGTACGGAATTATCGCGGTATATAGGTTTTATAAAATCCGCTTACTAACGGCGCAATAGGGTCTCATCCGCTATACGAGGCGGGAAATCAATCAATCCAATATATACATATGCCAATATGTATATATCGCTATATATAGATATATATCCTATAATATCTAATATCACATCCAAACAGTCAATCAATAAATAACTGCAAAAATTCCACATTCAATTTGAGTGAGAAAATATCACCGTGATTTTAATTCTGATTTCAACGTTTATTCCGAATAAAATTAAACAAGCGTTTAATTTTACCCGAAATTTACACTAGCTCCAATTGGCTCCAATTCAGTTGCACAGCGAAGTGCTCGACGAAACGAAGACAACGCAACTGGTTTCGTCGAATTCTGACCTCGTACGAACAAATTATGATATGTTAAACATTCACGAATTAAAATTAAATTAAATTACAATTTCTTTAATTATTTTTATACCCATTCAAATCTGGACCGCACGTTACAAAACAAGGAAATCACGGCCGTGATCTACATCTTCCCTCCACACGCGAAACTCCCCAGGCAACGAAACCCACGACCGCCTATTTGCCCTAATTCACGCGACCACTACGAGCCTCACCACGTTGATCAGAGACCCTCGCCACGTTCGCCTCCACGCGTGCCACCCACGGTCCAACCCCGGTCAAGCTCGGTCGAGCATTCCCCCTCAGAAACGCGTGCGAACGTAGCACGAACGCGAGTTGATACCGGCGAGCATGATGAGTTTCAAACAACTTCCACCGTTGGATGCATAGCTCTCAACGAGCTCTACGCTTTTCTAGTTGGAAACTTTTCGAAACAATGACTGGATCATGAGTTTTTGAGGGGAGAAGATGAGTGTATTTCGGCCATTGGTTATGATGGTGGCGGCTGAAGATAGAATTAGGGTTAGGTTTTTTTTCTCTTTGCAAATGAAAAGGTTGAGGGGCTTATATAGAAAACTTACGAAAACACTATTCATCGAATTTTTCCGAACTCCGATTCGAGCGTGCCGGCTGACGTTTCTAAGGTTTACCCCGCGTTCCGAACGCAATGGAACGTGTTTCGAAAGCTAATTCGATCGTATGTGTGAGATATGACAATAAACGATAAATTTAAATTAAACCGATTTAAATTGATTTCGAGGCGTTTCGACTTGCCCCGAACAAACGGTAAATCCAAAAATTACGAAATTTGAAATCGTACAATAATATCACATTACGGAAGACAACGAAACTGGTTTCGTCGAAATCCGACACTGTTTGAAAAATGACTATTTTAACTCGCCGAATTAAAATTAAAACGATATCGATGCGTTTCGAGCTGCCACGGTCAAACGACAACTCCGATTGCTACGAAAATTGAAATCCAATAATAACTAACTATTACGGATCCAATGGAACTGGTCTCGTTCAATTCTGAGACTGTTCGAAAATTGACTATTTTTACAGTCGATAATTAAATATTAAAATATTCCATTTTCACAGATTAACTCCAAATTCTATTTTAAAAGTTCTATAACCTTTCTATAACTCCAGTATGATTAAATAAAATTTTACAAATCATTTCCAGCACATTAAACCCATACTTCAATTATTTCTGGAATTTCAATCATTAAATTATCGATTTAATTGACCAAATTAAATCCAATATTCGAATAATAAATTATTCGACTTCTTAATTCCACATATTAATATTTAAAATAAATTAAATATTCAAATTTTAATTATCAAAAATTCTGGGTCGTTACAGACTTCCCCCCTTAAAAGAATTTCGTCCTCGAAATTACAAGTTAGGAAGAAAGGTCCTTAACTCGTCTACTATTTTTCACAATTCAATAGTTTTCTCAAATTTCAAAACAAATCTTTCTACTAAAGATTCGTTATCATTTCAATTAACTTTCTAAACCTTTCATAGTTTTCAAACAACATTGTTTACTTCAAAATTCAAATTTAAACTTAAATTCAAATTTCAAACTTTCAAAATTTCTCAAAAATTTTCTAACGCCCTAAATTTTCGAAAAATTTCGCCAGCGTCTCCTTTGCGCGGCTAATACGGCACGACTACAAAACGTCCCTACGGACTCTCAGATTTCAAAAAGAAAAAGAAAAAGCCAAGCGGCTAGAGAGAAATCATCAAAAACTCATATTATAACTCAAATACATACCTTTTTCGAGCAATTCAAATTCTCTTCTAAATTAAAATCCTAATTCCTTTACACCTGTATATCTACTAGCCATTATATCTAGTTACAGCATTCAAATCATTTTGCAAATTCGATTACAAATTTTCAATATATACTTCTTATATCATTTTTTTACTTCACTGTTGAAGTTACATATCTATTTCATTCAATTTTTCATTCCAATTTTCATTTGAATTCGATTTACAATTCCAATTTAATTTGGATTCAGTTTATCTCCTGAATATTGAATTTATCAATTATCTGTCATTTACAACTGCACTATCTTAAATTAGTTCCAATTACTAATTCAAATTGATATCAATTCAATTTATTTTAATTCTACTTCGGTTAAATCTACTTATCTTTAAACTGGATTTCCGATTTCCATACGAATTTTAATTCATCTTTTATTTACAATTATTCAATTCAATTCATTTGCTTACGAATTCGAAATGAATTTCAACTTTCAATTTCATTTAATTGATTCACTTGTACTTACATTCATTTAACTTCATCCTTTAAGTTAAATTTATTCTATCAACCTTTCAAATTGTATAAGTTATCTACTCATTTCTTATTCCATAAATATTTTAAATAGGATTCCAGAGTCTTTTCAACCTTTCAAAAAATCATTTTGAAAACAATTCAAATTATCCTTTGAATTTCCAAAACAAACCCAAATTTTTCAAACAACTTCTATTTAAAACCATTTGGCAGCAATTCCTCTTTTGGAAACCCGAAAATGAACACCGGTGATGTCGCGATCATCATCGGAATTATTTTCCAGCGACCGAAAAGAGTTTAGAGCTTTTCATTCTTCCAGAACACTTTTCAAAACCTTTGAAATCCATTTTCAAATCAAACAGATTTAAACTTTTCAAATCTCCAAAATTTTCAAATCCTTTTCAAAACATTTCCAAAAACTTCTCTGGAATTCCGTTTCAAATTACCATTCACATTTATAATTTACATTCTTAAATTTCATTCGTATGTGAATTAATTTCTTAACTTTGGAGTTACGATTTCAATTTCTTATCCAATTTTTTATATACAATGATAATAATTTAATATTATCACTTCTAACATCCATGCAACCATATACTATAGTACTTCATAGAAAGTTATTTCTTTTGTATACAAAAAATAGTTTTGGGTAAAATTATCTCATTTACCCTATTTAAAACAATATTGTGCCGAATTGTTCTATTCGAGTGTTTAGAGATCCCTATCAATGATCGTTAATTACTCGTATTGACCAGAATCCATATACCACTCAACAAATCAATCATCACAATATAAAACAATTTTTATATTAACTAACAAATACGCGCTCGTATCTATTATTACACTCAAACTCATTCTAGAGTACTACTGACTCTATCTCTAATGAGTAACACCCAACAGAGCAGGGTTGTCGCTTAACCATATGCTCTGATACCACTTTGTCACATACCGAAATTTTCGACTTTCGAAAATTCAACATCGATACTCACTTTATCGACTGCCGAGAAATCGAACGCCGGAAACTCCAATAGTGAGGGTTTTAGAAAGAAGAAAAAGGCAGAAGAAGAAGAGAACAGAAGAAGAAAGAAGAACAACAGAACAACATCAGATACAGAAACAATATCAGAATCTCACGTATCGCAGCGGAACAATATATAATAGATAAATGAATAATCTTTAAAACAAAGAACTATATCATTTTATACATACATCAATCATCAGAGTCAATATACAACTCAGTACAACAATGGACAGTTATATAACTTGTCCTCATACAGGATACACAGCGGAATAAATACTATCAGATACAAATACTACGTCTCGTCATCCAGCTTATCTCCAAAGCTCCAGAATATCCTGATAATCTAACTCTAGACTGCCCGTGTGGAAATTGGTGGGCACCCAGAGTTTAGAAGGGAAACAATAAACTCCGAGTCAGTCATGGTGACTGGTGTGAGATCGTAAAACAGTTATTTATCTTTAAAATAGACAACAGAAATATTTTAAAGTCAATTCGCAATGCTTTTGGAAAATGAAACTACCATAAGACCTCCCACCACACACACAATGCAAACGCAGACTTGGAGGAGATTTCTTCTTATGATAGTCAAAGATGCTTACTACGCAAAAATCAAAACCTTTTTGATATTATTATTAGTGCATAGTGTAGAAAACATTCCGAAAGTATAATATTAATCTTAGCCAGCATAGGCATTCCGCACTTATGCCTACTATAGCTACTATGTTCAATAGCAGGTTACCGCCACATTCCATAGCAGGTAATACAACTAAAACCGTACACGTCACGTATTGTTTCTTTGGATTTCCAACAAATGGTCAGGCTAAGGAACTTCCTATCCACGATGGGTACGTCCCTGGAATAGACGACCCGAGAACCTAACCGGATCTCTGCCAACACAAGGCCGGGTTACCTCTGCAAAAATAGGTAACTACTGACACGCGTATGCCATCCCCCGATCGTCACCGATCTTCCCGAGGATCCCCGATTTCCAACAAAGCACAAAGTAATAATAACTGTGCAGCAACCACAGAGGTTAAGTATCTGGGCTCCATACCATGATACCACCTTTATCCAGAAGGAATGACATACACTAAGGGGCGCTACTCCCTAGAACCTTGCCGCATTCGTCCTGTTTCGACCATTTCCGGGGTGTGAGGCTCGATGAAGTCTCGTCCACAAAGCTACGCTTTCTCAAAAAGCCCTGCTTCGGGTCAACCAAAATGATCAACCTATGATCACAAAGATATAAGATCAAACAAATGATCATATCATAAATGATCAAACACTGATCATTTCACAGCAACACTCAGTATGCCACGTTACCAAATTGGGATATATCGCTGATAAATTTCAACTACCTAACCTCTGAGCTCGTACGTCTCAGAGAAGGGTGTTAAGCTAAGAGAATAAATTCTCCGCCACCAACAGATATGTATTTGAAAGAAATCAGCTCAATATCTCAAATTGTAACGTCAGACACACAATCCATACAAGTCTGTTCCGGGATCGAACAGAACCGAAGGCACTTCTCACGAAGCCCTTGCATATCCGGATAATTTTCAATCACGTCAGGACTTCCCGTCACTAAGGGTGATAAAACCTCTAAATCGAAGATCAGTCGATGTAGAGTAACTCGACGGTAATCCTTCCGTTTTCAAAAATATCCGGTCTTCAACACCGGTCTTCAAATGCAATTTATAACGACGTATCACATATTCGGAATGGGTTATACGACCCCATGGTCCTTTCCCGGCTAACCCGAATAGTGAGCGATTATTCAAAAATAAGTGTGGCATTCAAATTCATCCAATTCACAACAAATACCTATCTAAAGGTAATTATTGATAGTCGGTTATTTAACTATCAATAAAGATGCGCAACATCATCAGATTCCAAATAATTTTCCCAAATTATTTATCTTCAAAAATATCTCTACTACATATAAAATTTCCACACTTAACCATTTGAAAACAATTTCAAATATTCACTTTTCAATTTATCTTTAAAAGATAAAAACTCAACCAGTTCATTTCACATTGGGAAAAGCATTTCCATACTTATTTAAAAATAAGTAATTCACAAATCATTTATTTTCAACACTTAGAAAATATTCGATATACGTAAAATCAAAATTAAGTATATATCTCATTCTTTAAGGGAATCATTCTTAAATCACATTTATTTGAGTCAAAACGAATGTTGCGTAAAACATCGTTACGACGACTCGAAATCACTAGTATAGGGATTCGGAATTTAGATAGATATATAAATCCCAATACTATATAAAATATTTCCTTTCGGAAATCATTTACTATAACAACAGTGTTATGGTCCACCATTTCCTTATTCCTCGAAAACGTCTATTTCAACAATAAATGTTGAAATCTATGATTTCGATAGTTCACACGTTTTAAAACATCTTTTAAAACAATTAACTTCCTTTATAATATCGTTTTCCCAAACATAACCATTTTTTTTTCAATAATATATTCACTGTCCAAAATCGTGAATATACCTCAATAACCAAATTTCGATCTTTTCTACACATTTATTTCAAGAATTACCCACTGTCCAAAATCGTGGATAAAATCCCCTTTAACTTTTTAATTTATCAAATCCAATTGATTTCGAATTTATAAAACAACGTTTATAAATTCTATTTCTATTTTCTAACGACTTCAATTTATAAAATTCTCCTCTTATCAACTTCTAAAATTACTTATCAAAATAAGTGATTCCAGATTTATAAACAACGTTTATAAATCACATTTATACTTCATAACAATTTCAACTTATGAAATCATTTCATTTAGCAATTTCTATTTATATCCCAATTAAGTGCAAAAATCTAATCTATAAGTAAATTACTTATAAATTGTTTATTCTACAACATCTATTCACTTTATAACTTCACGTTATAAATCTATTAGTTTCATTCACTTATGAAATCCTTTTATACTTCTTTTCAACACTTATAAAAATTTGTTTTATAAGTCCAATATTTTTATTAATAAAATATCCATTTTATAAATCTTCCTATACAAATCGTTTATAGTTATTCAAAAATCCCAGCTTAAACCATTTTATAAATAAATCGACTTTTATTTCAAAAATCACCTTACGGTCATAATTCACAAAAATCTTAACTTTTATAACTTCAAAATTTTAAATGTTTATTTATTTAAAATAAATCAATTCAACAATTCAATAGAACATATAATTTCAAAGATCACTTTAAAAATCCTTTTTAAAGTAAAAGTCGTTATTTTTACTTTTCAAAACTGAATCCGATGATGCAACAGCATCAATTAGTCCATCACAACAGTCAATATCATATATCAATATGATAACAGAATATATCAAAATATCTGTAAATAATCAATACGGTGAGGAATCCAGTCGGATCCCTCCAACCTGTTTCCCTGCATCCACAGATGTTAGCACAATACCAATTTCGCTCCAGTACGAAATTATCGCGGTATATAGGTTTTATAAAATCCGCTTACTAACGGCGCAATAGGGTCTCATCCGCTATACGAGGCGGGAAATCAATCAATCCAATATATACATATGCCAATATGTATATATCGCTATATATAGATATATATCCTATAATATCTAATATCACATCCAAACAGTCAATCAATAAATAACTGCAAAAATTCCACATTCAATTTGAGTGAGAAAATCTCACCGTGATTTTAATTCTGATTTCAGCGTTTATTCTGAATAAAATTAAACAAGCGTTTAATTTTACCCGAAATTTACACTAGCTCCAATTGGCTCCAATTCAGTTGCACAGCGAAGTGCTCGACGAAACGAAGACAACGCAACTGGTTTCGTCGAATTCTGACCTCGTACGAACAAATTATGATATGTTAAACATTCACGAATTAAAATTAAATTAAATTACAATTTCTTTAATTATTTTTATACCCATTCAAATCTGGACCGCACGTTACAAAACAAGGAAATCACGGCCGTGATCTACATCTTCCCTCCACACGCGAAACTCCCCAGGCAACGAAACCCACGACCGCTTATTTGCCCTAATTCACACGACCACTACGAGCCTCACCACGTTGATCAGAGACCCTCGCCACCTTCGCCTCCACGCGTGCCACCCACGGTCCAACCCCGGTCAAGCTCGGTCGAGCATTCCCCCTCAGAAACGCGTGCGAACGTAGCACGAACGCGAGTTGATACCGGCGAGCATGATGAGTTTCAAACAACTTCCACCGTTGGATGCATAGCTCTCAACGAGCTCTACGCTTTTCTAGTTGGAAACTTTTCGAAACAATGACTGGATCATGAGTTTTTGAGGGGAGAAGATGAGTGTATTTCGGCCATTGGTTATGATGGTGGCGGCTGAAGATAGAATTAGGGTTAGGTTTTTTTTCTCTTTGCAAATGAAAAGGTTGAGGGGCTTATATAGAAAACTTACGAAAACACTATTCATCGAATTTTTCCGAACTCCGATTCGAGCGTGCCGGCTGACGTTTCTAAGGTTTATCCCGCGTTCCGAACGCAATGGAACGTGTTTCGAAAGCTAATTCGATCGTATGTGTGAGATATGACAATAAACGATAAATTTAAATTAAACCGATTTAAATTGATTTCGAGGCGTTTCGACTTGCCCCGAACAAACGGTAAATCCAAAAATTACGAAATTTGAAATCGTACAATAATATCACATTACGGAAGACAACGAAACTGGTTTCGTCGAAATCCGACACTGTTTGAAAAATGACTATTTTAACTCGCCGAATTAAAATTAAAACGATATCGATGCGTTTCGAGCTGCCACGGTCAAACGACAACTCCGATTGCTACGAAAATTGAAATCCGATAATAACTAACTATTACGGATCCAATGGAACTGGTCTCGTTCAATTCTGAGACTGTTCGAAAATTGACTATTTTTACAGTCGATAATTAAATATTAAAATATTCCATTTTCACAGATTAACTCCAAATTCTATTTTAAAAGTTCTATAACCTTTCTATAACTCCAGTATGATTAAATAAAATTTTACAAATCATTTCCAGCACATTAAACCCATACTTCAATTATTTCTGGAATTTCAATCATTAAATTATCGATTTAATTGACCAAATTAAATCCAATATTCGAATAATAAATTATTCGACTTCTTAATTCCACATATTAATATTTAAAATAAATTAAATATTCAAATTTTAATTATCAAAAATTCTGGGTCGTTACAAGTTCCATTGGGTTCGGAATAGAGGTATAACATATAGAACACCAGATGGCATGCCACATTTGGAGTTCGCGATTTCAGGATATGTTATACGAGATATTTTGGATATAATATATATATATACTAGTATGAAGCCCGTGCCGATGGCACGTGACAAATCTTATGTTAGACATTACTTATGACGTATAATTAATATTAAGAGACACAAAGATGCATATAACATACAACTGATACTTAGAGATAAAGCGATAAGAAATTTTTTATTGCATTCAACACTTAGATGATGCTCTTAAGCTAAGCAAGCAGTAAATTTTGTTAAGTTTTTAAATAAACATGATAAATAAATATATTGCATTCCCGAGTTAATAGTGTTTAACTATGTATAAAGTAGGTTTGTATAATATTTGTAGTATCATTATGTCTAAAAATGAAAGTTAAATATTAATCATTTTGAAAGTAAATTTTGTTGCTATTTTATTTATTTATTTTTAAAATGTAAAGCAAAATACATTCTTAGTTTGTTTTTTTATAACTAATAAAACTTTATTAGTGAATAATTTGTTAATTAGCTTGAATGTTATTAATGCGCTTTGTCTTGCATGGAAAACACACATTTGTACATTTATCAGTTTTTGAACATTTAAGCAACTTCGAGCAAATTTAATAATAGGTAGCCTGTTTTTATCATCCCCTTCTATCAGTAAAGTAGAGACCATCTTCAATTCTTCCTTCTCATGTATACATTTTGCGCAAACATCTATTCATGTTTTAGTATGCATAACCTGACATGTATTTCCGCTCCTCACTTTTGTATCACTTTTACCACACTTGCCATTTTCTCATCCTTTTCTACTTCAGCGGTAGCATTTTCCTACCATCCAAAACATTGTTCACCCTACCATTTTCAATGACACTTGGCTCTCTTGCATACGATTTACATAAAAGTCTGTTCCATTTTCAAAAACCCAAGCCTGGCATGTATTTTGTTACTATTCCCTGATACCATCATTTTGCCTGCATGCTTACTCAATTTTTTATGTGTATTTACTAACAATGCATGATACATCACCATTCAAATGTACCAAAGCATGCATTTTGCTTGTGCACACCATTATCATAGCATCAATATACATCAACTCATTCAAATCAGCATGCCTTACTACCAAGTTATCATCGCCATTCTTTAAACCCATTAGAGTCAACATGACATTTTTCAACTCACCCTTTTATATAAAATCAATAGAAGCCCATGTATCTTCCCTGGCTTCACCACCACTTCACTGTCAACAACCTTAATCTTTTTAGTTTTATTCATAACACCATCGAGATCCAACAAACGCTCTGCCAATTCTTCATGAGCCTTATCTCCCAAACAGCCGCTGTTAATATTTAACAGCAATTTGTGCACATTATAAATGTTAGTGTGCATATCCATGTCATGAAAGAAAAGGGAAAAAATGAAGTATAAAAGAAATTCAGATTTCAATTTTTTTTGTCACTTGGTATGGAAGAAACATTGTGCATTATTTTTATTTTGGTCAAAATTTAAAATCAGAGCAGTTAATCAACTAATACTGATGATAATTTGATATAGCAGGCAAGCATTCAGTAACAACAGAGAGACAGAGGAAGGGGAGTACGGTATAAATTTCCGTACAAAGTGTTTTTTTAAGAAAAAAATCTATAAAAGCACTAAAGCAGTTTATATTGTTTATGAAATGTCTACTCCAAGGCAAGCAAAAACATTTCACATACGACAACCTTGTTTAAATATAGCATATTGAATTATTTTAGGTACAGATCCCTCATTGTAACATAACACAATTATGACAAATATGTAGCATGTAGTAGAAACGGTATAAAAAAATGTTCGAACATAGCATGTAAAAATGAAATAGAAATAATTCATCCAAACTCATTAGAGAACATAGTCAAATGATCTAAAATCATTTACATACAACAGACCAGTGTAAACAAACCATAAACAGAAGGCAAATGCAACCAAAATAACAAAGAAAAACATAATTAAAATAGGCTGGACGAAGAGGAAGAAAAACAACAATGAACATGGACCAGAAGAAACATTAGCAACTGAGTACTTGTAAGCAAAAAAAATATATTACCACTGCAACAACGAAATCATCATCTGAATCTTCAAGGATACAGAGCGGTGAAGGTTGTCCATGATTTCCAAGATTCTCGTTTTCCACACCAGCAAACGATTTTGCCATTAATAGTGGATCAACCACTACAACTGTAGCAATCTCCTTTAAATCCATTTGTACCGTCAACACAACTGCATCTTCTTCTTCTATTTGAACTATCTTATTTCTTCTTTATTTGATGGTACGTCATCTACTTCTACTTTCACTTCAATGGGAGTCAATAGTTTTGCCCTTCGATGCTTCTCTCCTCCGAGCCATTGTTTTCATCCATTTTGAAAATATGAAACGTGAGAGAAATAGAAAAAAAAAGCTGTACAAAAGTCAAAAATGATAGGAAAATATCTGCTTCATGTTGTAATACTTGATTGAATGCTGGAGGAAAACTAAAAAACAAAAGAATAGATAATTAGTAAGGTAGCTTAAGTATTGCTTCATGTATGCACAAAGTCAAACAGTTTGCGTGCAAATAGATAAAGTGAGTAATGGAGGAGATTTGGCTACAAAGAATAAGAGGATGGAAGAAATATACCTATGGTAAATGGAGAAGAAAGCATCACCCGAGAATTGAAATTTTTATTAGTGAATGGAGAAACGTATAAGTTAGAAGCAACTAACTGTAGCATAAATAAATGGGAAATGTTCATGGAGAAGCGGGGAAGTGGGCAAGTGGTTATTTTAGTGGGAAGTGGAAATACGTGGGAAGTAGGTGAAAATATGGTCTCGAACATGACCGAGTAACAGAGTTATATTAGAAAATAGCTGGAACATTTCTATCCATTTGATGTCTTTCAAGCTTTAAATCAGATGCGTTCTTTATCTTTTGTTTGTCTTCTGTTAACTTCTTCCATTAAGTCCGATCTATTTTGTTATATAGATATATACACATATAGATATAGATATATATATAAAGTTCAACCCCTACGATCTGTTGCAGCCGCACCCTAGCTCTCTACTCGCACCGACCACTTCCCGTTCTTGTTTAAAATCGCACCTCTTCCTCAACTTACAGAAGGAATAAAAAAAAGAAAAAAAAGGTATCAGGCTATCGAAATCGCGATCTTCATGAGCGCGTGAGGCGCTGGGAAGGCGGAGCGGTGAACCATTGTCGATTCAAGGGGATGAAGGCGTGTGTTGGCATGGTGGCTGGGTTCAAGGTTTGGGGATGCACGATCGCGCGTGCGTGAACTTGAGGGAGGCGAAGGGCGATCTAAGTCGCGTTCGACTGTGGGCTGGGTGAAATCGTGATTCTAGGAGGGACGAGGTCATGATTGTTTCAGGCTTCGAGCGTTCATGGCGACGTGGGTATGGCCGTTCGTTCGATGACCAAAGAGAGAGGCATGTGCGTGCATGGTCGTGAAGGGTATCAGCGCATTTGGGGAGGGAAGGAATTAGGCGATTGAGGAAGGTGATTAAGTTATTTAATTAACTTGTTTAATTATTTAAGTTTAAGATCCAAATCCTTATAAAAAATTGTAACTCGTTCGTTTTAGGTCCAAATATAACGTGACAAGTCGCGTTTCATTCGTTGCTGCGGAATCTACAATCTACAATTAATTTGGAATGGATTTGGGATAGCAGGAATTTTAAGTTAAATTGAACGTCACTCGATTTAATTTAAAATTGGATCGTTTGGCAAATTGAAAAATCAAGGTGAGTAAATCTCACTCATTTTGGATAATTGGTTTTATTTTAAATAGTTAAACTTATTTACTGGTTGATTGGATGAATTGATAATAATTTATCAGTTGGATGTTATATTATTTATAGTAGTATATATATATATTAGTAGTTGGGTATATTTCCTGCCGATTTGAGCGGATAAGACACTATGTGACCCGCATAATAGCAAATGACCATATATTATTGCGATATCCCATGTAACAACCCATAATTTTTGATAATTAAATTTATTTATTAAATAAGTTTTGGAACTTAATGTTGTGAAAAATTAAAAATTTAAGATTTATTAATGAGAAAAATAACTAGAATGTAATTTAATAATGTTATTTAATGTAATCCATAACTATTTCAATGTAATTTCAATTGATTCAAATGATTGTAAAGTTTAGTTTGGAAATTGCAAATAAGGAAATAAACCAAATGTTGTAATAAAAAGAGAAATTATACGTAATTAATTGGAATTGTATAATATAGAATGATTAATCGGTATGTGAATTTATTTGCTTGGTTTGTAAACAATAAACATAGAAACGTGTTTGAAATTGTAAGTTGTAACAATTGTTTAATTATCATTTCACTATTTAATCCGTTGAAATTAAATTGGAAATCTATTGCAATTAATCTAATTAAATATTGTAGTTAATATGAATTAAGATGATAACTGTAGAATATTGAGGTAATAAGTGGTAAACCAATGTTAATTATATCCATAAAGTAATAATGGATTGAATAATAAGATGAAAAATCAAATAAATGAATTTCTTGGAATTTAAATTATAAAATGAATTTATTATAATTAAAATTGAACACTGTAATTAGTGCAATATTTAATAATACAGGAAATTATTGTCAAGGACAAAATTTCTCAGCATTTTAGCCTCAAGGACAGACTTCCAGTATTTTAACCTGAAGGACAACTTTCTTTAGGTATCAGTTTCTAGTTATTGATAGCAGTTTTAGGTATCGGTTTGTAGTTATCGGTAGCAGTTTTTACGTATCAGTTTTTAGTTTGGTAGCAGTTTTGGAAGAATGTTTGTCCTTATGAATAATTTTAGAAGAATGTTTGTCCTTATGAATAATTTTTAGGAGAATGTTTGTCCTTGTGGTTAAAATATTGAGGTCGTGTCCTTGAGGCTAAAAATATACAAATTTTTTTCCTTTAAATTAATTCTCCCTATTTAATATTGAATTTGACATGGGAAATTTGTTTTAAAAAGATTATTAATTTCTATGTAATTAGAAATAATGAAAATTGTTAGTTATAAAATTTGAATTTAAAAGTGATTTAATTAACTTAATAATAATTTATTTAATTAGCGTGAAAACAGACATTTTGGCCACTATCTCGATTTCGACGAAACCAGTTTCATTGGATCTGTAACGGTGAATTATTGTAAGATTTCAGGTTGCGTAGCGATCAGACTTGTTATTTGATCGTGTGGGCTCGAAACGCGTAGAAATCAATTTATTGAATACAATTTAAAATAAGCTGATTTTAAAGCTAACTTCTTCATACAGTGGAATTAGGACTTGAAACATGTTCCATTGAGTTTAAAAATATCAAAAACATATATTTTGATATATGTCATGATCCATATTTGTTTCGGAAACGGAACGGGCTTTTCTGGTCGTTATTGTCGTTTCAAACAAATTCAGTATGTTCATTCTTTCTTATCGGGCCTTGTCTATATAAATAGATTTTTCTAACCCTAGTAGTCTTTCCATTTCTTATTCCTGTACATACAAATCTGTCTGTCTATTCTTATCTCCTCTCTCCAATGGTAGAAACCAAATTCCAATTAGAAACCCCAATTCAATTTCAAATTCAAATCGAAAATCAAACTCCTCAAAACTATGTCATATTATATATCATTGGAAAGCTCTCGACGAGCGTAATCCACTGCAGCATTTTGTTTTTCAATTGGATGCATCATTTGACCAAAAATCGAGGATGAACCTCGATTGTTGAAGTTAGGTTTTCACAATCCAACAATGGATCTTCATCCGTTTGACGAGCAGGAAGCGGCGTTGGGAAGAGGGACTCGAGCAGGTCTCAGGGGTGGTATTCGTTTTGTCGAAGAGGGCCAAAATTCGGCAAAAATGGCTAACCGAAGGCGGCGAGTTCGCCTGAGGTGACCGGAAGGGTCGCGCGACCCTGAGGTTGAGCGGCTCGAGATGGGTAACGCCATGGCGTTCTCAGATCGTGATGTAATCGAGCATAGTGGCGGCGACAATTCAATGAATGGCGGCGGATTCATGGTGCTTCGTGAACGAGACAGTGTTGAATAGTAGTAGGGATTCATGTGAGGTGATGACGTGTCTGTTTGTTTATTATTATTTACTTTAATTAAAAAAATTAAAATTCAATGTTCTAATATCGATATCTTTTGCATACAAGCTCGGATTCACGCGCGGTTTTCTCTGTGGCGATCGCATCGAAATTCTGGACAGTGTGGAACTAGTTTGGTCGAGTTCTAAGACTGTTGAAATTTGGGCCTTCGTTTGGATTTTAAATCAGTGAAAATTCAAAGGTGAGTGTTTTAACCCACTCACAACTACTAGATTGTCTTATGTTAGTTAAATTAAATTTATATTGTGATTAGAAGTTGATTGATTGTTGTTTGATATTTTTAAATTTTCCTTCCAGTTAAATCTAACTTTTATTGAATTTAATCACCGTTTAATTTAATATTGAAGTTTAAATTGCCTGTTAAAGACCTGTAAATGATTTTCAGTTAATTGTTGTTGTTTATGGGTTGATTTGAATGATGATTGTGATGGTTGTTTAATTGTTGATATTGGATGACTGGATGTTATGTTATTTCATATATATTGATATCACACTACAAGTTCCCTTAGTTTATTGTTTGAAAAATCCCTATGGGTTGAAATGATACATACCCGAATGATCAAATAGCTTAGGGAGAAATCGTTATGAGTTGTAATGATAAACTCGAGCGATTTCATGGATTTGAAGTTAAATTCAGGATTGCTGGTTGAAATGATATATACCCGTAAATTTAAATTTATTGCGGGTTGAAATTATATATATCCGTATCACTTGACCATAGGGTAGAAAATTATATACGGACAACGGATTGGTTAAATTAAATGATTTTAAAATTTTAAATTTTTGAATTCAGTTAAATCATATTTTGAAATAAAATTGGATTTATATAAACTAAATTATTTTCAAAAATCCAAGCTTTAATGTTGAAATTGGAATTGGTTTAAAGGAATTGTTTAAAGAAATTTAATTGAGTATTTCAAAGTTGAATTGTGAAATATAAATGAAATGTATCGAAATTGAATTATTGAAATGTTTGAATATTTAAACTTTGAAATCTATGAATTTGAAGTGCTTTAAGATTGTAGTTAAAACATGAATTTGAAATCGATATAAATTGAAATGATTTTTGGGAATTTTATTGAAAGAAAATTTTGTTTTGTTGAAATCTAGATACGATTTAGATTTGTTAAATGGAAGAAATAGTTTAATTTGATGTTAATTTCAAATTAATTATTTTAATGTAAACTGTTTAAAGATATATTATTTTAAATTCAGATTTATTTAGATTTTCAAACTATTTACTATATAAACCATTTCCAATAATCAAACTATTTTATATTAAACTATTAAAACTGTATTAAATCTAATTTTAAACTATTTTAACCTATTTTAAACTATTTAACTATTTTAATCTATATTTGAACTAATTTAATCTATTTTAAACTATTTAAACTATTTTAAACCATTTTAAACCATTTTAACCATTTAAAACTATTTTACTCTATTTTAAACTATTTTAACCCATTTAAACTATTTTAACTATTTAAAACTATTTTACTCTATTTTTAACTATTTTAACCCATTTAAACTATTTTAAAGTATTCTAACTATTTTAAAACTTTTTTTTAACTATTTAAACTATTTATGACTATCTAAACTATTTTAAAAAGAATTAAAACTGTGTAAAGCTGAATTGTTTATATTTAAATCCTGGATTTGAAATGAATATGGTTAAATGATGTTATAAACTGAGTTGGGATTTGAAATGATATTTTCTAGTGAAATGACATATTTGAGTAAATATGATGATTTTGAAATGAGATATTAACCTATTTGTGAATGTGATTCGAAAGTGATTTCGAAAATGATATGGGTTTGAGAATGTGATATTTTGATAACAATTATGAGTCGGTTTTGGAAATGTAAATGAACCATCCGGTGTGAAATAAGCGTTTGGTTGTTAAAGAGACCGGGATCGGATATTGTCATACTCTCTTCCAATACCGAAAACCACTTTAACAACTGTGTACGTAGTGGAGAATCCAGAATGAAGTAGGATGGTTTGGCGAACGATTTTGTATGAGGTATTAAGGTAGCCCTGACTCCCACGAGTCAGCTTGATGTGACTAAAACAGGAGCCATGCTGGGCCAAGTAAGGTCGCAGCTCCAATCGGACATGCTTCTTCGATACCATATTATGACTTTGTGATTGATTTGGTGGCCACCCTTTGATTTGATTATGGGAGTGTGTTTCGAGGTGGGCGGTGGTAGCTGCTATGCATTACCACCAGCCCGGATCCGCAAAACGATAGTATCCTACCCTGGGCATTGCCTCACGTGCCTTGTCACATGCCTTATTGCACCCATTACGAGTTTGGTTTGTACTGTACCTATGGAGTGCTCCCTGAGTATCCCATCAGTTTGGTGGGGCATACAGTATCTGTATAGACTACGGGAATATATAAAAATGTGTTAAAGGGGATATGGGTAATGCCTTAACGCTGTTTTAATAATTTACTTTACTGTAGACACTATTATAATAGCCTATTGTACTATGTATGTAGATAGTTTAATGGATCCTTTGGAGATGGAAATCCCGAACATCTCTTAAGTTATTGCACACACATTGGACACTAGATAAGAGATGTGAAATCCCGTAAACATCTTCGACGCCGTTACACTCATATTTATTTACTGTTGATTTAACTTACATAAGATCTTTTAGTTATAATTCGAGTGTTTTGCCTTTTCATTACGCTCGGGTCAGTCTATGCTTTTCAGTGTATTGAAGACCTTATTTCTGGAGGATGAAGACGAAGATTTAGTACTATTATTATTTATTATATTTAGCCCTCTGCATCATGTTGTTCCGCTGCATTATTTATTTGTTCTTGTTGTATGTAACTCTGATCTGTATAATAAAAGTGTAATCAAATGTTATTTGTAAAACAGCTTCATGAACTATTATTTGATTATTATATTTTTTCATTCTGTTGTGAGATTCTATGTTTGTATTATTTCTTCCTCTTCTTTTTCTTATTTACCCCATAATAATCCTCCCTTTTGAATGGTTTGAGTCTGACATGTGTGGTTTATTGTCGATTTAAACCGTCCAAAATGGTGGGTCGTTACATCCCACCTCGAAGCGGGATTTTTTTTTTTTTTGTTATATAACATTTGTGGTTGTAGGAAAACAGGTTGGAGGGATCCAACTGGATTCTTCAAGATTGTTGTTTTTAATCTCATATATAGTGATATATGACGTGTGTGGTTAATCTGTTATAGATTATGTTATGATTTGATTTATAGGATGCTATAGTAGCACTGGCCTTATTTTGGTATTTTAAATACCATAAAGAATATTTTCGAATTTTAAAAAGGAATTCAAAAGGCGATTTGTAGAAATAAAAATATTTATATTGATTTGGAATATTCGATAAGTAATGAATGTAAATTAAAAAAAGATTTGATTTGAAATTCACTAAACTATTTTGCAAAGTGATTTCAAATAAATATTTTTAAAATAAATTTATACAAGGAATTTGAAACAATAGATTTTAATGATATTTCTAAAATTTTAAATGGAAGATGAAATCGAGTTTTTGAATGAATTTGGAATATAAGTGGTTTTATTAGAAATAAATTTCTAAATGGATTTTAAAATAGAAATCGATTATAAACGGATTTTGTGATATGATCTGTTATTAACAGAGAAAACCAGAATGTGTTCATGAATCCATGAATGATATTTTTAAACAGAGTATAATGATTATAAATTGATGAAATACAGAAAAAAAGAAATTTAATAGATATTTGGAAGGAATTTGGCAATTAAATAAGGTTTGAAAAGAATAGAGTTAGAAAGAGGATTTTATAAATGAGAATGTTTTATAATTAAGGAGAAAAACCTGGGAGAACTTTATAAATTCATAACCATTGTTATAAATAAGTGAAAATGATTATCGGTCGATAACTTGGAAAGATAAATCCACAATGTGGATTTCAAATGAAATATGAGAATCAGTTTAGAAAGGAATATTAGATTTTATTATGGAAAACGAGGGAATGGTTATGAAATTGAAATCGTGAACCGATGTGTATGAATCGGGGATGTTTTATAATTTGGAGATGGTAATATTGAAATTTGAAAAATGGATTTTTAGTATCGGGAAGTAAGGTTTGGCTTCCAAATGGAATTATTTATTAAATAGTGTCGTTTGAAACTGTCACTAGTATTTACAATATTTTGGAAAGGTTAACTATTCAAATAATTAAATTTATTATTAATAAACTTGGAAAGTCAATTTATATTATTTAAAATGGATTAGAAATCAGTTTCCATTTGTTTATTTGAAAAACGTTTTGATATTTTAAATAATAACTTAAAGCGTTCTGGAAAATAATTTTTCTTCTTTAAAAATACTTATTACTATATATATATGGAGTTAAAAATAAGTGATTGTAATTTATTTATAAATACCCTCGAGATTTATAAACGGGGTTTTAATTAATGATTGTGATTTTATAAGAGAAAATCTAATAATGGAATTCTGGGAACTTAAGGACATTCCAAAGTGTTTAATACAGAAACTTCGAAAATGAATTAGAATTCATAAAAGAAGTTAGAAATGGGTAGTTAGAATTATAAAAAAGTATAATCGATTTTGGAAATTTTAAAGGAAATTAATTAATGAATTCCAGAAACTTATAGAATCCATTATAAATGAGTTAGGGAATTTACAAATAAATTGTAAAGGATTTTGAGAAGTATGAAATAAATGAAATGATTTTGGGAAAATATACTTATGAATATTTCCTAAGTATTGGACTGGAGGGATTTGAAATATTATAACTACGAGTTTATTATTATAGATGTATTTTTCAAAGTGTTGAATTTGTAAAAGGAATTGGGAAAAATATTTCTAAGTACTGATATGGTTTAAAAATATCCTTTTATGGATAAGTATTTGAAATTGTTTTCAAATTTGGAAGGTTGGAAGAGAGTTGAATATATATCTTCGTAAGGATATATTGAAATGAATGTTTTTGAAAAGTTTATAAAATTGGGCCTAGTGACTTCTTATGGATGTTATTTGATAGTTAAATAACCGACTATCAAATTTTGCCAAACCCGTTAATCGTTTCGAAGAGACCTGGTTCAGATTTAACTATCCGAAAACCACTTCGATCTGATTTTTGCATTACAAATTGTGGTATCGTGAAGATAAATGAAGACGGAGTTCTTGGAGATTCGGTTTGTCCAGACCCAGGACAACTTGTATGGATGAATTTTATCATTGCATTGTCGCCTAAAAGGTAGTGTTAGCATTCCAAGTATGAATGCTATTCTTAAGGTTATATGTAGCCTCAAGCCTCATCAACCGAGAATGACTAAAACAGGGCAGATGCAGCAAGGCTATTTGAGTCGCTCCGATTAGGGTATGATCATCACTCATCTAGGGTGAACATTTATCATCACCACTATCTATCATTTGTCGTGTTTCGGGGGCCCATTAGTGGTGATCATATTCAGTACTATCTAGTAAGGAGTAGGCCGGTCTTGGTTTGGAAGGGATTGATAGGTTCGATCTCGGTACATTTTTCTAAAAGTGTACTGTGGTGGGTGGTACCCCAGTAGCCCTATCATTGTCTGGAATCCCATATCCACTATGAGCCTGTACGGTTTTAGATGTGCCCAACTATGTTGAAATGTGAGATGAAAGCATTTCAACTATTTTATAGTTTATTTTCTATAGGCACTACTATAATATCAGATGACTTTGATATAAAATATTTTGGTTATCGTAAGGTAAAAACCCATTGTATTTATGTGTGGCGTGGTCTTACGAGATACCTTTGTTTCAAAGGGTTTCTGAGAATATTTAAAATTGAAATTGAGTGTGTTTTCTCACGCTGGTTTTCCAGACTGACTTGGGTGTTATTTTATTATAATGCTCGGGTCAGACCGAGTATTACAGATTCAGGTTAGGATGTTATGGAGCACAGGAGACATGCTGGAGGATTCTCAGGCGTATTCCACGTACTTGATTATATTCCGTTGTGTGTGTAGGTTTTATATTCAGCACTTATGAGGACTATTTATTATAACTGTCCAGATTTATTTGTTGATTGTTGTACTCTGATGAAGGTATATATAATAACAATCATAGTTCCTTTTGTATTAAGATATGTTGTTATCTATTATATATTGTTCCGCTGCGGTTGTGAGATTCTATGTTATTGTTTCTGTGTTCTCCTATCCCTTTTTCTTCTTCACCCCTAGTTATTCACCCTTTCGTACAATTTGGGTTAGACAAGTGTTGTTTATTGTCAACTCAAAGGATATGGAACGATGGGTCACTACATTTTGTATTTGAGCGAGGTTGAGTGAATACCTTGGCTTTGGTGGGGATTACTAATTAGAGATAGGGTCAATAGTACCCTAGAATTAGTTTGAGTGTATTATAGATATGAGCATGTATTTGTTAGTGAATATAAGTTGTTTTGTATTGTGTTGACTTATCGGTTGAGTGTTTATGAATTCTATTCGGTACGGTCTGGACAACTGTATCGTTGGGGGTTTCTAAACTCTGAACAAGTTAAATCGACACAGTATTGTTTTAAAGAGGGAAAATGAAATAATTTTACCCAAATTATATTTTAATATAAAAGAAATAATTTTTTGAAATTATTGTAGTATATTGATGTGTTTGGATGTTATTATTATAATCAAAACAAGATTATAAATTGAAATGGTCATATATAACCAAATTAAAAGGTATAAGTATGAATTATACAAATGAATTAAAACTAAAATTTGATTCAAACCAGAATTTGGAAATTTAAATCTCAGAAATTTCGGAAATGTTTTCCAAGTGTTTTGAAACAAGTAATCGTAATATTATTATGGAAATGTATTTAAATAGAAAATGTTTTTATATGGATTTTGAAAGTGAGAGCACTGAACTCACAATAGTCGCTGGAAAATAATTTGGTGATGACGGCTGCATCATCAGTCTTCATTTTCGAGTTTCTATGTGACAGATTGCTACCGTAGTAATTTGATATGAGGATTTTTGTTTGGAAATAAAGGTTGCTATGGGAATTCCGAAGGGAATTTGTTTTGGATAAAAGCAAGTTTGGTTTAAATTTAAAAAGTGTGATTTGTTATATATATATATATATATATATATGATTTCAAAATGATTTAAAATAAATCTGGATGGTTGAATTCTGGGATATTCATTTGAAGGTTTTATAAAACCGGAAAAAAAAGGTTTTGAACTTATAAGTTGGTAATGATGTGAATAGAAAGGAAAATGTGAATTTCAAAATGAAATTAAAAGTTTACTTATGCAAGTTAAATAATTTGAATTAGTAAAAGTGGACCGAATGAATTGAGGTTTAACTTAAGCTAAGTTAAGTAAAATTGGATTGGATTTGAAACAATATCAAATTGAATTGGATATAAAGTTTAAATTGTAAAGTGACTATATAACTATAAGTTAAAATTTTTGAATGGAATAAAATTTAAGTGAAAAATTATGGAGTTGTGAATAAATAAGTTTGAATAGCTTACAAAATTGGAGTTAATGGAATAAATATATACTTAGGCTATAAATTGATGTATAATCTTGAGTTAAAATTTTTAAATGTGAATATAGTCGAGTAAGCATCGACGAAATGGAATTTGATTGGAAATTTAACCTTGCAAAGAAGATTTAACTTAAAATGAGTTAATTGCAATGGAACTCAAGTCAAACCAAATAAGCTGGATTTTTATTTTAGAAAAAGGAACTTAACTCGGTTGAGTAAAATGGATTATGGATTGAATTTGAAAGTGGAACTTGAGTTATAAATGGAATCCGACTTAAATGTAAGCGAATTAGGTATATTTTGAAATGTTGTCGAATTAAATAGAGGTGGATTGAAATGGTGATGACTTAAGTTATAAATGAATTCAATTTAAGTATAAATTGAATATGGTTGGGAATATTGTTGATAAGAATGGAATCCAACTTAAGTAACTAATTTATGAAATGTTTCATTAATAAATTGGCATGGATTGGTTTGTTGAATATAATATTGAGAAAACAAGATTTTGTGAATAAATAGAATGTGGATTAATAAAAAGTAGATAAATTGTAATTGGAATCAATTTAAAATAGCTATAAACTGGAATGGTTATTTTATTAAATGAATATCACCGAATTTGCATGGAATTTTTTTTATCATTTGACGTAAACGGAAGTAAACAAAATTTTGTGAACCAATGGAAAGTTATATAAATTGATTTAGAAGCAATTTGGAGTGGATATGAATATGTTGAGTGCAAATATGAATTGATGCTAGTAAATTAGTTTGTGAATTATTCGAATTAAATGAAATGGTATATAAATCAATTGAAAGTAAATAATCGAATGAAAGATTATGACTTGAATTCAAGTGAGTTGTATGCGAACAAATTATAATTTGAATAAATGATTTATGGATCAAATTGGAAGTAAATAATTTGATGTTAGAACCTTGTATTTGCATGTTCATTCTAATATACATGTCGTAACGTGTTTTGTTTATAAAATGATTATTAAATTTCATATTTTTGGGACTTACGTGTTTAAATTGAGTAAGTACAGGTACAAGAAGACCATTTGGCTATATTCTGGTTGCGCGATTACATATAAATTTAGCGAGCTCGCTTAATAATGCTAAAATAAGTGTAACGACCCGCATTTTTGACCGTTCAAGTCGACAAAACATACACAGATGCCGACTCAAACAATTTAAAATACAGATAGTTATTGGGGTTAAATAAGAAAAGAAAGGAAAGAACAGAAACAAACTCAGAATCTCGCAGCGGAAGGAACAAGATATAATAATAAAATAACAGTTCATGAAGCTGTTAAATAAATAAATTTGATTATTATTATACATCATAAATCAGAGTTACGTACATATCAGAGATAATACAACAATGCAGCGGAAAAATAATACAGTAGTAGAATACAAATGATGTAATACCAAACTCCGTCTTCATCCTCCAGAACAGATCTTCAACCTTATCTGAAATGCTCAGGCTGACCCGAGCGTATTGAAAAGACAAAACACTCGAGTCAGGACTAAAATATCTCATGTAAGTTAAATCGAATAAGTAAATATGGGTGTGACGGCGTCGGAGATGTTTACGGGTTTTAGACACCTCCTATCCAGTGTTTAACGTGCGTGCATTAACTTAAGAGATGTTAGGGATTTCCATCTCCTAAGGATCCGTTAAACTATCTACTATATAATAGAATACGCTATATACAATAATGTCTATCATAAAGTAAAATATCAAACTAGCGTTAAGCATGGCCCATTCCACCCTTAACACATTTTTATTCCCAAGAGCATATACAAGACCGTAGTTTCCCCAAAACCGGAAGTCACCAGAGGGCAATCCATATACTAAAGGTACAAACCAAAATCGTAGTGGTCGCGAATAGGATAATCAGTATGAAAAGGTACATGAGGCAATACCAACTAGGATACTAGTAGTTGCGTGATCCGGACTGATGTTGGGCATAGCAGCTACTACCCCAACACCGCGAAACAACACTCCCATAATCGAGGGGTGCACCCAAATCGAATCACAAAAGTAATAGACATGGTAACGAAGGAGTGTGTCCGCTAGAGATGGCGATCCTCAATGGCCCGGCGCGGCTCCTGTTTTAGTCATGTCAGGGGTCATCCAAAATCGTTCTCTTTCTTCAAATCAACACGTTCACCAAAACCATCCACTTGGTTCTGGATCAACACTCCGCGTATACTAGTTATTAAAGTGGTTTTCGGTATCGACAGAGAGTATGTCCATATCCGATCCCGGTCTCTTTAATAACTACGTATTATTACACCGATGGCTCTTTTACATTTCAAATCGATTCATAATTGATATCAAAATATCATATTCGCTTCAAAATCAAATCCATTTCAAAATCATCATATCTACTCAAAATATACGATTTCATTTCAACATCATTTTCGCCTCAATATCTCATTTCAATTTCAAAATCGTCATATCTACTCAAAATATACGATTTCATTTCAAAAATCATTTTCGCCTCAATTATCTCATTTCAATTTCAAAATCGTTTTTCGCCTCAAAATCTCATTTCGATTTCAAAATCATTTTTCGCCTCAATATCTCATTTCGATTTCAAAATCATTTTTCGCCTCAATATCTCATTTCGATTTCAAAATCATTTTTCGCCTCAAATTCCACCAAACGATTCACATAAACTCGAATTCCAAAATTTAAAATTTAATCAAATCTCAAATCATCAATTTCAACTCGATTCAGCTTCTCAATAAACACTACGCCATAGATTGCATACTGCAACACCCAAGAAGTGATGTAGTAAGTGCCAAAAAATGTTGCTGTAGGCTAAAAAAGGTCAAAGGCAACACTTTCTCGGTGATGCATTTTGTCGCGTTGCCGCAGACCTCAAAGGCAACATTTTGACTATCTAAGGCAACATAAGAAATATTGTTGCAATAGAACCCTATTTGGGTCTATAGCAACATCCATAGGTGTCTGTACCAACATTCCAAAATGTTGCTATAGATATTAACTTTCTGAATTTGTGGGGCCCACAATGTAGAGCATATTTGATTTTTCAATAGAAATAAATATTTATTTAATAAAATGCTATTGCACAGAATTTAATATTCAAACGGTAATTTATTTAAATAAATATTTTATTTCAACATTTAAAATAGTACAAATTCCTGACTCCGCTATTTTACAATTCAATGATAAATAACACTGATATTCACATATACAGATATTCCTCACTACATCTTTTATTACAAATTTTGAATGGTACAAATTCTGACTCTCACTATAACTGTACAATTTCTGAATACATCACAATTCGATTTTACAGTAACAACCTCACTACATCACTCAATCACTCATCTGCATTGTCCAGCTTCAGTGTTCGTCTTGTCTCTTGTGTACCTGTATAATTGACAATATATAGCAGTAATCTGAACAGAAACAAATTTAATTTGCAAAAATATAAAATTTGTTTTTAAAGCTGTCTCAGATATATGGGTTAAACGTCATCATCTTTGATTGTGTAGTATCTGTGCATATCAGTATTCATATCAGGGACAGGGAATTACGAGTGGCTGCAGTACACACGTATGCACGTGTGCACTGCCTCGCCAACTCGAGTGCACAAGGTCAAATCAAAATTAGATTCAACACAAGTGCCAATAGAATCGATCAAAATTCAAAGTGTAACTGCAACAAAAGCCACCAAGTAAGCAAGCATGGATCAGAATACCAAATGAACAACAAGGAAATCAAGCAGGCAGTTCACAATGCTAAATGACCACAGAATATACATGATGCCACCAGACCAGGTCACAACAGTATGGAAGGCAAAAATATAGAAACAACCACAAAGCATGAATGCAGTGACAAAGTGATACAAGAACCAGGTGACTACAAGAACCAATGATCAAGGCAGTAGACAAAGAAAAATGATCAAGCTACAATATACAGAACTACAAGTAGATGCAAGCTAACTGGGATATGAATAACTACAGCATGCAGTGGCAACAAGCATTTTGGAAATAACCAGTGTCATCATCTATATGGAAGCAAGGCTACAAGATATGATAGTGAAGACTCAACAAATATCACAGACTACAAGTGAACACATGAACACAGCAGTGCAACAATATCAACAAACTGCTTCACAGTACAACTGAATGGAATGTGATAAAACAATGTAGTACAGGTCAGTGAAAATGGTTAGAGCATACATCTACATACAGTTACGCCAACACAGCAACAATGAAGTACAACAACTACAAGACCGAACTCAAAACAACAATACAAACATTATCACAATAGGTAAATCAACCAAACAAGGTCATAGTGAAAAGATAACAAATGCAATGATCAGATACACATGCTAAAGTGAAGCACAACAGTGAAGTGATAATGTAGCAATATCAAAATTCAAGTTGGAAATACTTAGATTAACAGTGATCAAGACGCGGCCAGGATGTCACAAAACAAGTATGCAGAGTAGTCAGAAGTCAGGTGATCAGAGAAGTCACAGTGAAGTCAACGAGAAGAAAAATATCAAAGCCGTATGTTTTTTTGAAAATGTTAGATTTAAAAATTAGGAAAGATTCGACTTTTCAAACAGAGGAACGCACGTTCAAAATTGAAGCCGTGTGCATAAAGAATTTCCAAAAATATCAAAGATTAAAACAGGAAAGTTTCAACAACGTGAAGAACACGTAAATCAAATCAGACGCTTATATAAAGGATCCAAAATCATCATTGACGAGGTGTGGTGAAAATCAGAGAAAACCCAATCATCACCGACAACAATAAAGCAAAAGTATTCAAGTTCAAATCGAGAGAACAACAGAGAAATACATACCGAACCCAACTGTCGAGATCGGAAGCAATTTCTCACAGAAGCAAAAGCAAGGTCGAAGACCTAATTTCATAAGCAACGAAAAGAAGAAGCCGTAGCTTCAATTCCAGACTAAACGAAGACGTCAAGCCAGAAGGCCCTAATTTTCGCGTGCCCTAATTTTCACAAAGAGGAACGAGAAAGAAAAATCGCGTGCCCTAATTTTCACACAGAGAGGAACGAGAAAGAAAAGTAAAGCGGGAAATGGAAATTGTTAAGTTGTGGATTGATGGTGTGGATTAATGGTCGAGATTTTGTTTTAAATGATGGTGTGGATCGCTGAGGTGTAAAATTTTGTTAATTTTTTTAATTTGAATATATTTATAGCTACTGCAACATTTTGTTGATATCAATGCTAACACATTGTAGTGAATGTTGCAATAGACAAAAATCAGCATAGCTATCGTTACATTGTAGCTAGCAACACCTTGTAATTTCGTTGCAATAGGCCATCTATGGCGTAGTGAAACCATTTCAAATTATCAATTTCAAATACATATTTGAACCACAAATAATCAATTTCACTTTCAATATATTTCGAAACTTTAAATATTTCACATTTCAAAATAGCTCATATATTTATATAAGAATATAAGATTCGCTTTAAAACCATTTCGTATTCAAATTAGAATATACTTCAAATTAAACATCCGTATTAAGTAGTTTACTTAATTTCTGGAACAATTCCAATTCAATAAACTTAGATTAACATTCGGATTTCAAGAATTCATTTAAGTATTACATTCCAAATCGATTTCAGTTCAAATCATATTCAAATCAATTTTATCTTCAAATTTAATTCAATAGTTTCAATTTAGTCCAATTCACAAATTTCTTTGAATTTCAATTAAATTCCAAATTAATTAAATCTCAATTTCAAATCAATTTTCAATTCCAAACTCAACTTGAAATATCATTTCATATAAATTTTCTTTGAAATATTCAAGTTCGATTAAAAGTCCAATCTTTTAAAACAAATCAACTTTCGAAAATTTACGCCGTATTTCGATTTTTCTTTCTTAAAAATCTAAACTTCGAGTAATTAAACAATTTCATTTACCAAGTTTAAATTCCAACATCTCGAGCTTCAATTCAAAATAATTCAATTTCCATAAATTGGATTTTATTCTTAAAATCAATTCATTTAAATAATTTCAAAACAACTTTTAAAATCATTTAATTTAACCAACCCGGTGTCCGTATATAATTTTCTAATCTATGGCCCAGTGGATAATTATTTCAATTTTAATTTCAAGGATGGATATATCATTTCAATCCAAATAGATGTCATAGGTATATCATTTCAACCTATTTCTTAATTTATTCGAAATGATTCAGTTTACAGCTTATATGCAATAAACAATATACATGATGATAGCATGATATATCGAAATAAATAAACAACCAATATCGACTAATAGCATCCATCACAACCAATCAACCATAAAGCCAATAACATTCACAACAACTTCATAATTATCAATATCAGGTAATTTGATCGCAATTAAATTTTAACTTCAATTTGACTGTCAATTTAATTTTCAACGGTGAATTCAAATGACAATCTATATGACAATTAAATTTTTATCAAACAACGACAAATAAATCCATATCACTTCATAATGTCAAATTTAACTACCATAAAGATATTCAGTACGTTGTGAGCATTATAAAACACTCACCTTGAGTTTCGATTTTTAAATCAAATCGAACAACGTTCGATTTAACGTAAAATTTTAACGAGCTCCAAATGTCTTCGGATCTAAACTGCAGCGTAGCTCTCGTCGCTGCGATTCCAACGCCACCTGTTTCGCCCGAAACGGACCTCGTATGCAAAAGCTACGCTTAAATTAATATAACGATATAATTTAAACATGATTAGCAATATAATAAAATTGATTAATCGTTTAACCTTCTTCTTCACGCGCAGCACACCCGAGACCCACTTCACGCCGTTCACCTTCATCCACGCGCGTGGCAAACGACGACCGGACGTTGATCAGGGGATGCCATCGCGTGCGCCTCTCCTTGCTCCACCTACGCGCCAAGTTTCACCACCCCATTCGCCACCGTTTGCATGCAAACCAAGAAAAACCGTACACGCTTCCAAGTCAGATCTGGGCGAATCCGTGACGTAAAAGCATAGATCAACCGTATGGATTTGAAGAGCTCGCCGAGATCTACAACTTCGCTTTTGGAATTTTTTGATTTGGTTGAACGGATTGAGAGATATTGAGGAAAGAAGTTCGAACGATTCTGGCCATTGAATAGGTGGCCATGGGATAGAATTAGGGTTTCTGGATTAAAATGACAGTAAAACTGTCTTGGTTTGTGTGTGTATTTTTATAGGTAGGTCCAAAGTCGTCTGAACTCCAATCGAGACGTGCCGCCAGGCGTTTATAAGGTTTTACCCCCGTTCCGGACGCAATGGAATTAGTCCCAAGGCCTAATTCAATCGTATGTGGAAGATAGCTTTTTGAAGTCGATTATTTTAATTAATGACGTTAAATTTCTACGCGTTTCAAGCTCGCACGACCAAACGACAATTCCGATTACTACGAAAATTGAAACCTTACAAAAATTCACTGTTACGAATCCGATGAAACTGGTTTCGTCGAAATCCGAGACAGTTGTAAAAATGGCTATTTCTACAGTCTAATTTCAATATAAAATTCCCAATTTTAAATTATTAACTTTTAAATCAAATTTCAATTGTTCACAAATTTCATTTTTAATTTCACAGTAATTAACAATCTTTTACAATGCGGTTTTCCATTATAAATCCAGTATAAAAGATTACATTAGATTCAGCGTTCAATTATATTGTAATTCAAATTCAAGTTATTTAATTCCAATTGAATTCTTTTATTTCGATTTACACTTTCATTATTGAATCAACCATTTACTTATACATTATTATCAATAGTTTATAATTCCTTTACTTTCATTTTCTTCAGCTATCATCTTATTTAAATTCACAGTAATATTAAATTACATTCATTTACGTTGATTTTCATATTCTAACTTCAATATTAAATGTACATTTTATTTATTTCGTTGTTTACAATCAAATTCGATTCAATTCAATTACTTGTTACATTCAAATTTAAATCTTTATTTACGTTCAATTACAAGTTAACATCTTTATCAAATTACAGTTTCAGTTATTATCTGATTTCAATCAACTGTAATATTAAGTTACATTTATTTATATTAGTTTCAATAACATAAACTTCCACTATTAAATCTACCATTTTATTTATTCTTTGTTTACAATCATAACCAATTTGGTTTACAATCAAATTCAATTCATTATTTACATTCAATACAAGTTAACATCCGTATTTAATTTACAAATAAGTTATTTCAGAATTCAGTTTTGTATTTTAACTTGTAATTCACATTTAACAATACAAAATTTTATTTCCTTCGGATTTTTATCCAAATTTTTTATTTTAGTTCGTATTTTTGAAGTGTTAAAAATACGGGTCGTTACATTCTCCTCCACTTAAAACTTTTCGTCCTCGAAAAGGAACGGAGAATGGGAAACTATCATTTAGATATAATTCATTCAAAATATACGACTTATTTGCAAAATTTAGTTATAGGATTTTTAAAATCTCAAAATTTTCTAACTCCCGGATTTTTGAAAAATTTCGGCAGCACCTCCTTTGCGCGGCTAGGACCGAAAAATTTCACAGTGGTAATAATTGCATGATATACATCTCATTACAAGAATGAGGCATCCCAAAACATGGGGAACACAATAATATACCACAACATAAACCGTAATCCGAGAACGTACCTTTTATTAAGCGTTTATTAGCATTTTAACTTACATTTTGCATTTAGCGCAGAAGCGAGCTCCACAAGCGAAGCTGATGCAGTGCAGAAAGTTAAAGGTCTAGGTCGCTCACGACCTAAGGAGTGTGTAGGTCGCTCACGACCTAAGGAGTTAGTGGGGGGAGCAAGTGATGCTGAGAAAAGTGGTTACACAGGCCAATTTGGTGAAGTATTAGGTCGCATACGACCTAACAAGGCCTTTAGGTCGCTCCAACGACCTAACAAGATACTGGAACGACCTAACTTGTTTTTAGGTCGCATACGAGCTAACGAGCTAAGGCATAAGTCATGGGAACGACCTACCGTGTCACCAGGGAAAGAGCTACGACCTAACTGGTTTGAGGATAGCGAGCTAAAACTAAGAGATAGGTCGCTGGTACGACCTAACATACTTTTAGGTCGCGTACGACCTAGCGAGATAGGAAAGAAGGTGCTGGAACGAGCTAGCAGGGTGCTCCGACCTAACAGTCTGAAGGGAAAGGTGATACGACCTAACGAGTTACGACCTATGTTAGGTCGTAAGGAAACGGAACAAGCTAAGTTAGGTCGCGAAGGCTTAGGTCGCAAAGTCTTAGGTCGTGGAGACTTAGGTCGCGAAGAATTTCTGAAGCCGCTTCTGTTAGGTCGCAAACGAAGGGATGTCGTTCATTCTTAGGTCGCAAAGCTCTGGATGCCATTGATTTCCTTAACTCGCTGATCTGGAATGCCGTATGATCTTAAGTCGCTGAAGATTGCAGCCATAGATTGTTATGCCGCTTTATCAGATGTCGTTCATTTGTTAAGTCGATTGAATAATGTAATTAGGTCGTTACCGACCTAAGTGAGTCGTTTGTCTTTGAGCCTATTTGTTTAGGTCGTTGTGTTGTACTTTAATGTGATAAGTCGCTGTGTTGTACATAGGTCGCGCCATGTTAGGTCGTAGGTCGTTTCCGACCTAAGTACTTGTATTTTTTTGAGGTTTTTGCGTGTTGAGTTGTAAAGCTATAAATAGCAAGTGTGAGTCATTTGTAAAGGTTGTTGAAGATTGAATAAAATTCTCTTTTGATTGCTTTGTGCTTTCATTCAAATTGGTAGTTGAGTGTAATCTCCTATCTCCTCTTTCGGTTAATCGAGTGCGCTCGATTCAACGATTGTAGAAGCCGATTCGCGGAATCAAGTGCGCTTGATCAACGCTTGAAGAATTGAAGATCTTTGAACCCGGTATCGTGCGCGATCAACGAGTTCGAGATAGCTAGAGTTCGGTATCTTCGGATCAACGAATTCGGGCAATTCAGCATTCATCAATCCATCGACTGCTACTTTCACCGATCTACATCATTTTTGTAATATCCGCTGCGTCAGTTTTGGTATCAGAGCTTGTTCTAGCCAATCATAGCTAGATCGAGACTTGGAGCCTAATCATTTGAAGAGTTTTAAAGTTTGAAGAGAAGCCGAGAGTTTGAAGTGTTGAGACACGGCCGAGAGGAAGAAGTTGTTCGCATTTGTTTGAAGATTGAAGTTCGGATTTGCATTGGAGGCCGAAACTTTGTCCATCGTGTTCATCGCGATTTGCTACAAAGGGGAAGTTTTCGATCCGTTTCATTTTGGATCAAAATCCGGAAAGTGTTTGAATTTGAAGTGTTAAAGAATTTGTGAAGTTTTCAAGTATGCCGCCAAGAAGTGCTAATCGCCACCAAAACATAGAAGCTTTGTATCGAAGAGAAGAAGCTGATGAGATGGAGAAAAGAATCAATGAGAATTTTAGTGAAAAGCTTAACGAAGGAATTGGCCGGTTAGAGAGGCTTATGACGGAGATGAATCAAAATCGGAGAAGGGTTTCACCAGAATCTAACCATGGGGGTAGTAGAGTCTCGCCACATTCCAATCGAGACCGAAGTATTGAAAATGATCAAGGACGTGGGAGAAACGTGAATGATCGAGAACGGAGGAACGTAGATAGAAGGGATGATGGTGGAAGGCGTAATGGTAGTAGAGATGTTGGTGGTCAGAATCGATATCGTTATGCATCTGAATTTGAAGAGGAGTATGATGGTGGTAGTATTCAAGGAAGAGGTCAAGGAAGAAACTATTCTGAGTATGATCACAAATGGGAGTCGGGGATGAAAACAGAAATTCCTGAATTCAAAGGTGGTATGCAAGCGGAGGAGTTTCTAGATTGGGTAGCTAATGTTGAAGAGATTTTTGACTTCAAAGAAGTTCCAGAACATCGTAGAGTGAAGTTGGTTGCTACAAGGCTGAGGGGTAGAGCTTTGGCATGGTGGCAGCAAACCAAGCTTACACGTGAACGAATGGGAAAATCAAAAGTTGAATCTTGGGAGAAGATGAAGAAATTGATGAAAGCAACGTTCTTACCTTACAATTATCAATCTTTGATGTATCAACGTTTGCAGAACTTGAGGCAGGGCACAAAGACTGTTAATGATTATGCGGATGAGTTTTACCAGCTTATTGCGAGGAATGATATTATGGAAACGGAAGAGCAGCTGACATCTAGATTCATTGGGGGATTGAGAATGCAGATTCAGGATATGGTTAATATGTTCGATCCAAGATCTGTAGCAGAAGCACATCAGAAAGCGTTGGCTTGGGAAAAACAAGGGAGACGAGGAGGAGGTGTGTTTACAAATTCCAACAATCCGATGAAGGGAGTTAGTGGGAGTTCGAATGTTTCAAAAGCTATTGCAAAACCAGTTGTGAAGGAGGTTGAGAAGACAAGAGTTAACAATGGTTTCAAATGTTACAATTGTCAGGAATTGGGTCATAAAAGCAGTGAGTGTCCAAAGCCAAAGAAGAGAACCATGATTGCAGAAGTTGACGATGAGGATGTTGATGGAGATTGTTCTAATCCAGCTGAGGAGGATGAGCAGGATATTGCGTCAGGAGACGAAGGTTGTAACCTAATGCTGAGGAGATCGTGTTTAACACCGAAGCAGGAAGAAGCTAGTTGGTTGAGGAGTAATATCTTTCAGTCAACATGTACTATTCTGGGGAAGGTGTGTAAGTTTGTGATCGACGCAGGAAGCTGTGATAATATTATTTCGACCGAGGCTGTGACGAAGTTGAAATTGAAGACAGAGAAACATCCGAATCCATACAAGTTAGCATGGTTGAGAAAAGGAGGAGAAGTGAAAGTGGATAGACGAGTTCGTGTACCATTCTCTATTGGGAAGAAATACAAAGATGAAATATGGTGTGATGTAGTAGAGATGGATGTTTGCCACTTATTATTGGGAAGACCATGGCAGTATGATCGAGCAGTACTACATGACGGTCGGACCAATAGCTACAGTTTTATGTTTAAAGGCACGAAGATTATCTTAGTCCCGAAGAAGAGATCACAAGAAGAAAGTAAGTCAAAAGAAATTGAAGACCTGAAAACTTTATTGACTTTAAAGGAGTTTGTTAAAGAAGTTGAAGAAGAGCTGGAAGTATTCTTGTTGATTGGGCGTGAGAGCAGTGAAGAAGTTGAAATTCCCGAAGAAGTTAAACCAGTTTTGAAAGAATTTGACGATGTATTTCCAGAGGAATTACCAACGAAGTTGCCACCGTTGAGGGATATACAACATCAGATAGATCTGGTTCCAGGTGCTGTATTGCCACACCGACCACATTATCGAATGAGTCCGAAGAAACATGAAGAATTGCGGAGGCAGGTAGAGGAATTGCTTGAGCAGGGGCGTGTGCAGGAGAGTCTGAGTCCTTGCGCTGTACCAGCTTTATTGGTACCCAAGAAGGATGGGACGTGGTGGATGTGCACTGACAGTCGAGCATTGAACAAGATTACTGTGAGATATAGATTTCCGATGCCGAGGTTGGATGACTTGTTAGATCAACTAAGCGGAGCTACTATATTTACTAAGATTGATTTGAAGAGCGGATATCATCAAATTCGTATCAGACCAGGAGATGAATGGAAGACTGCTTTTAAAACCAGGGAGGGTCTATACGAATGGTTGGTTATGCCATTTGGTTTATCCAATGCACCAAGTACGTTCATGAGGGTGATGAATCAGATTTTTCGACCGTTCATTGGGAAATTCGTGGTGGTGTATTTCGATGATATTCTTATTTACAGTGGGAGTCCAGAGGAACATTTGAATCATCTTAGAGAAGTACTGATGGTATTGCGACAAGAACAATTCTATGATGCAACGAAGAAATGCGTGTTCATGACGCATAGTGTTTTATTTCTGGGGTATGTTGTTTCAGAGAAAGGAATACAGGTTGACCAAAGTAAAGTTGAGGCGATCAGAAATTGGCCGCAGCCCAAGACGATAACGTAAGTTCGTAGTTTTCACGGGTTGGCTTCATTTTATCGGAGGTTTATTCCACACTTTAGTAGTGTGATGGCACCTGTTATAGATTGCATGAAAGGTAAACAGTTTGCATGGACAGAGGAAGCAGGGAGTGCTTTTGGGAAGATCAAGGAATTGCTGACGACTGCACCAATTCTAGTGTTACCTGATTTTCAGTTGGTGTTTGAACTACATACTGATGCATCCAAGGTTGGGATTGGAGGGGTGTTGAGTCAGAAGGGACGTCCTGTTGCATATTTCAGTGAGAAGTTGTCAGGAGCGAAGATGCGATACAGTACATATGATGTGGAGTTTTATGCTGTTGTGCAATCTATTAAACACTGGAGACATTATCTATTTCAGAAAGAATTTGTTCTGTATACTGATCATGAAGCATTGAAGCATTTGCAAGGGCAGGATAAGATTTCAGCGAGACATGCATCGTGGATTGCATATCTGCAACAGTTTACTTTCGTTGTGAAACACAAGTCAGGGGTGACGAATCGAGTGGCTGATGCTTTAAGTAGAAGGAGTCATTTGTTGACAACAATGAAAATTGAGGTGACTGGGTTTGAATTATTGCCGGAGCAGATTGCAGAAGATTCTTATTTTAAGAAATTTGTTGAAAGGGACAATGAAGGGAAGACTGATGAGTTTATGATAATTGATGGTTTTCTTTTCAAGGGAAATAGATTGTGCATACCGGAGGGTAGTTTGAGAATGAAAATTATCAAGGAATTACATGAAGAAGGGCATGTTGGAAGAGACCGTACCTTACAGTTAATTTCACAATCCTACTTTTGGCCATCGATGAGGAAAGAAGTGGAGAGGTTTGTTGAGAGATGCCATATCTGTCAAGTTTCGAAAGGAACTGCGACTAATGCGGGTTTATATATGCCGTTACCCGTGCCTGTAAAACCATGGGTGGATATCAGTATGGACTTTGTGTTGGGGTTGCCAAGAACGCAACGTGGTAATGATTCCATTTATGTGGTGGTTGACAGATTTTCAAAAATGGCACATTTTATTGCTTGTAAGAAGACGGCGGATGCTGTTCATGTTGCTCAGTTGTTTTTCAGAGAGATCTATCGACTTCATGGATTGCCAGAATCGATTGTGTCGGACAGGGATACTCGTTTTCTGAGTCATTTTTGGCTAAGTTTGTGGAAAATGGTGGGAACAAAGCTGAAGTTTAGTAGTGCTTATCACCCGCAAACGGATGGACAGACTGAGGTGGTTAACAGATCTTTGGGAAACTTGTTGAGGTGTCTTGTTCAAGATAATCTGAAGAGTTGGGATGCGAAGTTATGCCAGGCAGAGTTTGCCCATAATCATGCTGTGAATCGAAGTACTGGGTTCAGTCCATTTCAGATAGTATATTCAAGTTTACCGAAGGGACCGTTGGATTTGACGGTAGTGCCACAATCCAAGAAGACAGTTAAGAAAGCTGCTGATTTTGTTGAAGGGCTGACGGAGTGTCATAAAATCGTTCAAGAACGATTAGAGAAAGCAAATGAGAAGTATAAACAGTCTGCAGATTCGAAACGACGAAATGTTGGGTTTAATGAAGGAGATTTGGTTTATGCAATATTGACGAAAGATCGTTTTCCGGTGGGAACGTATAATAAATTGAAAGCACGAAAGATTGGCCCAATTGAAATTTTAAAGAAAATCAATGAAAATGCTTATAAACTGAAGCTGCCAGATGATGTGTACACGTCAGACGTATTCAATGTTAAGCATCTCGTACCATATCATGGGGATGAGTTTGTTGTGGTGGATGCAGAAAGTACAAATTCGAGGTCGAATTTTTCTCAACCTGGGGAGGATGATGCAGTGCAGAAAGTTAAAGGTCTAGGTCGCCCACGACCTAAGGAGTGTGTAGGTCGCTCACGACCTAAGGAGTTAGTGGGGGGAGCAAGTGATGCTGAGAAAAGTGGTTACACAGGCCAATTTGGTGAAGTATTAGGTCGCATACGACCTAACAAGGCCTTTAGGTCGCTCCAACGACCTAACAAGATACTGGAACGACCTAACTTGTTTTTAGGTCGCATACGAGCTAACGAGCTAAGGCATAAGTCATGGGAACGACCTACCGTGTCACCAGGGAAAGAGCTACGACCTAACTGGTTTGAGGATAGCGAGCTAAAACTAAGAGATAGGTCGCTGGTACGACCTAACATACTTTTAGGTCGCGTACGACCTAGCGAGATAGGAAAGAAGGTGCTGGAACGAGCTAGCGGGGTGCTCCGACCTAACAGTCTGAAGGGAAAGGTGATACGACCTAACGAGTTACGACCTATGTTAGGTCGTAAGGAAACGAAACAAGCTAAGTTAGGTCGCGAAGGCTTAGGTCGCAAAGTCTTAGGTCGTGGAGACTTAGGTCGCGAAGAATTTCTGAAGCCGCTTCTGTTAGGTCGCAAACGAAGGGATGCCGTTCATTCTTAGGTCGCAAAGCTCTGGATGCCATTGATTTCCTTAACTCGTTGATCTGGAATGCCGTATGATCTTAAGTCGCTGAAGATTGCAGCCATAGATTGTTATGCCGCTTTATCAGATGCCGTTCATTTGTTAAGTCGATTGAATAATGTAATTAGGTCATTACCGACCTAAGTGAGTCGTTTGTCTTTGAGCCTATTTGTTTAGGTCGTTGTGTTGTACTTTAATGTGATAAGTCGCTGTGTTGTACATAGGTCGCGCCATGTTAGGTCGTAGGTCGTTTCCGACCTAAGTACTTGTATTTTTTTGAGGTTTTTGCGTGTTGAGTTGTAAAGCTATAAATAGCAAGTGTGAGTCATTTGTAAAGGTTGTTGAAGATTGAATAAAATTCTCTTTTGATTGCTTTGTGCTTTCATTCAAATTGGTAGTTGAGTGTAATCTCCTATCTCCTCTTTCGGTTAATCGAGTGCGCTCGATTCAACGATTGTAGAAGCCGATTCGCGGAATCAAGTGCGCTTGATCAACGCTTGAAGAATTGAAGATCTTTGAACCCGGTATCGTGCGCGATCAACGAGTTCGAGATAGCTAGAGTTCGGTATCTTCGGATCAACGAATTCGGGCAATTCAGCATTCATCAATCCATCGACTGCTACTTTCACCGATCTACATCATTTTTGTAATATCCGCTGCGTCAGAAGCGCAACCCCTTTGCTACCTACTAAAATGCTCAATAACCAAGTTAGAACCATGCATATAAAGATAGATCGATATACTTAGCATAAACAACATACATATAACATGTTTAGCTTCAAAACTGAAATTCCAATTCCAGACAGCAAACGAATCTCAGTTTTTGGTTACCTAAACGATAAAATATTAAAATGGAATCTAAATAAAAGTTGTTGCATTCATTTCAGGCTTTCCGGAATGTCCAAAATCATCAAATTCGGACCATCCGTTCAAAAGTTACGGCCGTTTTACTAAATGGATACGCCTTAGCCTGGGCAATGAATTGCGCAGGTCAGCAATGTTCACTCCCCTTTTCGACCATCTAAATGACAGCAAAACACAAAACACCTATTTCAAAAGTTTTAACTTAAGTTCTTAGCTTTCCAGAAAGTGCAAGATCGTCAAAATCCGATACACCGGTAAAAAGTTATGGTGAGAATACTAAGGGGCTTCAGATTTCTACTTCGCACAGGCCAGCGACTAATATTGGTGGTTTAAACCTAGTGGATGAAGGTATTTATCAAAACATTCTAAACAAAAGATGTAGCACAGTTTCTAGGCTTTCCAAAAAGTCTAAGATCGTCAAATTTCGTCCAGCCATTTAAAAGTTATGGTTGTTTTCGTTTCAGCATATATTGGACAATTTTGGTTTTTTTCCAAAATTTGCTTTTATTATTTCAAAGTACAAACCATCAAACTTCAAATTTCTAAAGAAACAATCACAACACAAAGTCATTTATTTTCTTATATATCCATGAAATAAGTTTACATTCGATTTGTTTCCGATTTATTCAAGTTTGTTTCATTCATAATTTAAATTCAAGTCAATTTGCTTCAATTTAATTTCACTTCAATTATATTTAATTTCACTTTGCTTCAAATTTGAATTTAATTATTTAAAAATTTTATTCCGTTTATTCAATTCCATTTACACTAATGAATTCTATTTAATCAATTACCATCCAACTAACAAACAATGCATATCAACATTAACATCCATCCAAAATCTACACTAAATCAATTATACATTTCCAAGTCAAAATTTTAATTTCATACACTTCCAAGTTTATTGACATTTAGTTTTATTCAAATTTAATTAGTTTCCATTTACTAATTTTATATTTAATTCATTTTAAGTTTAATTCATTTTACAACTTAAATTTCCTTTATATTTACAACTATCAATAGATCTTCACATTTATTTATTTGCAATCACACTTGTATATTATTCATTTACTTATCCTTATTACCATTTTAAACTTTTTCAGTATTTGGTAAGTTATAGCTATGCAAATAGAATGTAGTTAAATAATATACAACTTCTTTTCATTCAATTTGAGTGTTATACCTATTAAATAAATTTCCAATTTATTATTTTCCAAATTAAGGGTTACTCCTACAATTTTAATTTTAAATTTTTCTTCACTTAAATTCAATTTCACCCTTTTCAGTTCATAAGTTTCTATCAATTCAAGATTTACTTTAGTTTAATAATTAAAATCATTCCTTATCAGAGAACTTAAGAATTTCAACTCCGGATTCCATTTAAACCATTTTTTCTAAATATATATATATATATATATATATATATATATACTAATATCCTTATATCTCAAATCATACTTTTTAGAAGAATTTTAATCAGCATTGAAATATATATATATATACTTATTTTCATTTCATACTTTAGAAATTTACAATTTTTAATCAAAACAGGGTTTAGAAAAACTATTAAGTGATCTCCCCCACTTGGACTCTCGAAAATAAACGTCGATGATGCGTGCACTCATCACCGAAATCATTCTCTAGTGTCAAGAGGGGAGTATAACACTTACTTCATTTGAAAATCCTTTGAAAACAATTTCTAATCGAATATACTATCATATAATACTTATATTATACATTTCAAATTTTTGTTAATAAATTTTCAAAACACCGGAATTTAAATTCTCCATCTTAATTTAAATTCATTTTTATTTTATTTTATTTACCATTTATATTCATTGTCAATCATATTTACAAGTTTCATTTCTTAAAATCATCCAATAGTCAATAGTTAGAAATATTGACTAATCAAGAATAAACGATGATAATCTAATATTATCATCTCCTAACAACCAATACAATCAAAATTTATAAATTTCAAGATAATTCTTTTATATATAAAATATAATCTAAAACAATATTATGTCAATCTGTCCTATTCGAGTGTTTAGAAATTCTATCGATGCCTTGGCGTCCCAAGTACCAACCAGAATTCATAAATACTCAACGGAACAAATTAACACAATATAAAATCATTTTTATATCAAAATTACAAATACGCTCTCTCATATACACTCAAACTCATTCATAAGGTTTAACCCTATTTCAACGAGTTATTCCCCACTAGAGCCAAGGTAATCTAAACCAAAGCTCTGATACCAACTGTAACGACCCGCATTTTTGACCGTTCAAGTCGACAAAACATACACAGATGCCAACTCAAACAATTCAAAATATAGATAGTTATTGGGGTTAAATAAGAAAAGAAAGGAAAGAACAGAAACAAACTCAGAATCTCGCAGCGGAAGGAACAAGATATAATAATAAAATAACAGCTCATGAAGCTGTTAAATAAATAAATTTGATTATTATTATACATCATAAATCAGAGTTACGTACATATCATAGATAATACAACAATGCAGCGGAAAAATAATACAGTAGTAGAATACAAATGATGTAATACCAAACTCCGTCTTTGTCCTCCAGAACAGATCTTCAACCTTATCTGAAATGCTCAGGCTGACCCGAGCGTAATGAAAAGACAAAACACTCGAGTCAGGACTAAAATATCTCATGTAAGTTAAATCGAATAAGTAAATATGGGTGTGACGGCGTCGTAGATGTTTACGGGTTTTAGACACCTCCTATCCAGTGTTTAACGTGCGTACATTAACTTAAGAGATGTTCGGGATTTCCATCTCCTAAGGATCCGTTAAACTATCTACTATATAATAGAATACGCTATATACAATAATGTCTATCATAAAGTAAAATATCAAACTAGCGTTAAGCAATGGCCCATTCACCCTTAACACATTTTTATTCCCAAGAGCATATACAAGACCGTAGTTTCCCCAAAACCGGAAGTCACCAGAGGGCAATCCATATACTAAAGGTACAAACCAAAATCGTAGTGGTCGCGAATAGGATAATCAGTATGACAAGGTACATGAGGCAATACCAACTAGGATACTAGTAGTTGCGTGATCCGGACTGATGTTGGGCATAGCAGCTACTACCCCAACACCGCGAAACAACACTCCCATAATCGAGGGGTGCACCCAAATCGAATCACAAAAGTAATAGACATGGTAACGAAGGGAGTGTGTCCGCTAGAGATGGCGATCCTCAATGGCCCGGCGCGGCTCCTGTTTTAGTCATGTCAGGGGTCATCCAAAATCGTTCTCTTTCTTCAAATCAACACGTTCACCAAAACCATCCACTTGGTTCTGAATCAACACTCCGCGTATACTAGTTATTAAAGTGGTTTTCGGTATCGACAAATAGTATGTCCATATCTGATCCCGATCTCTTTAATAACTACGTATTATTACACCGATGGCTCTTTTACATTTCAAATCGATTCATAATTGATATCAAAATATCATATTCGCTTCAAAATCAAATCCATTTCAAAATCATCATATCTACTCAAAATATACGATTTCATTTCAACATCATTTTCGCCTCAATATCTCATTTCAATTTCAAAATCGTCATATCTACTCAAAATATACGATTTCATTTCAAAAATCATTTTCGCCTCAATTATCTCATTTCAATTTCAAAATCGTTTTTCGCCTCAAAATCTCATTTCGATTTCAAAATCATTTTTCGCCTCAATATCTCATTTCGATTTCAAAATCATTTTTCGCCTCAAATTCCACAAAACAATTCACATAAACTCGAATTCCAAAATTTAAAATTTAATCAAATCTCAAATCATCAATTTCAACTCGATTCAGCTTCTCAATAAACCATTTCAAATTATCAATTTCAAATACATATTTGAACCACAAATAAACAATTTCACTTTCAATATATTTCAAAATTTTAAATATTTCACATTTCAAAACAGCTCATATATTTATATAAGAATATAAGATTCGCTTTAAAACCATTTTGTATTCAAATTAGAATATACTTCAAATTAAACATCCGTATTAAGTAGTTTATTTAATTTCTGGAACAATTCCAATTCAATAAACTTAGAATAACATTCGGATTTCAAGAATTCATTTAAGTATTACATTCCAAATCGATTTCAGTTCAAATCCTATTCAAATCAATTTTATCTTCAAATTTAATTCAATAGTTTCAATTTAGTCCAATTCACAAATTTCTTTGAATTTCAATTAAATTCCAAATTAATTAAATCTCAATTTCAAATTAATTTTCAATTCCAAACTCAACTTGAAATATCATTTCATATAAATTTTCTTAGAAACATTCAAGTTCGATTAAAAGTCCAATCTTTTAAAACAAATCAACTTTCGAAAATTTACGCCGTATTTCGATTTTTTTTTCTTAAAAATCTAAACTTCGAGTAATTAAACAATTTCATTTACCAAGTTTAAATTCCAACATCTCGAGCTTCAATTCAAAATAATTCAATTTCCATAAATTGGATTTTATTCTTAAAATCAATTCATTTAAATAATTTCAAAACAACTTTTAAAATCATTTAATTTAACCAACCCGGTGTCCGTATATAATTTTCTAATCTATGGCCAAGTGGATAATTATTTCAATTTTAATTTCAAGGATGGATATATCATTTCAATCCAAATAGATGTCATAGGTATATCATTTCAACCTATTTCTTAATTTATTCGAAATGATTCAGTTTACAGCTTATATGCAATAAACAATATACATGATGATAGCATGATATATCGAAATAAATAAACAACCAATATCGACCAAAAGCATCCATCACAACCAATCAACCATAAAGCCAATAACATTCACAACAACTTCATAATTATCAATATCAGGTAATTTGATCGCAATTAAATTTTAACTTCAATTTGACTATCAATTTAATTTTCAACGGTGAATTCAAATGACAATCTATATGACAATTAAATTTTTATCAAACAACGACAAATAAATCCATATCACTTCATAATGTCAAATTTAACTACCATAAAGATATTCAGTACGTTGTGAGCGTTATAAAACACTCACCTTGAGTTTCGATTTTTAAATCAAATCGAACAACGTTCGATTTAACCTAAAATTTTAACGAGCTCCAAATGTCTTCGAATCTAAACTGCAGCGTAGCTCTCGTCGCTGCGATTCCAACGCCACTTGTTTCGCCTGAAACGGACCTCGTATGCAAAAGTTACGCTTAAATTAATATAACGTTATAATTTAAACATGATTAGCAATATAATAAAATTGATTAATCGTTTAACCTTCTTCTTCATGCGCAGCACACCCGAGACCCACTTCACGCCGTTCACCTTCATCCACGCGCGAGGCAAACGACGACCGGACGTTGATCAGGGGATGCCATCGCGTGCGCCTTTACTTGCTCCACCTACGCGCCAAGTTTCACCACCCCATTCGCCACCGTTTGCACGCAAACCAGGAAAAACCGTACACGCTTCCAAGTCAGATCTGGGCGAATCCGTGACGTAAAAGCATAGATCAACCATATGGATTTGAAGAGCTCGCCGAGATCTACAACTTCGCTTTTGGAATTTTTTGATTTCGTTGAACGGATTGAGAGATATTGAGGAAAGAAGTTCGAGTGATTCTGGCCATTGAATAGGTGGCCATGGGATAGAATTAGGGTTTCTGGATTAAAATGACAGTAAAACTGTCTTGGTTTGTGTGTGTATTTATATAGGTAGGTCCAAAGTCGTCTGAACTCCAATCGAGACGTGCCGCCAGGCGTTTATAAGGTTTTACCCCCGTTCCGGACGCAATGGAATTAGTCCCAAGGCCTAATTCAATCGTATGTGGAAGAGAGATTTTTGAAGTCGATTATTTCAATTAATGACGTTAAATTTCTACGCGTTTCAAGCTCGCACGACCAAACGACAATTCTGATTGCTACGAAAATTGAAACCTTACAAAAATTCACTATTACGGATCCGATGAAACTGGTTTCGTCGAAATCCGAAACAGTTGTAAAAATGGCTATTTGTACAGTCTAATTTCAATATAAAATTCCCAATTTTAAATTATTAACTTTTAAATCAAATTTCAATTGTTCACAAATTTCATTTTTAATTTCACAGTAATTAACAATCTTTTACAATGCGGTTTTCCATTATAAATCCAGTATAAAAGATTACATTAGATTCAGCGTTCAATTATATTGTAATTCAAATTCAAGCTATTTAATTCCAATTGAATTCTTTTATTTCGATTTACACTTTCATTATTGAATCAACCATTTACTTATACATTATTATCAATAGTTTATAATTCCTTTACTTTCATTTTCTTCAGCTATCATCTTATTTAAATTCACAGTAATATTAAATTACATTCATTTACGTTGATTTTCATATTCTAACTTCAATATTAAATGTACATTTTATTTATTCGTTGTTTACAATCAAATTCGATTCAATTCAATTACTTGTTACATTCAAATTTAAATCTTTATTTACGTTCAATTACAAGTTAACATCTTTATCAAATTACAGTTTCAGTTATTATCTGATTTCAATCAACTGTAATATTAAGTTACATTTATTTATATTAGTTTCAATAACATAAACTTCCACTATTAAATCTACCATTTTATTTATTCTTTGTTTACAATCATAACCAATTTGGTTTTTAATCAAATTCAATTCATTATTTACATTCAATACAAGTTAACATCCGTATTTAATTTACAAATAAGTTATTTCAGAATTCAGTTTTGTATTTTAACTTGTAATTCACATTTAACAATACAAAATTTTATTTCCTTCGGATTTTTATCCAAATTTTTTATTTTAGTTCGTATTTTTGAAGTGTTAAAAATACGGGTCGTTACAATAAGGTACGCTTACGAATTTAGCGCGTGGAAAATAAAAGTATTGTTATATATTGCGTTTTCTGGCAATGAGAGATGATGTATTTCTTTTTATCATATTTATGAAATTGCAAAAGGCTCTCCGTACAAGGGATAATCTGCCAAAAAATTTCGGAAATTTTGGGTGTTAGAAATATTTTGAAAATTTTGGAAAATTTTCATAAACTAAAATTGAATTTGAAACTTTAACGTGCAACAAAAGGTTTTGATGAATGATTGGAAACTAGTTAGTGAAGGTAGGTCCAAATATTTTGAAAAGTGAGATGTCAAGTTTTAAGTAAATGGTTTTTGAAAAGTTAATGGGTTTGGAGCATTTTCCTACCTTGGCAATTTCGGGGACGAAGTTCTTTTAAGGGGGGAGGAATGTAACAACCCGGATTTTCCATCGTTTGATTTTGAATATTTAAATTGTTTTATATATTGAATTTGGAATATAAATTGATTTTTGAATATGAAGATTTTGGTTGAAATTATAGAATGAATTTAAATTTCAAATATAACGATTTATCGTAATACAAAAATGGCGGATAATTGAAATTTGAGTTGAATATGAATTGAAATGATTTCTAATTTTGATATAAATTCTAATTGAATTAGAATTGAGTTAGTAAGTCTTTAAAACTGAATTCTAAGTAATTTCGTCGATTTTGAAAATCGTCGATTTAATCGACGCGTTAAAATAGCAATCCGGGGCACGTTCTTGGAATTCGACGAAACCAGTTCCATTGGATCCGTAATAGTGTAGTTTTATTGGATTTAAAATTTTGTAGCGTTTGGAGTTACCGTTTGGCCATGCGAGCTGAAAACGTACAAGATTTATTTAATTAAAAATAATCGATCCAAAAAGCTATCTTCCACATACGATTGAATTAGGCCTCGAGACTAGTTCCATTGGGTTCAGAATAGGAGTATTAGTATAAAATATAGAACGACAGGCGGCATGCCTCAATAGGAGTTTGCGATTTCAGGATATGTTATACGAGATATTTTGGACATAAAATTATATATATATATATATATATATATATATATATATATATATATATAAAGGTCAACCGCAATCTGTTGCAGCCGCACCCTAGCTCTCTGCTCCTGCCGACCTCTTCCCCTTCTTATTTAAAATCGCGCCTCTTCCTCAACTTACAGAAGGAACGAAAAAAAGAAAAAAAGGGTTCCAGGCGATTGAAATCGCGATCTTCATGAGCGCGTGAGGCGCTGGGAAGGTGGAGCCGTGAACCATCGTCGATTTGAGGGGATTAAGTCACGCATTGGCATGGTGGCTGGGTTCAAGGTTTGGGGATGTGCGACCGCGCGCGCGTGAACTGAAGGGAGGCGAAGGGCGATCTAAGTCGCAATCGACTATGGGCTGGGTGAAAACGCGATTTTGGGAGGGACAAGGTCGCGATTATTTCAGGCTTTGAGCGTTCGATGGCGACGTGGGTATTGCCATTTTTTCGATGACCAGAGAGAGGGGCGTGTACGTGCACAGTCGTGGAGTGTATCAGCATGTTTGGGGAGGGAAGGAATTAGGCGATTGAGGAAGGTGATTAAGTTATTTAATTAACTTGTTTAACTATTTATGTTATAAGATCCAAATCCTTATAAAAAACCGTAACTCGTTCGTTTTAGGTCCAAATATAACGTGACAAGTCGTGATTGATTCGTAGCTGTGAAATCTACAATCTTGAATTAATTTGGAATTGATCTGGGATAGCAGGAATTTTAAGTTAAATCGAACGTCATTCGATTTAATTTAAAATTGGATCGTTGGCAAATTGAAAAATCAAGGTGAGTAAATCTCACTCATTTTGGATAATTGGTTTTATTTTAAATAGTTAAAATTATTTATTGGTTGATTGGATGAATTGATAATAATTTATCAGTTGGATGTTATATTATTTATAGTAGTGTATATATATATAAGTAGATGGGTATATTTCCCGTCGATTGGAGCGGATGAGACACTATGCGGACAACATAATAGCGGATGACCCTATATTATTGCAATATCTCGCCTCGAAGTGGGATTATATTTTTTATGTTATATAACATCTGTGGTTGCAGGGAAATAGGTTGGAGAGATCCAACTGGATTCTTCAAGATTGTTGTTTTTAATCTCATATATAGTGATATATGATGTGTGTGGATAATCTGTTATAGATTATGTTATGATTTGATTTATTGGATGCTATAGTAGCACTGGCCTTATTTTGGTATTTTAAATACCATAAAGAATATTTTTGAATTTTAAAAAGAAATTTAAAAGGCGATTTGTGGAAATAAAAATATTTATATTGATTTGGAATATTTGATAAGTAATGAATGTGAATTAAAAAAAAGATTTGATTTGAAATTTCAAAATTTTTTTTTTGAAATAAATTTATACAAGGAATTTGGAACAATAGATTTTAGTGATATTTCTAAAATTTTAAATGGACGATGAAATCGAGTTTTTGAATGGATTTGGAATATAATTGGTTTTATTATAAATAAATTTCTAAATGGGTTTTAAAATAGAAATCAATTATAAATGGATTTTGTGATATGATAAGTTATTAACAAAGAAAACCAGAATGAGTTTATGAATCCATGAATGATATTTTAAATAGTGTGGAATGGTTATAAATTGATGAAATATAGAAAAAAAAGAAATTTAATAGATATTCGGAAGGAATTTGGCAACTAAATGAGATTTGAAAAGAATAGAGTTAGAAAGAGGATTTTATAAATGAGAATACTTTATAATTAAGGAGAAAAACCTGGGAGAACTTTATAAATTCATAACCATTATTATAAATAAGTGAAAATGATTATCGGTTGATAACTTTGAAAGATAAATCCACAATGTGGATTTAAAATGAAATATGTGAATCGGTTTAGAAAGGAATATTGGATTTTATTATGGAAAATGGGGGAATGGTTATGGAAGTGAAATCGTGAACCGATATGTATGAATCGGGGATGTTTTATAAATTGGAGATGGTAATATTGAAATTTTAAAAATGGATTTTTAGTATCGCGAAGTAAGGTTTGGCTTCCAAAAGGAATTATTTATTAAACAGTGTCGTTTGAAACTGTCATTAGTATTTACAATATTTTGGAAAGGTTAACTATTTGAAATAATTAAATTTATTATTAATAAACTTGGTAAGTCGATTTAAATATTATTTCAAATGGATTGGAAACCAGTTTCCATTTGTTTATTTGAAAAATGTTTTGATATTTTAAGTAATCACTTAAAGCGTTTTGGAAAATAATTTTTATTCTTTAAAAATACTTATTACTATATATATACTTATATATATATGAAGTTAAAAATAAGTGATTTTAATTTATTTATAAATGCCCTCGAGATTTATAAACCAGGTTCTAATTAATGAAAGTGATTTTATAATAGAAAATCTTATAATGGAATTCTGGGAACTTAAGGAAATTCCAAAGTGTTTAAATACAGAAACTTTGAAAATGAATTAGAATTCATAAAAGAAGTTAGAAATGGGTAGTTGGAATTATAGACAAGTATAATCGATTTTGGAAATTTTAAAGGAAATTAATTATTGAATTCCGGAAACTTATAAAATTCGTTATAAATGAGTTATGGAATTTACAAATAAATTGTAACGAATTTTGAGAAGTATGAAATAAATGAAATGATTTTGGGAAAATTTACTTATAAATATTTCCTAAGTATTGGACTGGAGGGATTTGAAATATTTTAACTACGAGTTTGCTATTATAGAATTATTTTTTTTTTTGGCAATGCCGACGAGGTTAAATGGACCCCGACCATTTATTGCTACACCAGACAGAACAAGACACATACAACAAGGGGAAGATAGAAAACAGGGGGCACTTGGCGTAGCAAGCACAGGGGGAACAGAAAATAATAAAAAAATACAACCAAAACAACACAAAAGAAGAAACACACATTAGTTAAGAAGAAAAGAAGAACGTATTCCTGGATCAATTGCGAACGATAGCTTGCCCATGGATTCCCTAATCTCACTCATAATCCACTTTTTGAGATTATCATCAGTTTTTGCTTTCGTAGCTTCGAACAGCCTGGTGTTTCTCTCTCTCCAAACCGAGCTAATAAAGCTCTTCAATACCACAGTGAAAGTCCTTTCATTTTCTCTTCAATACCATAGAATTATTTTTCAAAGTGTTTAATTATAAATGGATTTGGGAAAAACAGCTTTAAGTACTGATATGGTTAAAAAATATCCTGTTATGGAAAAGTATTTGAAATTGTTTTCAAATGTTGGAATGTTGGAAGGGAGTTGAATATATATCTTTGTAAAGAAATTTTGAAATGAATGTTTTTGAAAGATATATAAAATTGGGCCTTTGATAGTTAAATAACCGACTATCAAATTTGGCCAAACTCGTTAATCGTTTCGAAGAGAATGGGATCGGATTTAACTATCTGAAAACCACTTCGATCAGATTTGTGCAATACGATTTGTGGTAGCCTGAAGATAAATGAAGATGGAGTTCTTGGAGATTCGGTTTGTCCAGACCCAGGACAACTTGTATGGATGAATTTTATCATTGCATTGTCGCCTGGAAGGCAGTGTTAGCATTCCAAGTATGAATGCTATTCTTAAGGTAATACGCAGCCTCAGGCCTCATCAACCGGGAATGACTAATACATGGGAGATGCAGCAAGGCTATGTGGGTCGCTCCCATTAGGGTATGATCATCACTCATCCAAAGTGGACATTTATCATCAGTACAATCTATCATTTGTCGTGTTTCGGGGGCCCATCAGTGGTGATCATATTCGGTACTATGCAGTAAGGGGTAGGCCAGTCTTGTGTTGGCACGGATCGATAGGTTCGATATCGGTACATTTTTCTAGAGGTGTACTATGGCAGGCGATACCATAGTAGCCCTATCATTGTATGGAATAAATATCCACTACGAGCCTGTACAGTTTTAGATGTGCCCAACTATGCTGAAACGTGAGATGCAAGCATTTCAGCTATTTTATAGTTTATTTTCTATAGACACTACTATAATATCATATGATTTTGATATAAAATATTTTGGTTATCATAAGGTAAAAACCCGTCGTATTTATGTGTGGCGCTGTCTTACGAGATACCTTTGTTTCAAAGTGTTTATGAGAATATTTAAAATTCAAATTGAGTGTGTTTTCTCACACTAGTTTTCCAGACTGACTCGGGTGTTATTTTATTATAATGCTCGGGTCAGTTTGAGTATTACAGATTCAGGTTAGGATGCTATAGAGCACAGGAGACGTACTTGATTATATTCCGCACTGTGTAGGTATGTATAATAACAGTTATAGTTCTTTTTATATAAAGATATGTTATTATCTATTATATATTGTTCCGCTGCGATTGTGAGATTCTATGAAATATTGTTTCTGTTTTATTCTATCCTTTTTCTTCTTCACCTCTAGTTATTCGCCCTTTCGTACAATTTGGTTTGGACAAGTGTAGTTTATTGTTAACTCAAAGGGTACAGAATGAAGGGTCGCTATAAAAAAAAGAGAAATTATATGTAATTAATTGAAATTGGTTAATATAGAATGGAATCAATATTTGGTAAGTAATTTATCAATCTTTGTTGTAAACAATGGTTTAATAAAGGTGAATTATTAATGTATAACAATTGATTGATTATCATCTTTATATCAAATCCGTTTGAAATTAATTGGAAATTAATTGAAATTTATGTAATTAAATATTGCAGTTAAAATGAGTTAAGATGTTAACGGTAAAATAATGGATGTAATAAAATGTAAACTTATGTTAATAAAATTCATAGGGTATTGTTGATTGAATAATAAGAATGTAAATCAAAATAAATGAATTTATTGGAATTTTAAATTATAATTAATGAATTTATTACAGTTGTAATTGAATGCTATAATTTAGTGCAATATTTAAATATTGAATTTAACATGGAAAATTTATTTTAAAAAATTATAAATTTCTGTTTAATCAAGAATGATAAAATTGTTAACTTTTAAATTTGAATTTAAAGGTGATTAAATCAATTTAATAATAATTTATTTAATTACTGTGAAAATTTGCCATTTTTGCTACTGTCTCAGATTTTGACCAAACCAATTTCATCGGATCCGTTACAGCGAATTATTATAGGATTTCAAGTTTCGTAGCGATCGGACTTGTCGTTTGATCGTGCGAGCTCGAAACGTGTAGAAATCGATTAATGGAATTTAAATGAATATAATTTGATTTTAAAGCTAACTTCTGTATACAATGGAATTAGGGTTTGAAACTAGTTCCATTGAGTTTAAAAATATCGAAAACCTATATTTTGATATATTGGATGACCAATTTTCGTTTCGGGAACGAAACGGGCTTTTCGGGTCATCGTTATTGTTTCGACCTTATTCGATCTGTCCATTCGTTCTCATCTATCTCTGCCTATATATAGGCTGTTATAAACCCTAGTTGTTTCTCATTTCATTATTTATGTATGTACCACTACTTCTCATATGTTCCTCCTTCTCAAACGACAGAACATCAAAACCTAATTCCCAATTCCAAAACCCTAGTTTCAATTTCAAAATCAATTTCAAAAATTCAAACTCCTTAAAACATGTCATATTTTATATCATTGGAAAGCTTTCGACGAACGTAATCTAGATCTTATATTCGTTTCTACAATCGAATTTTGGTTTGTCCAGAAATGACCGAAACATTCTCGGCCATCTATTTTGGTGGTTGATCAACGTCGACGATGCAACGATTCAAGGGTATAAACGAGTGGAGATTGACATGGGGAGTTCACCTGAGTTGTTCATTTGGAGAAATGATGGTCAGATCGATGGGAATAATTCGATTAGGATTTAAAAGGGCAGTGGTGGCTGGAGTTATTGGTGGCGATCGGCAGACCTTGGGGTAATCGTAGGTGGTCGAGGGTGTTGAGGGGAGGATGGCGATTCGTGTGGCGGCTGTTCGTGTGTTTTGGGTTCAATTTCTATGAACGTGCTGGTTAGGGTTGTGAAGGTGAAACAATTTACAAGTTTTCCCTCCAATTGTTTTAAATTAAATTTTGATTTTCAAACGTTCTAACTGTCATAACTTTTTCATACGAGCTCGGATTTGGATGCGGTTTTCTCCGTTGAAGATCGTATCGAAATTCCGGACATCATGGAAATGGTTTGATCAAATTCTGAGACTGTTGGATTTTTGGGCTTATATTGGATTTTAATTCGACGACAAATCCAAGGTGAGTGTTTTAACCCACTCACGAATACTAAACCATCTTATGTTAGTTAGCTTAAATTTATGATGTGCTTAGAAATTTATTGATTATAGTTTGGTATTTTAAATTGTCATTTAAAATTTAATTTGAATTTATATTCAATTAAATTGCAATTTAAATTAATATTGAATTTAAATTGTTAGTTAATTATTGTGATTTATTGGTTGACTTGAATGATGATTGTGCTGGATGCTTAATTATTAACATTTTGGATGATTGGATGTTGTGTTTATTTTATATGTTGTTATCACTCTGCAAGTTCCCTTAGTTATTGTTAGGAAAATCACTATGGGTTGAAATGATACATACCCAAACGATCTTATGTGTTTATAAACCTGAGCGATTTTATGGATTTGCAAAAAATAAAATCTGATTCGGGATATGGGTTGTAATGATATATATCCGAAAATTTAAATTATTGCGGGTTGAAATGATATATATCCGTATCACTTGATCATAGGGTAGAAAATTATATACGGACACCGTTGATTTTTAAATTATTTTCTAAAGTTATAAAGTATGTTTGATTTAACAAATTTGATTTTTAAATTTAACTTAATGATTTATTAAAACTTATATTTGGAAAATAAATTATTTTATATTTTTGAAGTTTTAAATTATAAGTTAATATATGGTTTTAAATGTAAAATTTTGATTTTAACTTATAATTTTATTTAGTTATAAATATATAATTTAAAATTTAATTTAATAAGATATTTAATATAGTTTTAAAACATGTATTTTAAAATTTAATTTAGCTTAATATAATTAATTTAGATTTAATTTAATAGAGTTAATTTAGCTTTAATTTAATATAATAAATACAGATTTTTATACAATAAATTTAATAAACAAAAATTTAATTTAATAAAATAAGATTCAATTTCATAAAATATATAACATAGCTTTAAAGTTTAATTTAAAAAATTAATTTAATATAGATTTTGTAACAACTTTAATAAATACATAAGGAAAGAGGAAATAAGATTAAATTGTAAATTTTAATCTAATTTAATGGAATAAAATCCAATAAGATTATTAAATATATTTGTTTATGGAATTTTCAAAGATATGATTTTGAAATTGAGATAATTTAAATTTGATGGAAATTGTAGTTAAATGTTCAAAACTAAAATATAATTGAAGTAAAATATTTTGGTATTGATTAAATTTGTAACTTGAATTTTATTGAAATGTTTTATAAAATGACCATAGTGTGAAATAAGCGTTAGTTGTTAAAGAGACCGGGATCAGATATTGTCATACTCTTTGACAATACCGAAAACCACTTTAACAACTGTGCACGTGGTGGAGAATCCAGAACGAAGTAGGATGGTTTGGCGAACGCTACTGGAATGAAGTAAGAGAACGATGATGGACAGCCTTGACCTTCGGGTCATAATTAAAATGACTAAAACAGGAGCAACGCCGGGCCAAGTGGGGTCGCTCCCCCTATTGAGCATGCTTCTTCGAAACCATATATATTACTTTGTGATTTGATTGGTGGCCACCCCTTGATTTGATTATGGTAGTGTGTCTCGAGGTGGGCGGTAGTAGCTGCTATGCGTTACCACCAGTCCGGATCCGCAAAACGGTAGTATCCTACCCTGGGCATTGCCTCACGTGCCTTGTCATATTTATCCTGATCGTGCCCATTACGACTTTGGTTTGTATCGTACCTACGGAGTGCTCCTTGAGTATCCACCGGTTTGGTGGAGCTTACAGTATTTGTATAGACTATGGTATTTATATAAAAATGTGTTAAGGGGGATATGGGTAATGCCTTGACGCTATTTTAAAACTACTTTACTGTAGACATACATATTGTATTATATATGTAAATATTTTAACGGATCCTTAGGAGATGGAATCCCGAACATCTCTTAAGTTATTGCACGCACGTTAAACACTGGATAGGGCATGTAAAATCCCATAAGCATCTCTGAAGCCTTTACACTCATATTTACTTATTTTGGTTTAACTTAAATAAGATCTTTTAGTTCTGACTCCAATGTTTTGTCTTTTCATTACGCTCGGGTCAGTCTTAGCTTTTCAGTGTATTGAAGACCATTTTATTTTGGAGGATGAAGACGGAGATTAGTCTACTATTTATTATATTATTCCACTGCATCATGTTGTTCGGCTGCATTATTTTTTTATTCCTGCTGTATGTATAACTCGTATTGTAAAAGTGTAATCAAATGTTATTTGTAAAACAGCTTCACGAATTGTTTATTTGATTATTATATTTTTTTTTCATTCCGCTGTGAGATTCTGTGTTTTGTTTCTTCTTCTTTTCTCTTATTTTCTTATTTACCCCATTAACATTCCTCCCTTTTGAATAGTTTGAGTTGACATGTGTGGTTTATTGTCGATTTAAATCGTCCAAAAGGGTGGGTTATTATAATATTTATATATATAATAACCTTTCTAGATTTCTTTCAGTCTTCCTCTAATCCATTCACGTGTGTGTATTGTTGACGAAGTTTTATTGTAGAGAAAGAGAAAGGTAGCGTTTTGTTGATGGCTTAAGATTTGTGTGAAAAGAATAAAGGGGCAAACCTCTTATTTATAGTTGCTTGGATGCGTTAGGACCGTTGGATGGAGAATATTTTAAAAAAATTAAATCTAGGCTTTTTAGGCCACTCAAAACCCTAGTGATCTTTAGACGACCGGTTGACTAGTCCACTTGGAGTGGTCGACCGCTAATTGTCGATCGACCTAAGGAGGCTGTTGAAAGAAAATGGGCTTCGATGCAATTTATTCCTTTCCCGTTTTAATGTAATAAAGATTTATTTCCCATTTAAGTTTCAACTAACAATTTCTTTAACGTTAACTTATCGTTAACATTAATAACATATATTAGTTTAAATATGTTTCGAATTATTTTTGATTTAAAATTTTCAAACATCAAATAATTTTTGATTTGAAATTTTAAACATCAATTACCTTTTCGTTTAAACTATGATCATGAAGCACTTATATGAAAATTGCTTAGAAAATTTCTATGAACAAAATGGTGCAAGTTTCATAGTAAAATTCCGATGTTTGTTAAATTTTCATCTTTAGCATCATTATTAATTAATTGATTTTTTTAATTAATTTCCTGTTAATTTTATGGGATGTTACACTTGCCCAATGCGACTCCAAAAGAGCATTTCAATGGGTTAAGCCTCATCCGTATTTTGGAGCACATCAAACATCTTTGAGAGGTCACGCGTGTGATTTATCAACCGTCGTGACTTCACAAGCATATCATCCACATAGAGATCCATCATCCATTCGGTCTGATCTTTAAACATCATGTTTACCAATCATTGGTAAGTAGCTTAAGCACTCTTTAAACTGAATAGCAGTTCGATAATAATACAGTCCCAGATCAATGACGAAACTAGTTTGCTCTTGATCTGGAACATGCATAACTATCTAATTGTAGCTGGAGTATGCATCCATGAAGTATAATAGTTCAAGTCCGGTGGTTCCATCAATGAGCTGGTCAATTCTAGGCGGGGAGAAGATATCCTTTTGGCATGCCTTATTAAAATCTGAATAATTGGTACATGCTAACCACTTTTGACTAAGCTTTTGACCAGCACATGATTCGTTAACCATTCAGGAAATATAACATCGTGGATAAAACCATTCGCCTTCAGCTTGTCAACTTCTTCCTTTAACATCGTGGATAGCTCTGGACCTAGGTTGTGCCTCTTTTGCTTCAAAGGAGGGTATCGTAGGTCCACATTCAATGTATGGTATGCTATCTTCGGTGATATTCCACACATATCGGAGTTTACTCGGGAAAACAAATCCAGATTTGCCCTAAGATACCTTACCAACTCCTTCATCAACACACTAAGCTAAGACACAATTTAAGGACTTAAGTGGGGTCATCCTTATCGACCAAGATGTTAATCGTCAGATCTACTAGTGCCTTCATCTCATCTTTTGGTACTTTCTATGGGTCCATCGATTTGGGTAATTTACTATGGCGCCCAAGCTAAGGATTAAGCGAAGATTATTATGTGTCGATTGTTTTTATGCATAGAGCCTTCTCTATGCCCTTTCCTTTTTAACGCAACTTTGCTTAACTGATTTCTACAACAAAACACTCACGATCGATACTCTGGTCTCATTGAATCGCTCCTACCCATTCTTGATAGGGAATTTTATCATTAGGCACTACGAGGCAAGGGCTACCCTTGAACTAGCTAGGCCCAGTCGGCCCAAGAAAGCATTTAAGATGAGTTTTTATCAATCACAACAAATGTCTCAACCCGCCTTATCTTGTAGTCTCCTTCACTCAGCTCGACTAACAGGGCAATATAGTCGATAGGCACCTTAGCCTCTCTAGTAAATCCCTTAATATGGGACTTACATGGCTTCATGTTTAGTCCATTAATCCTAATCTAGTTGAAAGTTTTCTTTAAAAAAATATATTAACTAAGCTCCCATAATCAATTAGGACTCGATGCATAGTTGTCGGCCCAACAATAGTCGTAATCACCATGGGGTCAAACATTGGCACTTCTACCCATTAGCATCCTTACCTCCGAACACAATATCGTCGCACATCGCCTTTTGTTGTTTTACCAGCATTCAGTTGTAAAGCCCTACCTCTATAACCACATTAACAAAGGATATTACTAAGTAATATCATATGTAATGAAGAGAATAAGACTAGTTATGAGCGACCATCCATAAATAATGCTTTGAGCGGGTATTGACAAGTCAAATTGAGTGAGATATTTTTTTTTGAAGTGGATCCGACGTACATGATCTAGGCTTAAAACAATATTAAGGTGGTTATAATAATTTCTTAGAACAATATAAGATACCACAGAACATAAACCACAAAGCGCACAACAAGATATACATATGCTACTTATCAGAAGAATACATATGTACGTATACAGAAGATAGTTTACAAATGGTGGATATGGAAGTTCCACTGAATATACCAATATAACTACCCAAAATGATGCACATACAAAACGAGTCTCAAACATGACATATAAATTAGTACAAAATCAAGAACCAGACAAAATGATGAAACATGTAGGAAGATAGGATCCTAGAAAACAGGCTTCGAGCTAAACGTCTTGTAACAACCCACCTCGAACAGGCCTAAATTTCAACCCGGAAAAGGCCCATCGAAACTTAGATCCATTCTAAGGTTGGCTTTCGGTTGGAAAAAGGAGTAACAATATAGAGCAATATCTAATGCTTCAGAATTCACAATGGATGAAACAAAATTGAATATTAAATTGTACCCATTTATCTCAAAACTATTTGAAATGTTATAATACAAAACATCATAAAACTATCACATAAGATCTGTTACATCATTTTTTCAAATACATGGGTGCAGCATAAAAATATCATAAAAGATAAGAATAATTACAACAAGCTTAAGCCTCTCCACCTTCAAGCATTGTTGTTGTCATTTCTCCATCCTTAACCTATGTTATAATTAGGAGGAAGTCAGAACAACAAATGTCTGGTGAATAAAAACCTCGAGTCTTACCATTTCTGTACTTGCGCAGTATATTTCAATAAAAGATTATGTCTACATACATAAAACCATTTAATACTTCTTATAAGGAAATGCGGCAGGTCCATAATCAACCACTTGATACCTTCCATTTCCAAAGCAGATTTCTAAATCCCACGTCATAAATGTCTAACGATGCGAGAAATAGTACACAAGCCACATAATACCTATTATTGTAAATAGGTAGACTTTGGCCATTTAAGATCTCAGTTGAGGCAGACCCCATCATTTAATACCTATTCCCAAAGCAGACCTCTTAATGGTAACTATCTAGCTGACATCATATGGAATCTCTTAAGCCACTTAACACTTCTTTATGGAAAGACTGACTCTCAATCAGTCACTCAATACCTTATCCCGAAGCAGACCCCTATCGAGATACCACCTAACATGCCTAATAACTAGCCTCTTTTCCATCTAATACTTCATTTAGGGAAAAGAAACAGGCCCTCAAACAACCACTTAATACCTTAAGACCCCAAAGCAGGCCCTACATATTATGACCCATACTCATAATTACTTCTCACATTAGTCCGACTATTTGTAAGACCTGGTAGCTAGTTTAACTGGGTAGACTTAACTTACAGAATTTGGGACTAACCTTGCGTCATCATAAATATTTATCATAGGAGATGTCTTACATCAATAGGAAGTATACACAACTATTAGTAGCCTCAAGGTAAAGGGCAGACTTTTATCGTGCAACTCTGCTAACCCGCATCCCAATGACTTAGCCATAATTTAAATACTCTCCATATATATAATACTCATCTAACCTTTTCATAATTAAGGCGTTTGAACCAAAAATGGCACAAACACCAAAAGTTAATGTACTTGAGATTAAATGAAGAAAAGTAAATGAAAATGAGGAAATAAACAAGTCACGATAGTTTATAGTAGTTTGGCAAAGCAAGGACTACGTCCACTATGAAGTTTTATTGCTTATTTCAGATTTGGAGGAAGAAGTTCTTGGGCGTCGTTACAACTCCAACATGTAGAATTTCAGAGTTATAAAAATATAAGAAATAATGGAGCTAGAGCCAAAAGATCCTCAAAATCGAGCCCTGCCTTCCTATTTATAGAGGTATGGAGCCTAAAATCTCATCTAAAATGTCTCTAAGCAGTTGCGCATGAATTTGATCAATTCTCCCAAAGTAATAGGTGTCACTTCAATAGAAGTTGGGAGTCGGTACCAACCCCTAAGTTGGATTCAGTACCGATCCGCAAGATGTCCATTTTTGGCATCTTCAATCGCTTACCTCGAATCATTTTGTAGTTAGCTTCTTGACACCGCAGTTGTTTGTACTTGTCTTAGCTTATTTCTGAGTCCAAATGATGGAGTTGAAGGAGAAAAAAGTTACAGTTTCAAGTGTTCGAGGAGATTGATGGAGAATTACATTGATTAAACAAAACGACTTTGAAAATAGGTCCTTAGCATCATGATTGACATATAGGCAAGAGGTGGGTCCACCCCAATTGAATTTGGGAGTCCGTACCGATCCCCATGTAGGGCTCGGTACCGATCCCCAACTTGGGAGATCCTATGGTTCTGTTGTTTCTGATGGTTTTTGGCTTTGACTTTGTTTCTGGACTCATGGGCTGTCTCTCTTGGCTTTCCGCAATGATAACTCCAAGTTCTATATGTCCAGTTTGTTTGTATTTTGCTTGAAGCAAGATAACACTTGCCCCCTAAAGAACATCTTGTTTCAAACATGATGTGCATTGAATCGAGATATGTTCAGATTTATTCGAAGGACTACACTCTGTGCTCTCAACGGTTATTATCCTTTCATGAACCGATACCGTGAATTGTCATGTCCATAATGATCCGTTACGATGTTCTACCAACATCGGGGACTATAAATCTGGAACCTGATCCTATGACCTACTATTCCAAGTCTGATGGTTTAAACTAATCCTATCTATGAGTTTGTCAAGTATGAATATGAATTTCCTTCAACTTTAGTCAACAAGTATTGGGTATATACACACATGGGTCCTCACATGTGCATAGGCATTCACACACATATGCATATACCATACGTTTGCTTGCACGTATATGTTTTCTTTGTTTTTTTAAAACATTTGGGACTTGGTACCAACCCTTGATTTGGTAGTCGATACCAACTCCTTGGAATTTTTTTGAGTTTTTTCTAGCTTTTAGAATTTTGGCAGAGAGGTTATATTAGTCACTTCCCTCCTTCTTTCCTCTCATTTGTATTTGTAGCAACCCGCAGTTCTGTCCCCTTTGAGTTGATAAAAAAATTCACTCCTGTTGTAACGACCCGGTATTTTGGACCATTCAAATCGACAATAATCCACACATGTCTGGCTTGAATAATTCAAAATAACAGATTGTAAATAAATTTGGAGCAAATGAAATCAAATACACAGCATCACAGACACAGAACATATCAGAATAACTCGCAGCGGAATATAAAAAACCATAGTAGTTCATGAAGCTACTATAACAAACTCTCAAAACATAATACATAATATCTGCTTGAAAACATATACAATAGAAATCTCAAATAAATAGAAGTTTATGAATACCAGAACTGAAATAGAACAACTGAACTGAAAGGAACAGATAACTAGACAAGCAGAATCTCCAGCGATTCCTAGCTCCAGAAAGAAATCCAAAGCTAAGCTGTAAATACTCAGGCTGACCCGAGCGTAAAGTAAAACACAAAACACTCGAGTCAGGACAATATATACTTATATAATGTAAACCAACTCAAGTGAACTGTAGTAGAAATGCACAATAACTCAAAGGATGCTTGGGATCGCCCATCCTTTAAGGATCAGTTAAACTATAAATTAAATACATCCCGTGGTTAAAATTTCAAAATGGTATTTTATACTTCGAAATCAAATATCATTTCAAAATTCAATATCCTTAAAAAATCCATTTCAAAATATCAAAATATCATATTTCAAAATAATTTATATTTCGAAACAAATTACTTCATTTTAAATCATAAAAATGAAGTTAGTATATTTAATAATTAAAATTTTAAATTTCCAAAAATTTAACTTTTCAAAGTTCATTTGTTCACTTAAATTAATTAAAACAATGAAATTTCAACTTTCGCAGCATTTAGAAACTGCTACGGAAAGTCACATTTAAAATAGTTCAATTTAACAAAAGACAACATTTAAAATTCTGTAATATGGTTACATTAGTTTCAAATAAACTTAGTTAAATTCAACCATTATAACATTTACAAAAATGCTATAATAGCCTTTAATTAAATTTAGCCATTTGGTTCATTATTATCAACTACAGCATTTACAAATGTTGTATTATCATTTACATTAGAATTTAATAGCGTTTCAGAAATGCAGTTAACTAACTTCAAATATTCAGTATAATTTCACAAACAATTATATTTTTATATAAATCATTTTTTACTTATAAAATCATATAATTTCACTTTTAAAACAATTATTCAAATACCCTTATATTCATGATTTTATAAAGTTAAAACTCCATTCAAAAATCAAAATTTAATAATAATTCACTTATTAAATTCCAATATTAAGTTATAAATTCATTAAATTAAATTAACTTAACACTTAAGTTTAAATTTTCAAATATAACTTAATTCCATTTTTATTTACTTAACTTAAAAATTAACTTTTAAGCCAAATTCACAAATTTCCAATTTTAGATATATTTCAAAATTTCAACTTAAATATTCATTCATTTCACATTTTAACTTTATTCAAAAAAAACATTAATATATTATAAAATCATTTAAATTCACTTTAATCCAAATTATCATGAATTTATCACATTTCATATTTAATTTAAATTCCAATTATCACCAAATTAAAATTTCCCAAAATAACTTACATTTCAAATTTTCTAATTTTACCATTAATTTATTTCACTTATAAATTTTTAGAAAATCAATAATGCTTTACAAAAATCATTTTTATTTAGTTTAAATCAAAATATTATAATATTTACATTTCTAAAATATTAAAAAAAAAATATAAAACATATTTTAACAACGGGTCTATATTTCATTTTCTAGCCTAGGTAAAGTGATACGGGTAATTTATCATTTCAACCCGTAATTTACAAAGATACCCGGGTTTGATCATTTCAAACCCGCAATCCCAAGTAAATGAAAATAATTGAAAATCATTCAGGCATATCATTTCAGCCCATAACGATTTTCTCCTATTCTAAAGTCCGTTCGGGTAAGTATCATTTCAACCCATAGTGATTCTAATCTAAAGGGAACTTGTAGTGTGATAAACTGATAAAAATAAAAGAACAACATAATATAACAGTAACATATAATATAATAGGTGTTTAAGCATGGGTGAACATCATAAAATCATAACATAGCAAGTGTAACATGATAATGCATTTTACAGATTCAAAAGGGGTCAATTCACTAGTTATATATGTACATATTGTCTGGTGAGAATAACTCACCTGTTAAGCTGGAGATTTGCCAACAAAGCTCACAACACAAAGATTATGAAGGCACGACAACTCTAATACAATTTGAGTGTGGAGAGAAAATCCAATGATATAGATCTTGTGTTACAACCCAAACAAAAATCAAAGCAAACCATAAATTTCAATACACTAGAAATGACATAACTTTTAAATAAAAAGAGATACGAATGCCAAATCTTTTGCCATGCTTTCTCTATTCTTTTTTCATGGCCTAGGGATGGTTTTGGCTCTGGTTTGAACTAGTTTGGCTCAGGTTTGGTCATGTGTATGCATGGCCTAGGTAGTAGAATATGAGGAGGAAGTTTATACAAAGGAATATGAAGAGTTTAAGGCAAAATAAGTGGGTTTTGTTCACAAAAATGGCTCGGCCATGGGCTTGTGTGGTCAGGTCAGAGGGGTATGGATCAGGTCAGTGGAAGGAAAGGTGTGTGGTGGTCTGGCCAGAGGTGGTGGAGGCGGCCTAAGGTGGTGGTGGTGGTGGAAAATGGAGTGGTGAAGCAATAGTGGTAAACAATCATGTTTTTATGGCTTGTTTTGAAATTTTTGTGGAGTTTTGGCATCATGGTGGCTCGGCCTTGGTCAAGACCAGAGGAGTAGCTGGTGTTGATGGCAGGGAAGAGATGTAGGAGTTTGTGGCCATGGATGTGGAGGAGAGGCCTATCCAAAAACAAGAGAAAACAAGGCAATTTTCATAGAAAAATAAGGAGAAAAGAAGAAAAATGAAACCATTACCAAAAGCTTTTGCTTCAGATCTGAAGTGGTCGAATGATGAAATGAAAAATGAGAGTTTTCACGTGAAAACAAAAGTAAAAGTCATGGCCAAAGCATAAAGGAGGGGTTATGGCAATTGAAAAGACTTAAGGAGGTGAAAGGACATCGGTTTCTAAGCAATTTTAAACCCTTCATATTTCTTTTTCTTTTTAATTCCAATAAAACAAAAATAAACTCAGAAATAAGCTCTAACAACTGAAACAAAATATTATAAATAGAAATAAATAATTAATTTTAAAGAAAATGGAAAAAGAATATAAGAAATTGCTTAAAAATTGAAAACAGGGTCCAGAAATTACAAATAAATCACGATTGTCTTTGGAAAATTATCTACTTCATTTTAAAAATATTCTAAAGAAAATTTTTGAAATAAAATAATTTCTAAAGTATTTTCAAAGTGAAATAAATAATTTAATTTAGAAAAAATAGAAAAAAAAAACTAAAGAAAAATGTTTAAAAATTGGAAATAAGACATGAAAATTACAAATAAATATCACTAGCCTTATAAAATTTCTATTTCACTTTAAACAAATAAAAGGTCAAATAAATAAAATAAATGAGGAACAAAATAAAGTGGGAATGAGAATAAAATAAGATTTTAAGAAAAAAATAGAAAAACAAATAAAGAATTACTTTAATTAATTGAAATTGGAAATTAGAATTTTAAACAAAATACAGCTAACACTGGAAAATGCCAATTATATCTTTAAAATGTTTTAAAACCAAAGTATATACATAACATGTTATTTTACCCATATAAATATAAATTATAATATTACATGACCAAATAAAATATTATTTTTTTATAATTTAAAATAAATAATTTTGTTAAATACAACAAATTACACAAAATATTTAAAAGGGTATAACTTTCACATTATAAATCAGATTTTAACGAAACGAAAAGCATTATTCTTAAAATTTTATTTACTTTCATAATAAAAGATAAAACTAAAATTTTCAAACTTTAAAATTTCTAAATTAAAAGTCAAAGTTTGATCATATTGACCAAAATTCACTTTTCTGGAAAATATCCTTTTTAGTCATGTTTGGAATTCTAATTCACATCAAAATCAAAATTTATATTTAAAATAACAAAATTTATTCATTTTAATAAATAAAATAAAGTTTTTAAATCAGGAAATCAATTAAAATAACCAAAATAAATAATTAAAATAATCACAAAATACAGGGTTGTTACACTCTCCCCCACTCAAATCTTTTCGTCCTCGAAAAGGAATGAGGTACAGAAAACACAGAAAAGATAAAATGGAATAGGATTAAGACAAGATGACAAGAAGATTAAAATTATACCTGATAACTATTGTTATGGGTAAGTTTAATAAGGTGGAGAATAGGAATAGCTAGAAGGGAAAATAGGACGAAAGACAAGGATGAGCCATTAATTTAAAATTGTTGGTTGAAGAGGTAAAATATTTAAAACACTTTAAAATCGTTTAAAAAGGAAATAACTAATATAAGTATCATTTATATAATATTTTATCAAAATACTTTTATAACTCGATGTCTTAACAAGTTTATCCTTGTTCCTGTAGACTCTGGTAGTGCGTTGATCAGGCGCAAAACTAGAATTCTCCAGGTACTTAGTAGACTTGTTTCAACACCCAGTGAAAATACTGGAAAAACTTTTAAAAACAGATATGGAAAGTACAATCCAAACAAAAACAAACAAAACCTTTGTCTAACCATGGTTCGCAGATACACAATGGTTACGCCTGGATCCCCCAGGAAACAATCCATATCCGTAAGCTTTCTCAGCCCTGCGAGTTACGCCATGATGACTAGTAGAATGCAGGATACACAATGGTTACGCCTGGATCCCCCAGGAAACAATCCGTACCCCCAGGCAAGACTCAGCCAAGCATTTGCGCTACTATTCGCGACCTACACAGATTTCAGGATACACAATGGTTACGCCTGGATCCCCCAGGAAACAATCCGTACCCCTAGGCAAGACTCAGCCAGGCAGTTGCGCTATGCAGTCACGATCGTAAGACCATGGGTAACGCCATGGAATTCGAAGGACACTCGAGTATCATATCCGGAAAACCAAAAATCAGAGAGAATAATATCGATAGAATGAATCCAAGATGTGGCCACAAATCGGATATCAAGCAGAAGGCACTTTCCATATCTTTACTTCGAAAATATGTATCATATAGTACCTTTTCAAATCACTTTCAAATATCGTACTTATATAAAATCCATTATATATAAGATTTAATTTTCAAATCAAATACATTCCAAAATTAATAGTATATCAAATCATACTTATATAGACTTCAATTATATAAGATTTCACTTTCAAATTGAGTACCTTTTCAAATCTATAATTTTCGAATCAATTTCATACTCATACAAATCAATTTTATATAAGTTCGACAACTCCCAAATCAAGTGTTTAGTAACATAAGGTTCTCAAATTTAAATTTGTTTCAATATCAGTTCAATTTCAAAATCATATACAATTTCACCAAATTATTTTCTTCTCAAATTAAATATCTTTAGTTTCAAAGTTTCCAAAATAATAGATTTTTGAAAATAAATCCAAATTTCCAAATCAATATAATTTAAGTCAATCAATTCATTTCCAAAATCAAATGTTTTCAAAATCATCTTATACTTACGTAAGGTCCGTCTTATATAAGGATCAAATTTTCCAAAATAAATTTTGTTGTATGAAGAGCCATATGGGATTTGAATATCTTTGCTTTTATAGGTTATATATCTTTGTAATTTAAATTGGAAAAGTAAGCAAAGATATTCTAACCCGACAGCTTTCAATTTCAGCGTCAAAATATATCACTGATATTAGAATATAAGATGTACACACGTCATCATTTCGCAAAATCACATTTGATCGCTCGCTCGATCACACAAGTTCGCTTTCGAACTAGTATTGTCCATTCGATTTCCCTAATGCGGACTTCGATATGGTTTCTCGACTAGAAGCCATCAGTCTCCTTGCATAGCCATATACTATGATAGAGAATTCTGGCATCAAGCCCAAAATCCATATCAAATATTCGCCATCAAGAATCGAATGAAAAATCCTAACACGAAATGGTGTAATCCACCTCGAACTTGTGTACTCAAACTTGGATCAAATTAATTATGCGAATAAAACAGCATACGTACAACTTATATATTTATTTCAACTTGTTAAATATATAGTTTCATAAAGATGTTACTAAGTTAAAACATTTAAACTAAATTTTATTCAAAATATTTTGAAGACCAAATTCTTTTCAAAACATTTCAAATCTAAATTTCATATTAGAAAATTTTAAAATTGCTTTATTCATTTACTTAACCAAACAGTTTCAACTTATTTAAATCATATTACTTCATACTTAAACATTCAAAACAAACTTATATACTTTATCAAATTACTTTTCAAAATTTCTTAGCTTTGAAAAGTTAACCTTGACTTGGAAGTGCTCGAACCTTTAAAATAGTTGAAGAAATCATATTTCAATCCAAGAGTTGGAAATCACAATTAAATCAGTAAATCCATTCCAAAAATAGGGTTATATCAAATCAAATCCAAAACTCAAGGACTGAACACCGGCTCATTTCAAATTTTACAAATATATATACATATATCTTTCGAATATCACATCACACTTCGGAATTTGAAATCTAAATTGGTTTCGCAAATCAATCGCATAGCAATGCTACCGAAGTGGCCTCTCCCTCACTCAGAAACTCGAAAATCAATGTCGATGATGCGTGCACTCATCACCGAAATTATTTTCCAGCAACACAAGTGAGTTTTGGACTTCCATTTACTTTGAAAACTTCTTTGAAATTCCTTCAAAATCATTAAAACCCATTAAAATCATTGAAACATTACTTATTCGGAAAAATAATTTCAATCATATTATTTATTATTTCAAAATCTTAAAACCAGTTCCAAAATGCCGGAGTTCAATCACTTAAATTCAGATTCAAAACCTTCAGTTATAAATCATTTTATATGAAACCATTTCTTATAAAATTTTCACAATTTCAAATCCTTTCAAAACTTCAAATTCTCATTTTTTTTAAAAGGTATATAATCCTTATCAAAAACATTTCATCTTTATATAAAAATATGGTCATCCTTATCAAAATAAAACTATGATGAATACAAAATTTTTAAAAGACAATCAACCACAAACTTTCCAAGGGACGATTCAAGGATGGATTTCAAAGCAAAACAGAGATTCAAATTTAGAAGGACTCTAATCAAATAGAATTCTAATTCAAAGATAGGCTCAAACGAAGATAAGATAATTAAATTACCAAATACAAGATGGATAAGCCTATATGAATCGCGGGCGACCTTAACCGGTCAACCGTGATTTCAGGAATATAATCGATGCGAAAATCTAAGGAAAATCGACCTTCGATTGCCAGAGATAGAATCTAAATATAGCAGAAGATAGAAAACATCATAAACCGAGGATACAGAAATCTCCGGTGAATCAATGCCAATTATAATCATTCAAAGATTGGCGGAATCGCCACCCTATAAAGGTCATACAAAGTGGAGTGATGCAATGCTCCAAAATCAAAAGAATACAATTAGGGGAGATAGGAATGGATTTCAGAACAAGTGAGCATTCCAAAATTCAAAGGAATCTTATTCGATAAGAATCCAAACGAAGATTAGAGAAATATAACCTATATCGATACAGAAAAATTCCCATTCAAAATTTGGAAAGACTCGAATTCATAACATACGAAAACAAAAGCATAAATATCTTTAGTTGGACAACTTTAGCTAAGCAAAAGATACAACAGAGTTTACTCAAAGCATCCTAACAAACTACTTATTTTGCCATACCCAAAATAGATTCCTATCAACAAAGTATCTAGATCAATCAAGAGAGAAGTTCAAAATTTTAGAGGATCCTAATCAAAGAAATTACTAACAAGGCGGATACGAAAGGAATGAAGTTTAAGAAATATTTTACTTTTAAAAGCAAGGAAATTTATATCAAAATAATCTTTGAAAATTCTTTAAAAATCATTTGAAAATCATTTTATACTTCGAAAATACGTTCTCTCACAAAGAAATGATTCTGAGATTGATTTCACTTATTCTAGGGTATTTCTACCCTATCTCTAATGAGTTTTTGCTCCGCAGGCTAAGGTTTGCCTAAAACCAAAGCTCTGATACCAACTGTAACGACCCGGTATTTTGGACCATTCAAATCGACAATAATCCACACATGTCTGGCTTGAATAATTCAAAATAACAGATTGTAAATAAATTTGGAGCAAATGAAATCAAATACACAGCATCACAGACATAGAACATATCAGAATAACTCGCAGCGGAATATAAAAAACCATAGTAGTTCATGAAGCTACTATAACAAACTCTCAAAACATAATACATAATATCTGCTTGAAAACATATACAATAGAAATCTCAAATAAATAGAAGTTTATGAATACCAGAACTGAAATAGAACAACTGAACTGAAAGGAACAGATAACTAGACAAGCAGAATCTCCAGCGATTCCTAGCTCCAGAAAGAAATCCAAAGCTAAGCTGTAAATACTCAGGCTGACCCGAGCGTAAAGTAAAACACAAAACACTCGAGTCAGGACAATATATACTTATATAATGTAAACCAACTCAAGTGAACTGTAGTAGAAATGCACAATAACTCAAAGGATGCTTGGGATCGCCCATCCTTTAAGGATCAGTTAAACTATAAATTAAATACATCCCGTGGTTAAAATTTCAAAATGGTATTTTATACTTCGAAATCAAATATCATTTCAAAATTCAATATCCTTAAAAAATCCATTTCAAAATATCAAAATATCATATTTCAAAATAATTTATATTTCGAAACAAATTACTTCATTTTAAATCATAAAAATGAAGTTAGTATATTTAATAATTAAAATTTTAAATTTCCAAAAATTTAACTTTTCAAAGTTCATTTGTTCACTTAAATTAATTAAAACAATGAAATTTCAACTTTCGCAGCATTTAGAAACTGCTACGGAAAGTCACATTTAAAATAGTTCAATTTAACAAAAGACAACATTTAAAATTCTGTAATATGGTTACATTAGTTTCAAATAAACTTAGTTAAATTCAACCATTATAACATTTACAAAAATGCTATAATAGCCTTTAATTAAATTTAGCCATTTGGTTCATTATTATCAACTACAGCATTTACAAATGTTGTACTATCATTTACATTAGAATTTAATAGCGTTTCAGAAATGCAGTTAACTAACTTCAAATATTCAGTATAATTTCACAAACAATTATATTTTTATATAAATCATTTTTTTACTTATAAAATCATATAATTTCACTTTTAAAACAATTATTCAAATACCCTTATATTCATGATTTTATAAAGTTAAAACTCCATTCAAAAATCAAAATTTAATAATAATTCACTTATTAAATTCCAATATTAAGTTATAAATTCATTAAATTAAATTAACTTAACACTTAAGTTTAAATTTTCAAATATAACTTAATTCCATTTTTATTTACTTAACTTAAAAATTAACTTTTAAGCCAAATTCACAAATTTCCAATTTTAGATATATTTCAAAATTTCAACTTAAATATTCATTCATTTCACATTTTAACTTTATTCAAAAAAAACATTAATATATTATAAAATCATTTAAATTCACTTTAATCCAAATTATCATGAATTTATCACATTTCATATTTAATTTAAATTCCAATTATCACCAAATTAAAATTTCCCAAAATAACTTACATTTCAAATTTTCTAATTTTACCATTAATTTATTTCACTTATAAATTTTTAGAAAATCAATAATGCTTTACAAAAATCATTTTTATTTAGTTTAAATCAAAATATTATAATATTTACATTTCTAAAATATTAAAAAAAAAATATAAAACATATTTTAACAACGGGTCTATATTTCATTTTCTAGCCTAGGTAAAGTGATACGGGTAATTTATCATTTCAACCCGTAATTTACAAAGATACCCGGGTTTGATCATTTCAAACCCGCAATCCCAAGTAAATGAAAATAATTGAAAATCATTCAGGCATATCATTTCAGCCCATAACGATTTTCTCCTATTCTAAAGTCCGTTCGGGTATGTATCATTTCAACCCATAGTGATTCTAATCTAAAGGGAACTTGCAGTGTGATAAACTGATAAAAATAAAAGAACAACATAATATAACAGTAACATATAATATAATAGGTGTTTAAGCATGGGTGAACATCATAAAATCATAACATAGCAAGTGTAACATGATAATGCATTTTACAGATTCAAAAGGGGTCAATTCACTAGTTATATATGTACATATTGTCTGGTGAGAATAACTCACCTGTTAAGCTGGAGATTTGCCAACAAAGCTCACAACACAAAGATTATGAAGGCACGACAACTCTAATACAATTTGAGTGTGGAGAGAAAATCCAATGATATAGATCTTGTGTTACAACCCAAACAAAAATCAAAGCAAACCATAAATTTCAATACACTAGAAATGACATAACTTTTAAATAAAAAGAGATACGAATGCCAAATCTTTTGCCATGCTTTCTCTATTCTTTTTTCATGGCCTAGGGATGGTTTTGGCTCTGGTTTGAACTAGTTTGGCTCAGGTTTGGTCATGTGTATGCATGGCCTAGGTAGTAGAATATGAGGAGGAAGTTTATACAAAGGAATATGAAGAGTTTAAGGCAAAATAAGTGGGTTTTGTTCACAAAAATGGCTCGGCCATGGGCTTGTGTGGTCAGGTCAGAGGGGTATGGATCAGGTCAGTGGAAGGAAAGGTGTGTGGTGGTCTGGCCAGAGGTGGTGGAGGCGGCCTAAGGTGGTGGTGGTGGTGGAAAATGGAGTGGTGAAGCAATAGTGGTAAACAATCATGTTTTTATGGCTTGTTTTGAAATTTTTGTGGAGTTTTGGCATCATGGTGGCTCGGCCTTGGTCAAGACCAGAGGAGTAGCTGGTGTTGATGGCAGGGAAGAGATGTAGGAGTTTGTGGCCATGGATGTGGAGGAGAGGCCTATCCAAAAACAAGAGAAAACAAGGCAATTTTCATAGAAAAATAAGGAGAAAAGAAGAAAAATGAAACCATTACCAAAAGCTTTTGCTTCAGATCTGAAGTGGTCGAATGATGAAATGAAAAATGAGAGTTTTCACGTGAAAACAAAAGTAAAAGTCATGGCCAAAGCATAAAGGAGGGGTTATGGCAATTGAAAAGACTTAAGGAGGTGAAAGGACATCGGTTTCTAAGCAATTTTAAACCCTTCATATTTCTTTTTCTTTTTAATTCCAATAAAACAAAAATAAACTCAGAAATAAGCTCTAACAACTGAAACAAAATATTATAAATAGAAATAAATAATTAATTTTAAAGAAAATGGAAAAAGAATATAAGAAATTGCTTAAAAATTGAAAACAGGGTCCAGAAATTACAAATAAATCACGATTGTCTTTGGAAAATTATCTACTTCATTTTAAAAATATTCTAAAGAAAATTTTTGAAATAAAATAATTTCTAAAGTATTTTCAAAGTGAAATAAATAATTTAATTTAGAAAAAATAGAAAAAAAAACTAAAGAAAAATGTTTAAAAATTGGAAATAAGACATGAAAATTACAAATAAATATCACTAGCCTTATAAAATTTCTATTTCACTTTAAACAAATAAAAGGTCAAATAAATAAAATAAATGAGGAACAAAATAAAGTGGGAATGAGAATAAAATAAGATTTTAAGAAAAAAATAGAAAAACAAATAAAGAATTACTTTAATTAATTGAAATTGGAAATTAGAATTTTAAACAAAATACAGCTAACACTGGAAAATGCCAATTATATCTTTAAAATGTTTTAAAACCAAAGTATATACATAACATGTTATTTTACCCATATAAATATAAATTATAATATTACATGACCAAATAAAATATTATTTTTTTATAATTTAAAATAAATAATTTTGTTAAATACAACAAATTACACAAAATATTTAAAAGGGTATAACTTTCACATTATAAATCAGATTTTAACGAAACGAAAAGCATTATTCTTAAAATTTTATTTACTTTCATAATAAAAGATAAAACTAAAATTTTCAAACTTTAAAATTTCTAAATTAAAAGTCAAAGTTTGATCATATTGACCAAAATTCACTTTTCTGGAAAATATCCTTTTTAGTCATGTTTGGAATTCTAATTCACATCAAAATCAAAATTTATATTTAAAATAACAAAATTTATTCATTTTAATAAATAAAATAAAGTTTTTAAATCAGGAAATCAATTAAAATAACCAAAATAAATAATTAAAATAATCACAAAATACAGGGTTGTTACACCTGTTCAACCCAAATTGTATGAAAGAGAGAATAAATATGGTAAAGAAGAAAAGATAGAAGAAATAGAAACAACAACATAGAATCTCACAATCGCACCGGAACAAAATATAATATGCAATAACAGATTTTAAATACAAGAATTGTACTGTTAATATACATACCATTATCAGAGTACAATATACAACAATCAATCTGGACAGTTTAATCATTTGTCCTCACACAGCGGAAATACAAATCTATGGAAATACGTCTTGTCATCCAGCTCGTATCCGAAGCTCCATAGCATCCTATCCTGAATCTGTAATACTCCGTCTGACCCGAGCATTATAATAAAACAACACTCGAGTTAGTCTGGAAAACCAGCATGAGAAAACACACCCAATTTGAATTATTAACTTTTATCAAAATCCTTTGAAAACAAAGGTATCTCGTAAGACAACGTGATACATAAACACGACGGGTTTTTACCTTACGATAACCAAAACCTTTTTATCAAAATCATCTGATATTATAATAGTGTCTAAACCAAGTAAGTAGGAAATAGCTTAAATGCTTGCATCTCACTTTTCAACATAGTTGGGCAAAATCAAAACCGTACGATGCTTATTGTAGAATGAATTCCATACGAATGACAGGGCCATTAGGGTACTGCCCATCACAGTACACCTCTAGAACAATGTACCGAGGACCATCGCCGGGATCCCCTGCTACACAAGGCTGGCCTACCCCTAACCTGGATAGACCGAATATGTTATCACTCTGGGTGTTCCCACCCTTAATATCGAGCGCTCCTTCTTTCGTGCACAACCATATTCATAATATAAAGGTTTCCGAGGACATCTAGAAAAATGATAACATACCCTAATTGGGTGCGACCCACTTAGCCTTGCTGCATCTCCCATGTTTTAGTCATTCCCGATTGATGAGGTTCGAGGCTAAGCATTACCTTTCAAGAACAATTTTACTTAGAATGCTCATCGTCCTCCAATGATGATGTTTTGAAAGCATTCATCCTTACAAATTGTCCTGGGTCTGGACAAACCGAATCACCGTCTTCATTATCTTTACGGTATTCATTCATTATGTTCAAACCGGATTGAAGTGGTTTTCGGATAATTAAATCTGATCCCGGTCTCTTCGAAACGATTAACGAAATTGGCCAATATTGATAGCCGGTTATTTAACTATCAACAAAACATCCATAAGCAGTTACTAGGCCAAATTTTATAAATCTCCAAAATATTTATTCCAAAACATCTCCACCAAGATATATCTATTCAATCTCTTTCAATATCTCTATATTTGAAAAGAAATTCAACACTTATATCCATAACAGGATATTTCACTATTTTCAGTACTTAGAAATATTTCCAACTTCCATTTTTATAACATTTAGAAAATATTTCTATTCCAAATCTTTTCCCACTAAAATATTCCAAAACCTTCCTTTCCATACTTAGGAAAAAAAATTATACGTATTATTTCCAAAATCATCTCAATATTAAACTTGGAAAAAAATTCATAACTTATCTCATAAGTCTCCCACTTTTTAATAAATTCGTCCTGCGATTTCCAACCCGATTATACTTATTTATAATCCCAACCAACCATTTATAACATCTTTAAATGAATTCAAATTCTTTTCGAAGTTATCGCAACTAAACGTTGGAAATTTCCTTAAGTCTCTAGAATTCCATTAATAAGATTTCTCTTATAAAATCTCATCCTTAAGTTTAAACCTGTTTGCACATCTTGAGATTATTTTATAAATAAATTTTCAATCATTTCAAAGTATATATATATATATAATGAGCATTTTTAAAGAATAATAATTTATTTTTATTTTTAAAATATGTTTTAAGTTATTATTTAAGATATTAAACACTTTTAATAAACCATCAATAACTCGTTTTAAAATAAAACAAATCAATTTACAAAGCTGATTATAAAAATTAAAATTTTATTTCAATAAATATTAAATATTTGAAAACCAATTTTTCGAAGTATTCCAATACTAACTAGTTTTAAAAATTCGTAGTTTTAAATAATAAAGTTTTCCCTTGAAAAACAAACTTAACTTCTTAAAAATAAAAATATATTTTGTTAATTCCTTTATTTCAGCGACCTAAAACTTTGCGACCTAAGAGAAGTTTTGCGACCTAACGAAGTCACGACCTAGGGAATTTTGCGACTTAGTGAAGTTACAACCTAAGCTACAGAAATGTCACGACCTAAGAAAGGCCTGACCTAAGAATGTCACGACCTAACTCTTGAAGCAGCTCAGCGACCTACGACTTAGGGGATATTGCGATCTAGCAGTATTATTACCTAAGCGACTTAACAGGTTACGACTTAAGGAAGTCTCCGGCTTAACTACAGAGCCAACCTAAGGAACTCTACGACCTAAGAGGCTTCACGACTTAGGGGAAGTTGCAACATAGCGACCTAACTGCTAAAGGAACATTGCGACCTAGCAGTGTTGCGACCTAAAGCTACAGGGAACATTGCGACCTAGCAGTGTTGCGACCTAAAGCTACAGGGGACATTGCGACCTAGCAATGTTGCGACCTAAAGACTTCGACTTAAGAAGGTTCTGACCTAATGGGTTACGACTTAGCTTAAGTCGTCCATGACCTATAGCTCCAGTTCCTAAAGACTTAAGAAGTACACGACTTAACAGTTTACGACTTAGTGGGTGTACGACTTAAGAGTTTCATAGCCTACGACTCATGGTCCAAACGACTCAACGAGTTAAGCTATCTACGACTTAAAGAGTTAAAAGGTTTCCGACTTAACGACTCAGCAAGTTAAGGTCTACACGACTCTAGAAGATGCTACGACTTAAAGGACCTACGACTTAAGGAACTCATGACTTAGCAGCTTAAGTCGTCCACGACCTAAAAGCTATGAGGTTAAAGTCCAGAGCCCACGCCTATACTACCTTTATCTGATAAGTCGGCCACGACTTAACACTTGTCTTCGACAAAGCCACAAGATGAGCCCAGAACAACCCATACTGTCCCTTAACTCGTCACCGACTTACCTTAAGTCTTCCACGACTTAGGACTTAGAAAAATTTCCAATCTAGAATTCAGCTCCTATAAATAGACCATCACTTTCAACATGAAGGGGACTTTTGGCAAATCATTTCTTCAAGCGTCCATACTCTGCTGCACTCACAACTCATTCAACAAGTAAAGATCTTCCAATACTCAAGGCACTACAACAAGCTTCGTGAAGGACTTCATTCATCCGACACGGATTTAGCAAGATTCATCACCGAAGTTTGAGCTAGTAGTCGAGATTGTTGTGTGATCAAGTTGCATTGTATTTGACAAGTGATTTGTATCGATTTGTAACCGGATTCAATAATAAAGAGATTCAAAGTGGACGTAGGCTCAATCTCAAGCCGAACCACAATAAATTGCTGTCTTTTACTGCTTTTCTGCTAATTTACTGCTTAAATTCTGTTCCCGTCACGCGGGTGGTGCTTTCACGATTCTATTACACACACCGGGTGTTAGCGTTCACTTTTTAACGTTAACATATTTCAAAGTCTCAATAACCAATTTAATTTATAACTTCCTCCCGATTTCACAACATATCGATTCATTGTCGATTCCCTAACCATCCTCATTTCAAAATTAGAATCTACTATTTTTCTCAATTCTGTTTCCATGTTCTAATATAAATTCACCCTATGAATTTATATTCCCAATTATCTTCTGGTTTCGAATTCCTTTATTTATAAACATCCTTTATAAATTTTTATAACCCCTTTGGTTTTACCTGTTTATAAAACAAATCTTATTTATAAAATTCCATTATATAAATTCATTTCTTATAAATTTCATTTATACTTCCCATCTTTTTTTGATATTGATTTTAACTCCTTTTCAAATTTCAGTATACCATTTACAAACTCCTTCATATAATTAATTTTTAAAATCTCTATTTAAAACCATTTACGAATAGTTATGTATAATCCAAAATTAATATATATATTTTTCCTAATTCAATTTTCTTAAAAATAATCCAATTTCCAATATTAATATTTTATTTCAAAAATCTCTTTTTAAATTCCTTTAAACTAAAAATAATAATTTATGTTATTTAAAATGCCAAATTTAAGGTCCGTGCTACCATAGAATCCAAAAATTCAAATCATAGCAATAATCTATAACAGATTATCTACACACATCATATATTACTATATATGAAAAATAAACAATATATTTGAGGAATCCAATTGGATCCCTCCAACCTATTTCCCTGCATCCATAGATGTTAATACAACATAAAAGTACCAATCCCACTTAGAGGCAGATATCGCGGTATATAGGGTCATCCCCTATTATGCGGCGGCGCATAGGGTCTCACCCGCTATCATATGCGGGAATATCACTCAAAATACTAATATATATACAGCAATATATATATAACATCCAACATATAATTATAATTCATCAATTCAATCAAACATCCAATAATTAAATTTAACTATTTAAATTTAAATTTTGGAAATCCAAATGAGAGAATTTATCACCTTGATTTTATTTTCCAATCCATTCCAGTTTTTAATTCCATCGCCTAGAATTTGCAATTACGAATCTATCATGATTTATTCCATCATTTTGGACCTCGTACAAATAATTTTTTGACGCATATACGTTAGTATTTTTTGAAATTAAACTAAATACACTTAAAGTAAATTTAATTAAAACTAAACAAATTTCTTCTTCTTTTTTTTCTTTTTTTTTTCTTTTTTTTCTTACACATAAATTTAAAATACAAATAAGTTAGCTGTTCTCACCTACAAGAAAGGTCTGGCCGCCTCCTTCACTGCCATCGACCACATCCACAAAATCGCGACCACCTTGATATACCAAAACGCGACCTCCTCTCATGTTCGTGACAGTCGCGAACATCCCCACCACCGCCATTCGTCATCACCACACCTCTTCGTCGCTCCAGGCCTACACCGCGACACCCCTTCACATCGCAGCCGTTCGAGATGTCCTACCACGTCGCCTACATGTGTCGACCAACCTGACTCATCCCCAGTCGAAGTTGAGCTTCCCTCCCCAAGCCATTTCGCGCGCGAGATATGAACCCGACCATCGATATTTGCGATACCCAAAATTCCAATTTTGACTCGATTCATCGCTGACTTCCTGAACCTCGCATCCATGCGTTCCTCCTCAACATCCCTTTCCCGAAGTCGAACCATCCTGGCCTCGCGTGCTCGATCGACGAACCTCCTCCACTGTCGAAACGCGACCACGCTCTTTTTTTTTAAAGTTACCCACGATTTCGTTTTCGTGAATTTGAAATTGAACAGAAAAGGGAATGGGACTCGTGTTTATAAAAGGAAAGGAGAAGGTCCACGTGATTTTGGGGGTAGCGTGTTCGAATGGTCAAGGCATAGTGAAAAGATGGGATTACTGCTGAAAAGAGTATCGACTAGACAATTATTTATTTAAATTTTAAACGTCTCGATTTACGCAACTCAAAATCTCGAATCCTTATCGAGGCGTTCCGCTAGGCGTTCATATTGTTATACTCCTATTCCAAATGCAATGGAAATGGTTTCGAGTCCTAATTCGATCGTATGGAGAAGATAGCTTTTTGGACCCAATTATTATATTAAATTTTCGATATAAATTTCAACGTGTTTATATCCTGTACGACAAAACGATAACTCTAAATGCTACGAAATTTGAAATCCAGTAATAATACACTATTACGGATCCAATGGAACTAGTTTCATCGAATTCCGAGATTGTGTCCCGTATCGCTATTTTAACGCGTCGATTATATCGACGATTTGAAAATTTTACGAAATCATTTGAAATTTCAGTTTTAAAAAATTTCTAACTCAATTATAACTCCAATTCAAATATTAAAACCATTTAAATACTTAAAATTAACCGTCGAAAAATCCAGGTCGTTACAGTATTCCTGCCTTCAAATTGAATTCTCATGCTCGCCATTGAAACCTCCAAATCCAACATGAGCTTTCATCCTCCCCTGAACCAAGGACCGCCATCGCCCTTCATTTCCATTGCCTGACGCCGCCCACACTGTCGTTCATCGTCCCAATCAGATCCACCTTCACCAATCCGAACCCTAGCTTGAGGACACGTTTCCAAATTAACTGATTCCCCTTTGAAATTTGAACTTGTGGCTAATGGTAGGTGCATTAATGACTGTTTGCGCCAAAGTTGGTCACAAATCCCAAATATCGTGAAAGCACCAATGTACGAACACAGATCAACAATAAATGATCACAAATCACAGATCTAAGTAATGTAGAGGATAAAAAATGAAGAATAATAAACTTCAAATGGAATGAAATAGACAGAGACACAAGATTTATAGTGGTGGCTATCTCCGGCCTACGTCCACTCCAAAAGTTAATCTTTTATTGACTTTCCTTGCTGGTTACTGCTGATTACAACGATTTACAACGAAGAAATTCGAGTACAACAGTAGCTTGGTAATGCAAAGGTGTTTCCGGCAGAGTCGGGATGTTGGATAGCCCAAAAGATCCTTTTCCTACAGGCCCTGGGGTGCTATTTATAGGCGTTCCATGCAAATATCTCGCTTAAACTTCGTGAGACTTCTTCTTCCACGTGAGTGGGCCCACGCAATCGATCCCATGAAGTTTCGGCTCTATCCGTGATCGATACGAACATAATTCGTATCGATCAAGATTTTGTCCAATAGAGTTGAAACTTGGCACGAACCTTCTTTGGCTTGTACGTAAGCTCCTGTGAAAATTTCATAGTATTTGGACTTGTAGATCTCGAGATATGATCGATACGAAATGTAGTGTTCGCGTGGTACTTTGTTCGTATCAATCAATTTCGTATCGATACCGGATCGTATCGATACAGCGCACATGCTTGCCGATGATGTGGCACTACTTTCAAGGCTTGATCCACTTTCCATGCCGTGTTGAACGTTTCTTCCCTTGAATCATGCACATTCTTCGTTCGCATCTATGCTTCGTGCTCATTCGTATCCATCTGTCTGCATTGGTCACGTTCGTGTCCATCAATCTGTATCCATCGACTGCTTCGTATCGATCGATACGAAAATGATCGATACGAATAGTGGCTCTTGAACCCTTCGTATCTTCCCACACCTATCCTGAGTATGTCCTTCGGTCCCCTTCATATTGATGCATGAATGGGTCCTTCGTATCGATCTATAATCGATCGATACAAAATGTTCATCCAAGTTCCTGCCACCACTGCTCCATCCTTCGCATCGATTCAAACCCTGATCGATACGAAACGCCCCAACCTACCTCGCCGTGCAAACGATACGAATGTATCGATACAGACTCCATATCCTGAGTCCATTCTGATCGATACGAACAAGTCAATCCAACCTAAGTAGCCGAATCCACTCCTATCGATACGAACTGTATCGATACGAAATCACCGATACGAAATCAGCCTCTTCCAACATTGATTTACCCATATCTCGAGCATACAAACTCCAATTAACCTAAATTTTGAAACGTAGCATCTCCTAGCCTTGATCATCGTTCCCAATCGATCCCGCCTTGATTGGAGCTCAGCCAAATTTTGACGACATCGATCACAGCCTTGTTTCCAATCGATCTCCAATCCTAATATCCGTCCTTTCCAGATAATCTGTTGATATTCCGGCTTTGACCAAAAGGTGGGATAACAATGACCTTGGTGAAGAAGAATAATGGGATTGATGATGGGCGTGGATGAGTGATGACACCGATGGCTGTAGTTTCGAAATCGGTAAGGGCAAAGGAGGAAGTTCGAATTTGCCTTGATTGAGGGGGTCACTAAGAATTCCATATTTAGACAAATCTTTACCTACTCTAAGCTTTGCAACTAAATCTTGCCTTGGGGATTCACGTTGAAAACCACTTTCATCTCGAACATCTCCGAAGTGTGGTTAACGATATTAAGCTTGTCGGGACGGTTAGTGATGACGATCACATCAAGTTGCATCTAGACTTTAAAATGAACTGCTAAATTAACAGTTAAATAATAAATGAAATATGAACTACATGATATTGCATGACACCACACTAGGATCCACTTTAGCATGGGGGATACGACTTGCAATTAAACTTCTAATGTTGATTGTTTATCGAGTTATTTATAAAAATGGACAAAAGACGTTCCAGATGTTTAGCTGCTCAGGCCATGGATACATTAATTTCCAAATGCATCGAATCCGACGCAGAGTCAAGTTCAGCAACAACTTCACAGGTGCAACAAACCCCTATCCACCAAGTGCAGCAACCAAAAATTCCACATATTGATGAACAAAATCTAGAGAATCCCGAAGTAGAGCAACAAATCCCTGAAAATCTGGTAGAACCGGTAGATGGGCCTCAAATAGATCCAACACCCGATACTCTTGAGGATGTTGTAAAACTGAATAACCTGGTCAATTCACTTCCTTTCAAAACCGATGTAGGATCTCTTTGGTGTATATGCAATAAGCATGAAATTTCATTTGACGACGTTCTGCCACCGTCTCATGACTAGAGAGCTCATGATCCTCCAGAAGGATATATAGCTTATAGTCAATATATGTGCCTAGCGGGTTGCTTCTTGCCATTTAATCAATTCGTCTGTTGAGTCTTGAACTTTATGAGACTAGATCCTATATAGCTGCATCCAAACAGCTACGCTTTTCTTCTTAACACTAATATGGTCTTCTCTGAGCATTTGAATCGAGTGCCTAGTGATGAGGAAATTTGACAAATCTATTGCTTTAAGAGCTAAAAAGAAAACCCATTTCTCATTTATTTGGAGCCGATGAAGGGTTGCAGAATATTTACTAGGGCTTGGAACAAGCTTAGTTATTTTATGGCTGAATGGTTTTATATATATTGTCCACCCGAGTTCGCTTATAGATGGATATTCGGATGTAAGTTTTATTTCAAACGCCATTTTTGCATTTGTCTTATAGTCTGCATACTTAATTTACTTTTCCATGTTATATAGATGTTCTGGCAAGGCCCCATAGTGGATTACTTTTGGGTATCGTTAATACTTTTGTAGCAGTCCCAACCGAGGATAAGTATACAATAACTCTATTAACAGACGAGAATCTTCTCGCCCATGGTTTTTTAGAGGAAAGCCGTAGCACCGGAATAGTTCCAGTTGTCAACATTGAGGATTATAGTGGTAATGATGATAACAATCCGATTGCAGGAGGCGAAATCGATCCTGGTTTAACACCAATCCTAAGTCCTGGGACCGAAGCCATAGAAAAGATAGAACTAGAACATGAAGGCACCGAGGAAGACGAAATTATTGGAGAGAGTGGTGAGGTCGGCCAAAGTAACATTGAAGGGTCCATGGTCTCTGAGTGAAAAACCCAGAGACGACCTACTGCCTACTCCTAAAAAAAATTGATTATGAAAATTTCAATGTAGACTTCCAATCAGCCTCCACTAGTCACAAGTGTTGATAAGACTCCATCTATTCCTTTAACGGGCACATTCTTTGATTTAGGGTCTATCCCTATAGAGTTCAACTCTTTCAATGTTGGTAACATCAGCATTGGTGACATCGGACCCCGATCTGCTTTGAGAAGGACACCATTTCAACTAGTGCGGGAGAGGTTACTCTTATGAGTAAAGCTCCAGTACATGGTCCGTCGGAGGGACACTAGGACGCACATGTGCACTACATGACACTTGCACGTGACCAAATTCTATTGTCGTTTGATCTAACTCATTCACGTTCGCTTTCTTGGTTCGATGGATAAGAGAAAGCATACATTCTGATCAATGGAACAGAAAATGTATCATATTCAATGGCCCCAGTTGAGCTCGTACATCAACGGAGTAGTCGAGATTATGACTCAAGCTATTACTCTAGCCATGACAAAGATGACTAGGATATGGGTAGCTATGACAGGGATTGCCACTCACACAATTCTGCTTCTAGGTATTGGCTCAAATCCAGATCCCTTCCCCTAAAGGTCTGGCTATGCAAGTTGACCGACATGGTAAAAATCCTCCGGTTGACATTTCTTGAGCTCCTCCTTTTACTTCTATTCATGTATGGCCTAAAACATTATCCTATCCCAGCCGGTCTTTTGAGTACAGACATCATAAGGGCGACTCTAATACTATCCATCAGAGGTCTAGTAAAGGAAGTGATGTTGCTCCGGCCAACATGGAGGAGCAGCAGATAAACAATATGGGTTGGATGGCCAAGCTTAAGAATGAACTCCCAACATTTGCTTAGATGGAGTTATGTTTATGCCAAACTTAAAGAGAATTCCTGCTGAAGTCCAACAAAGGACCATCAACTGCACGATCGATGTCCACAATCAATACAAAGAATGGGCAAAGCTGGCGGAAAAGATTTTAAAAGTTTCAAGAGACAGACTGTAGAAGATAGAGAACCAGAAACTCATTGAAGCCGAGAATAAAAAAATCATTGCTGCTCTCGATACTTAGATTGAGATCTCAAGAAAATCATAAGCCGAAGCGGAGAAGAAGGCCAAAGAGGCCATTAAAGCACTCGAAGCCGAGAGATCCAAGCATTCGAATGAAATCGACCAAGCACATCACTAGAATAACGAGCTTCTAATGGAAAGAAATGCTGCCACGAGGAACACGGTTGAATTGAAACCAAGCTCAAGCGCGCGACCAAGGAAAAAATGAGGCTAAAAAAATTGCTCAAGACGCATGCGATGAACTGATCACCATCAGAATTGAGAAGGATGAAGCATTTGAGAAAGCCAGGGACGTGGACAACCTTGTTTAAAGAGAGTTCGAAGCCATGGTTAAGACAGAAGTTGAAGCCATGGAACAGCGGGTAGAAGAGCAGATGATGTAGAAATTTGAGCCAGTGATCACTCAATACAACGCTAATATGCTCAAGTTTTGAAATCTGGAATGGTTTAGAGAGGACTACCTTTTAATGCACGCCCATGCCTGGGAATGGCTTGTTGAGGAATAGAAAGAATTTCTATAATACTGATATGGAGCAGCTGGAAAAAGAGATTTTGAAGGGAAATGAACCAAAAACCCTTCATGATAACCAGCATCTTATTCGTGCGGAACTTGATGCAACCACTCAAAAAGAATTAAGCGAAGGTTCCGGCTCTGCACATCATTATGTTACAGCTGGTCATACTCCTTGGACTTAACCTTCTTCTAGCTTCACTGTTGATTTCGCTACCGACGCTAGTTATGACCCAGAGAGGCCATAACACTGAATATAGACTGTTCTCTCCCCTATTCCCGAGGGAATTCCCGGCACACTCCAACTCATGCAAATATTCAAACTGAAGAAGGTATCTCGTTGACTTCTCCTATTTTCCAGAGAGTTGACATGTCATCGATCAACGTCACTAATCTCTCTTTTATCTTTAGCTACAGGTTAGCCTGCAATTGCTCCACTTCCTCCCAAGGACTCTCAACCAGGGGAAAAAATATTAGTGATGGAGTCCGTAATTGTCATGACTTTGACATCAATTCTAGCATCCTGGTTGGAGAGATCCCGAAACTTGACAAGCGCATAATAGTCGCTTTGTTGGAAGAAGGAAATGATGAGAATTAGAGGACTCAAGTTGATGAGGATGTTATTATTACTGGGGTCTCCTTGTCCCAGTTGGGTCACTCCACGCATGAGCAAAAACTTGAGGCGGATATCCTCCTTGCCAGTCAAATCAAGCAGGAGTAAATAGAAGTTTCCCTCCTCCATTGTCAATCGCTTTTCTTGGGCAAGCCATTTTCGCTCTAGTCTACATTCCTTCACCCAGGAGTACATAAAGAACATAAACTGTATTTTCACAAAGCATTCCAGCCTCCATTTCTCCATCCGAGAGCGACCAGAGTGCGCCTATTGGATCTTCGCAAAGCACTCCCTCCAAAGGCCAAGGCGGTAAAGGAAGAGGTTAGAAGAGGCAAGGAGAGAGCTTGAGTGAAGTCTCCCCTCATTCAATGAAGAAAAAGAAGTCAAAAAAGAAATAGTTGCTAGTTTGTTTCTCTGTAAATAGAATCCTTTAATTTATTAGCTGGCTTTGTATGGGTTTGGCTCCTATTACTGCTTTTTTGCTTTTGGTGTGAACCACCTGTACTTAGCCTTCCTGGTTTAATGTCAATAACAAAGATCTTTTGTTCTGTAAAACCTTTGTTCAAATTTGTCTGAGTACTAAAGAGGTGCGCTATCCATTCAATATACTTGCAATTTATTCTTTTAGTGATCATGTTCGCATCAAGTCCTTAATCCACTTTGTGATTTGCCGACTCGCATCGTTCTAGCGAATGTAAAAGCAATCCTTAGGGTAGACCACTTAAAATAGTGGCTTGGGTATCCTTTTTCGGGATAATAAGTCTAAACCGCACCAAACTTTTCGCGCGAGTTTAAGTTAACTATTTAGAATCATAGTTTGTACATCCTCATCCAGGATGTTAGCATTCGATTATGCTTGTCTCTAAGCATTGATCGAAAGCTTAAAAATTGGATCCTGCTTTACTTCGAGTGTGGACCTTCCATTCTACCTACTCCGGGCAAGATACTAAGGATTAGATGGACTTGTCACGCCTATTTCCATTTATACTCCTGGCTCCGTCCGGGGACGAGAGATGAGTGAGTAATCGATCATATCACACTCATTTCGACTTATACTCCCACACTCTATCTGAGGGAAAGAGTTTGTAACGCCCCACCTCTATACCCACGCTAACCAAGAACACTACGATGTAGTGCTGTCAATTAGCACGGAGAATAAGGCTGTGGAGGAGCGACCATCCATGTAACTTCTTTGTGCGAGCACCGGTACGCCAGATAGAATAGAATGCATATCTTTTAAGGAGGAAATTCGACATACCGATACAAACACAAAGCTATCACACGGTGGCTATATATAATCTTCGGAAACAAACATAGAAATAATCATAACATAAATCAGTCACAGACATCCATATCACAAAGGCGGAAGAAGATATGAATAAATATATAACACATGAAAGTGTACATCAGAGTAGTGGTTAGAAAGATCCACGATAATACAAAAGAATAGCATCACGTGCTATACAAAAGAATAAGTACACAACATAGAGTCTATATCTCAAAGGTTTACATCCAAAAACTACTAATCTATGTAGTTAGCCAAAAGTCAGAAATATCCTGAAGAGAAGTCAAGCAGAAGCACCTGTAACATCTCGGTCTGACCCGAGTATTATTTATAAGAAAATAATAAACGGATCAGTCTAGCTATAAATATCAGATGATATGGTATAAAGAAAAAGGCATGACATGAACATGAAATAACCATAATGACATACTACTATAAGTATGTAAATGATAATCAACAAAAGATTAATCAATATCACAAGAATCTTCACAAAGATAAGGTAGGGTATCATACCCTAAACTTGTATTCATAACAAGTCAATAACACATGAATTCACCAATGCACAAAAACTGATATCATATCAATGAAAATCATGAAAATTGGTGAAGCACAAAATTCCAGAAATCATCATCAGAAATCCAGAAAACACATAAAAAGGGGGGGAGGCCTAACACATGAATGGGAGCATGAAAACTCACCTACGCGTAAACACATGACGAGAAGCTATCTCATGGAAGCTATCCATTAAATTTTCACACAGGAATGGCCCGAAGACCGTAGGGTGCTACCCTAGATATGTGATGGCGAAACATCACATAATCGGGGATTAGTCTCCCACGTAGACAAAGAGACATCGCTCAATCGCTAGTCTAAATCACAAAAATGATCGTCATGATCATAAGGAAGTGTCAATCACACCAAGCTAGTAAATATATGAGTTTAGCTTCATGTCCCATAACCACTTGCTTAACTTAAATATTTACGAACAAGCTGTAAATCTTCACTAGGAAATTGTCACAAAAAGGGTTCAATCGAACAAGTCCAAGAGCTAACCGACGAAGTGAACGCAAGCGTTTCATACCACTCGTTTTACTAAGTCGTTTAAGTCGATTTCTCATTCGAGTGAAGTAAAGGCTTGTATATACTAGTAGATTGAAAATCGGTTTGAGAAAACGAACTTTTGATATTTAAAATAGTGTTGAAATCGCTTTGATGAAAGAGTTTTGATATTTACTATTAGTATTGAAACCTTCATATATCTTTAAAGTGACAAGTCATAAAACGATTGTAGAAACAAATCAATTCACGTTCGAAGACGTGAGTAAAGTCCAAAGAAGTCAATCCCAAAACCATCAAAGTAGAAATTCTGATAAATGTTTTTCAGAAGAGATTGCCTACGCAGAGTAATACGGGGTTCGACCTGCCCGCTCAGGTCGCGGGTTCTCGAGAAGCCAAACGACCTAAGGGAAGAATGCCATGCGACTTAGCAGAAGAACAGGTCGAACGACCTAGGGGAAAACAGGTCAAACGACCAAGTACTAACTCGCGAACGACTTACGACTTAAGAGCCATACGAACCAGCGACCTAAAACTGGCGACCTAAGGATACGCGACCTAAAGGCTTAGCAGGGTCGAGCGACTTACGAGCTACGACCTAAGGTGACGAGGGACTTAACAGTTTAAGGGTCTACGACCTAACGGGTTAAAAAGGTCCAACGACCTAAGAAAAATTAGGGTCATACGACCTAAAGAGGTTCGCGACATAAGGTTGGTCGCGAACTAAAAGTGCACGACCTAAGGTCTTACGACCTAAGGAACAGAAAAGTCTTACGACCTAAGTCTTAACTCGTGGACGACTTAGCACAACTCGCGAATGACTTAGCATTTTAACTCGTGAACGACTTAGCACTTTAACTCGCGAACGACTCAAGCCAGTAACTCGTGAACGACTCAACACTTTAACTCGCGAACGACTTAGCACTTTAACTCGCGAACGACTCAAGCCAGTAACTCGTGAACGACTCAACACTTTAACTCGCGAACGACTTAGCACACCCAGAACGACTTAAGGCCTGGAACGACTTATGCTCCGTGTGACTTTTCAACACGAACGACCTACGACTTAGGCTTAACTCGTATACGACCTAGTGAAGGCCAGACGACCTAGAGCCAGAAAATCATCAAAACACCAAAAATTGAAGTTTTTCGCCAATCCAATCCAAACCAAATGCAGATATTCATACAAATGCAATAGGGGATCATTCCCAACAGCCCAATGACAATATAGGCAAGATGTGAGATTAAAAATCTCACCTTTTCACGGAATTTGATGAAGATGGAGATTTGAGAGCAAAGCAAGAACACCAACAAGCTTGAATCAATGGTCTTCTCGTGAATTTGATGTTGAATCCCGGATTGGCAATAGAATTTGTGTTTGGAGTTTTAATTTCCACTTCCCACCACCATTTCTGACAAAGCTTGAAGTGTTTTGATAGAGTGAGGAAGATGGTTGGGCTGAACTAAAGGGGTGCAGTCCAAACCAAAGTCAAAGGCGGGAAAAAGTGTCGAAAATTTCACTATCTCCAAACATATCGAAGTTTACACTCAAAAAGATCGCAAACGTCATTTTGAACTCAATGGAAGTGGTCTCGAGTCCTAATTTGACCGTATGCAAAAAGTAGCTTTTCGGACTAACATCCGACTAAAGATAAAATATTTAAATATAATATTTAAATATAAAATCGATAGATATGCGGGTTGTTACAGACTCCCCTCCTTAAAGAAATTGCGTCCTCGCAATATATATGGTGGAAATAAAAAGTAACAACCATAAAAGCATATTAACACAAAAGAAATTGGAATTAAAAAGTTTACCTCAAAGAGCATGAGCAAGTAATTCCGGATGTGTACGCTCGATGAATTCTCTAGTTTCCCAAGAGCAATCCTTAGGATTTGAGGACCATTGAACTTTAACAAGCGGAACATCTTTATTTCGAAGCCGTTTGATCTCCGAAGCAATAATTCGAACAGGATGCTGCTCATAAGTTAAATTAGGTGAAACTTCAATCTCTTCCACAACACCGGGCTCAAGAGTAGAATCGGAATCCCGAAGGCACTTCCGTAATTGATAAACGTGAAACACGTCATGCATAGCAGAAAACTGAGCCGGTAATGAAAGGCGGTAAGCCATGGAACCAATACGCTCGGTGATAGGAAATGGCCCAATATATCGAGGCGCTAACTTTCCCGATCGACTGAAACGTACAACACCCTTCATTGGTGAAACACGAATAAATACAAGATCACCAACATAAAATTCTAATTTCCTTCTTCGGTTATCGGCATAGGATTTTTGTCTACTCTGGGCTTCTTTCATCCTATGTCGAATAAGTTCAATCTTTTCTGTGGAATCTCGAATAAAGTCTGGTCCTAAAACCAGTTTCTCACCGGCCTCAAGCCAACAAGAAGGAGATCGGCATGGCCTTCCATAGAGTGCCTCAAAAGGAGCCATACCAATACTAGATTGGAAGCTGTTATTATAGGAAAACTCAACAAGTGAAATATGATCTTCCCAACTTCCACCAAAGTCAAGAACACAAGCATGAAGAAGATCTTCAAGTGTTTGATTCACACGCTCAGTTTGTCCATCGGACTGGGGGTGATAAGCGGTGATAAAATTAAGCTTCGTTCCCAAAGCTTTTTGAAGACTCTTCCAGAATCCACTAGTAAACAATGGATCCCGATCACTAACAATGGAAGAAGGAACTCCATGCAGTTTAACAATTTCTTTGACAAAGAGTTTGGCCAGAAGAGGAACGGTTCGGTTTGACCGAACAGGAATAAAATGGGCGGATTTAGTAAGTCTATCAACAATCACCCATAAGCTATTATGACCCGAACGAGAATGGGGAAGGCCATCTATAAAATCCATGGAAATTTGATCCCACTTCCATACTGGAATTTCCAATGGTTGCAATAACCCACCGGGCCTTTGATGTTCAGCCTTAACAAGTTGGCAAGTCATGCAACACTTAACAAATTTAGCGATATCAGATTTCATTCCTTCCCAATAATAAAGTCTCTTCATATCAACGTACATTTTACTGCTTCCAGGATGAATGGAATACTTGGAACGATGAGAATCTTCTAGAATGTCTCTACGAAGATCACTAATATTTGGTACGATAAGTCTACCAAATTTTCGAATGCCGCCACGAAAGTCGATATCAAAGTCTTTCAAACCTTCAATATCGGTTTTATCCTTAAGATTTTGGCCAAGCAAAGCCAATTCAGGATCTAGCTGTTGAGCTTCAAGAATGCGGTCTAATAAAGAAGGACGAGCCTCAAGGCTACATAAAACAAGAGATGAACACAAATCGGAAACGCGATCTCGAATTTCACAAGTGGATAAAAGTTCGAGATCGTTCCATTCAGATATCATCATGGAAACAACCGCTTGTTGTTTTCGACTAAGTGCGTCGGCAACACGATTCCCCTTTCCGGGAGTATAAAGAATGTCAAGATCATAAGAGGCAAGAAATTCGAGCCAACGCTGTTGACGCAAATTAAGTTCCTTTTGAGAAAATAAATATTTCAAAGACTTATGATCAGTATAAAGTATAAACTTTTCTCCCAAAAGATAATGTCGCCAAATTCGAAGGGCGAAAACGATAGCCGTGAGTTCTAAATCATGTGTGGCATATCTGGTCTCAGCCGGCTTCAATTTCCTAGAAGCATAAGCAATAACACGTTCTTTTTGCATAAGAACGGCACCCAAACCAATGCGACTAACATCGGTATAAACGACAAAGTCTTGATTCCCTTCGGGAATAATAAGAATAGGGGCATCAGAAAGGAGTTCTTTTAATTTCTGAAAAGAAGTTTCACATTTGTCCGACCAAATGTATTTAACACCTTTCTTTGTTAAGCCAGTAAAGGGAACGGCAATCTTAGAAAAGTCTTTTATAAAACGGCGGTAATAACCTGCCAATCCGAGAAAGCTACGGATTTCAGTCACGCTTTCCGATCTCTTCCAATTTTGAATCGCTTCAATCTTTGAAGGATCCACTGATATTCCGGATTCGGAAATAATATGACCGAGAAACTTCACACTAGACTGCCAAAAATGGCATTTAGAAAATTTTGCTTTTAGTTGATTGTTCCTAAGAGTTTCCAATACAATTCGATGATGCTCTTCGTGTTCCTCCTCGGTTTTAGAATATACAAGAATATCATCAATAAAGATGAGAACAAACCGATCGAGGAAATCTTTGAAAACTCTATTCATAAGGTCAACGAAATAAGCCGGAGCATTCGTTAAACCGAATGGCCTAACTAGCCATTCATAAGATCCATAACGCGTACGGAACGAAGTCAAAGGAATACTATCCTCTGCAATACGAAGCTGATGGAAACCGGTAGCCAAGTCCAATTGTGAAAAGACTCTAGCACCAGTAAGTTGATCAAACAGATCATCAATCCGAGGCAATGGATATTTATTCTTAATAGTAAGATCATTAAGCTTGCGGTAGTCGACGCAAAGCCTAAGTGTACCATCGGACTTACTTACGAAAATAGCTGAAGCTCCCCAAGGCGAGGAACTAGAGCGAATAAGTTGCTTTGTCTCCAACTCGGATAGTTGTTTGCGCATCTCTTCGTTCTCCTTACTAGACATGCGATAAGGAGGACGGGTAATAGGTTGAGCTCCAGGTAAAAGATTAATTTTGAACTCAATTGCTCGTTTAGGTGGTAATCCTAAAACGGGCTCAAAGATGTCGGAAAATTCACGAACGATGCGAATACGAGAAATGACATCCTCCTCATCATCATTGTCATCATCACGAGGATTTAAAGAATATAATGATGCAACTAAAGCGGAATCCGAATCTTTAAGAATAATAGAAATCTGATTAACAGATTGCGGATGATGGAGATAAATAGTCCGCTCAGGACATAGGATATGAGCTTCATAATGAGTAAGCCAATCCATACCCAAAATCATTCCAAAGCCTAAGTAACGCATGACATGCAAATCGGCTAGGAAAGAAAAATCACATAAAATAATCTCTACGTCTTTACAAAGTAAACTAAGAGTTGCGGATCCACCAACCGGATTCGCAATTCTTAATGAAGTCATTAAAGCAGTAACACTTAAAGAAAAAGTATCGACAAGTTCCTTTGATATAAAAGAATGGGATGCACCCGTATCAAAGAGAACTCTAATAGGTTGATCATGAAATAATATAATGCCATCGAGGATAGAATGTGACATACCTTGACGGCGAGATGTGTTACCAGGGGCTTGAGCCACATTAAGCTTTCCCTCCTTCTGTTGAAGCCTTTTGCATTGGTGCATAAAATGATCTGTGCTTTTACAATAGCGGCAAGAGCGGGGCTTTGGACACTTGTTCGAAAAATGGCCCTTAGCACCACAGTTGAAGCATTTGTTATCATCAGAGGAAAAAGTCTTTGCAGCAGGAGCTGCTTGTTTACCCTTTTTGTTCGGGTAAGGACCTTTAAATTTGTTGGGCCTCTTTTTGTTGTTAAAGCAGGGTTTGGAAGCTACTACTTCAACATCACTTTCTCTATCAGCCTCTTCAAGACGAAGAGCGATATCTACAATTTGGTCGAAAGAAACTTCTAACTTCAGAAGTAATGGCTTCTTGAGGCTTTTGTTTAAGCCATAAACGAACCTCTGGTTCTTCTTCAGTGGAGTATTTATATATTCGACCCCATATTTGGAAAGGGATTCGAATGATGCGACGTAGTCCGCCACAGAAGCCTGACCTTGAACAAGGTCAATAAATCACCGAGCCAATGTTACCTTTTCAGCCTCGGGTACGAATTTCGATTCGAAGCGTTCCCGGAAGTGCTCCCAGGTGAGATCCGCTTCATTAATTTCGGAAGTAAGAAGTTCATACCAATCCAATGCTCTCTCTTGGAGCATACTGGAAGCCACTTGAACGCGGTGCAGATCGATAAGGTTCATGCGAGAGAAGATTCGATCACATGATTTTAACCAAGCTTGAACCTCGATAATAGGTTCGGAACCTTTGAAGGGCTTCCCACCCAAATTGGTGTAATCGCTGCACAACCATGCAAATCCCGACTTTGGGTGAGTAGGTTCCGGGTTAGCTCCAACTGCTTGAGCATTCGTCACTAATTCAAGAAGCTGTTGAGTTGTCATAAAAACTCCATCTCGAGGAGCCGCAGTAGATGTCCCAGCTCTGGGACGGCCTGGTCTTGACATCCTCTTCCTTTAGAAAGAAAGAAGAGAAAGAAGAAGGTTATTCACCAATGAACATCAAGCAATCTTGAATGATGAAACAAGGAATCATAAAGAAAACAGGATAAATCGGTTCGAAGACTCGAACTAAATCCTGAAACACAACTCCTAAGGTGGACTTAGGACGATGATCCTTGTTAAGTTATTCTACATTGTTCCGAAGTTTGGCTCTGATACCAAGCTGTAACGCCCCACCTCTATACCCACGCTAACCAAGAACAGTACGATGTAGTGCTGTCAATTAGCACGGAGAATAAGGCTGTGGAGGAGCGACCATCCATGTAACTTCTTTGTGCGAGCACCGACACGTCAGATAGAATAGAATGCATATCTTTTAAGGAGGAAATCCGACATACCGATACAAACACAAAGCTATCACACGGTGGCTATATATAATCTTCGGAAACAAACATAGAAATAATCATAACATAAATCAGTCACAGACATCCATATCACAAAGGCGGAAGAAGATATGAATAAATATATAACACATGAAAGTGTACATCAGAGTAGTGGTCAGAAAGATCCACGATAATACAAAAGAATAGCATCACGTGCTATACAAAAGAATAAGTACACAACATAGAGTCTATATCTCAAAGGTGTACATCCAAAAACTACTAATCTATGTAGTTAGCCAAAAGTCAGAAATATCCTGAAGAGAAGTCAAGCAGAAGCACCTGTAACATCTCGGTCTGACCCGAGTATTATTTATAAGAAAATAATAAACGGATCAGTCTAGCTATAAATATCAGATGATATGGTATAAAGAAAAAGGCATGACATGAACATGAAATAACCATAACGACATACTACTATAAGTATGTAAATGATAATCAACAAAAGATTAATCAATATCACAAGAATCTTCACAAAGATAAGGTAGGGTATCATACCCTAAACTTGTATTCATAACAAGTCAATAACACATGAATTCACCAATGCACAAAAACTGATATCATATCAATGAAAATCATGAAAATTGGTGAAGCACAAAATTCCAGAAATCATCATCAGAAATCCAGAAAACACATAAAAAGGGGGGGAGGCCTAACACATGAATGGGAGCATGAAAACTCACCTACGCGTAAACACATGACGAGAAGCTATCTCATGGAAGCTATCCATTAAATTTTCACACAGGAATGGCCCGAAGACCGTAGGGTGCTACCCTAGATATGTGATGGCGAAACATCACATAATCGGGGTATAGTCTCCCACGTAGACAAAGAGACATCGCTCAATCGCTAGTCTAAATCACAAAAATGATCGTCATGATCATAAGGAAGTGTCAATCACACCAAGCTAGTAAATATATGAGTTTAGCTTCATGTCCCATAACCACTTGCTTAACTTAAATATTTTTATGAACAAGCTGTAAATCTTCACTAGGAAATTGTCACAAAAAGGGTTCAATCGAACAAGTCCAAGAGCTAACCGACGAAGTGAACGCAAGCATTTCATACCACTCGTTTTACTAAGTCGTTTAAGTCGATTTCTCATTCGAGTGAAGTAAAGGCTTGTATATACTAGTAGATTGAAAATCGGTTTGAGAAAACGAACTTTTGATATTTAAAATAGTGTTGAAATCGCTTTGATGAAAGAGTTTTGATATTTACTATTAGTATTGAAACCTTCATATATCTTTAAAATGACAAGTCATAAAACGATTGTAGAAACAAATCAATTCACGTTCGAAGATGTGAGTAAAGTCCAAAGAAGTCAATCCCAAAACCATCAAAGTAGAAATTATAATAAATGTTTTTCAGAAGAGATTGCCTACGCAGAGTAATACGGGGTTCGACCTGCCCGCTCAGGTCGCGGGGTCTCGAGAAGCCAAACGACCTAAGGGAAGAATGCCACGCGACCTAGCAGAAGAACAGGTCGAACGACCTAGGGGAAAACATTAAACGACCAAGTACTAACTCGCGAACGACTTACGACTTAAGAGCCATACGAACCAGCGACCTAAAACTGGCGACCTAAGGATACGCGACCTAAAGGCTTAGCAGGGTCGAGCGACTTACGAGCTACGACCTAAGGTGACGAGGGACTTAACAGTTTAAGGGTCTACGACCTAACGGGTTAAAAAGGTCCAACGACCTAAGAAAAATTAGGGTCATACGACCTAAAGAGGTTCGCGACATAAGGTTGGTCGCGACCTAAAAGTGCACGACCTAAGGTCTTACGACCTAAGGAACAGAAAAGTCTTACGACCTAAGTCTTAACTCGTGGACGACTTAGCATAACTCGCGAATGACTTAGCACTTTAACTCGTGAACGACTTAGCACTTTAACTCGTGAACGACTTAGCACTTTAACTCGCGAACGACTCAAGCCAGTAACTCGTGAACGACTCAACACTTTAACTCGCGAACGACTTAGCACTTTAACTCGCGAACGACTTAGCACTTTAACTCGTGAACGACTTAGCACTTTAACTCGCGAACGACTCAAGCCAGTAACTCGTGAACGACTCAACACTTTAACTCGCAAACGACTTAGCACACCCAGAACGACTTAAGGCCTGGAACGACTTATGCTCCGTGTGACTTTTCAACACGAACGACCTACGACTTAGGCTTAACTCGTATACGACCTAGTGAAGGCCAGACGACCTAGAGCCAGAAAATCATCAAAACACCAAAAATTGAAGTTTTTCTCCAATCCAATCCAAACCAAATGCAGATATTCATACAAATGCAATAGGGGATCATTCCCAACAGCCCAATGACAATATAGGCAAGATGTGAGATTAAAAATCTCACCTTTTCACTGAATTTGATGAAGATGGAGATTTGAGAGCAAAGCAAGAACACCAACAAGCTTGAATCAATGGTCTTCTCGTGAATTTGATGTTGAATCCCGGATTGGCAATAGAATTTGTGTTTGGAGTTTTAATTTCCACTTCCCACCACCATTTTTGACAAAGCTTGAAGTGTTTTGATAGAGTGAGGAAGATGGTTGGGCTGAACTAAAGGTGTGCAGTCCAAACCAAAGTCAAAGGCGGGAAAAAGTGTCGAAAATTTCACTATCTCCAAACATATCGAAGTTTACACTCAAAAAGATCGCAAACGTCATTTTGAACTCAATGGAAGTGGTCTCGAGTCCTAATTTGACCGTATGCAAAAAGTAGCTTTTCGGACTAACATCCGACTAACGATAAAATATTTAAATATAATATTTAAATATAAAATCGATAGATATGCGGGTTGTTACAGAGTTGGCATATAGACAGTTGTGTCACATCCGGTTTTAAGTTTGTGCTCTTGCCCCCAGTCCGAATGCAAGAGTCAGTTTGTGGATGATCATGTTTCATCCGGCTGAGGTTTATAATCTGGCTCCTACTCTGGGAACGATAGTTAGGATGCAGACAGTTATGTCGTATTCGGCTTATGTTTATACTCCCACCTCCAATCCAAAGGCAAGAGTTAGCTGGTGTCGATCTCTGAACACCAAGGGGGACTTCATGGACGCAATCATGGGCCACCGAAGTTTGGTCGGCACCTATCTCCGGGTACCTGCACACTTGCATTAATCATATGCAGATTCATTCGAGTTGATCAAGTCATGGCTCTTAAGAAACGAGAAGACAAAAGCATAGGCTGAAAAGGCCGTTTATTTCATAAAAGAAAAAAAATGACGGAATCAGTTTTATTGCACGGCTTTAACCCTTTATTTACATGTTTATTCTAAGTGAAATAGCCTTGCAAGTGCTCGCTATTCTGTGCCTTCGAGAGCGAAATCCTGTCCATGGTTGCCAGCTTGAAAGTGTCATCTCCAAGCTTTTCCTCTATTGCATACGGATTTTCCTAGATCGAGCTCAAGTTTTTTGGACCAGGAAAGATTCGCTTGAGGACAAAATCGCCAATTTCAAAGGTTCAACTTCTAACTTTGGTGTTGTAATATCGTGCGACTTGGTGTCTGTACATAGCTGCTTTCGACTCAGTCTCAGTCCACTTCTCATCGATCATATCAATAGATTCCAGAAGGATTTGCTCGTTTGTCCATTGATCATAGTGGGTAAATCGATGTGAAGGTACTTTTAGTTCGACTAGAATCATAGCCTCTGATCTGTATGCCAAAGCTAATGGAGAATGGTCAATCACCGATTTCTGGCTGGTGCGATAAGCCCAAAGCATTAATGGAAGTTCATTGACCAACTTGCCTTTGGCCCTCTCTAATCGCTTCTTGAGAATGCATTTTATAATTTTGTTTATAGCTTCGACCTGTCCATTCACCTGAGGGTGTGCTATTGTCGCGAATCTCTTCTCTTTGCGATGTTGGCTGCAGAAATACTTAAACTCCATAGTATCGAATTTGGTCTCGTTATTGGTAATGATAGCTTGCGGAACCCAAAAACGCAGATGATATTTCGAACAACAAAGTTTATTACTTTCTTCCTGGTAATAGTGGTCAATGGCTTTGCTTCAACCCATTTAGTAAACTAATCAACCACTGTGATGCGTACTTCGCACCACATTTTGATATCGGCAATATACCGATGATATCAATGCCCCAAATTACAAACGGTTAAGGACTGACCATCTGAGTAATTTGCGTCGACGGGGCCCCTGGATTTTAGCAAATCTCTAACACTTTTCATATCTTCAGATGTAGTCAACTATGTGTCGATTGATAGTATAATAGAAACATCCATAATGAAGGATCTTCTTCGCCAAGGTCTGCCCCCCAGTCTGGTCGCCATAAGCCCCTTCATGAACTTCTCTCAGAACTCGTTTGGCCTCGTCGTGAGCGACACACCATAGCATGGGGAAAGAGAAACTCTTCTTGTATAGTAATCCTTCTTGCATGATGCGTATCGAAGCTTGGCGAAGGAATTTTCATCATTTATTCCTTCTTTTCAAAAGGATCCTTCTTTGCAAATAATCTCGAATCGGAGTCATCCATGACCTCATTCAGGCCCAGTCTCTAAGATCCAATCGACATCCATCTGGTCGATGCTCGGAGCTGAAAGTACTCCCACTGGAACAAGGCTTATGATCTACGCATCTCCAGAACTAGACAATTTGACTAATGAATTGGCCTTTCATTCTGTTCTTTGGGAATATGTGTTATCGTATAGTATTCAAAGTCATTGAGCAGCTCGAGAACTTGGTTTAAATAAGGAGCTGTCCTCACTCCTTTCGCCTAATACTCTCTCCAAACCTAACATACCACTGATTGGGAGTCGTATAAAATGTGTAAAATATTTTTTCCAAGTTCCTTGGTGATCTTGAGTCCTGTAGTCAAGGCATCATATTCAACTTCATTGTTCATTGCTGAAAAATTGATTTTCAAGGCGTAGCTAATCGGTTGTTCTTCTGAAGTGACAAGCACAACTCCAGCACTAGAACACCGATCATTGAATCCACCATCCATGTACATCTTCCATCCAACTACCTTTTCTCCAATGCTCTTCGGAGAATCATGTCGTGCAGTGAATTCAGCTACGAATCCACTAAAGCCTAACCTTGGATTGCTCTTCGAGGGTGATAAGTGTTATTGCATTGATTCAATTCAATGTTCCATTTTAGCAGCTTTCCAAAAGTCTCGGGTCGTTGTAAGACTTGTCGTAAAGGCAAGTCTATAAGGACACTGATTGAATGAACATGGAAGTAGGGGCAGAGATTTCTTGAAGTAATCAACAAACAATATGCAAGCTTTTCCAGTCTTAGGTAGTTTCTTTCTACTCTTGTCCATCGCTTGCTAATGTAATAGATCGGTCATTGGATGTGAGATTCCCCATGTACAAGTACGGTGCCTAAAGCTTGCATCGACACTGCCAATTATATAAACAAATATTCATCATCCACCGACTTTGAAAGGATTGGAGGTCTTTCCAAGTGATTCACCAAAGCTTGGAACGCGTCTTTACAGTCCTGGTTCCATTCAAAGTTTCCTTTTCCCTTCTTGATCACCTCGAAGAAAGGGATGCCATTGTCAATGACTATGGAGATGAACCCACTCAGAGGGATGACCATCTCGTTTAAGCTCTGGACCTCCTTGATCATCTTTTGGGCTTCGATCTCTCTCAAAGCATTGATCTTTTATGGATTGGCTTCAATCCCATGGGAGTTAACAATGAAACAGAAGAACTTCCCTAACGCAACACTGAAAGTATATTTCAATGGATGAGTTTCATTCCATACTGTCGTAGGACACCAAACATCTCTACCAGATCATCAACATGAATTTTCGAATGCCATGACTTCACGAGCATATCGTCCATGTAAACTTCCATTGATCGTCCAATCTAGTCTTTGAACAACTGGTTCACCAGTCTCTGTTAAGTCGCTCCTGTGTTCTTTAATCTGAAGGGCATGACTAGATAGTAATAAAGTTCGAGGTCGGTGATGAAGTTGGTGTTTTCCTAATATGAGACGTGCATCGAGATTTGATTGTATCCGGAGTACGTGTCCATAAAGGAGAGTAGCATGTGTCCTGAAGTCGAGTCCACCAACCAATCTATCCTCGGCAGTGGGAAGATGTCCTTTGGGCACGCCTTATTCAAGTCTGAATAATCGATGCATGTTCTCCATTTCTCATTTGCTTTCTTCACCAAAAAAGGGTTTCGGATATAGAGCATCGCAGATGAAACAATTGACCTTTAGCTTGTCCAATTCTTCCTTGAGTGTAGTGGATCTATCCCCAGCTACGGCATTTCTGTTACACAGCAACGCATTTGGGATTTTTGTTTAAGGCATGGCTCGTTATCCCAAGCGAGATCCCATACATATCTGAGTGTGTCCAGGCAAACACATCTAGATTTACCTAGAGAAAATCAACCAATTCCCTCATCACACTAGTACCAAGCTGAGATCCAACCTTCAAGAATTTACTCGGGTCATCCCTGTTGCTTGGAACAATGATAGTTAACCCGGCGAAGCTGCTCGTCCACCCTCCATCTCCTTTCGACGGTCCATGTCAACTTAAAGCCAACTAGTTTGCCCGAGCCAGGGCTCCAGTGGTAGTTGTTATACGTCTAAAGACTTTATGTAGAGGACCGCATCTACACTCTTTCCTTTCTTTTTATGCCTTGCTTCCTTCAGTTTAGCGACATAGCACTCACAACAAGCCACATGATATATGTGCACGGTCCCTACTCCATTGTTTGTAAGGATTTCTAAGTTAAACACTAGGGAGCGATGGCTGCTCTGAATTTAGCTAGGGCTGGTCGGCCCAAGAATGCATTATAACCAGAATAAATATCCAACACTAAACACGGCTTGACCTACACTTGCCTCCGGTCGCCTTCACCAAGTTCTACCGATAATTTGGTAAATCCTATAGCCTTATTAGCCATCCTGTTGAACCCCGATATACTCGATCTACAAGGCTTTAAATCTCTGTCCTCCAACATTATTTGATCGTAAGCTTTTTTGAACAAAATATTGATTGAACTCCGACAGTCAACAAGCACCTTTCGTATAATAGTAGGACCAATTATGGCTGAGATAACGAGTGGGTTAATTGTTCGAGCTTCCACTCCATTAGAATCCCTATTCCAAAACAATATCGTCCAACATGGTTCGAGATTGTTTTGCTAGAGCTTTATCCTCAACATCATGGCAACTTTAATTATCCACATGCTTTAAGGCTCTAATGTATCTATCCATTTCCGCAAAACTATTATCGGTAGGATGAGGCCCGCCGATGATTGTGTTGATCACTAATTGTTTTTCTGGCCGCCTAAATGCACTGCACAGGCTCAATTTTCCCTACTGGGAAGACGGACCAGAGGAGCTGGAAGTTCCTTGCCCGCCATCCTACAAGGCTTTCACATACTAGTGCAATACTTTTTCCTTGTTATATCTTCAATCGTGTCGCGTAAGTGCCTGCACTCATTAGTATTATGACCGTGAGTCTCGTGGAATCTACATAACTTGCCCGACTTCCTCTCATTCTCATTTGACTTCCTAGAAGATGGCTTCTTATATGATTTGGTATTCTGAGTAGCCAAATAGATGTTCTCTATCGAGTTGTTCAATTTAGTGTAATTGTCATAATTGGAACCTCTGAAATGACTCCTTTTATTTGGATTTCCCTTCTTTGCCCCATCATTGTTTTGTTATCCTTCTTTCTTCTGATTACCAACTTTCACATCAACATTCCCAGAGCTTCCTCCCAACATAAATACTCATTAGCTTTTCTATAAAAACCTTTCATTATCGACGGCTGCCTCCTTTCTATCCAATCCCCAAAATCCAAGTTGGGTTGAACTCCTATATAAAGCGCCATCAGTACCATATCTTCCTTTGGACCTGTTATCTCCATTACAGCACTATGGAACCGATTCAAATAGTCCCTCAATGACTCTCCTTTAGCTTAATAAACAGTAGACAATGACATCATGGGTTTCGGATGTGAGGTGTGCAAACAGAATTTCTCATGAATTTCCATGACAATTAAGCAAAAGATGATATAGACCTCGGTGGAAGCTGAGTGAAACACATCATAGCCACCCCTTCTAAGAAACTTGGGAAATAGCGGCACTTCACAGCATCCGAAGCACTAGCTGAATCCATGTGCCATTCATATCTTAATAAGTGTTGCCTAGGATCTGTCGTTCCTCTATACAACGACATCGTTGGCATGTTGAATCTTCGAGAGTACCTCGCTGAAGGGTGTCCACTGTAAACGGGTTTCGACTAGCATAAGTTCCTTAATCATCATTAGCTCTTGATCGGTTTTCAGTAACTAGTCTCCTAACCATATCCTCCAAATAGTTTGAATCAACAAGTTTGGCTGAACGGAAAAAATCAGGTCTTGACCCTAGTGTGTGGCCTAGCAAACGCTTTTAGAAAGGAGCTCGATACCCTGGCCCACCAAAATCCTGGGGGCCCATTCGTCCAGTGTTCCCTCTATTTGATTCCCGTGAGTAGCATCATCCACAATGTTGTGATTTTCCAAATTCAGACCTTCAACAGCACCTCCAGGGATGATTTCCATGCCGCCTTCTAGAGGATGGGACCTTGGCCCACCATTTTAGGGTTGGTACTAAGTCCCAAGTGAGGGTCGATACCAATCCCTGCATTCGAGCGTAGGGCTCGCCCTCTTCCTGGTACAAATGTTCCAGTAGCATACTGAGTTTTATTCTACCTTCATCACCTTCCTCTTTGCTCGGATGAGGAAGAACTCTCTGATTCTAAGCGGGAATCCCTTCTACTCATTCTATGGCCGTTTTGTGTCTGCTCATTCCGTAGCCTCAATCTCTATTGCACGTGTTGTTCATATCCTATTGGCTAGCTTGGAATCTATCGTTCATCTGCTTTACCATCATATCCATTTCCATTCTAGTCACGACATCGGTTGGAATCTGGATCTCTGGTTGAGTTGGTTGGACAACTCCATCTCCTTGTTGGGGGTTCTGATTCTCAACTTCAGTAGTAGCTCTAGAATTGGTAGAACAATCTTTTCTTGACGGTGCTATGGAAAAATGCTTTTTGTAGAGTTTTTGGAAATATGAGTTGTAGAAATTAAAAGAAAGAGAAATTGGATATATTTCTTAGATATAATAAATCCAATAATAGATGATGGATCCAAGTAGGCTAAGATCAAAGCTCTCAACGAAAGCACCAAAATATTTGAACCAAAAAATGACACAGGCACCCAAAAGTTTATGTAGTAGGAATTAATTGAAGAAATGTAAATGAAAATGAGGACATAAACAAGACACGATCATTTATAATGGTTCAGAAAAGCAAGGCCTAGGTCCACTTTGAAGTTTTATTGCTTATTTCAAATTTGGAGGCAGATCATAGGGGTAGGGACAACTCCAACACTTAGAATTACAAATTTAGAAGAGTATAAGAAATAATAGAATTAGAGCCAAAAGAACCTAAAAGACAAGCCCTACTTCCTAATTATAGAGGTAGAGAGCCTAAAATCTCGTCTAAAATATCTCCAAGCCATTGTGCATGAATTTGACCAATTCTTCCAAAATAATAGGTACCACCTCAGCAAAAGCTAGGAGTTGGTACCGACCCCTTAGTAGGACCCGGTACCGATCCCCAAGATGTCTATATTTGGCGTCTTCAATCCCTCACCTCAAATTGTCTTGTAGTTAGCTTCTCTACTCCACAATTGTTTGTACTTGTTTTGGCTTGTTTCTGAGCCCAGATGATGGGGTTAAAGGAGAACAAGGTTGCAATTTCAAGTGTTCATTGAGATTGATGGAGAGTTGCATTGATTCAACAAAAATGACTTGATAGGAATGTAGGCAAGAGATGGGGTCCACCCAAGTTAAATTTGGGAGTCAGTACCCATCCCTATATAGTGGTCGGTACTGATCCCCAACTTGGGGGATCCCATGGTTCTGTTGTTTCTGATGGTTTTGGCTTTGACTTTATGATTCTGCCTGTGCTTGGTTTTTGGACTCCTAGGCTATCTCTCTAGTTCTTTCCGCCTTGATAACTCCAAGTTCTACCTGTCCAGTTTGTACGGATTCTAACTGGTCAAAATGTAGATAACATAAGGCCTTATAAGAAATCTTCCTTATTACGCCTTAAAATATTAATTGCCTTGAAATGACCCTAGCTATTTCACCTAATTTTTTTTTACATCAATAGTTTCCTAGAGTCATTAACCTTTCCACTAAATTATCCAGGATCCTAATTTTCTACTAATATATTTATATCAGTTCTTTAATAATATATTCACATACATATGAAGATGTATGTGACCCTCTTGCTTAGATCAGAGTGTTGGTAAGCAAGAGTGCATCCTGGTTGATTTTGAATTTCTAATCAACCAGTACATAGCTCATTTACCTTTTGTTTAATATTTGAGTCATGGGAGTGAATTCCCATAATCATGTGTAATCTATACCTATTAATTTTTGATCATTCTTATTATTATTGTCTGTTAGTTTGAGATAGTAAGGTGATCTCATATTATATAGCAAGCCACCAAAATTTTAGTTTAATTATTTGGGATTTGGTTAAAGTCAGAAAGGAAAATGATATACTCGCTTATCATTTTCAACACAAGTTATTTTATCACAAATTTCTTTACTTATTACCAAGTCAGTTGTGTAATTCTTTCATAATCTAGATAGTTGTATTTTTCTTAACCAAATTTAGTCTCTAATCCCTGAGTTACTTCAGCTTGCATCTAATTTACAGGTTGCTTTACAGGATTTAGAGAATCCAGATTCCATGGTCATTTGACAAAAGTAGTATTTAGATAATATGTGTGCATATTAGATGTATTGTACTCTCTGGGCTAATAAAGCTATTCAAAATAAAATGTGAGTTGATCAAGTATTTGATAATGTCTTTGTTCATGCATTTGCAAGGAAAGCTTCAGATTTTAGAAAGTGTATTTTCTTCCTTTATACCTAAAACCCTGATCATCTTGATCAATCCAGACCTCATTATTTTTGAAGTGGGTTAGCCTTATGACTAGATCATCAAAACATTAGTGCCTGGCTTTTGCAATGTAAATTCAGATACCAGACGTTTGCAAAATCCCTTAAAACATGTTTATATCTTTATAAAGTGTACAAATATGTTGTTTCTTTTATCAAAACACTTCTGCATATAGTCACAAAATTCTTGAAATATTACTTCTAGCTAAACTCAGATTTTTAACCTTCAAACTTAAAGTTTTAAGTAACTTGAAATTAACTAATACAATATATGTGTATATATATATATATATACATATCCATTTCTCAAATACTGGCATATATCATTTACAGATTTTCACCATAATACTCAAATATATACTTTCTTGCATAGATTCAACTAAGTCTTTGGTAAATCCAAACTTAATACATTACTAGATTCAGTTAAAACAACTAAATAAATTCAAGCATTCAATTACATAACAACCAAAGCATAACTATAAAAGCTTCTTAGAATACATGCAAATAATTCCTTCTGAGTTCTTATTTAATTCTAATTTAGCATGCTTATCCAATCATTCTCAATAGCCATAGTAGCTTCCTATTTAGAACCAGCATTCCCTGAAAGAGCATTAGAGGCTGCCCCATTTTAAATGAGACACCCCAGATGCCATAAGCAAACAAGGGTCAGATACAAGATCTGGTATGAGCAATATCAGAAATTCCATGATATTAAGTAAATGAGTGAGACATAAACATTTTGTATAAGTGGGCATAGCTTCTTTGTTCAATTTGCCTGACTTGTTTATGATGTATTGTGCATATATGATCAGTATTTAAGACTAACTATGTACACACATTCAACCATGTAAACATACATTTCGAATAGAAATACTCAGGAACTATTATAGCTCCAGACCAACCATCTTAGGAATAACTCAAGTTCCTACTTCATCAATTTAAGGTTGTATTTACCAAATTAATTCCTAGCCTCATCTTCCATAAAGGAATCACGGTGACACATTGCAATAAAATAATTCACATTATTGCACAAAGATCTCAGGGCTTAAACAAGCCATGTGCCGACTTGCATACTTTAAATACAACAAGCATTCCAGCAGTCTTCTTGGCTCACAATCCTTAGTTTATTTACTAAGTGTTCATGTTTAATCCTATCATGAGATAGCTAGGTGACTGAATCACATTGTATATGAATTATAAAACTCACAAGCATAATTCAAAAACAAGCTAACATTCCTATCCAGAGGAAATCATATTTTCAAATATTTTGGCTTAAAGAAAATACAAGAATATTTACAACTGGGAATAAAGACTGGGCATGTGGGTTATTATTGTTTCATAAGCAACCATGTTTGAACTAAATTCAAGATCTAGCTTAAACAAGATTTCTGGCTCATGGGTTTTCTATTTGATCAAGGGTTCAACACTTTTGGATATTTCCATTGCTACCTTGAATCTTTCATTTGAGCCTCAGCACTTACACAAGTGTAATGCAACTCATATACATTTTGATTTCTATATTTCCCATGCCATATCTAAACCAGTTACAAGTATCCTCTTTTTACTTTCATGATTTCATACTTTTACATTTCTGGGTGTAACCAAACAGAGCAAAATACTCAAACATCAAAGCAATCAAAACATTCAGAAACACCCATTAAAACATCCATTAAAACCATATTAATGAAATCAACAATATATGTAAAAATAACATAAGCTTGGCTGCCTCATAACAGGTCTTAATGCCATGGGTTTAGTGAGATTACTCACAGAAAATGCTTCTCTTGCTAAACCGAGAAAAGAAACCTTTTCAAAACTTGCTTTTTTGCTTGTAAATATTTTCTTCTTTGTTTTCTTAAATGTTTTGGGTAGCAAATGATTTTTCTGGTTTATACTTGGATTTATAAGAGAGGTTTTCTAGGGTTTTATCATTGTAAAATCCCATTCCTACCCTGGCCAAGACTCATGCATTTTGCATTTCAAATTTGTTTATTTTTACCTTTAATATCCCGGCCATATGTGAGACTTGCCTCTCCTTTTTCTTTTCCAGAATATATCATATTCTTACCAAGTCATGATAATTGTGTGACATTGTTTACTTGTTTATTCTCTAAAAAAATCCTCCTTTCTATTTTCTGCCTAAAGCAATTATTTTGCTTGCAATTTGTCTTTTGCCATTTTAGTGTTATAGTTTCACTTGCTTATATATATATATATATATATATTTTTTCCAGTACTTACAAAAATGTATATTTGTATACATATCTTATCTAAGCTTATTTAATTCCTCTTTAATTTCAGAAACATATGCACCTATATGTATTCAGGTTTTCAAATCCTTATAACATATATATATATTTATATATATATATATATATATATATATTCCTGGGTTTTAAATAAAATCTGTTTACTGATTAAAATAAAACTTACTTTTCTTATTCTCTGGGATGATCCATATAATTCCAGAAATCAAATATCCATGTTACAAAATCATGTTTGTAATGCTTTTTAATTCTTGTTTTATATTCAGGAAATCTGGAGTTCTTTCTTGTGCCATATCAGTGTGCACGTGCACACATGCATACACACTTGCACACAATTAATCCCATATATTCCTATACAAATAAATTCATATATGTCAAAATCCAACCAAAATAAGATTCCATGAATTTCTGGGGCATTATAATCACCCCACCTTTTTTAGGAATTGTGTCCTCACAATTTTCTCATTTTGACTTTAAACATTTCCAGATTTTTTTTATAAAATCTATCAAACATTGCATAAGCAAACAATTCAGTCAAAACAACCATACATATTAAATTTTTTAGGGATTTAGATTTTACCTTCCACTGCAAAAAGCTTAGGGTAATCCATCTTTATCTTATCCTCTAATTCCCATGTACAATCATTAGGGTCTAGGCTCCATTGAACCTTTATCAATTTCAGAGTTTTGTTCCTCAACTTCTTTTCCTGTTTAGCTAAAATTCCCACTGGTTCTTTCTCATAGACTAAATCAGGATTTATTTGAACTTGAGTTGGTTTCTTTAGAATTTCCTCTTTATCATGCACCCATCTCCTAAGTTGTGATACATGAAATACATTGTGCATTGCTCTCATCTCTTCTGGTAGCTCCAACTTATATGCTAATGAACCTATTCTTTCCAAAATCTTGTAAGGTCCAACATATCTTGGGGTAAGTTTTCCCTGCTTGCCAAACCTCAACACCTTCTTCATAGGTGAAACTTTGATGAAAACATAATCACCAACTTCATATTCTACCTGCTTCCTCCTTACATCTGCAAACTTCTTTCGCCTATCTTGAGCTGCTGCCATCCTTCTTCTTACAAGTTCAGTTTTCTCTGTAGTTTCTTTAACATACTCCGGCCCTAAGACAGCTTTTTCTCCTGCTTCAACCCAACATATTGGTGACAAACATGGTTTGCCATATAAGGCTTCAAATGGTGCCATGCCTATGGTGCTTTGATAACTATTGTTATATGTAAATTCAGCCAAATGGAGGTGATCTTCCCAATTGCCTCCAAAGTCCAATGCACATGCCCTCAACAAATCCTCCAAAACTTTATTTATTACTTCAGTTTGACCATCTGATTGGGGGTGGTATGCAGTACTCAAGCATAATTCACTCCCCATGGCTTCTTGAAAGCTCTTCCAAAATCTGGATGTAAAGATTGTATCCCTATCACTCACTATAGTCTTAGGAATTCCATGCAACCTTACTACTTCTTTCATGAATATTTGAGCTAGTTTTGGTGCATTTCTTTCTGCCTTCACTGGTATAAAGTGTGCTACTTTAGTCAATCTATCAACTACTACCCAAATGCTTGTATTTCCTCTCTTTGATCTAGGCAGACCATCTATGAAATCCATAGATATATCTTCCCACTTCCACTGTGGTATGCTTAGAGGTTGTAATAGGCCTGAGGGTCTTTGGGTTTCTGCTTTGACTTGTTGGCAAATCATACACTTTGCAACATGTTTGGCCACATCAGTTTTCATCCCTCTCCACCAATAATCCCTCTTCAAGTTTTGGTACATCTTGGTGCTGCCTAGATGTATAGAATATTTGCTCCTATAATATTCATTAAGTACCTCTTCTTTTAATCCTATATCCTTTGGAACACATATCCTACCTTTATTCCTTAAGTATCCATCCTTATCAAGGTGGTAGTTTGCTACTTCTTCTCCTTTTTCTATCTTTTCTAATAAATCTGGGTCTTCCTCTTGCATTTTCCCCACTTTCAAAATTAAATCTGATTTTAAAGTTATCAAACTTAATTTTCCTTTACTCCCTTCTTCAATCATCTCCATGTTTACCTCACTGTTTTCCTCAATCTCCAAATCAGTAAGTAGAGATAGATTTCTAAACTCTTCTATCATTAACATGGCTACTTTTGCATGTTGTCTGCTCAAAGCATCTGCAACCTTATTAGCCTTTCCTGGGGTATAAAGTATGTCCAAATCATATGCTGCAAGAAACTCAACCCATCTATGCTGCCTCATATTCAAATCTTTTTGTGAAAAGAGATATTTTAATGCTTTATGGTCAGTGTATAAGATAAACTTAGCACCTAGAAGATAATGTCTCCAGAGCTTTAATGCATATACCACTGCTGCCAACTCAAGATCATGGGTTGCATACCTTGATTCATGTGGCTTCAATTGTCTTGATGCATAGGCTATAACTTGATCTTGCTGCATCAATACAGCTCCTAGCCCAGAACCACTTGCATCAGTATAAACAATTAAATCCTCATTTCCTTCTGGTACTTTCAACACTGGTGCATTGACTAAGGCCTCCTTGATTTTACTAAAGGCTTGTTCACATTTCTCAGTCCATATAAAGGGTTGGTTCTTTCTAGTTAGGTTGGTAAGAGGTGATGACATCTTAGAAAAATCTTTTATAAACCTCCTATAATACCCTGCCATTCCCATAAATGACCTAACTTCTCCCACTGTGCTTGGCCTTTTCCATGCTTGGATTGCCACAATTTTATTGGGGTTTACAGAAATGCCTTTGGCAGATATAAAATGCCCAAGGAAATGCACTTCTTCTTTCCAAAATGCACACTTAGAAAACTTTACTTTTAAATCTTTTTCTCTTAATCTAGACAAAACAAGGTGTAAGTGATTTTCATGTTCCTCTACTGTTTTAGAATAAATCAAAATATCATCAATAAAAATCAATACAAACTTGTCTAAATAATCCCTGAATATCCTATTCATTAAGTCTACAAAATATGATGGGGCATTTGTCAACCCAAATGGCATGACAAGAAACTCATATAGACCATACCTAGTGTTAAAGGCTGTATACTTAACACTTGAGTTCTCAACCTTCATCTGATGGAATCCAGATGCCAGGTCTAATCTAGAAAATACTTTTGCTCCACTAAGTTGATCAAAAAGACCATCAATTCTAGGTAAGGGGTACTTGTTTTTGATAGTGACTTTGTTTAGCTCCCTGTAATCTATGCACATTCTTAAAGTACCATCATGTTTCCTTACAAACACTACTGGAGCACCCCAGCATGAATTACTTGGTCTTATAAATCCTTTTCTTTCCAATTCTTCTAACTGTTTCTTCAATTCCTTCAACTCACTAGGCCCCATTCTAGTGGGTTTCTTAATAATTGGACTGGCTCCTGGTATGAGGCTAATCTGAAATTCCACTGGTCTGTGGTGTGGAACACCCTTAACCTCTCCAAACACATCTAAGTATTTGTTAATTATGGGGATTTCTTCAATAGAAGGCTCACTGGAATCCTTATTTAAGTCAATCAAGTGATATAATTTTCTTTCTTTGGCTGTTTCACACAAAATTGTGATTCTTTGACCTCTAGAATTTTGTAATGATATGGTGGATGAGTCTAAATTAATTATGGCTTTGTATTGCCTTAACCAGTCTACTCCCAATATAATACCTATATTTGGGTAATTTAAAACATATAAATTGGAAATAAAAACATTTCCTCCTATGTTTAATTCCACATCCACACAAATCATGTTTAAAACACTAGAACTCCCCAATGGGCTTTGCACTAACAAAGGAGTTTCAACCAGTATGCAATGTAATTTAAGAAATGCAACTAATTCATGGGAAATCAGAGAATGTGTTGCCCCTGTGTCATACACTACTGATATAGGTAGGGTACAAATAAATAAGGTGCCTTCCACTTGACCATGGTTTTCAACAATAGCTTCTACTGTGGATTTGATTTTGCTCTCCAAACTTGCTAGCTTCCCTTGCTGTTTATACCCAGGGCAATTTCTCTTGATATGTCCCTCCTTACCACATAGGTAGCATTTGAAAGCTCCTCCCTTCAATTCTGGGCACCTTGGTTTGATATGTCCTTCCTTTCCACAATGATGGCATGTTATTTTTCTCTTTGTATCAGTGGTCTTAGTATCATTGGTTTTCTTGCTTTCTGTCTCCTCCTTCTTTTTGTCATAGGGGTGATACCTTCCCTTGTTTTTCTTATTATTGTTATTCTTAAAACTCTTATACTTCTCCCTTTCCTTGTCATGTTGCTCAAATTTTAAGGCCAGATCAATGACTTGATCAAAAGTTTTATCTGCATATGGCAACATAGCCCTACTAAGCCCTGGGTTTAAACCCTTGATATACCTATCATTCTTTGATGCCTCATCAGCCACAAGCATAGCTCCATACTTAGACGAGCCCTCAAACCTATGAGTATACTCAGTCACATTAAAGGTTCCTTGCCTAAGTCTGATGAATTCTTCAAGCAATAGAGTTTTGGCTGATGCTGGAACAAATCTAGCTTCCAACATCTCCTTGAATTGATTCCAAGTGATTTCATTCTCAATCCTCCCAGCTATGACTACCTCCCACCAGCTTAAAGCCACACCTTTCAATTGTCTTGAGGCCACTTGCCTCTTCCTTTGATCATCCAGTTGCATGTCATTGAAAATTCTATCCAGTGTTCTCAACCATGCTTGAATTTCCATCACATTTTCAGTCCCTTCAAAGCTCTTGCCTCCTAAATTGGTATAAGTCTTTAACAGTTTTGAAAGTTCCTACTGTGGGTTCTCAAGTCTCTGCCCTACTCCATCCCTTAAAGCCCTCATAAAGTCTTGCATATCAAGCATTTGTGGTGCACTTGATCCTGCATTGTGATGAGATCCTCTTCCTACCATGATTGGATGACTAGAGTATGGGGTAAATAGGGTTAGTTTATCATGAGCATTTTTCTTTTGCCATAACTTTTTATCTGTATTATTATTTTACTCAAACAAACAACCAGTTCATACATATGGTTATAATACTTCAATCAATCAATACAATCATTCTTAGCTATGTACGGTTTTAACATAGCTCTGATACCAAATGAAATGACCCTAGCTATTTCACCTAAAATTTTTTTTTACATCAATAGTTTCCTAGAGTCATTAACCTTTCCACTAAATTATCCAGGATCCTAATTTTCTACTAATATATTTATATCAGTTCTTTAATAATATATTCACATACATATGAAGATGTATGTGACCCTCTTACTTGGATCAGAGTGTTGGTAAGCAAGAGTGCATCCTAGTTGATTTTGAATTTCTAATCAACCAGTACATAGCTCATTTACCTTTTGTTTAATATTTGAGTCATGGGAGTGAATTCCCATAATCATGTGTAATCTATACCTATTAATTTTTGATCATTCTTATTATTATTGTCTGTTAGTTTGAGATAGTAAGGTGATCTCAGATTATATAGCAAGCCACCAAAATTTTAGTTTAATTATTTGGGATTTGGTTAAAGTCAGAAAGGAAAATGATATACTCACTTATCATTTTCAACACAAGTTATTTTATCACAAATTTCTTTACTTATTACCAAGTCAGTTGTGTAATTCTTTCATAATCTAGATAGTTGTATTTTTCTTAACCAAATTTATTCTCTAATCCCTGAGTTACCTCAACTTGTATCTAATTTACAGGTTGCTTTACTGGATTTAGAGAATCCAGATTCCATGGTCATTTGACAAAAGTAGTATTTAGATAATATGTGTGCATATTAGATGTATTGTACTCTCTGGGCTAATAAAACTATTCAAAATAAAATGTGAGTTGATCAAGTATTTGATAATGTCTTTGTTCATGCATTTGCAAGGAAAGCTTCAGATTTTAGAAAGTGTATTTTCTTCCTTTATACCCAAAACCCTGATCATCTTGATCAATCCAGACCTCATTATTTTTGAAGTGGGTTAGCCTTATGACTAGATCATCAAAACATTAGTGCCTGGCTTTTGCAATGTAAATTCAGATACCAGACGTTTGCAAAATCCCTTAAAACATGTTTATATCTTTATAAAGTGTACAAATATGTTGTTTCTTTTATCAAAACACTTCTGCATATAGTCACAAAATTCTTGAAATATTACTTCTAGCTAAACTCAGATTTTTAACCTTCAAACTTAAAGTTTTAAGTAACTTGAAATTAACTAATACAATATATGTATATATATATATACATATCCATTTCTCAAATACTGGCATATATCATTTACAGATTTTCACCATAATACTCAAATATATACTTTCTTGCATAGATTCAACTAAGTCTTTGGTAAATCCAAACTTAATACATTACTAGATTCAGTTAAAACAACTAAATAAATTCAAGCATTCAATTATATAACAACCAAAGCATAACTATAAAAGCTTCTCAGAATACATGCAAATAATTCCTTCTGAGTTCTTATTTAATTCTAATTTAGCATGCTTATCCAATCATTCTCAATAGCCATAGTAGCTTCCTATTTAGAACCAGCATTCCCTGAAAGAGCATTAGAGGCTGGCCCATTTTAAATGAGACACCCCAGATGCCATAAGCAAACAAGGATCAGATACAAGATCTGGTATGAGCAATATCAGAAATTCCATGATATTAAGTAAATGAGTGAGACATAAACATTTTGTATAAGTGGGCATAGCTTCTTTGTTCAATTTGCCTGACTTGTTTATGATGTATTGTGCATATATGATCAGTATTAAGACTAACTATGTACACACATTCAACCATGTAAACATACATTTAAAATAGAAATACTCAGGAACTATTATAGCTCCAGACCAACCATCTTAGGAATAACTCAAGTTCCTACTTCATCAATTTAAGGTTGTATTTACCAAATTAATTCCTAGCCTCATCTGCCATAAAGGAATCACGGGGACACATTGCAATAAAATAATTCACATAATTGCACAAAGATCTCAAGGCTTAAACAAGCCATGTGCCAACTTGCATACTTTAAATACAACAAGCATTCAAGCAGTCTTCTTGGCTCACAATCCTTAGTTTATTTACTAAGTGTTCATGTTTAATCCTATCATGAGATAGCTAGGTGACTGAATCACATTGTATATGAATTATAAAACTCACAAGCATAATTCAAAAACAAGCTAACATTCCTATCCAGAGGAAATCATATTTTCAAATATTTGGCTTAAAGAAAATACAAGAATATTTACAACTGGGAATAAAGACTGGGCATGTGGGTTATTATTGTTTCATAAGCAAACATGTTTGAACTAAATTCAAGATCTAGCTTAAACAAGACTTCTGGCTCATGGGTTTTCTATTTGATCAAGGGTTCAACACTTTTGGATATTTCCATTGCAACCTTGAATCTTTCATTTGAGCCTCAACACTTACACAAGTGTAATGCAACTCATATACATTTTGATTTCTATATTTCCCATGCCATATCTAAACCAGTTACAAGTATCCTCTATTTACTTTCATGATTTCAAACTTTTACATTTCTGGGTGTAACCAAACAGAGCAAAATACTCAAACATCAAAGCAATCAAAACATTCAGAAACACCCATTAAAACATCCATTAAAACCATATTAATGAAATCAACAATATATGGAAAAATAACATAAGCTTGGCTGCCTCATAACAGGACTTAATGCCATGGGTTTAGTGAGATTACTCACAGAAAATGCTTCTCTTGCTAAACCCAGAAAAGAAACCTTTTCAAAACTTGCTTTTCTGCTTGTAAATATTTTCTTCTTTGTTTTCTTAAATGTTTTGGGTAGCAAATGATTTTTCTGGTTTATACTTGGATTTATAAGAGAGGTTTTCTAGGGTTTTATCATTGTAAAATCCCATTCCTACCTTGGCCAAGACTCATGCATTTTGCATTTCAAATTTGTTTATTTTTACCTTTAATATCCCGGCCATATGTGAGACCTGCCTCTCCTTTTTCTTTTCCAGAATATATCATATTCTTACCAAGTCATGATAATTGTGTGACATTGTTTACTTGTTTATTATCTAAAAAAAATTCCTCCTTTCTATTTTCTGCCTAAAGCAATTATTTTGCTTGCAATTTGTCTTTTGCCATTTTAGTGTTATAGTTTCACTTGCTTATATATATATATATATATTTTCCAGTACTTACAAAATGTATATTTGTATACATATCTTATCTAAGCTTATTTAATTCCTCTTTAATTTCAGAAACATATGCACCTATAAGTATTCAGGTTTTCAAAATCCTTATAACATATATATATATATATTCCTGGGTTTTAAATAAAATCTGTTTACTGGTTAAAATAAAACTTACTTTTCTTATTCTCTGGGATGATCCATATAATTCTAGAAATCAAATATCCATGTTACAAAATCATGTTTGTAATGCTTTTTAATTCTTGTTTTATATTCAGGAAATCTGGAGTTCTTCCTTGTGCCATATCAGTGTGCACGTGCACACATGCATACACACTTGCACATAATTAATCCCATATATTCCTATACAAATAAATTCATATATTTCAAAATCCAACCAAAATAAGATTCCATGAATTTCTGGGGCATTACATGCCTTCCTAAAGGGGAAATTAATAGCAATTACTACCTAATTAACTGCACAATTATATGCCATATATTCCTATACGTCCATATCCGATCCCGACCTCTTTAATAACTACGTATTATTACACCAGTGGCTCTTTTACATTTCAAATCGATTCATAATTGATATCAAAATATCATATTTGCTTCAAAATCAAATCCATTCAAATATCATCATATCTATTCAAGATGTAAGATTCCGTTTCAAAATCATTTTTCGCCTCAATATCTCATTTCGATTTCCAAATCATTTTCGCCTCAATATCTCATTTCGATTTCAAAATCATTTTTCGCCTCAATATCTCATTTCGATTTCAAAATCATTAATTTCAACTCGATTTAGCTTCTCAATAAACCATTTCAAATTATCAATTTCAAATACATATTTGAACCACAAAATAAACAATTTCACTTTCAATATATTTCGAAACTTTAAATATTTCACATTTCAAAACAGCTCATATATTTATATAAGAATATAAGATTCGCTTCAAAACCATTTCGTATTCAAATTAGAATATACTTCAAATTACACATACGTATTAAGTAGTTTACTTAATTTCTGGAACAATTCCAATTCAATAAACTTAAATTAACATTCGGATTTCAAGAATTCATTTAAGTATTACATTCCAAATCAATTTCAGTTCAAATCCTATTCAAATCAATTTTATCTTCAAATTTAATTCAATAGTTTCAATTTAGTCCAATTCACAAATTTCTTTGAATTTCAATTAAATTCCAAATTAATTAAATCTCAATTTCAAATTAATTTTCAATTCCAAACTCAAACTTGAAATATCATTTCATATAAATTTTCTTAGAAATATTCAGAGTTCGATTAAAAGTCCAATCTTTTAAAACAAATCAACTTTCGAAAATTTACGTCGTATTTCAATCTATTTCTTAAAAATCTAAACTTCGAATAATTAAACAATTTCATTTACCAAGTTTAAATTCCAACATCTCGATCTTCAATTCAAAATAATTCAATTTCCATAAATTGGATTTTATTCTTAAAATCAATTCATTTAAATAATTTCAAAACGACTTTTAAAATCATTTAATTTAACCAACCCGGTGTCCGTATATAATTTTCTAACCTATGGCCAAGTGGATAATTATTTAAATTTTAATTTCAAGGATGGATATATATCATTTCAATCCAAACAAATGTCATAGGTATATCATTTCAACCTATTCCTTAATTTATTCGAAATGATTCAATTTATAGTTTTATATGCAATAAACAATATACATGATGATAGCATGATATATCAAAATAAATAAACAACCAATATCGACCAATAGCATCCATCACAACCAATCAACCATAAAGCCAATAACATTCACAACAACTTCATAATTATCAATATCAGGTAATTTGATCGCAATTAAATTTTAACTTCAATTTGACTGTCAATTTAATTTTCAACCGTGAATTCAAATGACAATCTATATGACAATTAAATTTTTATCAAACAACGATAAATAAATCCATATCACTTCATAATGTCAAATTTAACTACCATAAAGATATTCAGTACGTTGTCAGCGTTATAAAACACTCATTTTGATTTTCTGTTGTCGTCGAGACGTTCCGGTTTGGAACTAAAACTGGACGACGCCCAACTTTACCCCAAATTTCCACCATCTCCAAATCCATCCAAACCAGTTCCATTTCGAAGCTCTCGTCATTACGATCGAAACGCAAAACGTTTCGTTCCAATCGGACCTCGTATGAAAAAGTTATGCTATTTTAAAGTTTACACGAATTTAAATAAACAATTTCAGCTTTTAATTTAAATTTCAAACCCTACTTTCAATCTCAGCCCTCCATTTTCTCTACTGCCGATCTGGGCCCTTCCTTCCATCTTCTCCAAAACGTGAAAAGCACGTACAATCTCAACCCATTCCTTCCAACCTTTGACCGACGATTTCTCCACCATCACTCGACGAGAAGTTGATCGGAGACCCACGTTAGAAGCGCCTACGCAAGCGCTACCCACGGCCAGGAGGTGGTTGAACTCGGCTCCCCACATCACCTCGATTTGCGTGAAAAACGCAGCGACTTCGAGCTCGATTTCCCGTTGCTCCGTTTTCGATCATCTCCGTATGGATTTGAAGCTCTCATCGTCCTCTACAACTTTGTAGTTGACGACTTTTGCTAATTGTTGATGGATTGAGAGGAAAATGAGGAAGAAGTTTCGAAATTTTCTGGCCATTGAATTAAAAGTGGCAGCTAAGGGCTGAAACCCTAGGGTTTTTGGAAAATAGAGAAAGTGGGGGGCTTTTATAGAAAAATACGCGACACTATTCATCCCGGATTTTCCGAACTCCAAACGAAGCGTGCCGGCTGGCGTTTCTAGGGTTTATCCGGTGTTCCGAACACAATGGAACAGGTTTCGGAAGCTAATTCGATCATCTGTGCGAGTTACGGCAATAAACGATCGATTTAAAATTAAATCGGTTAATCAAATTTCTGTGCGTTTGGGCTCGCCTCGGACAAACGGTAAATCCGATTGACACGAAATTTGAAACAATAATATGACATTACGGATCCGATGAAACTAGTTTCGTCGAAATCCGAGACTTTTTGAAAAATGTCTATTTTCTCTCGCCGAATTAATATTAAAAACAATTTGATGCGTTTCGATCTGCCATGATCAAACGATAACTCCGATTGCTACGAAAACTGAAATCCGACAATAAAAAACTATTACGGATCCAATGGAACAAGTTTCGTTCAATTCTGAGACTGTTCGAAAAATGGATATTTTTCAGTCGATAATTAAATATTAAAATATTCAATTTTCACAAATTAACTTTAACTTCAATTTTAAAAGTTCTATAACATTACTATAACTCCAATATGATAAGATAAAATTTTACAAATCATTTTCAATCATATTCAACTCGATTTTCAATTATCTCTGAAATTTAACTTATTAAATTATCGATTTAATTGTCTAATTAAATCCAATATTCGAAAAATAAATTATTCGACTGTTTAATTTCAATATAAAATTCCCAATTTTAAATTATTAACTTTTAAATCAAATTTCAATTGTTCACAAATTCCATTTTTAATTTCAAAGTAATTAACAATCTTTTACAATGCAATTTTCCATTATAAATCCAATATAAAAGATTATATTAGATTCAACGTTCAATTATATTGTAATTCAAATTCAAGTTATTTAATTCCAAATGAATTCTTTTATTTCGATTTACACTTTCATTATTGAATCAACCATTTTATTTATTCTTTGTTTACAATCATAACCAATTTGGTTTACAATCAAATTCAATTCATTATTTACATTCACTACAAGTTAACAACCATATTTAATTTATAAATAAGTTATTTCAGAATTCAGTTTTGTATTTTAACTTGTAATTCACATTTAACAACACAAAATTTTATTTCCTTCGATTTTTATCCAAAATTTTCATTTTAATTCGTATTTTTAAAGTGTTAAAAATATGGGTCGTTACATTCTCCCCCACTTAAAACTTTTCGTCCTCGAAAAGGAACGGAGAAGGGGAAACCATCATTTAGATATAATTCATTCAAAATATTCTACTTATTTGCAAAATTTAGTTATAGGATTTTTTTTTTCACAAAACTTTCTAACTCCCGGATTTTTGAAATATTTCGGCAGCACCTCCTTTGCGCGGCTAGGACCGAAAAATTTCACAGTAGTAATAATTGCATGATATACATCTCATTACAAGAATGAGGCATCCCAAAACATGGGGAACACAATAATATACCACAACATAAACCATAATCCGAGAACATACCTTTTATTAAGCGGTTATTAGCATTTTAACTTACATTTTGCATTTAGCGCAGAAGCGAGCTCCACAAGCGAAGCGCAACCCTTTGTCACCTACTAAAATACTCAGCAACCAATGATAACCAAGCATATAAAGGTACATTGATATACTTAGCATATACAACATTTATATAACATATTTTAACTTCAAAACCTAGATTTATGTCTCAGGACAACGAACAAATCCAGATTTTTAGTCACCTAAACGATGAAAACTTGGCAATGGAATCTCATTAAAAGTTGTTGTATTCGTTTCAGGCTTTCCGGAATGTCCAAAATCATCAAATTCGGACCATCCATTAAAATGTTACGGCCGTTTTACTAAATGGATACGCCTCAGCCTGGGCAATGAATTGCGCAGGTCAGCGACGTTCACTCACGTTTTCGACCCTCTAAATGACCGAAAAATACAAAACATTTAAAACAAAAGTTTTAAATTAAGTTCTCATCTTTCCAGAAATAGCAAGATCATCAAAATCTGATAAACCAGTAAAAAGTTATGGTGAAAATACTAAGGGTATATGCTACTGATTGTGCTTCCTTTTTTACACAGGCCAGCGAGAAGATTCAAATTTTTAACTAAGTAAATGAAGGAATTTCTCAAGACAGTCTAAACAAAAGTCGTGCTACAGTTTCTAAGCTTTCCGAAAAGTCTAATATCGTTGAATTTCGTCCAGCCATTTAAAAGTTATGCTTATTTCCGTTTCAGCATATATTGGACGATTTTGGATTTTTTTTTTCCAAAATTTTGCTTTTATTATTTCAAAGTACAAACCATCAAACTTGAAATTTTCAAAAGAACAATCATAAACACAAAGTCATTTATTTTCTTATATATCCAGGAAATAAGTTTACATTCGATTTGTTTTCGATTTATTCAAGTTTGTTTCATTCATAATTTAAATTCAAGTCAATTTGCTTCAATTTAATTTGAATTCAATTATATTCAATTTCCCTATGCTTCAAATTTGAATTTAATTATTTTAAAATTTTATTCCGTTTATTCAATTCCATTAACGCTAATGAATTCTATTTAATCAATTATCATCCATCTAACAACCAATGCATATCAAACATTAACATCCATCCAAATCTATAATAAATCAATTATACATTTCCAAGTCAAAATTTTAATTTCATACACTTCCAAGTTTATTGACATTTAGTTTTATTCTAATTTAATTAGTTTCCATTTACTAATTCTATATTTAATTAATTTTAAATTTAATTCATTTTACAACTTAAATTTCCTTTATATTTACAACTATCAATAGATCTTCACATTTTATTATTCACTCTCACACTGGTATATTATTCCTCTACTTATTCTTATTAGCATTTTAAACTTTTTAAGTATTTGGTAAGTTTTTGTTATGCAAATAGAATGTAGTTAAACAACATACCACCTCTTTTCATTCAAAGTTGAATTTTCAATTAATTAATTCTTAAGTCATTACTTAAATTTCACTATAATTTAATTTCACATTTACATTCACATATAGTATTTCCATTTTATATTAACATAATGGTGAATCACCTTTAAATGTTAATTTAAATTCCAATTATTTACTAACAATTTTATTTATATTTGCAAACCAATAATTAAATGCATATTCCATTATTCAAACCTATACTTGTATATTATCCAATTAACAATTCATATAACATTTTTGAACTTCTTAAATGATTTGGTAAGTTATATCTATGCTATAGAATGAAATTTAATACTATGCGAGTTTTACAGTTTCAATTTTATTTTAAATTCATAATTTCCTAATTCTAAGGATTTCTACTTCAATTGATATTTCACTTAGCTCTTAGGTTCATTTCTCATTTCGCAATTCAGAAGTTCCGTAATGATTCAAGTATTAATTCATTTCAACCATTAAAAGAAAAATCATTAATTATTAAAGAACTCAAGAATTCCAATCCCGGTTTCATTTCAAATCAAGTTTTGAAATAATATATATTTATATAATTTATATATCAAATCATACTATAGAGAATACAAAATAAAATTCAATTTTAATCAAAACAGGGTTTAGAAAAACTATTAAGTGATCTCCCCCACTTGGACTCTCGAAAATAAAGTCGATGATGCATGCACTCATCACCGGAATCATTTTCTAGTGTCAAGAGGGGAGTACAACACTTACTTCATTTGAAAATCCTTTAAAAAAATTTCTAATCGAATATACTATCATATAATACTTATATTATACATTTCAAATTTTTGATAATAAATTTTCAAAACACCGGAAATTTAATTCTCAAATCCAAAATTATATTCATTTAATTTCATTATCAACTATATTCACAGAGTTTCATTTTTTTTCTTCAATCAAAAGTCAATAGTTTAGAAATATTGACTAATCAACCAATGGACGATGATAATCTAAAATTATCATCTCCTAACAACCAACACAATCAAAATTTATATATTTTCAAGATAAGTCTTTTTATATATAGAATATAATCCAAAACAATATTATGTCAATCTGTCCTATTCGAGTGTTTAGAAATTCCTATCGATGCCTTGGCGTCCCAAGTACCAACCAGAATTCATAAATACCCAACGGAACGAATTAACACAATATAAAATCATTTTTATATCAAAATTACAAATACGCTCTCTCATATACACTCAACTCATTCATATAGTTTACCTCTATTTCAATGAGTTATTCCCCACTAGATCCAAGGTTTATCTAAACCAAAGCTCTGATACCAACTGTAACGACCCGCATTTTTGACCGTTCAAGTCGACAAAACATACACACATGCCGACTCAAACAATCCAAAATACAGATAGTTATTGGGGTTAAATAAGAAAAGAAAGGAAAGCACAGAAACAAACTCAGAATCTAGCAGCGGAAGGAACAAGATATAATAATAAAATAATAGTTCATGAAGCTGTTAAATAAATAAATTTGATTATTATTATTATACATCATAAATCAGAGTTACATACATATCAGAGATAATACAATACTGCAGCGGAAAAATAATATGTTAGTAGAATACAAATGAAGTAATACCAAACTCTGTCTTCGTCCTCCAGAATAGATCTTCAACCTTATCTGAAATGCTCAGGCTGACCCGAGCGTAATGAAAAGACAAAACACTCGAGTCAGGACTAAAATATCTCATGTAAGTCAAATCGAATAAGAAAATATGAGTGTGACGGCGTCAAAGATGTTTACGGGGTTTGACATCTCCTATCCAGTGTCAACGTGAGTGCAATAACTTAAGAGATGTTAAGGGATTTTTCATCTCTCAAGGATCCGCTAAACTATCTACTATGTAGTACAATACGCTATTATAATATGTCTACATTAAAGTAAAAGTATTAAAATAGCGTTAAGCCATGGCCCATTCCACCCTTAACACAGTTTATATTCCCAAGAGCATATACAAGACCGTAGTTTCCCCAAAACCGGAAGTCACTAGAGGGCAATCCATATACTAAAGGTACAAAACAAAACGTAGTGGTCGCGAATAGGATAATCAGTATGACAAGGTACATGAGGCGATACCAACTAGGATACTAGTAGTTGCGTCATCCGGACTGATGTTGGGCATATCAGCTACTACCCCAACACCGCGAAACAACACTCCCATAATCGAGGGGTGCACCCAAATCGAATCACAAAAGTAATAGATATGGTAACGAAGAAGTGTGTCCGCTAGAGGTGGCGAACCTCAATGGCCCGGTAGGGCTCCTGTTTTAGTCATGTCAGGGGTCATCCAAAATCGTTCTCTTTCTTCAGTCAACGCGTTCACCAAAACCATTCACTTCATTCTGGATCAACACTCCGCGTGTATTAGTTATTAAAGTGGTTTTCGGTATCGACAGAGAGTATGTCCATATCCGATCCCGGTCTCTTTAATAACTACGTATTATTACACCGGTGGATCTTTTACATTTCAAATCGATTCATAATTGATATCAAAATATCATATTCGCTTCAAAATCAAATTCATTCAAATATCATCATATCTATTCAAGATGTAAGATTCCGTTTCAAAATCAATTTTCGCCTCAATATCTCATTTCGATTTCAAAATCATTTTCGCCTCAATATCTCATTTCGATTTCAAAATCATTTTTCGCCTCATTATCTCATTTCGATTTCAATATCATTAATTTCAACTCGATTTAGCTTCTCAATAAACCATTTCAAATTATCAATTTCAAATACATATTTGAACCACAAAATAAACAATTTCACTTTCAATATATTTCGAAACTTTAAATATTTCACATTTCAAAACAGCTCATATATTTATATAAGAATATAAGATTCGCTTTAAAACCATTTCCTATTCAAATTAGAATATACTTCAAATTACACATACGTATTAAGTAGTTTACTTAATTTCTGGAACAATTCCAATTCAATAAACTTAAATTAACATTCGGATTTCAAGAATTCATTTAAGTATTACATTCCAAATCAATTTCAGTTCAAATCCTATTCAAATCAATTTTATCTTCAAATTTAATTCAATAGTTTCAATTTAGTCCAATTCACAAATTTCTTTGAATTTCAATTAAATTCCAAATTAATTAAATCTCAATTTCAAATTAATTTTCAATTCCAAACTCAAACTTGAAATATCATTTCATATAAATTTTCTTAGAAATATTCAGAGTTCGATTAAAAGTCCAATCTTTTAAAACAAATCAACTTTCGAAAATTTACGTCGTATTTCAATCTTTTTCTTAAAAATCTAAACTTCGAATAATTAAACAATTTCATTTACCAAGTTTAAATTCCAACATCTCGATCTTCAATTCAAAATAATTCAATTTCCATAAATTGGATTTTATTCTTAAAATCAATTCATTTAAATAATTTCAAAACGACTTTTAAAATCATTTAATTTAACCAATCCGGTGTCTGTATATAATTTTCTAACCTATGGCCAAGTGGATAATTATTTAAATTTTAATTTCATGGATGGATATATATCATTTCAATCCAAACAAATGTCATAGGTATATCATTTCAACCTATTCCTTAATTTATTCGAAATGATTCAATTTATAGTTTTATATGCAATAAACAATATACATGATGATAGCATGATATATCAAAATAAATAAACAACCAATATCGACCAATAGCATCCATCACAACCAATCAACCATAAAGCCAATAACATTCACAACAACTTCATAATTATCAATATCAGGTAATTTGATCGCAATTAAATTTGAACTTTAATTTGACTGTCAATTTAATTTTCAACGGTGAATTCAAATGACAATCTATATGACAATTAAATTTTTATCAAACAATGACAAATAAATCCATATCACTTCATAATGTCAAATTTAACTACCATAAAGATATTCAGTACGTTGTGAGCGTTATAAAACACTCACTTTGATTTTCTGTTGTAGCCGAGACGTTCCGGTTTGGAACTAAAACTGGACGACGCCCAACTTTAGCCCAAATTTCCACCGTCTCCAAATCCATCCAAACTAGTTTCATTTCGAAGCTCTCGTCATGATGATCGCAACGCAAAAAGTTTCGTTCCAATCGGACCTCGTATGAAAAAGTTATGCTATTTTAAAGTTTACACGAATTTAAATAAACAATTTCAGCTTTTAATTTAAATTTCAAACCCTACTTTCAATCTCAGCCCTCCATTTTCTCTACTGCAGATCTGGGCCCTTCCTTCCATCTTCTCCAAAACGTGAAAAGTACGTACAATCTCAACCCATTCCTTCCAACCTTTGACCGACGATTTCTCCACCATCACTCGACGAGAAGTTGATCGGAGACCCACGTTAGAAGCGCCTACGCAAGCGCTACCCACGACCAGGAGGTGGTTGAACTCGGCTCCCCACATCACCTCGATTTGCGTGAAAAACACAGCAACTTCGAGCTCGATTTCCCGTTGATTCGTTGCTCCGTTTTCGATCATCTCCGTATGGATTTGAAGCTCTCATCGTCCTCTACAACTTTGTAGTTGACGACTTTTGCTAATTGTTGATGGATTGAGAGGAAAATGAGGAAAAAGTTTCGAAATATTCTGGCCATTGAATTAAAAGTGGCGGCTAAGGGCTGAAACCCTAGGGTTTTTGGAAAATAGAGAAAGTGAGGGGCTTTTATAGAAAAATACGCGACACTATTCATCCCGGATTTTCCTAACTCCAAACGAAGCGTGCCGGCTGGCGTTTCTAGGGTTTATCCCGCATTCCGAACACAATGGAACAGGCTTTGGAAGCTAATTCGATCATCTGTGCGAGTTACGGCAATAAACGATCGATTTAAAATTAAATCGGTTAATCAAATTTCTGTGCGTTTGGGCTCGCCCCGGACAAACGGTAAAACCGATTGACACGAAATTTGAAACCCTACAATAATATGACATTACGGATCCGATGAAACTGGTTTCGTCGAAATCCGAGACTTTTTGAAAAATGACTATTTTCTCTCGCCGAATTAATATTAAAAACAATTTGATGCGTTTCGATCTGCCACGATCAAACGATAACTCCGATTGCTACGAAAATTGAAATCCGACAATAACAAACTATTACGGATCCAATGTAACAAGTTTCGTTCAATTCTGACACTGTTCGAAAAATGGCTATTTTTCAGTCGATAATTAAATATTAAAATATTCAATTTTCACAAATTAACTTTAAGTTCAATTTTGAAAGTTCTATAACATTACTATAACTCCAATATGATAAGATAAAATTTTAAAAATCATTTTCAATCATATTCAACTCGATTTTCAATTATTTCTGAAATTTAACTTATTAAATTATCGATTTAATTGTCTAATTAAATCCAATATTCGAAAAATAAATTATTCGACTGTTTAATTTCAATATAAAATTCCCAATTTTAAATTATTAACTTTTAAATCAAATTTCAATTGTTCACAAATTCCATTTTTAATTTCACAGTAATTAACAATCTTTTACAATGCAATTTTCCATTATAAATCCAATATAAAAGATTATATTAGATTCAACGTTCAATTATATTGTAATTCAAATTCAAGTTATTTAATTCCAAATGAATTCTTTTATTTCGATTTACACTTTCATTATTGAATCAACCATTTTATTTATTCTTTGTTTACAATCATAACCAATTTGGTTTACAATCAAATTCAATTCATTATTTACATTCACTACAAGTTAACAACCATATTTAATTTATAAATAAGTTATTTCAGAATTCAGTTTTGTATTTTAACTTGTAATTCACATTTAACAACACAAAATTTTATTTCCTTCGATTTTTATCCAAAATTTTCATTTTAATTCGTATTTTTAAAGTGTTAAAAATACGGGTCGTTACAGAGGAGAAATGGAATAGACTATGAAATTATAAATAATTGCATAACAATATAAATTCCATCAAATTAACATAAATAATTAAAAATCTCCATCAAGAATTGACATTTCGAAATAAAAAGGAACTTTGGGGATTTTATCTATTAATTCCAAAATCCCTAAGGAATATTAAAATCCATAGATATATACTAATCAATTGCTAAAATAAAAATACTAAGGTTTCCACTCATAGATTATCCTTAGCTTCTCTTATATGGATTTGCAACGCTAAAGCAACTATTTCCTAGATCTCCTTCTTTTGATATACATATATATATACATAGTGAAAGATATATATATATATATAACTTTTTTTTAGATTCACAGAGGTTGGAGGAGGAGAAAATAGATTAAGAATAATTAGAAAAGGATTGGAATCCTTACTTGAATTTCTAATTGCATTTCTAAATCTAACTGAAGAGAGAAAATAGCAGAGGTTCGAGGTATTTTCCAAATATTTATAATTAAAAAGTGGAAAGGATATGGTCCTATTCAAAGGAGTTGAAACACACTAGAACCATACCATGTAGTTAAGTGAAAAAAGGATAAATTTGGAGCGTTTAACGTTGAAAAAACCCTACCCGCCACCTAAGTAGGGGTTGACCACCCACCATAGATAGGTCGACTGCTTGGGGTCGGAGGTGTCAACCTCTACTACTATTTGGGGCGCATTAATTTTTTTCCGTTGCTCATTTATTTTATTCCCTATGTAACTTTTAACGTTAACTATTTAACTTAATGGTTGTTGTTAACCCAAAAAAAGGATCAACACCCTGGTTTGAGCGTGAAAGCACATGCCCTGTTCTCATAGAGCAATTATGTATATAATAGATATAGAAAAAAATAGTAAGAGAAAGAAGACAAGAAATTTTTTATAGTTGTTCGGCTATTAACGAAGCCTACGTCCACTTTATAATTTTTATTATAGACTGATTGCTATTACAAGATGTATTTGATTACAAAGATCTTGATTATCCTTATCTAGATTGAATCTCCAGAGTTAGAATTCACTGGAGAATCACAGTGAACTCCTTCGAAGATTGTTGTGAGGGAGATGAAGAAAGCTTCCAGCAGAGTTTCAGCAATTAGTCCGGAGGATCCCGTTTGTGTTGCAGGTAGGACGGTATTTATAGAGATCGTAGAGCTTCTGGACCAGGCATGTTCGCCAACTGCTTATAGATGAACTCAAGAAGGAACCACTGAAACTTACCTCGCGACCCGAGCTAAGAACATGGATCGCTAGCGATCCATAGTATTTTGCCCGAACATGATTCCTTACCCTTGCTCTCTGTTTTGTTTTCAATGGAGCGCAACGACCCTGTGGTGATGTGTGGATCGTTGGTGATCCATGGTGTATGGATCGCTAGGGATCCATACACATAGCTTTTCTTTGGACTTTGGTCTCTGGATTACCTTTGTCATCTTGCGTTGATGTTGTTCGTGTAGTCTTGTTGCATGTCACTTGGTTTTGATGACGATTTACGTGCTAGTTGTATTTAGCTGCTGATTGTACTGAACAAATGTTTGTCTCTTGATCTAACTGACTTGGAATCTCGTCAAACCCAGTCATTTTTCGAATATGTGTATGGATCGTGATGCAAGAGAAATGGCTGAATCTTAAGCTAACCCCATGGATCGCTAGCGATCCATAGGCCATTGATCGCTAGCGATCCATGTCCTTAGTGGGTTTTCTTATTCTTTTTTCCTGGCTTCCTCTGGCTTGTTACTCTTGTTCAAATGGTTAACTTTTGGGCTAATTTGACTCGACCAAGTGGCTCCGACTCCTCTTGGATCTGGCTGGGTTAAAAATCCGGAGAACATTTGCCCCTTGGAGTACGTCTTCGTTGAAAACAAGGCGTGCTCTGGAAGTGATCACATTTAGTCTCTACTTGTTGAATTTCAAGTAATCGTGTCAGAGTTACGCGAATGTGAACTTGGTTACACCGCTGCTTGCTTAGTTTTGATCTCAACCGTCATTGCTTGTCATAATAGGTTAAATATTTCTCTATAGTTTCTCGATATGTTTTGAAATGGTAGGTAGATGTCGCTATGCAATTTTGAGGTCGAAGGTGTGCAACCTTATGTGTCGCTAGTGATCAATATCAGATGGATCGCTAGCGACCTCACCACTTAGCAATTTTTTTTGACACGTTTCCTTCTCCTATTTAAACTTTCGAGCCGACCTACCCATCACTGTTTTACGACCCGAGCCTACACTTCCTTCTGCGATCCAGGCCAACTTCCCTAAGGGAATTGATCCATCGTCTCCAACGAACCGACCCAGATTTCCACCGAGATTCCACCGTGATTCCTTCAACGCCGCCATTCTAGCTTCGCCACCGAATGCAGAGTTTTGTCGTCGCCGCTTCGCTATTGCTTCTAGGTCACCTTTGTCATTGTCAATCAAACCCTAATCTAGGCCGCTACCTTAGATCGCCGCCGATCCATTCTCTAGCTCGATTACTTCAAAGCTTCGACCAACTTTGTGTTTAGATCGCTAATCCAAGGTGGGTTTGCGGATTAAGATGTTGGTTTCTTGTTTTGGTGGCAAAGTTGCATTTGCGGAGTTAGTCGTGAAGAGTCCGAGTCGATTGTGGCTTAATGGAGGAAGGTAGTAAATCAAGTCTTGAGTTCTTCGTGGAACGACATTCGGGCCTTTCCCTGGTGCTTGACATGTTTTGTTGTCTTCGTCCATTGAGCCAGAATTGACTTATGCCAAATCCCATAGCCGATACTGCATGACACATCGTGAATTGGTTTCGTCCTTCTAGGGGATTCAGATTGATTTTCTTTCTTTTGCATGCACGGTGTACGTATACTGGAAGGGACTTTCCATGTCATTTCAGACAATAGATTTGTTATCGATCGTTGATCGATGACGGGTAAGTCTAGGGGAAGTAAATTAAAAAAGAAAGTAATATGGGAAGTCCTTTTACCTCTCGGCTATAAGCGTACTATCTAGATGCGGTACAACATTTGTAGTGTTCAGGACACTGAGCCCACAACTGATAGATAACACATCGCACTTGCCCTGGTACATACCTGAAGCTCGACACATCAGTGTGAGCCAATATTTCTTTGGAATTCAAGTGTGGTACGGGGAGTTCTTATTTTAGGGTTGAATTACTTGACCGTTTCAGATGTAAGTTTTGTTGTTTAGAATGAAGCACCCACCCTCTCGTCGCAAGTCTAGCGGAGGAAGTCCTACGCTTTCGGAGGTTGCGCTGTCGTCCATTGCCCCTCCTTCTGCTTCACAGGCTGAGTATGGCCAGGTACTTCCGGTTGGTCTGATCATGGACCGGACTCCTACTAATTTCAGAGTCCTAAATCCGCCAGAGAGAGCGTCTTCCGTGATCTCTGCCAAAGTGTTGCAAAATATCTGCCTGTAGCACGTCATCCCGGAGGAAGATGTGCACCTCCCAAAAAAGGATGAATTTGCTCATCTGCCGCCCCTAGGATATACCGCTTGTCATCGGTATATGTGCTTGAACGGAGCTATGCCTCCTTTCAATGATTTCTTGAAAGAGACCCTCTTGAACTTAGGGATTGCTCCGTTTCAGATTCACCCTAACGGCTACGCCATCTTAACTTGTATCCACGTCCTTTTCTTGCGAACATTCAACCGTGCCCCGACCTTTGACGAGTTGAGATACTTTCTTTCATTTAAGAGAAGAGATGAGTGTCCTTCCTTGGTCGTAATCGAGGTCCAAAGTAATCGTAAAATTGTATTGCGAATGCAGAGCAAATTGTCCCAATTCAAGACTCAATGCTTCTTTGTCATATATCCTGAGGGCTTCAACCATCTTTGGACAACCAAAGGTAGGTCCCATTTCTTTCTGATTGAGTTCCATTGTGTCACTGTGAGATTTCTAACAAGTCGAATACTTCTTATAGTTATTCCAAGGTCGAACAGTGACTTGTCTCTCAATGGAAGTTTCCAAACCCTGAAGGCTATTGATGTTGAAGAACGATTTGTTAAAGTCTTGTTGACTGACGAACACTTGCTTTGATACGGGCTGCTGCATCCAGGGAGATCCGCAGTTCTAGCCAAGGTCCCGTTCTCATCTCAATCTAGGGTATGAACACGATCAACTGCCTCATCTTACGGTTCCGACGAGGGCGCTTTTTCAAGAATGGGAAGGCCCATGCGACGAATCGGCTGAAGAGGCTCGCGAGGGAAAAGACGCCACGACTGGGGCTAGTAGTCCGACTAGGATGCCCCCAATTCAAGAAGAAGAGGAATTCAATCAAAAGGAAGGCAAGGCTTCGATGGGCATAGGAAAAGAGAAGGGAGAGATCGGGAGTAGTAGTGCTGAGTCCACTTCCAATGATGATTTCTATGTAGAACCAACAATGGGGATTCTGAATCATGTGATGAGACACCGGGGATGAGCCCCATTGTCCTGAATTCTCCCCCAAAGGATAAGTGAAAAAGGTGATGCTCCAAGAGCCGAACGACGTCGAGATTCCCCGATCAAAGACGCCGACATAGACTTTGAAGACCTGGGTAATGTATACGTCGATTTTGATGCGCTCATGGGGGAAGACTTCAAATTCGAAGAGTTGTCTCCTCGTCTGAGCCATATTACACTCGAAATTAGCTCAATTCCTTCCATGAAGTCCACCCACTTCGGTTCGTAACGTCGCTTTAGGCCCTCCCCCAATCCATAAAACACATTCCACTAGGGTTACACTCACTTACACATATATTTTTCATGCCCATTCTTCGTTTCTAAGACATTTTATCTATCTTCCATGTCAGGTACCATGAGAGGATGCAGAATCTATGATGATTTTGAAGAATTCACGGACTCTTAGCGTTGGTCAAAGCGATCTTCCAGCCATCACCATCCCTGCGAAATGGAGGATGAGTATCGAAAAAGAAAAGATTTAGAGGCTGAGGCTTGTCGTCGAGACGAGAGAGAATGAGGTCGAGTATATAAAGGCGGGTACGAAAAGAGGAAGATTTTTTATGAGAGAGAGGAGCCGTCGAAAAAGTCGAGGTTTAAGCGCAATCCCCATTCTTCAGAACAACAGGCCTTCACCCCGGCCCCGCCTTGATTGGTTCTGAAATCCCGGCTTCTTCTATACACATTGCATCTTCAACTCAAGCTCCATCATCTCATATGGCTCTTGCTCCTGGTTCTTCACGCCCCCACCAGAACCCTGCCTATGTACTTCCATTTGGTCCTCCCAGGCTTGTGGTAGCGCTCCCCGGGTGGTTCTTAAGGGGGGTTAACTTTGATTGTGATCTCCATCCGATTCGTAGAGATGCTTACATGCCCCATCTCCAGGCAATCCAAAACTATTTAGAATAGGCTGAAGGGTGGGAAAAATTATACAAACAGTTGGCGGACAAAAACCACAACAACTATCAGGAAATCCTCTCCTTCGAATTAGAGAAAGACGATTTTGAAAGTGCATTAGTTGAACGCGATGCCAGAATTAAACAGCTGGAAGAGGAAAAAGATGCGGTGGTTCGAGAAAGCAAGAACAACACCGGCTAGTTGAAGGAGCTAAAAGAGGCACATGCGAAGATTGAGATCGTCATGAGAGACGAAATCAAAAAAGCTCAAGCCGTAGAAATTAAACTACAAGCGGAACTTAAAGTCCGCGGTACGATCATTGAAGCCGAGAGGAAGACTATTTCTGACCATGACAAGATCGTAAAAGGCCATCATAAGACGATCACCGAATATGAAGACATCTTCAAGTCACGCGATAAGACAATCTCCGACCAGGCTGAAATGATTGCCATGCTCCAGGACCAAGTTGCGCAGCTTAGCGCCGATAAAAATCGTGTCAAAGTCGAGAAGGTCGCCGTTATGGTGGATTATTTGGAGCTTTAGGATACTTTCAAAAGAAAGATGGAGAAGATGGATGAGACCATATTGAATTTCTATGTCAACTCTCACCTGCATCAGGGGAGTCTCAGCTACTTAGGCCCTAAATTCCCGCACACTCTTGTTGTGGTTTGCGAGGAGATCTTGACCCACTTTCATGATAGCGGCGATGTTTATTCCGAACGAGAGTTAGAGGGCTGGGAGATCTTGCGGATTGAGAGTGAAAAGGAGGCTACCGATGGTACCACGACAACAACTACCGAAGTGCTTCCGAAGCCTTTTATTTTCGGTGGCGGTGAGCCATCGAGGCTGCCCCGCGATCCGTCAGCAAGTTTTGGGCTTGAAGCTTCCCCTCGAATTGTGGAACCGTCGAAGGAGGGTAAAGGCGGTGAATTCGAGGTTTACATTCTCGGTCAATCTTCTGGTGCAGGTAATCTACTTGTTTTTCCCGAGTTTGAGAATTTTCATCTCACGCCGCAAGTGCAGGATTAATTTAATGCTTTCATTTTTGATCTTATAGGTCCGTCCTCATTATCTGTTGATCCGTCGGCCTCCTCAATGCCTAGACCCATTGCTATCTCTACTGCTTCCATGCTCGTTTCTGTACATACTACGGTCGCCATTTTCATGTCTGGTTTGCAGCCGAGGCCAGAATCCAAGAAGATTGCTGCGGTGCATGGTTTGGATGACCCATCTATATCTTTAAAGAGTTATTTCATGGCGGGCGAAGCTCGGGAGCAAGAAATTTAAATTGAGCAGCTGCGCCGTTCTCAATAACAGCTTGTTTCCGTTAAAAAAGAGAAGGTTGAAGCAATTAAGGCCTCTAAAAGCTACCGCAAGTCTCGGAAGCGTAAAATGAAAGGTGAGTCTTCTGAAAAAGTCACAAAGCAGGAAGAGGATATTAGCACCGACGAGATCATCGACATTATTGGCAGCGATACCACTCCCGAGGCGAAATAAAAACTTTGAGCAAAAGGTGGGAAGGGGAGTGGTGGAAAGAAGGGTTGAGAAGCTTGGTCAGTAGCTGATTTAGTTTTGATTCATTGTGCGTTGTTTTATTCAAATGCAGAGTCTGCACTTAGTGTTTTTGTTGTGTTGGCTGTACCTTTTCTTTTGTTGGCCGATATTGTGTGGGTACGGCCCCTACGTTTTGACCTTTTACATGAGAAAATTATAAGTAATATACTGTTGATACTTTGATTGTACCTCTACTTATCTATTCATATGTGTCATGTTCACTTATGTCTATTTTGTCTACTTCCATTTCACTTCATCTAGTCCTGTGATTACTGTTAGAATTCTTTGTTTGGAGTAACAGAACTTGTGAAATGTGAAATTTTTGTTTTTAAGCATACCATTTTTGTTTAACTGCCGGTGTAAGCCTTTTTTTAAGCATAACATTTTTTGTAAGTGCCGGTGTATGCCCCTAGTTCACAAGGTTGTTTACTTCAAACACTTGACAAACGACTGGTAACTTATGGTTCAAATAGTTTGCATGCCAAGACTTGGAATTTGACTAAGTCGCAACTAGATTCTTCTCCTTTTGCAAGTTCTGCAACATATGTTTTTATGCGATTCTGGAAAGTATATAACATATGCACGTTTAAAATGTGTACGAAAACGTAAACTTAGTGCTGAACATATAGTTATGAGATTAACTATTAGAAAGTTCATAAGCGTACAGTTACGAGATTAACTTAAATTAATAATCTTTGCAAATTTTTGGAAGTTAAACCACTTATCACTTCTCAAAAGCGTGAGTTGGTACTTATGAGTATCATTTCTTTAGTTTTTCTTTTGCAATCATTGAATATGTACTTCATTTTTTAGGGTGTGCACATCATACGAGTTAACTATAGACAGTCAAATGACATTCACGTTAGATGTTTCGGATCACCGTGGAGTGTCAGCAATTAGAGTTTTCTGCTAGTTCATAGCACTCCGATTTTGTTGGAGTCGCGCCCGTTACTCCTGGTAATGGGAGTGGTTTTATCTTTACAATTCCTGTGATAGATGACTTTCTCGGTATTGCCAGGGAAATTTTGGTACTTAAAATACTTCTCAATGTTGCCAATCTTCGAGAAACATAAGGAGTTTATGTTTTAAGAGCGTGATTTCACGGCTCCGAGAGTTAATGCACGACTTTTAGTTCTCCTCGATATTGCCTATCTTCGGGCAATGTGAGGGGTTTACGTTTTAGGAGCGTGACTTCGTGGCTCCGAGAGTTAATGCGGGGCTTATGAAATGCATTTCTTTTGATTCTCCTCGATATTGCTTATCTTCGGGCAATGTGAGGAGTTTGTTTTTTAAGAGTTAGTGCATGGCTTATGAAGTGCACGTCATTTGACACTTCTCAGCATTGCCTATCTTCGGGCAACGCCGAGGAGTTTATGTTTGAGCCTTCCCAATGTTGCCGGGACAACACCGGTTCTTAGAAGACGGGGATAGGGTTTCGCCGATCCAACGGTTTGAGTCGATTAGCTTTCGTCGACCCGGCGGGTAATTATTATGAATACAGTTTTATTGGTTAAAAAAGCGAATCAATTTTATTAAGAAAATTTGGGCAAGTTTTTGCCTATTTACAATGCCCCTGGCATCTCGGGATGGCTTATTTGTTGAAAAATAGAAGGTACATTAGGTAATTTTAAGGTGAAGTAGCGGCATAGTGATTCGTTGCTCCATGCTTTAGGAATTTGGACTCCATCGACGGTTGTTAATTTGAAAGTTCCATCCCTTAGCTTTTGATTTATCACATATGGCCCTTCCCAGTTTTGTTCGAAGGTTCTCGGCATGGGATAGATCCATTTGAGGATGAGGTCTCCCACTTTGAAGGTTTGGTTGTGAACCTTGGAGTTGAAGTATCATGCGACTCTTTTTTAGTGGGCGACGGTTCTTAACCCGGCTACTTCTCTCCTTTTTTCAATCATATCCAGTGATTTGAGTAGGAGCTGCTCGTTATGCTCCTGATTAAAGTTGTGCCTTCGGTGCAAGTGGAATTCTAGTTCGACGGGAATCATTGCTTCTGAGCCATATGCCAAGGCGAACGGAGTGTGTCCAATTGCCGCTTTGTGAGTTGTCCTGTAAGCCTATAGTGCGAATGGAAGTTCATCAACCCAGTTTCCTTTTGCTTTAGTTAGTTGCTTTTTTATAGTGGACTTGATGATCTTATTTATTGCTTTCACTTGCCCATTTTCCTACTGATCAGCAGCTGTGGAGAAGCTCTTCTCAATTCTGAAGCGTTGGCAGAAGTCTTTGAACTCGACGCTTTCGAACTGGGTCCCGTTATCGGTGATGATTTTTTGCGGCACAACAAACATGTAAATAATGATTTTATTAACAAAATTAATGACTTTCTTTGTAGCAATGGTGGCCAACGGTTCCGCTTTGGCCCATTTCGTGAAATAGTCAACAGCAACTGTAGCTTATTTGGCTCCTCCTTTAGCTATTGGCAATACGCCAATCATGTCGATTCCCTATATTGTGAATGGCCATAGGCTGACCATCAGTGCTAATTCTGTTGAGGGAGTTCTTTTAATTTTCTCGAACCTTTGGCAACGATCACACCGTCTATCGTAGTCTCCTGCGTCGTGTTTTATTATCGGCCAGAAATATCCGTATCAGAGAACTTTCTTTGCGAGGGTTTGACCTCCGGTATGGTCTTCGCATTCACCTTCGTGCACTTCCTTTAGGATTCGCCGAGCTTCGTCGTCAGTCACAAAACTAAGAAGGGGGGTTGAGAATCCTCTTCGGTAAAGTATCCCATCCTGTATTACGAATCGTGGCGCTTTCCAGAGAAGATTTTTCCGTTGATTCCGGTCAGTTTGAAGGTCCCTGTGAGTCAATAGTTCTTGATTGGCATCATCCATGTTTTTGGTTCAGCGATGGCCTCGAGGATCAAGTTGATGTCCATTTCTTCTATGCATGGGGCAGTCAGGATCTCAACGGGACTAGTCCCCATGATTGAGCTTCTTCGGAGTTTGCCAGTTTAGATAAGTAGTCGGCCTTGGTGTTCTGCTCCCTCGGAATATGAGTAATGGTGTAATGTTCGATGCCGCTCAGCAACACTTGTACTTTTGACAGATACGGTGCAAGGTTCTTCCCTTGAGCCTAGTACTTTCCCTTTACTTGGCAGACGACTAGCTGGGAGTCACTGTAGATGTGGACGATTTTATTCCAAGTTCCTTCACAATTTTCAGCCATGCTATTAATGCTTCGTATTTTGCTTCATTATTTGTTGCAAGAAATTCCAAGCATAAGGCATAGCAAATGGCTCATCCTTCGGGGGTTTCAAGCACTACTCCCACCCCCGAATAGAGGTGGTTAGGTGCGCCATCAACAAAGAGTTCCCATTGCGTTTCCACTTCCGATGGTGTTTGTTCATCGTCATCCCGTATAATAAACTCGACGATGAAATCTGCCAGTGCTTGCCCATTGATCACTTTTCTTGGATGGTAAGTAATATCATATTGCCTTAGTTCAATGTTCGACTTGAGAAGTTTTTAGGAAGTTTTAGGTTGGTACAATACTTGTTTCAAAGGTTGATTAGTCAGTACTTTGATTGGATGCGCTTGGAAATACGATCGTAGCTTCCTAGACGCGATCATGAGGTAATGTGCTAGCTTTTCCACCTGTGGGTAATTTTTCTCGACTCTAGTAAACTGCTTGCTAATGTAGTATATGCGTCGTTGGATTTTCGCTTCTTCATGCACATTGGCAGCGCTTAAAGCATGAGGTGAGACTGCTAGGTAAATGAATAGGTCCTCTCCGTCCACTGGCTTTGATAGGATTAGCGGAGCTTTCATGTGTCGCAGCAATTCTTCAAATGCAGTTTGACATGCCATATTCCATTCAAAGTTTTTCTTTCCTTTCTTTAACGCGTCAAAAAAAGGTATGCACTTGTCGGTGGCTTTCGAGATAAATCGGCTTAAAGCTGCGACCTTCCCATTCAAGCTTTGCAATTCTCTCTTGTTCTTCGGGGCTTGGACCTCTTGCAGGGCCGTTATCTGCTCCGGGTTTGCTTCAATGCCTTTGGAACTTATGATGAATCCTAAGAATTTTCCCGAGGCTACTCCGAAGTGGCATTTAAGTGGATTGAGTTTCATTCCATACTTGTGGAGTATTTCGAACATTTCAGCGAGATTATCCAGGTGGTTGGCAGCTACTCGTGATTTGACCAATATGTCGTCCACGTAAACCTCCATAGTTTTCCCGATTTGGCGCTTGAACATGGTATTTACCAACCTTTGATAATTTGCCACAGCATTCTTCAAACTGAATGGCATTACCCTACAACAGTATAGTCCCAGATTGGTGGTGAAGCTGGTGTTCTCTTGATCAGGTTCATGCATCAGGATCTGGTTGTACCCAGAGTATGCGTCCATGAATGATAGTAGTTCGATATGTCAGTTTCTTATATTACTTATACATGTATAGGATCAAGCATCTAGGAAAATAAAGGATTAAATGTTTTTTGAAGACGGTTTGAACAACAACTTAAGCACTTTGATATGTCAGTTTCTTATATTACTTATACATGTTGCACACAACCTCATACACACACATTAAATCTTAAGAAGTAGAATGAACTCAGGGTACCATTTGCATCTGACAAGTCCATGTTTTGGAAATTGGCTTGATTTACTTGTTATTTTTGAAAGCGGACATATATATTACAAAAAACACCTTTTATTAGCACTTGAGATACACTAATTAGCTAAGTGAAATGCTTGTGGCGATCAAATATCTCCAGAAGAAAGATAATTATGAAATCAGACTTATATATTACGAAAGCACTTTTTATCACTAGCACTTGAGATACACTAATTAGCAAAATGGAACCAACATGGCTATTGGGATCAGAGCTTGTTGCAAATCCAAATTATTATGAAATCAAAACTTCTTCAGTCCAAATATGAACTAAGGCCTTCTTGATATATGAGGATTCAGATTATCCCATTTAGTGAAACAAGGATAGTTGAAATCCAAATAACAAACCCTCAATGATTTTAAATTTATGAAAATAAATTATGTGACCTAAATTGCAGAACTAGTTTGGTTCACAAAATAAAACAAAATAAGCAAGTTATGAGGTGCCTGCTTTATTGGTTTTACCATTTTTTTAAATAACATAAATATTGACATATGTCACACATCAATTGCTAATAAGATTTCGACGTGCTCGAGGTAAAACTCTATAGTAAAAAAATTGAGAAATGTTCAGATCACCATAATAAAAATACGAAATAATTTCCAAAATGAAACAAAATAATCTTGCATCGGGAATGAGCTTTTACAATCCAGAATCCACTTATCATGATCATAACCAATTCAATTATAACACAACTAATTATCAATAAGTAGATGTTGGTAAACATCACATAGAATTTCAAATAATATTTCACCTTATATTGTAAAAAGTGGTTATTCTTGTTCTTACAAAAATCAATAATATGACCAAGTGTACATTGCAAAATCACTAAATTATGCTCTACCATCCCAAGAACATAAACATCACAAGTAATAATACCCAATCTCTCAAAGAATTGCTATACTTTCCAATTAAGAATATAACAATAAGAAGTAAATTACCATAAAAGCTAAGCTTCTGCTTTCTCCTCTACTATCAAAACAACCTCAACAGTAGCAACGTTCTCTTCCTTGGACTCCTCCTTTTCCTTCTCCGCTTTCTCCAACTCTTCTTCTTCAGTGACGGCGAAATCGAAGATCGGCGATTAGGGTTCCAGACGCCATCGAGTTGACTACTGAGGAGTGAACTATTGAAGTGGAGGAGAACGGCTGTGAAGATCTGAGATGGAGCGAACAGTTTTGATTAGGGTTATTTCGTTGGAGATGAAAATTGACAGCGCTATTTTGGGATGGATATGAAAATGGTTTAGTTTTTTTGGGAGGGAGATGAAACTGGTTAATTGTTTTTCTGGAGGGCAGAGGAAAATTTTGGAGCCAAGAGCGTTACACAGCACGGTACAAAACAAAATGAGTTAAAAAAAATGATTAAATGTAAACAATAACGCTTTAGAATAATGCGTTATTAAATGACGTTATTAATAACATCTTTTCTTGTAGTGCATCCACAAGCTGGTCTATTCTGGAAAGAGGGAAGTTGTCTTTTGGGCATGCTTTATTTAAGTCCGAGTAATCGGTACAAGTTCGCCACTTCCCATTGGTCTTTTTGACTAAGACCGGGTTAGATACCCATTCAGCATAACTTGCATCACAGATAATACCGTTAGCCAATAACTTGTCCACCTCTTCTCTTAATGCCTTTGACCGTTTAGGACCCAGACTGCACCTCTTTTGCTTTACTGGTATGAAATTGGGGTCAACGTTCAGCGTGTGGCATGCGATTTCTGGTGACACCCCACATATATCGGAATGCGTCCATGCGAACATATCCAAGTTGGCTCAAAGAAACTTGGTAAGTTCCAATCACATCTTGTTTCTAAGGTGCGATCCAATTTTCAAGACTTTAGTTGTGGCGTCCATATCGACTTGGACAGCCACCGTCAATTATGTCGGTGCTACCCGATCCTCCCCTGAACTTTTATTTCTAGGGTCCAAAGCCTTGTCAAATAGGATATGGTCCCCGAGCCAGGGGTGGTTCTCCAGTTTCTATACAGAAGGTTCACGGATGTTAAGAGTTCTCCCCACATCCTTCCCCTTTTCCCTTCTTCTGGATTCACGTAACTTTGCAATGTAACATTCTCTAGCGGCGCACTGAACTCCTTTGACCACCCCGATTCCATTTGCAGTCGGGAACTTCATTGTAAAGCACCATTGGGCCAGAGAGACTCTGAAATTGGCTAAGGCAGGTCGTCCCAAGAATGCGTTATACGAAGAATTTTCATCCACAATTATGAAGGTCTGAATGAGGGTAACTCTTCGATCACCCTCTCCAAGCTCGATGGGTAACTCAATTGTCCCTACGGGTTGTTTGGGTTCGCCAGTGAACCCTTGGATTTTTGTTTGGCATGCAGACACGTTTTTCATGTCGATCTTGATTTGGTCAAAGATACGTTTGAATAGTATATTGACAGAACTGTCACTATTGACCAATACTCGTCGAACCACAATGGGTCTGATTCCTACCATCACCACAATTGGGTTGAGAGTTGGAGCTTCGATCCCTTCGGTATCTTGGTTTCTGAATGCAATATTATCATTTAAAGTTTTCTACTAGTTGGTTGGAGCCTCATCTTCTATCGTGAGACATGATTTCTTCTTAGCGTGCTTCAATGAACTTGCATATCGCTCCTTCACTCCCAACTTCTCTGTGTAGGATGCAGGCCTCCCGATATCATTCCAATAATCAGTCTCTGGTCAGTTCGCTTTGATCCCTCTTCACTAGTTCTGGCTTGGTTTCTTTGATTCCTAGGGGCCTGATGAGCCATGGGCTAGTCAGAATCCTGTGGTTTTCTGACGTATTGCTGGAGCCTGTTCTCCTAGATCGGCTTTTCAATCAAGTTTTTAGGTGGCGGCATTCATTTGTGTTTTGACCATGCATCTCATGGAAGCAGCAGTGTTTGCACAAAAAATGGGCAAACACCTCCAAGTCGTATGATTTAGTCGATTTTCTGTTGTTCTTAATGACCTGGATACTTTATGCAAATATGTAAAAAGCAGGGACTAAACTGTAAAAGACACATAGGTTTACAGTGGTTCGGCCAGAATGTGCCTACGTCCACTTTATATCTTATTCTCCTTTACTGTTCAGATTACAAGTACAAAGCTTTGATTACAAGTGTATAAAAGTAGTTTGAAAGTTCTGTCCGTTCTTGAGCTCTCCAACTTGTCCCCCATTGTTGTACCCTTGCCCCTCTATTTATAGAGTGAGTTTGGGAGTAGGGGTCTTGGATGTATGTAGCTGCTAGTGGGCCTGGCCTGATGCAATCTGGCCTAGCAACGTTGGTTCGGTAGTGCTTTGGTTCGGCCATGGGTGGAGGCGTGGATTGATCCGGTAGTAGAGGATTAGTGGTTATTCGGCTAGGCTTTCAAAGCGAGTTGGTCCGGCGATTCCCTGGTCCGGTGGTGAGTGGAGAAATGGGTTGGTCCGGTGGTGGGAGTAGGTGACTAACTCGGTAGGGAGTGGTTCGGTAGGGCCTTGGCTCGGTAGTGAGTGGTCCGGTAGGGAGTGGTTCGGTGGTGAGAATACGCCCAACATTTGCCCCCCAAAGTGGGGCATATGCCTGCATATGTCGTGCTTTGTTTTCCTCAGTTTTTTTTAGTTTGGATTCTCCCATTCGGCCCAAGTGTTGAACCAGCTGGCCCGGTTATCCTATGCTTGCCTATAAGTAAGGGCCTTATGCTCTCGTTATCCCTTACTATCCGAAATAGCCGAACCAAATTCTTGCCCGTCGAATCAATGTTTTACATTACCAGTATGATTGCCGGACCAGGTGAGCTTTTCTTCCGCCGAATAATCTTTATGCTTGAATTACCGAATGACCTCCTAAGGAGCGTAAGTGCCGAATGAACTTCAAGTCTCGAATTACCGAACGGTATTTTTATGTTTTGAACTATAAATGGGACTCCAGACTGTTAGGTATTTGCTTGTTTATATTTCTATACTCCTTGTTCTAACGATACGTTTTCTTGTGTTTGCAGATAATGTCTCATAAAGTAGAAACCCGTTCTGATAAAAAGAAATCTAAGGATAAAGGAGAGTCCTCCATCGTGCCTCTAGTCCAGGCAGAACCGGGACGACATGGACCTACCCCGAGATCGTTAGTGGACGGGTACGATCCGCAAGAGCTCTTGAACTCACCGCCTAACTGCTTTCCCAGTTCCCTCAAAGATGAGCAGCTTGACACTATATCTAGATCTTTTGGGATTGACAGAGCGCAGATGAGGTTGTCGGGGAACAGAGTGATGCTGTATAAACTCCCAGAAGGATATTTTGCTTAGAGTAGGTATCATTGCATGTGCGGTGCCATTCCTCCAATTAACGCCTGGATAGTTAGATTCGTCACATACTTGAAGGTGGCCCCTTTCCAGCTTCAGCATAATTCCTATGCTATCTTGGTGAGCACCTTCTCCCTCGTAATCCCATGGTAAGGGTGCTTGACGAGGCCAAGTCCCTGGACCTTGATTTGCTTACCACTCGGGTTGTAACCTTGGGGAACGAAGCTAAGGCAAACATTGACCGGGTTTCTGAGGAAACCAGCAAGCTGATGGGGCATCATGCTCGACTGGTTAAGGCTGGAGAAGAAATCGGCAGTGCTAACATTCGACTACGTTTAATGGTTTCCGACCAGGCCAAACAAATCGTTGATCAAGCCATCCAGATCTCTCAACATGAGATCGCATCTAGGCAATTAAAGAAGACCATGGAAGAGGTCAGCAGGGCATAGATGCGGAAAATGGAGGCCGTTTGTAAGGAACGGATTGATATGGCTATTGCAACGGTGGATGAGGTTCGGAAAGCGGATCTCGAGCGGGTACAGGAGTTGTCCAGGAAACTTGAGGCTCCGGAGCTTGATCAAACCAAGTTGAAGGAGGAGATGGAGGCGATGAGAAAAACCTTTCAGGCTGACAGCTCGTGATACCAATCGGAGAGGGACGCCACCATTGCAAAGCTGTTGGCTTCTGAGGACCGAATAAGGGAGTTCGAGGAGAATGAGGGGATAATGGATGAGATGCTTCAAGATATATACTTTCGCACTTGGAAACAGGGCAACTTAACTTGGATGGATGATTACCCCCGAGTCATGGCCATGATTTATCTCAGGGCCCTAGAGGAGGCTAAGTCCGATGCAGATAAGGAGGGTGGCATGGCCTTTAGAATGGATGTGGTTACAGCTCAATTCACCAAGGAGGAGAAGGTGGCGGTGAAAGAGGGTATGCGGTTGCTTGCTGCTGAGACATCCGAGGTACCGACTACCTCCGGCCAGCATGCTGAGAGTTCCGATCCCATGGCTAAGTAGATCATGGAGGGCTGGCAGGATAGAGATGAAGCTCCGATGCAGCTGACTCCCTGACTCGTCCTAGATGTCTTTTTGGTTTGTTTGACATTGCTGTCTACGCTAGCTTTAAAACATTAATGTAACTTTTAGACTGTAATTATGTTATTCGTAACAAACCACTTTATTCTTAGCCTGTAATTTTTAACTTAAGCTGATTCTGTCATATGTGACTGCCTTAGTTATTTTGATGTGTTGCATAAGAAATACAGCTGTGCACATGCCTATGGTTCCATCGCGTTTGATGCCAGTTTCTTGCTTAATATATAATTTCATGCCTTGCAAAGTTAATGTGATGTGCGAATAAATTATAGCTATGTATTTATTTACAAGAGAAGAAAGTACCGCCCTTCATGTCTTAGTTGTATATGGTAGCTTTGAATGTCTTATATGACTGAGTATGGAACGTAGTTGATTGACCTGTCATCCCATTGTGAGTTCTTATCCCCATCGGTGAGCGTCTCCTACTTTGTGTCCTGTACTTTGGGGATCGTTATAGAGGATAGGAGGAATGTTTTTAAATAAGATAGAAATATAAGAAAAAGTAAAACTTCCAATCACGGAAGGCCTGCGATGTGCTTAAGTTCGAGGAAAACTGGTTTTGTAGTCACTTTCCCTAGCTGTGGGTCTTGGAGACATTTGTCACCCATCTTACGCCTCCACGGGGAGTTTATCTTTTTTACCACAGCCGTACTTAAGACACTCGGAGCCGAGATCGCGCACAGTAACTACCCGGGCCATTATGGACCATAATCGTGGGTATTATTCGATTTACCGTGGTCGGCTAGCGTGGGTGCCGATCGTCAACCGTGAACTACCCCTGGTTGGCCACACCTTATGTTGGGGCTTAAAGTAGGTTCACGGTTGCCGACGAGCTGAACGCCGTAATGAGCTGCCTAGGCTATAGTCGACCTACTCGGTGGCTTATAATCGGCTCATTACAATTGGCTTTAAGGGCCGATCGCGAGCAATGTGTTAACCCGTAGCAGAGGGATGCTGGAGCAAAAGTGTCTCATTGGCGAGGGCATAGATTCGCATAGTACCTGTTAGGTCTTGTCCAGGTGAAGTCGCGCCGTGATGTGTCTTAAGTGGAAATTCCATTACACAGGATTTCGTTCAACAGAAAAGGATAAGGTTAACAAGCAGCCAAGATACAAAGGAACAAGTTAAAAAGAGACAAGTTTTTAAAGTGGTTCGACACGAAAATGCCTACGTCCACTGATTCTCTTTGTTAATTCAAGTATCGACGAAGGTGTTGGATGTTCCATGCCCTCTGGAACACCTCTCTGTCCACTGTTGACAAAATATAAGCTCCGTTGTGGAGATCTTTATGAATTACATATGGTCTGTCCCAGATTGGATCTAGCGCTCCGGGGCGCGGGAAGATTCGCTTGAGGACAAGATCCCCATTTTGTAAGCTACGATGCTTGACTTTGGAGTTGTATTGCATTGCCACTTTTTGTTTGTGGGATGCTGCTTTTAGGGCTGAATCATTTCTTCTTTCTTCAATTAGATCCAAAGATAGGTGAAGGAGTTTTTCGTTCTCTTCTGGGTTATAGTGGATCCTACGGTGGGAAGGCAGTATAGTTTCAACTGGGAGCATAGCCTCCGATCTGTATGCCAAAGAGAAAGGAGTATGCCCCATTGATGTTCTGAAAGATGTGCGATAGGCCCACAGTGCCGTAGGAAGTTCATCCACCCAAGCGCCTTTTGACTTTTCAAGTTTCTTTTTTATTAGAGTTTTGAGAATTTTGTTGACAGCTTCGACTTGTCCGTTTGCCTGGGGATAAGCTATAGATGAGAAGCTTTTGTGAATTCCGTGCTCTTGGCACCAGTTGGCGAACTCCTCACTGTCAAACTGAAGTCCATTGTCCGATATGATTTTAAGTGGGACTCCGTACCTGCATAGAACATATTTGATCAAGAAGTTAATAACTTTTGCTGAAGATACTTTATTTAGGGGTCCTGCTTCCACCCATTTGGTGAAATAGTCGACTGCCACTATAGCATATTTGGCTCCGCCTCGGCCCATTGGCAGTTCGCCAATCAAGTCAATTCCCCATACTGCAAAGGGCCAAGGGCTGGTCATTTGAGTAATCTCAGTTGTTGGTAGCCGCAGAATCTTAGCACATTTCTGTCATCTGTCACATTTTTTGACAAAGTCTAAGGCGTCTTTGTTTAAGGTGGGCCAAAATTATCCATATCGGAATATATTTTTTGCTAGAGTCTACCCTCCAGTGTGATCTCCGCAGCTTCCTTGATGGATGTTGGATAAGATTTCCTTTGCTTCCCTTCCAGCGACACACCTTAATAAGGGGTTAGAGAAGCTGCACCGATAAAGGGTGCCTTCTTGTATTGTGTAGCGGGAAGCTCTCCTCAAGATTTTCTTGACTTCATTACGCTTGTCGGGCAGTGTGCCGTCTTGTAAGTATTTTTGGATGGGAGTCATCCAAGTTTCCTCTTTGATCGCAGCTATCAGATGCACCTGCTTGAAACTCGAGGTCAGTTGCTTTGAGATGGCCACTGCTCCGGATACAGTGTCGTCTCTCATGCTAGCTTGCTTTGCCAATCCGTCGGCCTCTTGGTTCTCTTCTCGAGGGATGTGTTTGATAAAATAGTGATCCAATTGATCGAGAAGCAGCTTGGTCTTTTTTAGATATGCTGTGAGTCGTTCTTCTCGAGCCTGAAATTCTCCTAGTATTTGATTTACAATAAGTCGAGAATCACTATGAAGACATAAAGAATTTGCTCCAATCTCTAAGGCAAGTTCTAATCCAGCTATCACTGCTTCATACTCTGCATCGTTGTTGGTGGCAGCGAATTTCAACTTTAAAGCATAGTGTAGCTTATTTCCCCTGGGAGTGATTATTACCACACCTGCCCTCGAGCCTTGTTCGTTTGATGCTCCATCCACAAAGAGATTCCACTTGATGTCTTCTGCTATTTCCGATTGCTCCTTACCTTCGTTGGTAGTGAATTCGGCAATGAAATCGGCCATGGCTTGTCCCTTGATGGCGGTGCGAGGATGGTAGGTGATATCATATTGACTTAGTTCAATGCACCATTTAAGTAGTCGCCCAGAAGTGTCGGGACGATGGAGTACCTGCCTTAGTGGTTGATTGGTCATAACTCTAATGGAATGAGATTGGAAATAGTGACGCAGTTTCCGTGATGTGATTAGTAAACAGTACGCTAGTTTCTCAAGTTTAGGATATCTGGCTTCCGCCCCTGTAAACCTCTTGCTTACAAAGTATACTGGTCGCTGCGTGCGTTTGTCTTCTCTTACCAAGGCGGCGCTTAGAGCATGAGATGACACAGCAAGGGCGATGTCGGGCGATTATTGCGAAGCTCGGTTACATAGCAATCTCGGGCGATGTCCTGGTCTCCCTCTACTTCCCCTATTCCATTGTTCGTTGGAAATTTCATCTTCAGGCACCATGGGCCAGGACAATTTGGAAGTCAGACAAGGCTGGTCTTCCTAGGAAGGCGTTGTAGGCCGAGTGGTTTTCTATCAGCACAAATGTTTGTTTTCGCACAACGGAGCAGGGATGACTTCCAATTTCAACAAAGAGGTCCAGTCGCCCAAGGGGCATCTTCGCATTTCCAGTGAAACCGTGTAGTGGTTTATTGCAGGGAGAAACAGCCTTTATTGACAGCTTCATTTTGTCGAATGCATGCTTGAATAGGATATTCACTGTGCTTCCAGTGACTACCAGAATTCGGAAAACTTCGGCTGGACCGAGCCGGGCAGAGATAACCATGGGATCCGTGTGAGGGTACTGCCTTCGCTCCAGGTCACGCCTACTGAATGTGATGTCATCATTCTCTATCCGCTTCGGGTGGCGTTCTTCTATAATAGAATTAATGCATTCTTCATTGTTTCTAAGCGACTTTCCGTACCATTCCATCTCTGCCCAGCTTCCGTCGGCGATGTGTGGCCCTCCCGAGATGGTATAGACCACTATCTTCTCTTGACTGGAGCCGCTGGTGTTGCGATTTCCTATGCCCATTTCTGGGGAGGGTAGCCTTGGGTTCTCATTGGCAGGAGCTGGAGTCCTGTCCTGACTTTTACATAGCGTTCCAGTCTCTTTCTTCTGATGTGTTCTTCAATCAAGTCCCGGAGATGATGGCATTCATTGGTATCATGCCCATGGGATTCGTGGAAGCGACAGAATTTTCAAAACTTAATTGCATTATCTGATTCCTTCTTGTACGGGGGGCGTTTTTATTTAACTTCGTCTTAAGTGGCCAGGAAGATGTTTTCGATCGTTTCATTCAAAGGGGTGTAAGCGTCAAATCTCGGTCCTGGCCGATATAGACGCTTTTCTCCCTTCTTGCCCCCAGCATTGTCTCTAGAGTCGTTTCTTTGAACGTCCTTTGCTACAGCGGGCGTGTTGCCATGAGCTGCCTTATTTTGTTGCCCTGTCTGCCTCTCAGTGGCAGCGTCTTCAAGTCTCATATATTTCCCAGCTTCATGGAAGAAATCGGGTAAAGTAGATGGTTTTTCTTTTGTCAATCTTCTAGCAAATTTAGTATCCGGATGCACACCACTACAGAGGGCCATTAAGATAAGCTTCTCATCGGCATCTTGGACTGCGGCCGCTGCGGCATTGAATCGGGTTAGATATTGCTGCACTTTCTCTCCAGGTTTCTGTTTGATACAGGATAAGGAATAAGCGTCCTTGGGTTGCTCCACATGAATGTGGAATTGGCTGATAAACTTTTCTTTCAACATCTCCCATGAGCTGATGGATCCTTGGGGTAGATGGCAGAACCAGGAGGTAGCTAGATCTGCTAAGAATAGCGGAAAGCATTTGCACAGTACTCCTTCTGTTGCTCCGCTCATGAGCATATGCTGTGTGTATCTCTGTAAGTGTACAACGGGGTCAGAGGTTCCCTTGTAAGGTTCCATTGTTGGAATTTTCCATTCTCGGGGGGTGATGGCAATTTCGATATTGCGGGCGAAAGGGCTGGTTACCCTAGCGCCTATCCCTCGATCTCTTTGATCCCGTTGGACGCACTCTCTGAACAAGCGTGCCATCCTTTCATCATAATTTGGAGCAGATAGAAATGAGTTCGGTTCTTCTCTATGGGATTGATTCCGTCCAGATGACCTATAGGGATGGTATCGTCTATCATTCCTAATATTTTCCAGTGGCTGTCTTTGGTCTTCTGGAAACATGCTAGGGTCAGCTACAGTTGGCCCTTGCCTTAATCTTCCCCTGCTGGGTTCTGTTCTAAGCACTTCCTCGGGTCCAACTTCGGGCTGGACTCTAGCTCGGCCCCGTTCATTGGTGTTTCCGTGGTTATGCAGCATGACAGGCTCAGCTACAGTTGACCTCCGCTTGGTACCTCCCCCATTGGGTTCGGATCCAAGCATTTCCTCGGGTCCAACTTCGGGCTAAGTTCGGTCTCGGCTCCTACCATGGCTGCTTCTGTCGTTAGCTTCTTCGAAGAAGGAAGATCTTTGTCGCCTCCGAGATCCTCCAGACTGCGACTCGCCCCATGATTCAGTGTTGCGGTTGGACTCTTCAGCATCCCTTAAGCATGACATGAGTTTGTTCACTAAGGCGTCCTGTTGGGATGTGAAGCGGTTATTCACTTCAGCCACAACCCTGTCTAGATCTGCCCTAGTAATTGCTGCCGGCTGTCCCGTGGCAGGAGTTGTCGGATTTGCCTGACCTCCATTTGGTACTGCTGTTGGAATGGGATGATTTACTTGATCTGTGACCACGGGATCTGGAATACTGCTGGTTGCGATGTTTTTTCCTTTGTTAACATCTTTCTTCTGCTTCTGCTTGGGAGGCATGTCTTCCAAGCAATGAGCGATGCTGTTAGGAAGAAGGTTAAGTGGGAGAAGCTGAAGTCCGGAGTTCAGCTCTCAGTGAAAGCACCAAAAATGTTTGCGCAAAAAATGGGCAAACACCTCCAAGTCGTATGATTTAGTCGATTTTCTGTTGTTCTTAGTGACCTGGATACTTTATGCAAATATGTAAAAAGCAGGGACTAAACTGTAAAAGACATATATGTTTATAGTGGTTCGGCCAAAATGTGCCTACGTCCACTTTATATCTTATTCTCCTTTACTGTTCAGATTACAAGTACAAAGCTTTGATTACAAGTGTATAAAAGTAGTTTGAAAGTTCTGTCCGTTCTTGAGCTCTCCAACTTGTCCCCCATTGTTGTACCCTTGCCCCTCTATTTATAGAGTGAGTTTGGGAGTAGGGGTCTTGGATGTATGTAGCTGCTGGTGGGCCTGGGCTGATGCAATCTGGCCTAGCAACGTTGGTTCGGTAGTGCTTTGGTTCGGCCACAGGTGGAGGCGTGGATTGATCCGGTAGTAGAGGATTGGTGTTGATTCGGCTAGGCTTTGGAAGCGAGTTGGTCTGGCAATTCCCTGGTCCGGTGGTGAGTGGAGAAATGGGTTGGTCTGGTGGTGGGAGTAGGTGACTGACTCGGTAGGGAGTGGTTCGGTAGGGCCTTGGCTCGGTAATGAGTGGTCCGGTAGGGAGTGGTTCGATGGTGAGAATACGCCCAACAGGCAGAACTTCCCCGAGCGCTTCTGTTGCTCGGTTGCTTCCTTCTTAGGAGGTTTTTTATATTCCTCGGTCCCTTTTATGGCAAGATAGATATTTTCCGAAGTTTCGTTGAGAGGGGTGTAATCTTCGGGCCTGAAGCCTTTAAGGTGTTTATTGTTTTCATTTTTCTTATTGGAATTATGATTTCCATCTTTCCTTGTGATTCCTTCGGCAGTCCTGGAGGCGTTTGTATTCTGGTTCATTACCACGTTGCTCTGTCTGACATTCATAGGTTGCATGGCAGTTGACTTCCTTTCTAACTCCCGCGCTTTCTCCAATCTCAGGAATTGACATGCTTTGCGATTGAAATCCTTCGTTGTAGTGGGTTGCTTCATTTTGATCCACTTTCCGATCTCAGTTTCGGGAAGAATGGCTTGGACCAGAGCCATGAAAACCATGTCCTCATTTTAATTGCTGACCTCTGTCACTGTGTATTGAACTGGTTCATGAAAGACTTCAGCAATTCATTTTGTCCCTGGAATAATTCGAACAGGGACATTACATCCTTGGGTCGTGTGGTATGGAGCCTGAATTGCTCAAGGAATCTCATGGCAAGTTGATCGAAAGTAGAGATGGGTTTCGACGGGAGCCTAGTGAACCACATGGAAGCGATTCCTTCCAAGAAAATGGGAAAACGTCTATACTGAACAGCTTCTGAAGCGTCTGCTCCGTCTGTGTACAAACTATACTTGTATAAATGGGGTTTTGGGTCCTTCGTCCCGTCATAGGATGGGATAGTTGGCATCGTGAATTTTTTTGGATATCGCTCATTCAATATCTCATTAGTGAAGGGAGTCCGACTTGGTGCGGATCCTGACTCATCATCTATTCTTTTTCTATTTTCGTCCATCAATCGCTTAAACATATCCGCGATGAATGCCTCTGATGTCCGGTAATCCTGGGGACGGCTGTTAGTCGCTGCACCAAGCGTTTGACTTTGCAAACGGCCTTGGCGAGTGGGCTGAATCCTAGGCTCTCCTGTCTTTGGAAGAACCACTTCCTCGGGGTCCCGTTGGCTTGCGGTTGTTCTGACTGGGGCAGTTTTGACATTTTTATAATTGTCGAATGCATTAGCATTCTCTTCCAACTTATCATCATTAAATTGTTCTCCATCCTCGGAAATGGAGAGGTCCATGGCTACATCCTCTCATGGGGTTTTCACCCGTTGGTTCAAGTGTAAAGTTGGTTTCCTTGCGGCGAGTGGATTACTTGTATTCCCTTCTGCATTGATTCCCATAGTTCCTGTCGTCACACTTTTCTGCGGTTGCTTTCCGTTTCTCCTGCTTAAGCTAGAAACAGAAAAATTTTCTTGCTCCATAGCAGCCGTGGGTTCAACCATAGTTCTTGGAGCAGTGTTTGACTGTAAGGATAGGAGAGCAGTAAGCTTATCCATCAGAGCCTTCTGACTGTTCTCCATTTTCTGGTAGACCTCATTAACCATTTTGTTCAACTCATCCCTTGTAATGACTTTGCGCTAATTGAAAGATGCAGGCACCTGATCTCCTACATTGGCCCCATTTACATTAGTTTGTTGATGATTCATATCTTCCCCAGCTACAACTGCCCCTATGGACATTGTAGAGGCAGTTCTTTTTCTTCATGGAGCCATTGATTCCAAGCAACAGATTCTTCGAGCAAAGATCAAGGATCTAACTTCTGGACCTGTCTGATCCAAAGTAGATAGCTAGATCTGAACCTTGAGTTGTCTTCTCAGTGAAAGCACTAAAAAGTTAACCCAAAAAATGGATCAACGCCCCGTTTTGAGCATGAAAGCACCAACCCTGTTCTCACAAAGCAATTATGTAGATAAAAGATATAGAAAAAACAACAGTAAGAGAAAGAAGACAAGAAGATTTTTATAGTGATTCAGCTATTAACGAAGCCTATGTCCACTTAATAGTTTTTATTATAAACGGATTGTTGTTACAAGACGTATTTGATTACAAAGCTCTTGATTATCCTTAGCTAGATTGAATCTTCAAAGTTAGAATTCACTGGAGAATCACAGTGAACTCCTTCGAAGACTGTTGTGGGGGAGGTGAAGAATGAAGAAAGCTTCCAGTAGAGTTTCAGCAACTAGTCTGGAGGATCTCATTTGTGTTGCAGGTAGGACGGCATTTATAGAGATCAGAGAGCTTCTGGGCCAGGTCTATTCGCCAACTGCTTAAAGATGAACTCAGGAAGGAACCACTGAAACTTGCCTCGCGACCCGAGCTAAAAACATGGATCGCTAGTGATCCATGGTCTATGGATGGCTAGGGATCCATAGTATTTTGTTCGAATGCGAGCCAATTCCTTTACCTTGCTCTCTGTTTTGTTTTCCATGGAGCGCAGCGACCCTACGGCGATGTATGGATCGTTGGCGATCCATGGTGTATGGATCGCTAGTGATCCATACACTTAGCTTTTCTTTGGACTTTGGTCTCTGGATTGCCTTTGTCGTCTTGCGTTGATGTTGTTCCTGTAGTCTCGTTGCACTTCACTTGGTTTTGATGACGATTTACTTGCTAGTTGTATTTAGCTACTGATTGGACTGAAAAAATGCTTGTCTCTTGATCTAACTGACTCAGAATCTCATCAAACTCAGTCACTGCTTCTCGAATATGTGTATGGATCGTGATGCAATAGAAATGGTTGAACCTTAAGCTAACCCCATGGATCGCTAGCGATCCATAGGCCATTGATCGCTGATCCATGTCCTTTTTGGGTTTTCTTGTTCTTTTTTCCTGGCTTCCTCTAGCTTGTTACTTTAGTTCAAATGGTTCACTTCTGGGCTACTCTAAGTCAACCAAGTGGCTCCGACTCCTCTTGGATCTGGTTAGGCTGAAAATCCGAATAACAGTTGCTTAACTCCTAAGTAATCCTATAGTTAATTTTTGAAATTCAATCCTTAAATTCAAATACCAATTTGAATTTGAATTCAAACTAAAGTAATTTAAATTTGAAAACATCAATAGCCCAAAACTTCTTCATTCGAGCTACATTTTCAGCATTTTATATATGGAAACAGACCATAATTTCATCGCAGACACAACGGAATAAATTTCATGGCCAAATTCAAAGTTTTATAAAATTTCCATATTTAACCCTACCTTATTTAATTTAATTCACTCAATTCATTTATGATTAATTTTATGGGGTGTTACATGTCTATAAAGGTCAATGAGAGGTAACTAAAATAACTCGGTTTGACCCAAGTATTATATAGAATAATAAATGGGTCGGTCTTGTTCTAATACTAATTAGTAAGATTGGTTAAAATATGACATGTGAGTTACATGAAACATAATTAAGCTATTAAATTTTATAAAAATCAACTACTATAAAATGGCAAACTCATGTGAAAGTGATCAAAATCTGGAAATGGCTATAAATAAAATAATGGCATTATCCACTCAAATATCACCAAATCATAAACTCAGGTAATGCTCTTTATAGCCAAAATAAAATATGGCAAAATTTTAAATCATAACTCAAAACTCAATAATAATGGTAAACTAGATCTTAAGAATAACACTTAGCTATATAATGTCCAATCTCCAAAAGAATATCATCATTCTTAAAATTTAATCACCAAAGCCCCATAAATCAATTTAGTTTATAAAAGTAAAACCCCAGAAATGTTTGGTGAAAAACTCAAACCTTAGAATCCAGAAATCAGTAATAGAAATCCAAAAATCAAAAGGGGAAGGCACCTAAAATACTCCAAGATTTATGAGCCTGTAAACTCATCGAAAATGCATGTTATCCCAACATGGGTCGGTAGACCCATAATCCTTAGACAGGCATGAAAACCTATAATCCCACGATGGACATGAAACCCCAAAATCCCACGATAGGCATAAACACCTATAAAACCACGATGGGCATGAAAACCCATAAGATCTGCCTGAAAATGGATTAACATAGAAGACAAGCATGTAAACTCGTCAAAGTAAGTGTTATATACTTTCGAATAGTAATCATTCTAGTAACGACCGTGTTTCCCATACCACGCGGGTTTACTTGAACACTTATTACAAGTTAGTGAACTCCACTCGATAAGTGTAATGTACCTCCGAATAGTAATCATTCAAGTAACAACTGTGTGTTCCATACCATATGGGTTTACTAGAATATTTACTATAAGTTAGTAAATTCCTCTCGTGTATGAAAGGGACTCAATCGAACAAGTCTGAGAATTAACCGATGAAGTAAACACAAGCATTTCATACCACTTGTTATACAAAATCATTAATTAAATTCCTCATCCAAATGAAATAATAATTTTATATTGAAAACTAGTCTTTAAATAAAAATTAGTCTTTTGAAAACGTTTGAAATATTGGTCTAATAACCATAAGGTTAATAATTTGAAACTATATTTATAAATAGATTTTGAAATCACAATTTCTATTAAAACTTCATACTTCCAAATAGGTTTTGAAATACACACACACACACATATGTTTGTATGTATATATTCCTTTCGTTATTGGTTTGCAAACAATTTCTTTTATAATAATTTTCACGAAGTATATCTTTAAAATGCCTTTTTACAAATTTTGTACATATATATATATATATATGGTAAGTAAATATGAATGTCTCCATAGTAAATAAACCAATGGAATTTCAATGCATTCAAACTAAAAGTAAAATCGCTAACTCTACAGGTCATTCAAGTTGCAAAGCCATGTAATTTGATTGATCCACAGAATTTAACTCTATGTCGTCTCAAAGCAAGAAAATAAGAAAAGGAAACATGCGAATTCATAAAGCTAAGCAAGGGTAAAGTCATCCATTTAAAGGATCAATACTCGGAAAATCATGAACAAAGTGGGAGCAAAAATCATTGGAACCAAGCAGAATAACAACCGAGTAAAGTATGAGAATAGGGAGGGAATAGTAGCAATCGGAGCTCATGCTCTGACTGGTCAACCGGTCACCGAGGACCGGTCAACCGATGGGGGCCTGGAGCATGTGCTCCAAGTTCTATTCCTCCCCCGCTGATGACGAACGGTAACTCCGGTGTGACTTCAGCACATTCCAACAACTTGTATTCGCAACTTGAACTCAATAACGTACATGCATTCGTCCAATAGTCCATCATAGCTATCAAAATATACAACAAAGGTGAACTGTAAAGTTTTAGTAACTGATTTACAGAAAATGCATAGCAACAGTACAATATCATAGATCAATTCACACAATCATTCATTTCGGCTAGTCACAACTATTAGTACAAGTGGTGAGTTTTACTAACTTGAATTGTAGAAATTGCATTTGATTTGAAGATAGATTATGGCTTACTTCTCTCAGCTACAGCCTCTGAAAACTCGTGGAAGAAGGAAAACAACACACACACACACACACACACACACATATATATATATATATATATATATATATATATCAATTACTGAAAATTGCTGAAATTGAAATCTAAGAGGGATGACAATTGGTGTGAGAGTCGTAGCTGAAGTTTATAGTTTAATACTTTCAACAATTATTTCTAAGATTGATTAGAATTTGGAAATTTATTTTCTATGGTTTTGAGATGAGGAGGTGATATTACTTTACAAGTTTTAGAAAATGAGAGAATGAGAAAGTAATGTTCAAGTTACTAACTCTCCTCCTTCTAATATCCTAGTTAATAATTAGTTAATTTGGGCCTTAACTAAAATTCTACTTAATCAATAAAAGTAGGCCTCCTATTTTAACAAAAGAAATGTAATTTCCTACCTCTATTTTATAAATTATGCTTTATATAACCTTGTGTTCTCAAAATTATAACTTATCCTCATTTCTAACAAAGTAACACTAATTTCTTTCATTACATTCATTTGTAATAAATAAAATTGATTTACTTTCAAATTTTAACAAAAGTAATTATTATGATTGTAATTTTATTTATTTCTAATTGATTAGAAGTAAGTAGCATCCTATGTAATAAAAATCCAATTTTGACAAGAATCCATAATCTCGTTAATTTGAATTAATTTGCATTAAAATTGATAAATTTTATTTGTAAACAAAATAAATGTTCAACCATCATTATTTCTAATTTTCACATTAAAATAACTTATCATTTATTTATTCCATATTTTCCGAAATCACACTTTTTTTTAATTAAAAATGTAGTCTAATTTAATTCTCCTTCTCAAAGAATTTATAAGTTTCCACAAAAGGTATAAATTAGATTCTTCATTTTTCAACTACTTGGAAAAATTCCAATTTCCTATTTAAATTCCCATTTTATATTATTCTATGTCTAATTTAAGAGAACAAAAAATCAGGGTTTTTACAGACTTCCCCCTTGAAGAAATTGCGCCCTTGCAATTCCATCTCAGGATGAAGTCTATAACTTAATTATTACTATGAATATTACATTTATTATTCAAAATGTACATTGATTTCAATAGCAATTATCAAGTCAAATTTTATAAAAAAAAATCTCGATAGTTATCCAATAGGAGTAATCTCCCAACAAAATCATCTTGTATTTTAATTTAAAAGATATCTTTAATCATTTTGCATCTTTAATTATTTTGCATTAAAATCTATCTAATTTACATCCTATAATCATTCAAAGATGTGAAAGTATAAAGATTTGTGAATCTATTTTTCTTTCAAAATACTCTTATGTCATTTGATTTTTTTGGTTAATTCTTTTCTCTAAATCTTAATATAAATTACTAATTTGACTTCTACCCAAAGTGTAGAATCTCACAACTATTACATGAAATCTAAATTTAAAATTTTCAATATTTGTTAATCGAAAACCAGATATAAAAGCTTAAAGAAGTTTCAAGGTCTTTAAATTAATCTCAAAATTTTCTTTTGCCCACTAATTTCTTTAAGATTATATTTTAAGCTTCTCTTAATTTTGAAATATTCTATTTGCACTTATTTTTCTCCAAGTCATAGTTTTTCTAAAATTTACACTTTCCAAGAAGTACAATTAATTACCTATTTTAATAAGTTCAATTAACCAACATCCCTTACAAATTTTTTATTTTTTATTTCCATATTTTTAATGGCATATGCATTTAAGAAATATCTCATTCTAACTTGAAAGTAAGTTTTCACAAATTTCAACATTTCTACCTCATACGATACCTCCTACAAATTTTTAGGACACTTATGGTATTCTAAGATTTTGATTTAGTCATATTCTAGATGTGAGGAAGTGATTTGATTCAAGGATCTTCCTTGTTTGGGTTTTGTTTTATATAATTCCCTAATATATATTTATTTTATTATAAAAATTCTTTTCTCAAGGAATTATTTTCCAAAAAATGAAAAAAATGCAAAAAATCCAATTATTGCTTAACTTCTAATTTCTTATATAATAAATTTCCATTTTTGAGATTCATAGGTTGGAGCTAACATCTAAAGAGAAGTTGGACCCATGCCAACTTGAGAGGTTTATACTTTATATATATATATATATATATATATATATTTCTTCTTATTAAAGAATTCCCTTATAAATTTTCCCTTAAATATATTTTGAAAATCCTCCACTTTTACTCACAAGTGCAGTTATTCTTAATTATAAAGATAAGGGAATGCTTTTAGAATCACCTGTGAAACTTTTTGTACTCGAATAGCTTAAATTTTAGCCTTATAAAAGATGCTTCCCTTTTATAATAGACTTCATTTAGTTATTCTAAGGAGCTGGTATTATACTCTAAACTTGAAAATCCATATAGTTATTTTTCTTAAAAAGAAGTCTTTATAAATTAGGTCCTTAAAAATAGATAATTACTCTTACATGTACACTCCTCCATTAAAATTTATAGTGTACATAACAAGTAAGAAATTTTTCCAATAAATTTTATCTTCTAATTCATTTAGATTTTTAATTTTACTATAGTTCCAAGAGTATCTCTTTTATTTCCAATAACTCTTATGTTTGGTAGAATCCAAATATTTTTAGTTTCATCTCCAAAATATTTATATTTTATGTCGTTCAATGTCAAGTGGGCTTTAATATAGAGGATTAAATTATATAACTCCCTTTAAATAAACAAGATTATTATAAAGCTAATTAAATTGCTTTCATCTTGTTCCATTTTCATGGCTTATTTATCCTAAATTTTATTTTCTATGAAGTTCCAAAATAGTCAATATTTTAAAGCTAATTGAATTAAATTTACTCTTCAATTATGTTTTTCTAGATAAATTCCTTTTCCTCTCAATAATTCAGAATCATGGATTTTATTTAATCCAATATATGGACCGTTTAACATGATATAATTTCTTCCCAATCTTATTCCTTGCTATATCAGTCTTGTTAGCATAATCGATTTCCCAAATTACCAAAACATAGATTTATTTTTGCTTCAATAGTTTCTTAATTTTTTAAGTGCATCAGTATTTGTTTACAACATTACTTTATGCCTTATATACTACTAATATCTTTTACAATTTCAATCATTCACATTTGAAGGTGTTCAAGATATAAAATTTAAGATATTAAATTTTCTTTATTATCTTGATTGATAACAGAGAAATAAATTAAGGAAGGACTGCTTTCTAAACATTTTACATTTTATAATTCACAAAGTTATCACTATAATTTATTATTTTATAACCAAATAGGGGAAAGCTCAACAAACTTTGTGTTATTCAATCTTTATTCTTTTAGAATTATAACTTTCTTTAAGGATTCAAGAATTACTTCATACTAATCTCATAAAATAGAGCTATATTTATAAATCCATAATCCTATAAGATGTCCCTTATTCATAAGGTAATTTTCTCAAAGTTCATTGCCTTAAATTTGTTAAGTAAAGAAATCATGTTTTAATTCAACTTTCTTTGATTTACTCGTATAAGGATTTATGCTTAAATATTCACTTAGATTATGATGGATCATGCATAACCAATCAAAAGTATTACATCAAATTGATTTTATAACATATCTTATAAATGCTCCCTTATACATACATATCCTAAACAATGTGATGGTGCTACTTTGCCGTCCATCTATAGTGAATTGCCTTGTCCATCTCTTCAACTATTGCTAACACTTATCAGTTGTATTCATCATCAAAACATTAACTCATAAAGTTTATCTTCATTGATATTTCTTTTCACCCATAAATTTTTAAAGGTATTATAAAACTGCTTTCATAAGGTTATTATTATTATTCTTCATGCTATGTATATATTTATATATTTTTAGAATCTTTGTATATGCATACCTATGTAGGTTTCTTCAAAATAGAATTTCAATTTAAGCAATATTAACTGTGAAATTTATTTCCTCTTTTATTATTATATTTCCAAAAATATAATTTCTCAAAACACTACTATATCACCCAAAATATTATGTCAAATTATGTCGTTCAAGTCTTTAGGAATCACTATCAACAACATTGATGAGACATCTCGAACAGAATTCCTAAAGTACTCAACGGGTAATTTAACACACATAAAAATATACACGGATATTCTATAGATTCTTTTTAAATATAGAGTACTTACATCATTTACACTCTTCTTTTAACAAATATTAGCATGCTAATATTAATCTTAATTAAACACCCCATATAAGTATGCTATTAATCTAGAGGATAATAATTAATGAATGATTTTTTTTTAATTAGATGATTGATGTTACTAAAATACTTCTCATTTAACATCTATGTTTATAGGTAACAATTATTTCATTTATACTGATTGATTAGCAATCTAGTATCAATATTTTAGCTTTATTTTCTTTATTAGTTTAAGGTTTGATCTTCATTTACATTCTTAAATTCCAAAATCTCCTATGGTTATTTCTAACTTAGAGACACCGCAAGGTCTAATTATTAACTTCAAGTTGATTACTATCTCAAGTAATGATTCTTACTCAAATTTAAATCTTAAGTTGTTACTAAAAATTACTAAGCAACCATACATCCAACAACCAATCGATCATACATACATAAAAAAAACTGGAAAATGTACTCAATGGAAAGCAGTCCATCCACTACCACCGCACAACTCTAGTTAGTAAGGAGCCGAGATACAATAGGTCCTTCAGGAGCTATATGATTCGATGGTGGAAATTATACAAAGATAACGACCAAATGAGCACGCCCCCTGATTTCCCAAGATATTTCCTATTCATGGTAGGAAGAAATCCTAATAGGCTAACGAAAACCCTAAGGGACAATCTCTAAGACATGCATAGGCCAAGATTCTTGTCTTCAATATCGTATATTATTCTGAACACAGATCTGATACCAAGCTGTGATGCCCCACCTCTATACCTGTACTAACAAAAGATATTGCTAAGTAGTATTTTCTATTAATGCAAAGAATATGGTTGGTTAGGATTGGCCATCCATAAATAATGCTTTGAGCGAGTATTAACAAGTCGAATTGAGTTATATATATATTTTTTCTAAGTGGACCTAACGTATACAATCCAGGCTTAAAATAATATTACAGTGGTTATAATAATTGCTTAGAACAACATAAGATATCACATAACGTAGAATCACAGAGTGCACAACAGAATATACATATGTTACATCTCAGAAGAATACACATATACATATGCAGAAGATATAATGCAAAATGGTGGACATGGAAGTTCAACTCAATATACTAACATAACTGCCTAAAATGACGTACATACAAAAGGTGTTTTAAACTCGATATACATAATGAGTAAAAATCATGTACTAGGAAAAATGATAAAAATATGTAGGAAGATAGGTCCTAGAAGATAGGCTTCGAGCTAAACATCTCTAAAGGTCAACGAGAGGTACCTGAAATAACTCGGTCTTACTCGAGTATTATATAAAGTAATAAATAGGTCAGTCTTGCTTTAATACTAATTAATAAGATGGCATAAAATATGATATGTGAGTTATATGCAACATGACCAAGCTATTAACTTGAATAAAAATAAACTACTATAAAATGGCAAACTCATGTGAAAAGTGGTCACAATATGAAAATGGCCATAAATAAAATAATGGCATTATCAACTCAAATATCATCAATCATAAAATCGAGTAATGCTCTTTATAGGCAAAATAATATGGGGAAATCTCAAATCATAACTCAAAATTCAATAATAATGGTAAACTAGATCTTAAGAATAACACTTAGCCATATAGTGTCAAATCTCAAAAAGATATCATCATTCCTAAAGTTTATTCACTAAAGCCCCATAAATCAACTTTAGCTTATAAAAAGAAAAACCCTAGAAATGTTTGGTGAAAAATTCACATCCGTAGAATCCATAAATCAATAATAGAAATCCAAAAATCAAAAGGGGAAGGTGCCTAAAATACTCCAAGATCGGTGAGCTTGTAAACTCAATGAACAAGCGTGTTATCCCAAGATGGGCCGGTTGACCCACAGTCCCATGATGGGCATGAAAACCCATAATCCCACGATGGGCATGAAAACCCATATGATCCACCTAAAAATGGATTAATATAGAAAATAAGCTGGTAAACTTGTCGATGTAAGTGTTATATACTTCGGAATAAAGATCATTCTAGTAACGACCATGTGTCCCATACCACGTGGCTTTACTTGAACATTTACTACAAGTTAGTAAAATCTACTCAATAAATGTAATGTACCTCCGAATGGTAATTATTCAAGTAACGACTGTGCATCTCATACCACACGGGTTAGTAGAATATTTACTATAAGTTAGTAAATTCCACTCGTGTATAAAAAGGGTTCAATCAAACAAGTCTGAGAATCAACCGATGATGTAAATGTAAGCATTTCATACCACTTGTTTTTCTAAATCATTTAATTAAATTCCTCATCTGAATGAAATAATAATTCTGTATTGAAAACTAATTTTTAAATAAAAAATAGTCTTTTGAAAACATTGAATATTGGTCTAATGACCATAAGGTTAATAATTTGAAACTATATTTCTAAATAGATTTTTAAATCACAATTTCTATTAAAACTTCATACATCCAAATAGGTTTTGAAATATATATATGCATACATACATATACATACATACATACATAAATATACCTTTCGAAATTGATTTGGAAACAATTTCCTCTACAATAATTTTCAGGAAGTATTTCTTTAAAACGCCTTTTTATAAATTTTGTACATAGATATACATACATATATAGTATGTAAATATGAATGCCTCCATAGTAAATAAACCCAAGGCATTTGATCAATGCATTCATACTAAAAGCAAAATTGCTAGAAAACAACTCTAAAGGCTATCATTCAACCAGCAAAGCCATGTAATTTTATTAATCTAGAGTAACTCTATATCATCTCAAAGAAAGAAAATGTGAAAAGGACCATGCAAATTCATAATAAGAAATGGGAAAATCATCCATTCAAAGAATCAAAACATGGAAAATCATGAACAAAGCGGGAGCAAAAATCACTGGAACAATAAAGAACAACAACCGATCAAAGCTGGAGAATCGGGAGAGTAGGATAGCACCTGGAGCTAATGCTCTTGGTGTTGACAGGTCGATCGGTCACCAAGGACCGATTGACCAGTGGGAAGCTAGAGCTTGTGCTCTTGGTTATGTTCTTCCCCCACTAACAGCATACAGTAACTCTGGTTTGACTTTAGCGCATTCTAGCAACTTGTATTCGCAACTTGAACTCAATAATGTACATGCATTGATCCAATAGTCCATCATAGTAATCAAAACATACAACAAAGGTGAACTATGAAGTTATAGTAACTGATTTATAGATAATGCATAGCAACAGTTCAATATTTGAGATAAATTCAAACATTCATTCATTTCAGCCTTCCAGAACTACTAATACAAAGGCTCACTTGAATTGTTGAAATTTGTAACGACCCGTAATTTTCGATAATAAAAATAGTTAATTTAATAAGATTCTATGATTAAATATTGGAAGAAATAAAAATTTGTGATATATTAATGAAATGATAACTATAATGAAATATAATAATGTTAACTTGAGTTAATCATTAACAACTTTAATGAAATTCCAATCAATGGAAATAATGTGAATGTTATAACTTGGTTATAAATTTAATATAAGGAAGCAAATACAAATATTGAATTAATGTATGAAATAGCATAATAAATGGTGATTGAATAAAATCAGTATTATGTAAGCAATTGTAATATTTGTTTGTGTTTGCACAAAAAATGGACAAACACCTCAAAGTAGTATAATTTAGTAGATCTTATGTTGTTTTTAGTGATTTTGGAGATTTATGCAAATATATGAAAAGCAGGGGCTTAATTGTAAAAAGACACGCAGATTTATAGTGGTTCAGCCAGAATGTGCCTACGTCCACTTTATATGTTATTTCTCTTCTCTTCTATTGATTACAAGTACAAAGCTTTGATACAAGTAAAAGAAAGTTGTTTGAAAGTTCTATCCGTGCTTGAGCTCTCAAAACTTGTCCCCCATTGTTGTACCCCTGCCTCTCTATTTATAGAGTGAGGTTGGGGGCAGGGGTCTTGGATATATTCAGCTGCTGGTGGGCCTGGGCTGAAGTGATCTGGCCTGGCAGCCTGGTTCGGCATCCTCTTGGTCTGGTCATGAGGTGGAGGAGATTTGTACTTCATTCGGTGGGAGACCGGATGGGAGATGGTTCGGTGGAAGACCGGATGGGAGATGGTTCGGTGGAAGACCGGATGGGAGATGGTTCGGTGGAAGACCGGATGGGAGATGGTTCGGTGGAAGACCGGATGGGGGATGGTTCTTGCTTTTTGGTTCGGTTGTAGAAATGCACACAACACTTGCCCCCCAAAGTAGGGTATGTGCGTGCGCATGGCGTGCTTTGCTTTAAGTTTGGAGGAGCTTTCTTCCGGTTTTCATTACCGAGCCAACCGGTCCGGCAGTCCACCTTCGTCTATAAGTAGAGGCCACGTGCAACCGTTATTCCCTACCAAGTGCAACAACCGAACCAGATCCCTTCTTTGCCGAATCACGTTGCCTAGCCGAATCAAGGTGAGGTTCTTTTTGCCGAATGAATTTTCGAGCTGAATGCCGAATGAACTTTCAAGTTGGATGCCGAATGAACTTTTAAGTTGAGTGCCGAATGAAATTTTAAGTTGAGTGCCGAATGAAATTTTAAGTTGAGTGAAGTTAAGTGTTGTGTGCATTTCTACAACCGAACCAAAAAGCAAGAACCATCCCCCATCCGGTCTTCCACCGAACCATCTCCCATCCGGTCTTCCACCGAACCATCTCCCATCCGGTCTTCCACCGAACCATCTCCCATCCGGTCTTCCACCGAACCATCTCCCATCCGGTCTTCCACCGAACCATCTCCCATCCGGTCTCCCACCGAATGAAGTACAAATCTCCTCCACCTCATGACCAGACCAAGAGGATGCCGAACCAGGCTGCCAGGCCAGATCACTTCAGCCCAGGCCCACCAGCAGCTGAATATATCCAAGACCCCTGCCCCCAACATCACTCTATAAATAGAGAGGCAGGGGTACAACAATGGGGGACAAGTTTTGAGAGCTCAAGCACGGATAGAACTTTCAAACAACTTTCTTTTACTTGTATCAAAGCTTTGTACTTGTAATCAATAGAAGAGAAGAGAAATAACATATAAAGCGGACGTAGGCACATTCTGGCTGAACCACTATAAATCTGCGTGTCTTTTTACAATTAAGCCCTTGCTTTTCATATATTTGCATAAATCTCCAAAATCACTAAAAACAACATAAGATCTACTAAATTATACTACTTTGAGGTGTTTGTCCATTTTTTGTGCAAACATTTTTGGTGCTTTCATTGAGAGATAGAAACTCGAAGCTTCAGCTTCATCTACTTAACGAGTTTTCCTAACAGCATCGTCCGCCACTTGGAAAACATGCCTCCCAAACAGAGAAAAGATGTTAATAAAGGAAAAAACATCGCATCCAGTAGCCTTCCTGATCCAGCTGCCGCAAATCAAGTAAATCGTCCTCCTCCAGCAACGGCAACAAATGAAGGACAGGCTAACCCAACCACTCCTGCCACAGAACAGCCTCCAGCAATTACTAGGGCAGATTTGGACAGAGTTGTTGTTGAAGTAACTAACCGCTTCACGTCCCAGCAGGAAGCCTTGGTGGACCATCTCATGTCACGCTTGAGGGACGCTGAAGAATCCAACCGCAACACTGAGTCATGGGGCGAGTCCCAGTCTGGAGGATCTCAGAGACAGCAAAGATCTTCCTTCTTCGAAGGAGCTAACGGCAGGAGTAGCCGTGGTAGGAGCCGAGACCGAGCCCAGCCCGAAGTTAGGCCTGAGGAAACGTTTGGTGCCGAACCCAACAGGGAAGGTACCGGGCGAAGGTCAACTGCAGCTGAGCCTGTCATGCTGCCTAACCATAGAAACACCAGTGAACGGGGCCGAGCTAGAGTTCAGCCCGAAGTTGGACCCGAGGAAGTGCTTAGATCAGAACCCAACAGGGGAAGATCGAGGCAAGGGCCAACTGTAGCTGACCCAAGCATGCTCCCAGAAGATCAAAGGCAGCCACTGGAAAATATGAGGAATGATAGACGATACCGTCCCTACAGGTTGTCTGGACGAAATCAACCCCACAGAACAGAACCAAACTCATTTCTGTCCGCTCCAAATTCTGATGAAAGGATGGCGCGCTTATTCAGAGAGTGTGTCCAACGGGAGCAAAGAGATCGAGGGATAGGCGCTAGGGTAACCAGCCCTTTCGCCCGCAATATCGAAATTGCTATCACCCCCCGAGAATGGAAGATGCCAACAATGGAACCCTACAAAGGAACCTCCGATCCCGTTGTACACTTACAGAGGTACACGCAGCATATGCTCATGAGTGGAGCAACAGAGGGAGTACTGTGCAAATGCTTCCCGCTCTTCTTAGCAGATCTTGCTACCTCCTGGTTCTGTCATCTACCCCAAGGATCCATCAGCTCATGGGAAATGTTGAAAGAAAAGTTCATCAGTCAGTTCCGCATTCATGTGGAGCAACCTAAGGACGCTTATTCCTTATCCAGCGTCAAACAGAAACCTGGAGAAAAGCTGCAGCAATACCTAACCAGATTCAACGCCGCAGCAGCCGCAGTTCAAGATGCCGATGAGAAGCTTATCCTAATGGCCCTCTGCAGTGGGGTGCATCCGGACACTAAATTTGCTAGAAGATTGACAAAAGAAAAACCAGCTACTTTACCCGATTTCTTCCATGAAGCCGGGAAATACATGAGGCTTGAGGATGCTGCCATTGAGGGGCAGTCAGGACAGCAAAGTAAGACGACCCATGGCAACGCCCCTGCTGTGGCGAGGGACGTTCGAAGAAATGATTCCAGAGACAATGCTGGGGGCAAGAAAGTAGAAAAACGCCTATATCGGCCAGGACCAAGATTCGACTCTTACACCCCTTTGAACGAGACCGTCGAAAACATCTTCCTTGCCACCCAAGGCGAAGTTAGATACAAACGCCCACCATACAAGAAGGAATCAGATAGCGCACAGAAATCTGGAAAGTTCTGCCGCTTCCACGAATCCCACGGACATGATACCAACGAATGCCATCATCTCCGAGATCTGATTGAGGAACACATCAGAAGAAAGAAACTGGAACGCTATGTAAAAAGTCAAGACAGGACTCCAGCTCCTGCCAATGAAAACCCAAGGCTACCCTCACCAGGGACCGGCAGAGGCGACCGCAACGCTAGCAGCTCTAGTCAAGAAAAGATAGTGGTCCATACCATCTCAGGAGGTCCGCACATCGCAGACAGAAGTTGGAAAGAGATGGAAAGATATGGGAAGTCGCTCAGAGACAATTGAGACTGTGTCAATACGGTTATAGAAGAGCGCCACCCAAAGCGGAAAGAAAGTGATGACATCACATTCAGTAAACGCGACCTAGAAGGAAGACAGTACCCTCACATGGATCCCATGGTTATCTCTGCCCGACTCGGTCCCGCCGAAGTTTACCGAATCCTGGTAGACACTGGAAGCTCTGTAAATATCCTGTTCAAACACGCATTCGACAAAATGAGGCTATCAATGAAGGATGTATCTCCCTGCGATAAACCGCTACACGGTTTCACTGGAGATGCGAAAATGCCCATCGGGCAGCTGGACCTCTTCGTTGAAATTGGAAGCCATCCCTGCTCCGTTGTAAGGAAACAGACGTTTGTGCTGATAGAAAACCATTCGGCCTACAACGCCTTCCTAGGAAGACCAGCCCTATCCGACTTCCAAATTGTCCTAGCCCCGTGGTGCCTGAAAATGAAATTTCCAACAGACAATGGGGTAGGGGAAGTGGAAGGAGACCAAGATATTGCACGAGACTGCTATGTAACCGAACTTCGCAACAACCACAGGAGAGATAAAGGGAAAGGTGTAGAGATTGCCCTCTGCACAAAAAGCCTTGAAGCATAGCAACTAAAGAAAGCCCCTCCTCTACGATACACCAGCGACCCTTTCAATGAATTAGATCCTAGGGACAAAGAGGAGGAGGCCACCGCCGAGCCTGCAGAGGCTATGGAGTTTATATCTGTAGACAAGCACGACTCAAGTAGGTTATTGAAAATTGGGTCGCAGCTAAAAACTGAATTGAAGGAACAACTCATTGATTTTCTCCGCCACAACCTGGATGTGTTCGCTTGGTCACACACTGACATGACCGGAATCTCCCCCGACATAGCATGCCACGTATTAAAAATTGATCCTACCAAGACGCCTGTAAAACAAAAAAAGAGGAGTATGGGGGCAGAACGATCAGCAGCCCTCGATGAAGAAGTAAAGAATCTACTCGCCAATGACTTCATACGAGAAGTTATTTACCCAGAATGGATCGCCAACCCGGTACTAGTAAAGAAGGCTAATGGGAAGTGGCGGACCTGCATTGACTTCTCCAATCTAAACGACGCCTGCCCAAAGGATTGCTTCCCGCTTCCCAGAATCGATCAACTTGTAGACAGCACAGCCGGGCACGAACTCCTGTCTTTTATGGATGCATACTCAGGATATAACCAAATTCCTATGCATGCTCCCGACCAAGACCACACTAGTTTCATCACCGACCGGGGTTTGTACTGCTACAAAGTAATGCCCTTCGGACTTAAAAATGCAGGAGCCACCTACCAGCGCCTCGTCAACAGGATGTTCGCAGGGCTAATAGGACGAACAATGGAAGTATATGTAGACGACATGCTGGTAAAATCACGGAAAGCCAAAGATCACGTAAGCCACCTAGGCGAAATGTTCCAGGTACTTCGACAGTATGGAATGAAGTTGAATCCACTAAAGTGTTCCTTCGGAGTGTCATCGGGAAAATTCTTAGGATTCATCGTCCATGCCCGAGGGATAGAAGCAAACCCTGAACAAGTCCGAGCATTAAGGGACATCAAGATACCTTCCACCCGAAAGGAAATGCAAAGCCTAAATGGAAAAGTGGCTGCCCTAAGCCGATTCATCTCCAAAGCAACGGACAAGTGCGTCCCCTTTTTCGAAGCTCTAAAGAAAGATAAAGGAAAGTTCGAATGGACGGACGAATGCTTGACCGCTTTCCTTAACCTAATCGAACACCTCCAGAAACCACCGGTACTCTCGACCCCAAGCGAAGGCGAAGAATTATACCTATACCTTGCTGTGTCATCTCACGCTCTAAGCGCTGCCTTGGTAAGGGAAGATAACCGCACGCAACGACCAGTTTACTTCGTCAGTAAAAGGTTTACTGGGGCAGAAGTCAAATATCCTAAGCTTGAAAAGTTGGCATACTGTTTACTAATCACTTCACGAAAGCTGCGTCACTACTTCCAATCCCATTCCATCAAAGTTCTGACCGATCAACCACTAAGGCAGGTACTCCATCGTCCCGACACTTCCGGGCGACTACTTAAATGGTGTATTGAGCTGAGTCAATATGATATCACCTATCACCCTCGCACCGCCATCAAGGGGCAAGCCATGGCTGATTTCATTGCAGAATTCACTACCAACGAGGGTAAAAAGCAACTGGAAATAATAGAAGATATCAAGTGGAATCTCTTTGTGGACGGTGCATCTAACGAACAAGGCTCGGGAGCAGGTGTGGTAATAATCACTCCCAGGGGAAATAAACTGCACTATGCTATAAGGTTGGAGTTCGCTGCCACCAACAACGATGCGGAATATGAAGCAGTAATAGCCGGATTGGAAATTGCTATCGAGTTCGGAGCCAATTCTTTGTGTCTTCACAGCGATTCTCAGCTTATTGTTAATCAAATACTAGGGGAATTCCAAGCTCGAGAAGAGCGACTCATCGCATATCTAAAGAAGGCCAAGTCACTTCTCAGCCGATTGGACCACTACTTAGTCAAACACATCCCTCGGGAAGAGAACCAAGAGGCCGACGAATTGGCAAAGCAAGCAAGTATGAGAGACGTCGCCATCTTCGGGGCAGTAACTGTCTCAAAGCAAACGATCCCAAGTTTTGAGCAAGTGAATCTGATAGCTGCAACCGAAGAAGCAACTTGGATGACTCCCATCCGAGACTACCTACAAAATGGCACACTACCCGACGGGCGTAACGAAGTCAAGAAAACCCTGAGGAAAGCGTCCCGCTACACAATACAAGGAGACATCCTCTATCGGCGCGGGTTCTATAACCCATTGTTAAGGTGTGTCGCCGGAAGGGAAGCCAAGGAAATCTTATCCAACATTCATCAAGGAAGCTGCGGAGATCACACCGGAGGGCAAACGTTAGCAAAAAAGATACTCCGATACGGATATTTCTGGCCCACCTTAGGCAAGGACGCCTTAGATTTCGTCAAGAAGTGTGACAGATGCCAAAAATTTGCTAAGATCCCTCGGCTACCAACAACCGAGATTACTCAAATGACCAGCCCTTGGCCCTTTGCAGTGTGGGGAATTGACTTAATCGGTGAACTGCCAATGGGTCGAGGCGGCGCCAAATATGCTATAGTAGCAGTCGACTATTTCACCAAATGGGTGGAAGCAGAACCTCTAAATAAAGTATCTTCAGCGAAGGTTATCAACTTCTTAATCAAAAATGTTCTGTGCAGGTACGGAGTCCCCCTAAAAATCATATCAGACAATGGACTTCAGTTTGACAGCGAGGAATTCGCCAACTGGTGCCAAGAACACGGAATTCACAAAAGCTTCTCATCCGTAGCATATCCCCAAGCAAACGGACAAGTCGAAGCAGTCAACAAAATTCTGAAAACTCTAATCAAAAAGAAGCTCGAAAAGTCAAAGGGCGCTTGGGTGGATGAACTCCCTACGGCACTATGGGCCTACCGCACATCTTTCAGAACATCAACAGGGCACACTCCTTTCTCTTTGGCATACGGATCGGAGGCTATGCTCCCAGTTGAAACCATCGTGCCTTCCCACCGTAGGATCCACTATAACCCAGAAGAGAACGAAGAGCTCCTCAACATGTCTTTGGATCTAGTCGAGGAGAGAAGGAATGATGCAGTCCTAAAAACAGCAGCCCACAAGCAAAAGGTGGCGGCACAATACAACTCCAAAGTCAAACATCGTACCTTGCAAGAAGGGGATCTTGTCCTCAAGCGAATCTTCCCCCGCCCCGGAGCACTAGACCCAATCTGGGATGGACCATATGTAATTCATAAAGATCTCCACAACGGAGCCTATATTTTGTCAACAGTGGACGGAGAGGTGTTCCAGAGGGCATGGAACATCCAACACCTCCGTCGATACTTTTCTTAACTTGTATTGCCCATATGAAGTGAATTAACAAAGAGAATTAGTGGACGTAGGCACTTTTTCGTGCCGAACCACTTTAAAAAAGCCTTGTCTCTTTTTTAGCTTGTTCCTTTGTATCTTGGCTGCTTGTTAACTTTATCCTTTTCTGTTGAACAAAGTCCTGAACATATAGCATTTATATTCAAAGCACTCCACAATGCAACTTCGCGTGGACAAGACCCAACAGGTACTATGCGAATCTATGCCCTCGCCAATGAGACACTTTTGCTCCAGCATCCCTCTGCTGCGGGTTAACTCATTGCTCGCGACGGCCCTTAAAGCCAACTGTAATGAGCCGATTATAAGCCACCGAGAAGGCCGACTATAGCCGAGGCAGCTCATTACGGCGTTAGGCTCGCCGGCGACTGTGAACCGATTATAAGCCCCAACATAAGGTGTGGCCAGCCAGGGGCAGTTCACAGTTGACGATCGGCACCCACGCTAGCCGGCCACAGTAAGTCGAATAATACCCATAAGTACGGGCCATAATGGCCCGGGTAGTTACTGTGCGCGATCTCGGCTCCGGTGTGTCTTAAGTGCGGCTGTGGTAAAAAAGAATTAACTCCCCGCGGAGGCGTAAGATGGGTGACAAATGTCTCCAAGACCCACAGCTAGGGAAAGTGACTACAAAACCCGTTTGCCACGAACTTAAGCACATCGAAGGCCTTCCGTGACTGGAAGTTTTACTATTTCACATATTTCAATTTTACTTAAAAAAAAAACTTTCCTCCTATCTTCTATAACAAACCATAAAGTACAGGATGCAGGGTGAGAGGTACCCGCCAATGAATGCAGAGATTCACCATCAGATGGCAGGGCATTCAACTGCTTTCCATGCTTGGTCATACAAGATATTCGGAACTGCTATTTACAAACAGAACATGAAAGGCGGTATTTTCTTCCTTTATGTGCAGATGCATGACTGTAATTTAATATGTTTTCACACCACACGCTAACATTGCAAGTCATTAGATTATGATTTAAAACCAGAATCTGACATCAAACACAATTTAATTACGAGAATATACACAGCTATATTTCTCATACGACATGTCAAAACAGCAACAAACATTCAAGAAACGACAAAATCAGCTTAAGCTAAAAAATTACACGTCACGAAAAATATTATTACAAGTAGCAAGAATTACAACTTAGGGGTTACTCTACTGTCTTAAGACTAACAGATACAACAATGCCAAGCCTATAAAAAGAATTTTCCAGGTTCAATCAGGGAGCTGGTTGCGTCGAAGTCTTGTCCTTGCTCTTTTGCCCGCCTGTCCGGTCATAAAAAGGATTCATTAGTGATGAGTAACCAAGTTAACGGAAAGACTAGAAAGGAAGACTTACCAGTACTAGCTTCTTGACCATCCTGGTCGTCATCCTCTACCTACACACCCGCCTCTTCAGCAGCAAGCAGCCGCATACCCTCTTTTACCGCCACTTTCTCCTCCTTGCTGAACTGGGCAGTGACCACATCCATACTGAAGACCGTTCCACCCTCTTTATCTGCATCAGCCTTAGCCTCCTCCAAAGCCCGAAGATAGGTCTTGGCCATGACCCTGGGATAATCATCCATCCAAGAGAGGTTGCCCTGCTTCCAAGTCCGGAAATACATGTCCTGGAGCATGTCATCCATCATTCCTTCATTCTCCTCAAACTCCCTCATCCGGGCATCAGAGGCCGACAACCTTTCGACGGCAGCATCTCTCTCCAGTCTGTATCTCGAGCAATCAGCCTGAAGGGACCTCCGCATCACCTCCATCTCTTCCCTCAACTTAGCTTGGGCAAGCTCTGCAGCCTCAAGTTTCTCGGACAATTCCTCCACCTGCTCGAGATCCGCTCTCCGAACCTCATCCACCGTGGCAATGGCCATGTCAATCCGCTCTTTGCAAGCAGCTTCCATTTTTCGCAATTCGACCCGACTGGCCTCTTCCATAGTTTTCCTTAATCGCCCAGTAGCAGCCTCATGCTGAGAAATCTGGATAGCCTGATCCGCAAGCTGCTTGGCCTGATCCGAAACCACCAATCGAAGTCGGATATTGGCGCTCCCAATCTCCTCTCCGGCCTTAACCAGCCGAGCATGATGCCCCATCAACTTCTTGGTCTCCTCTGCCACCCGATCAATATTAGCTTTAGCCTCGTCTCCCATAGTGACTATACGAGTGGTGAGTAGATCGAGACCTAAGGACTTGGCTTCATCAAGTACTCGTACCATGGGGTTACGGGGGAGAAGGTGTTCACCAGTGACTTCATCAAAAATGATATCATGAGAACCTGGATCCAGATCAGGGTGACCCGCGAATGGATTACGGGCCAAGTCGGGACGGTCGATATGAATAACAGAAGGGTTTCCGGACGGGTGTGGAGAAGGTACAAACTCGCTACCCTCCTCAGTAATATCATGAATAGGCTGAGCTGGAGGTTGAGGACCGAGCGAAGTTTCGGATAAAGGATGACTCCTCTTCCTCTGCTGAATACCCTCTTCGATGACCCCAAGAAGAGGACGGTATCCGACTACATCCCCGGAGCGTTGGATTGAGGGCTTCGGCTTAGCAGAAATTTTGGAAAGTTTGTATTGCTCGAGCCTGTGTCGAAGGTCTGAAGCTTTGGGCGCCTTGCCTACTCCTGATATAAAGAACAAGTGTCACAATCTTACATTACTATATGATTCAAGAAACGCAGTAGATTACAAGTTAGAAAAGGAAAAGAAACACAGCTGTGGTTGTACAAACCCTGGGGAGGAGTGGGATACTGCAATAAGTCCTGGATTTCATTCCAGGACGGGAGCGGGTCATAAAATATTCCTAAGTCCCTATCAATAGTGAAGCATGCAGGAGTCAAGAATTCACCTTGAGTCGTCAGAGTCGCCTTGACCGGAATGGTCAGAAAAGACCCACTTGCACCAGTCCCGGCTTTGTCTGCCTTCCCGGTCTTCTCTACCAAAGCCGGATCATCATCCAACTCCTCAAAAGCTTGGCGGAGAGCATCATCCGTCCACTCTTGCATTTTGCCTACTTGCCCGGAAGACAGAGCCCTGGAACCATCACCACCCTGTCCATCGCCACCATCATCACCAAGACGCTCAACGTCACTTCCGCCCTCCGCCTCACCTCTTTCTTCCTCCGCATCTATCTCCCCCTGAGTAAGTGGACAATTGCTGGGAGAAGGACCGTCCGACCTCTTAAGTTTCTTACCTCCGACGGCTGGAGGTTTCGTGAATGGTTTTCTCTTTCCACCCTCTGCCGCAACGCCTCCCTTAGCATGAGTAGCCGCCCTCTCCTCTGCCGATTCCCTCAACTTAACTACAGACTGCTGCGGAAGGATCAAGTTATATTCCAGAAGAATCGCATTTCTAATCAAGTAGGCAGATGATCTGTATTTCCCAAGAATGGCTTCTATCTCCGCCGCCGTCTGGACCAGGCGGTCAGTCTCCACAACCGGAAAGCCACCTGTCGCTAGCAAAAATGAGAAAGTATGAGAAGAAGCATCGCAATCGGAATAAAAATTATAAGTAAAAGCATCAACTTACATCCAGAGGTAAAGCGCCGGATGGAGACGGAGTCGTCCCTAACAAAGAACCACTCTTTCTTGAACATGCTGAATTTGGAGTACAGGTCCAGGACCGGCTTGAAGGTCACAGCAGACTCCAAGCTAATATATGGGGACCCCTTCTTATAGCCCCTTAAATTATACAAGTACCGGATCTCCCGGTTGGAAGGAGCGCGACCATACTTCCTCCGAAAAATAACAAAAAGGCTCACCAGTATGGCATAAGAGTTGGGCTGAAGCTGGAATGGGGCAACCTTCAGGTACGTGAGGAAGCTGACTACCCAAGCGTTGAGTGGCGGGATAGCACCACACATGCAATGGTACCTGCTATAAGCAAAGTATCCTTCGGGAGGACTGTATGGCATGACTCCTGGGCCCGGCAGCAGCATGAGGGCCCTATCGATCCCAAAGGAACGCGATATAACATCAAGTTGCTCCTCTTTGAGAGAGCTAGGAAAGCAGTCAGGCGGGGAGTCCAGCAGCTCCTGGGGACCATATCCATCCACTAATGACCTCGGGGCAGGCCCATGACGCTCCGATCCTGATTGAGCTGGGGGCACGGCCGAGGACTCTCCTACACCCCCGGATCTCCTCTTATCTGATCGAGTTTCAACTTTTCGAGACATTTATCTGTAAACATGGGAAAAGTATATCGTTAGAATATACAAGCAGCGTAATCTGGAATTTCGCTTAAAAATTCGAAGTATGAAACACATGTTCACTCGATACAACAGTTCATTCGGCACTCAACTTAAAAGTTCATTCGGCACTCAACATAAAATTTCATTCGGCACTCAACTTAAAATTTCATTCGGCACTCAACTTAAAAGTTCATTTGGCATTCAACTTGAAAGTTCATTCGGCATTCAGCTCGAAAATTCATTCGGCAAAAAGAACCTCACCTTGATTCGGCTAGGCAACGTGATTCGGCAAAGAAGGGATCTGGTTCGGTTGTTGCACTTGGTAGGGAATAACGGTTGCACGTGGCCTCTACTTATAGACGAAGGTGGACTGCCGGACCGGTTGGCTCGGTAATGAAAACCGGAAGAAAGCTCCTCCAAACTTAAAGCAAAGCACGCCATGCGCACGCACATACCCTACTTTGGGGGGCAAGTGTTGTGTGCATTTCTACAACCGAACCAAAAAGCAAGAACCATCCCCCATCCGGTCTTCCACCGAACCATCTCCCATCCGGTCTTCCACCGAACCATCTCCCATCCGGTCTTCCACCGAACCATCTCCCATCCGGTCTTCCACCGAACCATCTCCCATCCGGTCTTCCACCGAACCATCTCCCATCCGGTCTCCCACCGAATGAAGTACAAATCTCCTCCACCTCATGACCAGACCAAGAGGATGCCGAACCAGGCTGCCAGGCCAGATCACTTCAGCCCAGGCCCACCAGCAGCTGAATATATCCAAGACCCCTGCCCCCAACCTCACTCTATAAATAGAGAGGCAGGGGTACAACAATGGGGGACAAGTTTTGAGAGCTCAAGCACGGATAGAACTTTCAAACAACTTTCTTTTACTTGTATCAAAGCTTTGTACTTGTAATCAATAGAAGAGAAGAGAAATAACATATAAAGTGGACGTAGGCACATTCTGGCTGAACCACTATAAATCTGCGTGTCTTTTTACAATTAAGCCCCTACTTTTCATATATTTGCATAAATCTCCAAAATCACTAAAAACAACATAAGATCTACTAAATTATACTACTTTGAGGTGTTTGTCCATTTTTTGTGCAAACAGTTTGAAAGTAATAAACTTATCATGTGATCAAAAGTTAATGGTAACAATTATTATAAGTGTGATAACCCGATTTTTCATACCCGAAAAATCGAACCATCAGGGTTAAAGAAGAAAGAGGTAGAAGAAGAAAATAGAAAACAACAACATCAGAATCTCATATACGCAGCGGAACAATATATAATAGATAAATGACTAATCTTTAAACAAGGAGTTTAATTTGTTTATACATACATCCCCTCACCAGAATACAGGATAGTTATAATAACTTGTCCCACATACAGAATACACAACATACACAACACATCGGAATATACATCATATACGTGTGATACGTCTCGCCATCCAGCTCGTCTCCTAAGCTCCACAGCACCATAACCTGTATCCTATAATACTCGGTCTGACCCGAGCATTATAATAAAATAACACCCGAGTCAGTCTGGAAAACCAGTGTGAGAAAACACACTCAATTAGATTATTAAAGTTTTCCAAATCTTTTGAAATCAAAAGCATCTCGTAAGACCGCGCCACAAATAAACATGTCCGGTTTTTACCTTACGATAGCCAAAACACTTTTTATCAAATCCGTATGATATTATAATAGTGTCTATATACAAATACTTATTCAAATAGCTGAAATTGTTACATGATTAAATTCCAACATACTAGCCACAAAGTGGGTTCTACAAACAAAAACCATAAAAGGCGCGTAGGGAGAATAGATTTCCAACTAATGACTAGGCACTGGGGTACCACCTGTCACAGTACGTGGCTTAGATCAACGTACCGAGGACCACGCCCGATCCCTTGCAACACAAGACCGGAACTACCCCTTACTGGATAATTCCGAGTAAGATTACCCCACGGTTGCGATCAGCAACCGCATCACTAAGCCGAAATAAAAGGGACATCTAGACAGGGATGACCTCACCCTAATGGGTGCGACCTGCATAGCCTTGTTGCATAACCCCTAATTTTCAGTCATTCCCGGTTGATGAGGCTCGAGGCTAAGCGTTACCTTTATAGAACATATCCCTTAGAATGCCCATCGTCCACCTGACGATGTTCCAAAAGCATTCATCCATACAAGTCAATCCCGGGTTCGAACGGAACCGAAGGCACTATTCCTACTACATCCATTTTGGGATCACCCTCAGGATTAGTAGCGACTAGCCCTTGCACTTCACTGCTCCATCTTCGACTCTGAACTCGTCTTTTCACGAAAACATACAAACTGGATCGAAGTGGTTTTCGAAAAATAAATCCCGATCCCGGTCTCTTCGAAACGATCAGCGCATTTGGCCAATATTGATAGTCGGTTATTTAACTATCAATTAACATTCACAAACAACCATCAAACAATAAAAAATTTTCCAAATTATTTATTTACCTAACATATATCTTCGCAAGATATATTTCCATTTCAACCCTTTTTTTGAAAACGGTTTCAAAAACCACTTTTCTCTCACGGAGTAAATTCCCCAAATATTTTCTATCTCCACTGAAATCACCAAGTACAAACACTTTAGATTTCTAAAATAATTTAAAATACTATATTATAAAATATACTTTAAACAAAACATTTAAATTAAAACTACTTTAATACTTTATTCAAAGATATATACTTTAAGAATATTTTAAACAAAGCTACTTAATAAAATATGAAACTAGATTTTTATCTTTTAAAATATAACACCAAGTCATCTTTAAATATTTACTACTAAATGAATTTGAAAACACTTGCTTTAAAATTTAAACATTTAGGAATAATAAATTTTCTAAAACATATTTCAAAACAACTTTTAAACTTTTAGCTTATACTTAAGAATTTGCTTTGAAACGTTCTTGGCTATTCAGGGAAATACACTTCTCTCTCACATCTTTAAAAATAAAACACTATTTATTTTTAAAACTAATTCACCCATTCCTTTAATAAATTCCCACCGTGAATTTATTCTTCCAAATATCCACATATATATTACTTCACTTTTATAAACCCAGTTTATAAATTCCATAGTCTCATTTCCCTTTTAAAATTCCAATTTTAAACACTTAAATCAAATTTCAAATTGATTTCCAAATTACTCCATTTTGAAATAAACTCCTTTACTTACTCAATTTATTCCAATCCGTTAACTTCAGATTTTACTTCTTTGATTATGATTAAATCCTTTTAACTGAAAATACCAATTTCAGATTACCCAAATTCCTTCTTTATCCTTTTAAATAAATTCAAACCTTGAATTTAAAAATAACTTCTTTATTTCTTGATATAATATCACTTAAGTTTAAAAATTAATATTTCTCTGTTCATTTAAAATTCCCTTTCCCACACTCGGAATTTGTTTATTAAAATTTTAAAATCACTCTTATTCTTTACAAATTCATTCTTAAATTTATTCAAATTCTCTATGATCATTTTACTTAAAAATTCACTCCTTTATTTTCTTTTCAAAAATCCAATTCTATATATTTGGTAACTTAGGGTACCAAAATATTCAAGCAAACCAAAGCATTCAATATTACAATTACAGTATAATTAATTACAGAATATCAAATATCCATAACACAGAATATTAAACAATCTAAATAATTTTGAGGAATCCAGTTGGATCCCTCCAACCTGTTTTCCCTGCATCCACAGATGTTAGCACAATACCAATTCCACTTCGAGGTGGAATATCGCAGTATATGGGTTTAAATAATATCATCCGCTATTATGCGGCGCATAGGGTCTCATCCGCTATTATGCGGCGCATAGGGTCTCATCCGCTATATAATGCGGGAAATCAATCACTCCAATATATACGTTATACTACTATATAATATACCACATCCAATCAATTCAATCATTCAACCAGTTATTTAAATTTAACCATTTAAATTTAAATAGCAAATCCAGAAGAGTGAGATTAACTCACCTTTGCTTTTTATTTGCAACCCATTTCCATCTCGACTATTTTCCTCACGATTTTAGACCTTGTACAAATATTATACGTTTTATTAACATTTGAACCAATCGAATGATCAATTACCATTAAATAATCTAAGTAACTAACAATTTAATCTAAACAGATAATTTCCCTTTTCAAAACCCTTTTTTTGTAACTATAATAAATTAAATAAGTTTATTAATCAAATTAATCACTATAATACATTATTAGTAGATTTAAAAATGTATATATGTATTTTAATTTATTTTCCATTTCCAAACTGCATATAAAAATAATCCATACAGGCTTTAAAAATATGACGTTTATATAAACTTTTATATCCCAAAATCTTATGTTTGTATACATATTTTCTTCAACCTTTATATATTTATTTATTAAATTAAATTTAACAAATCTGCAAATACCTTGCTGTTAATGTAAAAGTCAACAATCCGTTCATAAGTTTTAAACTTTATATGTTTATATAATTTTCAATCTGTATTAAAAATTCTACTCTGTACATATACATATATACACAGTTTAAAAATCGAAAAGGAATACCTTATTGCACCAAAACTGAGAACCCCACCCTCGCCTATCCCACGACTTCACTACATCGCGCCCCTACGCCATCGCCCTCCCCCGGTCGAGTGTCTACCTCAAGCGAAGTCCACACGTCGGTGCCCTACCACCGAGCTCGAACCCAAACCTCCCATCGTGTCCTTGACCTGAAACCCTAGCTAACGACACAATCCCCAAACGCGAGCCTCCCCAGACCTCGATTCCTTGACTTCGCGCGAGTGCACGCCCCTGCATGCGAAACGCTCCCCTCGCGAATCCCAGCCTCGCGATGATGTTTTCTATTTTGAATCGAACGAGTTCGAATCGATTTGCTATGCTTGATTTGGTTTCGGCCATGATTTGGGTTCCTTCCTTATGAACGTGTAACAACCCGGGTTTTTCTAACACGAAAAACCGGACCATTTGGGTAAAAAGAAGAGGTAGAAGAAGAAGAAAAATAGAAAACAATAACAGAATCTCACATACGCAGTGGAATAAAATATAATAGATAATAACAGATCTTTACACAAAAAGAAATCTATATCTGTTTACATATACATCATCCAAATACATCATCAGAGTACATCACATCAATATCATACAACTGGACAGTAATCATAACTTGTCCTCACAATCTGAATACACAGCGGAATATATAACTCAAATACGGAAGTACGTATCGCCATCCAGCTCCATAGCATCATTTCCTGTAATCTATAATACTCGGTCTGACCCGAGCATCATATAAAACAATACCTGAGTCAGTCTGGAAAACCAGCGTGAGAAAATCACACTCAAATTGATTATTAAAGTTTCAAAATCCTTTGAAAACAAAAGCATCTCGTAAGACCACGCCACAAATAAACATGTCGGGTTTTTACTTTACGATAGCTAAAACACTTTATATCAAAATCCTCTGATATTATAATAGTGTCTATAGAAAGTAAAATAGAATCTAGCTGAAATGCTTGCATCTCACATTTCAACAATAGTTGGGCACAACCAAAACCGTACAGGCACGTAGGGAGAATGGATTTCCAACGAATGACTAGGCACTGGGGTACCACCTGTCACAGTACGTGGCCTAGATCACCGTACCGAGGAGTACGCCCGCTCCCCTGCAACACAAGGCCGGAACCATCCCTTACTGGATGATCCCGAATAAAATCACCCCACGGTTGGGATCAGCAACCGCACCACTAAGCCGAAATAAAAAGGGACATCTAGACAGGGATGACCTTACCCTCTAGTGGGAGCTACCCACGAAGCCTTGCTGCATAACCCCTGATTTTCAGTCATTCCCGGTTGATGAGGTTCGAGGCTAAACGATACCTTTTAGAGAACATATCCCTTAGAATGCCCATCGCCCACCTGACGATGTCACGAAAGCATTCGTCCATACAAGTCCGTCCCGAGTCCGAACGGAACCGAAGGCACTATTCCTACTACATCCATTTTGGAAATATCCTCAGGATTAGTAGCGACTAGCCCTTGCACTTCACTGCTCCATCTTCGTCTCCGAAATCGTTACACGAAACGTACAAACCGGATCGAAGTGGTATTCGAGTCTCCAGACCTAGAATCCCGGTATACGGAAACCCGATCCCGGTCTCTTCGAAACGATCAGCGCATTTGGCCAATATTGATAGTCGGTTATTTAACTATCAATTAACATCCACAAGCAACCATCACACAATTAAATAATTTCCCACATTATTTATTTGCCAAAATATCTTTCCAAGATATATTTCCGAATTTTCAAAACTCATTTGAAAACAATTTCAAAACAGTTTCCGCTTACGGAATACATTTCCAAATATTTATTTCCTCTGAAACACCAAGTACAAAACACTTAGATTTTAAAATAATCTTAAAACACTTTACTATAAATATACTTAATAATATTGAAATTTAAAAAAACTACTTTAATACCTTAACAAAATATATACTTAAGAAATATTTAAAATGAAACCACTTTACAAATATAAACTAAGTTTCTCTTTTTTAAAATATAATACCAAATCACTTTTATATAATTACTACAATAATAGATCTTTGAAAATACTACTTTAGGCTTTAACATTTAGAAATAATAGATTTTCTAAAATATGCTTTTTAAACCATATTAAAACTTTTGTCTTATATTTAAAATTGCTTTGGAAAAACATACTTGGCTATCCAGATAAATACACTTCTCTTCACATCTTTTAATAATAAATCAACATTTATTTTTAAACCAATTCATATTCCTTTTATAAATTCCCACCTTGAATTTATCTTTTCAAATATCCACTGATATTTTATTTTACTTTATAAACCCAGTTTATAAATTCCAAAATCTCACTTCTCTTTTAAAAATCCCGTTTTAACGCTTAAATCAAATCCCAAATTGATTTCCGATTTACTTTACTTTGAAATAAATTCCTTGCTCATTTCATTTATTTCAAAATACTTTTAACTTAAGATTTATTTCTTTCCAAAAATCCAATTCAATACATTTTGATAATTTCTTTCTCTGAAATATTCAATCCAACCATATTATTCAATATTTCAATTACCAATAAAATCATCACAGGATATCAATATTCATAACACAGAATATAAAACAGTCTAGAAAATTTTGAGGAATCCAGTTGGATCCCTCCAACCTGTTTTCCTGCATCCACAAACGTTAGCACAATACCAATTCCACTTCGAGGTGGAATATCGCGGTATATGGGTTTTATATAAAATCATCCGCTATTATGCGGCGCATAGGGTCTCATCCGCTATATAAATGCGGGAATATCAACAACTCAAATATATACATATGCCAATATGTATATATTGCTATATACTACTATATATATAATATAGCATATTCAATCAATGCAATCATCCAATCAATTATTTAAATTTAACCATTTAAATTTAAAATAAAATTCAACTGAGTGAGATTAACTCACCTGTTATTTTTGTTTTGCAATCCATCCAACCCGACTTGATTTTCCTTGATTTCAGACCTTGTAAAAATATTAGATGATTTTATTAATATTCGAACAAGTCGAACAACCAATTACCGTTTAACAGTTTTAATTTTAACTCATGATTCAATTTAAACAAATGATTAAACTTTTAAACTAATCCCCATATATACAATTAAATTAAGACCAGGCTGCTTAGAAAAGATATCGCTATAGTTTAACTATATACATACTTTAAAATAGAACATGATTTACTATGAAAATATATATATTAGTCCCATGCATATATTCTAAATTCTTAAACAATAAATAGATGTATTATGTATATATATAATCTATATATCCCTTATAAAATAAATAAACAAAAGAAACTATACCTCTGACAACCCTAACAGCAACTCACACGCATGAAAAGTCGCGATGGTCACCATCCTACGTACGAATCCTAGATACCAATCCACCCGCGCTCGATCTACTCTGCCTCGCAAGCGACCCACTGACGAACTCGCGCAACCCCTGACTGCTTCGCAACCAGAACCCTACCCTCGAACTCGGCCGCCTTGCAAGCGCCACCTCCATCTTCCGCTTGTGCCCCCAAACCCCACGCAATCACAGTCGCCAATTGCGAGCGACGCGACACCTTCCCAGCTTCCAACGCCTGCCACCACTTCGAGACTTTGAACATACACCACCCCACTCCCCTCGACCCCTTCAAATCCAACTAGTTTCGAAATCGAGTTGCGAACCTCGATTCCACAACTCGCCGCTTGCGTCAAGATCGGCTGCCAATTATTTGGGTTTCGATTTTATAACGAGAGGGATTTATTTTATTTGTTCGGCCATAAATTCTTTGATTTGTTATACGTGTTCGGTTGTTTACTTTTAAGGGGGACGCGTGTTCTACCAGGTGAACACGTGTTCTAAAATTTTCTTTCGTTATCTGGCTTGAGAATGAAGAAAGAAAGAGATAAGGTCGGGTACTTGAATAGCGGTTTGAACTGATAGAAAAGATAAGTCGATGTGAAATAAATTTAACTGCAGTTGACTAGTAAAATTATCAAATTTAAAAATCAAATTCGAATTATTCCGATAAAGTCAACTAAAATTTTTGACCTCCTATCAAGGCGTGCCGCCAGGCATTCATAATGTTATACTCCTATTTCGAACACAATGGAAAAGGTTCCGAGTCCAAATTCGATCGTATGGAGAAGATAGCTTTTTGGACCCAGATATTATATTAAATTTTCGATATAAATTTCAGCGCGTTTATCTATCGTACGATCACACAACAAATCCAAACACTACAAAATTTGAAATCCGATAATAATACAATATTACGGATCCAATGGAACTGGTTTCGTCGAATTTCGAGACTGTGCCTCGAAAGGCTATTTTGAAATATCGATTTAAACGATATATTTTCAAAACTGAGCAAAACGGTTCCAAATTCAATTCTGAAAGTTCCAACACCTTCAGAATCATCAGTATAAATTTTCTAAGCCTTCATATTATTTTTAACGGGCTTAAAATTCCAAATTCTATATTTTACTCAATTCCAATTATTAAATTCAACAATTAAATCATCAAATAAATAATGATATTTGAAATTTTGAGTTTAAAATTAACTCTTAAATATTTAAAATCAGTTAAATATCCCAATTTCAAATATACAAAAATCCGGGTCGTCACATTCCTCCCCCCTTAAAAGAATTTCGTCCCCGAAATTACTAGTTAGGAAGAATGATTCAATCCCCATTAACTATTTCCTTAACCCAAATAGTTTTAACCACCTCCCAAAACAAATCTTTTAATAAAGATACATTATCTCTCTTTCTATCCTTCCAAACTTACTCCTAAGCCCCAACAATATTATCTTTTTTATCAGTTCAAATTTAAATTTGAATTCAAATTTTGAATTATCAAAATTTCCTCGAAAATTTTTCTAACTCTCTAAGTTTCCTAAAAATTTCGCCAGCGTCTCCTTTGCGCGGCTAGCTCGGTACAACTACAAAATGGCTCTACGGCCCCCAAATCTCAAAAAGAAAACAAAAAGCCAAGTGGCTGGATCCAAAACCCAATCAAATTTCATATAGAAATTCAAATACATACCTTTTTGTCGGGCCATTAAATTTTATCTTCTAAATCAAAAATCCCAATTTATCCATTGCTTTTATACACCTGTATATCCTACTAAGCAATAATATTCAATCACAATCCCAAAGTCATTTTATACTTTTCTTTACAAATTTTCAATATTTGCTTTACTTAAGCCCGTACGATGCACATATATCATCCGTACGCAATATCACATTCGATTGCTCAATCGATCACACAATTCCACTTCCGAACTAGTATCGTCCATCCGACTTCCTAGTGCGAACTCAGATCTGGTTCCTTGATCAGAAACCGTCATTCTCCTTGCATAGCCACAAACTATGATAGAGAATATCCAGAATCAATCAACAATCCATATCCAGGTTCGCCGTTGAAAATCGAGTGAAAAATCCTGATTCGGATCGATAAAACTATCTCGAAATTCTGTGTTCGACATCTGGACCCAATAGCTATGCGAATAAAATAATATACGTACATCTTACGTATAAATTCCAATTGATTATCAGTCATATCAATTCTCTTTTATTCACATTCCCTTTTTTATTGTTATCCCCTTATTCACAACTATCTCATTTCACAATTTACAGTCTCACCTTAATTCAATTATTCACTTAGCATACTTTCAGTACCACATTTTCTTAAGAATTCACTATTCATTTCTTAAGTTTAAGATAAACATTTTACATACTGCTTATACATATTTTCACTTCACTATTGAAGTTCCTATCCATTTCTATCCACTTTTGCCTTTACATTTCCACTTGAATTCAATTTATCTTCCACTTTGAATATTGAATTAGTTGCACTTACTAATTAATTTAAATCTCAATTAAAAGTTTGTTTGCAAGCTTTACTTTCGTTAGTTCCTTCGATTTCACTTACTTTACTTTCACATTTTAAATAGATTTCAATACTCAGTTTCAACTTTATTTGTTTAACAAATTTTAAATCGTTTGTCGTCAGTGAAAATTTCCAAAAATTTTCAAAAATTTTCTAACTCTCAAAATTTCTAGAAAATTTTGGCAGAGTCTCCTTTGTACGGAGAGACTTCTGCGATATCGCAGGATGCACAAATATGTATATACATCGGCCTCAGGCCGGAAATCACAATATATATCAATATATGCAGTTCATATCTCCTATTAAATTCTTTTGCGTAGGCGTACCTCTATTTTAGCATTTTTAAAGCAAGCGGCTTATTATTTAGCAATTAATGCAACTCAAAATCAGCTATACGGCTTCCCTGAACCTGTACTAACTCAATTTAAAAGTGTAAGTGACAAATATAGGAAGTTCATAGCATTTCACTTATATTTAAATAGCTAAAATATGGATTCTATTACAATGCATGTTATATACTTCCATAAACACGTATGAAATGTTCCAACACTAATTTTAATTGTTTCCCAACAACATTTAAACCATCCCATTCAATTTAAATGATTTTACAACTTCCTTTCTTAACTTCAATTTATTTTTAAGTCCAAACAAACTCATATCATTACAATTGATTCAAAACAAATTTTATTGTTTATATTAACTCAATAGAATTATACAATCTCATTTTCATTGCATTTTGAATTCGAACCCTTTAACTACTTAGGTTCATCTTCATTACCAAGTGGATTTCCTTTTTATCTTAATTCATTCACAACAATTATTTAGCTCGACGCATTCCAATTAAATGTTATCTGTAACTCACCTAAATTTAGTTCGATTAAAATTTATTTCCACTTAGTTGGATTCTATTTGCAATTCATACCATTTCTATTTTAACCCAATTTCATTTTTATATGATACAATTTCAATTATAATTAATTTGTTAACACTTCATGTTAACTTTTAATTTATAACTCGAGTTCTAGATCCACTACCCGTTTCCAATCTACTTATTTCTAATATTTGATTTTTTATTTCAAAAACACTTTACTATTTTCAAGTGTTCAATCTATTTTATAATTTAAATTTCTGGATTATATTCCTTACTATTACAAACAGTTTTATTTGGCTTATTTATTTTACTTCCAAATTTTATAAGTCCCAAATTTATTTATATCTATATTTTATTCATTTACAATCGATTTCATTCACATTTTAATACTTTACTACAGGATTTATATTTTATTTAGTTTGGCATATTTATTATTCCATATAAACATTTTAAATATGATTCCAGAGTTTAAACAATTCTCCAAAATTTCAAAATCACTTTTGAAATCAACTTCATCCAAAACCCTTGACAATTTTCATTTCCCTTTGGAATTTCAAAACCAAACCTAGTTCACAAACAATTCCAATTTAAAACAGTTTGGTAGCAATTTTTCTTTGGAGACTCGAAAATGAACATCGATGATGCTGCAGTCATCATCGAAGTTATTTTCCAGTGACCGAAAGAGAATTTAATGCTTTCATCTCTTTAAAAACATTTCAAATACTTTTAATTTCCAAATCTCACAAGATTTCAAATTCAACTCAAAATATTCCTGAAATAATACTATTAGTTCTCCAAAATCTTTGAAAACCATTTCCAAATCCCAGGAATTTGAATTTTTCCCAAAATTCCAAACTTGAACTCCATTCCGATTTATTTTCAACATTTCTCTGGAATCCTATTTCCAATTATAAATCACATTTGTATATGAAGTTCATTCAATTCATTTATAACCGATATTCTCCGATTTCCATTTGTTATATCAATTTATTTTTCAACTTGGTTATAAACTTTCAATTTTTTTTTATTCAATTTACACTTAAATGATAATAATCTAATATTATCACTTCCTAACAACCAAGCAACCGAATATATATATTTACAAAAGTTATTTCTTTATATACAAAAATAATTTGGGCAAAATTATTTCATTCACCCTATTTAAAACAATACTGTGTCGAATTGTTCTACTTAAGTGTTTAGAGATCCCTATCAATGACGTTAATTACTCGTATTGACCAGAATCCATAAACTACTCAATAAACCAACCAACACAATATAAAACCATTTTATATTTACTAACAAATACGCGCTCATATCTATTAGTACTCTCAAAATTCCCACCAGAGCCACGGTTATCGCTAGCCTAAGCTCTGATACCACTGTAACAACCCGGGTTTTTCTAACACGAAAAACCGGACCATTTGGGTAAAAAGAAGAGGTAGAAGAAGAAGAAAAATAGAAAACAACAACAGAATCTCACATACGCAGTGGAATAAAATATAATAGATAATAACAGATCTTTACACAAAAAAGAAATCTATATATGTTTACATATACATCATCCAAATACATCATCAAAGTACATCACATCAATATCATACAACTGGACAGTAATCATAACTTGTCCTCACAATCTGAATACACAACGGAATATATAACTCAAATACGGAAGTACGTATCGCCATCCAGCTCCATAGCATCATTTCCTGTAATCTATAATACTCGGTCTGACCCGAGCATCATATAAAACAATACCCGAGTCAGTCTGGAAAACCAGCGTGAGAAAATCACACTCAAATTGATTATTAAAGTTTCAAAATCCTTTGAAAACAAAAGCATCTCGTAAGACCATGCCACAAATAAACATGTTGGGTTTTTACTTTACGATAGCTAAAACACTTTATATCAAAATCCTCTGATATTATAATAGTGTCTATAGAAAGTAAAATAGAATCTAGCTGAAATGCTTGCATCTCGCATTTCAACAATAGTTGGGCACAACCAAAACCGTACAGGCACGTAGGGAGAATGGATTTCCAACGAATGACTAGGCATTGGGGTACCACCTGTCACAGTACGTGGCCTAGATCACCGTACCGAGGAGTACGCCCGCTCCCCTACAACACAAGGCCGGAACCATCCCTTACTGGATGATCCCGAATAAAATCACCCCACGGTTGGGATCAGCAACCGCACCACTAAGCCGAAATAAAAAGGGACATCTATACAGGGATGACCTTACCCTCCAGTGGGAGCTACCCACGAAGCCTTGCTGCATAACCCCTGATTTTCAGTCATTCCCGGTTGATGAGGTTCGAGGCTAAACGATACCTTTTAGAGAACATATCCCTTAGAATGCCCATCGCCCACCTGACGATGTCACGAAAGCATTCGTCCATACAAGTCCGTCCCGGGTCCGAACGGAACCGAAGGCACTATTCCTACTACATCCATTTTGGAAATATCCTCAGGATTAGTAGCGACTAGCCCTTGCACTTCACTGCTCCATCTTCGTCTCCGAAATCGTTACACGAAACATACAAACCGGATCGAAGTGGTATTCGAGTCTCCAGACCTAGAATCCCGGTATACGGAAACCCGATCCCGGTCTCTTCGAAACGATCAGCGCATTTGGCCAATATTGATAGTCGGTTATTTAACTATCAATTAACATCCACAAGCAACCATCACACAATTAAATAATTTCCCACATTATTTATTTGCCCAAATATCTTTCCAAGATATATTTCCGAATTTTCAAAACTCATTTGAAAACAATTTCAAAACAGTTTCCGCTTACGGAATACATTTCCAAATATTTATTTCCTCTGAAACACCAAGTACAAAACACTTAGATTTTAAAATAATCTTAAAACACTTTACTATAAATATACTTAATAATATTGAAATTTAAAAAAACTACTTTAATACCTTAACAAAATATATACTTAAGAAATATTTAAAATGAAACCACTTTACAAATATAAACTAAGTTTCTCTTTTTTAAAATATAATACCAAATCACTTTTATATAATTACTACAATAATAGATCTTTGAAAATACTACTTTAGGCTTTAACATTTAGAAATAATAGATTTTCTAAAATATGCTTTTCAAACCATATTAAAACTTTTGTCTTATATTTAAAATTGCTTTGGAAAAACATACTTGGCTATCCAGATAAATACACTTCTCTTCACATCTTTTAATAATAAATCAACATTTATTTTTAAACCAATTCATATTCCTTTTATAAATTCCCACCTTGAATTTATCTTTTCAAATATCCACTGATATTTTATTTTACTTTATAAACCCAGTTTATAAATTCCAAAATCTCACTTCTCTTTTAAAAATCCCGTTTTAACGCTTAAATCAAATCCCAAATTGATTTCCGATTTACTTTACTTTGAAATAAATTCCTTGCTCATTTCATTTATTTCAAAATACTTTTAACTTAAGATTTATTTCTTTCCAAAAATCCAATTCAATACATTTTGATAATTTCTTTTTCTGAAATATTCAATCCAACCATATTATTCAATATTTCAATTACCAATAAAATCATCACAGGATATCAATATTCATAACACAGAATATAAAACAGTCTAGAAAATTTTGAGGAATCCAGTTGGATCCCTCCAACCTGTTTTCCTGCATCCACAAACGTTAGCACAATACCAATTCCACTTCGAGGTGGAATATCGCGGTATATGGGTTTTATATAAAATCATCCGCTATTATGCGGCGCATAGGGTCTCATCCGCTATATAAATGCGGGAATATCAACAACTCAAATATATACATATGCCAATATGTATATATTGCTATATACTACTATATATATAATATAGCATATTCAATCAATGCAATCATCCAATCAATTATTTAAATTTAACCATTTAAATTTAAAATAAAATTCAACTGAGTGAGATTAACTCACATGTTATTTTTGTTTTGCAATCCATCCAACCCGACTTGATTTTCCTTGATTTCAGACCTTGTAAAAATATTAGATGATTTTATTAATATTCGAACAAGTCGAACAACCAATTACCGTTTAACAGTTTTAATTTTAACTCATGATTCAATTTAAACAAATGATTAAACTTTTAAACTAATCCCCATATATACAATTAAATTAAGACCAGGCTGCTTAGAAAAGATATCGCTATAGTTTAACTATATACATACTTTAAAATAGAACATGATTTACTATGAAAATATATATATTAGTCCCATGCATATATTCTAAATTCTTAAACAATAAATAGATGTATTATGTATATATATAATCTATATATCCCTTATAAAATAAATAAACAAAAGAAACTATACCTCTGACAACCCTAACAGCAACTCACACGCATGAAAAGTTGCGATGGTCACCATCCTACGTACGAATCCTAGATACCAATTCACCCGCGCTCGATCTACTCTGCCTCGCAAGCGACCCACTGACGAACTCGCGCAACCCCTGACTGCTTCGCAACCAGAACCCTACCCTCGAACTCGGCCGCCTTGCAAGCGCCACCTCCATCTTCCGCTTGTGCCCCCAAACCCCACGCAATCACAGTCGCCAATTGCGAGCGACGCGACACCTTCCCAGCTTCCAACGCCTGCCACCACTTCGAGACTTCGAACATACACCACCCCACTCCCCTCGACCCCTTCAAATCGAACTAGTTTCGAAATCGAGTTGCGAACCTCGATTCCACAACTCGCCGCTTGCGTCAAGATCGGCTGCCAATTATTTGGGTTTCGATTTTATAACGAGAGGGATTTATTTTATTTGTTCGGCCATAAATTCTTTGATTTGTTATACGTGTTCGGTTGTTCACTTTTAAGGGGGACGCGTGTTCTACCAGGTGAACACGTGTTCTAAAATTTTCTTTCGTTATCTGGCTTGAGAATGAAGAAAGAAAGAGATAAGGTCGGGTACTTGAATACCGGTTTGAACTGATAGAAAAGATAAGTCGATGTGAAATAAATTTAACTGCAGTTAACTAGTAAAATTATCAAATTTAAAAATCAAATTCGAATTGTTCCGATAAAGTCAACTAAAAATTTTGACCTCCTATCAAGGCGTGCCGCCAGGCATTCATAATGTTATACGCCTATTTCGAACACAATGGAAAAGGTTCCGAGTCCAAATTCGATCGTATGGAGAAGATAGCTTTTTGGACCCAGATATTATATTAAATTTTCGATATAAATTTCAGCGCGTTTATCTATCGTACGATCACACAACAAATCCAAACACTACAAAATTTGAAATCCGATAATAATACAATATTACGGATCCAATGGAAATGGTTTCGTCGAATTTCGAGACTGTGCCTCGAAAGGCTATTTTGAAATATCGATTTAAACGATATATTTTCAAAACTGAGCAAAACGGTTCCAAATTCAATTCTGAAAGTTCCAACACCTTCAGAATCATCAGTATAAATTTTCTAAGCCTTCATATTATTTTTAACGGGCTTAAAATTCCAAATTCTATATTTTACTCAATTCCAATTATTAAATTCAACAATTAAATCATCAAATAAATAATGATATTTGAATTTTTGAGTTTAAAATTAACTCTTAAATATTTAAAATCAGTTAAATATCCCAATTTCAAATATACAAAAATCCGGGTCGTCACAGAACGAATTCGTGAATTAAATTGGAAAGGGGGCGGCCATTATTTTGATTTTGTATATTTTTTTTCTCGTTTGAAAAATAAAATTCTCGGCTGTTTTGATGTAAAAGAAGGCAGGAAGTGATTGAAAGGAAGGAAGCGTACAAAGGAAGCCTACAGTGATTGAAGAGGGACAGAACTGCAGTTGATGTAGATATAATTTCAACTGCAATTGACAAGTATAAATGTATACAATTAAATTCAAATTCAAATGTAACTTAAAATTTCAAACTCCTATCGAGGCATGCCGTTAGGTGTCTATAATGTTATGCCCCTATTCCGAACGCAATGGAAAAGGTTTCGAGTCCTTACTCGATGTATGGAGAAGATAGCTTTTTAAACTCGGTTACTATATTAAACTTTCAATATAAATTTCAGCACGTTTATCTATCGTACGATCACACGATAACTCCAAACGCTACGAAAATTGAAATCCGATAATAATACAATATTACGGATCCAATGGAACTAGTTTCGTCGAATTCCGAGACTGTGCCTCGGAAGGCTATTTTTAAATATCGATTTAAACGATATAATGTCAAAACTGAACAAAACATTTCAAAAATCAATTCTAAAGTTTCCATTAACCTCAGTATTATTAATATAAATTTCATAAGCTATTGAAATATTTTTAACAAGCTTTAAATTCCAAATTAAATACTTTACTCAATTTCTACTTATTAAATTCAATAATTTAGATTATCCAATAACAGTGATACTTGAAATTAAAGTTAGAATTTAACTTTTAAATATTTAAAATCAATTAAATATCCAATTTCAAATATTCAGAAATTCCGGATCGTCACATTCCTCCCCCCTTAAAAGAATTTTGTCCCCGAAATTACTAGTTAGGAAGAATGGTCCAATACCCGTCAACTATTTCCCAAAACCAACCAGTTTCAACAACTTGCCAAAACAAATCTTTTTATCGAAGACACACTAACCCTCTTCCTAACTTTCCAGCTTATCCATTAGCTCCAAACAATATTACTTACTTATAAATTCAAATTTAAATTTGAAACCAAAGTTTGAATTATCAAAATTTCCTCAAAATTTTTCGAACTCCCTAAATTTTCGAAAAATTTCGCCAGCGTCTCCTTTGCTCGGCTAACTCGGTACAACTACAAAATGCCTCAACGGGCCCCCAGATTTAAAAAAGAAAACAAAAGCCAAGTGGCTAGACCAGAAAATTATCAAATTTCATATGCCAATTTAAATACATACCTTTTGTCGGGCTATTCAATTTATCTTCAAAAATCAAAAATAAATTTTCCTTTTGCCTTTAATTACATGTATCCTACTAGGCAACAATATCCAATTACAGAATCCCAAAAACATTTTATTCATCACTTTACAAATTTTCAATATTTGCTTTACTCAAGCCCGTATGATGCACATATATCATCCGTACACAATACCAAATTCGATCGCTCACTCGATCACACAATTTCACTTCCGAACTATTATCGTCCACCCGACTTCCTAGTGCGGAATCAGATCTGGTTTCTTGATCAGAAACCGTCATCCTCCTTGCATAGCCACAAACTATGATAGAGAATATCAGAATCAATCAAAATCCATATCCAGGGTTCGCCGTCGAAAATCGAGTGAAAAATCCTAACTCGGATCGATATAACTATCTCGAAATTCTGTGCTCGAATCTGGATCAAATCACTATGCGAATAAAATAATATACGTACATCCTACGTATTTATATCCATTGATTATTAACTATATCAATTTCACTTTAATTCACATTTATTTTGATTCATATCCACTTATCCACAATTATCCCCTTTCACAACTTTACTTAATCTCCATTCAAAAATTACTTAATATATTTCCAATACCAAATTTACTTAAGAACTTCACCATACATTTCTTAAGTTTAATATAAGCATTTTATATACTCTTATATTATTGCTCTACCACTTTAGTCTTTATATCACTTATTTTTAAGCTGGATCTCCAATTCCATATGAATTAAATTTACCTCCATTATAGATATTGAATTCTATTTACCTTATCTCAAACCATATTCAATCAATCATTTCTGAAATTAGTCTTATTACTAATTTATTTAAATCCCAATGGATTTATTTTCCAACTTTAAATTATTTTTAGTCTACTACGAATTTATCTTTATCTCAAATCCCAATTTGAAATCTTTTGTCGTTAGTGAAAATTTCCAAAAATTTTCTAACTCCCAAAATTTTCAGAAAATTTTGGCAGAGTCCCCTTTGTACGGAAGAGCTTTTGCAATTTGACAAGAGATATAAATATATATACATCAACCCACACGGTTGGAAAACAAAAACAAACAACAGTTCATATTTCCTATTTTTTTATTGCGTAGGCGTACCTCATTTAGCATTTTTAAGCAAGCGGCTTATTTATTTAGCATTTTGCGCGAACAAAACCAGCCAAACGGCTTCCAAAAACCTCTACTAACTAAATTTAAACATGTAAGTTACATAATATATGAAATCTAATAAAATTTCATTTTTTTTAAATAGTGCAAACATATAAACTTTGTAACAAATGATGTTGTACATGAATATTTACAAGCAATTATAAGTTTCCAACCTTCAACTTCCCATTTTCAATGATTTATATATTATTCCAATCAACTTTGAATGGTTCCAATCCATATTCTCTTGCATTCAATGTATATTCGCACACATCATATTCATATCCATTTGCTAACTTCTTTAAATTTACTTCAATTAATTAGCTTACATTCCAACTTATTTTATTGTCATGTTTACTTTAATTTAACTATTCTCCAAGTTAAATTTTATTCTTAACAAATTTCAATTTTTTATAAGTTTTTCAATCCAATTTATTATTCCATAAACATTTTTAATTAACTTCCCGAGTTTAAGCAACTCCTCAACACTCAAAATCACCTTTGAAATCAACTATATCCAAAATCCTTTGGTATAACCAACTATTTCTTTGAATTTCAAAACCAAACCCAGTTTTGCAAACAAACACCAATCCAAAACATCCAGGTAGCAATTCCTCTCTTGGAAACTCGAAAATGAACATCGATGATGTTGTAGTCATCACCGAAGTTATTTTCCAACGACCGAAAGAGTTTAGTGCTTTTACTTCTTTCAAAAATATTTCTAATATTTTTAAATTCTAAATCTCACCAAATTTCAAATCCTATTAAAGAATATTTTCCAAATAATATCACCATTATTTCTTCAGAATCTTTGAAATTCATTTTCAAATACAAAGGAATTTAAACTTCCTAAAATTCCAAATTTCGGAATCCATCCAATACAGATTCAAACATTACTCTGGAGTTTTTATTTCAATTATAAACCACATTTAAAATTCACATTTACAAATCCCATTCTATTACCTGAATTTATTCTCTTAACTTTGGTTATAATTCGATTTCTTATTCAATTTTACACTTAAATGATAATAATTTAATATTATCACTTCCAAACAACCAAGCAACCAAATACTATAATAATTTACAAATAATATTTCCTTATATACAAAAATAATTTGGGTAAAACTATTTCATTTACCCTATTTTAAAATAATACTATGTCGGTTTATCTAGTTTAAGAGTTTAGAAACCCTTATCGATGACATGGCGTCCCACACATCGACCAAAATTCATAAACACTCAACCGATAAGTCATCACAATATAAAACCATTTTTAAATTCACTAACAAATACGTGCTTATATCTATTAATACACTCAAACTCATTCTAGAGTACCACGTACTCTATTTCAATGAGTAATCCCTACTAGAGCCAAGGTTATCTCCAGCCTAAGCTCTGAAACCAAGTGTGATAACCCGATTTTTCATACCCCAAAAATCGAACCATCAGGGTTAAAGAAGAAAGAGGTAGAAGAAGAAAATAGAAAACAACAACATCAGAATCTCACATACGCAGCGGAACAATATATAATAGATAAATGACTAATCTTTAAACAAGGATTTTAATTTGTTTATACATACATCACCTCACTAGAATACAACATCAGAGTACAATATAATCAACATCACAATTTAGGACAGTTATAATAACTTGTCCCACATACAGAATACACAACATACACAACACAGCGGAATATACAACATATATGTGTGATACGTCTCACCATCCAGCTCGTCTCCTGAGCTCCACAGCACCATAACCTGTATCCTATAATACTCAGTCTGACCCAAGCATTATAATAAAATAACACCCGAGTCAGTGTGGAAAACCAGCGTGAGAAAACACACTCAATTAGATTATTAAAGTTTTCCAAACCCTTTGAAATCAAAAGCATCTCGTAAGACCGCGCCACAAATAAACATGTCGGGTTATTACCTTACGATAGCCAAAACACTTTTTATCAAATCCGTCTGATATTATAATAGTGTCTATATATAAATACTTATTCAAATAGCTGAAACTTTTACATGATTAAATTCCAGCATACTAGTGACAAAGTGGGTTCTACAAACAAAAACCGTAAAAGGCGCGTAGAGAGAATGGATTTCCAACTAATGACTAGGCACTGGGGTACCACCTGTCACAGTACGTGGCCTAGATCAACGTACCGAGGACCACGCCCGATCCCTTGCAACACAAGACCGGAACTACCACTTACTTGATAATTCCGTGTAAGATCACCCCACGGTTGGGATCAGCAACTGCACCACTAAGCCGAAATAAAAGGGACATGTAGACAGGGATGACCTCACCCTAATGGGTGCGACCCACATAGCCTTGCTGCATAACCCCTGATTTTCAGTCATTCCCGGTTGATGAGGCTCGAGGCTAAGCATTACCTTTATAGAACGTATCCCTTAGAATGCCCATCATCCACCTGATGATGTTCCGAAAGCATTCATCCATACAAGTCCGTCCAGGGTTCAAACGGAACCGAAGGCACTATTCCTACTACATCCATTTTAGGATCACCCTCAGGATTAGTAGCGACTAGCCCTTTCACTTCACTGCTCCATCTTCGACTCCGAACTTGTCTTTTCACAAAAACGTACAAACCGGATCGAAGTGGTTTTCGGAAAATAAATCCCGATCTCGGTCTCTTCGAAACAATCAGCGCATTTGGCCAATATTGATAGTCGGTTATTTAACTATCAATTAACATTCATAAACAACCATCAAACAATAAATAATTTTCCAAATTATTTATTTACCTCACAAATATCTTCGCAAGATATATTTCCATTTCAACCCTTTTTTTGAAAACGGTTTCAAAAATCACTTTTCTCTCCCGGAGTAAATTCCCCAAATATTTCCTATCTCCACTGAAATCACCAAGTACAAACACTTTAGATTTCTAAAATAATTTAAAATACTATATTATAAAATATGCTTTAAACAAAACATTTAAATTAAAACTACTTTAATACTTTATTCAAAGATATATACTTTAAGAATATTTAAAATAAAGCTACTTAATAAAATATGAAACTAGATTTTTATCTTTTAAAACATAACACTAAGTCATCTTTAAATATTTACTACTAAATGAATTTGAAAACACTTGCTTTAAAATTTAAACATTTAGGAATAATAAATTTTCTAAAACATATTTCAAAACAACTTTTAAACTTTTAGCTTATACTTAAAAATTTGCTTTGAAACGTTCTTGGCTATTCATGGAAATACACTTCTCTCTCACATCTTTAAAAATAAATCACTATTTATTTTTAAAACTAATTCACCCATTCCTTTAATTAATTCCCACCGTGAATTTATTCTTCCAAATATCAACTGATATATTACTTCACTTTTATAAACCTAGTTTATAAATTCCATAGTCTCATTTCCCTTTTAAAATTCCAATTTTAAACACTTAAATCAAATTTCAAATTGATTTCCAAATTACTCCATTTTGAAATAAAATGCTCTACTTACTCAATTTATTCCAATCCGTTAACTTTAGATTTTACTTCTTCATTATGATTAAAATCCTTTTAACTGAAAATACCAATTTCAGATTTCCCAAATTCCTTCTTTATCCTTTTAAATAAATTCAAACCTTGAATTTAAAAATAACTTCTTTATTTCTTGATATAATATCACTTAAGTTTAAAATTTAATATTTCTCTGTTCATTTAAAATTTCCTTTCCCTTACTCGGAATTTATTTATTAAAATTTTAAAATCACTCTTATTCTTTCCTAATTCATTCTTAAATTTATTCAAATTCTCTATAATCATTTTACTTAAAAATTCACTCCTTTATTTTCTTTTCAAAAATCCAATTCTATATATTTGGTAACTTAGGGTACAAAATATTCAAGCAAACCAAAGCATTCAATAATCCAATTATCAGTATAATTCATCACAGAATATCAAATATTCATAACACAGAATATTAAACAATCTAAATAATTTTGAGGAATCCAGTTGGATCACTCCAACCTATTTTCCCTGCATCCACAGATGTTAGTACAATACCAATTCCACTTCGAGGTGGAATATCGTGGTTTGTGGTTAAAATAATATCATCCGCTATTATGCGGCGCATAGGGTCTCATCCGCTATATAATGCGGGAAATCAATCACTCCAATATATACGATATACTACTATATAATATACCACATCCAATCAATTCAATCATTCAACCATTTATTTAAGTTTAACCATTTAAATTTAAATAGCAAATCCAAAAGAGTGAGATTAACTCACCTTTTCTTTTTATTTGCAACCCATTTCCATCTCGACTATTTTCTTCATGATTTTAGACCTTGTACAAATATTATACGTTTTATTAACATTTGAACCAATCGAATGATCAATTACCATTAAATAATCTAAATAACTAACAATTTAATCTAAACTGATAATTTCCCTTTTCAAAACCCTTTTTTTTTGTAAATATAATAAATTAAATAAGTTTATTAATCAAATTAATCACTATAATACATTATTAGTAGATTTAAAAATGTATATATGTATTTTAATTTATTTTCCATTTCCAAACTGCATATAAAAATAATCCATATAGGCTTAAAAAATATGACGTTTATATAAACTTTTATATCCCAAAATCTTATGTTTATATACATATTTTCTTCAACCTTTATATATTTATTTATTAAATTAAATTTAACAAATCTGCAAATACCTTGCTGTTAATGTAAAAGTCAATAATCCCTTCATAAGTTTTAAACTTTATATGTTTATATAATTTTCAATCTGTATTAAAAATTCTACTCTGTACATAAACATATATACACAGTTTAAAAATCAAAAAGGAATACCTTACTACACCAAAACTGAGAACCCAACCCTCGCCTATCCCACGACTTCACTACATCGCGCCCCTACGCCATCGCCCTCCCCCGGTCGAGTGTCTACCTCAAGCGAACTCCACATGTCGGCGCCCTACCACCAAGCTCGAACCCAAACTTCCCATCGTGTCCTTGACCTGAAACCCTAGCTGACGACACGATTCCCAAACGCGAGCCTCCCAGACCTCGATTCCTTGACTTCACATGAGCACACGCCCCTGCATGCAAAACCCTCCCCTCGCGAATCCCAGCCTCGCGATGATGTTTTCTATTTCGAATCGAACAAGTTCGAATCGATTTGCTATGCTTGATTTGGTTTCGGCCATGATTTGGGTTACTTCCTTATGAACGAATTCGTTAATTAAATTGGAAAAGGGGCGGCCATTATTTTGATTTTGTATAATTTTTTTCTCGTTTGGAAAATAAAATTCTCGGCTGTGTTGATGTAAAACAAGGCAGGAAGTGATTGAAAGGAAGGAAGCGTACAAAGGAACCCTACAGTGATTGAAGAGGGACGGAATTGCAGTTGATGTAGATATAATTTCAACTGCAATTGACAAGTATAAATGTATACAATTAAATTCAAATTCAAATGTAACTTAAAATTTCAAACTCCTATCGAGGCGTGCCGCTAGGCGTCTATAATGTTATGCCCCTATTCCGAACGCAATGGAAAAGGTTTCAAGTCCTAACTCGATCGTATGGAGAAGATAGCTTTTTAAACTCGGTTATTATATTAAACTTTCGATATAAATTTCAGCGCGTTTATCTATCGTACGATCACACGATAACTCCAAACACTTCGAAAATTGAAATCCGATAATAATACAATATTACGGATCCAATGGAACTAGTTTCGTCGAATTTCGAGACTGTGCCTTGGAAGGCTATTTTTAAACATCGATTTAAACGACATAATTTCAAAACTGAACAAAACACTTCAAAATTCAATTCTAAAGCTTCCATTAACCTCAGTGTTATTAATATAAATTTCATAAGCTATTGAAATATTTTTAACAAGCTTTAAATTCCAAATTCAATACTTTACTCAATTTCCACCTTTAAATTCTATAATTTAAATTATCCAATGATAGTGATATTTGAAATTAAAGTTAGAATTTAACTTTTAAATATTTAAAATTAATTAAATATCCAATTTCAAATATTCTGAAATTCCGGGTCGTCACAATAAGTTACCTATTTAATTAGTCTATAGATTTAATTGGAAATCAATTGAAATTGAATGTAAATAAATGTTACATTAATGGGAGTTAAGGCAATAACTGTAAATCGTGAATATGATAAAATGAATAGAAATGTTAATTTTATTCATAATGTAATAATTGATTTAATAAAATAATAGAATCAGGATAAATAAATCAATTTGGGATTTTTAATTTTATTTAATGTGTGAAATTAACAAAATTCAATATAATTGAATTATAGTAGTTAATGCAAATAAAAGAGGGAAATGTAGCCTATTAGTGAAATAAGGCATCAACCAATATTAACTGTGTTATTTGAATAATAATTGATTGAATATAAAGCCTGAAATCAAATTTTAAACAATTTATTGAAATTAAATTATAATTAAGTGGATTTAATTATAGTTGAAATTGAACATTGTAATTAGTGAATTTTTAAACACTGAATTGATGTATAAACTTGTTTCGAATCATTATAAATGTCTAAGTAATTAAAAATGATGAAATTTGTTGGTTAATAAATATTGAATTAAAAAGAGAATTAATTAAGATTTCAATTTTCATAACGATCGGACTTGTCGTTTGATTGCACAGACTCGAAACTCTTGGAAATAAATTTAATTGAAATCAATTGAAATCAATTTGAAATAAGCTGATTTTAACATAACTTCTTCATACGATGGAATTAGGACTTGAAACCTGTTCCATTGAGTTTAAAACATTCCAAAACATCTATTTTGATATATGGGATGAACCATTTCCGTTTCGGGAAAGAAACGGGCTTTTTAGGTCGTTTATCGTTCAACTTTCAAATCAAATCTGATCCATTCATTTCTATTTCTGATCTGTCTATAAATAGTCTGTTATAAACCCTAGCTACTTCTTATTTTCATTTGTCTGCATGTACAATTCTCTTTGAATTCTTCTTCTCAATGGCAAACAAACCAACAAATTCCAAATTCAATTGCAAATCAAAAATCAAATCAAAAATATTAAAGCTCCTCAAACTATATCGAATTCTATATCAATTTGAAGCCCTCGACGAGTGCAACTCAGATATGTGATTCGTTTTTCATTTTGGTTCATCGTTTGATCAGTAAACGTCGAAGAAGTCTCGGCCGTTCATATGCGGTTGTTGGATCGGACGGTAGATCTTCATCCTGGGTTCGATCAGGAGGCATATGGTGGTAGAGCTCGTCGAGCAGGTCTCAGGGATGTAGTCGCTCACTTCATAGTGGATGAAATTCGCAAGAAATGGCAACGATTAGCAGCGGCGGCGCGAGTTGGTCGGAGGCCTGGGGGATGGTCGCGACTTCACCTGGTGGGCGGCTCGACGTGAGGAAGACAATGGTGGATTCCGATCTTGGTGAAGGCTGCCGTGGTTGTCGCGGAAATTGATGGTCATGGGTGGCAGATATTGGGTGGTCGTGATCATGTTGTTCCTACTGCGCTAGGGTTTGCGTTTTGATTAAGGTGACGTGGCAGCCTCATATTGGTGCGTTTTCTTTTCTTTTTTTTGTTTAAAATTTCAATTCAAAGGTTCTAAATTACATAACTTTCACATACGAGGTCCGATTTACGCGCGGTTTGTTTTTCCCGGATTCTATCAAAATTCTGGACATTTTGACGCTGGTTTGGAAGAATTTCGAGACTGTTTGAATTTGGGCCCTACTTTGAATTTCTATACGATTTGAATTCAAAGGTGAGTGTTTTGACACACTCACAACTTCTAAAATTTCTTATGTTAGTTAAATTAAATTTGTGATGTGATTAGGAATTTATTTATGGCTGTTTGGTATATTTAAATTGCTATTTCTATCAATTTGAATTATTTTGAATTAAATTGTCATTTAATTTATTATTGAATTCATAATTGCCAATTAATTACCTGTGAATAATAATCAGTTAATTGTTGTAATTTATTTGGTTAAATTGGAGGATAATGGTGATGGATGTCTGATTGCTGATATTGGATGATTGGATGTTATGGTTGATTTATATAATGTTATCACTCTGCAAGTTCCCCTAAATTTATTAGAAAAATCACTATGGGTTGAAATGATATATACCCGAACGATCTATAGAATAGGGAAAAATCGTTATGGGTTGAAATGATAGACTCTAGCGATTTTATGGATTTTTAATATAAATTTGGGATTGCGGTTTGAAATGATTTATAGCCGTAAAATTTCAAATTGTGGATTGAAATGTTAAATATCTGTATCACTTGACCCTAGGGTAGATAATTATATACGGACAACGGATTGGTTAAATTAAATGATATTGAATCCTAAATTTTGTATTAAATTGAATGATATTTTGAAATAAGAATCGAATTTATATAAATTGAATTATTGTCGAAATTCAAGTTTTGTGTTGAAATTGAAATTGGTTTAAAGAAAGTATTAAAGGAATTAAATTGAAATTTTAAAGTTGAATTCGAAGTATAATTGAAATTCATTGAGATTGAGTTATTAAGTTTGTTAAAAATAAAATTTTGAAATGTATGGGAATTGGAGTAATATAAATTGATATTTCCACATGGATTGGAATTGATATAAAATTTAACGGCCAATAGGGAATTTAAATTGAAGATTTGAAATTGGGTTTTGATTGGGAAATTAAAATGGTCCAATAGTTTAAATTGATATTAATTCCAAATTAATATTTTAATATAAACTATTTTAAAAATATATTATTTTAAAATTTATAATTATTAATATTTTCAAGTTATTAAACTATTTTAACCAATATTAACTCAATTAAATCATTTTAACCTATTTTAAACCCATTAAATTAATTTAAAACTAATTAACCCATTTAACTTATTTTAAATCCAATTAATCTATTTTAAAGCTATTTAATCTAAATTATATTTAATCTAATTTAAATCTATTTAACTATCTTAAATCAAGAAAAATATTTTTAATCTATATTAAACTATCTTAGAGTATTTTAACTATTTATAACTATTTAAACTATTTTCTAAATTTTCGGACTAAACAAAGGGGAGGTGTTTATATTCAAATTCACTGGTTTAAAAGCGAATACGGCTAAATGATGTTATAATTTAAGTTGGGACTTAAATGACATAATTGATTGAATATGATGATTTTGAAATGAGGATTTAACTAAATTTGGAAATACGATTTTTGAAAGAATTGTGATTTCGAAGACGACGTGATTTGAAAGTGAATATGATTTGAAAGTGAATATGATTTCGAAAGTGATATGGTTTTGAGAATATGGTATTTTGATATAAATTGTGAATTGACTTTTGAAATGTTAAAGAACCATCCGGTGTGTAATAAGCGATTGGTTGTTAAAGAGACCGGGATCAGACATTGTCATACTCTCTGCCAATACTGAAAACCACTTTAACAACTGTGTACGTGGTGAAGATTCCAGAAATGAAGCAGGATGGTTTAGTGAACGATTTCTATATAAGTATGACGTGACCCTGACTCCCATGAGTCAGCCTAGATGTGACTTAAACAAGAGCTATAGCGGGCCAAGTGGGGTCATTCCCCCTATCGGGCACATTTCTTCGATACCATACTATGACTTTGTGATTGATTTGGTGGCCACCCTTGATTTTGATATGGGAGTGTGTTCGAGGTGGGCGGTAGTAGCTGCTATGTGTTACCACCAGTCCGGGAGTGCAATTGGTATATCTACCATGGCATTGCCTCAAGTGCCGCGTTCACATACCCTAGAGCGCCTTCTACGAGTTTGTTTTGTACCATACCTATGGAGTGCCCTCTGATAGCCCTCCCGTTTACGGAGGAATTACGGTACTGTATAGACTATGAGAATATATAAAAATGTGTTAAGGGGGATATAGGTAACGCCTTAACGCTATTTTAATACTTTACTATATTGTAGACAATATTATAATAGCGTATTGTACTATATAGTAGATAGATTAACGGATCATTAAGAGATGTATATCCCGAACATCTCTTAAGTTATTGCACTCACGTTAGACACTGGATAAGAGATGTAAAACTCCGTAAACATCTCTGACGCCGTCACACTCATATTTACCGTTGATTTAACTTACATAAGATCTTTTAGTTCTGACTCGAGTGTTTTGTCATTTCAATTTGCTCGGGTCAGCCTGAGCATTTTAGGGTTGAAGACCTTATTTCTATAGGACCAAGATTTGTACTATTATTATTTATGATATGTATTCCACCGCATCATGTTGTTCCTCTGCATTTATTTATTTATTCATGTTTATGTTACTCTGATTTTTGTGTTGTAAAGAATAGTCAAATGTATTTATAAACAGCTTCATAAACTGTTATTTGATTTATTATTTTTGTCATTCCGCTGCGAGATTCTATGCTTGTTTAATTTCTTTCTCTTTTTCTTAATTACCCAATAACAATCTACCCTTTTGAATTGTTTGAGTCTGGCATGTGTTTCTGCTTAAAATGTCGAAAAAGGCAGGCAGTTACAGTTGGTATCAGAGCTTTGGTTTAGCGATAATCTTAGCTTTGTGGGGTCCGACTCATATTAAATGGGGTAGTAATACCCTAGAATGAGTCGCTGAGTGTATATATATGAGAGAGCATATTTGTTAGTGTTATAAAGTGGTTTTTATATTGTGTTAATTTGTTTCGTTTTGTATTTATAAATTCTGATTGGTGCATAGGACACTATGACATCAATAGGGATTTCTAAACACTTAATAGGTCAGACCGACACAATATTTGTTTTGAAATATAGGTAAATGAAATAATTTTTCCTATTATATATAAAATAATAATTTTATAAAGGATATATTTGGGTGTAATATATTTGATTGTTAGGTAGTGAAAATTTATAAATATTGGTTGAAAATAAAAATTTGTAAATAAATAAATATAAATTAGAAAATTTCGAACTTAAATTCCGAGATTTTTGAAAGCTCCTTTCAAAAGATTTTTGAATATATTAGTATTATTTGGAAGTATTTTCTGATATAAATATTGGAAAGAAAGGTTTAAAAGGGAATTTTGGAAAGAAATAAGTTCTGTACTCCCCTCTCTGTCGTTGGAAAATAATTTCGGGGATGAGTGCACGCATCATCGATATTTATTTTCGAGTTTCTAAGTGGGAAGGCTACTGTAGTAGTTTTACTACATATTTTTTTTTATAAAATAATCTTAAATTTTATTTTCTAAATATGATTGGATATATAAGTTGTAAGTATATGTATATATATTTTAAATGATTTGAAATGGAACCCGACATTTAGTTCTTAAATTCCTATAAATTAGAGATTTCAATTATTGTAATGGAATAAAATTTAACTATTTAATAATTAGAACTTCTAAAATGAAAATAAGAAATTAAATGCTTAGTTATAAAGGAAATATACAAGGAATTTGAAATTTGTAACCTGTAAACAAAAGATATGATTATCGAACCTTTTGTAAATCAAAATAAATGAGATAAACTTGTGTGATATTCAATTTCATTCTTAGAAACATATATACATGCATATATATATATATACACACATATAACTTACCAAATATTAAAAGTTGAAATATTTAATAAGAATATGTAATGGAGTATTATACAAGTAAAACACAAGTAATGAAAGTGCTCAATAGAATTTTCTTCTAAAAATAAGAACTTTGATATTATAGTTGTTATAAACTTAAGTTATAATTGGGACGTTACTATAATAAAATGTAATAGAAAAATGAGTACTGTAAGAATATGATCATAAACATAAGTTAATGTATTGATATGCTAAGAAATTGAACTGAACATGAATAGTATAAATAAATAATTATAAACTTAAGTTAATGTTTGAAGCTATTGATAATTAAAGTGAATAATTAAAATGAATACTATATTAAAATTTAATGGCCATAACTTCAGAAAAGTTGAAATGATCCAGGAAATGGATTTAATAGTCAATGATACTATATAATGAAATGAATGTAAATTAAAAAGTAAAGAAACTTAAGTATGAACTTATACCCTAATGAATATTAAGGTCTAAAGGAAATCAAGTGTATGAATTAATAAATGTAAACTAAACTGAAATAAAATGTATGTAAGACTTAAATAATAAATTCATTGATTTTATAAACAATAGAATAGAAATAACTTATGTAAGAAATGGATATAAAAAATGAAATGAAATGACATTATATGAATAAACGAAAATTGAATAAATGAAAAATAAAAAGGAAGAACATATGTAAGCAAATGAATATAGATTAATGGAAATTGGTAATGTATGAATAAATGAAAAAAAATTGTAAGTAATGAATGAAAGTAAATGAAAATAAGCACTAGATGAATGAATGTGAATTTATTTACAAAGAAATCTATATAGTACTTTAAGAATTGATTTATATATGTTTAAAATAATTGTGTATGAGTAACATATGTAAGAAAATGTAAATAACATATGTGAATAAATTAATGTAAATAAATGGAATTAAGTGCTGAATGAATAAATGGGAATAAAATTTTGTAAGAAATAAATGTAAAATTAAAGAAGGTAAATGTAACGACCCAGAATTTCGAACGAATTAAATTGGAAATATTTAATTAATTTTAAATATTTGAACGATGATTTAATTTGAATTCCCGATATAAGTTTAAAATTGGCGATTAAATTTTATAATTTAATCTATTGAACTGGATAAAAATTTAAATCTTCAACTTTAAGCTGAAGAAAAATATTTCAAAAGCCTTTAAAATTCGTATTGATAATTCTGAAGATAACAGAAGGCTTCAGAATCCAATTTCGAATTGATTTGATCAGTTTTGAAATTTAATTGTTTGAACCGATATTTAAAAATAGTCATTTTTCAAACAGTCTCGGAATTCGACGAAACCCATTCCATTGGGTCCGTAACGTTGAATTATTGTCGGGTTTCAAATTTCGTATTTATCAGAATTGTTATGCGAGCGTACGGCGTATAAACGCGTCAGGATTTTAAAAGCAAATTCAACTTAAATTTAAATTTAAAAATTTAAACAAAGGACAACATCCCTTATCTTACGCCTAAAATCACGATACAAGGACGTGCTTGCATGACTCTTCTCTCTGATAAAATACGTTCCCTCCTCAGTTCACAATCAAACAAACGAAATAAAAACAAAAATGGCCGATACCTTCTATTCCTATTTTAAATCCCTGTCTTCCTCAAATCGTTCGAGCGTGGAGCTCGCGCGCGCGCGCCTGGGAGGCGAAGTTGATTGCGAGGCTAGGGCTGGTGGTCGCGAACGCGCGCGCGACTGAGGCGGGGGTGAAGGCGCGCGAGGCAGCTAGGGCTTCGATGCGAGGCCTTCGATCGACAGCAACTTGATTCCAATTGATGGAGGCAGTGCCGACACTGAGGGCGGTGCGATTGATTTTGGGGTCGCGTGCGAAGCAACGAGGGCAGCGTGCGATGGCGTCTCGCAGCGGAAGCGGTGATGGGCTCGGCGGCGACAGCAGCGAGTTCGACTTTGTGTCGCGATGTGGAGTTCGTCGTGGGAGATGGCGGCACTGCAATGGTGGGTGGTGTGTCGCGATGATGGGCAGTCGAAGTCACGTGCTCGCGATGGCGACAATGGCAGCGGCGTGCCTAGGCAGTGGGCGATTTACAGTGAGGTATTCGATTTATTTAAAATTTTATATGTGTGTATATATTCACAGATTTACAGTAAAACAGTAAGTTTATATAGAAATTGATTTTTGAAATCTTTATAGTTAGTGTATATGCAGTTTTAAGTTTGTATATACGTACAGAGAAAAACATATATTTGATTTTAGTAAAGTAAATTTTTGTGATTATTTAAGGAAACAGAAATGAAGATTTATACACATATATATATATTTATACAGTAAGGTTCGAAAAGGAAGAAAATTTGTTCAAATTTATTTACTCAATTATTTTTAGTCACTAAGAAATTTTGTTTTATTTAATGTATAAAAATGAAATATTGAATGATTTGAAAAGAAAGAAGAAAATTGAGTTTTAAATTTTAATTATAGCTAAATAAAATTTTAAAAGGAAAATTAGTTAGAATATAATTTTTGGTAAGAAAAAGAAGTTTAATAATTGGTTGGGTAGATTTTATTTAAGAATGAGTTAATTTAATCTATTAAAGGAAGATTAGTTGAAATTTAATCTATTTGACGAAATTTAATTGTTCGATTTCAATTCGAATATTAATAGAATTGTATAATTATTTATACAAGGTTAAAGTCGAGAAAACAAAAGAAGAATTGGAAATGGATTGCGAAATAAAAAGCTAAGGTGAGATTTTTCTCACTCAACTTGAAAGTGGATTTTACAGTTATTGTTTGATTGACTGTTTGGATTGTGATATTAGATATGATAGGATATATCTATATATATATAGCAATATATACATATTGGCATATGTATATATTGGATTGATGATTTCCCGCCTCGTATAGCGGATGAGACCCTATTGCGCCGTTAGTAAGCGGATTTATAAAAACCTATATACCGCGATAATTCCGTACTGGAGCGGAATTGGTATTGTGCTAACATCTTTGGATGCAGGGAAACAGGTTGGAGGGATCCAACTGGACCCCTCACATTGATTGAATTTATTTCTATTGTGATATGAATCTGTGAATGATTATAGTGATGCTATAAATCATATTGATATCTGGAAATTGTTTGAAAGCTAAAATTTAGCTGAATGGATGTTTTGACATCATTGGATTCCAAAGATAAACGAAATTGAATTTTTTGAAATTCAAGTAGAAAATTTCTAAGTGAATCAATTTTTGAAATTTAAGGAATTTTGAAGAAAGGAATTTAAAAGTATAAAAGCTGATTTTTATAATCTTATCAAATTAATTCCAGAATCAAGTGAAAATGTTAAATAAATGGATTTCGTAAAATAGTGATTATAAATTGAAGAATTTAATTTAAAATTAGGATTTTTAAATAGATGGAAAGAAACGATAAAAATTTATTTTCTTAAAAAGGAATTTATTAAAAGAAGATAAGTTGGAAATTCGATTAGAAATTTACTTGGTAAATTGAAATGATTTGGGAAGTCAATGTAAAATGACTTCAATTTGAAGAATCCATTTTAAAACCGAATATTGAATAATTTGAGAAAAATAAGGAATTCACTTAGTAGTGATAAATAAAATTAGAAATCAATATTGAAATTGATTTGGTATTGAAGTTTGTATAAATAGAATAAAAATTATAAAAGTTGTTTATAAACCCAAAGTCACTTATCTTGATAAGTAAAGTATAGAAGTTAATAAAAAGAAATGTATAAGTCGAAGTTGTTATAAAATGGAAATAGAATTTATAATCGTTGTTTTATAAATTCGGAATCAATTGAATTTGATAAATCAAATATAGAAGGTTATTAAAGAAGATATATTCGCGAATTTAGATAGCGAATTAGTTTTGAAATAAATGTGTAGAAAAGATTGGAATTGGGTTAAGTGAAGTATATTCACGATTTTGGACAGTGAATATATTATTGAATAAAATGGATTCATTTTTGAAGAAGTGATATTAAAAATGAAGTTAAACATTTTAAAGATGTTTTAAAATGTATTGTGAATCGAAAGCATAGATTTCAACAGTTCTTGTTGAAATAGGCATTCTCGAGAAATAAGGAAATGGTGGACTATAACACTGTTGTTATAGTAAATGATTTCCGAAAGGAAATGTTTTTATCTAGTATTGGGATTTACATATCTATCTTAATTTCGAATCCCTATACTAGTGATTTTTGAGTCGTCGTAACGATGTTTTACGTAACATTCGTTTTTGACTCAAATTGATGTTGTTATAGAAAATAGATTTCCTTGAAAAATGAATATATACTTAATTTGATTTTAAGTATATCGAATATTTTCAAATGTTGAAAATAAATGGATTTGTGAATTTCTGACTTATTTTTAAATAAGTATGGGAATGTTTTCCAAAACGAAATGAAACGTTTTTTTTTTGAGAATTTATCTTCTTAAAGATAAATTGAAAATTGAATATTGAAATCGATTTGAAAATCGTATATCTGTAGATATTTTGAAAATATAAATTCACTATGGAATTTATAAAAGAAAGGGAAACTGTTTAGAAAAATAAACGTTGATTTATTTTTAAAGTGTGGAAATTTTATATCTAGTAAAGATATTTTTGAAGATGAAAAAATTTGGAAAATTATTTGGAATCTGATGATGTTGCGCATCTTTATTGATAGTTAAATAACCGACTATCAATAATTACCTTTAGATAGGTATTTGTTGTGAATTGGATGGATTTGAATGCCACACTTATTTTTAAATAAGCGCTCACTATTCGGGTTAGCCGGGAAAGGACCATGGGGTCGTATAACCCATTCCGAATATGTGATACGTCGTTATGAATTGCATTTGAAGACCGGTGTTGAAGACCGGATATTTTTGAAAACGGAAGGATTACCGTCGAGTTACTCTACATCGACTGATCTTCGATTTAGAGGTTTTATCACCCTTAGTGACGGGAAGTCCTGACGTGATTGAAAACTATCCGGATGTGCAAGGGCTTCGTGAGAAGTGCCTTCGGTTCTGTTCGATCCCGGAACAGACTTGTATGGATTGTGTGTCTGACGTTACAATTTGAGATATAAAGCTGATTTCTTTCAAATACATTTCTGTTGGTGGCGGAGAATTTATTCTCTTAGCTTAACACCCTTCTCTGAGACGTACGAGCTCAGAGGTTATGTAGTTGAAATTTATCAGCGATATATCCCAATTTGGTAACGTGGCATACTGAGTGTTGCTGTGAAATGATCAGTGTTTGATCATTTGTGATATGATCATTTGTTTGATCTTATATCTTTGTGATCATAGGTTGATCATTTTGTTTGAACCGAAGCAGGGCTTTTTGTAGAAAGCGTAGCTTTGTGGACGAGACTTCGTCGAGCCTCACACCCCGGAAATGGTCGAAACAGGAAGAATGCAGCAAGGTTCTAGGGAGTAGCGCCCCTTAGTGTATGTCATTCCTTCTGGATAAAGGAGGTATCATGGTATGGAGCCCAGATACTTAACCTCTGTGGTTACTGCATTATTTTTCTATGTGGTTTGTTGGAAATCGGGGATCCTCGGGAAGATCGGTGACGATCGGGGGATGGCGTACGCGTGTCAGTAGTTACCTATTTTTGCAGAGGTAACCCGGCCTTGTGTTGGCAGAGATCCGGTTAGGTTCTCGGGTCGTCTATTCCAGGGACGTACCCATCGTGGATAGGAAGTTCCTTAGCCTGACCATTTGTTGGAAATCCATCTTCCAATACGAACTTTGTACGGTATTAGTTGTAGAACCTGCCATTTACGTACGGTGGTCACCACTGTTTAGATGGTAGCTATAGTAGGCATACGATACTGGTCGTATGTTGACTAAGATTAATATTATACTTTCGAAATGTTTTCTACACTATGCACTAATAATAATATCCAAAATGAATTGATTTTGCGTTGTAAGCATCTTTGACTATCATAAGAAGAAATCTCCTCCAATTCTGCGTTTGCATTGTGTGTGTGGTGGGAGGTCTTATGGTAGTTTCATTTTCCAAAAGCATTGCGAATTGACTTTAAAAATATTTCTGTTGTTTAATTTAAAGAATAACTGTTTTACGATCTCACACCAGTCACCATGACTGACTCGGAGTTTATTGTTCCCTTCTAAACTCTGGGTGCCCACCAATTTCCACACGGGCAGCCTAGATTTATATTATCAGGATATTCTGGATATTCTGGAGCTTTGGAGATAAGCTGGAGGACGAGACGTAGTATTTGTATCTGATAGTATTTATTCCGCTGTGTATTCTGTATGAGGACAAGTTATATAACTGTCCATTGTTGTATATTGACTCCGATGATTGATGTATGTATAAAATGATATAGTTCTTTGTTTTAATGATTATTCATTTATCTATTATATATTGTTCCGCTGCGATGTGTAAGATTCTGATATTGTTTTCTGTTTCTGTTCTGATGTGTTTTCTGTTGTTCTTCTTCTTTCTTTCTTCTCTTTTTCTTCTATCTTCTTCTTCTTCTACTTTTTCTTTTTCTTAAAACCCTCACTATTGGAATTTCCGGCACTCGATTGCTCGGCAGTCGATAAAGTGAGTATCGATGTCGAATTTTCGAAAGTCGAAAATTTCAGGATGTGACAAAGTGGTATCAGAGCATATGGTTAAGCGACAACCCTGCTCTGTTGGGTGTTACTCATTAGAGATAGGGTCAGTAGTACTCTAGAATGAGTTGAGTGTAATAATAGATACGAGCGCGTATTTGTTAGTTAATATAAAATTGTTTTGTATTGTGATGATTGGTTTATTGAGTGGCATATGAACCTTCGTCGGCACAGTCTTGCAAAACTGTATCGAAGGGGTTTCTAAACACTCGAATAGAACAATTCGGCACAGTATTGTTTTGAATGGGGTGAATGAAATAATTTTGCCCAAAACTATTTTTTGTATAGAAAAAAAAATAATTTTCTATGAACTACTATAGTATATGGTTGCATGGATGTTAGGAAGTAATAATAGTGAATTATCATCACTGAAATTGAATAAGAAATTGGAATTGTAATTCCAAAGTTAAGAAATAAATTCACATACAAATGAAATTTGAGAATATAAATTATAAATGTGAATTGTAATTTAAAACGGAATTCCAGAGAAGTTTTTGGAAATGTTTTGAAAAGAATTTGAAAATTTTGGAGATTTGGAAGTTTAAATTCTTTTTGGTCTGAAAATGAATTTCAAAGGTTTTGAAAAGTATTTTGGAGAGTTGAAAGCTCTAAACTCTTTTCGGTCGCTAGAAAATAATCCTGATGATGGTGGCCACATCATTAGAATTCATTTTCGGGTTTCCAAAAGAGGAATTGCTGCCAAATTGTTTTAAATGAAAGTTGTTTGGAAAATTGAGTTTTGTTTTGAAAATTCAAAAGATAAATTTGAATTGTTTTCAAATGGTTTTGAAAAAAAATTGAAACGACTCTGGAATCCTATTTAAAATACTTACGAAATATTAATAAGTTGATAACTTATAGAATATTGAAATTTGATTAGAATGAAATTCAAATTGAAAAACGAATGAATTAGTGAATGAATGAATAAATTGCGATTGCAAGTGCCAGAAAATGAAATTGAATGTTAAAATTCATTTTTGAATTTGAAAGTAAATAGAACTGGAATTAAAACTGAATATTGAAAATGAAGTTGAATTGTGTGAAATTAAATGAAGTTTTGAGATTAGTTTGAAGTGAACTAAAGTTAATTGATAAAATTCAATATTCAGAAGTTGAACTAAATCCAAATTAGATTGGAATTGTGAATTGAATTCGAATGTGAATCGAAATGTAAAATTGAATGAGAATAGATATGTAACTTCAATAGTAAGTTAAAAATGTGTAAACAGTTTATATTTGAAATTTTGTAATAGAATTTGCAAAATAGTTTGAATGCTGTAACTAGATATAATGGCTAGTAGATATACAGGTGTAAAGGAATTGGGATTTTAATTTAGAAGAGAATTCGAATTGCTCGAAAAAGGTATGTATTTGAGTTTTAATATGAGTTTTTGATGATTTCTGGTCTAGCCGCTTGGCTTTTTCTTTTTCTTTTTGAAATCTGAGGGTCCGTAGGGACGTTTTGTAGTCGTACCGTATTAGCCGCGCAAAGGAGACGCTGGCGAAATTTTTTGAAAATTTAGGGTGTTAGAAAATTTTTGAGAAAATTTTGAAGTTAAAATTTGAATTTAAACTCGAATTTGAATTTTGAAGTTAAACAATGTTGTTTTGAAACTTATAATTGAAATTGGAAATTTAGTTGAATGATAACGAATCTTTAGTAGAAAGATTTGTTTTGAAGAATTGATAAAACTATTGAATGTTGAAAAATAGTAGACGAGTTAAGGACATTTTTTCCTAACTTGTAATTTCGAGGATGAAATTCTTTTAAGGGGGGAAGTCTGTAACGACCCAGAATTTCGAACGAATTAAATTGGAAATATTTAATTAATTTTAAATATTTGAACGATGATTTAATTTGAATTCCCGATATAAGTTTAAAATTGGCGATTAAATTTTATAATTTAATCTATTGAACTGGATAAAAATTTAAATCTTCAACTTTAAGCTGAAGAAAAATATTTCAAAAGCCTTTAAAATTCATATTGATAATTCTAAAGATAACAGAAGGCTTCAGAATCCAATTTCGAATTGATTTGATCAGTTTTGAAATTTAATTGTTTGAACCGATATTTAAAAATAGTCATTTTTCAAATAGTCTCGGAATTCGACGAAAACAGTTCCATTGGGTCCGTAACGTTGAATTATTGTCGGGTTTCAAATTTCGTATTTATCAGAATTGTTATGCGAGCGTACGGCGTATAAACGCGTCAGGATTTTAAAAGCAAATTCAACTTAAATTTAAATTTAAAAATTTAAACAAAGGACAACATCCCTTATCTTACGCCTAAAATCACGATACAAGGACGTGCTTGCACGACTCTTCTCTCTGATAAAATACGTTCCCTCCTCAGTTCACAATCAAACAAACGAAATAAAAAAAAATGGCCGATACCTTCTATTCCTATTTTAAATCCCTGTCTTCCTCAAATCGTTCGAGCGTGGAGCTCGCGCGCGCGCGCCTGGGAGGCGAAGTTGATTGCGAGGCTAGGGCTGGTGGTCGCGAACGCGCGCGCGACTGAGGCGGGGGTGAAGGCGCGCGAGGCAGCTAGGGCTTTGTGACGACCCGACTTTCCACTCCCGGAAAATCGCATCGACAGAAAGAAAGAAAGGGGTGAGAAATAGAAAAGAGAAGAAGAGAAAAGAAAACAACAACAGATACTCACAGATTTGAAAAGGCAGAGCAGAGCATCTAATTGTTATAGCAAACACACTATAAACATTCACATCAGAAACTCATTTATACTTGCAATACTTATTCATTTCAACTATATTAGCAAGCAACCATATTTTACTTTAAGTTTTAAAAGTTACTCACCATTATAAAGATGACAGAGCCTATCTTTGAAAAGCTTGAAACTGGGAACCTTAAACTGGAATGCCTCATTGAAATCTTTAAACTTGCATGCCTCACTTGATTTAAAAACTGGAGTTGTTGAATGCTTAAAACTGCTTTGAACTACATGCACGCTGTTCCCAGATTACAATTGAATGCATACAGTTTGAATTTGCTTCCAGAGATGAGAAGAATGATCAGGCTGAAGACTTGATTTTGAAAATGAGATAGGTTTTGATCTTTGATTTAAAAGAGTGATTTTGATTTTGGGTTGGAGGCATAATTGTTTACTGATTATCAGATTTGCATTAGAGAGGAAGATGGTTTCTTGTTTTTGAAAAGGAAAATAGAAAGAATCAAATAAAGAAGATATGCAAATGTTTATATATGTGAATTTATGATTTTAATAAAAATAAAAGAAAATGAACATAATTAAGACACTTGTCACTTATATTGATTACTTATATTACACATGTTAACATGAAGCTTAATATGATGACATTTGTATTTTTTCTTATTTTTATTTATTAAAAAGTAAATTAAACCTTTTTCTTTATTTATTTAAATGTTTATCTATATATATAACTTTTAAAAGAACAAAACTAATTTATATTTATAAATAAAAGTTTATACAAATATTCTAAAATTCCAAAACAATTTAAATATCTATTCTTTTGAATTTCAAAACTTAAATTAAATTCAAATCAAATTAAATTCTAAGATTCAATTTAAAAATTAAGTTATATATATTTATATATAACTATTTATTCATTTTAAGCTTAAGTTAAAATATATCTTAAACAATTTAAACATTTATCTAAAGTATATTTAAAACTATAAATTTACTAATTTAAATAACTTTGAAAAGTCATATTAAATTAAATCTAAATTCCCAATTTACCCAAAGCTTCTATTTACAATATATATATAAATAAATATATATATATTCAAATAGAAAATATCTTATTAACTTTTAAAAGATAAAATCACCAATTAATACTAATTTAATCAGATTATTAAATTAAATTCAAATCTTATTATCAAAGATCATCAATATCAATTAAATTATTTAACAGATTATTAAATTGATATTGTTAAAATTTCCGGGATATTACATTCCTTCCCCCTTAAAATAATTTCGTCCCCGAAATTTAAACAAAGGTAATTTAATAATCTTATTAAAGATTTTAAATTTTAAAACACAAGCATATACTATCATCCATATGCTAACAACCATTGCAACCAATTCATCCAATCAATCAAATCTAACTATCCAGACCAAAATTCTAGATAGAATTCCTCGAGTTTCCCCAAGTATATATATACCGGGATACTCGCTCTACAACAATCTAAACTACTAAGCTATAGATCTCCTACTCATCTAGATCTACAGAACTAAACAGAATATCAGACTACAGACGAGTCTGACTCAACAACTAAACCTTCCAGAACTGCTAATTCTAAAACCAGAGATAGATCTTACACGTACCTCTCAGAGATACATAAAACTTAATGAATTCCAATTGTCCAAACTGACAATTCAATCCTGAAAACCCAATACTTATCCAAATCAGAACACAGAAGAGATCCAAACATAACTTTACTACACAACATCAGTAGATTCCAAACTTACTTCTTCTATCCAGAGATATACTCCAAACTGCTTTCGCTGCTCAATTCTGATCTGAGGTAGAACACAAGCACAGACTGGACAACTCATTCAAGAATATGGTTCAACGGATTCATAAAGAAAACTCAGATACTCCATCAAAACTTGAGCTGCTTCACCAAACTCCATCTCTAGAAAACATCCTTCTACTCAGCTGAACCACCGGTATCAAACCTGGAATCCAGTCGATAAGAAAACTCAACCTTCAGATGCGGACAACTCCTGACTTCTCTGAAGACACTCAGAAAAACTCTGATAACCCAAGAGAACACTCAAACTATCGCAAGTCACTTTTGCGATCAACCCAGCCTATTTCCAAAGAAAACTGTTCCTCTTAACAAATCAGAACAGCCCATACTTAACTATCCAATCCATCGAAGAAATGGATGCACCCTGCTACTTCTGAACTTCACTCTAGAAAACTGCTCAGCCAGAAAACTTCCTGCCAACACAGAACACTCCGAGCTGCACTGCTGATACTGATGCCAAAGATTTCCTATCCAAAAGCTCTTCGAGAAACTCGAACCCCAAACCAAACAGAAACACCATGCTGAACTCAGCCACAACACCGAAACAGACATACTTCCTTAACTTGTTCCAAAGAAAACATCTTCGGGAACATCCATCGTCACTGCATCTCATCACACAGCTACTATTACCTGAGGTATCAAGATACCTTCACTTGCTTCTGTTCAACCGATAGATCCAAACTCTACTCATACAACTTTACAGATAAACTCCGAATCTTTAACAGGTTTCTTTCAGAGATTCGATGAAATCCTTCATCACAGCAAAACTTACTCGAGACAGTATTGGGTCTACAGTCTCGATAAATACACTTCCAACCTTAATTCCAACCATTGGTAGTCGTGTTTCATACACTACTACCCTATCTACCTTTATATCTTATATTGGAGAACCTGAACAGGTAACCCAACAATATAGGTAGAAATATATATAGTTATATAAAAATTACAAATACGCTCTCTCACGATAGATACCACTCCAGAGCTAGGTATTCACTCAACCAATAGCTCTGATATTCACTTAACCAAAAGCTTAGGCATTCGCTCAACCTAAGCTCTGATACCACGTGTGACGACCCGACTTTCCACTCCCGGAAAATCGCATCGACAGAAAGAAAGAAAGGGGTGAGAAATAGAAAAGAGAAGAAGAGAAAAGAAAACAACAACAGATACTCACAGATTTGAAAAGGCAGAGCAGAGCATCTAATTGTTATAGCAAACACACTATAAACATTCACATCAGAAACTCATTTATACTTGCAATACTTATTCATTTCAACTATATTAGCAAGCAACCATATTTTACTTTAAGTTTTAAAAGTTACTCACCATTATAAAGATGACAGAGCCTATCTTTGAAAAGCTTGAAACTGGGAACCTTAAACTGGAATGCCTCATTGAAATCTTTAAACTTGCATGCCTCACTTGATTTAAAAACTGGAGTTGTTGAATGCTTAAAACTGCTTTGAACTACATGCACGCTGTTCCCAGATTACAATTGAATGCAGACAGTTTGAATTTGCTTCCAGAGATGAGAAGAATGATCAGGCTGAAGACTTGATTTTGAAAATGAGATAGGTTTTGATCTTTGATTTAAAAGAGTGATTTTGATTTTGGGTTGGAGGCATAATTGTTTACTGATTATCAGATTTGCATTAGAGAGGAAGATGGTTTCTTGTTTTTGAAAAGGAAAATAGAAAGAATCAAATAAAGAAGATATGCAAATGTTTATATATGTGAATTTATGATTTTAATAAAAATAAAAGAAAATGAACATAATTAAGACACTTGTCACTTATATTGATTACTTATATTACACATGTTAACATGAAGCTTAATATGATGACATTTGTATTTTTTCTTATTTTTATTTATTAAAAAGTAAATTAAACCTTTTTCTTTATTTATTTAAATGTTTATCTATATATAGAACTTTTAAAAGAACAAAACTAATTTATATTTATAAATAAAAGTTTATACAAATATTCTAAAATTCCAAAACAATTTAAATATCTATTCCTTTGAATTTCAAAACTTAAATTAAATTCAAATCAAATTAAATTCTAAGATTCAATTTAAAAATTAAGTTATATATATTTATATATAACTATTTATTCATTTTAAGCTTAAGTTAAAATATATCTTAAACAATTTAAACATTTATCTAAAGTATATTTAAAACTATAAATTTACTAATTTAAATAACTTTGAAAAGTCATATTAAATTAAATCTAAATTCCCAATTTACCCAAAGCTTCTATTTACAATATATATATAAATAAATATATATATATTCAAATAGAAAATATCTTATTAACTTTTAAAAGATAAAATCACCAATTAATACTAATTTAATCAGATTATTAAATTAAATTCAAATCTTATTATCAAAGATCATCAATATCAATTTAATTATTTAACAGATTATTAAATTGATATTGTTAAAATTTCTGGGATATTACAGGCTTCGATGCGAGGCCTTCGATCGACAGCAACTTGATTCCAATTGATGGAGGCAGTGCCGACACTGAGGGCGGTGCGATTGATTTTGGGGTCGCGTGCGAAGCAACGAGGGCAGCGTGCGATGGCGTCTCGCAGCGGAAGCGGTGATGGGCTCGGCGGCGACAGCAGCGAGTTCGACTTTGTGTCGCTATGTGGAGTTCGTCGTGGGAGATGGCGGCACTGCAATGGTGGGTGGTGTGTCGCGATGATGGGCAGTCGAAGTCACGTGCTCGCGATGGCGACAATGGCAGCGGCGTGCCTGGGCAGTGGGCGATTTACAGTGAGGTATTCGATTTATTTAAAATTTTATATGTGTGTATATATTCACAGATTTACAGTAAAACAGTAAGTTTATATAGAAATTGATTTTTGAAATCTTTATAGTTAGTGTATATGCAGTTTTAAGTTTGTATATACGTACAGAGAAAAACATATATTTGATTTTAGTAAAGTAAATTTTTGTGATTATTTAAGGAAACAGAAATGAAGATTTATACGCATATATATATATTTATACAGTAAGGTTCGAAAAGGAAGAAAATTTGTTCAAATTTATTTACTCAATTATTTTTAGTCACTAAGAAATTTTGTTTTATTTAATGTATAAAAATGAAATATTGAATGATTTGAAAAGAAAGAAGAAAATTGAGTTTTAAATTTTAATTATAGCTAAATAAAATTTTAAAAGGAAAATTAGTTAGAATATAATTTTTGGTAAGAAAAAGAAGTTTAATAATTGGTTGGGTAGATTTTATTTAAGAATAAGTTAATTTAATCTATTAAAGGAAGATTAGTTGAAATTTAATCTATTTGACGAAATTTAATTGTTCGATTTCAATTCGAATATTAATAGAATTGTATAATTATTTATACAAGGTTAAAGTCGAGAAAACAAAAGAAGAATTGGAAATGGATTGCGAAATAAAAAGCTAAGGTGAGATTTTTCTCACTCAACTTGAAAGTGGATTTTACAGTTATTGTTTGATTGACTGTTTGGATTGTGATATTAGATATGATAGGATATATCTATATATATATAGCAATATATACATATTGGCATATGTATATATTGGATTGATGATTTCCCGCCTCGTATAGCGGATGAGACCCTATTGCGCCGTTAGTAAGCGGATTTATAAAAACCTATATACCGCGATAATTCCGTACTGGAGCGGAATTGGTATTGTGCTAACATCTTTGGATGCAGGGAAACAGGTTGGAGGGATCCAACTGGACCCCTCACATTGATTGAATTTATTTCTATTGTGATATGAATCTGTGAATGATTATAGTGATGCTATAAATCATATTGATATCTGGAAATTGTTTGAAAGCTAAAATTTAGCTGAATGGATGTTTTGACATCATTGGATTCCAAAGATAAACGAAATTGAATTTTTTGAAATTCAAGTAGAAAATTTCTAAGTGAATCAATTTTTGAAATTTAAGGAATTTTGAAGAAAGGAATTTAAAAGTATAAAAGCTGATTTTTATAATCTTATCAAATTAATTCCAGAATCAAGTGAAAATGTTAAATAAATGGATTTCGTAAAATAGTGATTATAAATTGAAGAATTTAATTTAAAATTAGGATTTTTAAATAGATGGAAAGAAACGATAAAAATTTATTTTCTTAAAAAGGAATTTATTAAAAGAAGATAAGTTGGAAATTCGATTAGAAATTTACTTGGTAAATTGAAATGATTTGGGAAGTCAATGTAAAATGACTTCAATTTGAAGAATCCATTTTAAAACCGAATATTGAATAATTTGAGAAAAATAAGGAATTCACTTAGTAGTGATAAATAAAATTAGAAATCAATATTGAAATTGATTTGGTATTGAAGTTTGTATAAATAGAATAAAAATTATAAAAGTTGTTTATAAACCCAAAGTCACTTATCTTGATAAGTAAAGTATAGAAGTTAATAAAAAGAAATGTATAAGTCGAAGTTGTTATAAAATGGAAATAGAATTTATAATCGTTGTTTTATAAATTCGGAATCAATTGAATTTGATAAATCAAATATAGAAGGTTATTAAAGAAGATATATTCGCGAATTTAGATAGCGAATTAGTTTTGAAATAAATGTGTAGAAAAGATTGAAATTGGGTTAAGTGAAGTATATTCACGATTTTGGACAGTGAATATATTATTGAATAAAATGGATTCATTTTTGAAGAAGTGATATTAAAAATGAAGTTAAACATTTTAAAGACGTTTTAAAATGTATTGTGAATCGAAAGCATAGATTTCAACAGTTCTTGTTGAAATAGGCATTCTCGAGAAATAAGGAAATGGTGGACTATAACACTGTTGTTATAGTAAATGATTTCCGAAAGGAAATGTTTTTATCTAGTATTGGGATTTACATATCTATCTTAATTTCGAATCCCTATACTAGTGATTTTTGAGTCGTCGTAACGATGTTTTACGTAACATTCGTTTTTGACTCAAATTGATGTTGTTATAGAAAATAGATTTCCTTGAAAAATGAATATATACTTAATTTGATTTTAAGTATATCGAATATTTTCAAATGTTGAAAATAAATGGATTTGTGAATTTCTGACTTATTTTTAAATAAGTATGGGAATGTTTTCCAAAACGAAATGAAACGTTTTTTTTTTTGAGAATTTATCTTCTTAAAGATAAATTGAAAATTGAATATTGAAATCGATTTGAAAATCGTATATCTGTAGATATTTTGAAAATATAAATTCACTATGGAATTTATAAAAGAAAGGGAAACTGTTTAGAAAAATAAACGTTGATTTATTTTTAAAGTGTGGAAATTTTATATCTAGTAAAGATATTTTTGAAGATGAAAAAATTTGGAAAATTATTTGGAATCTGATGATGTTGCGCATCTTTATTGATAGTTAAATAACCGACTATCAATAATTACCTTTAGATAGGTATTTGTTGTGAATTGGATGGATTTGAATGCCACACTTATTTTTAAATAAGCGCTCACTATTCGGGTTAGCCGGGAAAGGACCATGGGGTCGTATAACCCATTCCGAATATGTGATACGTCGTTATGAATTGCATTTGAAGACCGGTGTTGAAGACCGGATATTTTTGAAAACGGAAGGATTACCGTCGAGTTACTCTACATCGACTGATCTTCGATTTAGAGGTTTTATCACCCTTAGTGACGGGAAGTCCTGACGTGATTGAAAACTATCCGGATGTGCAAGGGCTTCGTGAGAAGTGCCTTCGGTTCTGTTCGATCCCGGAACAGACTTGTATGGATTGTGTGTCTGACGTTACAATTTGAGATATAAAGCTGATTTCTTTCAAATACATTTCTGTTGGTGGCGGAGAATTTATTCTCTTAGCTTAACACCCTTCTCTGAGACGTACGAGCTCAGAGGTTATGTAGTTGAAATTTATCAGCGATATATCCCAATTTGGTAACGTGGCATACTGAGTGTTGCTGTGAAATGATCAGTGTTTGATCATTTATGATATGATCATTTGTTTGATCTTATATCTTTGTGATCATAGGTTGATCATTTTGTTTGACCCGAAGCAGGGCTTTTTGTAGAAAGCGTAGCTTTGTGGACGAGACTTCGTCGAGCCTCACACCCCGGAAATGGTCGAAACAGGAAGAATGCAGCAAGGTTCTAGGGAGTAGCGCCCCTTAGTGTATGTCATTCCTTCTGGATAAAGGTGGTATCATGGTATGGAGCCCAGATACTTAACCTCTGTGGTTACTGCATTATTTTTCTATGTGGTTTGTTGGAAATCGGGGATCCTCGGGAAGATCGGTGACGATCGGGGGATGGCGTACGCGTGTCAGTAGTTACCTATTTTTGCAGAGGTAAACCGGCCTTGTGTTGGCAGAGATCCGGTTAGGTTCTCGGGTCGTCTATTCCAGGGACGTACCCATCGTGGATAGGAAGTTCCTTAGCCTGACCATTTGTTGGAAATCCATCTTCCAATACAAACTTTGTACGGTATTAGTTGTAGAACCTGCCATTTACGTACGGTGGTCACCATTGTTTAGATGGTAGCTATAGTAGGCATACGATACTGGTCGTATGTTGGCTAAGATTAATATTATACTTTCGAAATGTTTTCTACACTATGCACTAATAATAATATCCAAAATGAATTGATTTTGCGTAGTAAGCATCTTTGACTATCATAAGAAGAAATCTCCTCCAATTCTGCGTTTGCATTGTGTGTGTGGTGGGAGGTCTTATGGTAGTTTCATTTTCCAAAAGCATTGCGAATTGACTTTAAAAATATTTCTGTTTTTTAATTTAAAGAATAACTGTTTTACGATCTCACACCAGTCACCATGACTGACTCGGAGTTTATTGTTCCCTTCTAAACTCTGGGTGCCCACCAATTTCCACACGGGCAGCCTAGAGTTATATTATCAGGATATTCTGGATATTCTGGAGCTTTGGAGATAAGCTGGAGGACGAGACGTAGTATTTGTATCTGATAGTATTTATTCCGCTGTGTATTCTGTATGAGGACAAGTTATATAACTGTCCATTGTTGTATATTGACTCCGATGATTGATGTATGTATAAAATGATATAGTTCTTTGTTTTAAAGATTATTCATTTATCTATTATATATTGTTCCGCTGCGATGTGTAAGATTCTGATATTGTTTTCTGTTTCTGTTCTGATGTGTTTTCTGTTGTTCTTCTTCTTTCTTTCTTCTCTTTTTCTTCTATCTTCTTCTTCTTCTACTTTTTCTTTTTCTTAAAACCCTCACTATTGGAGTTTCCGGCACTCGATTGCTCGGCAGTCGATAAAGTGAGTATCGATGTCGAATTTTCGAAAGTCGAAAATTTCAGGATGTGACAGTAAATCATTGAATGAATGAAAAAAAATGGACAACAAATCTTGTGGAAAGAAATTAATAAGAATAAACTTAAATAATGTTTGGAATTTGATGTTTGATTTGGTTTATAGGTTGTTGGGAAAAGGTACTTCTAATCATTTAGGATTTACGAATAATTTATTGAGTTTTATCTAAGACTGTTGAGTAGATGGTATACTAAGTAGTTTATTTGTCATTCTATACGATTAAAGTGTCCAAACCCAAACAAACCATTTGTTTTGCTTGATATGGATGAATGGTTGATCTCTTTGATTTCATGTGATGCTTGTATGCTTTAGCTGCAAATGATTGTTGTTATGTTGTATTGGTTTGTTTTGTTATTTATTGAAACAACTTAAACATTTCACTTTTATATAATTATTAACTCCTTTGGATTATATAAGTGAAATACAGGTTATAAAGGCAATAACTACTGCTTTTGGCTTCATAAAATAAGCGTTATTTGCCCGACAAATAGGTACGTTCTCGGATTACGGTTTTATAGCGAAATTATATTGTTTTTCCCATGATTTGGAATATTTTATTTTGAAATATATGATATATTGTTATTATTGACATTATTATTTCTCCCAGACCTCTCCGTACAAAAGAGACTCTGTCGAAATTTTTCGTGAATTTTGGACTTAGAATTGTGAAATGTTTTTAAACTTTTATTTACTCGAATATGAAAAGATTTAATTGTTTGTAATCTTATATATTTTATTTAGATTATTTAATTATGTAAATTGATTTTTTATAAATTTAATATTTTGAATAAGATATATGGATTACTTAATTCCTGTTCCCTTCTTTTCCTTTTCGAGGACGAAAAGTTTTGAGTGGGGGAGAGTGTAATGACCCGTAATTTTCGATAATAAAAATAGTTAATTTAATAAGATTCTATGATTAAATATTGGAAGAAATAAAAATTTGTGGTATATTAATGAAATGATAACTAGAATGAAATATAATAATGTTAATTTGAGTTAATCATTAACAACTTTAATGAAATTCCAATCAATCGAAATAATGTGAATGTTATAACTTGGTTATAAATTTAATATAACGGAGCAAATACAAATATTGAATTAATGTATGAAATAGTATAATAAATGGTGATTGAATCAAATCAGTATTATGTAACCAATTTTAATATTTGTTTGAAAGTAATAAACTTATCATGTGATTAAAAGTTACCTATTTAATTAGTCTACAAATTTAATTGGAAATCAATTGAAATTAAATCTAAATAAATGTTACATTAATGGGAGTTAAGGCAATAACTGTAAATCATGAATATGATAAAATGAATAGAAATGTTAATTTTATTCATAATGTAATAATTGATTGAATGAAATAATGGAATCAGGATAAATAAATCAATTTGGGATTTTTAATTTTATTTAATGTGTGAAATTAACAAAATTCAATATAATTGAATTATAGTAGTTAATGCAAATAAAAGAGGGAAATGTAGCCTATTAGTGAAATAAGGCATCAACCAATATTAACTGTGTTATTTGAATAATAATTGATTGAATATAAAGCCTGAAATCAAATTTTAAACAATTTATTGAAATTAAATTATAATCAATTGGATTTAATTACAGTTGAAATTGAACACTGTAATTAGTAAATTTTTAAACACTGAATTGATGTGTAAACTTGTTTTGAATCATTGTAAATGTCTAAGTAATTAAAAATGATGAAATTTGTTGGTTAATGAATATTGAATTTAAAAGCGAATTAATTAATTTAATACTAATTTATTTATTTAACGTGAAAATAACCATTTTGGCAACTGACTCGGATTTCGACGAAACTAGTTTCATCGGATCCGTAACAGTAAATTATTGTAAGATTTCAATTTTCATAACGATCGGACTTGTCGTTTGATTGCACGGACTCGAAACGCCTGGAAATAAATTTAATTAAAATCAATTTGAAATAAGCTGATTTTAACATAACTTCTTCATATGATGGAATTAGGACTTGAAAGTTGAGGAACAAGGTGATCAAACTGGTGAAAATCCAATGGAGCTTGGACACTAATGATTGTACATGGGAGGTTGAAGACAAAATGAGGGCTAAATACCCCAATTTGTTTACTGGTGGAGAGGTATGTTTAAGCAGCCTAAGATAATTTTTCTAAATGTATTTATATATTGTTTGTTTCCATAAAATATGAGTATGGGGTTATGGAGTTAAAACAGGCTATGGATTAGTGCTTTTAATTGGAGAAAATAGGTGAAATTATGGGGACATAATTCCTTTAAGGGGGAGGGTATGTAATGACCCTAAAATAAAATAAAATAAAATGATATATATTTATATTAGAAAATTCTGAGATATATATATATATATATATAAGTATATATATTGCATTTAAAACAGAAAAGAATTTGGCAATAAATAAAATTGCATGGGAGCTTCTGTTTGATAAAATGCAAGGAATTAAGGTAATTAAGAAAGGAATTGGAACTCAAAAATAAGTATAGCTTTATGTCCAAAGAATTATGTAAATATATACAAATGGGGTGTTTTCTGTTTTATATAAAGGTAGAATGAAAATTAAATTAATAAAAAGGTTTATAAGTCTTATAGTTGTGCTAAAAATAATTAGCATAATATATGTGATTTTTATTTAAATATAGAAGGAGTTACTGATCTGACTAAGAGGCACAAATATACATATGTATACATACAAAATCAAATAAAAATTTCCATATCTTATTTATTTCAAGCAAATAATATGAGTGAATGATTTTAATAAGGTATGTTAGTATGCATGATTGAATGGAGGTAATAGATAGGTAGAAAATACAAAGGAGATTTTCAGATTCCTTAAACTTATAAAAAGAAATGAATAAAGGATCACATGCATATGGCATGAACAAAATAGAAACATGAAAATAGCATGCAGTGTTTAAAATGTTCAACTCTCGAAATAACCAATTAAAGTAACCTGATGTGTGCATTTCCCATTTAGGACCACACAGGAATGAGATGTATGCATGAACAGCTAAGGGTATTAGGAGAATTGCCCATTTTCTTAAACCCTAGAATGGATTTATAAATAACTGCACATAGCCAAAACCATCACTCTCTCGGGATCAAAAACAAAATAAAATAAACAAGGAAGAAACACTAGCTTGAGGCTTTGGGGAATTTGCTGTTCTAAGAAATTAAGGCAGTAAAAGGAAAAACATTATGTGAGTATTTATCCTTGGTATGCAATGGCATTAAGTCTTATTGCAGGCAGCCTAGAATATTATGAGACATTTAAATCTCTGAATTAATTTTGTTATGGGTGATATGGATGTTTGTTTGTGCATTTTTTTTTGTTTGTTTAGAGTATTAATCTGTAAGTGGGCTTTTGGTGTTAACATGATTGGAGCATTCTTGTTCTATCTTAGTATCATTAAACATGGATATAGATTAAACATGGGAACATGGGGTTGAATCAGAAAAATATACAAGTAGTTATATCTTTCTGAAATATGAATGAAAGAAAAACTAAATTGGTCACTTGGGAGTTAGTCAATGATTTGCTTACTTCAGGTGGAAGCAAGTATATGCATGGTGCAACTGCACCCTGAGGCCTTTGTGTGTTGGAATAATTTAAACAACCTAGGAGTTTCCTTCATAATGCATACATAGTATTCATTTGACAAGGAGTTAAAGACCATAAAATAAATGGGGACAGGGGTTTAAAAATCTGGGTTATAAATATCCAGATATGGTGTTAATTTAATCAAGTTAAACTTGTTCATTGATTAGTTGCTGGGTGAAAATTTGGAGTATAAAACCTGGGTTTATTTATCTAGATTTGGGGAGAATAAATCAAGAATTATACATATGTTTGTCTTTACTGTTTGTTGTGTATTTGTTTGAATAGATGAATGTGTTTTTTTTGTATTACCTTGTATGAACCAAAACATGCTAAGTATAAACATCTGTTAAACTAGGAAGGCACTGCAAGATTAGGTTTTAAAATTATGAATATGTATACAAAATTGATAAATGCTCATACCAGTGAAAACTGACCCTTTTAGTTGCCCTTGCAATCATCTGGGTGTCTCAAAAATTCTTTGGGGCAGCTGAATGATTTGCTTGCAGGAAATTGAAGTTGGCTTGATGAGTAGAGAAGGCATTGGCTACTAGAATAAATAAGAGAGACTTGTTTTTAAAATTTGCAGATGCATTGTAATGAAACTACTAGACACATTTTATTTTCTGTAATTGAAGTTACTTTTAGGAAACTTTTTAAGTATTTTGAGTTGAAGATATGTACTTAATCAAAACCTGTTATGAGTTATCATGGATGATGGTTGGTTAACTACAAATTTATTTTATGAATGTCTGATTTGGAGAAAATAAGGAGTTAGACATGTCATATGCATATGATATGGATATATATATATATATATATATATTTGAACTCTGATTTTTATTGCTTATGTTTTGCCTTATGGAAATTAAAAAGCTAAGGGGATTGATTTTTAATGAACACTCAAGATTTTAGTAGAATATTCAAGTGAGATGAATTTGTGCATAGCAGGTAAGTGATACTTGCATATGCACAAATTCTGGAAATTTGTAAGTATTTGAGTATTTAAGTTTAACCTCTGAGAAAACTTGTCAACAATTTTAGACGTCTAAGATCAAATTAGACGTCTGTCATAAAAATTTAGACGTCTGAGATCGAATTTAGACGTCTGTCAACAAAAATTTAGATGTCTGAATTTAGTTCAAAATGTTTTCTACTCTCTGTTTAAAATTTAGACACTCTGAGACGTCTGTCATAAAAATTTAGACGTCTGAGATCGAATTTAGACGTCTGTCAACAAAAATTTAGATGTCTGAATTTAGTTCAAAATGTTTTCTACTCTCTGTTTAAAATTTAGACACTCTGAGACGTCTGTCATAAAATTTTAGACGTCTGAGATCGAATCTAGACGTCTGTCATAAAAATTTAGACGTCTGAACTGCTGATTTTGCCTAATTTGCCTATTTTCGAGTAAATTTCCAAGGTTTATCGATTTTTATCAATCCAACTTATTGTTATTAATTATTATCAACTTTGATAACTATCATGAGATCAAGTAAATTCTATTTTAGAGTTAAATAGAATTATCTAGGCAAGATAAATATATATAAGTGTTAGAATTTATCAAAGTGCACCTATGGCAGTAGAACAAGACTTAGAAAAGAAATAAGTGGCTATGTCAATAGCTTGTATGGTATTTTGATTTCTATTTGATTTAAATTCCCTCTGATAAAAAAAATATAATAATAATAAAGAAACAATTGTATATCATCAAATATACAATTGACTTAGTTTGTTTGTACACTAATATGATTATATTGGTAAAACCAGGGTCTTGGGAAAAATATTTGGAAATTATATAAATATTCAAACATAAAAGAATTGGGGTTTAGTGGTGAATGCCTCTTGTATAAAAAAAAACTATGTGTTATAGAGTGAGGGTCACCATAGTTTGGTATCAGAGCTATGTTTTAAATAACATAGTAAATGTTGTTGTATGCATATGGATGTTTGAATGCATTGTTTGAATTGTTGGTGTTGAATGTTTTTGCTTTATGTCAAGAAATATATGTGTGTACATGTGACACATGCACAGTGTGCACAGAAATGAAAATGAACTAAGTAAAGACACCAAAAACTGATAGGGGTAAATAAACTAACATAACAATCATATTTATAGCATTATGGTAGGACCAAGGCATCACACAGGTGCAGGATCTTCACGTGAGCCACCTGTGATGAGCATGGAGGATTTTGTGAGAGCTTTAAGGGATGGAATGGCACCAAGGCAAGACAATCCTCATGAAGAACTCTCCAAACTGCTTAAGACATGTACCACTTTGGGAGGAAAGGATTTTGAAGGTACTGAAGGAGCTATAGGTGTTCAAACTTGGATAAGAACTATGGAGAGGGTCTTCACAGATATGCAAATCAATGACCAAAGGAAGAGACAGATAGCTTCAAGGAAATTGAAGGGGGTTGCACTGGATTGGTGGGAAGTTGTGACAGCATGAAGACAAGAGGATACTATCACTTGGAATAATTTCAAAGACATGCTTGAGGCCAGATTTGTCCCAGCATCTGCCAAGGCTACACTGCTTGAAGACTTTATTAGATTAAGGCAAGGAAGCATGAGTGTGAATGAATACACTCAGAAGTTTGAAGCATTATCCAAGTATGGACTGGTATTAATAAGGAATGCAGAAGCAAAGAATGCAAGGTACATTCAAGGCTTGAACCCTAGTTTGTCAAGGGCAATGTTGCCATACAAGGACAAAACTTTTGATCAAGTAATTGATCTAACTCTCTCATTTGAGCAACATGACACTGCAAGAGAGAAATTCAGGAATATGAAGCTCAATAAGAAGAAGGGTGGCCAGAACAAAGTGCAACCTTATGACAAGAGAAATGTAAGTAAAGGAGTTAAGAAAGGGGAAGGAGCAATAGCACCTGAAAGCAAGAAATTCACTCATTGTTTTAATTGTGGAAAAGTTGGACATTATAGTAACCAATGCCCTGACCCTAAAATACCTAGAGGAGGCTGTTATAATTGTGGAAAGATGGGTCATCTCAAGAAGGATTGCCCAGAAACCAATAGGGGAACAGCAAGGGTAGGAGCTTTGGCAGCAAATAACACTAGGAATGTTGGGCAACTTGAAGGTATAATTTTTATTCATACCCAACCCATATCAGTAATATATGACACTGGTGCCTCACATTCACTAATATCTTTGGAAATTGTAAAGAAGTTAACACTTGCTTGTGTTTCTATTGATCAACCCTTAATTGTACACAGTCCCATAGGGAGTCATTGCATGTTGGGGATGAAGTGCATGGGTCTGAAATTAATTATATGGGGTTATGAATTTAATTCAGATCTATACACCTTAAATTATCCTGGTATTGGGATTATTTTGGGGGTAGATTAGTTAATGAGAAATAAAGCAATTTTAAATTTAGAAAACCTTACTATTTCTTTGGAAACTAATGAAGGCAAAAGAATTACCATCTTAAGTGAAATAGCAAAGAATGCATGTTTTAATAAAATTTGGAGTATTAGTGAAGTTCAAAAGGAATTAAAAGTAGAGGAAATCCCAGTAGTAAATGGATATATAGATGTGTTTGGAGAAGTAAAGGGAGTTCCTCAAAACAGACCAGTTGAATTTAAAATAAAATTAATGCCAGGAACAAATCCAATCATTAAGAAGCCTTATAGAATGGGTCCAAAAGAGTTGGTAGAATTAAAACATCAACTAGAAGAATTAGAAGAGAAAGGATTCATAAGATCAAGTAGTTCCAGTTGGGGTTCCCCAGTGCTTTTTGTTAAGAAACATGATGGAACAATGAGGTTGTGTGTGGACTATAGGGATTTAAACAAGGTAACTATTAAAAATAAGTACCCACTGCCTAGAATAGATGATCTATTTGATCAATTGCATGGGGCTAGAATATTTTCAAGGCTAGACTTAGCCTCTGGATTTCATCAGATGAAAGTTGCAGAGGAAAGCATTGAGTACACAGCTTTTAATACAAGGTATGGCCTTTATGAATTTATAGTAATGCCATTTGGCTTGACCAATGCTCCCTCATATTTTGTAGACTTGATGAATAGAATTTTTAGAGACTTTTTGGATAAGTTTGTCTTGGTATTTATAGATGACATATTAATTTATTCAAAGTCAGAAAATGATCATGCTATGCACCTACATTTAGTATTATCCAGACTTAGAGAGCATGAATTAAAAGCCAAGTATTCAAAGTGTGCATTTTGGCAACAAGAAGTAAAATTCTTAGGACACATAGTGTCACAGCAGGGAGTAAGTGTAGATCCAAGCAAGGTCATTGCAGTTCAATCATGGAGTAGACCCAAAACAGTGACTGAGGTGAGGTCATTCTTAGGTTTGGCAGGGTATTATAGGAGGTTCATCAAGGATTTTTCAAGAATAGCCGCACCAATGACCAAACTAACCAAGAAGAACCAACCATATGTGTGGACTGAGCAGTGTGAACAAGCTTTTGAGAAATTGAAGCAAGCATTGGTGGAAGCTCCTGTCCTACAAATCCCAGAAGCAAATGAAGGAATGGTTGTATACACTGATGCTAGTGGATCTGGGTTTGGTGCAGTGCTCATGCAACATGGCAAGGTAGTGGCATATGCATCAAGACAGCTTAAACCTAATGAAACCAAATATGCAACTCATGATCTAGAATTAGCTGCAATAGTGTTTGCACTAAAACTATGGAGGCATTATTTGCTTGGGGCAAAATTTGAATTATTCACAGATCATCAAGCATTGAAATATTTATTTTCTCAAAAAGATTTAAATATGAGGCAAGCAAGGTGGTTGGAGTTTCTAGCTGCATATGATTTAGATATATTGTACACTCCTGGAAAAGCTAATAGAGTAGCAGATGCTTTGAGCAGAAATCATGTTAGATTAGCTAGTTTGATGATTGATGAGTTTAAAAATCTTGCAGTGCTTGGGGAGGCAGATATATACAGCAAGGATGCAGTGAATTTTAAAGAACATGGTGATATGGTGGAGTATGGTACACTGGGAATAATCATAGTGAAGTCTAATCTGGTGGAGAAAGTTGGTAGCATGCAAGATCAAGATCAAAGTCTAAAGGAGAAGAAAGAAATGTTATTAAATAACATTGAGTCAGAGAATTTTAAAATAGATTCCCAAGGTTATTTGAGGAAAAATGATAAGCTTTGTGTACCAAACATTGCAGAATTGAAGGAAGAAATCATGAATGAGCATCACAAGACCAGGTACACCATACACCCTGGTGGTACTAAGATGTATCATGATTTAAAAAGAGGCTACTGGTGGCCAGGGATGAAGCAAGCAGTGGCAAGATATGTGGCAAAATGTTCCACATGTCAACAAATTAAAGCAGACCACCAAAAGCCCTCTGGCATGTTGCAACCTTTGGAGATACCTCAGTGGAAGTGGGAAAGCATTTCCATGGATTTTGTGGATGGTTTGCCTAGAACTAAGAAAGGCAATGATAGTATATGGGTAATTGTTGATAGACTAACCAAATCAGCTCACTTTGCTCCTGTCAGGTCAGATAGAAATGCATCTAGACTTGCACAATTATTCATTAAAGAAGTGGTGAGGCTACATGGCATACCCAAGACTATTGTAAGTGATAGAGACACTTTGTTCACCTCAAGATTTTGGGAAAGTTTCCAAGAAGCAATGGGAACACAACTTTGTTTAAGCACTGCCTACCATCCTCAAAGTGATGGGCAAACAGAGATAGTGAATAAAATATTGGAAGATTTACTTAGAGCATGTGTGCTTGATTTTGGGGGTAATTGGGAGGATCATATCCACTTGGCAGAATTCACTTACAACAATAGCTATCAATCAACCATAGGAATGGCTCCCTTTGAAGCCTTGTATGGGAGACCTTGCATGTCTCCTGCATGTTGGTTGGAAGCAGGAGAGGGTGTAATGTTGGGGCCAGACCATGTTAAAGAAACTTCCAACATGATTGAATTGATTAGGCATAGAATGAAGGCAGCACAATCAAGACAAAAGTCTTATGCAGATAGAAAAAGGAAGCCAATGGAGTTTGAAGTAGGAGAGCATGTTTTCCTGAAAGTATCACCAATGAAGAAAGTGTTCAGGTTTGGAAAATCTGGTAAACTATCACCAAGATTTGTAGGACCATATGAAATTATGCAGAGAATTGGTGCTATGGCCTACAAACTTAAGTTACCTGAGGAGTTGAGTGGTGTGCATCCTGTATTTCATGTTTCTCAATTGAAAAAATGGGTGCATGATGAAGGAGCAATTCTGGAGTCACCTACTCAAGTTCAAGTCCAGAAGAATTTGGTTTATACAAATGAACCAGTAGGGATAGTTGCCAAGGAAGAGAAAAAGTTGAGGAACAAGGTGATCAAACTGGTGAAAATCCAATGGAGCTTGGACACTAATGATTGTACATGGGAGGTTGAAGACAAAATGAGGGCTAAATACCCCAATTTGTTTACTGGTGGAGAGGTATGTTTAAGCAGCCTAAGATAATTTTTCTAAATGTATTTATATATTGTTTGTTTCCATAAAATATGAGTATGGGGTTATGGAGTTAAAACAGTCTATGGATTAGTGCTTTTAATTGGAGAAAATAGGTGAAATTATGGGGACATAATTCCTTTAAGGGGGAGGGTATGTAATGACCCTAAAATAAAATAAAATAAAATGATATATATTTATATTAGAAAATTCTGAGATATATATATATATAAGTATATATATTGCATTTAAAACAGAAAAGAATTTGGCAATAAATAAAATTGCATGGGAGCTTCTGTTTGATAAAATGCAAGGAATTAAGGTAATTAAGAAAGGAATTGGAACTCAAAAATAAGTATAGCTTTATGTCCAAAGAATTATGTAAATATATACAAATGGGGTGTTTTATGTTTTATATAAAGGTAGAATAAAAATTAAATTAATAAAAAGGTTTATAAGTCTTATAGTTGTGCTAAAAATAATTAGCATAATATATGTGATTTTTATTTAAATATAGAAGGAGTTACTGATCTGACAAAGAGGCAGAAATATACATATGTATACATACAAAATCAAATAAAAATTTCCATATCTTATTTATTTCAAGCAAATAATATGAGTGAATGATTTTAATAAGGTATGTTAGTATGCATGATTGAATGGAGGTAATAGATAGGTAGAAAATACAAAGGAGATTTTCAGATTCCTTAAACTTATAAAAAGAAATGAATAAAGGATCACATGCATATGGCATGAACAAAATAGAAACATGAAAATAGCATGCAGTGTTTAAAATGTTCAACTCCCGAAATAACCAATTAAAGTAACCTGATGTGTGCATTTCCCATTTAGGACCACACAGGAATGAGATGTATGCATGAACAGCTAAGGGTATTAGGAGAATTACCCATTTTCATAAACCCTAGAATGGATTTATAAATAACTGCACATAGCCAAAACCATCACTCTCTCGGGATCAAAAACAAAATAAAATAAACAAGGAAGAAACACTAGCTTGAGGCTTTAGGGGATTTGTTGTTCTAAGAAATTAAGGCAGTAAAAGGAAAAACATTATGTGAGTATTTATCCTTGGTATGCAATGGCATTAAGTCCTATTGCAGGCAGCCTAGAATATTATGAGACATTTAAATCTCTGAATTAATTTTGTTATGGGTGATATGGATGTTTGTTTGTGCATTTTTGTTTGTTTGTTTGGAGTATTAATTTGTAAGTGGGCTTTTGGTGTTAACATGATTGGAGCATTCTTGTTCTATCTTAGTATCATTAAACATGGATATAGATTAAACAGGGGAACATGGGGTTGAATCAGAAAAATATACAAGCAGTTATATCTTTCTGAAATATGAATGAAAGAAAAACTAAATTGGTCACTTGGGAGTTAGTCAATGATTTGCTTACTTCAGGTGGAAGCAAGTATTTGCATGGTGCAACTGCACCCTGAGGCCTTTGTGTGTTGGAATAATTTAAACAACCTGGGAGTTTCCTTCACAATGCATACATAGTATTCATTTGACAAGGAGTTAAAGACCATAAAATAAATGGGGACAGGGGTTTAAAAATCTGGGTTATAAATATCCAGATATGGTGTTAATTTAATCAAGTTAAACTTGTTCATTGATTAGTTGCTGGGTGAAAATTTGGAGTATAAAACCTGGGTTTATTTATCTAGATTTGGGGAGAATAAATAGAGAATTATACATATGTTTATCTTTACTGTTTGCTGTGTATTTGTTTGAATAGATGAATGTGTTTTTTTTGTATTACCTTGTATGAACCAAAACATGCTAAGTATAAACATCTGTTAAACTAGGAAGGCACTGCAAGATTAGGTTTTAAAATTATGAATATGTATACAAAATTGATAAATGCTCATACCAGTGAAAACTGACCCTTTTGGTTGCCCTTGCAATCATCTGGGTGTCTCAAAAATTCTTTGGGGCAGCTAAATGATTTGCTTGCAGGAAATTGAAGTTGGCTTGATGAGTAGAGAAGGCATTGGCTGCTAGAATAAATAAGAGAGACTTGTTTTTAAAATTTGCAGATGCATTGTAATGAAATTACTAGACACATTTTATTTTCTGTAATTGAAGTTACTTTTAGGAAACTTTTTAAGTATTTTGAGTTGAAGATTTGTACTTAATCAAAACCTGTTATGAGTGATCATGGATGATGGTTGGTTAACTACAAATTTATTTTATGAATGTCTGATTTGGAGAAAATAAGGAGTTAGACATGTCATATGCATATGATATGGATATATATATATATTTGAACTCTGATTTTTATTGCTTATGTTTTGCCTTATGGAAATTAAAAAGCTAAGGGGATTGATTTTTAATGAACACTCAAGATTTTAGTAGAATATTCAAGTGAGATGAATTTGTGCATGGCAGGTAAGTGATACTTGCATATGCACGAATTCTGGAAATTTGTAAGTATTTGAGTATTTAAGTTTAACCTCTGAGAAAACTTGTCAACAATTTTAGACGTCTAAGATCAAATTAGACGTCTGTCATAAAAATTTAGACGTCTGAGATCGAATTTAGACGTCTGTCAACAAAAATTTAGATGTCTGAATTTAGTTCAAAATGTTTTCTACTCTCTGTTTAAAATTTAGACACTCTGAGACGTCTGTCATAAAAATTTAGACGTCTGAGATCGAATTTAGACGTCTGTCAACAAAAATTTAGATGTCTGAATTTAGTTCAAAATGTTTTCTACTCTCTGTTTAAAATTTAGACACTCTGAGACGTCTGTCATAAAAATTTAGACGTCTGAGATCGAATCTAGACGTCTGTCATAAAAATTTAGACGTCTGAACTGCTGATTTTGCCTAATTTGCCTATTTTCGAGTAAATTTCCAAGGTTTATCGATTTTTGTCAATCCAACTTATTGTTATTAATTATTATCAACTTTGATAACTATCATGAGATCAAGTAAATTCTATTTTAGAGTTAAATAGAATTATCTAGGCAAGATAAATATATATAAGTGTTAGAATTTGTCAAAGTGCACCTATGGCAGTAGAACAAGACTTAGAAAAGAAATAAGTGGCTATGTCAATAGCTTGTATGGTATTTTGATTTCTATTTGATTTAAATTCCCTTTGATAAAAAATATATAATAATAATAAAGAAATAATTGTATATCATCAAATATACAATTGACTTAGTTTGTTTGTACACTGATATGATTATATTGGTAAAACCAGGGTCTTGGGAAAAATATTTGGAAATTATATAAATATTCAAACATAAAAGAATTGGGGTTTAGTGGTGAATGCCTCTTGTATAAAAAAAAACTATGTGTTATAGAGTGAGGGTCACCACAAATTATCTTTGAATTCTTCTTCTCAATGGCAGACAAACCAACAAATTCCAAATTCAATTGCAAATCAAAAATCAAATCAAAAAATTAAAACTCCTAAAACTATATCGAATTGTATATTGATTTGAAGCCCTCAATGAGCGCAACTCAGATCTGCGATTCGTTTCTCATTTTGGTTCATCGTTTGATCAGTAAACATCGAAAAAGTCTCGGCCGTTCATATGCGATTGTTGGATCGGACGGTAGATCTTCGTCCTAGGTTCGATCAGGAGGCATGGGTTGGTAGAGCTCGTCGAGCAGGTCTCAGATATGTAGTCGCTGGCCTCATAGTGGACAAAATTCGATAGAAACGGCAATGATTGGCAGCGGCGACGAGAGTTGGTCGGAGGCTTGGGGGATGGCTGCAACTTCACCTGGGGGCGGCTCAACGTGAGGAAGACAATGGTGGGTTCCGATCTTGGTGAAGGCGGCGTGGTTGGCACAAAAATTGATGGTCGTGGGCGGTTGATATTGGGTGGTCGAGATCGTGTTGTTCCTGCTGCGCAAGGGTTTGCATTTTGATTAAGGTGACGTGGCAGCCTCGTATTGGTGCGTTTTATTTTTTTAATTTAAAATTCCAATTCAAAAGTTCTAAATTACATAACTTTCACATACGAGGTCCGATTTACGCACCGTTTGTTTTGCCGGGAACGTATCAAAATTCCGGACATTTTGACACTGGTTTGGGCGAATTCTGAGACTGTTTGAATTTGGGCAATATTTTGAATTTCAATTCAATTTGAATTCAAAGGTAATGGTTTTGACCCACTCACAAAAATTTCTTATGTTAGTTAAATTAAATTTGTGATGTGATTATGAATTTATTTATGGCTGTTTGGTATATTTAAATTGTTATTTCTGTTAATTTGAATTATTTTGAATTAAATTGTCATTTAATTTATTATTGAATTTATAATTGCCAGTTAATTACCTGTGAATAATAATCAGTTAATTGTTGTAATTTATTTGGTTAAATTGGATGATAATGGTGATGGATGTCTGATTGCTGATATTGGATGATTGGATGTTATGGTTGATTTATATAATGTTATCACTCTGCAAGTTCCCCTAAATTTATTAGAAAAATCACTATGGGTTGAAATGATATATACCCGAATGATCTATAGATTAGGGAAAAATCATTATGGGTTGAAATGATAGAGTCGAGCGATTTTGTGGATTTTTAATATAAATTCGGGATTGTGGTTTGAAAAGCCGTAAAATTTCAAATTACGGATTGAAATGATAAATATCCGTATCACTTGACCCTAGGGTAGAGATTTGTATATGAACACTGGATTGGTTAAATTAAATGATTTTGAATCCTAAATTTTTTATTAAATTGAATGATATTTTGAAATAAGAATCGGATTTATATAAATTGAATTATTGTCGAAACTCAAGTTTTTTGTTGAAATTGAAATTGGTTTAAAGAAAATGTTAAAGGAATTAAATTGAAATTTTAAAGTTGAATTCGAAGTAAAATTGAAATTCATCGAGATTGAGTTATTAAGTTTGTTAAAATAAATTTTTTGAAACGTATTGGAATTGGAGTAATATAAATTGATATTTCCACATGTATTGGAATTGATATAAAATTTAACGGCCTATTGAGAATTTAAATTGAAGATTTGAAATTGGGTTTTGATTGGGAAATTGAAATGGTCTAATAGTTTAAATTGATATTAATTCCAAATTCATATTTTAATATAAACTGTTTCAAAAATATATTATTTTAAAATTTCTAATTATTAATATTTTCAAGTTATTGAACTATTTTAACCAATATTAACTCAATTGAATCATTTTAGCCTATTTTAAACCAATTAAATTAATTTAAAACTAATTAACCCATTTAACTTATTTTAAATCTAATTAATTTATTTTAAAGCTATTTAATCTATTTTAATTATATTTAATCTAATTTAAATCTATTTAACTATCTTAAATCAAGAAAAATATTTTTAATCTATATTAAACTATCTTAGAGTATTTTAACTATTTATAACTATTTAAACTACTTTCTAAATTTTCGGACTAAGCAAAGGGGAGGTGTTTATATTTAAATTCACTAGTTTAGAGGCGAATACGGCTAAATGATGTTATAATTTAAGTTGGGACTTAAATGACATAATTGATTGAATATGATGATTTTGAAATGAGGATTTAGCCAAATTTGGAAATATGATTTTTGAAAGGATTGTGATTTCGAAGACGACGTGATTTAAAAGTGAATATGATTTGAAAGTGAATATGATTTCGAAAGTGATATGGTTTTGAGAATATGATATTTTGATATAAATTGTGAATTGACTTTTGAAATGTAAAAGAACCATCCGGTGTGTAATAAGCGATTGGTTTTTAAAGAGATCGGGATCAGATATTGTCATACTCTCTGTCAATACCGAAAAACACTTTATCAACTATGTACGTGGTGGAATTCCAGAAATGAAGTAGGATGGTTTGGTGAACAATTTCTGTATAAGGTATGACGTGACCCTAACTCCCGTGAGTCAGCCTAGATGTGACTTAAACAGGATCTATACCGGGCCAAGTGGGGGCATTCCCCCTATCGGGCACATTTCTTCGATACTATACTATGACTTTGTGATTGATTTGGTGAGCAACCTTGATTTTGATATGGGAGTGTGTCCAAGGTGGGCGGTAGTAGCTGCTATGCATTACCACTAGTCCGGGAGTGCAATTGGTATATCTACCCTGGCATTGCCTCGAGTGCCGTGTTCACATGCCCTAGAGCGCCTTCTATGAGTTTGTTTTGTTCCATACCTATGGAGTGCCCTCTGATAGCCCTCTGGTTTACGAAGGAATTACGGTACTGTATAGACTATGGGAATATATAAACATGTGTTAAAGGGGATATGGCTTAACGCTATTTTAATACTTTACTTTACTGTAGACACTATTATAATAGCGTATTGTACTACATAATAGATAGTTTAACGGATCCTTAAGAGATGTAAATCCCGAACATCTCTTAAGTTATTGCACTCACGTTAGACACATATAAGAGATGTCAAACCCCGTAAACATCTCTGATGCTGTCACACTAATATTTACCATTGATTTAACTTACATAAGATTTTTTAGTTTTGACTCGAGTGTTTTGTCTTTTCAATTCGCTCGGGTTAGCCTGAGCATTTTAGGGTTGAAGACCTTATTTCTGGAGGACGAAGACGAAGATTTGTACTATTATTATTTATGATATGTATTCCACTACATCATGTTGTTCCGCTGCATTTATTTATTTATTTATTCCTGTTTATGTAACTTTGATTTTTGTGTTGTAATGAATAATCAAATGTATTTATAAACAGCTTCATGAACTGTTATTTGATTTATTATATTTTGTCATTCCGCTGCGAGATTATGTGTTTGTTTTATTTCTTTCTCTTTTTCTTATTTACCCCATAACAATCTTCCATTTTGAATGGTTTGAGTCTGGCATGTGTGTTTGCTTAAAACATCCAAAAAGGCAGGTTGTTACAAAATTGTAGTTGATTAAAGATAGATTATGGCTTACTTCTCTCAGCTATAGCCTCTAATAACTCATGCATGAAGGAAAACAACATACATACATACATACATATATCTATTTGTATATATCAATCACTGATAATTGCTTAAATAGAAATGTAGAATTGGTTTGAGAGTCATACCTGAAGTTTATAGTTTAATAATTTCAACAATTATTCTATGATTAATTAGAATTTAGGAATTGATTTTCTAGGGTTTTTAGGTGAGGAGGTGATATTAGTTTACAAGTTTCAAAAAAATGAGAGAATGAGAAAGCAACATACAGGTTACTAACTCTCCTCCTAATATCTTAGTTAATATTTAGTTAACTTTGGCCTTAACTAAAATGCCGCTTAATCAATAAAAGTAGTCCTCCTATTTTAACAAAAGAAATGTAATTTCCTACCTTTATTTTTCTAAATTATGGTTTATATGTACTTGTCTTCTCTAAATTATAACTTAACCTCATTTCTAATAAAGCAACACTAATTTCTTTCATTACATTCATTCGTAAAAATTGAATTGATTTACATCCAAATTTTAATAAAAGGAATTATTTTGTTTGTAATTTTCTATATTCCAATGGATTGGAAGTAAATGGCATCCTTTGTAATAAGAATCCAATTTTGACATGAATCCATAATTTCATTGATTTGAATTAATTTGCATTAAAATTGGTAAATTTCATTTGTAAACAAAATATATGTTCAACCATCATTATTTCTAATTTGCACGTTAAAATAACTTATCATCTATTTATTCTGTATTTTCCGAAATCACACATTTATTTCAATTAAAAGAGTAGTCTTATTTAATTCACCTTCTCAAACAATTTATAATAATCCACAAAAGGTATAAATTAGAATTTCTTCATATTTCAACTACTTTGAAAATTTTCAATTTTCCATTTAAATAATTCTATTTTTAATTTAAGCGAACCAGAAATAGGGTTTTTACGTCAATCTTCCAAAGTGAAAAAAATTATCTTAAACTACATGCTTCAAAGAACCACAATACCTCTCCATTATATTCCATCTCCTCTCCATTGGATGAGGTCCTATAGTTATGGTGTTAATCACAATCCTCTTTTTAGGCTTCCTTGGCCCATCACCGCTAGGCCTTGCAAAATTGCGTTTGGCCATCTGTCCTAGGGGTCAATTATCTGTCTACCGGCCAACCAATGAGTCTCTCACATACTGTTGTAATTTTTTTTCCTGGCCAAGTCCTTAATTATATCCTTCGAATGTCGGCACTCGTTAGTATCATGCCCATGTATCTCGTGGAAGGGACAATATTGCCCTAAGTGTCTTTCTTTTTCAGTTGTCTCCTTCTGAGGTGACTCCCTATAATTTTTTGTTCCTTTCTTTATAAGGTAAATGTTTACAACAGATTAATTTAATGGGTTGTAATCCTTAGGGTTTATATACCTCGGATGCTTCTTGGGGTCTGGTTTCTTCCTACTAGCATCTTGGTTCCTTCTCTTTGGGTTATTATTTCCGATGTTCACAACAACATTCCCAGCAGTCTCACCTGTTTGCTTAACCACAAACTTACTTTGCACTACATCATTTGACATTCTACCACCGATCGATCCAACGGCTAGGTCTGCCTCTTTCAAGTGCAGGAACAGAGACGCTTTACGATAAAGCTCCTCCAAAGTAGGTGGTGGTTTCACCTTTAGTCATCTACCAAATTCTATGTCGGGGTGAATGCCTTGAATCAAAGCCATCAGAAATATGTCTTCTTTTGGATTGTTTACTTTATTCACGGCATTATTAAACCAGTTTAAGAAATATTTCAGAGTCCCATTGAAACTCCGTGAAATGTTTGATGAGAAAATCACATCCTAGGGTTGAGTAGTATGAAGTCTAAAATGCTCCATTAACTTTCTCGATAATTGACCAAAGGAAGATATGGACCTCGACGCGGGTTGAGTGAACCATATTGTAGCCAACCCTTCAAGGAAGATGGCAAAACATCTACATCTTACAACGTCAGTAGCTCTAGCACCATCCATGTGCTACTCATATTTCAAAAGGTATCGTGTTGGATCTTTTATTCCATTGTAAGACGGCATCGTCAGCATAAAAAATCTCATGGGATAAATTTCCTATACAATATCATCTTTGATTAGGGTCCTACTTGGTGACGAAGCCCAATTGTCATTACTTCTCTTCCAATTCTCGTTCGTAGACTTCGCACTATAACACTTACATACTTTGGACCAGCTTGGGCAAATGGATGACAAACTATAAGGATTCCTTGGAGTTCTTAGCTCTACAAACGCTCTAGGTGCCATGACATCTGGGATCCTCTGTCTTTGGGAGAGTTGTTCGTCCAATACCTCATTATCGTTTTTCTTTCCTTGATAGTTCCATTATATTCGTTTGAACATCGCTATTCTGACCATCAGTAACTTCCTAAAGACTAATACCAGTTTCCTCATGAAGTTCACCATTAGAGTCACCAATATCCACTCCCTTTGATAACGCAGTACCGAGTCATGATGGTTCGGTACCGAGTTGTAATAATTCAAATGGGGCTCTTTTAGATCTCATGTTCGATGTCACATCTTCCCCCTTTTCATCTTCTGCTTTCCATCTCCCATATTCCTATCTGTAGAAGAACTTTCTTCTTTCGAGTTAGAAGATGATGATTATCTTTGGTTCTTCTTTTGCCTTTGGGGCAGTTGAGTCATCATGGCAATATTGCTTTCCATCTCTTTCAGGATAGCATTTTGATTTTCTGACATCCTTTTCAAAATTTCTGACATCATCGATCTAATTCCACCCCTGTCACTACCTCTATTGCACTTGAGATTTCAACGGGAATGGGTTGATTCTTTTCTTCTCCATGCTGACGTCTTCGTTCTCGACATCATTGATGGGACTTACGGTGGTTTAATTCTCCTTATCCTTCCTAAGTTACATTATTCCATGATCCAATGACAGACTTTCCATAAAATCTAAATAACAATAGATATGCAATAACAAATCTCTAAATCTAGCTTATGGATATTTCAAATCCAAAGTTCTAAGTTAGATCTAAAAGCAAGGATCTCAAAATTTCTCAACGAAAGGACCAAAATGTTTACGCCAAAAGCAAGACAAAAACCCAATCGATTAATATATGAAATTAAAATTTTTATGAGAATAAAACAGACAAGGATACACAATATTTATAGTGGTTTGGCCAAAATCAATAGTTTACATCCACTTTCAACTTTGTTATTGATTCATTCTTTCTTTTACAAGTATGTTCTTTCAACTTAGTTGCCAATAACTTGGGTAAGGATCCAATAGAGTTTCGAGGTAAAATCAGATAACAAAGAAAGTGAGGAAAAAGATTCCAAAGATCCCTTTTACTTTGCACCTCTCATCCTATTTACAAACGAAAACTATTAGAAAAGTCATTGACATATGCTCCTCTCGTTCTCAACTTCCAAATGGGGCTCTAAGCAAGAGATCGTTACCAAATCAGTAAACAATTATAAATTGGTATCGAGTTGCGCTCATAACTCGGTACCGTGTTATGAAAGCATTTTTTTCACTTTGTTTACTTTATCTTCAATTCTTTAATCATGTGCTTTGCTGACCCATCTTGAACTGCAAGACTCAGTGCCGAGTTGTGATGTTGAGTTGTAATTTCATCCTTTGCTTCTTTCAACTTAACTTTTATGTAAAAGACTTTGTACTTCTCTTTAGCTACGATCAGCAAAGATTCTTAGGACTTCATCTGAATTATGGTGCGATCATTCAATGGTTCTAACTCATCGAGATATTGCTTGGTTTAAAAGGATAACACAATCTATCTCAAGTTGAAGCCATTGCATGTGGATTGAAACACCCTACCTCTATACCCATAAAATTCAATAGTACTACTAAGTAATACTATTAGATAATTCGAAGAATGACGCTATATGAGGTACATACATGAATATTCCCTTAGACTAACACTAGTATGTATTAAAATATCTAATAAATATTTTATATATATGTACACAACATCATTACAAAGCAATAAATAAATATGCCTCAAAGATAGAACAATACACAATATATAGTAAATAACAAAGAGCACAGAGTCAGAATAAGAGCTACAATAATATATACATACATATATACATATACATATATATATATATATATATATATATATATATATATATATCTTTTATTTGTGTGTGTGCGTGCGCACATATCTATTGTTATCCATCCTTTTGACTAGAAAATATCCGGACAGGCTGGACGAATCGAACTTGGAATTATCAAGGCAGGAAGCCTAGTAAGATAACCCAAAAGTCCTGAAAACAAGCACAAGCAGAGTTATGGGGCAAAAACAAACCAACCACAAGGGAAAAGGAATCATGATCCACTTGTTTGTCGTTACTGATCCAACCACCTGGATACACACCGATCTATATTTCTTTAAACCTATGGTGCCTATCTTCTGCCCACTTACTTTTCTCAATTCTAGAATCCAATTCCAAGTGTTGTTTGGTCGATAAAGTACTATTATCTATCAATCTCCATGAGCACTAGAATCAACAACTCTGTCCTCTATTGCTTCGGCATTTGAACTTAGAAATAAGCAAATAATGGTGTAGACAAGTTAGGAATTACAAAACTAACCATAAGAGGATCCAATACAAGGAGTTCAAGACAATCATTTTGGCCATCTTATGGATTGGTACTGATCCAAGCCCATGTACCGATCCATGTATTTTTCTAAGATGGCTACAATTTTCTCCAAGGGACTTGGTCTTGGCATGAAAAATGAGGTGAGATCATGGAGGCGAGATTTTAGGCTTTCTACGTCTATAAATAGAGGGGTAAGGCTTATTGTAAGAATCTTTTTGGGTTCTTACTTTCTCTACTCTAATTTCTTGTAATCACCCATGGATTTATACCGATCTTAAGAACTCCTACCTGTAATCAGCAAGAAAATCAACAATATCAACCAAGTGGATGCAAGCCAAGATTACCTGAACCACTATAAATTGTTATGTGTTTTTTTACTCGTTTTCATTCAAATTACTTCACATTTTATTCTCTACTTAATCTTCTGGGCATCTGTGCCATTTTTGTTTCAAACATTTTAGTGCTTCCATCGAGAAGGATATTCTCAGGCTACTTTGATCTATCATCCACCATTGGATTTTTAGATTCAAGAGATTGATCCAATTTTCCAACCTTATAGATTACTATTCGAATTTTCAATAATCTAGGAAAAATTATTCACCAAGGCCCCATTAAGGAGAGAACATGCTACAACTTCAATAGCTACCAATGATGTTGAGAACCAAGACACTCACCTTGTGGATGGAGCTGCCCAACCAGAACAACCAGATATCCAAAATTTAGCTGATGTCATGACCAAAGTGGAAATGGATTAGATGGTGAAACAGATGGAGGACAAATTCCAAGACAGTCACAACTAGACGAACCAACAGATGCAGTAGAGCTTAAGGCTATTGAATGAACTAACGCAGAACAGCCAAAGGAGTAGCATGATGGATTCAAGTTCAGAGTATGGATGTTCCACATCATATGACCAGAGACGGAGGAAAGAAAGCAGAAGAGAACTCAAACCACTGTTGGGCATCATATTAAGGAATAAGACAAACCCATAACTCTAGTTTATAGATCGGTACTGATCCAAGTGGACGGATCGGTGCTGATTCAACTAATGATTGGCCTAGAGCTCGCCCTCAAGATGGCGGCGTGGATCTAACATCTGACTATGCAGTAGATGATCAAAATGTTGAATATTGAACTGCTGCTATTAATACAATGCATGAGAATCAAACAAGGGAGACTACTGGACGAACGGATCTCCCAAAGTCCGAGAACCCACATATCAAGAGTACACACTAGAGCATTCGCCAGGCCGAACACTCCTGTAACATCCTCCATTCTGACGTCCAAAACAAACCGCTGTAGATGCGCAGTCATTCAGTTATTAATCTCCGATGATAAAATGCGGCTATGTTAATCATATCAATAATCAAAAGCACACGAATATAAAAAAGTTTCAAACACAATTCAGAAATAACTTTTACATTTCATTTCAAATTATGATTTCATATTCATTACTGTTATCCGGGTTTTTAACCACCAGGAATGGCTTGAAACCTAACCGAGAAGGCTAAAGCAACAAGTTAAAGAGAGCCAAGCCATGTTACTAAAGCAGCGACTGAATTTGACTAAACCAAGGGACCAGCGTTCGCTCAGTCCAATCAGCAGCTAAATACAACCGGCTTGTAACGACCCGATATTTTCAACCATTTGCATCCATTATAAGTGTATAGGCAAACACTCATGCCGGAGTTGAATTGCTCAAAATACCGCGTTGTAAATAAAATTTAGCAAATCTCAGAATATATAGTAAATAAATATAATCACAGATCACAGACACAGAGTAAAATAATGCAGCGGAAGTAAAAGAAATAGTAGTTCATGAAGCTACTATCTAAATATGTCAGAGTTACATAAGATACAACAGAAGAAATAGAGTACAACAAAAGTCTCAATAAAATAACCAAGTACAAGCTGAGTAGAACAACGGAATTGAAATAGATAGGACATGACAAGCAGATAATCTCCAGCAATTCAAATCTCCAAGAGAGTGGAAATCCAAATCTGTGAATAACTCAGGCTGACCCGAGCGTAAAGCAAAACACAAAACACTCGAGTCAGGACGATATATACTTATATAATGTAAACCAACTCAAGTGAACTGTAATAAAGGTACAAGTAACTTAGAAGATGCTTGGGACCGCCCATCCTCTAAGGATCCGTTAAACTATCTACTATGTAGTAATATTCGATATTATAATAGTGTCTAAATAAGTAAAGTATAATCATATAGAAAATAGCGTTAAGGGGATGGAGAACCTTAACGCGGTCAGATCTTAAAATCATAATCGTAGTAAAGCTCGATATGGTAGGTGACACGGCACAACTAGGCAATGCCAGGGTAGATATACCAATTACGCACACGGGCTGATGGATACGCATAGCAGCCACTACCGTTCCACCTCGAACAACACTCCCAAATCGGAGGATGGCCATCTAATCAATCACAAGTAAGAGTATAATATCGAAGAAATGTGTCCGAGAAGAGGTGCTACCTCACTGGTCCGAGATCGCTCCTGTTTTAGCCACCTTATGCCAACTCACGGGAGTTGGGTCCACGTAACATACCTTAAGAACGTCGCCACCATCCTACTTCATTCTGGAATCTCCACCGCGTACACGGCTGTCAAAGTGGTTTTCGGTATCGACAGAGAGTATGTCCATATCCAATCCCGGTCTCTTTAACAACCAATCGTTATTATAACCCGTGGTTATAAGTTTAAAAACAGTTTATACTTGAAAATAGAATATCATTTCAAATCCAAATCTTTATCAAAATAAAGATTAAATCAATTCCAAACCATTTCCATATTTTTAAAATATCATATCATTTCAAAACTTCATTTCAAATCATTTTAATATTCCAAATATCATTTGAGTTCAAATCTAAATATTCAACTTTAAATACCTTTTAAATTTAAAGGTATACTTCATTTATTATCATTTCAAGTCACCTTTTAAATAGTTTATATTCCAATCAAATAATTCATTTAAACCTTTTAAAAGTGTAATTATTATATTTTCAAATCAAGTATTCAATTTCCAAAGTTTCAAACCATTCTGAGTTCGTTTACCAAGTCAAAAACCCTAATTATTAAAATTTCAGCATTTCACAGCATTTAAAAACAACTGCTATAGGTTATATTTGAAAACATTTTTAATTCAGCAAAGACAGCACTTAAAACTGCTGTTAAAACTCAGTTTTAGTTGAATTATAGTTCAAAACAGAAAACACAGCATTTCAGAAGTGCTGCGGTAGTTCAGATTTCAAAACAAGGATTAAATTTGGTTTCAGCAAAGACTGCAGACCACTATAGCATTTCCAGAGAATGCTATCATAGGCCTGAGTTCAATATTAGCCTATAAGTTCAATTACAGCAACTACAGCATTTCAGAAATGCTGTAATAGCTCTTTTTACACAATTTTAGTTCAAAACAGAATCTATAGCATTTCTGAATGCTATTAAAAGTAGATTTCAGGTGTTAGTGTATTTCCAGCAATTAAAAAACTTCAATTTAAAACACATAAACATTTTAAAAATCATATTTTAACATTTAAAATGTTCATTTACATATCATTTAACATGTATCTTTTTCACAATAAATTTCTTATAATTAAATCCAATTTTCAACAATTTACTTAATAAATTTAAGTGTAAAAGTTTCCAATTCTTCACATTTCAACAAATAACTTAACACTTCAAATTTAAATTTCCATTTCACAAATTTAACTAAATTTCCAATTTTATTTAATTAACTTAAACCTTTAATTAAAACCAAATTTCACATTTCCAAGTCAAGTTATATTTTAAAAGATCACTTTTAAACATTCATTTATTTAACCACTTAAATTCATAGAAAAATCAATAATACTTTAATAAATCACTTAAATTCAAATTTAATCAAATTATCATATTTACCATTTCCAAATAAAATTTAATATCCATTTTATTTATATAACCTAAATATCACTTTTAACCAAAATTCCAAATTTCCAACTTAAGTTATATTTCAAAAATCCAGTTAAACCTTTCATTAATTACATTTTTAACACATAGAAAAATCATAATTTCTTTATTTTAAAACATTTCAAAATCTATTTAAATCAAATTTCATAAATCTATAATTTTTAAAATACTTAAAAATATCCAAAACACTTTATAAAATAACCACGGGCATGTATATAATTTTCTAACTTAGGTCAAGTGATACGGATATGTATCATTTCAATCCGCAGTTAAAAAAAAGAAAAATCCGGGTTCTATCATTTCAAACCCGCGATCCCAAGTTAAAATAATTTTAAATAAAAATCGTTCAGGCCTATCATTTCAGCCCATAACGATTTTTCCCTATTCTAAAGTCCGTTCGGGTATGTATCATTTCAACCCATAGTGATTCTAATCTACAGGGAACTTGCAATGGTGATAACAGATATAAATAACAGAATAACATTAAATAACAGTAACATATGATATAACAGGTATAATAACAGGTGTGAACATCATATGATAATAATATAAGCATATAAAACTTGATAATATATTTCTACAGATTCACAGGGTGTCAATTTACTAGTTATATAGGTACATATTGTCTGGTGAGAATAACTCACCTTTTTATGCTGGAGATATCAATTAGAATGACACAACGGATCCAGAAGGCATGACCTTTGATTTGAGTGGAGAAAATAGCCAAGATATCATCTTGTAAACAATACCCAAACAAGACAAAACAATATAGCACATGAATATACTTAACATAAAACAATGTTGAACAAATTGAAATACAAAGCAATAAAGACAAGACTTTGCCTTTACCATTCAAATGCTTGACCATAGGGGATCAAGTGCTCAGCCATGATGTGTTTGGGCTCAGGTTAGCATCATATAGGTCAGGTTTAGCACACCTAAGCATGGCAACATGAAGTGATGTGAAGGGTAGGAGATGCAACATGAAGAATATCAATGGACAAGGCAAATAGGTGAAGTTTTGGTCACAACAAGGCTCGACTTGGTCATTGCTTGGCTCAGCCATGCATGGTACAGGTCTGGATAGTGGAGGGTGATGGTGCAGCAGCAGCCAAAGGTCATGTAGTTGCTGGTGGTGGTGGTTCTAGGGGTGGCCAAGGTGATAGATGAATGTGGTTTAGGCATTGTTTGGAAGGGTTTTTGTGCAATTTTGTGGTGCTAACTTAAATGGATGGGCATGGCTTGTCATGGTCAGTGGAGGAGGAGGAGGTGCTGCTGTAGATGGTGGTGGGGCTGAAGGTGGAGAGGATGGTGGAGATGAAGGTGGTAGAGGCCAAGCAAAGCTAGAAGAGGAGGAAGGCAAAATCAATGGAAATTATGAAGTAAAGAAGAGATAAAGGAAGAAGATAAGAGGAGAATGGAAGCCATATTTTTTTTTAGGGTTTAGGAGCTTTGGAATTTCGTGAATGAGAGAAAAAAAAAGTGGCGGCTGAAGAAATGAGGAGATGTTGCCAATTGAATGAAAAGTTAGGTTAAAAAGTAGAAGGGTTAGAAAATAAAAGGGCCTTAGGAAGATAGAAAGTTTAAGGCCTTTCAAATTTCTTTAATTCATTTTTATAAGTTTATATTTCTGATAATAACAGAAATTCCAGTTAAAAATTCGAAAATTTGATAAAATATAAAAATATATATAATATTTATTGATTATATAAAGTAGAATTAAGGAAAATAGTTAAAACAGTGAACTAGACTAGAAAATTTTGAAATTGAATAGAAAAATTTTTTAGAAAATTCATATGAGTTTGCAATATATTTTTAAACATAAATAATATATAAAATAAAAATATATTCACAAAATAAATATTTAAAATTTAATTTACATATAATTTTTAATGAAGAAAATAGCAGAAAATAGGAAAACAGCCTTTAAAAATGAAAAATAAATACAGCAAATTTTGGAAAAATACTATTATCAATTTAAAAACATAAAAAGACAAAATATACATAAAAACATATTAACACATATTAAAACAAAATATAAGAAAGAAAATATGATTTAAAAAAATTTAAAATAGGCAAAATTGCACCAATAAACAAATTATACTAAAAATTGAAATGTACATAACTTTTACATTTTAACTCCGTTTTCAACGAAACGAAAAGTGGTGTTCAAGTTATTAAATCTATTTTCATAATAAAAGATAAAATTTATAATTTCAAACTATTAAAAATTTAAACTTAAAAGTCAAAGTTTGACTATTGACCAAAATTCACATTTTCAGGAAATATTAAATTTAGTCATATTTGGAATTCTAATCCACATCAAAGTCAAAGTTTATATTTAAAATAACAAAATTTATTCTTTTCATAAATAAAGCTTTTGAATCTGGAAAAATAAAAAAAAAAATTGAAAAATACAGGGTTGTTACACTCTCCCCCACTCAAAACTTTTCGTCCCCGAAAAGGAACGAGGTACGGGAAAGCACAGAAAAAGATAGAATGAAATAGAATTAAGACAAGATGATAAGACGATTGGTATTACACCTGATAATTATTGTTATAGGTAAGTTTAACAAGATGGAGGTGATCAAATCAAGAATATAAGCACGAAAAAGATCCTCTAGAGTCTGAATCTCCCTTTCACTTGACCGACAGTCTATGAATGGGAAAACAGTGTTCATATCCAGATGAGTAACAAAGATTATCATAGATTACAGAAAAATTTCTAAATAGACTGGTATAAGCAATAGCCTTCCCATTCTGTAACAAGATAAGGGAAATAAGGACAACCAAAAGATAGTTTGGAAAAAACAAAACCAGATAATAAATTTAAAACCATAATGCTTTGAAATCATAACAATTTAGGGATGTTTATCATTTGGAAATCACACTGCTAAAATCATAACACTTTGGACAAGTTATTCTTTTTTTAAAAAAAAACATAATACTTAGAAAATCATAACACCCTAAAAAAAGTAATCTTCATTTAAACCATTTTAATTCAAGGTCAAATAATATTCATTTTAAAGTTATAACATTTCTAAGTTCATTTAATTATAAAAATTTCCAAAACATTGTATTTTCAAAATAGTAGTACTTATAAAATGCTACAGTAGATATATTAATATTTCAAATCAGTTCAATTCCAGAAATATTTATTTGGATATCATTTAACTTATGACTTATTAAACAAACTTTATGAATGGAATATTCAAATCAAACTATACTTCATTTATTAAGTTAAAAGTTCACTATTTTAGTTAGCTCTTAATTTAACACATAACCTAACACTTTATTTAAAATACCCATTTCATAAATAGATATTCCTTTAATAAGTTACACTTAAAATTTCGTTTGAAAACCAAATTCTCAATTATCAAATTTTAGTGATGTTAAAATACATTTTAACTATTTAAATCAGAATTATTCATTTTTCAAGACATATCTATTTCATAAATAAAATATTTATCATAGCAAATATAACAATCAAATTCCTTTACACATTTATTCATTTAGACATCAATTAAACTATGAATTCAAGTTAAATAAACTTTATTACCAAAAGTCCAATTCAAATGTATTTTATTTTATCTATTCAAAGATACATTATTTATTATACAACATATTCATTTCAGGAAATAACCATTATTAAAATTCCTAGGTTAGACTTAAGGTTCCATATTAAATCAAATTTGATTATTAAGTTATTTAAATAAAATCTCTTTAAATTCCTTTGTTTCTCTATTTACCTCTGTTAATCTTTTATAACTAAAATTTAAGTGTATAACATGTATTATAACGACTCAAATTTTATTTATAAAAATCCTTTTTATATTGTATATTATCCAATTCCATATTCAACTTCTGTGTAATTTAGGTAAGTTATCTTGGAATGAAATTGTGTTATACAAATAAAACTTTCCAATTCAATTATCTCAAGTTTGAATCATTTATTCAAAAAAATTAATTTTCTTGTTATAACTGAAATTATTCTTTAGGATAAAATGTAAGAATTAAATTTCCGATTCCCTTCAAACCATTAAGAGATAAATAAATATATGTATATAATATGTCAAATCAAATTTAAATCATATATATATATATATTATAAATTCAGTCATATTTTAGAAATTCAAATCAATTAAATTTCCCAAAACCAAGCTGTAGCAAGGCAACAGAACAGCCTCTTCACTTCGAAACTCGAAAATGAACGTCGATGATGCTGCAGTCATCACCGAAATTATTTTCCAACGACAAAGAGAAGAGCACTAAATTTTAAACCTTTTAAAATTCTTTGAAAACAAAATTTCTATTCGAAATACTTTAAATAATATACCCTTTTAAAACTTGAAAACACAAGGTTTGAAACCATCGGAAACTTGAATTCTCAAATTCTTGATTCAAATTCATTTCAGTTCCCAAATCAATTTATAAACAACTATTTATAAATTCATTTGTAGAACAATAAATGATACATCAAGTATTATCATTTCAAATTATCAATTTAAATCAATTTATTAAGTTCCATAAATTTACTTATATATCAAAAATTTTATTTCATTAACCAAATTTAAAAAAATATTGTGTCAGTTTGTTCTGTCAAAGTGTTTTAGAAATCCTATCGATAGCGTTGATCAGACGAATCGATCGGAAATCCAAATCAACATCAACAACTCAAACAACACCATATATAAAACAAAACGTAGATTTACAAGTACAATTCAAAATGTTTGGAGATAGTTTAGAAACAAAAGACAAGATGGTTAAACAGAGTAGAGAGATGGGTAAGCTTAGATAAATCGTGGACAACCTTAACCGGGTCAACCGTGACTTAAAGAATAAGATCAAATGTGGATTTTCTGGGGTAAATCTACCTTCGATCTCAAGAGATAGAGTTTGGAATAACAAAAGATATTAGAATCTAAACCAAGGATAAATATAAATCTCTGGTTAATCGATGCTGACTGTAAAGGATTTTCACCCTTTTACAAGAAAATTAGAATATTGGCGAGACCGCCAATTCACTATAAAGATCATTCGAAGTGGAGTTATGTGACACTCCAAAATCAAAAGAAGATGAATAGTGAGGGACAAGAATGAATTTTGGAACCGTAGGGAACGTTCCAAAATTCAAAGGAAATTCGAATCAAGAGGAAAAGATTCAAACTCGAACGAAAGTGATTCTGTAAATAAATCTACTCCATATGCTGAGTTTTGCCTCAAAGCCAAAGCTCTGATACCAACTGTAACGACCCGATATTTTCAACCATTCGCATCCATTATAAGTGTATAGGCAGACACTCATGCCGGAGTTGAATTGCTCAAAATACCGCGTTGTAAATAAAATTTGGCAAATCTCAGAATATATAGTAAATAAATATAATCACAGATCACAGACACAGAGTAAAATAATGCAGCGGAAGTAAAAGAAATAGTAGTTCATGAAGCTACTATCTAAATATGTCAAAGTTACATAAGATACAACAGAAGAAATAGAGTACAACAAAAGTCTCAATAAAATAACCAAGTACAAGCTGAGTAGAACAACGGAATTGAAATAGATAGGACATGACAAGCAGATAATCTCCAGCAATTCAAATCTCCAAGAGAGTGGAAATCCAAATCTGTGAATAACTCAGGCTGACCCGAGCGTAAAGCAAAACACAAAACACTCGAGTCAGGACGATATATACTTATATAATGTAAACCAACTCAAGTGAACTGTAATAAAGGTACAAGTAACTTAGAAGATGCTTGGGACCGCCCATCCTCTAAGGATCCGTTAAACTATCTACTATGTAGTAATATTCGATATTATAATAGTGTCTAAATAAGTAAAGTATAATCATATAGAAATTAGCGTTAAGGGGATGGAGAACCTTAACGCGGTCGGATCTTAAAATCATAATCGTAGTAAAGCTCGATATGGTAGGTGACACGGCACAACTAGGCAATGCCAGGGTAGATATACCAATTACGCACACGGACTGATGGATACGCATAGCAGCCACTACCGTTCCACCTCGAACAACACTCCCAAATCGGAGGATGGCCATCTAATCAATCACAAGTAAGAGTATAATATCGAAGAAATGTGTCCGAGAAGAGGTGCTACCTCACTGGTCCGAGATCGCTCCTGTTTTAGCCACCTTATGCCAACTCACGGGAGTTAGGTCCACGTAACATACCTTAAGAACGTCGCCACCATCCTACTTCATTCTGAAATCTCCACCGCGTACACGGCTGTCAAAGTGGTTTTCGGTATCGACAGAGAGTATGTCCATATCCGATCCCGGTCTCTTTAACAACCAATCGTTATTATAACCCGTGGTTATAAGTTTAAAAACAGTTTATACTTGAAAATAGAATATCATTTCAAATCCAAATCTTTATCAAAATAAAGATTAAATCAATTCCAAACCATTTCCATATTTTTAAAATATCATATCATTTCAAAACTTCATTTCAAATCATTTTAATATTCCAAATATCATTTGAGTTCAAATCTAAATATTCAACTTTAAATACCTTTTAAATTTAAAGGTATACTTCATTTATTATCATTTCAAGTCACCTTTTAAATATTTTATATTCCAATCAAATAATTCATTTAAACCTTTTAAAAGTGTAATTATTATATTTTCAAATCAAGTATTCAATTTCCAAAGTTTCAAACCATTCTGAGTTCGTTTACCAAGTCAAAAACCCTAATTATTAAAATTTCAGCATTTCACAGCATTTAAAAACAACTGCTATAGGTTATATTTGAAAACATTTTTAATTCAGCAAAGACAGCACTTAAAACTGCTGTTAAAACTCAGTTTTAGTTGAATTATAGTTCAAAACAGAAAACACAGCATTTCAGAAGTGCTGCGGTAGTTCAGATTTCAAAACAAGGGTTAAATTTGGTTTCAGCAAAGACTGCAGACCACTATAGCATTTCCAGAGAATGCTATCATAGGCCTGAGTTCAATATTAGCCTATAAGTTCAATTACAGCAACTACAGCATTTCAGAAATGCTGTAATAGCTCTTTTTACACAATTTTAGTTCAAAACAGAATCTATAGCATTTCTGAATGCTATTAAAAGTAGATTTCAGGTGTTAGTGTATTTCCAGCAATTAAAAAACTTCAATTTAAAACACATAAAAATTTTAAAAATCATATTTTAACATTTAAAATGTTCATTTACATATCATTTAACATGTACCTTTTTCACAATAAATTTCTTATAATTAAATCCAATTTTCAACAATTTACTTAATAAATTTAAGTGTAAAAGTTTCCAATTCTTCACATTTCAACAAATAACTTAACACTTCAAATTTAAATTTCCATTTCACAAATTTAACTAAATTTCCAATTTTATTTAATTAACTTAAACCTTTAATTAAAACCAAATTTCACATTTCCAAGTCAAGTTATATTTTAAAAGATCACTTTTAAACATTCATTTATTTAACCACTTAAATTCATAGAAAAATCAATAATACTTTAATAAATCACTTAAATTCAAATTTAATCAAATTATCATATTTACCATTTCCAAATAAAATTTAATATCCATTTTATTTATATAACCTAAATATCACTTTTAACCAAAATTCCAAATTTCCAACTTAAGTTATATTTCAAAAATCCAGTTAAACCATTCATTAATTACATTTTTAACACATAGAAAAATCATAATTTCTTTATTTTAAAACATTTCAAAATCTATTTAAATCAAATTTCATAAATCTATAATTTTTAAAATACTTAAAAATATCCAAAACACTTTATAAAATAACCACGGGCATGTATATAATTTTCTAACTTAGGTCAAGTGATACGGATATGTATCATTTCAATCCGCAGTTAAAAAAAAGAAAAATCCGGGTTCTATCATTTCAAACCCGCGATCCCAAGTTAAAATAATTTCAAATAAAAATCGTTCAGGCCTATCATTTCAGCCCATAACGATTTTTCCCTATTCTAAAGTCCGTTCGGGTATGTATCATTTCAACCCATAGTGATTCTAATCTACAGGGAACTTGCAATGGTGATAACAGATATAAATAACAGAATAACATTAAATAACAGTAACATATGATATAACAGGTATAATAACAGGTGTGAACATCATATGATAATAATATAAGCATATAAAACTTGATAATATATTTCTACAGATTCACAGGGTGTCAATTTACTAGTTATATAGGTACATATTGTCTGGTGAGAATAACTCACCTTTTTATGCTGGAGATATCAATTAGAATGATACAACGGATCCAGAAGGCACGACCTTTGATTTGAGTGGAGAAAATAGCCAAGATATCATCTTGTAAACAATACCCAAACAAGACAAAACAATATAGCACATGAATATACTTAACATAAAACAATGTTGAACAAATTGAAATACAAAGCAATAAAGACAAGACTTTGCCTTTACCATTCAAATGCTTGACCATAGGGGATCAAGTGCTCAGCCATGATGTGTTTGGGCTCAGGTTAGCATCATATAGGTCAGGTTTAGCACACCTAAGCATGGCAACATGAAGTGATGTGAAGGGTAGGAGATGCAACATGAAGAATATCAATGGACAAGGCAAATAGGTGAAGTTTTGGTCACAACAAGGCTCGACTTGGTCATTGCTTGGCTCAGCCATGCATGGTACAGGTCTGGACAGTGGAGGGTGATGGTGCAGCAGTAGCCAAAGGTCATGTAGTTGCTGGTGGTGGTGGTTCTAGGGGTGGCCAAGGTGATAGATGAAGGTGGTATTGAAGCATATGTGGTTTAGGCATTGTTTGGAAGGGTTTTTGTGCAATTTTGTGGTGCTAACTTAAATGGATGGGCATGGCTTGTCATGGTTAGTGGAGGAGGAAGAGGTGCTGCTGTAGATGGTGGTGGGGCTGAAGGTGGAGAGGATGGTGGAGATGAAGGTGGTAGAGGCCAAGCAAAGCTAGAAGAGGAGGAAGGCAAAATCAATGGAAATTGTGAAGTAAAGAAGAGATAAAGGAAGAAGATAAGAGGAGAATGGAAGCCATATTTTTTTTAGGGTTTAGGAGCTTTGGAATTTCGTGAATGAGGGAAAAAAAAAGTGGCGGCTGAAGAAATGAGGAGATGTTGCCAATTGAATGAAAAGTTAGGTTAAAAAGTAGAAGGGTTAGAAAATAAAAGGGCCTTAGGAAGATAGAAAGTTTAAGGCCTTTCAAATTTCTTTAATTCATTTTTATAAGTTTATATTTCTGATAATAACAGAAATTCCAGTTAAAAATTCGAAAATTTGATAAAATATAAAAATATATATAATATTTATTGATTATATAAAGTAGAATTAAGGAAAATAGTTAAAACAGTGAACTAGACTAGAAAATTTTGAAATTGAATAGAAAAATTTTTTAGAAAATTCATATGAGTTTGCAATATATTTTTAAACATAAATAATATATAAAATAAAAATATATTCACAAAATAAATATTTAAAATTTAATTTACATATAATTTTTAATGAAGAAAATAGCAGAAAATAGGAAAACAGCCTTTAAAAATGAAAAATAAATACAGCAAATTTTGGAAAAATACTATTATCAATTTAAAAACATAAAAATACAAAATATACATAAAAACATATTAACACATATTAAAACAAAATATAAGAAAGAAAATATGATTTAAAAAAATTTAAAATAGGCAAAATTACACCAATAAACAAATTATACTAAAAATTGAAATGTACATAACTTTTACATTTTAACTCCGTTTTCAACGAAACGAAAAGTGGTGTTCAAGTTATTAAATCTATTTTCATAATAAAAGATAAAATTTATAATTTCAAACTATTAAAAATTTAAAATTAAAAGTCAAAGTTTGACTATTGACCAAAATTCACATTTTCAGGAAATATTAAATTTAGTCATATTTGGAATTCTAATCCACATCAAGTCAAAGTTTATATTTAAAATAACAAAATTTATTCTTTTCATAAATAAATCTTTTGAATCTGGAAAAATCAAAAAAAAAATATTTGAAAAATACAGGGTTGTTACACGGCTAGTAAATCATCATCAAAATAGAGCAACGTGCAACGACATTAGGCGAACAACGTCAATACGAGGCAATTAAGTCATTCCAAACATCAAACTTTAAAAATAGTCTAAGTGCATGGATCGCTAGCGATCCATGCTCTATGGATCGCCAGCAATCCATACAACATCGTGGTTCGCTACGGCATGAGTGGAAGAAAGAAGGACTAAAAGACATAGCAAAAATATGCTAAGTGTAGCGATCCATACTTGATCGAGGAAAATTAGCGAGCCAGCATAGTAAAGCAATGAAAAGGATCTAAGCATGAAGCTCGCACATGAGCCATAATCTATGGATCGCTAGCGATCCATGGTTTTGGCTCGGGTCGCGAGCTAAAGTTCGTAGCCTCTTCCTAAGTCCATCTGCAAGCAGTCAGCGAAGAGGCCTAGCCCAGAAGCTCTCCGATCTCTATAAATACCATCCTACCTACGACATAAAGAGGATCTTCTCCAGACTGGTTGCTGAAGCTCTGCTAGAAACTTTCTTCACTCTCCATCTTCCTCACAACAATGTCAAAAGGGATTCACTGTGATTCTACAGTGGATTCCAACTTTGGGGATTTAATTTAGCTAAGGATAATCAAAGGTCTTGTAATCAAACACTACATGTAACAACGATCGGTCTATAATAAAAACTATAAAGTGGACGTAGGCTTCATTAACAGCCGAACCTCTATAAAAATTTCTTGTCTTCTTTCTTTTACTGTTCTTCTCTATACACATTATCTATATTATTGCTCTGTGAGAACAGGGCTGGTGCTTTCACACTCAATCCAGGGTGTTGATCCATTAGTTGGGTTAACATTTTGGTGCTTTCATTGAGAGCCTATAACTCAGGATTCAGATCTAGCTATCTACTTTGGATCCCATAAGTCCAGAAGTTAGATCCTCAATCTTTGCCTGAAGAATCTACCACTTGGAACCCATGGCTCCTGGAAGAAGAAGAACCGCCTCTGGAAGATCCATAGGGGCAGTGATAGCGGGAGAAGTTGTTAATGCTCAACATACTGAAGTAAATGGTGCCAACTTGGGAAATCTGGCGCTAAGGTTCTCCAGTCAACATGAAGTTGTTACTAGAGATGAATTGAATAAGATGGTTGACGAAATCAACCAAAGAATGGAAAATAGCCAGAAGGCTCTGATGGAGAAACTTAACGCTCTTCTAACCCTACAGTCAAATCCTGCTCCAAGAACTATGCTTGAACCCACAGCTGCTATAGAAGAAGAAAATTCTTCCGTTTCTGGTATAAATAGAAGAAATGAAAAATAGCCGCAAAAAAGGATAACAACAAGAACCGTGGGACATAATGTGGAAGGAAATACGAATACTGCATCCACCACAAAGTAACCAAGTCTGAACTTAAACCAGGGGGCCAAGACCCCGCAAGAAGATATGGCTATGGATCTCTCCGATTCAAAAGGTGGAGAGCAAGACAACCATTTGGAAGAGGATTTCAACGCATTCGATGATGCTAGGAACGTCCAAACTACCCCCAATCAGGCCAACGGCAAGCTAATGGGGTCCCGCGAAAATAGCTCTCCCGAAGACAGGAGAGCCTAGGCTTCAATCCATGTGCAAAGATCGTTTGCAAAGCCAAACACTTGGTGTAGTAACTGATTGCCATCCCAGGAATATGGACATCAGAGGCATACATACCAGACATGGTCAAACGATTGATGGACGAGAGTAAAAACCGAAGAGATGATGAATGGGGATCTACCCCAAGTTGGACTCCCATTACCGATGAAATCTTGAATGAAAACTATCCAAAAAAATTCACAATGCTAAATATCCCATCCTACGACGGGACGAAGGACCTAAAACCCCATTTATACAAGTATATCTGGTATATGGACGGAGCCAACGCTTCAGAGGCCATTCGCTGCAGATGTTTTCCTATCTTTCTAGAAGGAGTTGCGTCTATGTGGTTCACCAGACATCCCCAAAGATCTATCTCTACCTTTGACCAATTAGCAACAAGATTCCTTGACCAATTTAGATTCCATATCGTGTGACCAAAAGATGTCATGTCCCTATTCGGATTGTTCCAAGGATGCAATGAATCGCTGAAATCTTTCATGAACTGGTTCAACACCGCAATGATGGAAGTAAGCAACCCCAACGATGATATGGTTTTTATGGCATTAGTTTGTGCCATTCACCCAAAGACTGAATTTAGAAAGTGGATTAAGATGAAGCAACTAACCACGAGGGAGGAATCAATCGTAAAGCAGGTCGGTACTTAAGATTGGAGGAAGCGCAAGAGTTGGAATGAAAGTTCGCTGGTGTACAACCAATAAATATTGGATGGAGCGATGAATCTAAACGCACACGATTCTGGAGCTATAGAAGGAGCCACATGGAAAGATGGAAATCAAAAGAGGAAAAATCAGAACTCTAATAAAAGAAATGGTAATAACAGCAATAAAAGGCTTAAAGGGTTCAGGTAAGAAATATTATACCCCTCTAAATGACACTCCGGAAAATATTTATCTTGCAACACAGTGGACTGAGGAATACAAGAAACCCATTAGGAAGGAAGCAACTAAGCAGCAAAAACATTCAGGAAAGTTCTACGACTTCCATGAAACTCATGGTCATAATACAAACAAATGCTGCCATTTTAAGAATATCATTGAAGAGTTGATTCGGGAAATCAAGCTCTAACAGTATGTGAGGAAACCACAGAACCTTTATCAACCCACGACTTTTTAGCCCCCTAGGGAACGAAGGAATCAAGCCGGAACTAGTGAGGAAGGGTCCAAGCGAACAAACGAAAGACTCATTATTAGAACAATATCTTGGGGACCACACCCCTCGCAAAGAAGTTGGGGAGAGATGGAGCGATAAGCAAGTTCGTTGAACCATGGTCCAAAGGAATCATGTCTTTCACTAGAAGATAAAACCCCAGCCAAGTTGCAGAAAGTATTGAGTGATGAAATAGTGTTCCGAAATCGAGACACTAAAGGGATCGAAGCCCCAACACTCAATCCAATGGTGGTGACAGTGGGAATCGGTCCCGCTGTTGTTCGACGAGTGTTGATTGATAGTGAAGCTCTGTTAATATTAATTTTAAATGTATTTTTGATCAAATGAAAATCGGCATGAAAAGCATGTCTGCTTGCCAAACAAAGATCCAAGGGTTCACTGGCGAGCCCAAGCAGACCTGCTAGTGGAGCTTGGAGAGGGCGATCGAAGAGTCACCCTCATTCAGACTTTTGTAATTATGGATGACATGTCAGGGTATAACTCCTTCCTAGGGCGGCCTGCTCTAAAAGATTTCAGAATAGCTCTGGCCCAATGGTGTCTAACTATGAAGTTCCCTATTGCAAATGGAATTGGAGTGGTGAAAGGAGATCAGTGTGCTGCCATAGAATGTTACATTGCAGAGTTACACGAATCCAAAAGAAAGGAAAAAGGGAAGGACATGGGGAGAGCTCTCCACATCCGTGAACCTTCAGAATAGAAACTATAGAGCCGCCCCTGGCTTGGGGACCATAGTCGATTCGATAAGGCTTTGGACCCTAGAAAGAAGTGCTCAGGGGAGGAACGGGCAGCACCGGCAGAATTGACGGTGTCCATTCCGGTCAATATGGACGACACAACTAAAGCCTTGAAAACTGGGTAGCATCTTAGAAATATGATAAGTTTAGAGCTTACCAAAATTTCTTCGCGCCAACTTGGATGTGTTCGCATGGACGCATTTCGATATGTGTAGGGTGTCACCAGAAATCGCATGTCACGCGCTCAACATTGACCCCAAGTTCACACCAGTAAAGCAAAAGAGGCGCAGCCTGGTTCCTTAACGGTCCAAGGCGCTATAAGAAGAGGTGGAGAAGTTAATGGCCAACGGTTTCATCCGTGATGTAACTTATCCAGAGTGGGTATCTAATCCATTCTTAGTCAAAGAGTCCAATGAGAAGTGGCAAACCTGTATCGATTACTCGGACTTAAACAAAGCTTGCCCAAAAGACAGCTTCCCTCACCCCAGAATAGACCAGCTTGTGGATGGAACGGCAGGACATGAGCTACAATCATTTATAGACGCATACTTCGGGTACAACTAGATCATGATGCATGAACCTGATCAAGAAAGCACCAGCTTCATCACCGACCTGGGCCTATACTGCTACAGAGTAATGCCATTTGGTTTGAAGAATGCAGGTGCAACTTATCAAGGGTTGGTAAATACCATGTTCTAGCGTCAAATCGGGAAAACGATAAAGGTTTATGTGGACGACATGTTGGTCAAATCACGAGCAACTGTTAATCACCTGGATAACCTCGCTAAAATGTTTGAAATACTTCAAAAGTATGGAATGAAACTCAATCCACTCAAGTGTCACATCGAAGTAGCCTCTGGAAAATTCCTAGGATTCATCATGAGTGCTTGGGGCATCGAAGCGAATCCTGATCAAATAATATGACTACGAGAAGTCCATGCTTCGAAGAATAAGAAGGAACTGCAAAGTTTGAATGGAATAGTCGCGGCACTAAGTCGATTTATCTCAAAAGCTACCGACAAGTGTATACCATTCTTCGATGCATTGAAGAAAGTAAAGAAGAACTTCGAATAGAGTGAAGCTTGTCAAACAGTATTCGAAAAATTGCTGCAGCACATGGAGGCTCCGCCAATCTTATTAAAGCCCGTAGATGGAGAAGACATGTTCATTTACTTAGCAATCTCACCCTATGCATTGAGCGTCGCTCTGGTGCGTGAATAAGCAAAATTCCAGTGACACGTGTATTACATTAGCAAGTGGTTCGCTAGAGCAGAGAAAAACTACCCAAAACTGGAAAAGATAGTGTATTGCCTCTTGATCGCATCTAGAAAGTTACGGCCAAACTTTCAGGCTCATCCAATTAAAGAGTTGACTGACCAGCCCCTGAAGCAAGTGTTATATCGACCTGAAACTTCTAGATTACTTCTCAAGTGGAATATAGAACTGAGTCAATACGATATCATATACCACCCAAGGAAAGCCATCAATGGGCAAGTGTAAGCAGACTTCATCGTCGAATTTAATATACGAGATGACGAGGAAGAAGAACAGCTAGAGGTAGACACGCAATGGAAGCACTTTGTCGATGGCGCATCTAACAACCTCTATTCGGGGGCAGGAGTAGTGCTTGAAACCACCAAAGGACAAGCCATTAGCTATGTTCTGCGCTTGGAATTCACTGCTACAGACAATGTAGCGGAATACGAAGCACTGATTACAGGACTGAAAGTTGTAAAAGAGCTCAAGATGAAATCTATTCACATATACAATGACTCCCAACTGGTTGTTTGTCAAGTAAAAGGGGAATACCAGGCTCGTGGGGAGAATCTTTCCCCATACGGGTCCAAAGTGCAAGAACTACTAAGCAACATCGAAAACTACACCATAACTCACATTCCGCGGGAGCAAAATACCAAGGCAGATTATTTGGCTAAACTGGAGAGCTCCGGAGAAGCTCAATCATTGAGGCTGGTCCCAATTGAGACCCTAACCAACCCAAGCATGGATGAAATGGATGTCGACTGGATCCTCAAGATCACTGTCCAACCAGATACGTGATTGACATCGATAAAGGAATATTTACTCACAGGGACTCTTCCGACAGACCGGAATCAATGAAAAAAGCTTCTTCGTAAGGCACTGCGATTCATGATACAAGATCGAGTACTCTATCGAAGGGGATTCTCAGCTCCCCTTCTTAGATGTGTGTCCGACCACGAAGCTCGACGAATCCTAAAGGAAGTGCATGAAGGCGAATGCGGAGACCACACTGAGGGGAAAACCCTTGCAAAGAAACTCCTCCGGTACTAATCTTATGGATAACAATAAACCGCGACGTTGTAGACTATGTCGGAAAATGTGATCGCTGCCAAAGATTCGGCAAAATTAAAGAAATCCTTCAACAGAGCTAGCGCAGATGAATAATCCATGACCATTTGCAATATGAGGCATCGATTTGATTGGCATCCTACCGATAGCGAAAGGAGGGGCCAACTATGCTATAGTGGTTGTTGATTGTTTCACTAAATGGGCTGAAGCGGAACCACTGGCCACCATAACCACAAAGAAAATCATTAATTTTGTTACTAAAAACATTATTTGCAGGTTTGGTGTGCCATAGAAAATCATAACTGACAATGGAACTCAATTCGAAAGCGTCGAGTTCAAAGACTTCTGCAAACGCTTTCGGATTGCGGAAAGATTCTCGGCAGTAGCTCATCCGCAAGCAAATGGGCAAGTGGAGAAATAAACAAAATCATCAATTCCACCATCAAAAAGCGACTAACAAAAGCGAAAGTAAAATGGGTTGATGAACTTCCACTTGCACTATGGACTTACAGAACTACCCATAAAGCAGCAACCGGCCACACTCCATTCGCTCTGGCGTATGGCTCAAAAGCAATGATTTCCATTGAATTAGAAGTCACTTCGCACTGAAGGAATTTTTTTATCAAAAGCAGAACGAGCAGCTCCTACTCGAATCGCTAGATATGTTTGATGAAAGAAGAGAAGAAGCCGAGTTGAGAACTACCGCCCACTAAAAAAGGGTCGCACGGTACTTCAACTCCAAAGTTGACAACCAAACCTTCGAAGTGGGAGACCTTATGCTCAAGCGAGTATACCCTGTTCCGAGGGTGTTCAGACTGAATTGGGAAGGACCGTATGTCATCAATCAAAAGCTAAGGGAAGGAACTTTCACAACCGTCGACGGAATCTGAATTCCCAAGGCATGGAATAGCGAATCACTCCGCCGTTACTTCATTTGAAAACTACTTTGTGTATTCTCTATTTTTCAGCAAATAAGCCATCCCGGAATACTAGGGGCATTGTAAATGGGAAAAAATCTGCTCTACTTTCCTTAATAAAATTTAATTAGCATTTGGAACCAACAAAACTCTGTTAATAATAACTACCCGCCGGGTCGACAGAAGCAAATCGACTCAAACTGTTGGAACGGCGAAACCCGATCTTTGCCTTCTAAAATCCAGTGTAGCTCCAGCAACATCGAGAAGGCGAAAATTACACTACTCACTTTGCCCGAAGATAGGCAACATCGAGGAGTATGAAGAGCCGCGCATTCCATAAGCCATGCACCAACTCTTAAAAATTACACTCCTCACGTTGCCTGAAGATAGGCAACATTGAGGAGTACAAAAAACCGCGCACTTCATAAACCATGCACTGAATTTCGAAATTACACTCCTCACGTCGCCCGAAGATAGGAAACAACGAGGAGTACGAAAAGCCACGCACTAAATTTCAAAATACCAACTCCTCACGTTGCCTGAAGATAGGCAACACCGAGGAGTATGAAAGCCGCGCACGCCATAAGCCGCGCACCACCTTTACAACATGAACTCCTCACGTTGTCCGAAGATAGGAAACACCGAGGAATATGAAAAGCAGCGCACTTCTTAAGCCGCACACTAATTTTCAAAATACCAACTCCTCACGTTGCCTGAAGATAGGCAACACCGAGGAGTACGAAATGCCGGGCATTTCTTAAGCCGCACACGAATTCTTAAAAATTGCACTCCTCACGTTGCCCGAAGACAGGCAACACCGAAGAGTACAAAAAGCCGTGCACTTTATAAATCGCAAACTGACTCTTAAAAAACTCAAACTCCTCACTTTGCCCGAAGATAGGCAACATCGAGGGGTGCTAAAACCGTTCCGGACCGACGGGTCATATCAGTCCCAAAATCCGCACATTAACTCTCAGAGTCGTAAAGTCGCACTCCTCAAACAAACACTCCTCATGTTACCCGAACATATGCAACGCCGAGGAGCATCTTCGTGAAACCATGCCCCTAAAACATAAACTCCTCACATTGCCCAAATATATGCAACACCAAAGAGCACCAGAATCGTTCAAGATCGACGGGACGTATCGATCCTAAAACCCATGCATCCCATAAGCTGCGCGCACTTGCATGTCCTGAAATTGCCTTGCCAACATTAGGGAATTTATCCATACAAAAATGACAAGATTCAATCCAACCCATTGTTCGAAGTAGTGAACACGACTACAACAAAATCGAAATGCTACAAACCATAATATCCCAGCATTGGCAATGTGTGCCTACATGCAGCCAACTCGTGTAGTGTGCACATCTTAAACGTGCATATGTTGCACACTTACCAAAATATAGCCTAAAAACTTCGACTATGTGCTCAAGTCACAAAACTTCTAAAAGAAGAAAAATCGAGTTTTGATTTAGTCAAATTTCAAGTGTTAATGTGCAGACCATTTAAACCCAAATTACCACTAATTTGCCAATTGTTTAAATTAAACAACCCTGTGAACTGAGGGGAGGGGCATACACCGGCACTTAAATAAAAACACTTGAAAACGATAAGTTCACAAGTGCACTGAAATAAAAACACTGGAAAATGATAAGGATACAAGTTCTGCTACCACAAATGAAGAGTTGTTACTCCAAATAAGAATTTCAGCAGTAATCACTAGAACTCGATAGGTGTAAACAAAACAAGCACAAGTGCACAGAACACGTATCAACAGAAAAATAAGAGTAAAGTCAAAATATCAATGTATTACTTATAATTTTCTTTTATATAGGGTCAAAACACGGGGGCCGTACCCACAAAACACTGACCAACAAAAAGAAAATACAGACTCCACAACAAAAACACTAAGTGCAGACTATACACTTGAACAAAATGATTCAAAAAGAACCAAAATCAGATCGGTATCCACACAAGCTCCTCGGCACTTCTTTCCACTACTCCCATTTCCTCCCTTTGTTTGAAGTTTTTGCTTTGTCTCGGGAGTGGTGTCGCTGCCAGTAATATCAACAAACTCCTCAGCGGCAACATCCTCCTCTTGCTCTGCACCCTTCTCAGAAGATTCTCCCTTCGCTTTGCGCTTCCATAATTTGTGGGAGCTCTTCGAGGCTTTGATCGCTTCAACCTTCTCCTTCTTGATAGCGATCAATTCATGTGGGGTCTTGCGAGGCTGCTCCGTTTTAATTTCCTGCTCCTTAACTTCTACCGCTGTTACGTCGCCTTCCAAAGACACAGAAGGGTCATCCAACAATGAAGTGCAGCTATCTTTTTAGACTCCGGCCTCAGCTGCGAGCCAGACACAGACATAGAAACAGGAATAGGAATGAAAACGAGCACGGAGGCTGTGGAAATAACAGCAGGTTAGGGCGCCAAGGAAGTTGGCACATCAACAGGAAAGGTAGACGGACCTATAAGATCAAAAATGAAAGCATTAAATACTTCCTGCTCTTGCAGCGTAAGCTGAAAGCTTCCAAACTCGGAAGAAGCGAGATGATTACCTGCAGTAGAAGAGTAGCCAAGAATGTAAACTTCATATTCACCACCTTCACCCTCTTTAGTCGGTTCTATGATCCGAGGGGAAGCCCCAAGCCCAGACTGGTTGGCAGGTTACGGAGCTGCACTTATGTCTCGCTGGCTCCAGAAATGAAAGGATCTATAACTGCTTCGGCAACCGCAGTCATGGCGGCATCAACAGCCTCTTTCTCCCTCTCAATCTGCAATATCTCCCAACCCTCCAACAACGCCTTCTTTGCTTCTTCGTTAAGGTAGGCGTTTTCTAGCTCTCGCTCGATGTAAACATCACTGCTGTCGTGAAAGCTGGTCAAGATTTTCTCCCAGACCACGGCGAGAGTGCACGGAAAATTCGGGCCTAAGTAGCTAAGGCTCCCCTGATGAAGTAGAGAGTTGACGTAGAAATTCAGGATGGTCTCATCCATCTTTTCCATCTTCCTCTCGAAAGAGCTTTAAAGCTCTAGATAATACACCGCAACGGATGCCTTTTCGACCTTAACGCGAGACTTGTCAGCGATAAGATGCGCAACTTGGTCCTGCGGTCGGGCGATCGTCATAGCCTGATCAGAGATAGTCTTATTGTGCCCGTCGACGATAAGGTCATGGTAAGAGATAGTTTTCTTCTAGGCTTCAATCGTTGCGCTACGAGCAGCCACTTCTTCTTTTAATTTCCCCTCCTTGGCATGAGCCTTTTTTATCTCGTCCCTATAGACGATCTCAATTCTTCCGTGAGCCTCTTTCACTTCTTTTAGCAAGTCGGTGTTTCTTTTGCTCTCTTGCAACGCCGCTTCTTTCTACTCCTTCAGCTGTTTAATTCTTGCATCACGTTCAACGCTCTTTCAAAATCATCCTTCTCTGACTCAAAAGAGTGTATTTCCCGGTAGTTGTTGTGATTGGTATCTACCAACTGCTTACACAATTTTTCCCACCCTTCAGCCTAGTCTAAATCATTTTGAATAGCCTAAAGATATGGCATGTAAGAATCTCTATGGACTTGACGGAGATTACAATCGAACTTAACTCCCCTTAGAAACCACCCGGGGAGCGCTACCTCAAGCTTGGAAGGACCCAACGGAAGAATGAAGGCAAGTCTCTAGTGGGGGCGCGAAGCACCGGGGGTAAGCACAACAGAAGATGGTGGTATTCAAGTTGAAGGCAGAACAGGGGCAGAAGTGATGGGGATTTCTTAACCTATTGAGGAGTGCATCGTAGCAAAAGTCTGTTACTTTGAAGAATACGAACAATGGTCGTACTTTGATCTCTTTGATGGCTCCTCCCTTTCGTCAAAAGACAACCTCTTCTCATACCCGCCTTTGTATGACTGGCCCTGCTCTCTTTCCTCTTGGCGACGGGTTTTTACCTCTAAATCCTTTCTTCTTTTGTACTCTTCCTCCGTCTCTCGGGGCTGATGACGGTCGGAAGAACGCTTAGACCAGCATTAGTTGTCAGTGAACTCTTCAAATTCATTATAAAGGCCACACCCTCTCGTCATACTTGACATGAAGCACAAATAAAAGGCTTTAGAAAACAAAAAATAAGGCATGGAAAGTTTGGGTAGGACTGAGTGTGACCCTAGTGAAGCATGTGGTATGTTTGGGAGGATATCCTAAATCGATGCCACAAACCGGATCGGGAAGGCGCCACGGAGGGAATCAGACTAATTTCAGATGCGACGTGGCTCGAACGGGGGGGCACCTCCTCAAATCTGAAATCTTCCCCCATAAGCGCGTCGAAATCGACTTAAACGTCACTCTAATCACCAAATTCGCGATAGCATCTTTGCTCGGAGAAACCTGACGTCCCCCGACCCCTGGGGTATTGTCTTTATCACTTGTCTCTAGTGGAGGCGAACTCGGAATAACGGGGCTCATCGCCGGAGTCTCATCACACGATTAAGAATCCCCTTAATCGGATTCTGCATAGAAGTCATCATTGGAAGCGGACTCGTCACTACTGCTCCCGACTTCCCCCTCCTCTTTTTCTAAGTCTAAAGCGGCTTTGCCTTCCTCTATTTGAATTCTTCTTCTTCTTTCTCTACGATCGAAGGCTTTATGGTCGGGCGACTAACTCCAGTCGCAGCAACGTCTCTTCCATCACAAGCCTCCTCGGCCGATTCTCCGAACAAGCTCTCTCTTTCTTGAGAAGCACCTTCTTTGGACCCGTGGGAAGAGTAACTAGATCGTGTGCGCACCCTGGATTAAGAAAGAGAGGGAGATTTAACTGGAACGGCGGACCTCCCTAGGTGCAATAACCCATATCGGAGTAAGTTCTCATCGGTCAGCAAGACTTTAACGAACCTTTCCTCATCATCAATAGCCTTCAGGGTTCGACAATGTTCATCAAGAGATAGTCGCTATTTGGCCTTGGGATAACTGCAAGAAACATTCAACTCGTTAGAAGCCCTGCATCGATGCGTCGAAACTAAATAAATAGGGAAAAGAACTTACCCCTCCCCTCCCTCCCACCGTCCACAGGCGATTAAACCGTTCAGGGCACCTGACGAAGAAATATTGGGTCTTAAACTAGGACACTCATCCCTTCTCTTGAATGAAAGAAAATACCTATTCGACAAAGCTTGGAGCATGGTTGAATGTGCGCATGGAATGGACATACAAACAAGTTAGGATGGCATAGCCATTGGGATGGATCTGGAATAGGGCAATGCCTAGATTTGAGAGAGACTCGTGCAAGAAAGGAGAAGGGGCAACAGATGACGATTCGGCTACCGAAAGTGTTGGGCTTCCCCCGCTCGATTTACGGCGCGAAGATGGGTGCTTTTTTCTAAAACAATGGAACTCCCATTCAAAACGGTCAGGTCATTCTATTCTAAATTAATAATTCCCCTTATATTACTTGAACTCTAGAGGGATATCAATTTGTGCCGACACAACAGATTTCAAGTATGTACCAGGGCAAGTGCAGTGTGTTGTCTATAAAAGGTGAGCTTGGTATTCGAAACACTATAGATTCTCTATCCCGTGTAGACAGTTCGCTCGCAGTGGAAAAGGAAAAGGATATCCCATATCGTTTCCATTTGTTTTCACTTCCTTTGCACTTACCCGTTATCGATCAACAATAGATAACGGATCCATTGTTTGAAGTGACGTAGAAAATTCTTCTCATTACAGGGACACCGAGCGTGCAAAAGACAAGTAAGATAAGTCCAAATTCTCCGAAAGAGCCAGGACCAATTCGCAATGTGTCTTACAGTACCAGCTACGAAACCTGGCATAAGTCAGTTTTGGCTTAATGGATGAAGATAGCAAAACGTGTCAAGCACTGGGGCAAGCCTCGAATGTCGTTCTGGGAGAAACTCAAGAGTCGATTTACTATCTTCCTCCATTTAGCTGCAATCAACTCTAACTTCTCACGACCAACATCACAAACGCAACCTCGCCACCAAATCGTAAAATGAACACCACAGTTAGCAAAACCACCTCAGATTGAACTTTTAAATACAGAAGTAGTTAGAGACTTAGAATCAACAAACTGTAATTGGGTCGGCGGCGACCTAAGGCTATGACGAGCTAGGGTTTTGGTCGGAAATGGCCCGAGAAAGCAGTGGCGAAGCTCAGACGGTGGCGATGTAGAAGGAATCATGGTGGAATGCTTGAACATGGTCGGATCTTAGGAAACATTTGACTATATCTAGCAAGCTAGGACGGATCGCTTCAAAAAGGGCTCGAATTGCACGAAGAAGAAAATCGAGTCACGTGAAAGTGAAGAATAGGCTCGGCTCAACTAGCTATATAGGCAGGTGAAAACCAAAAGGCAAAAAATTTCTAAGTGCTTGGGTCGCTAGTGATCGATCGGTTATGGATCGCCAACGATCCATCAACTATGGATCGCCAGTGATCCATAGAATCGCCCATCTCCGACTCCAAGTTTGCACAGTGGCATCCTCCTATCACTTCAAGTTGTACTGAGAGACTGTGAAGAGAAATTTGATCCGTTATAACAAGAAGTAGAGGTTGAGACCAAAACAAAGTTATCAACAGTGTAACCTGCTACGTATTCGTAGAAGAATTTGATAAACATATACTAAAAGCGATAACTTCCAGAGCACGCCTTATTTCCAACGAAGACATACTCTGGAAGGCAAATGTTATCCGGGTTTTTAACCCATCAGGATCCAAGAGAAGACAGAACAACTTGATGAAGTCAGAATAGCTCGAAACTCAACCGAGAGGGCTAAAGCAACAAGTTAAAGAGAGCCAAGCCATGTTACTAAAGTAACGACTGAGTTTGACTAAACCAAGGGACCAGCGTCCGCTCTGTCTAATCAGCAGCTAAATACAATCGGCTAGTAAATCATCATCAAAATAGAGCAACATGCACCGGCATTACGCAAACAAAGTCAATACAAGGCAATGAAGTCATTCCATATATCAAACTCCGAAAATTGTCTAAATGTATGGATCGCTAGCGAACCATGCTTTGTGGATCGCTAGCGACCCATGCTCTATGGATCGCCGCGATCCATACAACATCGTGGTTTGTTATGTCACAAGGGGAGCAAAGAAGGCCTAAAAGAGTCGGCAAAAATATGCTAAGTGTATGGATCGCTAGAGATGTATACATAATGGATCGCCAGCGATCCATACTTGAATGAGGAAAATTAGCGAGCTAGCACAGTAAAGCAATGAAAAGGAGCTAAGCATGAAGCTCGCACACGAGCCATAATCTATGGATCGCTAGCAATCTATGGTTTTGGCTCGGGTCGCGAGCTAAGGTTCGTAGCATCATCCTAGTCCATCTGCAAGTAGACAGCCAAGAGGTCTGGCCCAGAAGCTCCCCGATCTCTATAAATACCATTATGCCTGTGACATAAAGGGGATTTTCTCCGGATTGGTTGCTGAAGCTCTGCTGGAAACTTTCTTCACTCTTCATCTCCCTTACAACAATCTCCAAAAGGATTCACTATGATTCTCCAGTGGATTCCAACTCTGTGGATTCAATCTAGCTAAGGATAATTAAAAGTCTTGAAATCAAACACTACCTATAACAGCGATCAGTCTGTAATAAAAACTATAAAGTGGACGTAGGCTCCATTAATAGTCGAACCACTATAAAAAAATTGTCTTCTTTCTTTTACTGTTCTGTTCTATACCCATTATCTATATTATTGCTATGTGAGAACAAGGCTAGTGCGTTCAGACTCAATCCAGGGTGTTGATCCATTTTTTGGGTTAACAATTACAGAATCTCATTCGTAATTCCACGTTTGGAGAAAATATAAGTATTACAAAATACTTCAAGAGCGACATATGAAGATGCCTCCTAGGTTGATAAGAGTCAAATATTTGGCAATTATACAATTTTGCTATTTCATCCAAAATAACACAACGGACAAATAGACACTCCTAAATGCTAGATTGCCTCTTACACTTCTCTAGAAGCTTATTCGTTTAATTGGAACCTGAAAGCTCTTAATGTCGACCTACTAAAATGAGTACCCAAGATTTTAAGGGGAAAAACAAAAACTTCGGGTGAGACAACGGTCTATTGTGAATAATAACCTACTATCTCGAACCAAATAGATATCTAGTGAGACTATGCCACTGAGAAAAACAGGTTTTCCCCCACTAGTATCTTAACTAAAATTAATTAACCAAATATTGTGCTTCTGCAACCACAATGGTTAGAACAAAAATAGCATTTATAGTTATGCAACATAGAATGGATTACCCATCCTAATTTATTAGATTACCCATCTTAATTTCAAATGACCTACTATCATAATTTAAACTGACCATCTGTCTTATTTTTATTTGACTACCCGTGTTATAATTATGTGGATTACATATCTCACATTTTAACATATTCATAGTTATGTGAACTATCCATCTCATATACAATTATTATTTGGATTACCCATCCCCTACCTTTTTGACTACCCATCACATATGGTTCCATTGTTTAAATTATGTGGACTTTCCATCACACATAATCCACTTAATTTATAATGATGTGGACTATCCATCACAGATCCTATAGTTTTCCTAGGATGACTATGAACCCTTCATTAACCTCGTAGGAACTATCCATCTATGGATGATGTGGACTATACATATCACATCCCATGGTTTTCCTAGGATGACTATAACCAATTGTTTAACAATTTAATTCATGTTACCCATATGTTTAACCTTTGCCTATTGGTATCCCCAATTTAGTTTATCATCCCTTTTAAAGTTATAAATATCTCAAATTGACATGCATCTTTGTCAAACTTATCAAAATATACATTGGTATCCACAATGATCTATGTCGAACTTGTTAAAGAAGATACATTGGGACCCCCAAGGTGTAAAGTCGAAGTTGTAGACCATTAGGCTTGCATTCATACATTAGATTAATATAGTATAATCCCGATGTTAATAGCAACATCGATGAAAAGCTTTAATATCGAAAATAATTTTCATAGGTATCCCCAACGATAGTGTTGAAATTTATACTTCATAATGTATTGGTATCCCCAATTACAAGGTCGAAGAAGAAAACTAAAGGCTCCCCGACCTTGATAAAAAGACAGCGACAACCTTGCCATAGTATATCTTACCGAACCTTTACCCAAGGTTAAAAAAATACTTAAATTTCCTTTAAGTATAAAACTCTTATAAAAAATGATGTTTTTGACTTACATACTTTATACGTTATCCGCCTTATTTAAAAACAAAATCGACGCCAATATTCACGGCAACGATGTCGCACGACATCATAACCAAAATAATCAAAAAGGCCATGCTAACCTAGATAAATAGCGGCATCAAGATCGTCAACGACATTATAAAATAGTTTACTTAACTCACTTCGGCTATTGTGCTGCCAAAAGTATAGAATCGACACTTAGATAAGCGGCAAAACTATCTTTTATATTTGGTGACTTCAAAAACGTTCAAAATCATGATATGCGACATTAATTTAAAACAATGGTGAATACATGCGGCGACATTGATGTTGACATCGACATTAATTATCATGGCGTATAGCATTAAACAATTCGAGGAATACGATGCTGCAATGATGGTTGTCGCCGATGTCCACTTCGACAGGGTTAAAATCACTTCATAATTACCTATGTAGTTATTATGTGCTTCCTACCTCGTCGACGTCAACACTCATGGGCATTGGGCTCGACGATGAGCCCAGCGACAATGCATTATCATAATCTATGCAAAAATTGATTTACAACCAATAAAATCAAATACTTTTCACCAAATCTTATTTTTTGTCAAATTCCAATTGCATAGTGAAATACTTTGCCCATTTTCTTTTCAGAAACTATCGCATACCAATTTTAAAGTTCCAAAACACTTATGAACTTAAATTAATTAATACCCTTAGTTAATTAAAGATTTATATGCTTATCTAACATGATAAATTCATAATAATTCGAAATAAATTGAGAAAAATCCTCAAAAATCACATAAATTCAAAAATATGATATGCTTTATCATGTAAAAAATTCAGGGCCAAATTCCAGATTTAATTATTTCAAATAATTAGAACTCGAAAAGAAATCAATTTCCTCGCTAGGACATTCATAAAATATTTAATATAGCTTGGAAAATTATGAAATTAAAATTTCAACTCCAAAATATTGTTTTACATAACATATCCGAAAATCAAAACATTTGAAGACTAAAACTTAGGTTTAACCCTTAAAACCTTTTCAAATATTTCATAAAAATTCAACTAAATCGTTATTTAATCCAAATAATGATTTTACAACCATATCTTGGCAAACATCATTAATCTAATTCGGATAGTACCTATAGCTAAATTCAAAACAAAAAAATGGAGATGGAGCATTTATTATTCACCTTTTAATTAATTGTGGGAATTGAGATTTGATGTTACTTAGCTTCCCTAAACGTTTGCTCTTGAATCCTCTTTATTTCATGTGTCTTCCTCCTAGGTTATGGCTGGCCTCTTTAGGTTTTTCTTTTGTATGTTTTTGTTCTTGAAAAGCGAGCATGATATAAGGGAGAAAGGGTTTAAAGGATATAAGATAGGTCTATACCTAAATTGGCCTTTCATATATCCTTATATATATTAGGTTTTCCAAAACAATTTCATTAGTTAATTTATTAAGGCATGACCTTATTAATGACCAAATCTCGTTCTCCTTAACTATTTACAATATTCTATTTAATTTATCTAATTCAATATCCTAAATAATATTAAACTAAATTAGGAGTGTTACAACTCGAAACAGATCTCAACCATTGTTGTTCAAGAGAACCTATAGACCCGGAGTATTTGGAAGATATGGCCAAGAGACTTGTAAGTGAAAACCAATTTAGAAGCAATGATTAATAGGGTACTTCTCCTAATCGAAATCCATTTACTGAGGACATTCTGCGCGTGAAGTATCCATGGTGGTTTCAATGCTAACAATGTCGCTGTACAGTGGAATGAAAGATCTAAGGCGGCACTTTATAAATGGAATATGGACTCTGCCAAAGCGTTTGATGCCTTGAGATGTCATTTTTTTCCAATTTTCCTAGAAGGAGTAGCGACGATATGGTTCACTCGGCTCCCACCAAGATCCATATCATCTTTTGCTAAGTTGTCGTGAAAATATCTGGAGCAATTCCATTTACACTGTACATCCGAAAGGAGTGATGTCATTATTAAACCTTTTCCAGGGAGCGGGAGATTCGTTAAAAGATTTCTTGAATCGGTTCCATACAACTATGATGGAAGAAATGATTCACAATGATGACATGGTATTAATGGCACTGATTAGGGCGGTTAATCATGAGACAGATTTCGGGGAATGGTTGGAAAGGATACCCCCACCAAAGATGGATGCTTTCTATAGAAAAGCTAATCACTACTTATGCTTGGAAGAAGAGCGCAGTTGTTTCTGGAAGAACGGTGCTGGAAATTTGGATTAAATAATACAAAGCAACATTGCTGTAAAGCAATTTGGCGGAAGTTCTAGAAACATAGATGTGAATATTGGCAATAAGAATGATGGCCAAAAAAGGGATAATTGGGCTAAGAAATGAAAGCCAGATATTAGGAATCATCTCAGGATTCCAAAATACGATAACTATACTTAACCGAATAACTCAATTGAGAACATCTACCTGGTAACTCAAGGTACCGAGTAGTATAGGAAGCCAGTTTCGAGAGAGTCGACTAAGAAGGAGAAGAGATCTGGCAAGTTCTACAAGTTTCATGAGACACGTGGTCATAATACCAATGAACGTAGATACTTATGTGATATGGTTAAGGAGTTGATTTGAAAGAAAGAATTGCAACAGTTTATGAAAGCCCCACGGAATGCTGGTAAGAGAATTCTAACCTTCCTAGGTCGACACCTGAGATTTGAAAACTGGTTAAGGTCGTGCCTTAACTAAATGAATCTATAAGAATGGTTTATAAGTTAAATATTTAAGAGAATAAGACAAGGGCAATATGGGAATAGCTGAACCCCATAACCCCTAAAACCCCTTACCACATACTCATTCTTAATTACATTCTTACAAAACAAAAACATAAACAAAATGAAAACAAGGTTGGCCATTACCCTAGGAGAAGAGGAGCTCAAAAATCAATTAGAGGATAAGATTCAAGCTAGGAAGGTTAAAGTGTAGAACAAATCTCATGTTCCTTGTCCAAACAAGGTGAATAAAGATCTAAACCATCTCATATAAGTCATCTTGAATGTTTAAATTCAGGTTTGAGGTTTAAAACCGTATAATTGGATGAATGATGATATATTTTGATTTAAACGCCATGTTATAATTTAAACATGGATTTTGTGGAATAATATAGTTCGGTTTTAAGGCTAAAATCATGCAAAATGATTTCCAAATGCCACGATTTTTGAATATGTTATGTCAAATATTATTTTGGAGGTGAGGTTAAATTTTCATAATATTCCATGCTATGGATAATTTATTGTGAATTTTTGAGTGAAAGAAATATATATTTCGGGTTTGAATTAATTTAAGGAATTAATTATTTACGGGCTGAAAATTTTATATGATAAAGTATTATCATTTTGGAAATTATGTGAATTTCTGAGATTGTTATTAAGAGATTTGGGTGAGTTTTGGATTTAATTATAAATATTAGTATTTAATGATTAAGTAAATACAAGGGGTTAGTTAATAAGTTTAATTAAATATTGGAGCATTGGGGATTATAGGCAACAACAAATTCTAAAAAGAATTTTAAATAGGATTTGTTATCCAATAGAAAATTTACAACATAAGGGGTTAGGTAAAAAAGAGATTGCTTTACTTAGTTAAAAATCAGTTCTTGTAATAATTATAGTAACGCCACTTGCCTTCGAAAGCATTGATGCCTTCGAAAACATTGATGCCTTTGAAAGCATTGATACCTTCAAAAGAATACAATGCTGCTTTTATTTGAACACTAAGGGGATAGGGGAGTCGTTGTAGTAAACATATACTAGAATGAAGGCAGAAGGGTCCTTCTATGCTAATCAATAGTGTCAAAGGGGTCCTTCCGCATACATACACTATAACAAATGTGCACTGCCGCATTAATTGAATCATGGAAAGGACCCTTCGTACTAATTGATAGTGTCAAGTGGGTCCTTCAACATGCATGTTTAATTATATAGGTGAAACGATTAAGCCGCACCAATTCAATGGTGTCGACAGGGTCCTTCCGCATGGTTTCAAAGAAGTAGTGGAAGGGGCCTTCCGCATTGCTTAAGTAATGATTTCGAAAGGTCCTGCTGCTAGAGTAGAGTGGCGAAAGAGGTACAGCCACCACTTTCGAACCCATTAGTTAAATTGAAGGGGACGAAGGGCTTGTTTGCTCTATGATGTTGAAAGGGAGAGTGACGAAGGGTAACTCATGATGTCACAATGATCTAAAGGATAAAATTGAAAGCCTTTGTTTTCAAATTAGAGAACCCAATCTCATTTTTAAAATAAACACATGGTAATGTAAAAGAGTTTTGATATGACATTTAAATTTGAAATTTTAGAGAATGCTTTCCTTGCTAAAGATAGTGGGTTAAGGGTATTAACCATATTTCATTAGAAAATGATTACAGGGAATTAAACCGTGGATGTTTATATTGCTGTGTTAATAGATCGGTTATCATGTATGCATGTGTAATCATATTCACTTCATTTATAACCCATAACCACATTTTGAGGTGTTAAGGGTAGAATAACAGGCTAGGTTGACCCAATAGTCAATATACATTGAATTAACTCTGTGTGAGTAGAATTGCATCCAGGAGGTCGGACATGCCAGAATATAGGATGCCTAAGGATGATTAAGAGATTATTGGTTTAGACAGGTTCTTAGTAAGTCCATAAAAACTATGTTATGAAATTTGTTATTGGAAAGAGCCAATAGGTTCTTAGTGATCTCATGAAAACTATGTCTGGAAAAGGTTATTGATAGAGATCAATAGGTTCATGGTCAACCCATGAAAACTATGACATGAGAGATGTTATTGGAGAATCCAATAGGTATATAGTAATCCCATGAAAATTATGATTGGATGATGTTACTGGTAGACACCAATAGGTTTTTAGTGATCCCATAAAAACTATGAAACCAGATAGATAGTCTGTAAGCTTTGAATAGGTTATTAGTTAGCCAGTGAAAACTAATAGGTTAATAGTGACCCTAGAAACTATAACTTGAGACAGATAGTCAGGTAAATGATGATGGGAAACCCAAAGCATATTGCATGTTTGCATATCATCATGATACACTTTATTATATTAAGTCTTAACCATTGTGGATAGAGGTGCACAGTATATGCTTATTATAAATTGGGTTAAGATACTAGTGAGTGGAAAACCCATTCCGCTAAGCGGCGTGGTCTCACTAGATATCTATATGATTCGAGATGGTGGGTTACTTTTCACACCATACTTTTTTGTCTGACTCGAAGTTTATGTTTTCCACTTAAACACTCGTGTGCTCAATTGATTTTGAGTAGTTTGAGAGTTAAGGTTTTTAGGTCTCCTTTAGACGAATAAGCTTCCAGAGACATGCACAAGGCAAGCTAGCTATTAGGAGTTCTTTCTGTTTGATTCCGCTGTGTAATTGGATGTAATGGCAAAGTTACTTAGTGCCTATATTTAGACCCTGATCAACCAAGCCGGCTCTTCATATGTTGCTCTTTGCATAATTTGTAATAATTATATTTCTTTGAACGTGGTTTATGAATTGGGATTATGTAATGAATCTGTAATGTGATTTGAAATGGAATGAGAAATTTGTTTTAAAATTGAGTTTACAATTTTCATATCCATGTGTTTATGGTATATCAATGTATTTAACATTACCGTATTTGTTCACCGAAATATAATAATTATAGATGACTACAACATTTGTAGTGGATAGTTTTGGGCCTCCAAATGAGGGATGTTCTACCGACGATTGACCTATTATGTAGCGACCCTGAAATTCAAACCCGATTTAAATTTTTTAAAACCATTGATTAGGATAAAAATTCGAATTTCTTTAAGCGATTTCTGTCGCCAACCAAACTTAACAATTGGAATGCGTCTATATAGGCATAGGCATACGCCAAGTTCCGTTGGAAAATAACGGAGTTAGTTCTGTTCGAATTCTAATTCATAATCAGTGCAAATTCTGACGTTCGAAAATTTTATTTTTCGAACCCAAAGATTTTGCACAGCGATGTGTAGAAAAATAAACTGATCACGGCGTCATATTTCGTTTTGTAAAATTCTGTTCCATTTGCTCCGATAAATCGTTCGCGCGCTCGAACGATTTTAAATCGGCGCGATAATGCAAGTTTCACAAACGACGTCGAATCCCAAATATCCGTGTGCCATTATGTTCGTCTCGTCGAGCTTGTCGTGATGGTATATTCATTTGTTCCTATCGGAGTTCGCAGTTGTTCGTTGCGCTATTTAACTAACGCCATATACGTCCGTTAATTTAAACCAGTGCACATCCGTTGGTCACCACAGCAAATATCTGTGTCCGCACGTAACCAGATTTGCTGCCACCATATTTCTAGGAAATCCAAACATTTTTTTTGGAACCCTAAAATAATTGAGTACTCCTGTCTATTTCTGTTGTCCACTAGTTCCCATTTCACCCTATAAGAAAACTACGCCACACAGTCGTTTCCTTCATTTGCAAACTAAGATCTATTGGTTTGTACTCCTGCTCTCTGCTTCCCTTCATCTTCTCTTCTCTTATATTTTAAAAAAAAACAAAAGCTCCTTTCCAGAAACCTTCCCCGCTGCCGCCGAGCTCCCCGCCTCCGTCCGGCCTCCCTGACGTCGAGCCGCCTCCCCTCACTCTCTTCCCAGTCAACCCACCACCCTCACATACATAAAAAAACGAGCTCCACAGGAAAACCGCCAACCACCATCTTCCGACTCCGTCGCCTACCACCCTGACCGCCAGACCTTCGCCACCATCGTCCCCACGCCTCGCCTCCACTAACCCAGACCCGCAGCCTAACCCAAACCCAACTCCTCACGCCAAAACCGAACACCCGTGTTCCCAGCCCCACGCAACTCCGGCACCTCCTCCGGCCTCGACCCTCGTCACCGCAGTCCCTGACCTCGCCGATGCCCACCGAGCTGACCTCGACCGCCCTGTTTTTTATTGTATATAATATATATACGGTTTGTTTAAAAAAAATGGGAAGCTTCGATTTTATATATACAGTGTATTAGTTGCAAAGTATAAAGAAGCTTTGATTTTATTATATGGAAACAGTACAGTTCGTGTATATATTAGTTTCATATAAAGCAGTTGGTTTGTATATATGTAGTTGATAAGCTACAGATTTTAGTTGAAAAAAATATAAAAGCAGTTCTGTTATAACCATGTTTATATTAATATATATATATATATATATATATATAAGTGTCCACTTTTGTATAGTTTCGGTTTATAGTTTCAGTATATATATTAATATATATGTATATAATATGTTAATTTATATAGCAGTGATAGTTTGTAATCTATGGGCTCACGTTTATTTGATTGTGCTGTTCCAGCAACTGCTGATCCGAGATCTCAGTCCTAGGCTTCATCCGGCTTGTTTGAATCTATCTAGCTTCGTTATTTTGGTATGGTTTATATATATACAATCGATATAAATACTTTGTATTGAACCATGGTTGGATAATCTTTTATCTGATTTGCAGTTGTGTTCGTTTTGCATCGTGCCGGTTAGTGTCTGTCTTATCTATTCGTCTTCGTGCTTCGTCGTCCAATCTCTAACCATGCAAGGTGAATATTTCTGATGCAGCACAGGCCTTATTTGCCCAAGGCATGAGTCGTACACGAGATAGCCTAAGTCGTACTATACGACTTAGTGATGATGCAGCACAGGGTATAAGTCGTCTACGACTTAAGGAGGCGGTGATGAGTCATCCACGACTCATCTGGACAACCAAAGGGGAAGGCATAAGTCGTAACCGACTTAAGGAAGGAAGTATAAGTCGTGACCGACTTATGGAAGAAGCTATGAGTCATCTACGACTTAAGAAACGTGCAGGGTTACGACCTAAGACTACGGGAAGAACAGTTGGAAAATGCAAAGGTTTAAGCCGCTGCCGAGTTAACGACTTAGTTTTGACAAGTGTACGACTTAACAAAGCAGGGAATAAGTTGTTGCCGAGTTACGACTTAGTTAAGTCGCCTGAACTATCTACCGAGTTATGCAGAAAGAAAACAGAGCCAACTGGTGAAGTGTTAAGTCGGCACCGACTTAAGGAAGGTGATGAGTCGGCACCGAGTTACAAGGCACAAGTGTTAAGTCGGCACCGACTTAAGAAAAGTGATAGGTCGGCACCGAGTTACGACTTATTTAAGTCGGTCGAAATTTTAAGTCGCGAAAGCCCTGATGCCGTTGGATGATCTGCCGAGTTAATATCCACCATTGATTTCTTTAAACCACTAATCTGAGATGCGCATGTTTTAAGTCGCCGAAGACTTGTTGCTGTTGATTTCTGCTGCCGAGTTAAGCTGGACCGTTGATTCCTTAAGTCGCTACTAAGTTGAGTCGCGTAGCATTTTTAAGTCGGCAACGACTTAAGTACTTGTATTTTCTTTGATGTTTTTGTCTGTTTGTTAAGTCGGAGTCTTTATAAGTCGTAGGTCGTCTGGGTTCATAAGTCGACTATTGTTAAGTCGGAACCGACCTAAGCACTTGTAATATTTTCAAAGTTTTCTGAACTGTGTTGTAAATAAGATACGACTTATGCTAAGTCGGAGGTGTTGTTAAGTCGGTTGCCGACTTAGGAGCTGTATGTTTTTTTTTTCTGGTTTACATGTTGTAGCCTATAAATAGGCGAGATGTTTCATTTGTAAAGGTTGTTGATTTTTGAATAAAATTCTCTTTTGATTGCTTTGTGCTTTCATTCCAAATTGGTAGTTGAGTGTAATCTCCTATCTCCTCTTTCGGATAATCGAGTGCGCTCGATTCAACGATTGTAGAAGCCGATTCGCGGAATCAAGTGCGCTTGATCAACGCTTGAAGAATTGAAGATCTTTGAACCCGGTATCGTGCGCGATCAACGAGTTCGAGATAGCTAGAGTTCGGTATCTTCGGATCAACGAATTCGGGCAATTCAGCATTCATCAATCCATCGACTGCTACTTTCACCGATCTACATTGTTTTTGAAATATCCGCTGCGTCAGTTTTTGGTATCAGAGCTTGTTCTAGCCAATCATAGCTAGATCGAGACTTGGAGCCTAATCATTTGAAGACTTTTGAAGTTTGAAGAGAAGCCGAGTGCTTGAAGTGTAAAGCCGTGGCCGAGAGGAAGAAGAGTTCATCTTGTTCGAAGTTGTTTGATCAAAATTTGCATTGGAGGCCGAAACTTTGTCCATCGTGTTCATCGCGATTTGCTACAAAGTGGAAGTTTTCGATCCGTTTCATTTTGGATCAAAATCCGGAAAGTGTTTGAATTTGAAGTGTTTGAGAATTTGTGAAGTTTTCAAGTATGCCGCCAAGAAGAGCTAATCGCCACCAAAACGTAGAAGCTTTATATCGAAGAGAAGAGGCTGATGAGATGGAGCAAAGAATCAATGAGAATTTTAGCGAGAAGCTTAATGAAGGAATTGGCCGATTAGAGAAGCTTATGACGGAGATGAATCAAAATCGGAGAAGGGTTTCACCAGAATCTAATCATGGAGGTAGTAGAGTCTCGCCACATTCCAATCGAGACCGAAGTATTGAAAATGATCAAGGGCGTGGGAGGAACGTGAATGATCGAGAACGGAGGAACGTTGATAGAAGGGATGATGGTGGAAGGCGTAATGGTAGTAGAGATGTTGGTGGTCAGAATCGACATCGTTATGCATCTGATTTTGAAGAAGAGTATGATGGTGGTAGTGTTCAAGGAAGGGGTCAAGGAAGAAACTATTCTGAGTATGATCACAAATGGGAGTCGGGGATGAAGACAGAAATTCCTGAATTCAAGGGTGGTATGCAAGCGGAGGAGTTTCTAGATTGGGTGGCTAATGTTGAGGAGATTTTTGATTTCAAAGAAGTACCAGAACATCGTAGAGTGAAGTTGGTTGCTACGAGGCTGAGGGGTAGAGCTTTGGCATGGTGGCAGCAAACCAAGCTTACACGTGAACGTATGGGAAAGTCAAAGATTGAATCTTGGGAAAAGATGAAGAAATTGATGAAAGCGACATTCTTACCTTATAATTATCAATCGCTTATGTATCAGAGATTGCAGAACTTGAGACAAGGAACGAAGTCTGTGAATGACTATGCTGATGAATTTTATCAACTCATTGCAAGGAATGATATTATGGAAACAGAAGAGCAGCTGACATCTAGGTTCATTGGAGGATTGAGAATGCAGATTCAGGATATGGTCAATATGTTCGATCCAAGATCTGTAGCGGAAGCACATCAGAAAGCGTTGGCTTGGGAAAAACAAGGGAGACGAGGAGGTGGTGTGTTTACTAATTCTAACAATCAAGCGAAGGGTGTTGGAGGAAATTCTAATGTTTCTAAACCTATCAGTAGACCAGTGGTGAAGGAGGCTGAGAAGACAAGGGTTAACAATGGTTTCAAATGTTACAATTGTCAGGAAGTGGGTCATAAAAGCAGTGAGTGTCCAAAACCAAAGAAGAGAACCATGATTGCAGAAGTTGACGATGAGGATGTTGATGAAGATTGTTCTAATCCAGCTGAGGAGGATGAGCAGGATATTGCGTCAGGAGACGAAGGTTGTAACCTAATGCTGAGGAGATCGTGTTTAACACCGAAGCAGGAAGAAGCTAGTTGGTTGAGGAGTAATATCTTTCAGTCAACATGTACTATTCTGGGGAAGGTGTGTAAGTTTGTGATCGACGCAGGAAGCTGTGATAATATTATTTCAACCGAAGCTGTGACGAAGTTGAAATTAAAGACAGAGAAACATCCGAGTCCATACAAGTTAGCATGGTTGAGAAAAGGAGGAGAAGTGAAAGTGGATAGACGAGTTCGTGTACCATTCTCTATTGGGAAGAAATACAAAGATGAAATATGGTGTGATGTAGTAGAGATGGATGTTTGTCATTTATTATTGGGAAGACCATGGCAGTATGATCGAGCAGTACAACATGACGGTCGGACCAATAGCTACAGTTTTATGTTTAAAGGCACGAAGATTATTTTAGTTCCGAAGAAGAGATCACAAGAAGAAAGTAAGTCAGAAGAAATCGAAGAGTTGAAAACTTTATTATCTTTGAAAGAGTTTGTTAAAGAAGTTGAAGAAGAACCGGAAGTGTTCTTGTTGATTGGACGTGAGAGTAGTGAAGAAGTTGAAATTCCTGAAGAAGTTAAACCAATCTTGAAAGAATTTGACGATGTATTTCCAAAGGAGTTACCAACGGAGTTGCCACCGTTGAGGGATATACAACATCAGATAGATCTTGTTCCAGGTGCTGTATTGCCACACAGACCACATTATCGAATGAGTCCGAAGGAACATGAAGAATTGCGGAGGCAGGTAGAGGAATTGCTTGAGCAGGGGCGTGTGCAGGAGAGTCTGAGTCCTTGTGCTGTACCAGCTTTATTGGTACCCAAGAAGGATGGGACGTGGAGGATGTGCACTGACAGCCGAGCATTGAACAAGATTACTGTGAGATATAGATTTCCGATGCCGAGGTTGGATGACTTGTTAGATCAAATAAGTGGAGCTATTATCTTTTCGAAGATTGATTTGAAGAGCGGATATCATCAAATTCGTATCAGACCAGGCGATGAATGGAAGACTGCTTTTAAAACCAGGGAGGGTCTATACGAGTGGTTGGTCATGCCATTTGGTTTATCCAATGCACCAAGTACGTTCATGAGGGTGATGAATCAGATTTTTCGACCATTCATTGGAAAATTCGTGGTGGTGTATTTCGATGATATTCTAATTTACAGTGGGAGTCCAGAGGAGCATTTGAATCATCTTAGAGAAGTGCTGATGGTATTGCGACAAGAACAATTCTATGCTGCAACGAAGAAATGCGTGTTCATGACGCATAGTGTTTTATTTCTGGGGTATGTTGTTTCAGAGAAAGGAATACAGGTTGACCAAAGTAAAGTTGAGGCGATCAGAAATTGGCCGCAACCCAAGACGATAACGGAAGTTCGTAGTTTTCATGGGTTGGCTTCATTCTATCGAAGGTTTATACCACACTTTAGTAGTGTGATGGCACCTGTTACAGATTGTATGAAAGACAAACAGTTTTCATGGTCAGAAGAAGCAGGGGTTGCTTTTGGGAAGATCAAGGAAATGCTGACGTCTGCACCAATTCTAGTGCTACCTGATTTCCAGTTAGTTTTTGAACTACATACTGATGCATCCAAGGTTGGGATTGGAGGGGTGTTGAGTCAGAAGGGACGTCCAATTGCCTATTTCAGTGAGAAGTTGTCAGGAGCGAAGATGCGATACAGTACGTATGATGTGGAGTTCTATGCTGTTGTACAATCTATTAAGCACTGGAGGCACTATCTGTTTCAGAAAGAGTTTGTTCTGTATACTGATCATGAAGCATTGAAGCATTTACAAGGGCAAGACAAGATTTCAGCGAGACATGCATCGTGGATTGCATATCTGCAACAGTTTACTTTCGTTGTGAAACACAAGTCAGGGGTGACAAATCGTGTAGCTGATGCTTTAAGTAGAAGGAGTCATTTGTTGACAACGATGAAAGTTGAGGTGACTGGTTTTGAACTATTGCCGGAGCAGATTGCAGAAGATTCTTACTTTAAGAAATTTGTTGAAGGGAACAATGAAGGGAAGACTGATGAGTTTATGTTGGTTGACGGGTTTCTTTTTAAAGGAAGTCGATTATGCATACCGGAGGGTAGTCTGAGAATGAAGATTATCAAGGAGTTACACGAAGAAGGGCATGTTGGAAGAGACCGTACCTTACAATTGATTTCACAATCCTACTTTTGGCCATCGATGAGGAAAGAAGTGGAGAGATTTGTTGAGAGATGCCATATCTGTCAAGTTTCGAAAGGAACTGCGACTAATGCAGGTTTGTATATGCCGTTACCAGTACCAACTAAACCATGGGTTGATGTGAGTATGGACTTTGTGTTGGGGTTGCCGAGAACGCAGCGTGGTAATGATTCCATTTATGTGGTGGTTGACAGATTTTCGAAAATGGCACATTTCATTGCTTGTAAGAAGACGGCGGATGCTGTTCATGTAGCCCAGTTGTTTTTCAGGGAGATCTATAGACTTCATGGATTGCCAGAATCTATTGTGTCGGATAGAGATACTCGATTTCTGAGTCACTTTTGGTTGAGTTTGTGGAAACTGGTGGGAACGAAGCTGAAATTTAGTAGTGCTTATCACCCGCAAACGGATGGACAGACTGAGGTGGTTAATCGATCGTTGGGAAACTTGTTGAGGTGTCTTGTTCAAGATAATCTGAAGAGTTGGGATGTGAAGTTATGTCAGGCAGAATTTTCCCATAATCATGCTGTGAATCGAAGTACGGGGTTCAGTCCGTTCCAGATTGTTTATTCAAGTTTACCGAAGGGACCGTTAGATTTAACGATGATACCACACTCGAAGGGGACAATTAAGAAAGCTGCTGATTTTGTTGAAGGGCTGACGGAGTGTCATAAAATCGTTCAAGAACGATTAGAGAAAGCAAATGAGAAATATAAACAAGCTGCAGATTTGAAACGACGAAAAGTTGAGTTTAATGAAGGAGATATGGTTTATGCAGTGTTAACAAAAGATCGTTTTCCAGTGGGCGCGTACAACAAGTTGAAAGCCAGGAAAATTGGTCCGGTGGAAGTTGTGAAACGAATCAATGAAAATGCTTATAAACTAAAGCTGCCGGATGATGTGTATACGTCTGACGTATTCAATGTTAAGCATCTCGTACCATATCATGGGGATGAGTTTGTTGGGGATGAAGAAAGTGCAAATTCGAGGTCGAATTTCTCTCAACATGGGGAGGATGATGCAGCACAGGCCTTATTTGCCCAAGGCATGAGTCGTACACGAGATAGCCTAAGTCGTACTATACGACTTAGTGATGATGCAGCACAGGGTATAAGTCGTCTACGACTTAAGGAGGCGGTGATGAGTCGTCCACGACTCATCTGGACAACCAAAGGGGAAGGCATAAGTCGTAACCGACTTAAGGAAGAAAGTATAAGTCGTGACCGACTTATGGAAGAAGCTATGAGTCATCTACGACTTAAGAAACGTGCAGGGTTACGACCTAAGACTACGGGAAGAACAGTTGGAAAATGCAAAGGTTTAAGCCGCTGCCGAGTTAACGACTTAGTTTTGACAAGTGTACGACTTAACAAAGCAGGGAATAAGTTGTTGCCGAGTTACGACTTAGTTAAGTCGCCTGAACTATCTACCGAGTTATGCAGAAAGAAAACAGAGCCAACTGGTGAAGTGTTAAGTCGGCACCGACTTAAGGAAGGTGATGAGTCGGCACCGAGTTACAAGGCACAAGTGTTAAGTCGGCACCGACTTAAGAAAAGTGATAGGTCGGCACCGAGTTACGACTTATTTAAGTCGGTCGAAATTTTAAGTCGCGAAAGCCCTGATGCCGTTGGATGATCTGCCGAGTTAATATCCACCATTGATTTCTTTAAACCACTAATCTGAGATGCGCATGTTTTAAGTCGCCGAAGACTTGTTGCTGTTGATTTCTGCTGCCGAGTTAAGCTGGACCGTTGATTCCTTAAGTCGCTACTAAGTTGAGTCGCGTAGCATTTTTAAGTCGGCAACGACTTAAGTACTTGTATTTTCTTTGATGTTTTTGTCTGTTTGTTAAGTCGGAGTCTTTATAAGTCGTAGGTCGTCTGGGTTCATAAGTCGACTATTGTTAAGTCGGAACCGACCTAAGCACTTGTAATATTTTCAAAGTTTTCTGAACTGTGTTGTAAATAAGATACGACTTATGCTAAGTCGGAGGTGTTGTTAAGTCGGTTGCCGACTTAGGAGCTGTATGTTTTTTTTTTCTGGTTTACATGTTGTAGCCTATAAATAGGCGAGATGTTTCATTTGTAAAGGTTGTTGATTTTTGAATAAAATTCTCTTTTGATTGCTTTGTGCTTTCATTCCAAATTGGTAGTTGAGTGTAATCTCCTATCTCCTCTTTCGGATAATCGAGTGCGCTCGATTCAACGATTGTAGAAGCCGATTCGCGGAATCAAGTGCGCTTGATCAACGCTTGAAGAATTGAAGATCTTTGAACCCGGTATCGTGCGCGATCAACGAGTTCGAGATAGCTAGAGTTCGGTATCTTCGGATCAACGAATTCGGGCAATTCAGCATTCATCAATCCATCGACTGCTACTTTCACCGATCTACATTGTTTTTGAAATATCCGCTGCGTCAATTTCATTCACGACTCAATCTATTATGCTATGGAAATCAAGTGATAGATGTTATTAATATTAAGTTGGATGTTAAAATGGTTGATGTTAAAATTGTTCACATAAACTGTAAATTGCTATACAAGTTAAAATTGGATATGGTTAGAATTTAAAATTGCTAAATTGACGCCATGTATTGTCTAAAAGATTTAACGTGATAAATTGTGATTTGATGTTGGTTTATGGTAAATAGTTGCGACACTAAATTTAGCTATGTGATGTTGAGTTTGGTAATTAATATAAGCGATAAATTAATGTGAAATTGAATTTGATATAGGATAGTAAACAATTTAAAATGGATTATATATGTGGAACTTGACCCCTTTAAATGTTAAATAAATCGACACGTAGAAATAGTGTTAACTACACTTTGAACCATTAAATGTATGATTGATGTAGTAATTTGATAATAGACACCATGTGAAAACCATAATGTAATAATCTTTAATCTGCATGAAATGATAGTGTGGATTCTAGGAATAATTATATTAATTTGCATAAATAACAAATGTAAGTTAATACGATTATTTCTGGATTATTTAAATAAATTGTTAAATTGTTATGTATGGTTGCTATTGCTTGTTTATTTACTTTGACACCATCCCAGTTATCACACTTCAAGTTCCCTTTGCTATGCTTTGTTTTTTAAATGATATTGGCTTGAAATGATAAATACCCAAATTGAACAACATGGCCTAGGATAGATAATTAAAAATAAGAAACCCGATTGGTCAACAAAAAATTATTTTGAAATTAAAATCTATTTGAAATTAAGGAATAAACTTAACAATTTGTTTGGAAATTAAGTAACGAACTTAATGGATTTGATTGAAATAACTTAATAGATTCGATTGAAATAACTTAATGGATTTGATTGAAATAACTTAATGGATTAAATTGAAATGAAGTAATGGACTTAATTGAAACGGATTAATAAATCTATTTAATTAAATAAAATGAATTGACAAATTTAATTGAAATGAGATTTAGAAACAAGTAAATTTTAGAATTTAATAATTTAAAAATTTATTAGATTTGTTAGTTTTAGATTTAAACTCGGTTCTAATAAATAAATTTGGAACTTGTTAGTTTTAGTTTTAGTAAAATTTGACTTAAGAGGAATACAAAACTAACTAAAGTTCTATGGATTTAATTTAGTGATAATTAAAAAATAAAATGATTTTAAATTTAATGAATTAATTAAATTAGGACATTGTAAACGGAATATGGTTTGAGTTGATTTGTAACTCGGAAATAACTTATTTGTGATATGTAGATCATGGAACCAAATAAATGGAAATGGATTTCTTTAAATAGAATTTAATTGAATTCGGTAAATAAATCAAATGAAGTTTTGATAAAAGGGAATTTAGTTAATGAAATTGATTTAATCAAATTTATGATTATATTTAATGTAACGATGAATGGAAATATGAATTGAAATGAATAGAATTTGATTTAATGATTTGAACTAAATTGACCATTTAATTGAATTAATTGATTATTAACTAAATTTTCATTTGGAAATATGATTTTAGATATCTGAAATAAATTTAATCGTGAAAATATCAAAATTTTGAAAGTCAAATTTGCAACTTGACTTTTGGATTTTGATTTGTTTAAACTTTAACTTTAATGACCATCGGATAAAAATACGTAGTTAGTAAAGATACCGGGATCGGATATGGACATACTCTCTGTCGATACCGAAAACCACTTTAATAACTAGTATACGCGGAGTGTTGATCCAGAACGAAGTGGATGGTTTGGTGAACGCGTTGAATGAAGAAAGAGAACGATATTGGATGACCCCTGACATGACTAAAACAGGAGCCGCGCCAGGCCATTGAGGATCGCCACCTCTAGCGGACACACTTCTTCGATACCATATCTATTACTTTTGTGATTCGATTTGGGTGCACCCCTTGATTTGGGAGTGTTGTTTCGCGATGTTGAGGTAGCTACTGGCTATGCTCAACGTCAGTCCGGATCACGCAACTACTAGTATCCTAGTTGGTATCGCCTCATGTACCTTGTCATACTGATTATCCTATTCGCGACCACTACGTTTTGGTTTGTACCTTTAGTATATGGATTGCCCTCTGGTGACTTCCGGTTTGGGGAAACTACGGTCTTGTATATGCTCTTGGGAATAAAATGTGTTAAGGGGGATTATGGTAACGCCTTAACACTATTTTAATATCGTACTTTACTGATTAGACATTATCTACATATCATATTCTATTGTGTATATAAATAGTTTATCGGATCCTTAGAGATGTTTATTTTATTCATCTTTTAAGTTATGGACTTTTTCCCTTGCACTTGATTTTCTTGTATAAGATTTTGAGTCCTGACTCGAGTGTTTCTTTTTGTATATGCTCGGGTCAGTCTGAAGCTATCTAGTTTGCTGATCAAGGTTGGTTGAAGATGCTGAAGACTTAGCATTTATCTTATCATTTATTTCTATTCAGTATCGATGTTCAATCCAGTATTGATGTACTTGTATGTTGGACATTATGTATTTCCTTTCAGTCACTTTATGTTGAGACATTGTTGTACTTTCTTTAGTAGTTCATGAACTGATATTATGATGATGTATTTTCCGCTGCATTATTCTGTGACTGTTCTGTGTCTGTGATGTTGTATTGATTCTTATTTACATTTATGTATATATAATCCCATAATGATTCGTGTTTTGTATTATTTAAGTTGACATGTGTGGATTATTGTCAATTTAAATGGTCCAAATATTTGGGTTGTTACAGTTGGTATCAGAGCAAGGTTTCCCTTAAAAAAACCTTAGTTCGGGATTATATAAACTCATTAGAGATAGGGTAGTAATACCCTAGAATGAGGAGAATCGATTCAATACCCAAATCCTTTCAATTCAAACTCCTTATTGATTCATTGGTTAGACTTTCCTTAAAATTCTATGATTTTCTATCCTTGGTTCTAAAAATCTCTTTTGGTATTTTGGGATGGGTACCAGAAGAAACAATAGGGGAGGAAGAGGCCATGGCCCTGCTCAGGCTGCACCTTCCGCTCCAGCTCCTGTCAAATTCACCACTCTTAGTAAGGAGTATACACAGCTTGGAGGTATTAAGTTTTCTGGATCCGAGAACATTATCGAGGCTTAGCAATGGCTTAAAGGCTTAGAGAAGATATTTTCTGGTCTGGAGATCACTGATGCTCAGAAGCGTCAGCTTGCTGCCTGGCAACTTCAGGATGCCGCACAAGATTGGTGGGAATCAGTTACTTCTCGTACCGAGGAGAACACCATCACTTGGGCCTAGTTTAGGTATAAATTCGTTGGGATTTCGTAACATAAATTCTTCTTTCAATCTTTGGAATGTTATTAATCTAGTCCATCTGTTTGATTAGGGATACTTTCTCGGCACAATGGATGCCAGCTGCTGGGAAAACCCAACTTTATAGAGCTTTCATGGATCTTAAGCAAGGCAGTATGAACTTTTTTGAGTATGAGAGGAAATTCAACGAACTCTCCAAGTTCGGACCTGGCTTGATCGATACACCACTTCTGAAGAACGAGAAATTCATTTTGGGAGCTAGACCAGAATATTATGACTTGCTTACTGGCCACACCCACTGCACCTTCATAGAGCTTGTTGACTATGCTCTTAGATATGAGGCGAAGCCTAAGGGACCTACTGCCAAGGCCACTCCTACTCAGCCCTCTTCTAGCCAGCCCGGAAAGAGGAAGATGAACTTTGATCAACAAAAGAAAGCTTGGCAGAAGACTACTGGATTGGGATACGCCCAGAAAAGCCCAATCGACCTTGCTAATATCACTTGCTTCAAATGCGATAAGAAGGGCCATTATGCTAATAGCTGTCCATCTACCGGAGCTGCTTTCCCCCACCTTCTATGACTAGGAGAGATTTATGCCATGTCTGCCTCCAGCCAGGACATTTCAAGAAAGACTGCCCAATGCAAAAGAGAGGCACACCATCTGGAGTATTTGCTATCACCACTCCTACACCACCTCCACCACTTGCTCAGGATGACCAAGGTACCTTACGAAGTACTTTTTCATTACATGATTTACCTGTTAGGGTATTATTCGATACTGGTGCTTCTCATAGCTTCATATCTATTGATCTTTGTAATAAGCTCAAATTAGAACCTACTCTTGCTACTACTTCCTTATGCATCTCCAACCCTATTGGAGGACTTGCCAACCTCAGTAGAATTTGTAAAGAGGTTGTGCTCTTGTATGGAAGATATCGATTCACTTGGGATTTTTATGTGCTTGGCTTCGTAGCATTTGACATCTTATTGGGTGCTGATTGGTTAAGGAAATTCGATGCTGTTATTTCTTGCAAAGCTCATTCTGTTTCTCTAGTCAATGACAAGAGTCAACCGCTTGTCATTGAATGCCAATCACCCCAGAAATATGCCGGAAGCTTTATATTCTCTCTTGATGCTCACCCGAATGGTCTTAGTACCACTCCTATTGTTCAAAAATTTCCCGATGTTTTTGGAGAGGTCAACTCTCTACCGCCTAAACGGGAAATCGATTTCCGCACTGACCTTATTCCTGGAGCTACTCCCGTAGTCCTCCCTCACAGAAGAATGGCTCCTAAAGAAAAAGCTGAACTTAAAACTCAAATTGATGATCTGTTTGCTAAGGGTTTGATTAGGAGAAGTTGTTCGGAATGGGGCGCCGCAGTTGTATTTGTCACCAAATCTGATGGATCTCTTCGCATGTGTGTTGATTACAGGGAACTGAACAAACGCACTCTCAAGAACCGCTATCCCATGCCTTGCATCAATGATTTTATTCGATCAGCTCCATGGACCTAAAGTCTTCTCACAACTTGATCTAGCCACTGGGTTCCACCAACTCAGAGTAGCAGAAGATAGTATCCATAAGACAGCTTTCCGTACCGAGAATGGATTCTATGAATGGTTGGTTATGCCATTCGGGTTGACCAACGCCCCTGCTTATTTTGTCGATTTAATGAACCGAGTCTTTCGTGATGTCCTTAACAAGTTTGTTCTTGTCTTCATTGATGATATTCTCGTCTTCTCCAAAGACGAGAAAGAGCATGAAACTCATCTTGCTTATGTTCTAGAAACTCTTCGAAATCATCAGCTTAAAGCCAAGTTCTCGAAATGCCACTTCTGGCGAGACGAAGTACGATTCCTTGGCCATATTATTTCTGAAAATGGGATTTCGATCGATCCAGCTAAGGTTGCCGTAATCAATGTAAGTTTTATCCTATTCGTTATTTCTATTCGATCCATCTTATTCCTTTCTAATTTGAAAATTTATCTACAGGATTGGTTGACCCCTAAAACTCCAACAGATATTCGTAGTTTCTTGGGCTTAGCCGGTTATTATCGCAGATTTATTGAGCACTTTGCTCAGATTTCTGCCCCACTTACTGCTTTAACTCAGAAGGATGTTAAGTTTATTTGGAGTGAGAAATGTGAATCAGCTTTTAATGAGTTGAAGCGCAAGTTAACTTCAGCTCTAGTTCTTGCGGTAATCGATGGAAGTGAAGGATTAACTGTCTATACAGATGCTTGCCAAGAAGGTTTAGGTGCTGTTCTTATGCAAAACGGAAAGGTTTTTGCTTATGCTGGCCGTCAGTTGAAGATCCATGAAGTAAACTATGCAACTCATGATCTAGAGCTTCTTGCAGTTGTATTTGCTTTGAAACTATGGAGGCATCATCTTTTGGGAACTAAATTTGAATTTTTCACTGATCATAAGTCTTTGAGGTATATCTTTTCTCAGAAGGATTTGAACCAAAGACAAGTCCGATGGCTCAAATTTTTAGCTGCATATGATCTCAACATCACTTATACTCCGGGGAAAGCAAATGTCGTAGCAGATGCTTTGAGCCGCAACAAAGCATTGTCTTGTTGTAATCTTGTTGAAGGCATGTTATTCCAGCTCGTTATCTCTCCATCTCTTATGGATCGCATCAAAGCTAAGCAATATGAGGACACCTTGCTCTATCGCATAATGGAGTTAGTTCTTGGTAGAGTTGGAAATGCTGACAGTAAAGTGGGAGCATAGATAGATAGTAACGGAGTTCTGAGGATTGACAACCGTATTTGTGTTCCTAATGTCGATGGATTGAGACAAGAAGTGCTTAGAGAAAACCATCAGTCATCACTTTCATTTCATCCTGGTGTCAATAAGATGTATCGAAATATGAAGCGTTTATATTGGTGGAGTGGGATGAAGAGAGATATTTATATATATGTCAGTAGATGCACCACTTGCCAGCAAGTCAAGGCCGATCACCAGAAGACGGCATGATTACTTCAACCCCTAGAGATTCCGTGTTGGAAATGGGATCAGATTTCTATGGACTTCATTGATGGATTACCGAGGACCATAAATGGTAATGAGAGTATTTGGGTGATTGTTGATAGGTTGACCAAATCTGCTCACTTTATTCCTGTTAAGACCACTCGTACTGCTTTGAGTTTGGTCGAGATGTATATGAGAGAGATTGTCAGATTTCATGGAGTTCCATCTAGTATTGTATGCGATAGAGATCCTTTATTCACTAGTAAATTCTGGAAGGCATTTCAGGACATCTTGGGCACTAAACTGAATCTTAGCACAGCTTATCATCCTCAAACAGATGGCCAAACTGAGAGGGTAAATCAGATTTTGGAAGACCTGCTCCGAGCTTGCATTATTGATTTCGGTGGATCTTGGGAAGACCATCTCCATTTGGTTGAATTCACTTATAATAACAGTTATCAGGCAAATATCGATATGGTACCGTTCGAAGCTTTATATGGACGGCCGTGCAAATCCCCAGCTTGTTGGATTGAGCCCGGTGATCGATTAATTCTTGGCCAAGATATGATTATAGAAGCATCCGAGAAGGTTAATGAGATCAGAAGGAAGATGAAGACCGCACAGGATAGGCAAAAGAGCTATGCAGATAGACGTAGAAGAGATTTGGAATTCCAGGTTGGGGATGAGGTATTCCTTAAGGTATCACCTTTGAAGAATGTTATTCGATTTGGTCGTAGAGGGAATCTCTCTCCTATATTTGTTGGACCATTCACTATCACTGAGAGAATTGGTACACTAGCCTATAGAGTTGCACTCCTAGAGAAATTTGAGGGCGTGCACAACGTATTCCATGTTTCACATCTTCAGAAGGTTGTACATGATCCATCCATGACCATTCCTATTTCTTAGTTAGATGAGGTTGATATTGAGCCGGATTTGACTATAGAGAGGAGACCACTTCGTATTATTGATAGGGAAACGAAGCAACTTAGAAGGAAATCTGTTAGCCTAGTCAAAGTCCAAGGAGTCCCGATGATCGGGATTGTACTTGGGAAACCGAGGAGAGTATCCGGGATTCTAATCCAGAATTATTTGTTGAAGGTAAACTCGATTTTATATTCTATATTTTATTCGATAATCTATTATATATCCATCGTATCTCATCTATCTGTTCTTCTACTCATTACATCGTTCCTTTTCGGGGACGAAAAGCTTTGAGTGGGGGAGAATGTAGCGACCCTGAAATTTAGACCCGATTTAAATTTTTAAAACCATTGATTAGGATAAAAATTCGAATTTCTTTAAGCAATTTCTATCGCCAACCAAACTTAACAATTGGAATGCGTATATATAGGCATAGGCGTACGCCAATTTCTGTTGGAAAATAACGGAGTTAGTTCCGTTCGAATTCTAATTCAAAATCAGTGCAAATTCTGACGTTCGAAAATTTTATTTTCCGAACCCAAATATTTTGCACAGCGATGTGTACAAAAATAAACTGATCACGGCGTCATATTTCGTTTTCTCAAATTCTATTCCGTTTGCTCCGAGAAATCGTTTGCGCGCTCGAACGATTTTAAATCGGCGCGATAATGCAAGTTTCACAAACGATGTCGAATCCCAAATATATGTGTGCCATTATGTTCGTCTCGTCGAGCTGGTCGTGATGGTATATTCATTTGTTCCGATCGGAGTTCGCAGTCGTTCGTTGCGCTATTTAACTAACGCCATATACGTCCGTTAATTTAAACCAATGCACATCCGTTGGTCACCACAGCAAATATCTATGTCCCCACGTAACCAGATTTGCTGCCACCATATTTCTGGGAAATCCAAATGTTTTTTTTTGGAACCCCAAAATAATTGAGTACTCCTGTCCATTTCTGCTGTCCACTAGTTCCCAGTCCACCCTATAAGAAAATTACGCCACACAGTCGTTTCCTTCGTTTGCAAACTAAGATCTATTGGTTCGTACTCCTGCTCTCTACTTCCCTTCATCTTCTCTTCTCTTATATTTAAAAAAAAAACAAAAGCTCCTTTCTAGAAACCTTCCCCGCTGCTGCCGAGCTCCCCGCCTCCGTCCCGCCTCCCTGACGTCGAGCCGCCTCCCCGCACTCTCTTCCCAGTCAACCCGCCACCCTCACATACATAAAAAAAATGAGCTCCACAGGAAAACCGCCAACCACCATCTTCCGACTCCATCGCCTACCACCCTGACCGCCAAACCTTCGCCACCATCGTCCCCAGGCCTCGCCTCCACTGACCCAGACCCGCAGCCTAACCCAAACCCAACTCCTCGCGCCAAAACTGAACACCCGTGTTCCCAGCCCCATGCAACTCCGGCACCTCCTCCGGCCTCGACCCTCGTCACCGTAGTCCCAGACCTCGCCGATGCCCACCAAGCCGACCTCGACCGCCCTGTTTTTTTATTATATATAATATATATACGGTTTGTTTAAAAAAAAAGGGAAGCTTCGATTTTATATATACAGTGTATTAGTTGCAAAGTATAAAGAAGCTTTGATTTTATTATATGGAAACAGTACAGTTCGTATATATATTAGTTTCATATAAAGCAGTTGGTTTGTATATATGTAGTTGATAAGCTACAGATTTTAGTTGAAAAAAATATAAAAGCAGTTTTGTTATAACCATGTTTATATTAATATATATATAAGTGTCCACTTTTATAGAGTTTCGGTTTATAGTTTCAGTATATATATTAATATATATGTATATAATATGTTAATTTATATAGCATTGATAGTTTGTAATCTATAGGCTCACATTTATTTGATTGTGCTGTTCCAGCAACTGCTGATCCGGGATCTCAGTCCTAGGCTTCATCCGGCTTGTTTGAATCTATCAAGCTTCGTTATTTTGGTATGGTTTATATATATACAATCGATATATATACTTTGTATTGAACCATGGTTGGATAATATTTGATTTGCAGTTGTGTTCATTTTGTGTCGTGCCGGTTAGTGTCTGTCTTATCTATTCGTATTCGTGCTTCGTCGTCCAATCTCTAACCACGCAAGGTGAATATTTCATTCACGACTCAATCTATTATGCTATGGAAATCAAGTGATAGATGTTGTTAATATTAAGTTGGATGTTAAAATGGTTGATGTTAAAATTGTTCACATAAACGGTAAATTGCTATACAAGTTAAAATTGGATATGGTTAGAATTTAAAATTTCTAAATTGACACCATGTATTGTCTAAAAGATTTAACGTGATAAATTGTGATTTGATGTTGGTTTATGGTAAATAGTTGCGGCACTAAACTTTTCTATGTGATGTTGAGTTTGGTAATTAATATAAGCGATAAATTAATGTGAAATTGAATTTTATATAGGATAGTTAACAATTTAAAATGGATTATATATATTGAACTTGACCCCTTTAAATAAATCAACACGTAGAAATAGTGTTAACTACACTTTGAACCATTAAATGTATGATTGATGTAGTAATTTGATAATAGACACCAAGTGAAAACCATAATGTAATAATCTTTAATCTGCATGAAATGATAGTGTGGATTCTAGGAATAATTATATTAATTTGCATAAATAACAAATGTTAGTTAATACGATTATTTCAGGATTATTTAAATAAATTGTTAAATTGTTATGTATGGTTGCTATTGCTTGTTTATTTACTTTGACACCATCCCAGTTATCACACTGCAAGTTCCCTTTACTATGCTTTGTTTTTTTTTATTTTAATGATATTGGGTTGAAATGATAAATACCCAAATTGAACAACTTGGCCTAGGATATATACTTAAAAATAAGAAACCCGATTGGTCAACAAAAAATTATTTTGAAATTAAAATCTATTTGAAATTAAGGAATAAACTTAATAATTTGTTTGGAAATTAAGTAACGAACTTAATGGATTTGATTGAAATAACTTAATGGATTTGATTGAAATAACTTAATGGATTTGATTGAAATAACTTAATGGATTAAATTGAAGTGAAGTAATGGATTTAATTGAAACGGATTAATAAATCTATTTAATTAAATAAGATGAATTGACAAATTTAATTGAAATGAGATTTAGAAACAAGTAAATTTTAGAATTTAATAATTTAAAATTTTATTAGATTTGTTAGTTTTAGATTTAAACTCGGTTCTAATCAAATAAATTTGGAACTTGTTATAATTTAATTTGAGATTAAGTAAAATTTGACTTAAGAGGAATATAAAACTAACTAAAGTTTTATGGATTTAATTTAGTGATAATTAAAAACTAAAATGATTTTAAATTTAATGAATTAATTAAATCAGGACATTGTAAACGGAATATGGTTTGAGTTGATTTGTAACTCGGAAATAACTTATTTGTGATATGCATATCATGGAACCAAATAAATGGAAATGGATTTCTTTAAATAGAATTTAATTGAATTCGGTAAATAAATCAAATGAAGTTTTGATAAAAGGGAATTTAGTTAATGAAATTGATTTAATCAAATTTATGATTATATTTAATGTAACGATGAATGGAAATATGAATTGAAATGAATAGAATTTGATTTAATGATTTGAACTAAATTGACCATTTAATTGAATTAATTGATTATTAACTAAATTTTCATTTGGAAATATGATTTTAGATATCTGAAATAAATTTAATCGTGAAAATGTCAAAATTTTGAAAGTCAAATTTGCAACTTGACTTTTGGACTTTGATTTGTTTAAACTTTAACTTAAATGACCATCGGATAAAAATACGTAGTTAGTAAAGAGACCGGGATCAGATATGGACATACTCTCTGTCGATACCGAAAACCACTTTAATAACTAGTATACGCGGAGTGTTGATCCAGAACGAAGAGGATGGTTTGGTGAACGCATTGACTGAAGAAAGAGAATGATATTTGATGACCCCTGACATGACTATAACTGGAGCCGCGTCGTGCCATTGAGGATCGCCACCTCTAGCGGACACACTTATTCGATACCATATCTATTACTTTTGTGATTCGATTTGGGTGCACCCCTTGATTTGGGAGTGTTGTTTCGCGATGTTGAGGTAGCTGCTGGCTATGCTCAACATCAGTCCGGATCACGCAACTACTAGTATCCTAGTTGGTATCACCTCATGTACCTTGTCATATTGATTATCCTATTCCCGACCACTATGTTTTGGTTTGTACCTTTAGTATATGGATTGCCCTCTGGTGACTTCCGGTTTGGGGAAACTACGGTCTTGTATATGCTCTTGGGAATAAAATGTGTTAAGGGGGATTATGGTAACGCCTTAACACTATTTTAATATCGTACTTTACTGATTAGACATTATCTACATATCGTATTCTATTGTATATATAAATAGTTTATCGGATCCTTAGAGATGTTTATTTTATTCATCTTTTAAGTTATGGACTTTTTCCCTTGCACTTGATTTTCTTGTATAAGATTTTGAGTCCTGACTCGAGTGTTTCTTTTTGTATATGCTCGGGTCAGTCTGAAGCTATCCAGTTTGCTGATCAAGATTGGTTGAAGATGCTGAAGACTTAGCATTTATCTTATCATTTATTTCTATTCAGTATCGATGTTCAATCTAGTATTGATGTACTTGTCTGTTGGACATTATGTATTTCCTTTCAGTCACTTTATGTTGAGACATTGTTGTACTTTCTGTAGTAGCTTCATGAACTGCTATTATGACGATGTATTTTCCGCTGCATTATTTTGTGACTGTTCTGTGTCTGTGATGTTGTATTGATTCTCATTTACATTTATGTATATATAATCCCATAATGATTCGTGTTTTGTATTATTTAAGTTGACATGTGTGGATTATTGTCAATTTAAATGGTCAAAATATTCGGGTTGTTACATATTAGTTATAATGGTCACGCTTGCCCTTCTATTGTACAAAAAGTACCGGTTGACTGTGGGAGTTCGGTCAGCATTCTATTTAAAAAAGCCTATGACTAGATATTTCTGGAGGATAAGGACTTGAAACCGTGTAAATCTCGGATCCAACGACTTAACATGACAGCTACAGAGCCAGTCGGATATGTAGAATTACTGGTGGTGATTGGAAAGGGCGAGTGTAGGTGAGTGTGGGTCATACCTTTTGTTATGTCGGATATTTACTCTACTTATATTGCATTTTTGGGCCGATCGACGCTAGCTGAGTTCAGATCGGCTATAGCTCCCTAGAGTTTGTTGTTTTATTTCCTACGAAGAATGGTGTGGGGAGATTGCACGGATTTCAAGGGCTTGGCTGTGAATGTTATGTGGCCAAGCTAAGGGATGTGAGGCAAAGAGAGAAAGGAAAAGGTGCAGAGGCGACTCTCTGCATCAAGGATTTGAACGCATAGCAACCAATGCCTAAGCCCCGGCTCGGGCAGCATAGTCGGCTCCTTAAGGATATTGATCCACGAAAAGAACCACTGGATGAAAAAGTAGCTCCCGTCGAATTAAAGATCAATGTTCTAATCATCTAGGATGATCCGACATGTGTCTTGAAGGTCTGTTCATAGCTCGGTGTGAGAACAATGAAGGAGTTAGTTGATTTTTCCGAGCGAACCTAGATGTATTCATCTATACGCACTCTTATATGTGTGGAATCTTGCCAGGGATAGCGAACCTACATTGAACATAAATAGTGAATTTGTTCCTATGAAACTGAAGCGCCATCTATAGGGTCCGAAGAGATCTACTGCACTTAAAGAAAAAGTGGAGAAGCTGAAGGACAATGGCTTTATCTGTGATGCCTTATACCCAAAATATGTATCCAATCTAGTCTTAGTGAAGAAGGATAACGGGAAATTGGGGACATGCATCAATTATTTTGACTTGAATAAGGCATGCCCAAAGGATAGCTTCCCGCTTCAAAGGATTGATCAGTTGGTGGACTCAACAAACAAACATGACTTGCATTAATTCATGACGTGTACTCTGGATACAACGAGATTCCAGTGCACATCCCAGATTCGGAACATACTAGCTTTATTACCGACTTGAGACTGTACTACTATCTGGTCATGGTGTTCGGGTTAAAGAACGCTGGAGCAACCTACCAGAGACTGGTAAATAGGATGTTCAATGATCTGATTGGACGCTCAATGGAAGTCTCTGTAGATGACATGCTCGTGAAGTCATGGTGTTCAGGAAACCATGTTAATAATTTGGCAGAGATGTTCGCTGTTTTCCGGAAATACGGGATGAAGTTAAACCCTTTGAAATTGCTTTTTTAGCATTGCATCAAGGAAATTCTTCAACTTCATTGTGAACTCTTGTGGGATTGAAGCCAATTTGAAAAAGATAAAGGCATTAAGGGACATGGAGGCCCTAAAAATAGTTAAGGAGGTCCAGAGCTTGAATGGGTAGGTTGCTGCCTTGGGTCAATTCATCTCCAAAGCCATCGACAAATGCATCCTATTCTTTGACATAATTAAGAAGGGGAATAGTCCAAGGGGAAAAAGAAACTTCGCTTAGATGCAGGAGTGTGTAGACGCATTTCGGGCTCTTGTGGATCACTTGGAGAGACCCCCATCTTCTCGAAGTCGGTGGATGACGAGGACTTGTTTATATATCTCACAGTGTCGTTGCATGTTTTGAACACCGCACTCGTACGTGAGGAAGACAGCATCTAACAACCGGTCTATTACATTAGTAAATGATTGACAGGAATTGAAAGAAATTACCCGTAGCTAGAAAAGCTTGCATACTACATGTTGATCGCTTCAAAGAAGCTCCACCCCTACTTTCAAGCTCATCCAATCAAAATTCTTATTGACCAACCTTTGTGACAAGTCTTGCAACGACCTAAAACTTCTGGAAGGCTGTTGAAATAGAACATTGAATTGAGCCAATACGATATAACATATCACCCTCGAAGGGCTATCTAGGGTTAAGCTTTGGTAGATTTTATACCTGAGCTCACTCCGCATGATGATATTTCAGAGAGTAGTGTTGAGAAACATGCTAGGTGGAAGATATACATGGATAGTGCATCAAAAGAACGCTATTTTGGTGCTAGAGTTATACATGAAAAACATTAATATTTTTTGTGACTCCCATTTAGTGATGTGAAAAGTGCGAAAAGAGTTTCAGGCAAAAGGAGCAAGGTTTGCCCCTATTTAAACCGATTCCTTGAGCTGCTTAGTGACATCGAAAAATATACGATAACGCATGTTCCCAGAGAGGAAAATGTATAGGGTGACTCAGTGGCTAAGCTGGCTAGTTTCGATGATGTGCAGCTTATAGGCTTGGTTCTAGTGGAAATATTTTATTAGCTCTAAGCATCAACTAGATGGATGTTGATTGGATCTTGGAGGCTAAACCTAAAAAGGAGTCATGGATGACTCTAATAAAAGACTATTGCAGAGAGGAACCCTTTTCGAGTAGGAGGAATGAACGACGGAATCTCCTTTGGCAAGTTTCGAGATATATCATACAGGAAGGAGTACTTTACCAGAAGTGTTTCTTAGTCCCACTACTATGCTGCATCACCAACGACGAGGCCAAACAAGTCCTGATAGATGCTCATGAAGAGGCCTGTGGTGACAACACTGGGGAACAAACACTGGCGAAGAAGATTCTCCACTACGAGTACTTCTGGACAATTGTCAACCGAGACACGGCTGACTACACCAGAAAGTGTGACGTGCCAGAAGTTTTCTATGATTCCGAGAGCCCCACTAATAGAGATTACTCAAATGGTCAATCCTTTGCCGTTTGCAGTCTAGGGAATTGATATTATCGGTGTATTTCCGGTATCTAAAGGAGGTGAGATGTATGCCATCGTTGCAGTTTATTACTTCAACAAATGGGCTGAGGAGGATCCGTTAGCCACAATTACTACAAAGAAAGTAATCAACTTTGTAGTCTGGAATATCATTTATCATTTTGGAGTACCACAAGTGATCATTGCCGATAACGGAACCTAATCCGACAGCATAGAGTTTAAGGATTTCTACAACAGACATCGCATAGAGAAGAGATTTGCTGCGATGGCACACCCCGGGCGAATAGACAAGTTGAAGCGATAAACAAGATTATCAATTCCATTCTAAAGAAGTAGTTGGAAATGGCTAAGGGCAAGTCGGTTGATGAACTTCCACTAACACTTCGGGCTCATCGAACGACCGATAAGTCAGTGACTAGGCATTCTCCAGTCGTTCTAGCCTACGGATCGGAGGCTATGATTCCGGTTGAGCTGGAAATACCTTCTCGTTGGTCAATTCACTACAATCCATAGACAAATGAACAACCCCTTCTGGAATCTCTTGACATGATCGATGAGAAATGAGACGGAGCCGACATGACAGTAGCTATGCACTGAAATCGATTCGCCCAGTATTACAACGCCAAGGTCAGGAATCGGACCTTTGAAATTGGCAATCTAGTTCTGAAACGAATCTTCCTAGGCCCTGTAAACTTGGCCCGACTTAGGAAGGTCCGTACACGATAGAGAAAAAGCTTGGAGATGACACTTTTAGGCGTGCAATGGTTGACCGGATGCCACTGTTAGAACCTCCAACTTATGTTTCAATTATAGCAACTGTACAATCATATACATATATAGACTTTATCAAGATTGCAGGTATATGCTACAAGAAGACACCATGATCGAAGATATTATCGAAGATATTACGACTCAAAGAGAAATAAAAGATTAATTGACCATACTAAGGTTATTCTACTGTAAATGAGTCTAAATAACATATTGTTAAGGTATCCTTGAGTATATATGCATGTACAATTTTATATACATCAAAAACTAGTAGAAAACTAAATTTTCACCTCAAGACGTCTAAGGTATACTCACAGACGTCTATGATAAGTCTCGGGTTAAAAACTAAAACTAGTCATAGACGTCTATCATGATAACATAGACGCCTATCATGAAAAAACTGTCATATTTGAAAAGACACTTCTTTTTAAATCTAAAGGACATCATCTTTCATAAAGAGTTGCTTCCATTAAAACGAAAAGATTTCTTCGAAGAGTAAAAACTCTTCATCTGCACCTCTCTGATTCTATAAATAGCATCTTGATTGAAAATTAGACCAACTTACTTAACTTGATTTGATCTATTCTTTACTGATTTCAAAACACTCTCTTACATATACACTGATTGCATGCTTTCAATCCACTATAAACTTTTTGTTAAATCACTTCCTACAACTCAAAGCAATCATATTCATATACTCAAAGGAGATCATCGGAAGATTTGTACTATAAGTCAAAAACTATGTTATTGGAACACAAGATTGTCAAAGACACTTTTGTATTAAGCCTTTTCCTCCGAGCGAAGTGAGGGTATTTTGTTTTAAGGAAATACCGAAGAGGAGCTTCGGGACTGGACGTAAGACGCGAGGTCCGAACCAGTATAAAAACTCTGGTTTGCACGCTTTTTATATTTTACTATTTATTGTCTACTATTGCATTCATTTACATACTTGCTTATTATGTACAAGTCAGACAGTATACGATCCACTAGACTTTCAATTGGTATCAGAGCACGGTTATTTCAAGTTACAGTAACATGTAATTAAAACATATTTAATATGGAAAGTACATTTCAAGAAGTTCAATCCACTATACGTCCTCCACTATTCACTGGATCTAATTATGCTTACTGGTCTACACGTATGCATATTTCTATGGAAGCTAATAGTCTAGAAATTTGATTAGCAACTCAAAATAAATATGAAGCACCTAACACTTATATAGGCACATGGACTGATGCAAAAAAGCAGAGCCATCTAACAATGCAAAAGCTACGAATGTTTTATTTTGCTCACTCAATAAAAATGAATTTTCACGAGTCATGTTGTGCACCACTGCTTATGATATATGGTGTACATTGCAAACTAGCCATGATGGCACAAATAAAGTCAAGCAAAAAAAAAATTCTTTTCGACAAAATCAATTTTCATCTTTTGAAATTAAATCCAATGAGTCAATTATTCACATGTATGCTAGATTTCAATCTATACAACACAACCTTATGGCACTAGGAGTTAAATTCACTGGTTTTGATTTAGTCACACGAGTTTTGAACTCTATGACAAACGAATGGGAAAGAAAAGTTTTAGCCATTGAAGAAGTTAACGATCTTTCCCAACTCATAGTTGAAGAATTAATAGGATATCTGATGTCGTATGAAGCAAATTTATAGGCAAGAAAAGAACAAAATCAAGAAAGGAAAAACATCACATGTCAAGCAAACAACGATAACTCCGACTTGGAAGAAGATAAGATTGTGTTCATCGCCAGAAATTACAACAAGTTCAAGAAGTTCAAAAAATGATGAAATTTCAAAACAACGGCAACACTAATTCCTCAAATCAAACATCAATAAAATGCTTCGAGTGTGATAAATTTGGCCATATGAAGAGAGACTGTCCACTACTCAACAATGATAAAAATAAAAACAAATTCAAAAATTTCAAGTAACTTAGGATGACTCTAACTCTTCCTCTTCATCCGATAGTGACAGTGACACAGAACAAGCAAATGTTTGCTTCATGGCTAGCATAGATGAGGTACATCCTGAATTAATATATGATGAACTTATTGAAATTAGTATAGAATTAGATGACAAGTATAGAGAATTAATGAAATTAAATAAAGAAAATTTAGGAAAATTAAACGGAGCTGAATTAGAAACTGGAATGTTAAAAGACGAGAAAAGCATTTTAGAAAAAGAATTAGAATTAGCACAAAAAGAATGCAGAAAACTATCATCTCAAAATACTACTCTATCACATGATATAGAGAATAACAAAATAGAGAACTATAAACTTGAAAAAGAAAAGTATGAATTAAAACAAAATTAACAATTAGCTAATATAGAAATTTCTGATCTTAAAAATAAGTTGGATAAAATTACTAACAATGTTTTAAAGTTTAATAAAGGAAAGTAAAATGTAGATAATTTGATAAAGATTTTAAAACCATCAGGAAATAGGAATGGTTTAGGATTTAACAAAAATAATCATAAATGTTTTAAAAATAATCTGGTGTCTAGTATAGTATATTATATACAAATTTTAGAAGAAAAAAAATCTAAGTATCAAAATAAGGGAACAAAAATGATTAAGGTATGGATTCGTAAAAAAAATTGATTAGACAAAAACATATAGATGTATATCTAAAAGAGATAGCTTATAAAGAAAATTTCATTTCTAAAGGTTCCAAACCCTCATGGGTATGGATACCTTCTCCTACTAACCCATAGGACCCTAACAAAGGATGTGGATACCAGTTGAAACTCTTTATTATTTTGCAAGTACCTAAAAACAAAAATAAGGAGAAATGGATACTTGATAGTGGATGCTCCAAAAATATGACAAGAAATGCACACATGCTATCAAACATCACTTACATGGAGGGAGGCATGGTAAATTTTAGAGATAATTCCAAAGGATATGTTATCGGAATTGGAAACATCATCAATGTCGGTACATATACTTCTCCTATTATTTCAAATTTTTTATTAGTTAAAAACATAAACTATAATTTACTTAGTATAAGCCAATTATGCGACAGTGGATTTCGAATTGATTTTGAAAAAGATAAATGCAATATCTTGGATCAAAATAAAAATTTAATTTTTTGAAGGAACAAGAAATCGAAATATTTATATTATAACCATGAATATTAATCGTAATAATGATTTATGTTTAACCGCAAATTATGATTGTAACGGACTAGATTTTCGACCGTTGAAAATCGACACTAATTCATCACTGTATCACATGCCGAGCAATCAAATGTCGGAAAACTCGATTGTTGGGGAAAACGAAAGAAGGAAGAATATAAGAAGAAAACTAAATAGCATAGAATCTCATAGCGGAACGAATAATCTATAATATACCTCAAGTCTTTACACAAAAGCAAAACCGTAATATGTATATATACAAACATCAATCAGAGTATACTAACCTATTTCAGCCTAGACAGTTATAACAACCTGTTCTAACAATTTCTGATAAACACAACAATGAATACAACCGAAAATAACAGTCTATGAGAATACATCTCTCGGCCTCCAACTCATCTTATGAAACTCTAAAGCATCCTAACCAATCTACAATATGCTCGGTCTAACCCGAGCATTATAATAAAATAACACCCGAGTCAGTCTAGAAAACCAGCGTGAGAAAAACATACCCAACTGGATTTTTAAGTTATATAAAACCTTTGAAATCAAAAGTATCTCATAAGACCACACCGCACATAAACACAGATGGGTTTTTACCTTACGATAACCAAAACATTTTTATAGAAAATCCATTTATGTTATAATAATGTCTAGAGGTCAAAGTAAAATATGAATATAGCTGAAATGCTTGCATCTCACGTTACAGCATAGTTGGCTACAACTAAGTCCAAATGGCACTTATTGGAGAATGGATTCCATACAATGACAGGGCTACTGGGGTACCGCCCGTCACAGTACACCTTTAGAACTTGTACTGAGATCGTACCTAACGACCCCTGCCAACATAGGACCGGCTTACCACTTATTGGATAGTACTGAATATGTCATCATCTCGGTTGCTCCTAACTGTTTTACTGAGCTCATATGCACAACTAAATCTTTAAATATGAATGGTCATCTAAAGAGGCGATGACATACCCTAATGGGTGCGACCCACATAGCCTTGCTGCATCTCCCAGATTTTAGTCATTCCCGGTTGATGAGGCTTGTGGCTATGTTTACCTTTCAAGAACGTTTACACTTAGAATGCTCATTGCCCTCCAATGACAATGTACTAATAGCATTCATCCATACAAGTCCATTCAGGGTCTAAACGTGTGACGACCGCCCATGACCCCTGCACTGAACATAGAGATAGTGCGCTGTAAAGTGTGCCAGGCAGCCATGGACGGTTGCCAAGGTTAAATTAAAACAGCAGAATCTATCGTATTACTCACAGCGCATGGATAAAATACAATAGAGAATATATATAGTGAAGCATCTCAAAATAGAATCTCATCAATTAAGCTTCATAATAGCTGAATACAAACATCTGAATAGTCAATACATCAAGCCTCACTACATATCACTTAGAGAATTATACAAAGCAGCGGAACATCCAGTACATATAGTAAGAAAATAATATGCAAGCCTCCAGCTCGTCTTCGTCATCAGCATCGTCGGAAACTAAGAACAACACCTGTCACCTGCTACCTAGTATGCCCATCCCAAAGCGGATGAACAGCCCAAGGCAATAAGAGTTAAACATAAAGCCTTGAGTCAGACAACAGTCTTAGTGAGCGGTAAATTAACTAACAACATACCAAAAGAGCATAAAGGAAAAAGGAATAGGAATCCAACCCTCCCACTCCACCTCTTTCTACAGTGATAGCCCCCAGACACACTAAGCAGAAGTAAACATAGCAAAGCAGACATTTAAAGTAAAGCAATTATCACTCGAGTCAAGGTCAACATTTTCCAAGTACAAACCCCCAAGGCCTAAACCAAGATCAGATAAACACCCAGAAAACTTTGCTCTTGAGACCGAATGTCGATACAACCAAACATCCATGACTCTGGCTATCACTGTTATCTTTGCTTCGATACCACCGTTAATTGAATGACCGGCACATTCTTTCAGCCGTCCGTCAAGGGTTAATGGCAACCCCGGTTCTAGACAGAACTTCGCACGTCGTCGCAGCCCGTGCCTAGGACTATCGAATCTGCCCAGAGTACTCGACTACCAACTATAGTCTTTTGGGACTATCGAATCTGCCCAACGTACTCTTTCTTTGAGCCTGCTAGAACCTTCAACAACGATGAAATCTCAGCCTTCTAGTCATCCTCCTCGACGACTATTCTCATACTAGCTCAAGCGCCTCTTGAGCAAACCATTATCCTCAAACTCGAACCATTTCACCGAGTTATCAACATGCTTGGAATGATCCCGTCTGGATTTAACGAAGGCTATCTCATACCATGCCTCGCTTCATCTCATCATAGCAAAGCCTCATCTCAACATCAACATCATCAAATTGATCCATATGAGCTTCATCATCCACCACATATGCCACAAGCAGCTTTTCCAATTCAAGAGCCTTTCCCTTAGCTTTTGAATCACCTTCGACCATCTTGTCCAAATCAAATCATCAATCAACTAATTTATAACAATCAATCAAGTTAATCATTAATCCAAGTAATCAAGCATTCAAACATGATCTAATAAACAATTATAACAATAATGGCAATCTTGTAAATAAAGAGTCCAAATCTAACAAGCATGAATTATGAGCAATATCTCTACAACTTGATGAATGAACTTACATAGGTTAACATGTAGTAAAATGGATGTCAAATCATCATGAACAGAAGATCTACACTTAAGTTTACGAAAATGCATGGAAATCACTATTTTAACACCAAATCAAGCCAACAATCCGATATACTCCTTTGGATCCGTGTGAGAGATAACCACCACTCACTGAATCACCTAAACACCTCAAAAGCAACACACTTCAGATCTGGACAGCGAAGGATCTAACTCGATCTATCAAAATTCTGCTTCAAACGATGAAATCTCTCTTCGATGGTTGAAGATCTTCAATCTAAGCTCTTGGATCTTCGATTTGGATGGAAGGAATCACAAGATTCAAGTGGAGAAAAGAAGTGAAGAAGTGTAGAACTCGAGCTCTCAAAATAGCAGCACTTCGTCGCTTCAAAATCCGGATCCCAAAAAGTGAGGAAATGGACGTGTATTTATAGGCTGAAATCCCTAAGTCGTTCGCCTCCTTAAGTCGTCCACGACTTAAGAAATCCCACGACCTACGACTCATAAAACTTACGACCAAAAACCCCACTACTTAACTGATATGCGGCTTAGCGACTTAACAAAAGTCGCGACCTAACACAAACACGTTCTAGCAAACCTTATGACTTATCCATCCCCTTCTACCTACGACTTATCAGGTCCTACGACTTAAGCCATAACACACGCGCGCGCGAACCAGGACTCAACGACTCAACAATTCCTACGACTTAACCTTGCACGACTTAACTGGGTTATGACTTAACACCTCACGACCTAACTACACCCAGCATACTATCATAGGTCGTTTACGACCTAACTAAACATACCATAGCGACTCAACGACTTACCGACTTAACTTCCTTAAGTCGTTAACTCACTCAACCCCTAGGTCGCTAACTGCTACCACCAACTTCTTTAGGTCGTTGCCGACCTATCCTCCTTAAGTCGCTAACTCGCCCAGTTTCCTAGGTCGCTATCCCTATGCCGCTAACTCTTAAGTCGCCAACCCCTTAAGTTGCGGTCTTTCTTAAGTCGCCTATTCCTTAAGTCGCCAACTTTCTTATAGGTCGTCTAAACCCCTAAGTCGTCTACTCCTTAGGTCATTCCAATCTCTTAGGTCATTTACTCGACCTAACCTACCCCACGACCTAAGCTACCTACACGACTTAACTTCTAGACGACCTAACTTCTACACGACTTAAGCTCTAGTCGACCTAAACTCTGAAAGACTTAACACACTAACAATCTAATGACAACTGGTTACAAACATTCGATCCGTAAAAATACGGGTCGTTACATTCTCTCCCCCTTAGGAATTTCGCCCCAGAAATTCCAAACAAACAAGAGCAATCAAAACTATTCCGCATGCCTACCATCCATAGCAATCAACAAACCATGCGTCCAATTCTAGCCTAGCATGCAGAATTCTAAAACTAGAACAAGTTACAATGTCGTGAGATGACACGACACCTCATGGCCATACCTTGAAGAGTTCAGGATGAGCTTCCTTCATCCTCTCTTCCACCTCCCATGTACAGTCGTTAACATCATCACTCCATTGTATCTTGAGCAACCTAACTACCTTCCTCCTAAGCTGTTTCGTGTTAGTTTCCACAACACGAAGCGGCTTACGAGGTCTCTTCTCGACTGGATAAATCTCAAAATCTTCACAGCTATCTGCAGAAACTACTGTATTCGAGTTGTGCACATACTTCCTTAGATACGATACATGAAAAAAATTGTGCACACTCGTCATCTTTTCTGGTAACTCCAATTTGTAGGCGAGCTTTCCAATTCGCTCGATGATCAGGAATGGTCCAACAAATCTCGGAGTCAATTTTCCTTTCCTCCCGAATCGAATAACATTCTTCAGTGGAGAAATCTTGACAAAAACCATATCACCTACGTCGAATTCCAAATCCTTACGACGCTTATCGGCATAACTTTTCTGACGGTCTTGGGCTGCCTTTATTCGTTGCCGAATGATCTCTATGCAATCCGAAGTCTGTCGAATCATTTCTGGCCCAAGTATCAGCTTTTCCCCTGTTTCTAACCAACATGTCGGAGAGTTACACGGTCTTCCATACAATGCTTCATACGGTGCCATACCAATGCTTGACTGGTAACTGTTATTATACGAAAATTCTACCAAATGAAGGTGATCTTCCCATGATCCTCCGAAATCCAAAACACAAGCTCTAAGGAGATCTTCCAAAACTCGATTGACTCTCTCGGTCTGACCATCTGTTTGGGGGTGATAAGCTGTACTCAAACACAACTCGGTTCTCAAAACTTCCTGGAAGCTCTTCCAAAATCCACTAGTGAACAATGGGTCTCGATCGCTCACTATACTCTTCGGAATACCATGGAATCGGACTATCCACTTAACATACAGCTCAGCCAACTTTGATGCAGTCCTAGTTGATCGAACAGGAATGAATCTTGCACTCTTAGTCAAACGATCTACAATGACCCAAATCCCTTCATTTCCCATTCTTGTTCTAGGTAACCCATCGATAAAATCCATCGATATTTGCTCCCACTTCCATGTAGGAACTTCTAATGGCTGAAGCAATCCACTTGGCTTCTTCTGTTCGGCTTTTACCAACTGGCAGTTCATGCACTTGGAAGTAAAATTTCCAACATCCTTCTTCATACCTTCCCAGTAATAGGTTCTCTTCATATCCCGATACATCTTATTTCCTCCTGGATGAATTGTCAACTTCGAGTGATGACTTTCCTTCAGAACTTCATTTCTCAATTCATCTATATCGGGAACAACTAGTCGTCCTTGCTTCTGAAGCCAACCCTCTCGATCGACCTCGAATCCTTTATCCTTTTCTAGATCCAATCCAGTTTCCAAATCACGGATAATCTTGACAAGCTTATCGTCTCGCTTTTGGCTCTCGCCAATTCTTTCCACAAGATTCGTTCTTATCGATAAGTTTGCCAACATCTCAGGTTCCAATTCACATCTAGGCCTGAAGTCAAATCCAGCTAAATACTCGAGACTCTTCCATTCTGAAAACATGGCTCCCAATCATGCATGTCTTCGACTTAACGCATCCGCCACTGCGTTACCTTTTCCCGGAGTATAGGCTATACTAAAATCATATGATGCCAAAAACTCTAGCCATCATTGCTGCTGAAGATTCAAATCCTTTTGGGAGAAAAGATACTTCAACGACTTATGATCTGTAAACAACTCGAATCGAACACCCAATAGATAATGTCTCCACATCCTTAGAGCAAAAACAATCGCCGCTAACTCCAAATCATGAGTCGGATAATTCCTTTCATGCGGCTTCAGTTGTCGACTTGCATACGCAACAACTTTATCCTTCTGCATCAGCACTGCTCCAAGTCCAGTACCACATGCGTCGGTGTAAACCACCATCTCTTCATTTCCACTTAGAATAGTCAAAACAGGAGCACTTGTCAATTGCTCTTTCAGGATTCTGAAAGCTTGCTCACACTTAGCATCCCATCTGAATACTTGGTTTTTTTTTGTCAATCCTGTTAATGGTGCAGCCACCTTGGAAAAGTCTTTGATAAATTGACAATAGTATCCTGCTAATCCAAGAAAACTTCTCACATCAGATGCATTCTTAGGTCTAACCCAATCCTGGATTGCTGCCACCTTAGCGGGATCAACTGCTCTTCCATTTCCAGAGATAATATGGCCTAAGAACCTCACTTCACTCTCCCAAAAGTGACACTTCAAAAACTTAGCCTTCAGCTGATGTTTCCGTAAGATTTCCAAAACAATACGCAAGTGCGTCTTGTGCTCTTCCTCTGTTCTGGAATAAATCAAAATATCATCCACGAACACTAGTACGAACTTGTTCAACTGATCTCTGAACACTCTATTCATAAGATCCACAAAATATGCTGGTGCATTGGTCAATCCAAATGGCATTACCAACCACTCAAAGAAACCGGATGGTGTCCTGAAAGCAATCTTCGGCACACTATCCTTAGCCACTCTTAACTGGTGAAATCCCGTTGCCAAATCCATCTGAGAAAACACCTTAGCTTTGTAAAGCTGATCAAACAAGTTATCTATTCTCGGCAATTGATACTTGTTCTTCTTAGTCACTTTATTCAGCTCACGATAATCCATACACAACCTCAACGATCCATCCGCTTTGGTTACAAACACAACTGGTGCACCCCATTCGGACACACTACGCCGAATGAATCCTTTCTGTAAATGATCATCAACCTGCACCTTCAACTCCTACTGTTCCCTAGGCGCCATCCGTCTAAGAGGCATCACAACAGGTCTGGCTCCTTCAACTAAATCGATACGAAACTCGATCTCTCTATGCGGCGGTAACCCTTTGACCTCATCAAAGACATCCTCAAATCCATTAGCGATTGGCACCGATGACAGTCCATCCCGTGGAACAACCAGCGAATACATGAAGCTCATGAAGACGCGTTCCTCATGATTACATCGTATCACAACCTTTCGCCCCTCCACATTCTCGACTGTCACCTCCAACCTTTCACAATCAACCATTGCCGCATACTTCCTAAGCCAGTCCATACCCAAAATAATTCTGAACCCCGCAAAGTTCAGACCAAAACAATCACAAACAAAAGAGCAATCATGACTCGATACAATCAGACCACGACATAGCATACACAAACAAGACGAACACCCAACTGGATTAGTCACAACCAATGGCCTATCTACAATATCCGGTTCTAAGCCCAACCGGCCTACAAGTTCATTAAAAACAAAAGAATGCGACGCCCCAGTATCAAATAACACTCTAACTGGAACACCACAATTGGAAAGAGTACCCTGAACCACCACACTCTTTCCTTTCTCTTCAGCGGTAGAGGCTTTCGAAGATGATGGAACAGCCCCTAAAGCATAAGCTTGCACAATCTGCTTGTCCTTCCACGGTTCTGGACAATTCTTCTTAAAATGCCCTGGCTTGTCACAGTTGTGGCACTTCACCAGCACCTTCGGATTCTTGCAATCTCTGGAGAAATGGTCCTCCTGCTGACAATTGTAGCAGGTCACTTCGCCCTTTGGCTTCTTCTGGCCATCCTTACCATTTTATTGCTGTTGCTTCCTCTTCTTGTTTCCACCCTACTGTGGTTTCGACTCTTCTTTGGTTACAGCAACAACAGATCCCTCTTTAGGAAACAGATTCTCGTGCCTGAGAGCTTTCTCCACAAGCTTCTCAAATGAATCATCCAGATGATCCACCAACTGCCTCCCAAGATAACAGTCCAAGCCTGTCACAAACTTCTCGTTCTTCTGATATGAAGATTCAATATACGACGGGGCATACTTGGACAAGGCTTCAAACTCAGAAACATACTCAAGAACTGGTCTTCCACCTTGCTTGAGCTCCACAAACTTCTTGAACAGAACAGACTTCTGAGCTGTAGAAATGAACTTAGCTTCAAATCTGGCTTGGAATTGCACCAAAGTAATTTCTTCCTCCGGAGTATCAATGGTGACAGAGTTCCACCAATCAGAAGCTCTTCCTTGAAGCTGTCTTGATGCAAGCTTCCTTTTAGTTGCATCATCGATTCCCAAATCACCAAAGATCCTTCTACAAGCATCTATCCACCTCTGGACTTCAATGGTTGACTCTGTTCCCAGGAAAACTTTTCCTCCAAGAGCAGTATAATCCTTACACAGTTTAGCAAAATCCACTGGTCTTGGAGTTTGAACTTAAACTCCAACATCTACTGATGGCCCCGAAGCTGGCATCCTTCTCATGATCGAAGTCATCATAGCCTCGAACATAGCAGCATAATCAGCAGCCCCCTCAGCAGCACGGCCTTCCCTAGCAGCTGGTCTCCCTCTTCGACTCATTCTCAATATCTATAAAAGAAATGATTAATACACCTTGAGAAACAACTGCATAAGGAATTCAAATCCTTCTAAGCTACTATATTATATATAGTAATCATCCATCAAAATACAATTACGTCTCTCATACGTAGTTACGTCAGCGAGCGTTGGGTAAAATCGATTAACCAAAGCTCCGATACCAAATGTGACAACCGCCCATGACCCCTGCACTGAACATAGAGATAGTGCGCTGTAAAGTGTGTCAGGCAGCCATGGACGGTTGCCAAGGTTAAATTAAAATAGCAGAATCTATCGTATTACTCACAGCGCATGGATAAAATACAATAGAGAATATATATAGTGAAGCATCTCAAAATAGAATCTCATCAATTAAGCTTCATAATAGCTGAATACAAACATCTGAATAGTCAATACATCAAGCCTCACTACATATCACTCAGAGAATTATACAAAGCAGCGGAACATCCAGTACATATAGTAAGAAAATAATATGCAAGCCTCCAGCTCGTCTTCATCATCAGCATCATCGGAAACTAAGAACATCACCTGTCACCTGCTACCTAGTCTGCCCATCCCAAAGCGGATGAACAGCCCAAGGCAATAAGAGTTAAACATAAAGCCTTAAGTTAGACAACAGTCTTAGTGAGCGGTAAATTAACTAACAACATACCAAAAGAGCATAAAGGAAAAAGGAATAGGAATCCAACCCTCCCACTCCACCTCTTTCTACAGTGATAGCCCCCAGACACACTAAGCAGAAGTAAACATAGCAAAGCAGACATTTAAAGTAAAGCAATTATCACTCGAGTCAAGGTCAACATTTTCCAAGTACAAACCCTCAAGGCCTAAACCAAGATCAGATAAGCACCCAGAAAACATTGCTCTTGAGACCGAATGAAGATACAAACAAACATCCATGACTCTGGCTATCACTGTTATCTTTGCTTCGATACCACCGTTAATTGAATGACCGGCACATTCTTTCAGCCGTCCGTCAAGGGTTAATGGCAACCCCGGTTCTAGACAGAACTTCGCACGTCGTCGCAGCCCGTGCCTAGGACTATCGAATCTGCCCAGAGTACTCGACTACCAACTATAGTCTTTTGGGACTATCGAATCTGCCCAACGTACTCTTTCTTTGAGCCTGCTAGAACCTTCAACAACGATGAAATCTCAGCCTTCTAGTCATCCTCCTCGACGACTATTCTCATACTAGCTCAAGCCCCTCTTGAGCAAACCATTATCCTCAAACTCGAACCATTTCACCGAGTTATCAACATGCTTGGAATGATCCCGTCTGGATTTAACGAAGGCTATCTCATACCATGCCTCGCTTCATCTCATCATAGCAAAGCCTCATCTAAACATCAACATCATCAAATTGATCCATATGAGCTTCATCATCCACCACATATGCCACAAGCAGCTTTTCCAATTCAAGAGCCTTTCCCTTAGCTTTTGAATCACCTTCGACCATCTTGTCCAAATCAAATCATCAATCAACTAATTTATAACAATCAATCAAGTTAATCATTAATCCAAGTAATCAAGCATTCAAACATGATCTAATAAACAATTATAACAATAATGGCAATCTTGTAAATAAAGAGTCCAAATCTAACAAGCATGAATTATGAGCAATATCTCTACAACTTGATGAATGAACTTACATAGGTTAACATGTAGTAAAATGGATTTCAAATCATCATGGACAATAGATCTACACTTAAGTTTACGAAAATGCATGGAAATCACTATTTTAACACCAAATCAAGCCAACAATCCGATATACTCCTTTGGATCCGTGTGAGAGATAACCACCACTCACTGAATCACCTAAACACCTCAAAAGCAACACACTTCAGATCTGGACAGCAAAGGATCTAACTCGATCTATCAAAATTCCGCTTCAAACGATGAAATCTCTCTTCGATGGTTGAAGATCTTCAATCTAAGCTCTTGGATCTTCGATTTGGATGGAAGGAATCACAAGATTCAAGTGGAGAAAAGAAGTGAAAAAGTGTAGAACTTGAGCTCTCAAAATAGCAGCACTTCGTCGCTTCAAAATCCGGATCCCAAAAAGTGAGGAAATGGACGTGTATTTATAGGCTGAAATCCCTAAGTCGTTCGCCTCCTTAAGTCGTCCACGACTTAAGAAATCCCACGACCTACGACTCATAAAACTTATGACCTAAAATCCCACGACTTAACTGATATGCGGCTTAGCGACTTAACAAAAGTCGCGACCTAACACACACACGGTCTAGCAAACCTTACGACTTATCCATCCCCTTCGACCTACGACTTATCAGGTCCTACGACTTAAGCCATAACACACGCGCGCGCGAACCAGGACTCAACGACTCAACAAATGCTATGACTTAACCTTGCGCGACTTAACTGGGTTACGACTTAACACCTCATGACCTAACTACACCCGGCATACTATCATAGGTCGTCTACGACCGAACTAAACATACCATAGCGACTCAACAACTTATCTTAACTCGTCCACGACTTAACTTCCTTAAGTCGTTAACTCACTCAACCCCTAGGTCGCTAACTGCTACCACCAACTTCTTTAGGTCGTTGCCGACCTATCCTCCTTAAGTCGCTAACTCGCCCAGTTTCCTAGGTCGCTATCCCTATGCCGCTAACTCTTAAGTCGCCAACCCCTTAAGTCGTCGTCTTTCTTAAGTCGCCTATTCCTTAAGTCGCCAACTTTCTTATAGGTCGTCTAAACCCCTAAGTCGTCTACTCCTTAGGTCATTCCAATCTCTTAGGTCGTTTACTCGACCTAACCTACCCCACGACCTAAGCTACCTACACGACTTAACTTCTAGACGACCTAACTTCTACATGACTTAAGCTCTAGTCGACCTAAACTCTGAATGACTTAACACACTAAAAATTTAATGACAACCGGTTACAAACATTCGATCCGTAAAAATACGGGTCGTTACAAAACGAAACCTAAGACACTATTCCTACTACATCCATTTGGGAATCACCCTCAGGATCAGTAGCGATTAGCCCTTGCACTTCACATCTCTATCTTAGATTCCATGCTCTTTACGATGTCTTCACTTTAAATGCATTTATTGGATCAAAGTGGTTTTCGGATAACATATCAGATCCCGGTCTCTTCGAAATAACATTCAATAATTTCCGGTAAACTCAACCCAAGTTCTTTAGGAAATAAACAGTCAAAGATAAGATCGGAGATCACCTCCTAACCGTTCAGTGAACGGATTTCCTTATCATTGTCCCAGGAGAATGAAACGAGATTTATACGCACAGTATAGCATCATCGGAGATGACTGTGCCATATAACTCATGTGTTTCTCCTAGATATTTCCAAAGTTACGTTTGGTCCATTTTCGATAGTCGGTTATTTAGTTATCGAATAACAAACATTCAATAAGGATTTTATTTCATTTGGAAAACCAACATTGGTTCAGTATATAATCAATCACTTGCCTCCCTTAGTAAGTCTTTATCCATACAATTAGTTTGTAAATTACTTGTATATAAACACCTTTAAAAGATATACTCGCAAATCCCTATATTTCAATATTTAGAAATAGCCATTTACTTATCCCAACGGCATAAGAATATCCACAAAATTTTGAAAGATTTTCTTTTTATTTGATTCTCAAATCATTTATAATTCCCCTTACAATTCTCCAAAAGCGTTTATAAATCATTTTATAAATCTCCAAAAAACATTAATAATCCCACCAAAAATTCAATTGCTTATAAACTTCTTGTACATTTAAAAATCATTTATAACCCTTTATGAACCCATATACCATTTATACAACTTATTTATTATAAATCTATAAACCCACTTCTAAAATTTGTTTATAAATATCTAACCTATTATATACTCTTTCACCTTGTAAATAACCCTTTCTTAAGTCTACAAACCATTTTATAAACCCCCTCATAAGATCTAAACCTTTCAACTCTATTGATGGGTCTTAGAAACATTTTAAAAATAATTAAAATCATTTACTTCAAAACATAATTATATAAAAATAATTTTTAACAATAAACATTATAAATAATGTAAATCATTAACTTTAAAAAAACATCTAAAAATAAATATTAATAATTCCAAAATATTATTTAAGAAATAATAATAATTAATCTTTACCATTTTATAAATAATAATAATTTATTTCAAAAAGCTTATTAGTAAATCCTTATTTTTAATTCCAAACCATAATTATCCTTAAATAATTAATCTTTTGATTTATTAACTTTTTATAAATTCTTAAAACATATTAACTATAACAAATAACCTTTAAACAATATTAAAATAAATAAATAACCCTAAAATAATATTAATATGATTATATAACTTTATAAAAAATTAATATAATTAAATAACTTAAAAAGAATATTATTATAATCAAATAACCTTAAATTAATATTATTATAATTAAATAACATAAAAATAGTATTGGTGTTATTAATTAACTTAAAACAATATTCGTATATTTAAATAGATAATCCTTAATAATATTTTTTAAACCCAATTTTGGATTTTAAACTCGTTTCCTGTCTCAAAAATCAATTCTGATTTAAACGGCAATTTATTGTATTTTTCAAATACTAATTTGTGGCTAATAGCCACCCACTTAACCAATATCAATATCGATTTTCTATCACGACTGGGTTTTAGTTTTCAAACATATAACAATGTTACAGCCACACTGTCCACAATTAGGTTCATTTTTCAATAATCCATATAAAAATATATTATTGAAAACAATTCATCAATAGTGAGGAATCCCGTTGGATTCCTCCAACCCGTTTCCCCCTCCATCACGACTTATATATATTAGCACATACATATGTAAATAAAATCAATAGTTGTGAGGAATTCTGTAACAACCTGCAATTTTACGATTATATATTTAAATGTTTTATTTAAATATAGCATCCTTAGTTGGATTAAATTCCGAAATGTGACTTTTTGTAAATAGTCGAATCCGGACTCGAGACCACTTTCATTGAGTTCAAAATGGCGTTTACAACATGTTTGAGTATAAACATTGCTATGTTTGGAGTTGATTAGGATTTTGGTATTTTCATTTAGGCTTTGGGTTGTGTTCTAGCCCACTAACCCAACAAGAGAACCCAAACCTTCTACCAAATACCTCCCACTCCACTCCCATTCATTCATTCCACTTCTAATTTCCTAATACACTCAAGCCCTAGGAAAAATGGTCGGAAGATGAAACTAAATTCCTAAGCCTTAGTTCTCTTAGGAAATTCAAATTCAAGTTCTAAAATCAAGGAGAAGCTTAGGTAAGCATATCTTCATTTCTCCATCTCAATCCCTCTTCAATTATTGATTTTTCCTATAACCTAACTTAGGAAAAACTTTACATTTGATAGTAGATTGAAGATTCTAGAGGTGTAGTGAAGAGGAATTGGTCTAAGCTTTGTTTTAGAGCTTCTCATTTCTTGTTTCTGAATTTAAAGGTGAGTTCTTGAACTCACATCTATGTCTATAGTTTTCATTGTTGTTAGGTATGAATTCCTAATATCTATTTCATGTTCAATTGCTTTTGATTTGAATTGGTTTGGCGAATTTCCCAATTTTGGTATTTTGAAGTCAAAATCTTTAAAGATCCTATCTTGAATGTTTGGACACGTTTTTTGGGGTGTATTGAAGAGCCTATAGGGTTGGGTTGTCGCTTGGCATAAATCACTAGCCTTCATCGCTCGTCTAATCGCATTCGAATTGATTTGGCCATCAATGCCTAGGCAAGTTCTGCCTAGGCCCAGGCCACCAGACGTCTAGTTGGAAATTCCAAACGTCTGGTTGAGGTTTTTGGAAAAAAATAATAATAACGAACACAGGAAAAAATAGCAGAGCTAGGGTCAGACGTCTAGTCAAACAAACCAGACATCTGGTCCTGCTGAATTTTTGCCAATTTCCCTGTTTTTATGCGAATTTCCATTTCTTATTCATTTTTGTTGATACAGTTAGTTGTTGTCATTTACTACCGACTTAGATTGCTTCTTTTCTGGATTTTTGGGAATATCCATTTAATGGATTTGATATCAATTTTGATGGTTTTAATTCACGTCGTCGAATGTGGATTTTTGGTGATAGATTGTTTTTACAATCAATTCTATGATTTGTCACTTTAAAAAATACAAAAATTTCTATACTAGTAGTAAATACTCAAACTCTTTCACAAAAATTATTTCAACATTACTTTTAATACAAAGCTCGTTTTTAAAACCATTTTCCAATCTATTAGTATATACAAACCTTTACCTCATTCATATGAGAAATCCAATGAAACGGCTTAGAAAAAACAAGTGGTATGAAACGCTTGCATTTACTTCGTCGGTTAATTCTTGGACTTGTTCAGTTTAAATCTCGTGACAATTTTCGAGTGGAAATTTACAATCTGTTCGTAAATATTTAAGTTAAGCTAGTGGTTATGGACAAGAAGCTAAACTCATTTATTTACTAGCTTAGTGTAATTTACACTTCTTTTGATCAATGATGATCATTTTGTGTTTTAGACTAGCGATATGCGATGTCTTTTTGTCCGCGTGGGGGACTATACCCCATTCTGTGGAGTTTTTGCTCAATTTGGTGGGGTAGTGACCCATGGTCTTTTGATAGTTCGTGGAGCAATCGGCTCAATGAGTCTGTGCATGGGGCGTACCTTTTTAGGTGCGTCGATGTTCGGCTCATTCGTCCCTAATGGGGGAGTGTACCCCGTATTTTATGGGTTAGCGACCTATGGGATAGTGTCCCGTTTATGATACACGTGTTGGTGAGTTTTCATTCTCCTGTTTATGATAGCCCTTCCCCCTTTGTGTTTTCTGGATTTCTAATTATTGATTTCTAGAATTTGTGTTTCACCAATTTTTGTGATTTGCATTGATAAGCTCTATCAATATTTGTGATTTGGTGGATAAAAATAAAGAATATGACATTCCTTTTGGTGTTTGAGAAAATTTGAGATATTGTATGATTTTTGTTGTTATCATATATATTTGTCATATCTATTATCCTATCTCATCTTACATGATAATTATAGCTAGAATGATCCGTTTATTATTTTTCTTCTTAAATAATACTCGGGTCAGACCGAGGTGTTTCAGGTGCTTCCACTTGACTTCTTAGCAGGGATTAGCTTCTGATTTTTTGCTAACTACTTTAGCTTAGTAGTTTTTGTCTTTCATGTATACGAGATAGAGACTCTTTGATGTATACATATTCTTTTGTGTAGAACATGTACCTATTCTTTTGTGATGTAGTGGATGTTGTATGCCACTACTATGATGTTCACTTCTATATGTTGTATTCATATATGTTTCCGCCTTAGTGATATGAATATTTGTGACTGATTTTATGCTATGTTTAGTTTATATTTATTTTGGAGGCCCCTTAGCCACTGTGTAGTAGATTTGAGTTTGGATTGGATATGTCATATTTCCTCCTTAAATGAAATGTCTGATATACTATTTGACATATCGGTTCTCGCTCAAACCAATTACACAGATGGTCGCTCCTCAACAGCCTTATTCTTCATGCTAGCCGACGGCATTACCCCGTAGTGTCCTTGGCTAGTGTGAGTATAGAGGTGGGGCGTCACAAATTCTGTTGGATCCCTCCGACCTGTTTTCCCCCTTGCATCACAAATGTTATATAATAATAAATATAAATCAACCGCTACGAGGCAGGATTCGTATACAAAGGGTCATCCGCTCTTACATAAGAATGTAATAGGGTCTCATCGGCTCCGATGGGTGGGAATATATCCAAATCAACTAATAAATTTAATAATTCATCCAAAAAATCATTCAACAATTTTTATTAACTATAAATTATACCAGTTAACCGAAAAGGTGAGTTGAACTCACCGAAATTTTCTATTGCCGCTGAGGTGTTCCGGTTTGGAACTAAAATCGAACGACGTCCAATTTTAGCCCAATTTTCGACATTCTCAAAATTCAACCAAACCAGTTCCATTGTGAAAATTTCGTCGTCACGAGCGCAATGCAAAAAGTTTCATCTCAATCGGACCTCGTTAAAGGAGTTATCAATTTTAGAAGTTATCGACAATTTAAATTTAAAAAATAATAAACTAATCACAACATCACCATAATGACAACTATGCGCCTACCACTTCTTCCCTCAAATCCATTCACGCCTGTAGCTTTCCCTCCCGTGCACGCCTTCTCGTGTCAATGACACGCCAAAATCGATCGCGGTCGCATAAGCCGCCACTACCAATCGACTCACCAGGCTTCCACGAGCTTAAACGCACCTTCGACTTTCCCTCCGTCATCGCCGATCGAATCGTGACACCTCCACTAGTAAACAACAAACGCCTATCGCGATCGCCACCAACACGTCGCGCTACCCCTCGCCGATCTCGATCTACTCGTCTTCGAATGACAAGCACCGTGCCACCATTCCTTCAACCCATCTCCTCCTCTGGCTTCACCAATTCCAAACCCTATTTTTAACTCCCCTCCCCATCCATTACTGTCGAATGCCAACATGAACCACAGCCTTCATTCCACCCACCAAATCGAAGCATAGGCCAAAATAGGATCAAGATCTTACTTTTGCATTTTTCTGTTAAGTATTTGTTTTGCTCTTCATATTTTTTTTAAGAACCTTGCTTACTGACAGAGTTTAAATAATGAAGGAAGGATGTGAAATAACGTAGAGGGTGTGGGCTGTGCATGGGGTCTAGTTGATGGTGATAGAGCATAGGTTTGTATAGTCAAATCTAAATATATATTATTTAAATTCAAAATATCTAGCTATATAATTTCAAAGCCCGATCGAGACGTGTCGCCTGGCGTTCTATATGTTATACCCATAATCTGAACGCAATGGAACTAGTTCCGAGCCCTAATTCGATCGTATGCAGAAGATAGCTTTTTGAACCCTATCATTATATTAAATTTTCAATATTAATTTCAACGCGTTTCGATCTCGCACGGCCAAACGATACATCTAATCGCCATAAAATTTGATGGTGTATTATGATTCATTATTACAGATCCAATCAAACTGATCTCGTCGAAATCTTAGAATGTGCCCCGGAAGGCTATTTTCACTCATTAATTAAAATGATTTATTTTCAAAATCAGTTAAAAATCACTTTTAAATCTAATTTAAAAGTTTTATTATCTTCATTCTTATTAAATAGAAATTAAGTAAGATTTTAAATCATTTTTATCAAAATAATAATCCAAGATTCAATTATTTACACAATTTTAATTATTAAATCCAATAATTTAAATTATTAAATAAATCGTTATATTTGAAATTCGAGTTATTTAATCTATAAAATTAACTTTTCAATATTTAAAATTAATTAAATACTCCAATCTCAAATGACTAAAATTCTGTGTTGTTACATTCTTCCCCCCTTAAAAGAATTTCATCCTCGAAATTGTCAAGGCAGGAAAAATACGCAACCCCTTACCTTTTAAAACCAATTAGTTGAAATAACTTACCAAATCCTTTTAAGCCTTTAACTTTCCAAAACCAATTTGCTGAAACTTTGTTATTACTTTTACTAAGTTTCCAAATTCATTCATAGATTTCAACTAATATTATCACATTCGATCATTTCAGATTATAACTCAAAATCAAATTTTAGTTATCAAAAATTTCTTCAAAATTTCTTACTCTTTAAATTTTCGAAATTTTTTGCCAACGTCTCCTATGCGCGGCTCGATCAGAACAATTACAAATCGCCACTATGGGCCCAAACCAGCAAAAGAAAACAAAAGCCAAGTGGCTCAACCATAAAATCATCAAAGTTCAAACAACAATAAAAAACATGTACTTTTTTGTCGAGCAACCCAATTTAACTTATGAAATCGAAGACATCAAATTAGCTTTTTCTTCTATATACCTACATCTTATTTATCAATGATATCTAATCATATAGTTCACAATCATATTATTCTGCATTTTCAATTTCCAACATTTTTTTTATTAATATCGTACGATGTACATATATCATCCGTATGCAATATCATATCCGACCACCTACTCGATCACACAATTTCACTTCCGAACTAGTATCGTTCAAACAACCACTCTAGTTCGGACTCAGATCTGGTTCCTTGATTAGAAACTGTGATTCTCCTTGCATAGCCATATACTATAATAGAAAACTCTAGAATTAATCAAAAATCCATATCCAGTGTTCGCCGTCGAGAATCGAGTGAAAAATCTCAAATCGGACCAATGTAAATCATCTCGAAATCATGTGCTCAAATCTGGATCAAACTGTTATGCGAATAAAATAATATACGCACCACTTACGTATTTATTTCAATTGATTTCTTAGCTATCCCAAATTCTCTTTTTATTCACATTCACTTCATTCGTTTCTTTTATTCACCTTCAATTAATCTACATTCACTTATTCACATTCACTTATTTACTTAGTATATTCCTTCAATACCATTATCACTCAATAACCCTTCTATCAATTTTTCTTAAGTTTATTATAAATATTTTATACAACTCTCCTGTTTATTCTCAATTTAAAACTTAAGTTCATATTCGATTTAAATCAAAGTCAATTTCAATTCCATTAACTCAATTCATCTTCCAATTTCAATATCAATTTTATCAACCATATTCCAAAACCATATTCAATTCGCTGACTTATTTAATTAGTACATCTACTAATTCATTCCAAATCTCAATCAAATTTATTTCAAAAATTATTTTATTTAACTTAATTTAAGTTAAATTTCATTTCAAATTTGATTTTCTTAACATTCATATTCAATAATTTATAATATTGCTTTAACTTACTACTTTTCAAAATAATTATAAGTTATCAACTTATTTTCTCATATTTTCATGAATTACTCAATGAAAGTTTTCAGAGTTTAAACATCTTGTTCTTATTTATTTCAAAGTATTTTGAAATAATTTATATTCATAATTCCATTTGGCATATCAAATCATTCCTTTGGATTTTAAAATCAAAACTAGTTTTACTAAATCAAAACTCCAATGGTAGCAATTCCTCTCTTGGAAACCCAAAAATGAACGTCGATGATGCTGTAGTCATCACTGAAATTATTTTCCAATGACCAAAGTGAGTTCAGTGCTTTTATTCCTTTTAAAACCCTTTTAAAAATATTTCCATTCGAAAATATTTTCCAAATAATATCACTATTATTTTTCAAAACTTTGAAAAACCATTTCCAAAATTAATGAGATTTAAATTCCCAAATTTCCAGCTTTTAAATCCTTTATAAATCATTTTTATAAATAATATTTATATAATATACTTCTGAAATTTCATTTTAATTTATAAATCACATTTATAAATTGTATATTTATATAATCTAACTTTGGTAATAATAGATCATTTCTTAATTGTTAATCTTGTTTTCATTATAATATCAACTTTTATTCGATCACAAACGGCAAACAACAAATGATAATAGTTTAACATTATCGTTTCTTGACAACCAAGCACACCATATATACCATAACAATTTCCTAAAAAATTATCATTTTTTATATAAAATATAAAGAATGTAAAATTATTTCATTTACCCAATTTCCAAAACAATACTATATCCAATTGCTCTGTTCTAGTGTTTAAAGATCCTAATCAATAACGTTAATTACTCGTATTGACTAGAATCCATAAGACACTCAATAGATCAACCAACACAATATAAAACATTTTTATATCGCTAACAAATACGCGCTCATATATACACACTCAAACTCGTTATAGGGTGCTACTAACCCTATCTCTAATGGATTACCCCACCAAGGCCAAGGTTCCTGCTTAACCTTCAGCTTCGATACCAAATGTAACGGACCGGATTTTCGACCCTCAAAAATCGACACTAATACATCCACTGTATCACATGCTAAGCAATCGAATGTCGGAAAACCTGATTGTTAGGGAAAAAGAAAGAAGGAAGAATATAAGAAGAAAACTAAACATCACAGAATCTCACAACGGAACGAATAATCTGTAATATACCACAAGTCTTTACACAAAAGCAAAACTGTAATATGTATATATACAAACATCAATCAGAGTGTACTAATTTATTTCAGCCTAGACAGTTATAACAACCTGTCCTCACAATTTCTGATAAACACAACATTGAATATAGTGGAAATAACCATCTACGAGAATACGTCTCTATGCCTCCAACTCATCTTCTGAAGCTCCAAAGCATCCTACCCAATCTGTAATATGCTCGATCTGACTCGTACATCATAATAAAATAACACCCGAGCCAGTCTAGAAAACAAGCGTGAGAAAAACACAACCAACTGGATTTTAAAGTTATATAAATCCATTGAAATCAAAGTATCTCGTAAGACCACGCCGCACATAAACACGGTCGGGTGTAGACCTTACGGTAACCAAAACCTTTTTCTTGAAAATTCATTTATATTATAATAATGTCTAGAAGTCAAAGTAAAATATGAATATAGCTAAAATTCTTGCATCTCACATTTCAGCATAGTTGGGTACAACTAAGTCCGTATGGCGCTTATTGGAGAATGGATTCCATACAATGACTGGGCTACTGGGGTACCGCCCGTCATGGTATACCTCTAGAACAATATACCGAGATCGTACCTAACGGCCCCTGCCAACACAGGACCGGCCTACCCCTTGTTGGATAGTACCGAATATGACATCACCTCGGTTGTTCCCAACCGTTTTACTGAGCTCATATGCACAACTAAATCTGGAAATATGAATGGTCATCTAGAAAGGCGATGACATACCCTAATCGGTGCGACCCATATAGCCCTGCTGCAACTCCCATGTATTAGTCATTCCCAGTTGATGAGGCCCGAGGCTACGTTTGTTTTTCAAGAACATTTACACTTAGAATGCTCATTGCCCTCCAATGACAATGTACTGATAGCATTCATCCATACAAGTCCGTTCTGGGTCTGAACAAAACCGAAGGCACTATTCCTACTACATCAATTTTGGAATCACCCTCAAGATCAGTAGCGATTAGCCCTTGCACTTCACATCTCTGTCTTCGATTCCATGCTCTTCACGATGTTTTCACTTTGAAACTCATTTGTTGGATCAAAGTGGTTTTCGGATATCATATCCGATCTCGATCTCTTCGAAACAACATTCGATAATTTCTGGTAAACTCAACCCCGGTTCTTTATGAAATAAAAAGTCAAAGATAAGATCGGCGATAACCTTTTAACTGTTTAGTGAACGGATTTCCTTATCATTGTCCAAGGAGAACGAATCAAGATTTATACGCACAGTACAGCGTCATCGGAGATGATTGTGCCATATAACTCACGCGTTTCTCCTAGATATTTCCAAAGTTACGTTTGGTCCATTTTCGATAGTCGGTTATTTAGCTATCTAATAACAAACATTCAATCAGGATTATATTTCATTTGAAAATCAACATTGGTTCAATATATAAGCAATCACTAGCCTCCTTTAATAAATCTTTATCCATACAATTACTTTGTAAATTACTTGTATATAAACAACTTTAAAAGATATAATCGCAAATCCCTTTATTTCAATATTTAGAAATAACCATTTACTTATCCTAATGGCATAAGTATATCCATAAAATTTAGAAAGATTTTCTTTTTATTTGATTCTCAAGACATTTATAATTCCCTTTACAATTCTCGAAAATTGTTTATAAATCATTTTATAAATCTCCGAAAAACTTTAATAATCCCTTTACCAAAAATTCAGTCACTTATAAACTTCTTGTACATTTCAAAATCATTTATAACCCTTTATGAACCCATACCATTTATAATTTTTTTTATAAATCTATAAACCCGCTTCAAAAATTCGTTTATAAATATCTAACCATTTATAAACTCTTTTACCTTGCAAATAACCCTTCCTTAAGTCTAAAATCTATTTTATAAACCCCCTCATAAGATCTAAGCCTTTTAACGCTATTCATGGGTTTTAGAAACATTTTAAAAATATTTAAAATCATTTACTTCAAAACATCATTGTCTAAAAATAATTTTTAACAATAAACATTATAAATAATGTAAATCATTAACTTTAAAAAAACATGTTGAAATAATAATAATAATTCCAAAATATTGTTTAAGAAATAATAATAATCAATCTTTACCATTTTATAAATAATAATAATTTATTTCAAAACGCTTATTAATGAATCCTTATTTTTAATTCCAAACCATAATTATTCTTAAATAATTAATCTTTCAATTAATTAACTTTTTATAAATTCCTGAAACATATTAACTATCAAAAAATAACCTTTAAACAATATTAGAATAATTAAAAAACTTTAAAAAAATATTAATATGATTATATAACTTTAAAACAATTTTAATATAATTAAATAACTTCAAAAGAATATTATTATAATTAAATAACCTTAAATTAATATTATTGTAATTAAATACCTTAAAAATAGTATTAGTATAATTAACTAACTTAAAAACAATATTAATATATTTAATTGGATAATCCTTAAAAATATTTCTAAAACCCAATTTCGGATTTCAAAATCGTTTCTTATCTCAAAAATCAATTCCGATTTAAACCGCAATTTATAGTATTTTTAAAATACTAATTTGAGTACAATAGCCACCCAACATTTAACCAATATCAATATCTATTTTCTATCACTACTAGGTTTTAGTTTTCGAACATATAACAATGTTATAATCAAAATGTCCACAACTAGGTTCATTTTTCTATAATCAATATAAAAATATATTATTTAAAACAATTCAACAACAGTGAGGAATCCTGTTGGATTCCTCCAACCTTTTTCCCCCTACATCATAGCTTATATATATTAGCACATACATATGTAAATAAAATCAATCGTTGTGAGGAATCATGTTGGATCCCTCTGACCTGTTTTCCCCCTACATCACAAATGTTATATAATAATAAAATATAAATCAACCGCTTCGAGGCGTGATTCGTATACAAAGGGTCAATCGCTCTTACATGGGAACGTAATAGGGTCTCATCCACTCCAATGGCGGGAATATATCCAAATCAACTAATCAATATAATAATTCATCCAAGCAATCATTCAATAAATTTTATCAACTATATGTTATACCAGTTAACCAAAAAGGTGAGTGGAACTCATCGAAATTTTCTGTTGTCGCCGAGGCGTTCTGGTTTGGAACTAAAATCTAACGATGTCCGATTTTAGCCCAATTTTCAACAGTCTCCAAATTCAACTAAACCTATTTCATTGTGAAGCTATCGTCGTCATGAGCGCAACGCAAATGATTTCGTCCCAATCGGACCTCGTATGAAGGAGTTTGTCAATTTTAGAAGTTATCGACAATTTAAATATAAAATTAATAAACTAATCACAACATCACCATAATTACAATTATGCGCCTACCACTTCTTCCCCCAAACCCATTCAATCATGTAGCTTTCCCTCCCGTGCATGCCTTCTCGTGTCATTGATACGCTAAAATCTATCGCCATCGCCTAAGCCGCAACTGCAAATCGACTCACCGTGCTTCCACGAGCTTAAATGCACCTTCAACTTTCCCTCTGTCGTCGCTGATCGAATCATGATACCCCCACCAATTAGTGACAAATTCCTATCACGATTGCCACCAAAACGCCGTGCCACCGCTCGCCTATCTCGATCAACTCGTCTTCGAATGACAAGCACCGTACCACCCTTCCTTCGACCCATCTCCTCCTTTGGCTTCACCAATTTCCAACCCTAGTTTGAATTCCCCTCCCTATCCATTAAGTTGGATGCCAACATGAACCGCAGCCTTCATACCACCCACCAAATCGAAGCTTAGGTCAAAATAGGAACAAGATCGTACATTTTCACTTTTCTGTTAAGTATTTTTTTGCACTTCATATTTTTTTTAAGAAACTTGCTTACTGACAGAGTTTAAATAATGGAGGAAGGATGTGAAATAACATAGTGGGTGTGGGCTGTGTATGGGGTCTGGTTGTTAGTGATAGAGCATAGGTTTGAATAGTCAAATCTAAATATATATTATTTAAATTCAAAATATCTAGCTTTATAATTTCGAACCCCGATCGAGACGTGCTACCTCGCATTCTATATGTTATACCACTATTCCAAACGCAATGGAACTAGTTTCGAGCCCTAATTCGATCGTATGCAGACGATAGCTTTTTAAACCCAATTATTATATTAAATTTTCAATATTAATTTTGACGTGTTTCGATCTCGCACGGCCAAACGGTACATCTAATCGCCATGAAATTTGATGGTGTATTATGATTAATTTTTACGGATCCAATGAAATTGGTTTCGTCGAAATCTAAGACTATGCCCCGGAAGGCTATTTTCACTCGTTAATTAAAATGAGTTATTTTCAAAATCAGTTAAATCACTTTTAAATCCAATTTAAAAGTTTTATTATCTTCATTCTTATTAAATCGAAATTAAATAAGCTTTTAAATCATTTTTATCCAAATAAAAATCCAAGATTCAGTTATTTACACAATTTCAATTATTAAATCCAACAATTTAAATTATTAAATAAATCGTTATATTTGAAATTTGATTTGTTTAATTTATAAAATTAACTTTTCAATATTTAAAATTAGTTAAATACTCTAATCTCAAATGACTAAAATTCTGGTCATTACAATGATGATCCATGGATATGGCATAAAAGATTTTGTCATATAAATTTCAAATATATAAACAAATTAGCTAAAAACAATTTGGTAAGAGGATTACCCAAAATAAATTTCAAAGTTAAAAATCTATGCGATGCATGTCAACTTGGAAAATTAAGAAAATCTTGTTTAAATCTAAAATGAAAATCTCTACTAAACAACCTCTTAAACTACTTCATTTGGACTTATTTGGTCCAACTCAAGTACGTTCGATAAATCATAATAAATGTGTTTTTCTAATTGTAGATGATTTTTCAAGATATACCTGGATGCTATTTTTAAAATATAAAAGTGATATATTCGAAAGGTTTAAAAAATTTTACTGAACGAATTAAAACTCTAATGGATTTAAAAATAGAAGTAAAAGAAGTGATCAGGGTGGAGAATTTGAAAATGAATTATTTAGAAACTTTTGTAATAATAAGGGAACTACTCATAATTTTTCATTTCCACGAAAACCACAACAAAACAGAGTGCTAGAAAGGAAAAATCGCACCTTGCAAGAATGTGCTCGAACTCTCCTAAATGGTAGTAACTTACCAAAGAATTTTTGGGCCGATGCAGTTGCTACTGCTTGTTACATACTAAATCGAGTAGCTCTTAGACCTATGACTAAAAATACATGTTATAAAATGTTCTTAAAAAGATACCAAAAGTATCATATTTTTGAATATTTGGATCAAAATTCTTTATTCTAAATACAAAATATAATCTTGGAAAATTCAATTCAAAAGCCAATAAAGGAATTTTCGTTGGATATTCTGATCAAAGTAAAGCTTACAGAGTTTTTAATAAATGAACAAATGTTATAGTAGAAAGTCTTCATGTCTCGTTCGATGAAAACTTCAAAAATATAAGTAAAGATGATGAAGAAATTTTTGACACTGATCAAAATGGAATAATTGAAAATAATAATAAACAAATCTCCAATATATTACGATAATACTAGTCCTATAAATTTATCTAAAAATCCTATTAATCATTCTCGAACAAAACATATAGATATTCGTCGCCATTTTCTAGGAGTCAATGTTGAAAAAGAAATAATAACTCTAGAACTTGTTAAATTCGAAAACCAAATAGCTGATATTTTTATAAAACCATTAAGTGAACATACTTTTATTAAGTTGAGACGGGATCTAGGAATATTTTCGTACTAAGACTTAATTAACTAAAGTTATAGAGATAATGTTTAGTTCACTTAAGTCTATAATAGCTTATAAGAAAGTTTAACTAAAAATTAATTTTATAACTTTAAATTAACTACTACCACACAAGTTGATTTTAATAACAACCATTAAAAATAAATTAAAATTACAACCATTTAAAATCCTATGGTTTAACTCATTTGTCTCAACTGCATTTCTAAATATAACTAAATTTTATCTTATAAATTATGTTATATACCACTTAGAAATAAATAAACATAGATAAATTTTCTAAAAACAAATAAAACGATGTCTTCCGATCACGACTCCTCCTATTTAGCTATTGACTACAAATCCCCATCGTCCGGCAGCACTTACGTATCTCCAACAAAATTCACTCCTATATCATCTCCTTCTCTAAGCATTATCACTTCACCAACATACCATACAGGCTTTTCTCCAAAAGGAAAGAAAGCTAAACATTCAATTGATCTGAAATCATTATCTCTTTCCAACAAAGTCGATGAGATACATCACTATCAACAAGAGATGATCGTCGTTCAACGGGAAATGTATTATGATCAACGTCGTCAAGGATCCCATATAAATTTTCTCAAAAAGTGTATTCTCGCAATTTTTGGTCGTTCACCAACAAAAGATTGCATACATAAAAAGTCTCCTCGATTATGCGAAACTCCTATAAAAGCAAACAACATTACTCTGAGAAACCTATGCAAACTAGGACCATCAAACCAACCTTGGATTGACACCCCAACTCGTCCAAATTGGTCCCCACTCAAGCCATTACTTGACGATACAAAAGTTGAACAAAATTCATAGGATATTCAAAAAACAATAATTCTGAATTTTCCGACAAGAACTAAAAACTTTGTTGTATATCATATACATTATATTTATCTATTGATGATTGATATGCATTCTAGTTAATATATTTTAATAAAAAAATTTAATTACTATTTTTCCTATATATCAGAATTTGCATATTACAAACGTTTGTAAATAGACCACGGACATTTGTCGGCACTTTGGGAAAAGTGTAACTACCCATATTTTTGGGTTTTCAAATTTGAATATTTAATTCGTTTAAATCTTCGGATTAGAATTAAACCATAAAAATATCGGTTTTAAATTTGGAGTTCATTTTTCATGATGTATTTTTAATTTAATTTTTAGAACTTTTCCATAATTTTTAAATTGGAAAATAATAAATTCTCATTTGATGCATTTCACGGCAAACGCTGGCATATTGAGACTTCACAGAATTTAATAACTTGTCTGTTTTATTTTTATTTGGTGATCGTGTAACATTGTTATACGCGATCGTACATTATTTTTCTGTCGTTCACAGCTCAAATGCGGACGCGGTGTGGGATAACTGGGTATCGTAATCTATTCATTTTCAACTCTATTTTTACTGTGTACAAGAGCACACATTTTATATAGTGCAGCCGAGTAAATGTTGCATTTATATTTCTTTTACTCTACATCTCCTGTCAGCTTTCCTGTCTGCTACCATTTTTCTTTTTTTGTCCCCATGATATTGGTTATAAAATACTTCGGGTTGGATTTGGTTTGGTTGTTCTTTTCTTTGGGTTTTAATTTTTATTTTTTTTGCTCCTCCATTATTGTTATAGTAAGCTTTTCATTAGTTCATCTTGTTTCAAAAATCAATATCTCCTAATCCAAACAAAATCATCCAAACCCACAAAAATGAAAGTCGTTCGTCGTCGAATCTAGTTTCCTCTAAAAATAGTTTCGTGGGTTTTCATCAAGCGGTTTGAGAGATTTCTACAAATAACAGGAAGTGGTCGAGAAAACGATCGTTTTCGACGATCACGGATTGGCGAACGGAGGGTACGGATGGGTTCGTAGCAGCGATTGGGGATTTTTAAAGGTGTTCGTGTGATTTCTAGTAGATTGGTTTGTTGTAGGGAAGGAGAAGGTTGTAAAACGTTCGAAAAATATTTTCCGGCGAACCGGTGGGCGAGGGATCGGAGGAGGAGTTAGGGAGGAGCGTATGATCGAGGTAGAGGTCGTTACCGTGGCCAATTTTGTGATTTGTGCTTTGAATGTTGTGGCTAGCTAATTTTAAGGTTTTGGGTTGATTTTTGGGTTGCGTTCGAATGCAAGATAAAGGCAAACGAGGAAGCGACCGAGCTTGGTGGCGCTTGGCATAGAGGTAGCGTAGGCTTGGGCGAAGATGATAGCATAGGCAGCGAAGTCTCCGATGGTCCGTAGCTCGAGCAAAATGGCAATATAGTTGCGTCTGGTGGAATGGGTTCTCGGGTTAATAGTCTAGTTTTGACCTAGGTGGTCGGAGGACGGATAGGGTAGTGCGCCGTGATGGGAAGAGGATGACAGTTGCGTGGGCGGTCTCGGCAAGTCGAAGGGGTGGCCGAAGAGTTTGTACACGTGCACACGTGTACACGTTTAAGCTCCAGGAAGTTGCGTTCGTACGGTGGAAGAAGAAGAGCTGTAGCAATTGGGTAGCGGTTGCGTGTTTGGGCTTCGGCCCATTTTCAAGGTGAGAACATTTTGCTTTGTCTTCTTTTAATTTATATATTAAATGTCGTAAAGTTTGAAACTTGGTAACCGGCTCGTTTGAAATCCGATTAACCTCCTGTTTTTTCCATTGTACTCGTATTGACGAGTACAAAGTTGTAGTGTAACCTATTGATGGATTTGGACAAGTATTAATTTATGACATATTTAAATGGACGGGATTCAAATCACGTTATTGTAATAATAACGTCGATTAGAATTTATATATCTTAAATATTGATGTTTAGTTGGCCAAATAAATTACTATTGAGTTAAACTGGATTGAATATGGTAACTGGAAATCTATTAGCGAAATGAAAAAACCGTTCCGCTATGTGACGGCCCACCTCTATACTCACGCTAGCCAAGGACACTACGGTGTAATGCCGTCGACTAGCACGAAGAATAAGGCTGTTGAGGAGCGACCATCTGTGTAATTGCTTTGTGCGAGTACCGATATGTTAGAAAATATAACTTACATTTCATTTCAAGAGGAAATCCGACATATCAAATACAAAGTCAAAGCTACCACACGGTGGCTAAGTGGACTTTGGAAAAAAATATAGAAATAAACATAACAAAAATCAGTCATAGATATTCATATCACAAAGGCAGAAACAGATATGAATATAACACATAAAAGTGTACATCAAAATAGTGGTCATAGAAGATCCAGTACAACACAAAAGAATAGATACAAGTGCTAGACAAAAGAATAATTATACATCAAGGAGTCTCTATCTCAAATGTATAATAACAAAAACTAATAATCTAAAGTAGTTACCTAAAAGTCAGGTGACGGACTCTGATAAGAAGTCAAGCAGAAGCACCTGAAATATCTCGGTCTGACTCGAGTATTATTTAAGAAGAAAATAATAAACGGATCAGTCTAGCTATAAATATCAGATAAAATGAGATAAGATAAGAGATATGACCAAAAACGTATAATAACAAAAATGCCATACTGTGACAAGTATACATCAAATAGCCACAAAAATCATATAATATCTCAAGAATCTCAAACACCAAAAAGAATGTCATATTCTTTAAATTATTCACCAAAACACAAATATTGATAAAACCTGTCAATGCCAATCCACGAAAATTGGTGAAACACAAATTCTAGAAATCATCAACTAGAAATCCAGAAATCACAAAGGGGGAGGCCTATCACAAATGGATGAAAACTCACCAACACGTGTATCACAAACGGGTTACTAACCCATGGTCGCTAACCATAGAGCCAGTGTCACGACGTAGTACAGTGAACGCCTGAGGAACTAGAAACTCAATTAATCCAGAACATCGACGTAGTACAACGTTACGCCCGATGAACCAAACTCAAATAATCAGGCACAACGATGTAATACAGCGTTACGCCCGATGAACCTGAACACACATAATACGGAACAACGATGTAGTACAGCGAACGCCCGATGAACCGAACTCCAATAAGCCAGAACAACGACGTAATACATCGTTACGCCCGATGAACCAAACTCAACAAAACCATAGGTCGATAGCCTATAAAAATGAGACGAAGCTCAATAAAACGAGGTACAGTCCCCTATGTGGACAAAGAGACATCGCACATTGCTAGTCTAAACCACAAAATGATCATCATAGATCAATAAAAAGTGTGAATTACACTAAGCTAGTAAATATATGAGTTTAGCTTCATGTCCCATAACCACTGGCTTAACTTAAATATTTACGAACAAATTGTAGATTTCCACTCCAAAGTTATCGCAAGAGTTCAATCGAACAAGTCCAAGAATTAATCGACGAAGTAAACGCAAGCGTTTCATACCACTTGTTTTACTAAGCCGTTTAATTAGATTTCTCATACGAATGAGGTAAAGGTTTGTATATACTAATAGATTGGAAAACAGTTTTAAAAGAGAGCTTTATATTTAAAATAGTGTTGAAATTGTTTTGATGAAAGAGTTTGAATATTTACTACTAGTATAGAAACATTTGTATTTGAAAGTGACAAATAACAAAAATGATTGTAGAAACAATCAATCACCAAAGATTCACATTTCAAGCCGTGACTTAAATCCATTGAATTCGATATCAAATCCATCAAATGGATATTCCCAAAAGTCCAAGGAAAGAAGTCGTCAAAGTCGATAATAAGTGATAATAACTATCCGGATCAACAAAAATCGATTAGAATAGGAAATCCGCACAAAACAGCCTTATTAGGCAAAAATAAACATTTCTAGACGTCTGATTTGGAATCCAGACGTCTGGATTTGTTTTCTGAAAAATATTTCAGAAAGCTACCCAGACGTCTGGAATTATCAAAATAGACGTCTGAGCCATGTCCAGACGTCTGGTTTCGTTCTCTGGAAATTATCCATAGAACCCCAGACGTCTGAAACTTCCAGTCAAACGTCTGAGACTCATCCAGACGTCTGATCTTGAATTTCAGAAGTCTGGAAATAGTCTCTGACTTTTTTTTATATATCTTGCGTGCATACAATTTTGCTCCAGGTCCAAACGAGACGTCTGGACTTGGTCACCAGACGTCTGGTCACCTGGTCTGGGCAACATTTTGCCTAGGCCAAAGTAGCCAAAACGTATCGGAAGCGATCGGACGAGCAACGGCGACTAAGAATTTATGCCAAGCGACAACCCGGCCTTAAAGGCTCTTCGATACACCCCGAATATCAATATCCAAATATCCATAGAAGGATTTTCATAAAATTGGACCGAGACACCCAAATTTGGAAAATTCACCAAATCAATTCAAATCAAAAGAAAATGAATATGCACAAGTGTTAGGAATTCATACCTAACAAAAATGATAGCTATAGACGTAGATGTGAGTTAAAGAACTCACCTTTTAACCCAAAAACAAAGAATGAGAAGCTTAATCACAAAGGAAAGATCAACACTCTTCACTTCAACCCAAGAAGCTTGAATCTAAGCTCAAAAGAAGAACATTCCCTAAGTTAGGGTTTAGGAAATTTCTGAAATTGAAGAGGAAATGAGATGGAGAAGATGAAGAGGATGCTTACCTAAGCTTCTCCTTGAATTTGGAGCAAGAACTTGAATTTGCAAAGAAACTAGGGCTTAGGATTTTCTAATTTCTCTTCTCTTCCCCCATTTCTCTAAAGCTTGAAGTGTTAGGAAATATTAGAATGAATGAAGAGGAGAGGGGGTGGAGTAAGGATATAAGGTGAGTTGGGTTAGTGGGCTGAACCCAAAGCCCTAAGTGAAAAATAGCAAAATTCACTCAACTCTAAACATATCGATGTTTATACTCAAAAAAGTTGTAAACGTCATTTTGGACTCAATGGAAGTGTTCTCGAGTCCCAATTCGACTGTTTAAAAAAAGTAGCTTTTGGGACTTTAATCCGATTAACGATGCTATATTTAAATAAAATATTTAAATATACAATCGTAAAATATGCGGGTTGTTACAGACTCCCCTCCTTAAAGAAATCGCGTCCTCGCAATAATTAAGGGGAAAATAAAGAGTAACAACCATAAAAGCATATCAACATAAAAGAAAATTTGAAATAAGAAGTTCACCATAAAGAGCATGAAAGAGCAAGTCCGGATGTGTTTGCTCGATGAATTCTCGAGATTCCCAAGAGAAATTCTTAGGATTTGAGGACCATTGAACTTTCACAAGAAGAATATCTTTATTTCGAAGGCATTTAAACTCCAAAGTAATTATATGAATAGAATGTTGCTCATAAGTCAAATTTGGTGAAACTTCAATTTCTTCAATTACACCGGGCTCAAGAATAAAAATTGGAACCCTTAGGCATTTCCGCAGTAAAGAGACGTGGAAAACGTCATAAATAGCAACAAGATCAACCCGGTAATAAAAAGGCGATAAGCCACGGAATAAATACGTTTGGTGATGGGAAATGGACCAATATATCGAGGTGCTAACTTTCCCGATCGACTGAAACGCATAACACCCATCATAGGTGAAACACAACTAACATCTGGACCTAAAACCAGCTTCACACCGGCTTTAAGCCAACACGAAGGAAATCGGCACGGCCTTCCGTAGAGTGCCTCGAAAGGTGCCATACCAATACAAGTTGGAAACTATAATTGGAAGGAAACTCAACAAGAGAAATACGATCTTCCCAACTTCCACCAAATTCAAGAACACATGCATGAAAGAGATCATCAAGAATTTGATTCACACGCTCGGTTTGTCCATCGGACTAAGGATGATAAGCGGTGCTAAAATTAAGCTTTGTTCCCAAAGCTTTTGAAGGCCTTACCAAAATCCACTAGTAAAATAATGGATCACGATTGCTTACAATAGAAGTAGGAACTCTATGCAATTTAGTTTGACATAGAGTTTAGCCAAAAGAGGTATGGTCCAAAAGAGAAGGACGAGCCTCGAGGCTACACAAAACAAGAGATGAACATGAATTGGATTCACGATCTCGAATCTCACAAGTGGATAAAGTCTCGAGATCATTCCATTCAGATATCATCAAAGAAACAACTGCTTGTTGCTTACAGCTAAGGGCATCGGCAACACGATTACCCTTTTCCGGAGTACAAAGAATATCAACATCATAAGATCCAAGGAACTCGAGCCAACGTTATTGACGCAAATTAATTTCCTTTCGAGAAAATAAATTCTTCAAAAACTTATGGTTGGGGTAGAGGACAATTTCTCTCCTAAAAGATAATGACACCAAATTCTAAGAGCGAAAACAATAGCCGCGAGCACTAGATCATGAATGGCATATCTAGTCTCGACAAGCTTTAATTGCCAAGAAGCATATGTGATAACACATTCCCTTTTTTTCAAGAGAATGGCACCCAAACCAATACGACAAGCATCGGTATAAACACTCAATTCTTGGTTCCCTTCGGAAATCGCAAGAATAAAAGCATAAAAGCATTGAAAAAGAGTTCTTTTAAATGATCCTCTTTCCCGAAAAGCTAAGACATTCAAAATTATAATTAACTTTATGTAACCATCTTTTTAGAAAAATTTACTTTTTTACAAGTCAATTTATTGTGTCTAACTGTCTCATCAAAGCGTTTAGGATATTCCTATCGATAACGTTGATCAAGCGCACCGACCAGAATTCTTAAAGCACTCAATGGGCAAAACAACACAAAATCATCTTCTATGACAAACAAGTCTCTTATAAAATTTACAAATATTTTTTGCTTGTTTTGAGAATAAAACCCAATCATACTTATAAATATCTTATTAAAAAGATTTAGAAATTCTAAATACGTTATTTTCATCCATAATCAATCAATATAAGGTTAAACTAATCGAGCTATTCATAGAATACTCGATCCACAAAATGGATGAAATAAGGTTGAAGTTTCGTCATACCGAATGACATAACGAATCAACACAAAAATCACAACGAGTGCGGAATGCGGTAAGAGGATGCTACCTTCCGCAACTCGTAGCTGATGAAAACCGGTGGTAAGGTCGAGCTGAAAAGACCTTAGCACCACACAATAGATTGCTTAGGTGAAAATCCTAAGACAAGCTTAAATATATTCCAGAAAATTAACAAATTACTTGAATGAGAAAAATAACGTCTTCTTCATCAAGTGGGTTTAAAGAATAAAATGTTGCCACCAAATTTGGAAATCAAAATCTTTAAAAACAATAGAAATCTGCTTAACAGATTGAGAATGTTGAAGATATAAAGTCCGCTCAGGACATAGGATGTGGGCTTCATAATAATAAAGCCAATCCTTTCCCAAAAAATCAATTTCGAAGCCTAAATAACGCATAACATGTAAATCGGCTCGAAAAGAATAATCACATAAAATAATCTCGACATTTTCACAAAGTATACTGAGTGTTGTGGATCCATCAATCGAATTCGCAATTCTCAATGAAGTGATTAAGCCCATAAAGATTAAAAGGGAAAAAACCATCAAGTTCTTTTGATATAAAATAATGAGATGAACCCAAATCAAAAAGAACACGAATAAGATAATCACAAAACAAGTATTGTCAAGGATAGAATAAGAATTACCTTGACCAAGAGAAGTGTCACTATGAGCTTACATGAGATTCAACTCTCCCTCTCTCCTACTTTGGACTATGGGACATGTAGATATAAGATGGCCCGAACTTTTGCAATAACGACAAAAAAATGGTTTCGAGCACTCATTTGCATAGTGGTCCGTAAGACCACAATTGTAGCATAGTCCACTACTAGAAGTAGGAGACTTTGCTATCGAAGTTTCTTGCTTCCCTTTCTTGTTGGGATTGGGATTGGGGCCTTTGAACTTAATAGGCCTCTTCATGTTATTGTTGAAGTTCTGTCTGGCACGCACAACTTCAACATCAATTTCTCTATCAGCCTCTTCAAGTCGAAGAGCGATATCAATAAGCTGATCAAAAGAAACTTCTACTTTCAGAAGCAAAGGCTTTTTAAGGTTCTTATTCAACCCATAGACAAATCTCTGATTTTTCTTCAATGGGGTATTAATATACTCGACCCCATATTTAGAGAGAGATTCAAAAGATGCGACATAATCTGCCACAGAAGATTCACCTTGAACAAGGTCAATAAAGAGTCGGGCTAAAGTTACTTTTTCAGCCTCCGGCACAAATTTCAATTTGAACCTTTCCCTAATTGCTCCCAAATAAGATCCGCTTCGATAATTTCAGAAATCAAAAGCTCATACCAATCTAATGCTCTTTCTTGGAGCATGCTAGAAGCCACTTGGACTCGAAGTGAATCAATAAGATCCATGCGGGAAAAGATGTGATCGCATGATCTAAGCCAAGCTTGGATTTCTATAACGTTTTCGGAACTCTTGAATGGCCTTGCACCCAAAGCGGTATAATCTCTACACAAGCGTGCGAACCCGGATTTAGGGTGAGTAGGTGCTGGAACGGGTCCGGCAGCTTGGGCATTGTTCACAAGTTCTAGAAGTTGCTGAGCAGACACAAATACTCCATTCTGAGGAGTAGCACTGGACTGACCGGCGCTGGGACGGCCTGGTCTCACCATTTCCTCTTCTTTAAGAAAGAAAGAAGAGGAAAAAGGTTATTCACAAAATGAATATCAAACAAACTTGATTGATAAAACAAGGCATCATAAAAAGAAATAGGATAGAACGGTACGAAGACTCGAATTAAATCCTATGGCACGATTCCTAAGAAAGACTTAGGACAATGATCCTTGCTAGATTATTCAACATTGTTCCGAAGTTTGGCTCTGATACCAAGCTGTGACGCCCCACCTCTATACTCACGCTAGCCAAGGACACTACGCTGTAATGTCGTCGACTAGCACGAAGAATAAGGCTGTTGAGGAGTGACCATCTGTGTAATTACTTTGTGCGCGTACCGATATGTCAGAAAATATAACTTACATTTCATTTCAAGAGGAAATCTGACATATCAAATACAAACTCAAAGCTACCACACGGTGGCTAAGTGGACTACTGAAACAAATATAGAAATAAACATAACATAAATCAGTCACAGATATTCATATCACAAAGGCAGAAACAGATATGAATATAACACATAAAAGTGTACATAAAAATAGTGGTCATAGAAGATCCACTACAACACAAAAGAATAGATACAAGTGCTAGACAAAAGAATAATTATACATCAAGGAGTCTCTATCTCAAATGTATAATAACAAAAACAAATAATCTAAAGTAGTTACCTAAAAGTTAGGTGACGGACTCTGATAAGAAGTCAAGCAGAAGCACCTGAAATATCTCGGTCTGACCCGAGTATTATTTAAGAAGAAAATAATAAACGGATCAGTCTAGCTATAAATATCAGATAAAATGAGATAAGATAAGAGATATGACCAAAAACGTATAATAACGAAAATGCCATACTGTGACAAGTATACATCAAATAGCCACAAAAATCATATAATATCTCAAGAATCTCAAACACCAAAAAGAATGTCATATTCTTTAAATTATTCACCAAAACACAAATATTGACAAAACATGTCAATGCCAATCCACGAAAATTGGTGAAACACAAATTCTAGAAATCATCAACTAGAAATCCAAAAATCACAAAGGGGGAGGCCTATCACAAACGGATGAAAACTCACCAACACGTGTATCACAAACGGGTTACTAACCCATGGTCGGTAACCATAGAGTCGGTGCCACGACGTAGTGCAACGAACGCCCGAGGAACCAGAAACTCAATTAATCCAAAACATCGACGTAGTACAGCGTTACGCCCGAAGAACCAAACTCAAATAATCAGGCACAACGACGTAATACAGCATTACGCCCGATGAACCTGAACACAAATAATACGGAACAACGACGTAGTACAGCGAACGCCCGATGAACCGAACTCCAATAAGCCAGAACAACGACGTAATACATTGTTACGCCCGATGAACCAAACTCATCAAAACCATAGGTCGATAGCCTATAAAAATGAGACGAAGGTCAATAAAACGAGGTATAGTCCCCTATGTGGACAAAGAGACATCGCACATTGCTAGTCTAAACCACAAAATGATCATCATAGATCAATAAAAAGTGTGAATTACACTAAGCTAGTAAATATATGAGTTTAGCTTCATGTCCCATAACCACTGGCTTAACTTAAATATTTACGAACAAATTATAGATTTCCACTCCAAAGTTGTCAAAAGAGTTAAATCGAACAAGTCCAAGAATTAACCGACGAAGTAAATGCAAGCTTTCATACCACTTGTTTTACTAAGCCGTTTAATTAGATTTATCATACGAATGAGGTAAAGGTTTGTATATACTAATAGATTGGAAAACAGTTTTAAAAGAGAGCTTTATATTTAAAATAGTGTTGAAATCGTTTTGATGAAAGAGTTTGAATATTTACTACTAGTATAGAAACCTTTGTATTTGAAAGTGACAAATCACAAAAATGATTGTAGAAACAATCAATCACCAAAGATTCACATTCGAAAACGTGAATTAAATCCATAGAAATCGATATCAAATCCATCAAATGGATATTCCCAAAAGTCCAAGGAAAGAAGTCCTCAAAGTCGATAATATGTGATAACAACTATCCAGATCAACAAAAATTGATTAGAATAGGAAATCCACACAAAACAGCCTTATTAGGCAAAAATAAACATTTCCAGACGTCTAACTTGGAATCCATACGTCTGGATTTGTTTTCTAAAAAATAGTTCAGAAAGCTACCCAAACGTCTGGAATTATCAAAACAGACGTCTGAGCCATGTCCAGACGTCTGGTTTTGAATCCAGACGTTTGGTTTCATTCTCTGGAAATTATCCAAAGAACCCCCAGACGTCTGAAACTTCAAGTCAGACGTCTGAGACTCATCCAGACGTCTGGTCTTGAATTTCAGAAGTCTGGAAATAGTCTCTGACTTTTTTTTATATATCTTGCGTGCATACAATTTTTCTCTAGGTCCAAACCAGATGTCTGGACTTGGTCACCAGACGTCTGGTCACCGGTCTGGGCAACATTTTGCCTAGGCCAAAGTGGCCAAACCGTATCGGAAGCGATCGGACGAGCAACGACGACTAAGGATTTACGCCAAGCGACAACCCGGCCTTAAAGGCTCTTCGATACACCCCGAATATCAATGTCCAAATATCCATAGAAGGATTTTCAAAAAATTGTACCAAGACAACCAAATTTGGAAAATTCACCAAATCAATTCAAATCAAAAGCAAATGAATATGCAAAAGTGTTAGGAATTCATACCTAACAAAAATGATAGCTATAGACGTAGATGTGAGTTAAAGAACTCACCTTTTAACCCAAAAACAAAGAATGAGAAGCTTAATCACAAAGGAAAGATCAACACTCTTCACTTCAACCCAAGAAGCTTGAATCTAAGCTCAAAAGAAGAACATTCCCTAAGTTAGGGTTTAGGAAATTTCTGAAATTGAAGAGGAAATGAGATGGAGAAGATGAAGAGGATGCTTACCTAAGCTTCTCCTTGAATTTGGAGCAAGAACTTGAATTTGCAAAGAAACTAGGGCTTAGGATTTTCTAATCTCTCTTCTCTTCCCCCATTTTTCTAAAGCTTGAAGTCTTAGGAAATATTAGAATGAATGAAGAGGAGAGGGGGTGGAGCAAGGATATAAGGTGAGTTGGGTTAGTGGGCTGAACCCGAACCCAAACCCAAACCCAAAGCCCAAAGTGAAAAATAGCAAAATTCACTCAACTCCAAACATATCGATGTTTATACTCAAAAAAGTTGTAAACGCCATTTTGGACTCAATGGAAGTGGTGTCGAGTCCCAATTAGACTGTTTACAAAAAGTAGCTTTTCGGACTTTAATCCGATTAACGATGCTATATTTAAATAAACTATTTAAATATACAATCGTAAAATATGCGGGTTGTTACACGCTAACTAAATTACTTTGGCAATTAATTTGTAGAATAAATCCCTATTCTGCTATTTTATAGTTTTTGATGTTCGAATATATATCATAATGATATGTTGCTTTAAATAAGTGATATATTAACTAATGATGGTTAGGTGTTTGATTTATTTACATAGTCATGGATTATGTATATATCTGTTATTAACTTGAAAAGTTAGTTGAATAATATGGTAGCTAGTTTAAGTTCTTTTAAGAATAATTATTTTTATTATAAGGTTTAAAGATAATTATTATTTAGTAATAAGTTTTAATAAATTATTAATAATAATTTTTTAAAGATAAATAATAATTGTTAATTAATGGTCTAAGTTAATTATTTTGTTAATATGGTTCTTAAAAGTTATTTCTTAATGATATTTAAGAATGGTTAATTACTATCTAAAAGCTATTTAGGTATGGTTTAAAAATGTTTTAATTATATTTTAATTAATTATTTAAAATGATTATCTATATTTTAATTTTTAATTAAAGTTAATTAAATATATTGATTTTTTATTTGATAGTTAAATAACCGACTATCAAATCTTGACCCAACCGTAACTCTGGAAATATCTAGGAGAAACACGGAAATGATATGATACAGTTACCGTCGGTGGTGCTATACTGTATGTATAAACTAGTTTCGTTCTTCTAGGACAAATGATAAGGAAATCCATCCACAATAGGTTAGGAGGTGAACTCCGCTTCTATCTTCGTCTGTTTATTTCCTTAAGAACCAACGTTGAGTTTACCAGAATTATCGAAGGTTGTTTCGAAGAGACCGGGATCGGATATGTTATCCGAAAACCACTTCGATCCAACTCAAGCATTTCGAACTGAAGACATCTTGAAAAATATGGAATCGAAGTTGGAGCATTGAAGTGCAATGGCTTCTTGCTACTAGTCCTGAGGGTGATTCCAAAATAGATGTTGTAGAAGTAGTGCCTTCGGTTTGTCCTTGTCCTGGACAACTTGTATGGATGAATGCTGGCACTACATTACTGCCTAAAAGGCAGTTTTGGCATTTCAAGTGGGATTGCTATTCAAAAGGTAAGCGTAGACTCAAGCGTCATCAAACCGGAATGACTAAAATCAGGGGAGATGCAGTAAGGCTAAGTGGGTCGCTCCCATTATGGTGTGTATCACCTTTCTAGATACATCTACATATATATGGATTGGTTGTGCATGAGATCTCAAATAAAAAATGTTGCAAAGCAACCAGAGTGATGACATATTTGGTACTATCTAGTCAGGGGTAGGCCAATCTTGTGTTGGCAAGAAATTCAAGCGAGGTCCTTGGTTCATTTTCTATACGTGTAGCGTGATAGGTGGTACCCCAGTGCCTTGTCATAGTATGAAATCCATTCTCCAATAAGCGCTGTATGGTTTTGATTGTGCCCAACTATGTTGAAATGTGAGATGCAAGCATTTCAGCTATTTTCATTTAACCTCTAGACATTATTATAATATCATTGTATTTTCTGATATAAAAGGTTTTGGTTATCGTAAGGTAAAAACCCGTCCGTGTTTATGTGTGGCGTGGTCATACGTGATTCCTTTGATCTTAAAGGATTTTAAAAGTTATAATAAATAAAATTCCATGTGATTTGAGTTCTCACGCTAGTTTTTACCAAGGGCGTTGTTTTCCTATAATGCTCGGGTAAGACCGAGCATATTTTCTGGTTTAGTTGGATATTTTTGGAGCTTCAGGAGATGAGCTGGAGGCCTAGAGACGTATTCACGTACATGGTTACTTTTTCCGTTGTATTCATTATTGTATTATCAGCAATTGTGAGGACATGTTGTTATAACTGTCCGTGCTGAATAGGTAGTATACTCTGATTGACATCTGTATATAAATATATTACGATTTTGTTTTGTATAAAGATTTGTCATATATTATAGATTATTTGTTCGGCTGTGAGATTCTGTGTTGTTTAGTTTCTTCTTGTCATCTTTCTTCCTTCTTTTCCCTAACTATCCGCATTTCCGTTCAATTTGGGTTGGACATTGACGCATCGGATATTACAAAAACAATGTAGATCGATGAATGTAGTAATCGGTGGATTGGAAGATACTGAAATGCCCAAATTCGTTGATCCGAAGATGCCAAATTCTAGCTATCTCTGACACGTTGATCGCGCACGATACCGTGAGGAGAGATCTTCAATTCTTCGAGTGTTGATCAAGCGCACTTGATTCCGTGAATCGGCTTCTCCAATCGTTGAATCGAGCGCACTCGATTATCCGAGAGAGGAGATAGGAGATTACACTCAACTACCAATTGGAATGAAAGCACAAAGCTAATAAAAGAGAATTTTATTCAAAAATCAACAACCTTTTACAAATGACTCACATGGCCTATTTATAGGCGTTACAATTTTACAACAAAAATTCATTAACTCCTAAGTCGGTTCCGACTTATGGCCTCAGACTTACAACTTAACATTGACTCCGACTCAACAGTTACAACATACCTCGACTCAACACTTAAGCGAGTTAACATTGCCACGACTTATGACTCATCAACAAACGACCTAAAGAACAAAACAGTTACAACACTTTACAAGCCTTCAGCGACTTAACAAACACAGAAAAAGAATACAACAAAGATCACTTAGGTCGTTGACGACCTAACAACTTCCCACGACTCAACTTCAGACGACTTAAAATGATGCGACTTACGACTTAGTATAAGTCGGTGGCGACTTAACAGCGGCTTCGTCCTACCACTTAACCAATACATGCGAATCAAACAGTAGCAGTGAACGGTCTAAGATATCAACGGCAGGGATTAAGTCGGTAGGAGAGATCCATGGCTCCACACGTCCTCTTACTTGTTAGGTCGTAGACGACCTAAAAGACCCCCCTTAAGTCGTAGCTGACTTAAGACTTGCGCAGTTTCAACTTGTGTTGCTCCTCCTTTAGTTTTAGGTCGTAACTTGCTCGAGTTAAGTCGTGGACGACTTATGTCTTCAACTCCGATAAGTCGTAGACGACCTATGCCTCCTGCTTCAATAACTCGTGGGCGACTCATTCCCTTTTTGTTAAGTCGGTCACGACTTAGACCTTCAGCTCCCTTAAGTTGTAGACGGCTTAAAACATTTCTTATAAGTCGTGTACGACTTATACCTTCTCCACTGGACTACGCTGCATCATCCTCCCTAGGTTGAGAAAAATTCGACCTCGAATTTGTAAACTCCCCCACTTCAGACTGTTCATTCCCATAATATGGTATGAGATGCTTAACATTGAACACGTCAGAAGTGTACATATTCTCCGGCAGCTTCAACTTATATGCATTTTCATTAATTTGTTTCACGATTTCTACAGGGCCAATTTTTCTGGCTTTCAATTTGTTATAAGCGCCCACTGGAAAACGATCTTTGGTTAACACCGCATATACCAAATCTCCTTCATTAAACTCAACACGTCTTCGCTTTAAATCTGCAAATCGTTTATACTTTTCATTTGCTTTCTCCAGTCGTTCCTGAACGATTTTATGACAATCAGTCAACCCCTCAACAAAATCAACAGCTCGTTTAATCGTCCCCTTCGGTTGTGGTACTACCGTTAAGTCCAACGGTCCCTTCGGTAAGCTTGAATACACTATCTGAAATGGACCGAACCCTGTACTACGATTCACTTCATGATTATGAGCAAATTCTGCTTGGCATAACTTCATGTCCCAACTCTTCAGATTGACTTGCACAAGACATCTCAACAAATTCCCCAATGATCTGTTCACAACCTCGGTCTGTCCATCCGTTTGCGGATGATAAGCGCTGCTAAAGTTCAACTTCGTTCCCACCATCTTCCACAGACTTAGCCAAAAATGACTTAGAAAACGAGTATCCCTATCCGACACAATCGATTCTGGCAATCCATGAAGTCGATATATCTCTTTGAAAAACAACCGAGCAACATGAACAGCATCCGTCGTCTTCTTACAAGCAATAAAATGTGCCATCTTCGAAAATCGATCCACTACCACATAAATGGAATCGTTTCCCCGCTGTGTCCTTGGCAACCCCAACACAAAATCCATACTCACATCAACCCATGGTTTAGTTGGTACCGGTAACAGCATATATAAACCAGCATTAGTTGTAGTTCCTTTCGAAACCTGACAAATATGACAACGCTCCACAAACCTCTCCACCTCTTTCCTCATCGATGGCCAAAAGTAAGATTGCAAAATTAATTGCAATGTACGGTCTCTCCCAACATGTCCTTCTTCATGTAGCTCTTTAACAATTTTCATTCTCAAACTACAATCAGGTATGCACAATCGATTTCCCTTGAACAGAAAACCATCTACCATCACGAACTCATCCGTCTCCCCATTCTTGACTTTATCAACAAACTTCATAAAGTAAGGATCTTCAACAAATAATTCCGGTAGTTCTTCAAACCCCATCACTTCAACCTTCATTGTTGTTAGCAAATGATTCCTTCTACTCAAAGCATCAGCCACACGATTCGTCACCCCCGACTTGTGTTTAACAACAATAGTAAACTGTTGCAGATATGCAATCCACGATGCATGTCTCGCTGAAATCTTGTCTTGCCCTTGTAAATGCTTCAATGCCTCATGATCAGTGTAAAGAACAAACTCTTTCTGAAATAGATAGTGTCTCCAGTGTTTAATAGATTGCACAACAGCATAAAATTCCACATCATATGTACTGTATCTCATCTTTGCTCCTGATAACTTCTCGCTAAAGTATGCAATAGGACGCCCCCTCTGACTCAACACTCCTCCAATCCCAACCTTGGATGCATCAGTATGTAGTTCAAACACTATTTGAAAATCTGGTAATATTAGAATTGGTGCAGACGTCAAGAGTTCCTTGATCCGATCAAAAGCAACTCCCGCTTCCTCCGTCCATGCAAACTGTTTACCCTTCATACAATCAGTCACAGGTGCCATCACACTACTAAAGTGTGGAATAAACCTTCGATAAAATGAAGCCAACCCGTGAAAACTACAAACTTCCGTTATCGTCTTGGGTTGCGGCCAATCCCTGATAGCTTCAACTTTACTTTGATCAACCTGTATTCCTTCTTCCGACACAACATACCCCAGAAATAGAACACTCCTTGCCATGAAAATACATTTCTTTGTAGCGACATAGAATTGTTCTTCACGAAGAATAATTAAAAATTTCTTCAAATGCTGAACATGCTCTTCTTTACTAGCACTGTAGATCAGAATATCATCAAAGTAAACCACCACAAATTTTCCAATGTACGGTCTGAAAATTTGGTTCATCACCCTCATGAATGTACTTGGTGCATTCGATAGACCAAACGGCATTACCAGCCATTTATACAATCCTTCCCTTGTCTTGAATGCTGTCTTCCATTCATCCCCTGGTCTAATGCGAATCTAATGATAACCGCTCTTCAAATCAATCTTAGAAAAGATTACGGACCCACTGATTTGATCTAATAAATCATCAAGCCTCGGCATCGGAAATCTGTATCTGACTGTGATCTTATTCAATGCTATACTATCTGTGCACATCCTCCACGTTCCATCCTTCTTGGGTACCAATAAAGCTGGTACAACACAAGGACTTAAACTCTCCTGCGCATGCCCCTGTTCAAGCAATTCCTCTACCTGCCTCCGCAACTCTTCATGTTCCTTCAGACTCATTCGATAATGTGGTCTGTGTGGCAACACGGCACCTGGAACAAGATCTATCTGATGTTGTATATCCCTCAACGGTGGCAACTCCGTTGGTAACTCCTCTGGAAATACATCGTCAAATTCTTTCAAAACTGGCTTCTCTTCTTCCGGAATTTCAACCTCTTCACTACTCTCTTGCCCAATCAACAAAAACACTTCAGGCTCCTCCTCTACTTCCTTCACAAAGTCCTTCAAAGATAACAAAGTTTTAAGCTCTTCAATCTCCTCCAACTTGTTTTCCTCCTATTGTCGCTTCTTTGGAACTAGAGTAATCTTTGTGCCTTCAAACATGAAACTGTAACTGTTGGTACGCCCATCATGTTGCACCGCCCTATCATACTGCCACGGCCTCCCTAGCAACAAATGACAAATGTCCATATCTACCACATCGCACCGGATTTCATCTTTATATTTCTTCCCAATTGAAAACTTCACACAAGCCCTTCGTCCAACCTTCACCTCCCCGCCTTTCCTCAACCAAGCTAGCTTGTACGGTTTCGGATGTTTCTCAGTCCTCAATGCCAACTTCCTCACAGCTTCTGAAGAAATTATATTATCACAACTTCCAGCATCAATAACAAATTTGCAAACCTTTCCCAGAATGGTACATGTTGACTGAAAAATATTGCCCCTTAACCAACTATAATCCTCCTCTTGCTTTGGTGTTAAACAGGACCTCTTCATCATTAGATTGTAACCTTCGTCTCCCGTCACTTCTTCTTCCTCCTCATCAGGTGGTGAATTGGAACATTCAGCTTCTTCATCCTCAACCTCTGCTATCATAGCTCTCTTCTTCGGCTTTGGACATTCGCTACTTTTGTGACCAAATTCCTGACAATTGTAACATTTGAAGCCGTTGTTAACCTTTGTCTTCTCAGCCTCCTTCACTACTGGTCTACTGATAGGTTTAGAAACATTAGAACTCCCACCAACACCCTTCACTTGATGGTTAGAATTAGTAAACACACCACTTCCTCGTCGTCCCTGTTTCTCCCAAGCCAACGCTTTCTGATGTGCTTCCGCTACAGATCTGGGATCAAACATGTTAACCATATCCTGAATCTGCATTCGCAATCCCCCAATGAATCTAGATGTTAGCTGCTCTTCCGTTTCCATAATATCATTCCTCGCAATAAGTTGATAGAATTCATCAGCATAGTCGTTAACAGACTTCGTTCCTTGTCTCAAGTTTTGCAAACGTTGATACATCAAAGATTGATAATTATAAGGTAAGAACGTTGCTTTCATCAATTTCTTCATCTTCTCCCAAGATTCAACTTTTGACTTTCCCATCCGATCACGTGTAAGTTTGGTCTGCTGCCACCACGCCAAAGCTCTACCCCTCAATCTCGTAGCAACCAACTTCACTCTAATATGTTCTGGAACTTCCTTGAAGTCAAAAATCTCTTCAACATTAGCTACCCAATCTTGAAACTCCTCTGCTTGCATACCACCTTTGAATTCAGGAATTTCAGTCTTCATCCCCGACTCCCATTTGTGATCATACTCAAAGTGATTTCTTCCTCGTCCTCGTCCTTGAACACTACCACCATCATATTCCTCTTCAAAATCAGTTGTATATCGTTGTCTATCTCATCCACCCACATCTCTACTACCTTCACGCCTACCACCATCATCCCTTCTATCTACATTCCTTCGTTCACGATCATCCACGTTCCTCCTATGCCTTTGATCATCGTCAACACTTCTGTCTCGATTGGAATGTGGCAAGACTCTACTTCCCCCGTGGTTGGATTCAGGTGAAACCCTTCTCCGATTCTGATTCATCTCTAACATCATCTTCTTTAACCGACCAATTCCTTTATTAAGCTTTTCACTAAAGTTTTCATTGATTCGTTGCTCCATCTCATCAGCCTCTTCTCTTCGATACAAAGCTTCTACGTTTTGGTGATGATTAGCTCTTCTTGGCGGCATACTTGAAATCTTCACAAACACTTCAAATTCAAACACAATTCGAACTTTGATCCAAAATGAAATTGATCGAAAACTCCCACTTTGTTGCAATTTGCGATGAACACGATGAACACAACTTCTCCAAATGATAAGATCCGATCTCTAAACTTCAATACAAAGTCGAACAACTTCAACTTGCTCTCGGCCGTGATAAACAAAACTTAAATCTTCAAAATGATTAGGCTCCTAGTCTCGATCTAGCTATGATTGGCTAGAACAAGCTCTGATACCAAAACTGACGCAGCGGATATTACAAAAACAATGTAGATCGATGAATGTAGTAATCGGTGGATTGGAAGATACTGAAATGCCCAAATTCGTTGATCCGAAGATGCCGAATTCTAGCTATCTCTGACACGTTGATCGCGCACGATACCGTGAGGAGAGATCTTCAATTCTTCGAGCGTTGATCAAGCGCACTTGATTCCGCGAATCGGCTTCTACAATCGTTGAATCGAGCGCACTCGATTATCCGAGAGAGTTGATAGGAGATTACACTCAACTACCAATTGGAATGAGAGCACAAAGCTAACAAAAGAGAATTTTATTCAAAAATCAACAACCTTTTACAAATGACTCACACGGCCTATTTATAGGCGTTACAATTTTACAACAAAAATTCATTAACTCCTAAGTCGGTTCCGACTTATGGCCTCAGATTTACGACTTAACATTGACTCCGACTCAACAGTTACAACATACCTCGACTCAACACTTAAGCGAGTTAACATTGCCACGACTTATGACTCATCAACAAACGACCTAAAGAACAAAACAGTTACAACACTTTACAAGCCTTCAGCGACTTAACAAACACAGAAAAAGAATACAACAGAGATCACTTAGGTCGTTGACGACCTAACAACTTCCCACGACTCAACTTCAGACAACTTAAAATGATGCGACTTAGGACTTAGTATAAGTCGGTGGCGACTTAACAGCAGCTTCGTCCTACGACTTAACTAATACATGCGACTCAAACAGTAGCAGTGAAAGGTCTAAGATATCAACGGCAGGGATTAAGTAGGTAGGAGAGATCCACGGCTCCACACGTCCTCTTACTTGTTAGGTCGTAGACGACCTAAAAGACCCCCCTTAAGTCGTAGCTGACTTAAGACTTGCGCAATTTCAACTTGTGCCGCTCCTCCTTTAGTTTTAGGTCGTAACTTGCTCGAGTTAAGTCATGGACGACTTATGTCTTCAACTCCGATAAGTCGTAGACGACCTATACCTCCTGCTTCAATAACTCATGGGCGACTCATTCCCTTTTTGTTAAGTCGGTCACGACTTAGACCTTCAGCTCCCTTAAGTCGTAGACGGCTTAAAACATTTCCTATAAGTCGTGTACGACTTATACCTTCTCCACTGGACTGCGCTGCATCAGACATGTGTGGTTTATTGTTAACTTAAAGTGTACGGAAAAGTGGGTCGTTACACATGGTATCCGAGCTTAGGATGAGTGAACATCTAGGCTTTGGTGGGTTTACTAATTTGAGATAGGGTAAATGAGACCCTAGGATGAGTTTGAGAGTATATATATAAGAGCGTGTATTTGTTATTTTCATAAAAATATTTGGTATTGTGTTGTTTGATTGGTTAAGTGGCTAAAGAATTCTAGTTGATGCTTTGGCCAACGTTAACAATAGGGATTTCCTTAACACTAGAACAAGGCCTGAACAACACAATATTGATTTAATAAATGGTTAAATGAAATAATTTTACCTGGAAATATTTTACATGTATATAAAAGAATAAATTTGCAAAGAAAATTCGATATAGATATTCTTGGTTGTGCTTGGTTGTTAGGAACTGATAATATTCCATCACTATCTTCTAGGATCTGACCAGTCATGCTCGCCCATTTTTGAGCATTGACTATTATCCATTAATCTATCTTGAATCTTTCTTTTTGAAGCTTGGATTGGATAGATAGGAATTTTGGAAACACTGAAACAAATACCTTGTGAATTAAATTTCACAATTTGAATATAAGGCGTTCATTGAAAATATTGGGTTTAAATTGGATTTCTAAAAGGATTTTTTATTTAAAAGAAAAATTAGAATATTCTGGAATGAATTTTTAAAAAAATATAAAGATTGATATCATTCAGTTTAAATAAATGTTGTTTTATTAAAAGGAAGTTGGGAATATTTTGAAATAATATTTGGAAATGATTGAATATAAAATTTGGTTGTTTAAAATTAAGGATTTATAAAAGAAGTTTATTAAAGAAAACTTAAATATTGTTGAAGTAAATACTTGAAGGATGATTTATATAAGGAAGCTAGAATAGTTTTGAAATAAATATTTGAGGAATGATTTCCTTTAAAAGGAAATATTTTATAAATTTGATTTATTAAAATGTGCCATATAAATAAAAGAATTCCAAGAGTTTAAATCCAGTGATATTGGCAAAATGGTTTTCAAGGTTTAAAAGGTTAATAAATAGTATTTGAAAAATATTTTCGAGTTTCTAAGTAGGTAATTGCTACCATTAGGACCTTGCTATATATTTGTTTAGATAAAACATGTTTTGATTTGATTTCAAATGTATGATTTGGTTTACCATATAGTAAATATGTATATAATAATTTTAAATGATTTGGGAAAAAGAAATAATAGCTTTATTTGAGATAGTTTTAGAGTATAAATGATTTTGGAAATGGTAATAATAGTTATTTAAAAATATAATTAAGTATAATTCTTTTGAAAAGAGAATCTAAAAAGAAAGAGGTATATTTTCTTTGGATTGGTTCGGGAAATGAGTCCCGATTTTTTTTGCGATGATCAAAATCATCTTGTAAGTGACGATCAGATGTTTGCTTAGGCGAATGGTATTGTTCATTTAGTAAATTATTCTCTTTGTCATTGTACGGTTAGAACGAGTTCGAATCCGAATAAATCCAAAGAAAATTGGAATTGGATATTTTTTCAAATATTTCACTGGAAATATATTTATGATATTGTTTCAAAATGGGTTTGAAAAGAAAAAAAAAGTGATTTTTAGTTAACTAGTTCGAGTGGCTCGAAAATAACCAAATATGGGTAAAGGGTACGTTCGGATGGTAAACATTTCTCTTGAGTATTATCCTTCTAGAAAGGGAATATATGATATTGTTTGGTAGTATCCAGTTCCTTGATATAATTTTAGGGTTACTCGGGCTATATATATATATATATATATATTTGTTATGGATTAAATATATATAATATCGTTTCGAAAGTTTTTGAAATAAATATCCAAGTATTTAACCCTTAAGTTTCCAAACTATATGGTACGGTTTCAAAAAGTGTTTTGAATGACAACCCGAGTATTTAAAAACTGTTAAGTGAATTAAAAATGAAAGTTTGAATTTAATAGTTATGTATACCCTTGTAATGTGATAGAGTGTTTTATAAGTTTTACAAATCCAATTGAGTTATTTAAAATGTTTAATGGGAATAGAATTGGTATTAGAATAACCAATTAAATAAGTACGTAGAATGGACATAGACAATTTCTCTTTCCATATAGTTTTGATCAAATATTCGAGTACAAGGCTTTGAGGTATTTTACACCATTCCAAATAAGCATTTATTACTCGATTTTGACGATGAACACTCGATGAGGGTTCTTGATACCGAACCAAGGTTTTCTATTTTAGCTACAGCTATGTAAGGAAAGCAGGGGTTCCTAATCAAGGAGCCTGATCAGGGTCCGCACTAGTAAATCGGGTGAACGATACTGGTTTGGAAGTGGATCCATGTATTCGAGTAGTGATTGAATCAGATTATGCATATGAATGATCTATGGACAACATGAAGGCTTATGAACAGTATTAAATGTTCTTGTTCTGAAATTTTAGCGATGAAATTCTATTTAGACAGGGAGAATGTAACGACCCGTATATTTGGGTCTTCGAATTTGAATGTTTAATTCGTTTAAATATTCAGATTTGAATAAAATCATTATAATATCGTTTTCAAATTTGGAGTTGATTTTGATGACGTATTTTTAATTTAATTTTTAGAATTTTTCCATAACTTTTAAATTGGAAAATACACAAATCCTTGTTTAACGTATTTTACGGCAAACGCTAGCATTTTGAGACTTCATAGAATTTAATAACTTGTCAGTTTTGTTTTTATTTTGTGATCGTGTAACATTGTTATACGCAATCGTACATTATTTTTCTATCGTTCATAGCTCGGATGCGGACGCGATGTGGGATAACCGGGTACCGTAATCTATTCATTTTTAACTATATTTTTACTGTGTACAAGAGCACACATTTTATACAGTGCAACCGCGTAAATGTTGGATTAATATTTCTTTTACCCTACATCTCCTGTCACCTTCCTTGTCTGTTGCCATTTTTCTTTTATTTTTCCAATGATATTTGTTATAAAATACTTCGGGTTGGATTTGGTTTGGCTGTTCTTTTCACCGTGTTTTAATTATTATTTTTTTGCTCCTCCATTATTGTTTTAGTATGCTTATCATTAGTTCACCTTGTTTCAAAAATCAATATCTCCTAATCTAAACAAAATCATTCAAAACCACCAAAATGAAAGTTGTTCGTCATTGAATCTAGTTCCCTCTAAAAATAGTTTCGTGGGTTTTCGTCGAGCAGTTTGAGAGATATCTGCAAATAACTGCAAGTGGTCAAGAAAACGATCGTTTTCGACGATCACGGATTGGCGAACGGAGGGTACGGATGGGTTCATAGTGGCGATTGGGGATTTTTAAAGGTGTTCGTGTGATTTCTAGTAGCTTGGTTTGTCGCAGGGATTGAGATGGTTGGAAAACATTCAAAAAATATTTTCCGACGAATCGGTGGTCGAGGGGTCGATCGGAGGAGTCGGGAGGAGCATAGGATCGAGGCGAAGGTCGTAACCGTGGCCAATTTTGCGATTTGTTCTTTGGATGTCATGGCTAGCTAATTTTAGGGTTTTGGGTTGATTTCTGGGTTGCGTTCGAATGCAAGATGTAGGCGAATTAGGAAGAGACCGAGCTTGGTCACGCTTGGCATGGAGGTAGTGTAAGCTTGGGCGAAGATGACGGCGTAGGCATTGAAGTCTCCGGTGGTCCGTAGCTCGAGCAAAAGGGGGATATAGTTGTATCTACTGGAATGGGGTCTCAAGTTAACATTCGAGTGTCGACCTAGGTATCTAGGGGGGATAGGGTAGTGTGCCGTGATGGGAAGAGGATGACAGTTGCATGGGTGGTCTTGGCGACTCGAAGGGTTGGCCGAAGAGTTTGTAACAGTGCGCGCATGTACACGTTTAAGCTCTAGGAAGTTGCATTCATGAGGTGGAAGAAGGAAAGCTGTAGCAATTGGGTAGCGGTTGCAGGTTTGGGCTTCTGCCCATTTTCTAGTTGAGAACATTTTGCTTTGCCTTCTTTTAATTTATATATTAAATGCCGTAAACTTTGAAACTTGATAACCGGCTCGTTTGAAATCCGATTAACCTCCGGATTTTTCCATTGTACTCGTATTGACGAGTACAACGTTATAGTGTAACCTATTGATGGCTTTGGACAAGTATTAATTTATGACATATTTAAACGGACATGATTTAAATCATGTTATTGTAATAATAACGTCGATTAGAATTTATATACCTTAAATATTGATGTTTATTTGGCCAAATAAATTACTGTTGAGTTAAACTGGATTGAATATGGTAATTGGTCATTTAGCGGAATAAAACACCGCTCCACTAATTAAATTAATTTGGCAATTAATTAGCATAATAAATTCCCGTTCTACTATTTTATAGTTTTTGATGTTTGAATATATATTGTAAATGATATATTGCTTTGAACAAGTGATATATTAACTAATGATGGTTAGGTGTTGGATTTATTTACATAGTCGTGGATTATGTATATATCTTTTATTAACTTGAAAAGTTAGTTGATTAAAATTGTAGCTTGTTTAAGTACCATGGTGATCATTACGCCTCTTTCAAATTCGAAAAGCTAACTATGGATTTGAAAGTTATTTTAAGAATAATTATTTTTATTTTAAGGTTTAAAGATAATTATTATTTAGTAATAAGGTTTAAAAAGGTAATAATTTATTAATAATAATGTTTTAAAGATAATTAATAATTGTTAAATAATGATCTAAGTTAATCATTTTATTAATATGATTCTTAGAAGTTATTTCTTAATGTTATTTAAGAATGGTTAATTACTATCTAAAAGTTATTTAGTTATGGTTTAGAAATGTTTTAATTATATTTTAATTAATTATTTAAAATGATTATCTATATTTTAATTTTTAATTAAAGTTAATTAATTATATGATTTAAGTTATTTAATTATATTTAAAGGATAATTAATTTTATATTTATATTAGTTTAAAGTTAATTAACTATTGTTTCAATAACGTTTTAAATTTATTAATTATTATATTAATATTATTTTTGAAATTAATTCATTAATACAATAATAGTGTTTAAAATTAATCTAATATATTTTTAAATAGATTCTAAAGTTATTATTTTAAATAAGATTTGATTTAAATGAAATATAGGGATGTTTAAATAGCAATTTGTTATTTAAAGCTATTTTAAATAACTTATAGTTTATCAAGAGGATGTATTGACTTAAAGAGTCTATTAAGTAGTTGGATTAAATATGGGAAGAGTTTTATAATTGTCTTTAAAAAATTTTAAAAGAATTTATAAATGAGTTTTAAACATCTGAGAAGAGGGAATTTCATAAACGAGGTTTGGAATTTATTAAGAATGTTTTATAAAGGGATTGGTGTTTTGGGTTTCTCCGTTTAGATGACATTTGGGTTTGGTCATTTAAATATGATTTTAAAAATGGAAAATTTTCTAAGTGTTTGGTGAATATACTTATACCATTGAGAAAAGTATATGGTTATATTTTATAAGTGTCGAAAATATAGTAGTTTGTGAATATACTTATCCTGTTGAGGTAAGTATATGGAAGTGATTTCCAAGTATTTGAAATGTGATTTTAAAATAATGGAAATTGAATTAAATGAGACTTAGTGATTTTTATGGGAAATGTAATCTTTTTCTTGAATGATTTTTTATTTGATAGTTAAATAACCGACTATTAAATCTGAACAAAACCGTAACTCTGGAATTATCTAAGAGAAACATGGGAATTATATGATAAAGTTACCATCGGTGGTGCTATACTGTATGTATAAACTTGTTTCGTTCTTCTAGGACAAATGATAATGAAATCCGTCCACAAACGGTTAGGAGGTGAACTTCGCAACTATCTTCATCTGTTTATTTCCTTAAGAACTGGGGTTGAGTTTATCATAGTTATCGAAGGTTGTTTCGAAGAGACCAGGATCGGATATGTTATCCAAAAATCACTTCGATCCAACTCAAGTGTTTCGAACTGAAGACATCTTGAAGAATATGGAATCGAATTCGGAGCATTGAAGTGCAAGGGTTGCTTACTACTAGTCCTGAGGGTGATTCCAAAGTGGATGTAGTAGAAGTAGTTCCTTTGGTTTGTCCTTGTCCTGGACAACTTGTATGGATGAATGTTGGCACTGCATTACTGCCTAGAAGGTAGTGTTGACATTCCAAGTGGGATTTCTATTCAAAAGGTAAGTGTAGCCTCAAGCCCCATCAACCCGGAATCACAAAAATTAGGGGAGATGCAGCAAGGCTAAGTGGGTCGCTCCAATTAGGGTGTGTCATCAACTTTCTGGATACATCTACAAATTGATGGATTGGTTGTGCATGAGATCTCAAATAAAAAAGGTTATTCGGTACTATCCAGTCAGGGGTAGCCCGGTCTTGTGTTGGCATGGGATCCAGTCGAGGTCCTCGGTACATTTTTGATGTGCACGTAAATGTGCATATTTTGACCACCATATTTAATCTAATTAAATTAAATAAATGATCATATTGGGTATTTTAACTTATTTAAACCAAAATTCAAATTATTTTTAAATCGTCATATATTCAACTCTATATAGGGGCAAAATGGTCATTTTTGTGCATATATTAATTTGAGAAAATTTAATTGGAAATTTCTATATTATTTTGTAGGAGTTTGGCTACAAGTGGTTTCATGAAGATATATGCATGCACAAGAGTGAATACAAAGGAATGGAGATGGAAATAATTCATGGCATGAATCATGGCGGACCCCACCTACCCACCTACCTTAATGTACAAATTAGAGCTAATGCACATGCTAAAAGGCGATTAGAGTTTCATGCGCACTTGATGGATGATTATTTGAAGCTAATGATAACTTGGTGGCCACACTTCCTAGAGGGGTAGTTTGGGTAGTTTCCAAAATGTGGATTAGAGTTTTAAAACATGTATAAATATGCCATATGTTCATGTAACCCTTCTCTCTTTTTTTAGGCTTTCTTCCTCTTAGTTAGTTTTTAGCTTAGATTAAAAATATAAGAAAGCTCTCTTTCTCTTTTCATAGCTACTTAGCCATTTTTATCTTATGTAATTTTCTTTTTTTTATGCAATGTTAATTATTGTTTCCTTTTAATTACATGCTCATTTCCTTTCATGCTAGTAGTGTAGTTTCATTTATTCATGCAAGTAGAATAGTTTTATTTCTTTTTAGTTAGTTTTTCTTTTCATTTTGCTCTCATTTTCCTCTTCTTTTGTTCTATGTTGCAAGCTACTTGTGTTGATATGATAACACATTTGAGAGGCTAAACCCTTCAATTTAGGGGTAATAAAGCTCTCTAATTTTGTAGCTTCAACATTTCAATGATTATTGCTCTATTTTTGTGCTTAATGACAATGCTTGAAGTGATTTAGCTTGTTTTATTGCTTTGAATTTGATAGCCTATATTGTTGACACCATATAGGCTATGCTTAAACAATCACAAACAATAATTACCTCTTCATCTACATATGATGATGGTAATGAAGTGAATGTTGAAATCAAAATTTGATGGTCTATATTTCTAATTCATAGATAATAGGCCATACTTAAAATAGAATTTATTTTCAACTTTGTTGTCATTTTTCATATGAGTTTGCAAGTGGTTTAAGGGGTGTGTTAATTTTCTAGACGTATACCGTCATAGGTGGTACCCCGGTGCCTTATCATAGTATGGAATCCATTCTCCAATATGCCCCATACGGTTTTGATTGTGCCCAACTATGTTGAAATGTGGAAGCATTTCAGCTATTTTCATATTTTACTTTGACCTTTAGACATTATTATAATATCACTGGATTTTCTAATATAAAAGGTTTTGGTTATCGTAAGGTAAAAACCCGTCCGTGGTATGTGTGGCGTGGTGTTACGAGATGCCTTTGATCTTAAAAGATTTTAAAAGTTATAATAAATAAAATTCCATGTGATTTAAGTTCTCAGGTTGGTTTTTACTAGTCTAACCCGGGCGTTGTTTTCCTATAATGCTCGAGTCAAATTGAGTATATTTCCAAGTTTAGTTGGATATTTTTGGAGCATCAGGAGATGAGCTGAGGGCCTAGAGACGTATTCATGTACATGATTACTTTTTCTGTTGCATTTATTGTTGTATTTATCAGCAATTGGGAGGACAGTTTGTTATAACTGTCTGTGCTGAATAAGTTAGTATACTCTGATTGACATCTGTATATATAAATATATTACAGTTTTATTTTATATAAAGATTTGTCATATATTATAGATTATTCGTTCCGCTGTGAGATTCTATGTTGTTTAGTTTCTTCCTTCTTTTTCCTAACGATCCGCCTTTCCGTTCAATTTGGGTTGGACATGTGTGGTTTATTGTCAACTTAAACTGTATGGAAAAGTGCATCGTTACAATAGGTTTCCCTGTAGCCACAGACCTCTGTGGATACATCATAGACATCTGGGAGTGCTCTCTGTCTAAAAATTTTTTTTGGCCATAGACATCTGTGGATCCAACACAGACGTCTGTCCAAACACTCGGCCTTAAAATTACTAAAGCCATAGACATATGTGCCTTCTTAACTGACGTCTGTTGCCATTCAGCCAACAACCCTGTATAACGAAATTTGCTCCTTTTTTCACATTATCTCCATTCCAAACTTCTGATTTCTAAAACCCTAGATCTCAATACTCCCAAATTATCAAATCAAAGGCTCCCAAAAAGGTTTCCATCTCCAAAAAGCCAAAGCAAGGCCAATCATCTTCCTCTGCTCAAGTACCGGTTGCACAAGCTCATATTACCCAATGGTTCGAAATAATACCAATGCAATTAGACGGTTCGAGGCTCTTGCCCAAAAGAAGATTCACTCCGGGCATTTTTACCGCCTTGTTAATGTTATGAAATATGAAATTCATGGAATTGCAATGTATGTCGGCTGTTGCAATTTAATTAGCTACGATGCTAATAAGGTAACCATTAACCCTCTTGCTATTTAGCTCTTCTACTCCAACCTATGTAGTTCAAAGATTTGGAATCCTAAGAATGATGAGGGTTGGTTATGGTCTAGTGTGTATGGAAATGTAGGTAAAATAGATGTATGTGCTTTTGGTCAAATTTACGATGTTCCTATGAGGGGATTGATTTGACCGATATACCGGATCATAGTCTATTACCTAGGGACAAGGTTTTAAATCTCGGATTTCGGTCACGTTTCGTCTCGAAGAATTTAGAGAGCTTATCTCGTATCGGGTGAGATCTTGGATGAGATGAGTGCATCTCGGTCGTCCATCTCGGATTTACATCTCGGTTTCTGAAATTCATTTCGGAGTTATCTCGGAGTATATGTCATGTCGAAAATTAATTTTCATACACTTAAATTTATAATACTAGTCACTACCTTAAGGAAAACACTATGCACTTACCTTGAATATATCACACGCTTGTCATTAGTAATTTAGTATGGAAAAATATCACTTGTATCATGTAAAATAAATAAATAACTAGATTTCATGAATAATGTTCAATAGAATATCATATGAGATAAAGTGGACAAGAAAAAAACCATAACATATGCAACTTTACTTTGTTTGATCATTCACTTAACTTTCCTACACAATATAATGTCTCATTTACTCCTTTTATGATTTATAGTGCTGCAAGAGAAATCTTAATTTTATAACTTCAAATACAAAAGTCTACAGGTAGAATTAAGATATTCTATGTCTGATTATAGTATTTAATTATTAGCAAACAAAATCTCATTAAGTAACTAATAACATAGATATTTTAATTAAACGTAGAAAATAGCATACATAGTATAAACAATTTTCAAACATTTAGTAATATTATAAAAAAAGCAAAAAAATGATGTACGAATGAACATGTAATCATCAAATGAAATTAATAGATGAAAGAGAATTCTTTTATTACTTAAAAATAAGCCTTGAGGAAAAAAATTATAACAACAAAGACTAAATGAAATCAAATAGGGAATCCATTTGGAACATGAAGTTAAATAAGCGAAGCCCAAAATTTATAGCCGCAAAAAATAGGGTTAGGAAAAAACTCAAGAAAGTGTCGAAAAAAGAAAAATGAAATTAGATGTAAATTAATTTGGATCAGAAACAAAAATGAAAATCATAAAGTGAGATACTTACCGTAATCGATGTAGATTTTATCATCTTCTTATACTCGTCACTGCCGCAGAATAAGAGATGAAGATTAAATGAGATTTATATAAAAAATAAGGGTTAAAAAAAGTACAATTAAGAAGGCTTAAATTAAGGTAAAGGATGAGCTAGCCCAATACGGAAAAAGAGTTGATTTTTTCCAAAATTCAACAATTCGGCCGATATCTCGCTGTTAAATCTCGTTCGAGATACCGAGCGAGATACCGAAATATCGTCCGAGATTTGGTTCAGACGAGATACAAACGAAATTGCCTGTTTCGAATCGCCCAGGCATGAAAACGAGATCTCGGCCGAGATCTCGGCCGAGATGAGCGAGATTTAAAACCTTGCCTAGGGATGAAGTTACATATCAACTATGGAAGGATAAAATGCCGCAATGGAAATCTATCTATCTTCGACCTTGTGTCGGACTTTTGAATCGTATGATAATTAATACCATTATTCCTCGCCTAGGTAGTCATGAACAATTATCCCAATGATCATAGAGCTTTGTATGCCATATTTGCTCAACTATGGGTTAATTGGGCAAAATATATTCATGACCAAATTAAAGGATTTTGGTCGCAACATTATCGATCCATTGTTTATGCTCCTTATATCATGCGCATTCTGCAAAATCTTGGCGTTCCTTCGTATGTATCACAATACGAAGAAATTCCCACAAAAGATAGTGGTCCACGATATTTGTCGCTAATGCATCTTCCCAAAAGCACTCCTCGTATTATCCCCTTTAGCCAATGGACTCAACAACAACAAGAAGAAGAACACCATGAGCCTCCTCCAACTAGCACTCCTTGGAAAAGCTACTCCCATACTTCCCAACAACCACCTTCGTCCGGTCATCATACCGAATATTATTCTGATTGCGAGATACAATAAACTCACCTTGAACCAACACTGGATAAATCTCTTTCTGATTTGGCCATCAAAAATCAAAGAATAATCACGGCCAATCAACAAACTTTAAATAGAAAGATGATGGGATTGGAACGTTCTTTCTCCACTAGGATGACAAAGATGGAGAAGACATTGGACAAAGTGGCCTCCACTTTAGGGAAAGTAATGGACAAGGTACGTGGCCGATCTTCCTTACGATTATCATCCTCACCTTCTCCAACACCTCCACCTCGGGTTCAAACACCAGTATATCATGCGGAACCCTCTCCCGAAGGTACATCACACGACCGAAGTGCTTGAGGGAAGACTCCTATTGACGTACAACCTAAGGAGGAAGAAGAAGACAGTGATGAGATGTACGTATCCGACACTCCACATTTTCAACAACTATACATGGCATTCAAGGTCTTTCTATTCACGAACATGAGGAGTACAATGACCAGACGCAGTGGCCAGGCACAAATGAGCAGGATCCATCTTCCTACTGGGAATGTTATGAGAATTACAAAGGATTCGCTTATTCGCACAATTAGTATAATTATACTTTATTTTCTGTTATTTTGTAACACTTATGGTTATTTGCTTTCCTTTTTTATAAAAAAACTTTTGTGTTTCATTTTATGCTGAACATAAACATTTGATGATAATATGCCATGATTATTTACTGTATCCATATCATTTATTGTTTTTCCCCATTTTGATAATGACAAAGGGGGAGAAATCTATGCAAATACATAGGGGGAGAAGCATATACATAGGGGGAGATGAAACATATACAAACATGACAATACTTCTAATCTATTGTTGACATCTAATTATATGGTTAAATATTTGAATGTATAGTTGATATGTGATTGTATAGTTGTCATCATCAAAAAAGGGAAGATTGTTGGAACCTCCAACTTATGTTTTAATGATAACAACTATACAATCATATACATATATTGACTTTATCAAGATTGTAGGTATATACTACAAGTAGACACCATGATCGAAGATATTATCGAAGATATTAAGACTCAAAGAGAAATGAAAGATTCATTGACCATACTAAGGTTATTCTACTGTAAAAGTGTTTTAGATAAAATATTGTTAAGGTCTCCTTGAATATATATATGCATACACAATTTTATATATAAAAAAAACTAGCAGAAAACTGCACTTTCACCTCGCAGACGTCTGAGGTCTGAGGTATACTCACAGACGTCTGTGACAAGTCTCGAGTTCAAAATTAAAACTAGTCACATACGTCTGTTGATGTCCACGTAAATGTGCATATTTTTACCACCATATTTAATCTATTTAAATTAAATAAATGATCATATTGGGTATTTTAATTTGTTTAAACCAAATTCAAATTATTTTCAAATTGTAACATATTCATCTCCATATAGGGGAAAAATGGTCATTTTAATATAAATTTGAGAAAATTTAATTGGAAATTTCTATATTATTTTGTAGGAATTTGGCTTCATATACATGTGGCTTCATGAAGATATATACATGCACAAGAGTGAATACAAAGGAATGGAGATGGAAATAATTCAAAGCCATGATCATGGAGGACCCCACCTACCCACCTTCCTTCATGTACAAATTAGAAGCTAATCTACATGCTAATGGTCATTACACTTTCATGCACACTTAATGAGTGATTATTGAAGCTAATGATAACTTGACCACCACACTTCCTACAAGGGCATTTTGGGCATTCCCCAAAAAATGGATTAGGGTTTCATACATGTATAAATACCCCTTATGCTTCAAGTAAATTCTTCCTCTTAGTCAGTTTTTAGCTTGGAAATAAAAGAAACTTCTCTTATCTTTTCATTGCTACTTAGCCATTTCTTTCATGTAATTTTTTTTTATGCAACTTTAATACATTGCTCTTTTCTTTTCTTGTTTACTTCCTTTCATGCAAGTAGTGTAGTTTGATTTTAATGCAAGTAGATTAGTTTTAGTTCTTCTTTCATTTTTCTCTTGTTTTTGCTCTTGTTTTTCTTTAATGTTGCATGCTACTTATGTTGATATGATAACACAAATGAGAGGCTAATCCCTTCAATTTAGGGGTAATGCAGCCTCTAATCATGTAACTTCAACATTTTGATAATTATTGCTCTCTTTTGTTCTTAAATGAATTTGATGTGATTTATTGTTTCATGTTAAATTTGATAGTCTACGTTGTTCATAACAAATAGGCTATGCTTAAACAATCACAAATAATAATTACCTCTTCATTTACATATGATGATGGTAATGAAGTGAATGTTGAAATTAAAGTTTGATGGTCTATATTTCTAATTAATAATTAATAGACCATACTTAAAATAGATTTTGCTTTCAACTTTGTTGTCATATTTCATGAGAATTAAACTTGGTTTAAAAGTTGTGTTATAGTTTGATGGCTTATGTTGAGCTAACTAATAGCTCAAATATGCCATACTTATAATAAACACATCATTTAAATTCACTTATGACCAAAAAGAGATATTATAATTTCATGTTTTGTTAAACTATATGATCTAGAGAGTGGAATTATCTCTAAATTGTCATTTATTCTCATAGTTTTCATTCACTTTTGTAGTTGTTAATTTTTGCAATTTTTAGTGGTTAGCTTAAACATCTCAAATCTTGGTTAATTTGATTGAATAGATATTTAAAATCTAACAATTCCCTGTGGATCGACCCATACTCGCCACGTACTAACAATTGTACGCCATGCGCTTGCGTTTAAAATTAATTCAAAATTTATCGGCATTTTTCTAACTCAATAGAAAATCTGTCGATTAACATCTGTCATTATACCACAGATGTCTGTCATGACAAAGACTGTCATATTTGAAAAGACACTTCTTTTTAAGTCTTAAAGGACATCTTCTTTTATAAAGAGTTGCTGCCATTAAAACGAAAAGATTTCTTCGAAGAGTAATATCTCTTCATATGCACCTCTCTGATTCTATAAATAGCATCTTGATTAAGAAGTAAACCAACTTACTTAACTTGATTTGATCTATTTTTACTGATTTCAAAGCACTCTCTTGCATATACACTGATTACATACTCTCAATCCACTTTGTTATTGGAACACAAGGTTGTCAAAGACACTTTTGTATTAAGTCTATTCCTCCAGGTGAAGTGAGGGTAGTTTTTTTTAAAGGAAATACCGAAGGGGAGCTTTGGAATTGGATGTAGGACGGGAGGTCCAAACTAGTATAAAAACTGTAGTTTGCATGCTTTTTATATTTTACTATTTATTGTCTACTATTGCATTGATTTACATACTTGATTATGATATACAAGCCAGACAGTATATGATCCATTAGAATTTCACTCACTCCCGAAGGCGCGGAATAGTGAGCATTTATGACGTGTTATCCCAACTTTTGGCAAAGTCGAGATACCCAAAGATTAAATGAAAATCAATGATTATTAGTCATGAACATCGATTGTGCATCGTAGGTTCACCATGGATATCGATGAATTTTTTCCGAGTCCGGATCGGGCTGCAATTGATAAGGCATGTCAAGCAAGGCCATATAGAACAACATTCCAAATCTCGAGTCAATCCGAGTTCGTACGCCCAAGATATCATCGACGCAAGTGAAGGACATTGCCTTGAGTTCGTCTCCCAATGGTTCGAATCCCCTAGGGTCGAATCCATCAAACTAGATCCCAACGAAGTTCCCCTGATGACTTCGAATCCATGAAAGTGCTTTAACCTCCAAAGTTCAAATCCATCAGCCACATAGTGATTCAAACCCATCCACAGACCATGCTTCGAATCCATCCCACTGGGCCTCGTTTCGAATCCATCGAAGAAAGGATCCTTCGAATCCATGCAGGAAGAGGAGCTCCGACTCCATTCCAAAGCACCGACATCATCGATGCGAAGGGAGCTAACCTTCGACTCCAGTACCTTCGAAAACTATAATAAGGCAACTTCGAATCGATCCGCGATAGCGCATCTTGATCGATTCGAACAGACCTTCGCTCATTCGATTCGAAGAGGGATATCTTCGAATCCACTACCACGAATCCCCAGTTAAAGCTGCTAAAACCATGGAGTCGACCCAGTCAACTCGTCATAGAAGTCGGATCGATACGAAGGAGGCGCTCCATGTCATCACAGAAGCGCACGCTTGATCGATTCGAAGCAATCGATTCGAACTAGATCGATTCGAACCAGGCTAGTCAACCAGAAATGCAACCTTGAATCGATCATAACTTGAGATCTACACATCCAAATGCTATGAAATTTTCACAGAAGCTTGAGCACATGTTGAAGAATGTCCACACCAAATTTCAGCTTGATTGGACAATTTCTTGATCGATTCGAACCAAGGGTCGAATCGATCCCAAAGTGGGCTCGGATCTCCAAATTTCGGCCATGTGGGCCCCCTCACATGCCAGAACTGGTCTCCCTTCATTTTAGGCGAAATATCAGCCTCCTACACCTATAAATAGAGCCCCTGGTCATTCAGAAAAGGGGTCGGACAATTTTGAGAGCTAAAGAGCGCCCAGATTCTGCCAGATTTACTCCAGATCACCATTGCTGCCTTAGATTCAGACTTAGTTCAGCAAATCAGTTGTAATACAACATACGAAATTGTAATCTTCAAGCATCGAGCAATAAAATCATAAAAACCTTGAAGTGGACGTAGGCCGAAGATAGCCGAACCACTATAAATTGTGTGTCACTGTTCATTATTTCTTAATTGCTGCTTGTTACTTGCTTAGATCTGTGATTTGTGTATGAATAATGTTGATTCGTATTCATACGCTGGTGCTTTCACTACACTTGGGGTTTGTGACCATTTTTGGTGCAAACACTTTGGTGCTTTCACTGAGAAGAACTAGCACCCGCTACACCAAATTCAAAATTTAGATTTGGAATTTTAAGGATTCAGATCTGGCTCTACAATGACTCGACAAACTAGACAAAGAACTGAGAGGAGCCAACAGGCAGGAAGTCAAGAGGCATCCTCTGGCATTGGAGAAGGACAAGCTTCGATCTACATTTATTAGAGATGAGATGGAAGCGATGAATAACTTAATGCAGGAAAGAATGATGAAAAGCCAACAAGAGATGCTGCAGAATTTCTTCGAGCAGATAAGAGTTGCAGGGACACAGAACCTTGGACCAGCTACAACGGCAGTGAATGTGGAACAAGGAGCTAGGGCTATGGAACCCAACGGAGGACAGAATACAGAACCAGAAGGGAATCAACAAGGGCTTGGGGGCAGGCCTGCAGGATCCAACGCAGAAGTACCTTTGGAAGGAGCTCAACCGGCTAGGGCCAACACAAATGCTAACGAGCCGCCCGAAGAGTACGTACCAGAATTCCCTACGAGACTCGGAGGGCAGGACAGAGACATGACAAGGGGGCAACCCCTAGATGGAGATGAAAGAATGATTGGCCCAGTGAGACGGCTCATGAGAGGAGGGTTGTCAGGAGGAGGATTGGAAGAAGTTAGTTGGAGTCCGTTCGCTCCGAATATCAGGAATGCAAGGAACCCTCCGAAGTTCAAACTACCAACGCTGAATCCTTATGACGGAAAGTCAGACCCGACCATGTATATCACCAGATATATCAGACACATGGAAGTGCTTGGAGCATCCGAGGAAGTGATGGCACGATGTTTCCCCTTATTCTTATCAGATTTGGCTGCGCTTTGGTTTAGGCAGCTAAAAACCGGATCAATCAGGACATGGGGCGAGCTTGTGGATTGCTTCATGAAGCAGTTTAGGGTTCACGTGACGCGACCTAAGAGCGTGATGACTTTGGCATCAATAAAACAAAGGACCAGAGAGTCCATAAAATATTTTTTGTTACGATTTAATGCGACGGTGACTTCTATAGATCGCCTGGACCCATCGATGATTTTGATGGCGGCAGTGGCAGGAGTTGGAGAAGGCACCGAATTCAAAGACTCTTTGACTAAAGATCCACCGCAAGATCTTGGAGAGTTTTTCCATGAATCTGAAAAATTCATTCGATTAGAGGAATCACGAGCCGAGAGGCAGGAAATAAATGTTGCACAAGGCGAAGGAACCGCCAGGGAACAGTCCAGGGTAGACAAAGGTAAGAGAAAGCAGGATGACGTACATGATGGTCCTGATAAACGGAAGAAATTCCGAGAGCCCAGAATCAGGCAATACACAGACTTGGTGGCAGGACTGGAACGAATTTACACCGAAACTCGGGGGCAACTCCCCTATCGAAAACCACCCAGGAGAGATCCCACGGAGCGGGAACGTAGGACTGGAAAGTACTGCCTATTCCATGAGCTGGATGGGCACACTACCGATGAATGCCGCCACCTGAAGGATGAGGTGGAAGAACATGCCAGGAGTGGTAGATTGCCGCAGTATGTCAGAGAACGTACGACGGCGGTTGGACCCGAACAATTACCGCCTCAACCAAACAGGAATGATCCTGGATCGGGATCACGGCTCGTCATCAACTGATTGTGATGGCAAGGGCCAAGTTCAAGATTTGGACTTTGGTAGATTAGTTTTCTTAGATTTGATTTCCAAAATAAAACGACTATCCCACTTACTCATGTACGGGAACCGGAGAGATCCCTAGGCATGCTCTGAGATGGAAATAGATCGCTCCGCTCGGAGAGGCATTGTCTTGTTTTTCTTGGTGTTTGAGATTGAACATCTAGGATTTGAATTTAATAAAGAAACACTTATTAAAATAAACCTTTGACCGGAGAGTTAAAGGATAAACATTAAATATCAATATAAACATGATCTCTTTATGATCCTACCCGGAGAGGAAGGGTCCGGAGTGCAAGAAGTGAGTTGCTTCGCCGGAGAGCGACAGGATCAACTCACTTAAGCATCATTTCCTATTCACCAGAGAGTGATTGGATCAGGATTCGATAAGAGCCCGGAGAGGCTGTGATCGACCGACGATTCAGGTCATGACATCGCTTAATGTTCAGATACACTGAACCGGAGTGCAGGAGGTGAGTCGCTTCGCCGGAGAATGACAGGATTGACTCACTTAACGTTGTTTCCCCTTCACCGGAGAGTGACAGGATGGGATCCAACATGAGCCCGGAGAGGCTATAATCGGCCGAGAACGACCAAGACATCGCTATACGCCCTAGCTGGGGCCAGAGTGCAAGGGATAGAAAGCAATGCCGGAGTGCAATAGGATCTTTCTATTCAATCGCTAAATCTAGAATGGGTTTGACAAGGGTCCGGAGTGACCATCAATAGTACGGAGAGACCGTAGAATTTCATTCTTAACTTCCACTGGAAAAAATTGATAACAATTCGGCTTCGAACAACCATGGACTTGATTGAAAATGCTATAAGCTATGAGTAAAACATGAACTCACTGCATCCAACTTAAGACTGATCAAAACACGCCTTTTACCAAAAAGGCATGTTTTGGGGGGCAAAATGTTATCCCAACTTTTGGCAAAGTCGAGATACCCAAAGATTAAATGAAAATCAATGATTATTAGTCATGAACATCGATTGTGCATCGCAGGTTCACCATGGATATCGATGAATTTTGTCCAAGTCCGGATCGGGCTGCAATTGATAAGGCATGTCAAGCAAGGCCAGATAGAACAACATTCCAAATCTTGAGTCAATCCGAGTTCGTACGCCCAAGATATCATCGACGCAAGTGAAGGACATTGCCTTGAGTTCGTCTCCCAATGGTTCGAATCCCCTAGGGATGAATCCATCAAACTAGATCCCAACGAAGTTCCCCTGATGACTTCGAATCCATGAAAGTGCTTTAACCTCCAACGTTCGAATCCATCAGCCACATAGTGATTCGAACCCATCCACAGACCATGCTTTGAATCCATCCCACTGGGCCTCGCTTCGAATCCATCGAAGAAAGGATCCTTCGAATCCATGTAGGCAGAGGAGCTCCGACTCCATTCCAAAGCACTGACATCATCGATGCGAAGGAAGCTAACCTTCGACTCCAGTACCTTCGAAAACTATAATAAGGCAACTTCGAATCGATCCGCGATAGCGCATCTTGATCGATTCGAACAGACCTTCGCTCATTCGATTCGAAGAGGGATATCTTCGAATCCACTACCACGAATCCCCAGTCAAAGCTGCTAAAACCATGGAGTCGACCCAGTCAACTCGGCATAGAAGTCGGATCGATACGAAGGAGGCGCTCCACGTCATCACAGAAGCGCACGCTTGATCGATTCAAAGCAATCGATTCGAACTAGATCGATTCGAACCAGGCTAGTCAACCAGAAATGCAACCTTGAATCGATCATAACTTGAGATCTACACATCCAAATGCTATGAAATTTTCACAGAAGCTTGAGCACATGTTGAAGAATGTCCACACCAAATTTCAGCTTGATTGGACAATTTCTTGATCGATTCGAACCAAGGGTCGAATCGATCCCAAAGTGGGCCCGGATCTCCAGATTTCGGCCATGTGGGCCCCCTCACGTGCCAGAACTGGTCTCCCTTCATTTTAGGCGAAATATCAGCCTCCTACACCTATAAATAGAGCCCCTGGTCATTCAAAAAAGGGGTCGGACAATTTTGAGAGCTAAAGAGCGCCCAGATTCTGCCAGATTTACTCCAGATCACCATTGCTGCCTTAGATTCAGACTTAGTTCAGCAAATCAGTTGTAATACAACATACGAAATTGTAATCTTCAAGCATCGAGCAATAAAATCATAAAAACCTTGAAGTGGACGTAGGCCGGAGATAGCCGAACCACTATAAATTGCGTGTCACTGTTCATTATTTCTTAATTGCTGCTTGTTACTTGCTTAGATCTGTGATTTGTGTATGAATAATGTTGATTCGTATTCATACGCTGGTGCTTTCACTACACTTGGGGTTTGTGACCATTTTTGGTGCAAACACTTTGGTGCTTTCATTGAGAAGAACTAGCACCCGCTACACCAAATTCAAAATTTACATTTGGAATTTTAAGGATTCAGATCTGGCTCTACAATGACTCGACAAACTAGACAAAGAACTGAGAGGAGCCAACAGGCAGGAAGTCAAGAGGCATCCTCTGGCGCTGGAGAAGGACAAGCTTCGATCTACATTACTAGAGATGAGATGGAAGCGATTAATAACTTAATGCAGGAAAGAATGATGAAAAGCCAACAAGAGATGCTGCAGAATTTCTTCGAGCAGATAAGAGCTGCAGGGACACAGAACCTTGGACCAGCTACAACGGCAGTGAATGTGGAACAAGGAGCTAGGGCTATGGAACCCAACGGAGGACAGAATATAGAACCAGAAGGGAATCAACAAGGGCTTGGGGGCAGGCCTGCAGGATCCAACGCAGAAGTACCTTTGGAAGGAGCTCAACCGGCTAGGGCCAACACAAATGCTAACGAGCCGCCCGAAGAGTACGTACCAGAATTCCCTACGAGACTCGGAGGGCAAGACAGAGACATGACAAGGGGGCAACCCCTAGATGGAGATGAAAGAATGATTGGGCCAGTGAGACGGCTCATGAGAGGAGGGTTGTCAGGAGGAGGATTGGAAGAAGTTAGTCGGAGTCCGTTCGCTCCGAATATTAGGAATGCAAGGAACCCTCCGAAGTTCAAACTACCAACGCTGAATCCTTATGACGGAAAGTCAGACCCGACCATGTATATCACCAGATATATCAGACACATGGAAGTGCTTGGAGCATCCGATGAAGTGATGGCATGATGTTTCCCCTTATTCTTATCAGATTTGGCTGCGCTTTGGTTTAGGCAGCTAGAAACCGGATCAATCAGGACATGGGGCGAGCTTGTGGATTGCTTCATGAAGCAGTTTAGGGTTCACGTGATGCGACCTAAGAGCGTGATGACTTTGGCATCAATAAAACAAAGGACCAGAGAGTCCATAAAATATTTTTTGTTACGATTTAATGCGACGGTGACTTCTATAGATCGCCTGGACCCATCGATGATTTTGATGGCGGCAGTGGCAGGAGTTGGAGAAGGCACCGAATTCAAAGACTCTTTGACTAAAGATCCACCGCAAGATCTTGGAGAGTTTTTCCATGAATCTGAAAAATTCATTCGATTAGAGGAATCACGAGCCGAGAGGCAGGAAATAAATGTTGCACAAGGCGAAGGAACCGCCAGGGAACAGTCCAGGGTAGACAAAGGTAAGAGAAAGCAGGATGACGTACATGATGGTCCTGATAAACGGAAGAAATTCCGAGAGCCCAGAATCAGGCAATACACAGACTTGGTGGCAGGACTGGAACGAATTTACACCGAAACTCGGGGGCAACTCCCCTATCGAAAACCACCCAGGAGAGATCCCACGGAGCGGGAACGTAGGACTGGAAAGTACTGCCTATTCCATGAGCTGGATGGGCACACTACCGATGAATGCCGCCACCTGAAGGATGAGGTGGAAGAACATGCCAGGAGTGGTAGATTGCCGTAGTATGTCAGAGAACGTACGACGGCGGTTGGACCCGAACAATTACCGCCTCAACCAAACAGGAATGATCCTGGATCGGGATCACGGCTCGTCATCAACTGATTGTGATGGCAAGGGCCAAGTTCAAGATTTGGACTTTGGTCGATTAGTTTTCTTAGATTTGATTTCCAAAATAAAACGGCTATCCCACTTACTCATGTACGGGAACCGGAGAGATCCCTAGGCATGCTCTGAGATGGAAATAGACCGCTCCGCCCGGAGAGGCATTGTCTTGTTTTTCCTGGTGTTTGAGATTGAACATCTAGGATTTGAATTTAATAAAAAACACTTATTAAAATAAACCTTTGACCGGAGAGTTAAAGGATAAACATTAAATATCAATATAAACATGATCGCTTTATGATCCTACCCGGAGAGGCAGGGTCCGGAGTGCAAGAAGTGAGTTGCTTCGCCGGAGAGCGACAGGATCAACTCACTTAAGCATCGTTTCCTATTCACCGGAGAGTGATTGGATCAGGATTCGATAAGAGCCCAGAGAGGCTGTGATCGACCGACGATTCAGGTCATGACATCGCTTAATGTTCAGATACACTGAACCGGAGTGCAGGAGGTGAGTCGCTTCGCCGGAGAGCGACAGGATTGACTCACTTAACGTTGTTTCCCCTTCACCGGAGAGTGACAGGATGGGATCCAACATGAGCCCGGAGAGGCTATAATCGGCCGAGAACGACCAAGACATCGCTATACGCCCTAGCTGGGGCTAGAGTGCAAGGGATAGAAAGCAACGCCGGAGTGCAATAGGATCTTTCTATTCAATCGCTAAATCTAGAATGGGTTTGACAAGGGTCCGGAGTGACCATCAATATTACGGAGAGACCGTAGAATTTCATTCTTAACTTCCACTGGAAAAAATTGATAACAATTCGGCTTCGAACAACCATGGACTTGATTGAAAATGCTATAAGCTATGAGTAAAACATGAACTCACTGCATCCAAATTAAGACTGATCAAAACACGTCTTTTACCAAAAAGGCATGTTTTGGGGGGAAAATGTTATCCCAACTTTTGGCAAAGTCTAGATACCCAAAGATTAAATGAAAATCAATGATTATTAGTCATGAACATCGATTGTGCATCGCAGGTTCACCATGGATATCGATGAATTTTGTCCGAGTCTGGATCGGGCTGCAATTGATAAGGCATGTCAAGCAAGGCAAGATAGAACAACATTCCAAATCTCGAGTCAATCCGAGTTCGTACGCCCAAGATATCATCGACGCAAGTGAAGGACATTGCCTTGAGTTCGTCTCCCAATGGTTCGAATCCCCAAGGGTCGAATCCATCAAACTAGATCCCAACGAAGTTCCCCTGATGACTTCGAATCCATGAAAGTGCTTTAACCTCCAACGTTCGAATCCATCAGCCACATAGTGATTCGAACCCATCCACAGACCATGCTTCGAATCCATCCCACTGGGCCTCGCTTCGAATCCATCGAAGAAAGGATCCTTCCAATCCATGTAGGCAGAGGAGCTCCGACTCCATTCCAAAGCACCGACATCATCGATGCGAAGGAAGCTAACCTTCGACTCCAGTACCTTTGAAAACTATAATAAGGCAACTTCGAATCGATCCGCGATAGCGCATCTTGATCGATTCGAACAGACCTTCGCTCATTCGATTCGAAGAGGGATATCTTCGAATCCACTACCACGAATCCCCAATCAAAGCTGCTAAAACCATGGAGTCGATCCAGTCAACTCGGCATAGAAGTCGGATCGATACGAAGGAGGCGCTCCACGTCATCACAGAAGCGCACGCTTGATCGATTCGAAGTAATCGATTCGAACTAGATCGATTCGAACCAGGCTAGTCAACCAGAAATGCAACCTTGAATCGATCATAACTTGAGATCTACACATCCAAATGCTATGAAATTTTCACAGAAGCTTGAGCACATGTTGAATAATGTCCACACCAAATTTCAGCTTGATTGGACAATTTCTTGATCGATTGGAACCAAGGGTCGAATCGATCCCAAAGTGGGCCCGGATCTCCAGATTTCGGCCATGTGGGCCCCCTCATGTGCCAGAACTGGTCTCCCTTCATTTTAGGCGAAATATCAGCCTCCTACACCTATAAATAGAGCCCTTGGTCATTCAGAAAAGGGGTCGGACAATTTTGAGAGCTAAAGAGCGCCCAGATTCTGCCAGATTTACTCCAGATCACCATTGCTGCCTTAGATTCAGACTTAGTTCAGCAAATCACTTGTAATACAACATACGAAATTGTAATCTTCAAGCATCGAGCAATAAAATCATAAAAACCTTGAAGTGCACTTAGGCCGGAGATAGCCGAACCACTATAAATTGTGTGTCACTGTTCATTATTTCTTAATTGCTGCTTGTTACTTGCTTAGATCTGTGATTTGTGTGTGAATACTGTTGATTCGTATTCATATGCTGGTGCTTTCACTACACTTGGGGTTTGTGACCATTTTTGTTGCAAACATGACGCTATTTCACTTAGAAATAAATTTGTACAAAACTGAATAAAGCCATGTAATAAGAAAAATCTATAATTTCCCGTTTTAATAAATGTCTCTCTGGATCTGTCTTTACAGTGTTTAAGAGTTCTGAAATATGATCGACTCGAATGAATGGCATGTGTGCAATATAGGTGTGGAGGCACCCTGAGATAGATGCCAACCAATTTTCCATGGTGCATGATCCGACCCTTGAAGTTCCATCACTCTCGGTGTCTAGAGATTGATACTAGCTAACTCTTACCCCTTATATGGGTGCAAGAGTATAAACTTGATACGGATGTGATATGACTGTCCATACACTAACTCTCACCCTTGATATGGAGGCAGGAGTATAAATCGAAAGGAATGTGTTCTGACCATTCATCCATTAACTCATGTCCTTGGATCGGGGGTAGGAGTATAAACCTGGGAAGGGATGTGATTCAAAGTTCATTACTCAACTCTCGTCCTTGGATTAACGACAGGAATATAAATCTAAGTGGACAAGATTTGACCGTCCATCGGCTAACTCTTGCCTTTTCAATAAGGGGCATGAGTATAAATCCAGAAAGGGTGTGATTTGACCTTTCGTTAGCTAACTCTTCCCCTTGATGTAAAGGTAGGAGTATAATTCAAAATGGATGTGACACGACCATCCAATCACTAATACCTTGCCCATAGTAGGAAAGATGAAAGATCCATGCCCAATGTAATGTGGTACCTTACCTATAAACTTTGATCGTTGCCCAGAGACGTCATGGATGAGGATGTGCAAACTACGATCTTAAGTGGCTAGCTCAAACCAACGCTCGAAGCATGGCGCGATCAGATGTCGTTATGATGAAAAAGGATACCTAAACCATTATACTAAATGGTTTACCCCAATTAATACCCAGAGCTTGTTACTTCAATGATTACCTTGCATTAAATAAAAAGATAGAAGGCCGATGAATCATGGTACGGTCTAATGATAGTACGATAATGACTGTGAAAAGAGATGGATCGTGAGTACATATAATGGAAAGTTCATTTCTTAAGTACTTGGACATATATACATAAAGATTTGGAAAAACAAAAGTCTTTATTATTCACAGTCAAAATCAGACTTGGAAGAAAAATTACAAGTTTTATTTACATCTAAGCTGGAAAGCAAAAGCCGAGGCCGAACCCAAACAACACCGATCCGAACAACAAAAGCAGAAAGCTAAAAAGCACCTTACTGTACAACCAAAATAAAACAAAATGATGATCACTTGTTATGCTTTTGCTTCTTGGATTTTTTTTCTTCTCCTCTCTAGAAGGAGGTGTGACTTAATCAAGCTTCCTCTTGCCTCTTCCTGAACCCCTAGACGGAGTGCTTTGCGATGATCTAACCGGTAAGCTTTGGGTGCTCTTGGGCAAAGGAAGAGTGACAAGGGAAAAGATATTCTGACCGAGCAGGGCAATGGATAGAGGAGGAGGAAAGGTCTCCATCTTCTCCAGCTTGACCTCTTTGTCTAGGACAAGCTCTTGCTCAAGTGAACTCATGGTGGGACCCCGCACAGGCTTGAAGGACTTGGTGATAACAATATAATCATCGGTTTAAGCCCCTTGAAGCCCACCAGTCCCTTCATCTTATAGAGCATCCATCATTTGCTCATCAGGCCCAAGTGTCTTACTAGTCTGGATACTTGGAACTATCATTGAACTGATCACAGTCACTGATTCAGTTGTAGAGGCTTGTTGTCCAAACATGAGACCTTTTTCGGGAAGCGGAACGACCTGGGGCTGACCTGAAACTTGAGAGATATAAAAAGAGAGATCAGCGATGTTAATCGGCGACATATAGACTCTCTGAAATAAAGGTGAAGTCCACGAGATACCTCCTTCGGTTTGGGATTCAGTGTGGGCTGGAGTGCTGCCAGAAGTCCCTTCCAAGATAGGAGAAAGGATGGTGGATTTCAGCATTTGGGCTTGATTTGGATTATATCTCGAGACCGAAGATTGATCATGAGAAGTTTTGGGTACAAAGGTATCCCCAGTAGTAGAGTGTTAGGGCGATGATCCGGAGCCTTCGCCTATGTCTCTCTACACTATATTAGATAGCTCCAAATGGAGAATAAGCTGACCCTCTTTTAGCACCTTGGGCTCATCTCCAACTAAGTCTCCTTCTGAAGTTGGGCTAGATCCACCTCACCACCTTTTACGAATTATTTTTCTTCCTCAATGACATGTTCCTAAGCAAGGGCAAGAACTCTGGGGTAAACACAATCGAACCACTGTAAATTGTGGAATTTGGGTACTTTGGCATTGTAATTGTTAAGCATTGGTTTAAACTTCTCCATCATCTTCTTTTCTATAGCCTAAACATCCTTCTTGAAAAGTGCATCTACATCTCTAGCATGTTCGACCGCTTTGTCTCTTTCATCAAAAGCAGTGATCAACTCTTCATGGTAATCATGAGGGAGAGAGTCATTCTTCTCCTTTGTCTCGCTCTCGAGTTCAGCCAACGACGCAATCACCTTCTTGTTTGAGGCATCTCTTTCCAGCACTAAGGCGTGATTCTGATTATGCACAGTCTCAATCTCATTAGGATGCTTGTTTCTCTCATCTTCAAGTGCCTTGATGGAGTCCTCGGCTTTCTTCTCAGCTTCAGCTTGTGATTTCCTTAGGTTTTCCTCCTTAGCATCAAGATGGGCAATGATTCTTTTGTCCTGCGCTGCTGTGAGATTCAGATTATCAATCTCGAGTTGCTTTTCTCTCAAGACCTTGGATATTTTCTACACTACTCGTACCCATTCGCTATATTGATTATAAGAGTCAGTTGCATAAGCAATGGCTATATCTTTGATCTCAGGTGGAATTATATTCAAGTTAGGCATGAAAATGAGTCTGCCAAAGCAAATATCCGAAAATTGTTCCCTTGGTTCAGACATTCAAGCATCGACGGTAAGTTGTTGCTTGGTAGAGACGACCGGAGCTTTAATCGTTTGTTTACCGGCTCTATGATGGGAAGTCTAGGAACTGCTCCTGCGATTCCTACGGTTAGAAGATCGATTGGAATGCGATGGCACCAAATGTTGTACAGGAATGGAAGTTGGAGGGAGCACACGAGAAACATCACCTAATTGAAAGTCATCGCAGCGATCAGAGTGTTTGTCTGAGCCTCTGGGCGGAGGTGATCTAGACCTGGAATGATGTTCGGAAGCAAAGTTCTACGACGGATAATCTTTGTCATAGAAAACTTTTTCGTGATTACCTCTATCGCAGCTAGACTGGTAGCCAGATTCAAAATCTCAACCACTGCCTTGATGGTATATGCTTTGACAATGCCTATGTGATCGTGATACGTTTTCCTCAAGAGATTAAAATATATACTTTATTATCTCCATAGATCTTGAAAAAGAAATGGGAACAAGTTAGATTTGATAAATAAGGACACGAGTCAAGTCCAACGTAGTGTTGTGAAGTGCATGTATGCGTGAGTGTCCTAGTGTCTCCTCGATAGACCATGTTCTAGAGCTTTGCTCATAGGAGTGGTCTTCCCCATGCCGATAGTAGGAATGTGTAACATCCCTAATTTTTGATAACATTAATCAGGAAATTTAATTAGATAAATTAAAAAGAATAATGATGATAAGGGGATTAAGATTTGAATAAATTATATAGTGGGTCGTGCTTAATAATAAAAATCTAAAGGGCTTTAAATTGGTTTATAAGATAATTAATTTACATGTGGGCATAGTGGTAATTAGGCATTTTATTATACACAGCTATACACATCTTATTATTGCCCATTCACATTCCATATTTCATTATTTAAAAACAAAAATAAAAACTAAATAGAGCGGCCATTAGCAAGGAGGAAAAGGAGAAATTTCTATCTAAAGCTAAGAATCAAAGCTAGGAAGGATTAATCAACGACAAATCTCAAATTCCTTACCAAATCTAAGGTGAATATAATTTATTCAATCTCTTTTTGGTTTTATAATCATATGATTTTGGATTTGAGTATTTATTTTGTTTCTAAGATATATTGGACGATGATATGCTTAATTTATGAACTGTTTGATTTAAACAATTTATTTGTACATGAAATTCGTACGGTTGTTGGGGTAAAACCGTGGGTTATTGATTCTAAAATGCCATGGAAAATTTTTATGTTAAGTAAAATATGATTTTGGAGACGGGTTTTAATTTTCAGAATTTTCCACGCTATGGAAATTTTATTATGAATTTTCGATGATAAATATGATGTAATTGGTTTTAAAAATTTATTTTGAATATTTCTGGAAGAAATTGGGTTTAAATTTTTAATATGGTCGATTACATGATGAAATCAAATTTCTGTGATTTTTGGTGATTTTTCCCAATTGATTTGCTAAGGAAAGTAAATTATTTGAAAAGGACTTTTCTGAAATAATTGGTTTTGCTATATGGAAGGGCTTAAACGTTATATTTTTATGGTTTAAATCTGATAAAAGTGCGGCTGTTTTAAATGTAACGTACTTGAAAAGTTTTATGGAAGCCAATCAATGGTTTGCAAATAGGCAAGTTGTTATAAAGCAATTACTAAAAGAAGCAACATTTCGGCCTTTAATTTAGAAAAAGGTGTTCCGCCTCAATTAGTGGCCCTTTTCGACTCCAATTATTCCGCCCCATCCTAGTCAAAACCTACTTAGTCAAAACCCTCATAGTCGAAACCAATACACAAGATATCACCAAGTGGTACGTAGTGGATTGGAAGGAAGGCGGAAGCCTTGGTGTCGAAAGGTAAGCTTCCGATGGGGTCGAAACCCTGCTTTGTTTTCAAAAGTTAAAGTCTTGCCTTGTTTTGTTTAAAGTTTCCGACATAGTCGAAACAACATGCTTTCGAAAAGGGTTTTATAAATGGTTTTCGAAGAAGTTTGTTGTACTATGTAAAGGAGTTAGCTTTCGAAGGGGTATTTTTCTTTAAATAAGAGCTTTCGAAAGGGACGATTCCGACCTAGTCGAAACCTAGTCATTATTTTCCTTTTGAGGTATTGAAGTCGTCAATAGCCTTCGAAAGATTATTTTTTCTTTTACCTAAGTTAAGCTGCTTCCTAATTGCTTTCGAAAGGGGGGTTGAGGATTTCGAAGGTGATAAAGTCAAAATGGGGTTCTGACTCTGTTCTTCGAAGTTTTAATTTTTAAAGGTCTTTGCTTTTGACTAGATGGTTCCGAAACCATCAACTTTTCCCTAAATCAATTTTAGTTAGTTTCGAAAGAGATACTTTCGTATATAACCATTTTGACCCAAATGATGTTTTTAAAGAGTAAACCCAATGGTTACGAGAGGGTACTTTATTTGTTTCGAAGCTATGCTTTAAAGAATTTTATCTTGATACCATCGAAAGGTATCATTAGTTTTGAAAGGTATATACTTAGAGTTTTGAAAAGAGGTTTCTATGCTATTGAAGGAGGTCATCCAGTGGTTTTGAAAGTGATGTTTTAAAGTTTCAAAACAAATAACCCATTCTCATTTTTAAAGGAAAAACCATGGCATAAATAAAGATTTTGGAAATATTATTCACATTGTTATTAACCCATAAATGTATGTTGGGGAAGGGTAGAATAACCAGATAGGTTGACCCAGTAGTGAACATAAATTAAGGAATGTTAAAACCATAAAACTAAAGACAATGGCAGGGGACAATAGGTTTACAGTAAGCCCATGAAAACTGTATATAACTAATGATATTGGCATGGGCCAATAGGTTCAAAGTCAGCCCATGAAAACTATGATTTGATACTGGCAGAGGCCAGTCGGTTTGCAGTTAGCCCATGAAAACTATATTCGGATTAAGATATTGATGGTTAGTCAATAGGTTCGTAGTTATTCCATGAAAACTAGGATAAGAAACAAGATATTGGAGTTACCAATAGGTTCTTAGTGATCCCATGAAAACTATGATATTGGATGGATAGTCCATAAACATAAGTTAATAGTAATCCTAGAAACTATAATTGAGACAGATATTCAGAATGAATGGGGATGGGTAAACCAGATTTGATTTACTTGTTTTGCATATCATCATAAAGTTTTTGATATACTATGTTTTAACCATTGTGGATGTAGGAGCATGGTATATGGTTTTATAAATATTTTAGGATTTTAGTGAGAGGAAACCCGTTCCGTTAAGCGGTGTGGTCTCACTAGATATCTAATTGGTTTGAGATGGTAAATTATTATTCATACCAGGCTTTATGTCCAACTCGAAGTTTTTGTTTTACCCTTATACTCTCGGGTACTCAATTGATTTTGAGTACGATGAGAGTTAAGGTTTCTAGGTGCTCTTTTAGACGAGTAAAGCTTCTGAGGACGTGTAGGAGGCAAGCTTGTTATTAGAGTTCTTTTATTTCCACTGCGTTTTGTTGTTAAGGCAAATTTGTTTTCTTGCCTATCTATATACTCTGATCAACCAAGGGGGCATCTTCATATGTCGCTCTTGGAATATTTTGTAATAATTATATGTTATATAAATGTGGTCTACGAACTGGGATTATGTAATCAATTTGGAATATTTTGGAATGGAATGTGGAAATTTGTTGCTGTTTAATTTTTTTCCATATTCTTGTGTTTCCGTGTATCAATGTATCTAATACCGCCGTATTTGGTCACCGAGGATTAATAACTATGGATGACTGCAGCATCCGTAGCCGTTAATTTTGGACCTTCAAGTAGGGGGATGTTACAAGTTAGTATCAGAGCATAGGTTTATGAAAATTTAAAAGAAACTTATACCTAAAAGATATTTCCAATCATAATCCAATGAATCGGATAATAAGATTGGGGTTTGGGTTAACGTTATAGTAACATACTTGTATTTTCCATATATAGTTATAGATATATATATAAGTACGTATTCCCCGCTCTCTTAGATCGTTCTTCTGTATCTTACTAAGGCTCGTATGTAGATTTACAAGAAAGGAGATATGGGAGCCGGAAACAGAAGAGGAAATCTCAGTGGAGGAAGCATTATAAATAATGGAAATGCTCGAGCCACTACCAGGAGGAATCCGGGTCAACAGGCTAATGCTAGTAACCAAAATGTGGATTCCAATGTGAGTGCTGATAATCCACCAGTAGATATAGGGGCGATGTACCAGTTCTTTGTTGGTTTGATGCAAGCTAGAGCTGCTGTTGGTGTTGCTTGAAATGCAGGAGGAGCTAATCTTGTGGCTCAAGCTGGGAATAATTATGCTTTGCTGAGTAGAGATTACACCAGTTTGGGTGGGAAGCCGTTCTTGGGAACGGAGAGTGCTATAGAGGTTCAGAATTGGTTGTTGCATTGTGAGCGTATATTTACTGATTTAGGTCTGAATAATTGGCAAAAGAGAAGGTTGGCCTCTAGACAATTGTAGGGGTCAGCACTACATTGGTGGAATAGTGTCACTGCCAGAGTTCCGGAAGATCGGTTAACTTGGACTGAATTTAAAACGAGATATAAGCAGAAGTTTGTATTTGAATTTGCTAAGTCTGAGCTGATGAGGAAGTTTATGGATTTAGTGCAAGGAGAGATGTCAGTTGTCGAGTATACTACTAAATTTGAAGAGATATCTCGATATGGATATGTTGTTATAGATACTGACATCAAAAGGAATGATAAGTTCACTCGGGGATTGAGGCTCGAGCTTGCTAGAATGACCATGAAACATGTCTGCGATCCTTGTAATATAGTGGTGGACATGGCCATTTTCCATGAGGAGTTACTTGCTGATTTAGCTAAAGAGAAGTCGGTGGAAACTCAGGGTTCTCAGGGGAAGAAGAGGAAGTTCTTTAAAAAGAAGGGAGCCCGTAAGGGAGATACTACTAAGAAGTCAAAGGCTGAGGTAGTTTGCTATAAGTGTGACAAGAAGGGTCACTTTGCTAATGAATGCCAGTCAAGAAATGGGAAGAAAGCTGCGAACAAGGAGAATGTGAAGTGCTTCAACTGTGATCAAGTTAAGCATTACAAGAATCAGTGTCCAGAGCTAGTTTGGGAGGACAAAGGAAAAGTTTGTGCTATAGGACCAGCTAGGCCTACCGCAACTAATAAAGGAAAGCCTGTAATGGAATGTACGCTTTTGATTCAGAGTATTTCAGTTAGAGTACTTTTTGATACCGGTGCATCACATTCATTTATATCTCAGTGTTTGGTTGATATATTATGTTTAGAACCCACCTACCTTGTTACTTCCTTAAGGGTTGCGAATCCAATAAGAGAGTATGCAACTCTAGGGTTAAGATGTGACCAGTTAAAACTTGATTTGTTGGGTCATAAATTTGCATGCAGTTTGTATGTTATTGATTTCGTAAATTTTGGGTTTATTTTGGGTATGGATTGGTTGAGTAGGTATGAGGCTAGAATATTTTGCCAGGATAGGGATATATCACTTAAACAACCTAATAGTCATAACCGAGTGATATTCTTAGTACAGAATACTGGCCGGAGTATTAGTGCTATGCTTAATGCTATAGAGGTAGGAAATGAGTTAAGTCAGGTTCGGGTAGAAAGAGAGTTTGCAGATGTCTTTGAGCCAGTCACTGGACTACCCCCGAAAAGAGCAGTTGAATTTAGAATAGATCTTGTGCCAGGAGCTGAACCTGTGAGTAGACCACCTAGCAGGATGACACCAATTGAGATGAAGGAATTGAAGGTGCAGCCAATGGATCTAGAAGGAAGGAATTTTATCAGACCGAGCAGTTCTCCTTGGGGAGCGGCCGTGGTGTTCGTAAAGAAACCGGATGGGTCGTTAAGGATGTTCATTGACTATCGCAAGTTAAATGAAAGGACAATTATGAATAAGTATCATTTACCAAGAATAGATGACCCATTTGATCAGTTGAGTGGAGCCAGAGTGTTTTCCCAGTTGGACTTGGCGACAGGTTTTCATTGGTTAAGAGTGGCGGAGGACAATATTCCTTTGACAGCATTTCGAACTAGGTATGGTTCATATAAGTGGTTGGTGATGCCATTTGGATTAACAAATGCACGTGCTTTCTTTGTGGATTTGATGAACCGAGTTTTCCTAAAGTATTTGGATAGGTTTGTGTTGGTGTTTATAGATGACAATCTAGTCTACTCTAAGGATGAAAGAGAGCATGAATTTCATCTTAGAGTGGTACTTGAGACGCTGAGACAGAATCAGCTAAAGGCGAAGTTTACCGAGTATCATTTCTGGAAGTAAGAGGTAAAATTTCTCGGTCACATGGTTTCAAAGAAAGGATTTTCAGTCGATCCAGATAAGATCGAAGTCGTGAATAATTGGAAGAAACCAGAGATGGTGACTGAGATCAGGACGTTTCTTGGACTTTCTGGCTACTACCGGAGATTCATTAAGGATTTCTCGCGACTAGCAGCACCCTTAACTAAGCTAACCAGGAAGGAAGTGAGATTAGTTTGGTCCGACAAATGTAAGGAGGAATTCCTTAAGTTAAAGCATTTGTTGACCAATGCACCCATGTTAGTAGTTCTAGACGGAAACCAAGGATTGGTGGTGTATACTGATGCATGTGGAAATGGATTAGTTGCGGTGTTGATGCAGAATGGTAAAGTCATTGCCTACGCATCTAGGCAGGTTAGACTGCATGAAGTTAGATATCCTACTCATGATTTGGAGTTGGCAGTTGTGATCTTCGCATTGAAGATTTGGAGACATTATCTCTTAGGGGAGATATTTGAGTTGTATATCGATCATAAGTCTTTACCATATTTATTCTCTCAGAAGGAGTTAAATATGAGGCATCAGAGGTGGTTGGAGTATTTGGCTGCATATGATTTTGGTATAGAATATACACCAGGAAAAGGTAATAAAGTGGCTGATGCTCTTAGTAGGAAACATCAGAATGTGGTGTTAGCTATGTTGGCGGAGTGGAAGGATTTAGAAGCTTTAGTTGGCTGCGGTGTGCAGTTAAGATCGACTGCTGGTTTCAGTCAGAGTACCGCCAAGTTGTCTTGTTTTGAAGTTTGACCGGTATTGATTGAGAAAATTGCTTCTAAGCAGAAGGAGGATCCAATATTGGCTGAAAGGATCAAAAGACTGGAGGTTGGGACAGAGATCGATAATTCAAAGGATTTTAACCTTGACCATAAAGGTTGGTTAAGAAAGAAGGGACGGTTGTGTGTTTCGAATGTGGAGGACTTAAGGAAAGAGGTTCTTGGAGAATGTTATCGGTCCAAGTTTACGATTCATCCTAGAGGGATCAATATGTATCAGGATATGAAAAGGAGCTTCTATTGAGAAGGCATAAAGAGGGATGTTGGCTTGTGGATTAGGCAGTGTGCAAACTATCAACAAGTGAAAGCTAAACATAAGAAACCGAGTGGGTTACTTCAGCCTTTAGAGATTCTAGTTTGGAAATGGGATTCGATATCTACAGATTTTATAGACGGGATGCAAAGGTCAAATAGAGGTAATGAAAGTAAATGGGTTATAGTGGACAGATTGACCAAGAGTGCCCATTTCATTCCAGTTAAGTCAACCAGAACGGCACTTGTTTTAGCTAAGTTTCTCTTGAAGAACATAGTTTGACTACATGGAGTTCCTAGTAGTATAGCCAGTGACAGAGATGTTTTGTTCACTAGTGAATTCTGGTAGAGTCTACAAGAAGTGATGGGTACCAAGCTTAATATGAGTACTGCGTATTACCCTCAAATAGACGGGCAGATAGAGAGAGTCAACAAAGCACTCGAGGATCTACTGAGAGCTTGTGTATTAGACTTTGGTGGAACTTGGGAGGATCACCTACATTTGGTTGAGTTTTCCTATAATAATAGTTATTACATAAGTATAGGAATAGCACGATTTGAAGCTTTGTATGGAAGACCATGAAAATCACCAGCATGTTGGTTGGAGACTGCAGACAGATTAGAGAGGCGTCAGAGAAGATTGAGTTAATTCGAGGATGGATGAAGGAAGCTCAGTCAAGATAGAAGAGTTACATAGATAAGAGGTGTAAGGACTTAGAATTCTTAGTTAGAGATAAGGTTTTCATTAAGGTATCACCAATGAAGAATGTGATACGGTTTGGAAAGTCAAGGATGTTAGCCCCAAGACATGTAGGTCCATTCCAGATTATAAAGAGGGTTGGAAAGCTCGCCTAAAGAATAGAGTTACCGAGAAGTTTGGCAGGTGTCCATAATGTATTTCATGTGTCTCATCTTCGCAAGTATGTGCATGATCCAGAGACTACTATTCCTCCGATAGGGTTTGATGACTTAATGGTAGAGCCTAATATGACTATTGTTTGACAACTAGTTCGGGTTATAGCTAGAGATGAGAAAAGATTAAGGAACAAGACGGTCAGGTTGGTGAAAGTTTAGTGGAGCGACAACGAGAAGGAATGTACTTGGGAGACAGAGGACATGATTAGAGATACTTATCATGATATACTTTAAGGGTATGTCTATATTAGATTTATATAGATAGTTGCTAGTCAGTTAGACTAGTATGGTTGTTAGGAGTTGTTACAGATGATTGATATGTTTAGTATTTAGTCCTTACTGAACTTCGAGGACGAAATTCTTTAAGGGGGGCCTGTAACATCCCTAATTTTTGATAACATTATTCAGAAAATTTAATTAGATAAATTGAATAGAATAGATAAGGGGATTGACATTCAAATAAATTATATAGTGGGTCGTGCTTAATTATAAAAATCTAATGGGCTTTAAATTGGTTTATAAATAATTGATTCACACATGGGAATAGTGGTAATTAGCCATTCTATTATACATGGCTATACACATCTTATTCCCGCCCATTCACATCCCATTTTTCATTATTCAAAAACGCAAATCAAAACTAAATAGAGCTGGCCATTAGCAAGGAGGAAAAGGAGAAATTTCAATCTAAAGCTAAGAATCAAAGCTATGAAGGATTAATCAACGACAAATCTCAAAATTCCTTACCAAATCTAAGGTGAATATAATTTATTCCATCTCTTTTTGGTTTTATAATCATATGATTTTGGATTTGAGTATTTATTTTGTTTCTAAGATATATTGGACAAAGATATGCTTAATTTATGAATTATTTGATTTGAACAATTTATTTGTACATGAAATTCGTACGGTTGTTGGGGCAAAACCGTGGGTTATTGATTTTAAAATGCCATGGAAAAATTTTATGTTAATTAAATATGATTATGGAGATGGGTTTTAATTTTCAGAATTTTCCAACCTATGGAAATTTTATTATGAATTTTCGATGATAAATATGATGTAATTGGGTTAAAAATTTTATTTTGAATGTTTCAGGAAGAAATTTGGTTTAAATTTTTAATATGTTTGATTACATGATGAAATTGAATTTCTGTGATTTTTGGGGATTTTTCCCAATTGATTTACTAAGGAAAGTAAATTATTCAAAAAGAAGAACTTTTCTAAAATAATTGGTTTTGGTATATGGAAGGACTTAAACGTTACATTTTTATAGTTTAAATCTGATATAAGTCCGGCAGTTTTAAATGTAAAGTATTTGAAAAGTTTTATGGCAGCCAATCAATGGTTTACAAATAGGCAAGTTGTTATAAAGCAATTACTAAAAGAAGCAACATTTCGGCCTTTAATTCAGAAAAAGGTGTTCCGCCTCAATTAGTAGCCCCATTCGACTCCAATGATTCCGCCCCCTAGTCGAAACCTACTTAGTCAAAACCCTCATAGTCGAAACTAATACCAAGGTATCGCCTAGTGGTATGTAGTGGATTGGAAGGAAGGTTGAAGCCTTGGTGTCGAAAGGTAAGCTTCCGATGGGGTCGAAACCCTGCTTTGTTTTCAAAAGTTAAATTCTTGCCTTGTTTAATTTAAAGCTTTCGACCTAGTCGAAATACATGCTTTCGAAAAGGTTTTTATAAATGGCTTTCGAAGATTTTTTTTGTACTATGTAAAGGAGTTAGCTTTCGAAGGGGTATTTTTCTTTATATAAGAGCTTTCGATAGGGACGGTTCCGACCTAGTCGATACCTACCCGCTATTTTCCTTTTGAGGTATTGAAGTCATCAATAGCCTTCGAAAGATTATTTTTTCTTTTACCTAAGTTAAGACGCTTCCAAATTGCTTTCGAAAGGGAGTAAGGATTTCAAAGGTGGTGGAGTCGAAAGGGGGTTCCGACTCTATCCTTCAAAGCTTTAATTTTTAAAGATCTTTGTTTTTGACTAGATGGTTCCGACAACATCAACTTTTCCCTAAATCAATTTTAGTAGGTTTCGAAAAAAGATACTTTCGTATATAACGATTTTGACCCAAATGATGTTTTTAAAGAGCAAACCCAATGCTTACGAGAGGGTACTTTATTTGTTTCGAAGCTATGTTTTAAAGAATGTTATCTTGATACCGTCGAAAGGTATCACTAGTTTCGAAAGGTATATACTTAATGTTTTGAAAAGAGGTTTTCTATGCTTTCGAAGGAGGTCATCCAGTGGTTTCAAAAGTGACGTTTTAAAGTTTCAAAACAAATAACCCATTCTTATTTTTAAAGGAAAAAACCATGGCATAAATAAAGATTTTGGAAATATTATTCACATTGTTATTAACCCTTAAATGTATGTTGGGGAAGGGCATAATAACCAGATAGGTTGACCTATTAACGAACATAAACTAAGGAATGTTAAAACCTTAAAACTAAAGACATTGGCAAGGGCCAATAGGTTTACAGTATGCCCATGAAAACTGTATATATAACTAATGATATTGGCATGGGTCAATAGGTTCATAGTCGGCCCATGAAAACTATGATTTGATACCGGCAGTGGCCAGTAGGTTTGTAGTTAGCCCATGAAACTATATCCAGATTAAGATATTGGCAGTCAGTCAATAGGTTTCTAGTTAGCCCATGAAAAACTAGGATAAGAGACAAGATATTGGAGTTAACAATAGGTTCTTAGTTATCTCATGAATACTATGATATTGGATAGATAATCCATAAACATTTAACAAGTTATTAGTAATCCTCAAAACTATAATTGAGACATATAGTCAGAATGAATTGGGATGGGTAATCCAGATTGGATTTACTTGTTTTGCATATCATCATAAAGTTTTTGATATACTATGTTTTAACCATTGTGGATGCAGGAGCACGGTATATGATTTTATAAATGTTTTAGGATATTAGTGAGGGGAAACCCATTCCGATAAGCGGTGTGGTCTCACTAGATATCTAAATTGTTTGAGATGGTAAATTATTATTCATACCAGGCTTTATGTCTGACTCGAAGTTTTTTTTTTCCCCATAAACTATCGAGTGCTCAATTGATTTTGAGTAGGTTGAGAGTTAAGGTTTTCAAGTGTTCTTTAAGACGAATAAAGCTTCCGAGGACATGCAGAAGGCAAGCTTGTTATTAGAGTTCTTTTATTTCAGCTGTGTGTGTTGTTGTAAAGGTAAATTTGTTTTCTTGGCTATCTGTATACTCTGATCAACCAAAGGGGTATCTTAATATGTCGCTCTTGGCATATTTTGTAATAATTATATGTTATCTGAACATGGTCTGCGAACTAGGATTATGTAATCAATTTGGAATATTTTGAAATGGAATGTGGAAATTTGTTGAAGTTTAAAATTATTCCATATTCTTGTGTTTATGTGTATCAATGTATCTAATATCGCCGTATTTGGCCACCGAGGATTAATAACTATGGATGACTCCAGGATCCGTAGCCGTTAATTTTGGGCCTCCAAATAGGGGGATGTTACAGAATGTCATCATTAAAGCGGATAGGGGAGTCAAAGCCCTCGAGACTCATGTCGATGATGCCAAAGGAGCCGAACTCGGTAAGAATCGGCCCCAACTTAGAGAATGTATCTATGAAAGGAAGAGAAAGAGCTTTCCCAGTAGTCATAACAGGTGGAGGTTGTGTAGAAGTCTGCGCCTTAGAAATCTTCACAACTAGCCTTTTCTTTGGAATAGGCTATTGGTCGTCTGTGGGATGTTTAGTCAAAGACTCATGGCCCACATCAGTACCATCATGGTCAGCTTCATCATTTCCACCTATAGTTTTTCCTTTCTTGGCATGGTCTTTCCTTTATTTAACATTTTCTTCAACTTCCACCTTTAGACTTAGGACTGGGGGCACATCTGGATTTAACTCGCCTCCTCTAGGTGAGTTATTGTCATCATCGTCCTCATCGTCGTCGTCGAAAGCCACTTTGAACTTGACCAGTGCTACGGCCTACTTCCAGAAAGTTGCGGGCTAATAGATTCTCATCTTAGAGGAGATCTCTGATATCTCTATTCCTTTTTGGAAGTGCCATATGAATTCAAACGGCATCCGAAAGGGCCATGCTACAGGGCCTCACTAGGACATTTGAATGGTAAAAGAGAGTATAAGTCGAGCTTACAGGTTATAAGGCAGTTTCATATAAAGCACATGGATTAGAGCTTCCATCTGGATATCCATCTTCATGCAAACCCAGGTGAATAGCGAACTTAAAACCATTCACTCTTGAAATAACTGAGTTTGTTCCATGTGCCAGTGACAACTCTACAATTCTTAGCCAGTTCCAAGTAAGTCAAAGAAGTACTTCCTTTTCGGCTCTTGAAACTATATATATATATATATATATATATATATATATATATATATATCGGATTTCCTCATCACTGGGAACTTGGTGTAAAGGTTCGACAAAGAAAATGTACGTGCCGAGAAGGAAGATGTTGGTATTCAAATGTAGTTGGGTCGGAGCTAATCTATGAAATTTAGAACTTGACGGATGAATGGGTTGAATGGTGGAACACAACCCATCAAAGGCATATATCTATTGGAAGTAGAGTAGCCTTCTGGGGATTATAAGCTCCCTTATGGGGAGAAGGGACTAGTACGTCATCAAATGGAATTCTATGCTTGTCGCAAATTCTACAAAGGGATCCCTCATCGATCTTTGAAGCAACAGAATCGATATGATCATCTAAAAGAACATCATCTTCGAGAGTATCAGGAGCAGGTTCATTCTCTGGCCTTTCCGCAGGCTCTATTGGATTTTCAAGGACATGTTGTACAACCTGTGGATTTTCATATTGATGTGCCTGTTGTACTGGAGTTTATTGTGCATGTGGAACTGTAGTCGAGTTAGACTGGTGTTAGATTCAACATAGCTAGAAGTATATGGACCCATGGCTTGAGTGGCAAGATGATCGTAATGTCTACGCTCCATTTCTATAAATAGTCAATAGACAGTCAACATCAGATTAGTTATAAGATGTACTCCTCATGCTAAAGTGAAACCTAGTGTGGCGTCGTGCAGTGTCATGTAGATCGGATTTTTGATATTATATAATAGTTCATTTTAATAATTTGGATATCGTACGAAGTGACCGTCACTGTTGATCATCTCGACGAGTATCACATTATCAGTCGTGCTTTGGAAATGCTTTGGAACCTAGAAAAAGAAATTTTCATCAATCCACGAAGCGGAGTTCATATGTGAACATTCGAGCTCACAAAATTCACCCAATTGTTGGATTTATACCAATCCAACTGCTTGTGAGAATTTTTCTTTGATTAGTTATAAGTTGTACTCCCCATGCTAAAGTGAAACCTAGCGTGGTGTCGTGCAGTGTCATGTAATTCAGATTTTCGATATTATATAATAGTTCATTTTAAGAATTTGGATAACGCCCAAAGTGATCGTGATTGCTGACCGTACTGACGGGTATCACGTTATTAGTCGTGCTTTGGAACCAAGAAGAAGAAATTCTCATCAATCCACAAAGTGAAGTTCATTTGTGAACATTGGGGCTCACAAAATTCACCCAAGTGTTGGATTTATACCATTCCAACCCCTTAGGAGAATTTTGCCTACTTTTTTTCCTCTTGCCTCCGATCCAAAATCACGACCGTCCATACCAAGTTCATCAATGCCTAAATACAACTCCACTCATGCGTGCTCCCAGGCCATCACCTACCTAGTTCAAAATTTGGCCTTGGATCAGGTTTGTTTGCAACGTAAAGGTGTGGCTTTGGATCAGCAACACGAGTTCAACCAGGGTGACGCAAGGCGAAAGGCGTAGAGATTAGCCAAATGATGGGTGGAAATGGACGTAGGTTCAAAATGAGATGGAGTTTGATTGGTGAGGCAAGGTTTGTTAATGGCAAAGCTTAATGGTCTTGGATCGGAGCAAACAAAACTGAGAAGGGAGATGGAAATAAGATGGGTTATATACCTAGCAAACTCTCGATTCTTAAGGCAATGGAAATGGGAGATTTTTCTTCAAAGTTCCAGATCAGTACCGATTTGGATTAGTACCGAGTCATATTTAAAAAAAATATTGAGTGATTGATGGAATCAGCCTACATTCATGCCTACGTGAGTATGTACATGTGATTAAGAGCTTCTACATGAGCATACACATGAGTATGTGTACATGTAATGGTCAACACCCGACGACTAAGACCAAAGGAAATCAGATCCAAACTTGAAGAATCCGTGAAAGGGACAGTTCAAATTTAATGGGTTTGGAATAATAGATTATGAGAGTACACTCCAGATTTATAGTACCGGATGCTGGTAAACATCACAATGAATACCTGGAGACTTAACTCTTCACAGAAATGATTCACAAGAAGGATAATGACCACTTGAAACATAGAGTGGAGTCCTTTATAGCAATCCCAACTTGTCTTAATTCAAAGCACATCATGTTTGAAACAAGATGCATTTTGGGAGGCAAGTGTTATCCAGCCTTTTGACCAGGCAATATTTTGATAGACTGGACAAATCGAACTCGCGATTATCAAGGCAAGAACCCATTAAGATAGTCCAAAAGTCCATAAAACAAGCACAAAAAGAGTTACGGGGCAAAAAAACCAACCACAAGGGAAAAGGATTCACGATCCACCTAAGTGGTGGATTGGTTCCAATCCAACCTCTTGGATCCATACCGATCTGTATTTCTTCAACATATAATGCCCATCTTCTGCCTACCTACTTTACTCGATGCTAGAAGCTTATTTCAAGTGCTATTTTCTCGATCCAATATAATTCACTATCGATCTCCATGAGCACTAGAATCAACAACTCTGCTCCTCCACTAGTTCATCATTCGATCTCGGAAACAAGAAAATAATAGTGCAAACAAGTTTGGAATTACAAAGCTAACCATAAGATGATCCAATACAAGGAGTTCAAGACAACCATTTTGGCCATCTTATGGATCAGTACCAATCCAAGCCCATGGATTGGTACCGATCCACGTATTTTGCTGAGGTAGATATCATTTTCTCCAGGGGAGTTAGTCTTGGCTTAAAAAAGGAGGTGAGATCATGGAGGTGAGATTTTAGGCTTCCTACGTTTATAAATAGAGGGGTAGGGCTCGTTTCTAAGAATCTTTTTAGGCTTTAACTTTCTTTACTCTAATTTCTTGTATTCACCCACAGATTTATATCTATCCAAAAGAAATCTTATTTGTAATCACCAAGATAATCAATAAAATCATCAAAGTGGATGTAGACCAAGATTAGCGGAACCACTATAAATTGATGTCTATTCTTTTCTACTCGTTTTCATTCAAATTTCTTTACTTTTATTCTCCACTTAGTCTTTTGGGTGTTTGTACCATTTTTGGTTCAAATATGCATGTGTATCAGACGTACGGATACAAAACATCTCAAATGTCAACTATCTCAATTTAATGTAATGAATAATCAATATACAACTCTGTAGCATATATGTAAAATGAATTAATGTCATACAAATATCATACAACAATCCTAATATAAATCTCCTCTAAGCCTACTAAACATAAGCTAGATAAGAGGTCCCTATACTTGTAATGTCTCGGACTGACCCGAGCATTACATAAATAACACGCGGGTCAGATTATGTCTCAAGGTATTATATACCCATGTAACTTAATATATGTCAACAAGATGAAATGATATGGTAACATTATCAAAATAATTCATGAGATCTTTTATAGTGTCAATATATAAGTGGTAATAAATGTTTGGTGTATAATTAAAATATCATAAAAAATTCCAATGTATCTCATAATATCACATATCATAAATCTACATAGAATGACTTCATCACCCATATAGTAACATATCAACCGAATATCGTAGAATCAACATCAAAAGGGTGAATCATTCGTATCCATAAATCATTTTCAAAATCCAGCAAACATCTACAAGGGAGATATCACCATGTATAATCAGGCTAGCATGTAGCTTTGCCTAAATATATCACTCAATCTCGATAAATAGAACATCATCATCAATATATATAGGATAGTTGCACCTATAAATATAATAATGATATGAGAATCTATTATACCTAAGACTTCAATCTCAAATATAATCTCACCTCCTCATATAGAACTATCAAAATATATCGTGACGGGAAATGACTGCATGACATACACAAATTCCTATATAAACATCGATATGTGGATTATCTAACCCATATCTATACATAAGTGAGGTGTATCAATAGTATACTCCCAATCTATAGATCTGGTACGAAAAGGGAGATTGATAGCATGAAGAAAGCTCCAGAGTCACGAAGTCTCTATAGTCTTTAGTTACCTTCACGGTATCGTGACATGAATCCAACTATGTGCTCGCCAATGTGAGGACTCCAAAGTCCCGACACGACTCTAGCTCCTATGGGTAACAGGCGGCTGGCCTAGGTGACATAGAGAAAAATGCACGAAGCTATATATATAGTGTTCCATCGATCTGAGGCACGACCCTACGATTAGCCCGCTAGAGCAGATTCTAGCTTTCTGATTCTCTCTAATGCTAATAAAAGGAGTACATCATGATAGTGGCATATAGAACTATTAATATAGACACAAAGTCATGTTTATCGTTAGGCACATAGCCTTACTCGTTGAATATAGGCAATGAGCCATACTCATCACTAAGTGTATAACCTTACACTCATATCACTGTTCCCGTTATGTGAGTGTCATCTACTTACATTGAATAAGCGAATAAATATCACAACAGCCTCCTATACTAGTATGATACTCAAACGTTTATTCACTGCTTATAAACTCCACTCAATCAGTATAATATTATATATAAATAGTCCAACGAATAACTGAAGAAATATTACCAAATGCCTCATCCTGAACGGTATTATAACTCCATTAATTCAGATTTCTCGTCACACCGAATAAAAATCATCATAAAATCATATAGAAGGATGTCATCATCGTATCATAACAAAACACTAATCAAATCTATATGAAGAGTGAATCATACATATAATCAAATTTATATAAAAGAGAGTAAAAAATCAGAAAAGTGAGATAAAAGAGATTAATAAAAAATGCACAGATACACACACACACATAGCAAACAAGTCAATAATCAATAATAAGTCGATCGCAACATATAACTCTAATATAACATAATTCTAAACTTTAGAAATGGATTATGAATATATTCTAAAATTAATGTGAATAACCAATTAAAACCAAATATAAACTTTCTTTCAAATAAATTTCTAATTCTTCAACTTATATAAATTAATATATTAATTTAATACACACTAATAACATTATAAAATTCCTTTCTTTCTTTTGATAACCTAAAAAAATTTAGTAAAGTTAAATATTACATTTAACAATTATTCCATAATGTTCTATAACTAAATACTATTTTTAAATAATTATAAAATACCCAAATCTATTTAATATGTTTATAATTAAATAAATACAATTGTAAAACTTGAATTATATATTAAAATTTCGTAAAATGTACTTTGAAACTGTAAAATATCGATTAGAAACCATTCTATATAATTCTATAATTAATTAGGACTTTTATAGATTTATTAAAAATCAAAAACTAAATTTTATTAAATAGTTTATTTCTAAATGAAATGATTATTAATTATTATTAAATAAAACTTTTTCTCTAATAAAATTTAATAATATACTAAAACATCTTTTATTTACAAACATTATTATTTATATAAGTTATTAATTAAAATATATATTAAAACAATACAAATAAATAAAACACTCACGTGCACATACAAAGCACGGTCGATCGACCGATCGGTCGACCACACGCAATCGACCAGGTAACCTAGACGTTTGACCAATTAGAGCTTATAGATGGCGGATATTCATCAACCCTAGTGATTTGCTCCTCTTTTTCCAACCGTTTCTCTTCCAATTCAATGCACAAAACAACAATCCAAACACAATATATGCACAAAAAAAAGGTGATATAGGCATAGATCTGTGAGTACGATCACTCACTTGAAGTTTTCTGCTTCATCTTCGTCTCCTAAGAATGCTCCAAACTTTTAACGCCACAACGAAACCTAAATCCTTTCATCATACAAGTGTATATCAATATTGACATACACATATCAAAAATTGATAATTTAACATAATATATTTGATTTGATTTTGATTTTTTAAGGGTAAGGGTTTGGTTAGATTTTTGATTTTTGGAAGTTAAAGAAAAGGAGCATAGGGGTTGTTTTTATCAAATGAGGTGATGCATCGAGAGAAGGAAAAATATAGAAATGAAGTTTGGCTTAGGATGGTTGGGCTTGGGCTATGATAATATAATACAAAGTAAGTAAGTAATTAAGTAAATAAGTGTGTGTATGTTTCCTTTCATTTCTAATACTCTTAAATATAATACAAATTTAATTCAAATACAATAAAATTCCAAATAAAATTTATATTCACAATACTCAATTATTTACACATCACAATATAGTTTCTAGGATTTATTTCCCCATATTTTAACTCGTTTAAAATTAAATATTCAATATTCTCATTTTAAACTCAATTTAAGTACATTTCAAATTAATTTACTTTATAATTCTTAAACAAATATTTATTCTTTAAATTATTTAATTTCATCACAAATTACCTTGTTATAAAATTATGATATTCCAAAATAAATTTAAATTATTCATTTTAAATTCGAAACATCTATTTTTTAATTACTTAAATATTTATTATTAATTACCCCTAAAAATCAGGTTGTTGCATTAATGATATTAAATGTTGATGTTATCGAATGGTGAGAAGCTGATATCGCTCATCAAGAAAAAAATGCGTGAAGCAATCTAGTTTGCCACGTGCCAAATCCTAAATGGTCCGACCAAGCCACATGTCAAATCAACAATATGCCATGTCAGCATAATCTCAACTATATCTCCCATGAATACCACATGTAAAAGAACTAAAGGTACAATTTCTCTATAAAGTGACATGTACCCTTACTAAGAAGGGGTTGATTCTGATTTGTACTTCTTTCTCATTTTCATTTTTACTCAAGCGTAATTAAAGAACTCAAATTGGGACTTTAATGGCCACCTAGACCAAATTTTAATTAGGACTTTATGACCAAGGACTTGTATAATTACCTATTTGCATAATTTACTACTTGACTATATGATGACTTGCATACTTGCCCAATAGCTAATCCAACTGCCCTTGTACCATTGATTTTATTTTCTTGAGCATATGAGTTATGCCTAATTTTTTGCCTAACAATGCTATTTTAAGTGATATTATTTAAGTTCCCGAACTGTTTAGTCTTACATGATAAGTGATACACTATAACAATGTTTTTAAAAGGTACATCCATTTAGCATTTCAAATTGTTTAGTTCTATATGATGATGCTAACATTGATCGATTAAAATATTTGTGAAAACCGTGTTTTATTCCAGTTCCGAGAGCAATTCATGCGTTTTTTAATTAGCTTTAGTGAAAATAAGTAACTAATTGAATTTCAATCATTAGACCTCCTCGTGATTTCCACCTCACATGTAAAGATAAAGAAATTTAAGGGTCGATATTTGTTATGTCAATTTTGTGTATTTTCCCGTGTCATGATAGTCGCTCTCTTTTAAAGGAAGTTCTATTTAAATACAAAGTAGTGACACAAAATTTGACACAAATGATTTTAATCATTAGATATCCTCTGATTTCCACCTCACATGTAAAGACAAATAGACAAATAAATCTAATGGTCAATATTTGTTATGTTAAATTTTGTGTTTTATTTCGTGTCCGAATAGTCGCCCCCATTAAATGTTTCGATCCCATCTTTGTACTTAATATACTTATCGAAGTGAGTTATTCTTAGATTTAATTCTTTCCTAAAATGTGTCTTTAAAGCTAAGTAGTACCCTAGTAGAAACTATTGGTGTGCGACCTGAAAATGGGCATAAAGCCCAAACTTTTTCTTCTTTACCTTTGTCTTAGCCTATGGTGCACTTAATATGTTGTTATTTACAGGAAGAATTCAGTTTAATTCTATTTAAAATACATACATAAGATCTAATAGATATTATACTAAAGTTTTTCATATCGAATTTTATTTAACATTTTTAAATCTATACACTCATATAAAAATAAAAACTTGAAGAAGGTATTAGTGTTTGACAATAAGCCTTAAAAAATTAAATTTTGGAAAAAGAAAACCCAAACGACAATCAATCGATAAATGGTGGTAGTGTTCGGACGGCTAAATGTCTATCGAGTTAGAAAATAGCCGAACGAATTATGAAATAAAAATATAACCGCAAGCGCATGGCGTACTATTGAAGTACGTGGCGAGTACGGGTCGATCCGCAGGGAATTGATGATTTTAAAATTCTATTCAATCAAATTAACCAAAGTTGAAAATGTGATTAGCTAAAAATGTAGAAAACTAGCAAAAGAAAATTGATAAAAATATGAGAGTGTGAAGGCAATTTAGAGGCAATTGTTAGTCCTTGAGATGATGGTTTTGATGACACCAACCTTAGAATAAGATTATAAAATATAAATACTAATATTATAGTTTAGATATATATGTATATGTAGGATTTAACCATGCAGGTATCAAGAATGAAGACTGTACAGTATAGAGAATCATGATATCAAGATTGAAGACTCATGAGTATCAAGAATATCAAGATTATCAAGAGTTCAAGATTTCAAGAATAAGTAATTTAATTAGGAATTTTGTTAAAACTCTTAGAAAAGCACTGGCATCTTAAAATCTAATTTAGTCGTGGAATGGAATCCACTTCGAGCCCGTTAAAGGGATGGAACCCTTAGTAGGATGGAACCTACGAAAAATCTAGTGGAACATTGTTTTGTATCCGCTAACTTTTATTCAAATGATTTTACAAAATTATCTTGTTTTCAAAATGATTTCAAAACCTTCCTTTTAAAAAGAATCAAAAACATCTATCCTGATTTTAAATACTTTTAGCCTCAAAATAATCTTTATTTTCAAAATCAAATTATCCTTAGTTTTAAACTATCTTTAATAATAAATTTAATATTTATACTTAGATTTAAATAAAAAATTATAGTAAAATTTTATATATATTATTCTCTATATTTACTTATGTATTTTAACTATAGTTAAGTATATTTATAAAGTTTAAAATAGTTTTAATATAAGATAGAAGTAATTTTCAAAGAAAAACAAATCACCAAAATTTCCTTTGGGATGTCGATATACCCAAGATACCCATGTCGACATAGTGGCAGTTGGTTTCAAAAATTTGAATTTCAAAAGAAGTGTCTATTCGCCATAACCTTTCACGAATGGACATGGCTGTTGTTCTTCTATAAATAAGGGATGTTTTCAACGAATTTTCAATCATATTTTTCTGGTTTTCACTCCACTTCTTCTTCCACATTTCTTTATATATATTCTTATCATTACTCTGCGGAAATCACCATTGAATTTAACTAGATCATTTCTGGTTTGATTCTCTATCACTATCTCAACAAGACCTCAGTGCTATTCAGAGTTATAGACTTCTTTGTAATCAATCAAGTGAGAAAAGGTGTGATTGTAGCCTTGGAAATCAATCAAGTGAGAAAAGGTGTGATTGTAGCCTAGGAAATCAATTAGGTGAACTTGTTGCCCGGGAAATCAAGTATCTCTACCCAGAGGATTGTGAATCTGGAGTGGTGTACCTCGTGGCCTTGAAATCGAGGGTTGTAATTGTAAAGATTGCTTTTGAAAGGAAATCCGTACTTGTGTGCGGGACTGGATGTAGGGTAACTCCGAACCAGTATAAAATGCGATGTGTTCTTTCCTTTACTGCTTTTACTTTATATTTGCATCTGTGTTTGAATCTGTGATCATATCTGTGTCTGAATATTGCATACATTTGTGTTCAAATTAATATAAACTCAAAAAGAATTAGTAATTCCTTAAAACACTATTCACCCCCCCTCTAGTGTTTATACTAGCCTTAAGATCCGTAATCCGCATTTCTCACATTTGGTATCAGAGCGAGGGTTTCAAAGTTTCATAATCTGAATTTTGAAATTTTTTTAATGGCTATATTTGAAAATTTTGTTAATACTTGTTTAAAAATATTCAAATCATCATTGTACCATAAGTCTGCATATAATCTATATTCAAAGTCAAATCGTTTACAAGGTTTTTATGATGTGCAGGAAGCATGTTTTATGGGTGTTGAGGAATCAATCAACAACGGACAAATTGTGCAGATAAAAAAGAATAAATGGATACTCGATAGTGGATGTTCTAAACACATGACTGGGAATCCAGATATGTTGAATGATATAATATACAAAGACGGAGGACTAGTTAACTTTAGAGACAATTCAAAAGGATATGTGATTGGCATCAGCAAAGTCGGTAACTCTGAAACTCCTATTATTACTAATGTTTTGCTAGTTAAGAATCTGAAACATAATCTGCTAAGTATAAGTCAACTTTGCAATAAAGGATATAAAATTAAATTTGAAAAAGATAAGTGTAACATTGAAGATAATAATTCAACCATAATATTTGAGGGAATTAGGAAAAAGAATATTTATATTCTTAGTATGAAAATTTCAAATGATAACCTTTATCTTTTGGTAAATACAAGTGACCCTTGGATTTGGCATAAGAGATTTGGGCATTTGAATTTCAAACTCTTATCTAGACTGTCAAGACATGATCTAGTAAGAGGTCTCCCTAAAATGAATTTTAAAGTAGATACTCTATGTGATGCATGTCAATTAGGAAAACTTAGAAAAAGTTCCTTTAAATTAAAAGATATGATTTCAACTTCAAAACCTCTTGAATTACTTCATCTTGATTTATTTCGTCCATCTCAAATTCAGTCAATAAATCACAATAAATATGTTTTTGTAATTATAGATGATTAATCTAGATTTACATGGACAATATTTTTGAAACATAAAAGTGATACTTTTGAATGTTAAGAACTTTACAAAAAGGATTCAAAATCAACTTTCTGTAAAATTATAACCATCCGTTGTAACGAAGCGAAATTTTGCCGTTCGAAAATCGTCATCCGTACTTCACATTGTACTAGAATGCCGCAGATTCGACCGTTCAAATCCGATTCGCCGGAGCTTATAACACCATTAAGTATAACAACACAGCGGAAGAAAAAGAATATATCAATATATATAACATTGATACAATGACAAATACAAAATCTGATACAATATGATACAACAGAATGATATAACAGATATCAATATACATCAGAGATATGATACAAGAAATAGCAGCGGAAAGAAAATAGCTAACACTAGTAGCAGATAGAATATCTCCAATAGAATGCTCCAATCCATAGCTGGCGGAAAGCAAGGTCGGTCGTCCAAGGACTGACTAGCTCCAGATAATCTACTCAACCTGAATATCTGAGAAACCCAACTCTAGACTGCTCGTGTGGAAAATGGTGGGCACCCAAAGTTTAGGAAGGGAACAATAAACTCCAGGTCAGTCGTGGGACTGGTGTGAGCAACAAAAACAGTTTATCTTTAAAACAACACAAAAGGATTTTAACATTGAAATCTGCAATGCTTTTGGAAAATGAAACTACCATAAGACCTCCCGCCACACACACAATGCAAACGCAGAATTGGAGGAGATTTCTTCTTATGATAGTCAAACATGCTTACTACGCAAGAAAAACTATTTTTATATTATTTCTAGTGCATAGTGGAAAACATTTCGAAAATACAATATTAATCTTAGCCAGCATAGACATTCCGAACTATGCCTACTATAGCTAACATCTAAACAGTAGTGACCACCATAAGTAAATGGCAGGTTCTACAACTAAAACCGTACAAGTTCCGTATTGGTAAATGGATTTCCAACAAATGGTCAGGCTAAGGAACTTCCTTTCCTACTGCCGAATGGGATCGCCTCTGGCTGGACGTCCCGAGAGACAAACTGCTCTCTGCCAACACAAGGTCGGGTTACCCCTGTAACAGGTAACTCACGAATATGCCATCCCCCGGACCTTTGGGACCTTTATCCGAGCGCTCGGTAACCAACATCACACATAATAAATAAAGTGTGTCCAAATGAGTAAGTATATGGGCTCCATACCATGATACTACCCTTTTCCAGAAGGAAATGACATACCCTAAAGGGCGCGACCCTCATAACCTTGCCGCAACACTCCTGTTTTGACCATTTCCGGGTTGTGAGGCCCTGACGAAGTCTCGTCCACAAAGCTACGCTTTGGCACAAAGCCATGCTTTGGGTCAACAGATGGTCAAAGTAATGATCACAAAGATAAATGATCACACAAATGATCATATCACAAATGATCAAACAATGATCATCACACAACAACACTCAGCATGCCACATTACCAAATTGGGAATATATCGCTGATAAATTTCAAATACATAACCTCTGAGCTCGTACGTCTCAAAGAAGGATGTTAAGCTAAGAGAATAAATTCTCCGCCACCAACAGAAATGTATTTGAAAGAAATCAGCTTTATATCTCAAAATGTAATGTCAGACATGTAACCATACAAGTCTGATCCGGGTTCGAACAGAACCGAAGGCACTTCCGAAGAAGCCCTTGCAAATCCGGGTATTCACAATCCCGATCGGACTTCCCATCACTTAGGGAATCTCTATACCGGGTGCTACTCGGTGCAGAGACAATCGATAGGTTATCCTATCGTTTTCGTAAACACCCGGTCTTCAACACCGGTCTTCAAATGCATCCATATACGACGAATCACTTATTCGGAATGGGTTATGTGACACAAAGGTCCTCTCCCGGCTAAGCCGAATAATGCACAATATTTTAAAAACATATGGATATTGGGATTTCAATTAAGTCATAACTTAAACCCAAACTTTCTTTTCAAATGGTTTACCAAATTACCATTTACAATTCTTTAAACAAATTACCATTTTCAAATCTTTAAACAAAAAGATTCATTTTAACAACCTTCACGGTTTCAAACAATTTCCACATTTTAATCTTTTAACAAAAGATTCATTCACAGATTTTTCCAAATTAATTTCCATTTTAATTGATTAACTCGTTAAATCTTTAAATCAAAGATTTAACTTATAGATTTCAAAAACAATTCCATTTCAAATGGTTTAAACAAACCATCATTTTAAATCTGTTAAAAATAAACAGATTTAATTCATAGCTTTCAAAAAAGAATTCATTCATAACTTGGAAAACCATTTTTCAATTCAAACTTGAAATTCCGTTAATTAAACTGGAATTTCATTTCTTATCTGAAAGCTTTTATCCTTTTAAAACAAACAGTTTTCATTTCGGAAAATCTGATTCATTTATACGAGTTAAGGTTCTTGGGTTAAATCCAAATTCTCAAACTAATATTTTAAAATGGTTCAAATTCATATAAACACATTTATAACATTTTAACCAAAATTTCCAATCATTGAATTCAATTCAAATTTTGAATTCAAAATTCAAATTAAATTATTTAAATTGGAAATTTTACCAAGTTATTCAAAATAGCTTTTATCTTTGAAAACACCTTTTCAAAAGCTTTAATATCCAACCCAAATCCATTTCCAAAATCAATTGAAATTAAAATTTCAATTTCAAAAATATTACATTTTAAATTATCTGTGACTTAACCGATTTCCTCGTGAAATCCATATTTGTGTGTGTAAAAGTGTAGTCCAGGGGTTTTCACACACAATAGTGCAACAACTTCAATCATCACAGATATATCGATAAGCAGTATAATCGATAACGCTTATCTTCATTCACAGATTCATAGATAAAATAAATTTATCAGTCACAAAGATTCACTATTATAATTCGATGTGGGTTTCGGATAACCAACTGGAATCCGACTCCCTGTCGCATCGAAATTCAAGTGCCGTTTTACGGGCCAAGGGTTTCATATTCACATAGTAATATATCACATAAACAGAAATCACAGCTCAGCACAAGTAATTCATATCACAAAGCATCACAATCACAAATCGGGTATTAATTAGTTCAAGACATTCAATAATAATCAGTCATCAACAAGTAATATGGATTAACAGGGTGATTATAATTAATTAATTACATAATTATTTTCATTAATCATCCTTAATTAATGATTGATTATTCTTAATTATAAATTAATTAGTCCTTAATTATTTATTAATTAATCTTAATCACTTTTATTAATTAATTGCTTCTTAATTAATTATCTTAATTAATTAATTAACTAACCTTTTATTTATAATTAATTAACCCTTATTAATCCAATTTTAAGCCAAAACAATTATCTTAAACCATGGGTTAAAAATGTTTTAAAATTTAAATCTAGTTTTAAAGTCAAAATCTGTTTTTATATTAAACCTGAGACCCACTTCGAGTCACAACCGAGAAAAATGCCTGAATGCTTCGAGTTTTCCCCCAAACAACCCGAGTGCCTCCCAAAAATTTCATTTTAAAACTTAAAAATTTGTTTAAGTTTTACTACCCGGTAAAACACAAAAACACTCGAACGAGAACTCGAGTCTGCACCCAGTTTTTCCGAAGGATACTTCGAGACATCCACCCTTCTTCCTCAACCAAGCCATTGACACAACATGGCACCATGCACATGCACCAAAGCTCCGACCACCTGCGGTCCTTGTCGAGACAACCAGCACGACAACGATGACAACCTTCAACCGTACGACCACCCAGAAACTCAAGACATCCACGAACTTGCGATCGAGCTATAGAACCCAAACTAGAACAAAAGTTCGATCCACCAATCCACCTCGTTCGTCCACCTCTGGCCATCAGTGGTCATGCACTTCTGGTCAAAGCATCGCCTGACTTTCAGGCTTCGATCGCCACCGGAGCAATCGACTCCGATCCACCATAGGCAACGCCATCGCCTCGAATACCTAACCTACCCAACAGGTGACGAAACCCTATTCCACCTCTACGCCGCCGCCTCGACCAACTATAAATGCCTCGAGCATTTTTCCAGTGATCATCAACATGCAAGCCACCTTCCGATCAAACTCCAATGCCTATTACTCCTTAGATCACCAGAGTTTGCTCAAATTTCTTTTCTGATCAACTATGAATTCCTCATATAAACCCAAACTAAAAAAAAACCTGATTTACCCTCTAAAATTCATAATTTTCGAAGGGGATTTTGATTATACAAGTGAATCAAAGAATTGAGATGTTTGAATTTATCATTTTTAAAGTTCCCACTGTTTTTTTTCTTTCGAGAATCTACAAACTAATCATGCTTAAAACTATTTTTAAATTTAAGATCTTTCTATTTCAAACAGTTTTGTTTGAACAACAATGTCTAAGAGGAATTAGAGGATGAGATCTTGATTTTTTTAAAAGTTTTCAAAACCTGTTAACAAGAACAGAGGATATATCTTTGTTCCAGATATTCACACATTCATTTATATATATATACACAGACATGCAGGCAATTTCTATATCTATACCACAAATTCTCACCACATACAACAAGTTTTTTTTATCACATCCAAGCAAGCTTAAACAGATTTAGGATTTAAAAAGAAAGTTTACTCACAGTTTTGAAGAATAAAGAACAGAGCTTTTTATGTCAACCCAGGCTTTGAAAAATACCAGCTGAAGCTTCTATCTTCAACATTCTAGTTGTATTGATTGTATTGTTGTTAAAAGTTTAAAGTTTTTGAAAATAAGTTAGATGATATTTTCTTCAGTTTACTTAGCTTCAAATGAACGAACTGAAGATGAAGTTGATGGAAAGAAATGAATTTTACTGGGTGATGTATTATCTTGTACAGGTTGTATATTATTTTTTTCTTGTTTGTACAAGTTAATATGAGTTGTTTGTACAACATAAATCAGAGATCTTTTTATGCTTTGCTGGTTGATGCCTTTCGAGTTGACCTTGGTCTGCTGCTAGAGATTGAAACATTTAATGCTAATGTACTTTATAAATTATCCTAATCTTATTAGTACATGGATACTTTTATTTTTACTTTGTTTATTCTTCTACTTGCCCTACATTTCTTTAACTCGGCTGATAAAACAGGTTATGGTGGCTGAGAGATATGTATTTTGTGTGCTAGAGAAGAAAGCATTTAATGCTTGTGTTCCCATTTTTGTTTACATATGTTTCCTGGAGATTTGACCAGGCAACTAGTACTCGGCTTCCAGTGGAACTCAGCGTCATAGAATGTCCGGCATCTAGGAGTACTCGGCGAAGTACTCGGCATCCATAGTGTTCGGCATCCATAGTGATTGGCATACAAGACTACTCGGCGCCAACTAGCACTCGGCATCAACTAATGCTCGGCGTCAGCTAGCGCTCGGCCTCAATAGAACTCGGCAATAGGTGCACTCGGCAACAGGAGTGTTCGGCATAAAGTAGAACTCGGCAACAGGTGCACTCGGCAACAGGAGTGTTCGGCATAAAATAGAACTCGGCATCCAACGGGAGTACTCGGCAATGGGAGTACTCGGCATCCGGGAGACGTTCGGTGTACATAACTATTCAACATGACACTATCATTCGGCAGGGAGCATTTTTCGATCAAGAGCTTCAGATAGAGTTACGTTCGGCTTCAACTGCAACCATCTTGCACTTCCCACACATCAAACGAACCATTCAGCATAGAAAGGACTGTTCGGCATGAAAGGGACCGTTCGGCATGGAAAGGACTGTTCGGCGTCAAAGCGTTCGGCATACCTGGTTCGGCATGCAGCGAACACTACACTTGGGCTAGAGCGTTCGGCTACCAAGCCCACTTGGGAAGTCCAGCCCATCTTTGTTCATAAAATAGAGGGGCAGGGTCACAGTGAAGAGGATCCTTTTTTCAGGAGAGAACACCGGGGAAACTCTGCCATTTTTGAGACTCATCTCCTCCACTTAACAACTTCATTCAAGCGTTTGATTCACTAATTGTATTTGTAATCATCAACTAAGAGGATCAATAAAAGTTAAAGTGGACGTAGGCAATTACGCTGAACCACTATAAATTTGGTGTTCTTACTTTCAGCATTTAAATTAGCATTGTCTTCTCTGTTTAATTTGATTTCATCACTTATATCTCTACACAATCTTTCTCTACAAGGTTAGTGACCAATTTTGGTGCTAACACTTTGGTGCTTTCACTGAGAATTGAATTCCCAGACCTCAAGGATCGGCTTTGAAGCTACTGGATTGAACAAATCCCCCAAAGAAGATCCGACTCATTGATAGGACATCCGTTGATTCTACTCAGAGTTCATACCAATAACTCTACAATGGCAGGACCACGTACCAGGTCAGCTTCTCATAATGTGGATGCCCGCGAGACTGCTAGCGTGCAACAAGCAGGACCTAGCAACCAACCAGCAATGCCGGGTGAAGGGATTGCCGCCCAGGACCAAACTCCAGTTGTCACCAGAATAGAGTTCAACGACTTGATGAGAGAGCTCAGGGAAAGCAGGAGACAACTAGGAGAGCAAATGCAAGCTAACGCCAACCTGATGGCACAACTCACTCAACAGCAGCAACAGAATGCTGGGGGCAATCCCGCTCCTTATTCCTCATCTGACAGCTCTACTTCCTCTGATGAACCTCCCAGGCGCAGACGCCGCAAGACTGAAGCTGCACGAGCAGAAGCTGCTGTTCAAACAGCTGGAGACCATGACCAAGCAAGAGCTGGAAACTTCAGGACCGGAGTACAAATGGAGGATGGAGGCCCAGATCATCAAAACGCTAACGATGTCGAACCTCAAGACGCACGATTGGTAGATCGCCAGGAGAGGAGGCATCAGCATGGACAGGCGCGTAGAACAGACTCTAACCTTCCACCTTCCATACAGACACCAGATCTGACAACCATGATCAGGCAATTGATGAAAGAAAATCAGGGCTTATCGAACGATGATTGGGGAGTGTCAAGAAGTCACACTCCGTTCACGGATATTATGTTACAGGCGGCGTACCCAAGGAAGTTTAGTATGCCAACTATCCCTGGGTACGAGGGAAAGACTGACCCCAGACAACATGTCATGAGGTACGAATGGATGATGGATTCAGCTAGAGCAAATGATGCCACCAAGTGTAGATGCTTTCCAATTACTCTATCTGGGATCGCTACTATGTGGTTTACCCGACTTCCTCCGCGGTCTGTATCCAATTTCGAGGAGTTGGCAAAGAAGTTTATTGAGCAGTTCAGGATACACACTACTCGTCCGAAGGACGTAATGTCTCTGTCAAGTGTAATCCAAAGTCTCGGGGAGTCATTGAAGGAATATTTACAAAGGTTCCATGTCACGGCAACTGAAGTCAGTAATCCCAATGATCATGCAATTCTAATGGCTGTGATGAGAGGTGTGGATCCGGAGTCTGAATTTGGAGACTGGTTGGCAGGAAAGCCTCCGACCACGCTAGAGCGTTTCTACTCAAAGGCACACCAGTTCATAAGAAGAGAGGAAGCTAGGTAGGTACGACGAGATAAGGCACCGGGACCTGTCCAAGAGTCTATGAAGAGCAACATTGTTGTGAAGCAGTCTGGAGACAGCTCGGGAAAGGTCCAAGTCAATGTCCAAAACAAGCCTGGACAGCCTAAGGAGTCTGGAGGAAGAAATCAAGGGAAGAAGAGAGAAGCGGGGAAGTGGAAGTCGAGAATTCCAAGCTACAGCGAATATACTCCGATGAACTCACCGCTTGAGAACATCTACCTATCCCCCTGCAATACCTTTCAGTACAGAATGCCACGTCCAAAAGAATCAACCGAGGAACAGAAGCGGACCGGGAAATATTGTCGCTTCCATGAGACTTATGGGCACAATACGGAAGAATGCAGACACCTTCACGACGCTATCGAGAAGTTGATCAGGCAAAAGAAGTTGCAAGAATTTGTGAAGGATCCACAGGAAGGAGGACAGGGAAAGTCCAACCCAGGTCGTGCACCAGCTCTGCGTCATCCTGAGGAGCCTGCCCGAACCGTAGGCAGACTGGTCATAAATACAATTATCGACGGACCTTACCCCGCAGATAAGAATTGGCAAGAGATGGAGCGGTATGCAAGCTCCCTAAAGCATGCAGATTTTGAGTGTTGTTCGAACGTGGATGATGGGACCCCTGCTAAGCAGCAGCGCGTAATGACGGACGATATAGTGTTCAGAAACAGAGATACTGATCAAGTAGAGGCCCCAACCATCGACTCGATGGTCATATCTGCGACGATCGGACCAGCATATGTGAAAAGAATTCTGATTGATTGCGGAAGTTCAGTCAACATCATCTTCAAGAAGGCTTATGACCAAATGAAACTAGAAACAAAAGACCTGAAACCGTCCAAGGCTCGTATACACGGCTTTAACGGCGCAGCGACCGACGCCGTGCGGTACGTTGAGTTACCAGTAGAACTGGGACAAGGCGAGCGTCGGAGGGTGCGAATTCTACCCTTCGTAGTTTTGGATGTGGATTCTCCATACAATGTTTTCTTGGGCCGGCCGGCCCTGGCAGAGTCTAGGGCAGCGTTAGCCCCGTGGTGTTTAACTTTGAAGTTCCCAACTGACAAAGGAGTAGGTATTGTTCATGGCGACCAAGCAGCTGGTCGTTCCTGTTATGTGGCTGAGCTCCGAGAGGCCCATCGGAGGGAGCAGGGAAAGGTTGCGGACAATCCCGTCTGCATCTTTAATACGGATGATTGACAAGTAGTGCCCGAGCCCTGGCTCGGGCATAGTTCTCGGATCTTCAGAGATATAGATCCGAGAGACGACAATGAGAAACCCAGGGAAGAGAAGGCAGCGCCGGCTGAATTAACAATTGACATTTCAGTTAGCCGTGACGACCCTTTGCGAATACTAAAGATCGGATCACAGCTTAGCCCCGCGATAACTGAAGACCTCAACGACTTCCTCCGGGCGAATCTTGATGTTTTTGCCTAGACGCATTTTGATATGTGTGGGATCTCTCCCGCCATCACGAGTCCTATGTTGAACATAGACCTGAAATACGTCTCGGTTAAACAAAAAAGGAGAGGAATGGACCCGGAGAGGTCTGCTGCTCTCGGAGAGGAGGTGGACAAACTCAAAGCAAATGGGTTCGTCCGCGACGCCCTCTACCCTGAATGGGTATCCAACACCGTGCTGGTAAAAAAGGCGAATGGGAAGTGGAGGACTTGCGTAGATTATTCCGACTTGAACAAAGCATGTCCAAAGGACAGTTTCCCGTTGCCTAGGATCGATCAGTTGGTCGAATCCACCGCAGGACACGAGCTGTTATCATTCATGGATGCATACTTCGGGTACAACCAAATCCCGATGCATATTCCAGACCAAGAACACACCAGCTTCGTTACGAATGTCGGGCTTTATTGCTATGTAGTGATGCCCTTTGGATTGAAGAACGCAGGAGCAACCTACCAGTGTTTAGCGAATCGAATGTTCAAGGACCAACTGGGTAGAATGATGGAAGTCTATGTGGATGACATGCTCGTGAAGTCACGACGGTCAAACGACCACATTCGAGACTTGGTTGAAATGTTCGACATACTCAGGTTTTATGGGATGAAGATCAACCCTCTGAAGTGTTCTTTCGACGTTGCATCGGGGAAGTTTTTGGGATTCATCGTCAATGCTAGAGGAATCGAAGCTAACCCAGAAAAGATCCAAGCTATCCGAGATGTGCAAGTGCCCAGGACTATAAAGCAGGTGCAGAGCTTAAATGGAAAAGTAGCTGCGTTAAGTCGATTCATATCCAGGGCAACTGAAAAGTGCATCCCATTTTTTGACATAATAAAGAAAGGAAAGAGGAATTTTGAGTGGACGCCTAGTTGTGAGGAAGCCTTCCGGGATCTGGTGAGGCATCTGGAGAGTCCACCAATGCTGTCAAAACCAGTAAACCACGAGATGTTATACGTATACTTGGCTGTATCCCCACATGCGATAAGTGCGGCATTAGTTCGTGAGGAGGATCGAGTCCAGAAGCCGGTGTATTATGTTAGCAAGCGTTTAACGGGGGCGGAGAGAAATTACCGTAAAATCGAGAAATTGGCTTATTGCTTGGTGATTGCATCACGTAAGCTGCGCCCATACTTTCAAGCACACTCAATCAGCGTTTATACCGATCAACCCCTGAGGCAGGTACTCCAACGCCCGGAAACTTCTGGAAGATTGCTAAAATGGAATATCGAATTGAGCCAATTCGATATCGCCTACTTACCACGAAGAGCCATCCAAGGGCAAGCATTTGCAGATTTCATCGCTGAGTTTACCATTCCCATCGAACCAGATAATCATGACGCCATTCCTCATGTCCGATGGAAATTATACACTGATGGGGCATCAAACGACCGTTGCTCCAGCGCAGGCGTAGTCCTTATAACTCCGGAAAACCGATCAATCTGTTATGCTTTGAAGCTCGATTTCCCAGCTACAAATAACGAAGCAGAATATGAAGCACTGATTGAGGGCTTGAAGCTCATCGGAGAACTCGAGATTAAATCAGTTGAGATCTTTTGTGACTCACAGTTGGTGGTTTATCAAGTGCGGGGAGACTACCAAGCAAAGGGATGAAAGCTTGCTCCGTACCTTGTTCGGGTCTAAGAACTACTATCAAATCTTGAGCGTTATGACATTTCGCATGTCCCGCGCGAACTAAACAAAGAAGCCGACTTATTGGCTAAGTTTGCGAGTACCGGCGATGCACAGCAAATGGGATTGTATCCCGTTAAAGCCTTGCATGCCCCGAGCATAGACGAGATGAAAGTCGATCGTGTGTTGGAAACAGAGATCGAGAAGTAATCGTGGATAACCCCATTCAAACTGTACCTAACGATCGGAGCTTTACCAGAAAAAAGGAGCGAAAGACGGCAGGTCCTTCGAAAGGCCACGCGATACGGAATGCAGGATGGGTCAATGTATCGAAAAGGATTCTCAGTCCCATTATTACGATGCATCGCTCATGATGAGACAAAGCGGGTCTTAAGAGAGGTTCATGAAGGGGAATGTGGCGACCATACTGGGGGGCAAACGCTAGCAAAGAAGATCCTCCGCTATGGATATTACTGGCCCACCGTAAACCGGGACGCCGTGGACTACGCAAGAAAATGCGACAAGTGTCAAAGATATGCGAAAATCCCGAGGGCTTCATCAACGGAACTCACACAAATGATTAGTCCCTGGCCATTTGCGATCTGGGGAATCGACATAATCGGCTCTTTGCCTATATCCAAAGGTGGCGCGAAATATGCGATAGTTGCAGTCGACTATTTCACAAAATGGGCTGAGGCAGAACCTTTGGCCACAATCACGTCTAAGAAGGTCATTAACTTCGTTGTACGAAACATTATATGCCGCTTTGGCCTTCCACACACCATCATTACGGACAACGGGACGCAATTTGAAAGCAGAGAGTTCAAAGAGTTCTGTTTAAAGTATGGCATCGAGAAGAAGTTCGCCGCCGTGGCACACCCGAAAGCTAACGGGCAAGTCGAGGCCGTCAACAAAATAATCAAGTCCATACTGAAGAAGCGTCTGGAGAAGGTTGGAGGCAAGTGGGTAGATGAACTCCCGACAGCATTATGGGCATATAGAACTACCCACAAGTCTGCGACCGGCCACACTCCATTCGCCTTGGCATACGACTCCGAAGCCGTTATACCCGTGGAACTTGAAGTTCCGTCACACCGAGTGACATACTATGATCCTAAGTCGAACCAAAATCTCTTATTGGAATCACTGGACTGCATCGATGAAAAGCATGAAGAAGCCGAATTAAGGGCGGCAGCGCATAGGCACCGAGTCAAGCGCTACTACGACGGCAGAGTCCGCCCAAGGATCTTTGATGTGGGTGATCTCGTTCTGAAACGAGTTTTCCCGGTACCATCACGTATGAATCCCAGCTGGGAAGGTCTGTACGCCATTGAACGGAAGCTTGGAGAGGGAACATTCAAGCTAGCGACCGTCGATGGCACGACACTCCCTCGAGCATGGAACAGTGAACATCTGCGGCACTATTACATTTAGCATGTTTTCTTTCTTGTCTTAGGCACTGTTATTTCCTGCATGTTTCCATTCAGTCATAACTTAGTTTCTTTTTAAAGTTGTAATCGAACAGTTTAGTTGATTTTCATTAATAAAGGCTTGAAGCCGTATTTTCCATGAATCATTAACGTTTCTATATCTCATAATTGAATGACGAACTACATTATCTTGTCTATATCCAGAGGTGGCGCAAGATACGCGATAGTTGCAGTCGACTATTTCACAAAATGGGCGGAGGCAGAACCTTTGGCCACAATCACCTCTAAGAAGGTCATTAACTTCGTTGTACGAAACATTATATGCCGCTTTGGCCTTCCTCGCACCATCATTACGGACAACGGGACGCAATTTGAAAGTAGAGAGTTCAAAGAGTTCTGTTTAAAGTACGGCATCGAGAAAAAGTTCGCCGCCGTCGCACACCCAAAAGCTAACGGACAAGTCGAGGCCGTTAACAAAATAATCAAGTCCATATTGAAGAAGCGTCTGGAGAAGGTTGGAGGCAAGTGGGTAGATGAACTCCCGACAGCATTATGGGCATATAGAACTACCCACAAGTCCGCGACCGGCCACACTCCATTCGCCTTGGCATACGGCTCCGAAGCCGTTATACCCATGGAACTTGAAGTTCCATCGCACCAAGTGACATACTATGATCCCAAAACGAACCAGAATCTCTTATTGGAATCACTAGACTGCATCGATGAAAAGCATGAAGAAGCCGAATTAAGGGCGGCAGCGCATAGGCACCGAGTCAAGCGCTACTACGACGGCAGAGTCCGCCCAAGGATCATTGATGTGGGTGATCTCGTTCTGAAATGAGTTTTCCCGGTACCATCACATATGAATCCCAGCTGGGAAGGTCCGTACGCCATTGAACGAAAGCTTGGAGAGGGAACATTCAAGCTAGCGACCGTTGATGGCACGACACTCCCCCGAGCATGGAACAGTGAACATCTGCGGCACTATTACATTTAGCATGTTTTCTTTCTTGTTTTAGGCACTGTTATTTCCTATGTGTTTTCGTTCAGTATTAGCTTAGTTTCTTTCTAACTATGTAATCAAGCAGTCTAGTTGTTTTTCATTAATAAAGGCTTGAAGCCGTATTTTCTACGAATCACTAATGTTTCTATATCTCATGATCGGAGTACTCTAAGTCCCCGGAGCGCGGACTAGAGTATAAACGACTTCAAATCTCCGAATCCCCAGAGCGTGGATCGGAGTACTCTAAGTCCCCGGAGCGCAGACTAGAGTATAAACGAATTCAAATCTCCGAATCCCAAGAGCGCGGATCGGAGTACTCTAAGTCCCCGGAGCGCAGACTAGAGTATAAACGACTCCAAATCTCCGAATCCCCAGAGCGTGGAGCGGAGCACTCTAAGTCCCCGGAGCGCGGACTAGAGTATAAACGATTCCAAATCTCCGAATCCCCAGAGCACGGGTCGGAGTACTCTAAATCCCCAGAGCGCGGACTAGAGTATAAACGGTTTCAAATCTCCGAATCCCCAGAGCGCGGATCGGAGTACTCTAAGTCCCCGGAGTGCGGACTAGAGTATAAACGATTTCGAATCTCCGAATCCCCAGAGCGCGGATCGGAGTACTCCAAGTCCCCGGAGCGCGGACTAGAGTATAAACTATATCGAATCTCCGAATCCCCAGAGCGCGGATTGGAGTACTCTAAGTCCCCGGAGCGCGGACTAGAGTTTAAACGATTGCAAATCTTCGAGTCCCCAGAGCGCGGATCGCAGTACCCTAAGTCCCTAGAATGTGGACTAGAGTATAAACGATGCGAACCTCCGAATCCCCGGAGCGCGGATCGCAGTACCCTAAGTCCCTAGAATGCGGACTAGAGTATAAACGATGCGAACCTCCGAATCCCCTGAACGCGGATCAACTTACTCTAAATCCCCGGAGCGCAGATTTAGGGAAAAGTCCAAGTACACGAGAGATGTAGAACAAGAAATATGCCACGTTTGGAGATGTTCGAACATCACGAAAATGGATCGGGAGATGATGCGACTCATAAGAACATGAGCTGCGACTACAGTTAATCAGCAGACAAAAGAAAAGGCAAGAGAGTCATTCAAACAAAAAGAAACTAAACTTCATTCAGTTGTTCAAAATGGGGTTACACAGTTACTCCCATAAAACTCAGAGTTGAGAACTTATCTATACAAGCTACAAGCTACAAAGATAAAAACAACTACAAGACTTAAGCAAGATGCTCGTTGAACGAGTGTATCGATTATTTCTTTGGCTTCTTCTTCTTGTCCTCCTTTGTTTTTTCCGACGACTCTTCTCCCTCATGCTTTTTCTTGGATTTCTTGCTTGCTAGAGAAGCGGAGTCAGGAGTAGGAGATGGGACTTCCAGTGGTTTGGACCTGCCCGGGAGAATGATTTTCAAAGGTCTGTTTCGAGGATCGGTGAGTTCCAGAATTTCAGGTTCAATTTTGACCTCGACCTTTTTCTTCTCCTCTACGGCGAGGCGGTCCTTCATGCTCATCTGTGAAGTATGCTCAGAGGCGCCAGTGATTTCAATTTCGTCGCTTCCTTCGGCGGGAGATGAAGTGTCAAGCTTATCGTCATCTAGCGCCCCAATCACTTGAGCATCGGGACCAGGAATCACTCCCACGTGGACAGCATCGCTAGCTTTCTCTGCCTCCTCCTTGGCGTCATCGCTCCTCGGAGTTGGCTCGGCGTCAGAACAACCTACATGAAAACATAAAGGATGGGCGTTAGAACGATTAACCACCGCTGAAAAATGACGGGATCTTTCAACTTTTAGAGAAAGAAGAATTTCCTACCAGGTTCCGGTTGGCTGTCGGTGGCGCGTGGGGTTTCATCCTCCAGGATAGGGGATAGCACATGAGCACCGAGCCCGGGATCTTCGGGGTCATAACCAGCATGCTGCTCGAATGGATCAAGTGTCGGCCGACCGACCGATTGAGCAGCGGGAGGAGCAGCAATGTGAGGAGCAGAAGTATTGGCCCCAGACGGGCCAGCTTCATCATTTTTCTCTTTTGGAAGGGGAGAGCCTCTGCTATAAAGTACCAATGCTGCTGATAAATCCGATGGCTCATTCCCCCTAAGGAACTCCTTCACCAAGGCATCCTCATCGACCTCTTCGGAGCCCGACTCGATCTTCCTGATCCTTATCAAAGTTTCCCATGCCTCGGCTAGGGATTCGAGATAGCCGTTGCCTAAGAACGTTAAGTCACGATGCATAAGGACGCGGGCCCCATATTCAGCAATCAACGGGTCAAACATGCATTTGACCTCTTCCCTGACGGCCTCTGCGGCCGCCTCGAGGCGAGAATCAATCTCCTCCGCAGCCTCTCTTTTGCCCTCCTCACGGGCCTCATCCTTCATTTTCTCAACCCCGGCAAGTTCGTCATCGAGCTTCATTTTTAGGAGACGAGTAGCAACGATTTCATCACAGTATCGCTGTGATTCTTCTTGAGCAGCTACCTTGTCCTCCTTCTCCTTGGAGAGTAATTCTTTCAGCTCTCTGACTTGCACAATGAGCGCGTTCCTCTCTTTTTGGACAGAGTCTTTTTCTAGGGCGAGGGCACCGCTGCGCTGGACTGCCTCATCAAGCTCCTTCTTGTGAGCCATCTCTAAGCGAGTAACTGCCTCAGCAATATCTTTTGCGCTTTGTTCAGCGGCTTCCAGCTTCGACTTATACGAAGCGAGCTCTACGTCTTGGTGCTCAATGATGTTTTTGTCGCAGCCAGCCTCCAGTTTCAGGCGATCAATCTCATGTTGACGCTCAACGGACACCTCCGAGATCTTCTCCACCAAGTGCACAAACGCGTCATGTTGAACATAGACGTCGTTATTGCAGCCAATGGCACTCTGCTTCACGTGCCCAGGAATATGGTGAATAGCCGGGAGGAACTTCAAATCGTCAAAGCAAATTTTCGGAAACTTGGCCCTAAGATCGACCATCTTTTCTGCGACAGTTGGATCAACCGCGGGAGTAGGAGGAGGAGGCTTTGGAAGTTCTGCCCTTTTTCGTTGTTCCCGAACTTGCCTCGTACTCGATGAACCGGAGTGTTGTTCTCGAGGAGCATCAGATTGGTAACCCTTCTGTGAAGATTTCTCTTTATCCGGCACAGTTGGGGGAAGAGAATCACGGGACTGCGAAGATTGAGAATATGCCTTCTTGCGGTGAGACGATTCATGGGGACGATTGTTCCTATCTTCATAATCGTCTCTGTCCCTGCGTTTGCCTGAACCAGAGTCCCGTCTAGAGTGATGAAATATGGAAGAGCCATGAAGGCGATCGAGTCCGTGAGAACGCCCCATATCACCTGCAAAGAATGGAGATAACAACGAATTAGGAAAAATCCGAGAAATAAAAAAAATGAAGTGTATGATGGAATGCGTATGTGCGTGCATGTCCTAGTGTCCCCCCTGACGGACCCGTTCGTTTATCTTTACTAATCGAAGTGTTGTCTCCTTGGACCGGGAGTTGAACTCCCGCATTGCCTCTAGCGGGTGAAGGAAATTTGAGGGCTTCAGGATCATCAAACCCATAATTAAGTATATCATCGGGAATAGATAGGTTCGATAGACCCCTCAGGGAACTTTCCAGGTGCTACGAGGAAGCCTCTTTCTCAGGCGGGATAGGCATGACTTTTGAAGTGCCACCAACTTTCTCCTTCTGAACTTTATATTTTAACTTCCTCTTTCCCTTCGAAGGGGAGGATGACGTCTCAATATCTTGAACTTCGACTACCGGATTCCTAGCGGGACCCACATTCTCGCCTTGAGTCTCAAGAGCTTCGTCTTCTTTGAGCTCACCTTCTTCGTGCGTATCGGGAGTGCGGCGCGATGACGATTCGGCCTGTTTTTTCCCTTTACCGGACGAAGGTTTGGGAATGATGACACCTTCTGGAAGGCTGATCCGACGACCAGGGGCTAGCAAGCCAAACCCCAACAGTGATTCATTTGAAATGATAGTCTGAATGTCTCGTTCCTCGGTAGGAAGAGCTCTAATGGCTTCAATAGCCTCAGAATATCCTCGGCCTTCCGAACGCGGGTTGATACCTGAAAAGATGAAACAAAGAGTTAGGAAAAGCATGACTCCGGTTAAATGCAAATAGTGACTCGGCAAAGAGACTTACTGCCTTCAACCCATCTCCTCGCAAAACCAGGAGGGCAGCGCACATAAAACCATTCCTGTTTGTACAGGGCGAATTTACTGCATGCCCCTGTTAAGATTTGGCATTTGTGGTACGGCTCGAGGAACATAAAGGAAGGACTGTCTTTTCGTCTCTTGATCATATAAATGTATCTGATATCGCCAGCGGTTGGAGGTCTAGAGAAGACGGCCATGAAAAGTAAGTAGGTCCCGTATAGAAACGCATGGCCGTTCGGGTGCAGCTGCGACGGAGCCATGTCAATGTACTGCAATACATCCCGGAGAAATAAATTGAACGGAGGCACGCTGCCCATCCAACACATGAACTTGTTACAGGCGGTATACCCGACTGGGGGCAGATGAGGACGATCGTGTCGCGAAGGGACCAACACGTCGGCGAAAGGGATCCCATGAATGGAGCATATCCGTCGGAGAGCGGCTTCATTGATCTTCGAAGCTTGTGAATCGATCAGATTGTCTAGAAGAATTGCTGCCTCCAGGGCATCAGGTGCTAAGTTGTGAGCAGGAGAAGTCGACGGATTAGAAGTATCAGCAGCTTCTGGCCTTGATGACGGCCCAGGCCTGTCGAATATAGTGGCGGAGCTAGACTTTCTTGACATCCTCTGTTAGCACCAAAATTGGTCACTAACCTCTTAGAGAAAGATTGTGTAGAGATATAAGTGATGAAAGAAAATGAAACAGAGAAGAGAATGCTACTTTAAATGCAGTAAGTAAGAACACCAAATTTATAGTGGTTCGGCGTAATTGCCTACGTCCACTTTGAGGTTAAACTTTATTGATCTTCTTAATAGATGATTACAAATACAATTCGTGAATCAAATGCTTGAATGAAGTTGTTAAGTAGAGAAGATGAGTTTCAAAAATGGCAGAGTCTCCCCGGTCTTCTCTCCCAAAAAAGGATCCTCTTCACTGTGACCCTGCCCCTCTATTTGTAGACATAGATGGGCTGGACTTCCCAAGTGGGCTTGGTAGCCGAACGCTCTAGCCCGAGTGTAGTGTTCGCTGCATGCCGAACCAGGTATGTCGAACGCTTCGACGCCGAACAGTCCTTTCCATGCCGAACGGTCCCTTCCATGCCGAACAGTGCTTTCTATGCTGAATGGTTCATTTGATGTGTGGGAAGTGCAGGATATTTGCAGTTGAAGCCGAACGTAACTCTATCTGAACCGCTTGATCGAACAATGCTCCCTGACCGAATGATAGTGTCATGTTGAATAGTTATGTACACCGAACGTCTCCCGGATGCCGAGTACTCCCGTTACCGAGTACTCCCGTTGGATGCCGAGTTCTACTTTATGCCGAACACTCCTGTTGCCGAGTGCACCTGTTGTCGAGTTCTACTTTATGCCGACCACTCCTGTTGCCGAGTGCACCTGTTGCCGAGTTCTACTTTATGCCGAACAATCCTGTTGCCGAGTGCACCTATTGCCGAGTTCTATTGAGGTCGAGCGCTAGCTGACGCCGGGCATTAGTTGATGCCGAGTGCTAGTCGGGGCCGAGTACTACTGTATGCTGAGTACTATCTGATGCCGATCACTATGGATGCCGAGTACTTCGCCGAGTACTCCTAGATGCCGGACATTCTATGACGCTGAGTTCCACTGGAAGCCGAGTACTAGTTGCCTGGTCAAATCTCCAGGAAACACTTGCCCCCCAAAGTGTATTACGTGGCTGAATCGTGATACGCTTTGAACTGCATATCCCCCGAACTTCACTTCGAATCTAGGTTAACACTCTTTGGAGACGCTTTTTTGAGAATACTAGTGGTGGAGGTGTATGACGAGCGTGGTACAGATGCCGAACGAATCAGTCGAAACCGAACACTCCTCATGCCGAACGCTCTACCTTCCGATGTCGAACACTCTGGCTTTAAAACTGTAATCACCTCAAGATGGGCTTTTTGAGACGGTCAGCGATGACGGTCTTCGAAGGCGACGACTCGAAGCTCATTTTTAAATCTTTGAAATCTTTAGATTCTTATTGCTTGTACACAATTGCTTGCACTAGTTCACAGACCACGTGGGGGGAAAACTCGTGTTGCTAACTCTAACGTTCAACGTTTTTTGAGTATAGCTTTCTCAAGCACTTTGCCAGGTTCGTTATTTATTGAGGATGTCAAGAAAGTCTAGCTCCGCCACTATATCCGACAGGCCTGGGCTGCCATCAAGGCCAGAAGCTGCTGATACTTCTAATCCGTCGACTTCTCCTGCTCACAACTTAGCACCTGATGCCTTGGAGGCAGCAATTCTTCTAGACAATCCGATCGATTCACAAGCTTCGAAGATCAACGAAGCCGCTCTCCGACGGATATGCTCCATTCATGGGATCCCTTTCGCCGATGTGTTGGTCCCTTCGCGACACGATCGTCCTCATCTGCCCCCAGTCGGGTATACCACCTGTAACAAGTTCATGTGTTGGATGGGCAGTGTGCCTCCGTTCAATTTATTTCTCCGGGATGTATTGCAGTATGTTGACATAGCTCCGTCGCAGCTGCACCCGAACGGCCATGCGTTTCTATACGGGACCTACTTAATTTTCATGGCCGTCTTCTCTAGACCTCCAACCGCTGGCGATATCAGATACATTTATATGATCAAGAGACGAAAAGACAGTCCTTCCTTTATGTTCCTCGAGCCATACCACAAATGCAAAATCTTGACAGGGGCATGTAGTAAATTCTCCCTGTATAAACAGGAATGGTTTTATGTGCGCTGCCCTCCTGGTTTTGCGAGGAGATGGGTTGAAGGCAGTAAGTCTCTCTGCCGAGTCACTATTCGCATTTAACCGGAGTCATGCTTTTCCTAACTTTTTGTTTCATCTTTTCAGGTATCAACCCGCATCCGGAAGGCCGAGGATATTCTGAGGCTGTTGAAGCCATTAGAGCTCTTCCTGTCGAGGAACGAGACATCCGGACTATCATTTCAAATGAATCACTGTCGGGGTTTGGCTTGCTAGCCCCTAGTCGTCGGATCAGCCTTCCAGAAGGTGTCATAATTCCCAAACCTTCGTCCGGTAAAGGGAAAAAACAGGCCGGATCGTCGTCGTGCCGCACTCCCGATACGCACGAAGAAGGTGAGCGCAAAGGAGACGAAGCTCTTGAGACTCAAGGCGAGAATGTCGGTCCCGCTTGGAATCCGGCAGTCGAAGTTCAAGATATTGAGACGTCATCCTCCCCTTCGAAGGGAAAGAGGAAGTTAAAATATAAAGTTCAGAAGGAGAAAGTTGGTGGCACTTCAAAAGTCATGCCTATCCCGCCTGAGAAAGAGGCTTCCTCGCAGCACCTGGAAAGTTCCCTAAGGGGCATGTCGAACCTGTCTATTCCCGATGATATTCTCAATTACGGGTTTGACGATCCTGAAGCCCTCAAGTTTTCTTCGCCCGTTAAAGGCAATGCGGGAGTTCAACTCCCGGTCCAAGGAGACAACACTCCGATTAGTAAAGATAAACGAACGGGTCCGTCGGGGGAAACACTGGGACACACACGCGCATACGCATTCCTTCATACACTTCAAGTTTTTTTTTATCTTACGGATTTTTCTTAACTCGTTGCTATCTCCATTCTTTGCAGGTGATATGGGGTGTTCTCACGGACTCGATCGCCTTCATGGATCTTCCATATTTCATCACTCTGGACGGGACTCTGGTTCAGGCAGACGCAGGGACAGAGACGATTATGAAGATAGAGACAATCGTCCCTGTGAGTCGTCTCACCGCAAGAAGGTATATTCTCAATCTTTGCAGTCCCGTGATCCTCTTCCTCCAACTGTGCCGGATAAAGAGAAATCTTCACAGAAGGGTTACCAATCTGATGCTCCTCGAGAACAACACTCCGGTTCATCGAGTACGAGGCAAGTACGGGAACAACGAAAAAGGGCAGAACTTCCAAAGCCTCCTCCCCCTACTCCCGCGGTTGATCCAACTGTCGCGGAAAAGATGGTCGATCTTAGGGCCAAGTTTCCGAAAATTTGCTTTGACGGTTTGAAGTTCCTCCCTGCTATTCACCATATTCCTGGGCACGTGAAGCAGAGTGCCATTGCCTGCAATAACGACGTCTATGTTCAACATGACGCGTTTGTGCACTTGGTGGAGAAGATCTCGGAGGTGTCCGTTGAGCGTCAACATGAGATTGATCGCCTGAAACTGGATGCTGGCTGCGAAAAAAACATCATCGAGCACCAAGACGTAGAGCTCGCTTCGTACAAGTCGAAGCTGGAAGCCGCTGAACAAAGCGCAAAAGATACTGCTGAGGCAGTTACTCGCTTAGAGATGGCTCACAAGAAGGAGCTTGATGAAGCAGTCCAGCGCAGCGGTGCCCTCGCCCTAGAAAAAGACTCTGTCCAAAAAGAGAGGGACGCGCTCGTCGTGCAAGTCAGAGAGCTGAAAGAATTACTCTCCAAGGAGAAGGAGGACAAGGTAGCTGCTCAAGAAGAATCACAACGATACTGTGATGAGATCGTTGCTACTCGTCTCCTGAAAGCGAAGCTCGATGACGAACTTGCTGGGGTTGAGAAAATGAAGGATGAGGCCTGTGAGGAGGGCAAAAGAAAGGCTGCGGAGGAGATTGACTCTCGCCTCGAGGCGACCGCAGAAGCTGGCAGGGAAGAAGTCAAATGCATGTTTGACCCGTTGATCGCTGAATATGGAGCCCGCGTCCTTATGCATCGCGACTTAACATTCTTGGGCGATGGCTACCTCGAATCCCTAGCTAAGGCCTGGGAAACTTTGATAAAGATCAGGAAAATCGAGTCGGGCTCTAAAGAGGTCGATGAGGATGCTTTGGTAAAGGAGTTCCTTAGGGGGAATGAGCCAGCGGATTTATCCGCAGCATTGACGCTTTACAACAAAGGCTCTCCCCTTCCAAAAGAGAAAAATGATGAAGCTGGCCCGTCTGGGGCTGAGGCTATGGCTCCTCACACTGCTGCTCCTCCCGCTGCTCAACCGGCCGGTCGGCCGACACTTGACCCGTTCGAGCAGCATGCCGGCTACGACCCTGAAGATCCCGGGCTTGGTGTTCATGTGCTATCTCCTATTCTGGAGGGTGAAACCCCACGCGCAACTGATAGCCAACCAGAACCCAGTAGGAAACTCTTCTTTTCTAGAAGTTGAAAGATCCCGTCATTTTTCAGCAGTGGTTATTCGTTCTTACGCTCATTCTTTATGTTTTCATGTAGGCTGTTCTGACGCCGAGCCGACTCCTAGGAGCGATGATGCCAAGGAGGAGGCATAGAAAACTAGCGACGCTGTCCATGCGGGAGTAATTCCTGGTCCCGATGCTCAAGTGATTAGGGCGCTAGATGATGATAAGCTTGACACTTCATCTCTTGCCGAAGGCAGTGATGAAATTGAAATCACTGGCGCCTCTGAGCATACTTCACAGATGAGCATGAAGGACCGCCTCGCCGTAGAGGAGAAGAAAAAGGCCGAAGTCAAAGTTGAACCTGGAATCTTGGAACTTACCGACCCGCGGAACAGACCTTTGAAAATCATTCTCCTGGGCAGGTCCAAACCATTAGCTGTTCCGTCTCCTACTCCTGACCCTGCTTCTTTAGCAAGCAAGAGATCCAAGAAAAAGCGTGAAGGAGAGGAGTCGTCGGAAAAAACAAAGGAAGACAAGAAGAAGAAGCCAAACAAATAATCGATACACTCGTTCAACGAGCATTTTGCTTAAGTCTTGTAGTTGTTTTTAACTTTGTAGCTTGTAGCTTGTATAAATAAGTTTAGTTTCTTTTTGTTAACTCTGAGTTTTATAGGAGTAACTGTGTAACCCCATTTTGAACTACTGAATGAAGTTTAGTTTCTTTTTGTTTGAATGACTCTCTTGCTTTTTCTTTTGTCTGCTGATTAACTGTAGTCGCAGCTCATGTTCTTATGAGTCGCATCATCTTCTGGTCCATTTTCGTGATGTTCGAACATCTCCCAACGTGGCATATTTCTTGTTCTACATCTCTCGTGTACTTGGACTTTTCCCTAAATCTGCGCTCCGGGGATTTAGAGTAAGTTGATCCGCGTTCAGGGGATCCGGTGATTTGAAATCGTTTATACTCTAGTCCACGCCCCGGGGACTTAGAGTACTCTGCTCCGCGTTCTGGGGATCCGGAGATTTGAAATCGTTTATACTCTAGTCCGCGCTCCGGGGACTTAGAGTACTCCGATCCGCGCTCTAGGGATTCGGAGATTTGAAATTGTTTATACTCTAGTCCGCTCTCCAGGGACTTAGAGTACTCCGCTCCGCATTCTGGGGATCCGTAGATTTGAAATCGTTTATACTCTAGTCCGCGCTCTGGGGACATAGAGTACTCCGATCCGCGCTCTGGGGATTCGGAGATTTGAAATCGTTTATACTCTAGTCCACGCTCCGGGGACTTAGAGTACTCCGATCCGCGCTCTGGGGATTCGGAGATTTGAAATTGTTTATACTCTAGTCCGCGCTCCGGGGACTTAGAGTACTCCGATCCGCGCTCTGGGGATTTGGAGATTTGAAATTACTTATACTCTAGTCCGCGCTCCGGGGACTTAGAGTACTCCGATCCGCGCTCTGGGGATTCGGAGATTTGAAATTGTTTATACTCTAGTCCGCGCTCCGGGGACTTAGAGTACTCTGATCCGCGCTCTGGAGATTCGGAGATTTGAAATTGTTTATACGAGTCCGTACGTCGTACAAGATAATGTAGTTCGTCATTCAATTATGAGATATAGAAACGTTAGTGATTCATGGAAAATACGGCTTCAAGCCTTTATTAATGAAAATCAACTAAACTGCTCGATTACAACTTTAAAAAGAAACTAAGTTATGACTAAATGGAAACATGCAGGAAATAACAGTGCCTAAGACAAGAAAGAAAACATGCTAAATGTAATATTGCCGCAGATGTTCACTGTTCCATGCTCGGGGGAGTGTCGTGCCATCGACGGTCGCTAGCTTGAATGTTCCCTCTCCAAGCTTCCGTTCAATGGCGTACGGACCTTCCCAGCTGAGATTCATACGTGATGGTACCGGGAAAACTCGTTTCAGAACGAGATCACCCACATCAAAGATCCTTGGGCGGACTCTGCCATCGTAGTAGCGCTTGACTCGGTGCCTATGCGCTACCGCCCTTAATTCGGCTTCTTCATGCTTTTCATCGATGCATTCCAGTGATTCCAATAAGAGATTTTGGTTCGTCTTGGGATCATAGTATGTCACTCGGTGTGACGGAACTTCAAGTTCCACGGGTATAACGGCTTCGGAGCCGTATGCCAAGGCGAATGGAGTGTGCCCGGTCGCGAACTTGTGGGTAGTTCTATATGCCCATAATGCTGTCGGGAGTTCATCTACCCACTTGCCTCCAACCTTCTCCAGACGCTTCTTCAGTATGGACTTGATTATTTTGTTGACGGCCTCGACTTGCCTGTTAGCTTTCGGGTGTGCCACGGCGGCGAACTTCTTCTCGATGCCATACTTTAAACAGAACTCTTTGAACTCTCTACTTTTAAATTGCGTCCCGTTGTCCGTAATGATGGTGCGTGGAAGGCCAAAGCGGCATATAATGTTTCGTACAACGAAGTTAATGACCTTCTTAGAGGTGATTGTGGCCAAAGGTTCTGCCTCAGCCCATTTTGTGAAATAGTCGACTGCAACTATCGCATATTTCGCGCCACCTTTGGATATAGGCAAAGAGCCGATTATGTCGATTCCCCAGATCGCAAATGGCCAGGGACTTATCATTTGTGTGAGTTTCGTTGATGGAGCCCTCGGGATTTTCGCATATCTTTGACACTTGTCGCATTTTCTTGCGTAGTCCGCGGCGTCCCGGTTTACGGTGGGCCAGTAATATCCATAGCGGAGGATCTTCTTTGCTAGCGTTTGCCCCCCAGTATGGTCGCCACATTCCCCTTCGTGAACCTCTCTTAAGACCCGCTTTGTCTCATCATGAGCGATGCATCGTAATAATGGGACTGAGAATCCTTTTCGATACATTGACCCATCCTGCATTACGTATTGCGCGGCCTTTCGAAGGACCTGCCGTCTTTCGCTCCTTTTTTCTGGTAAAGCTCCGATCGTTAGGTACAGTTTGAATGGGGTTATCCATGATTCCTTCTCGATCTCTGTTTCCAACACACGATCGACTTTCATCTCGTCTATGCTCGGGGCATGCAAGGCTTCAACGGGATACAATCCTATTTGCTGTGCATCGTCGGTACTCGCAAACTTAGCCAATAAGTCGGCTTCTTTGTTTAGTTCGCGCGGGACATGCGAAATGTCATAACGCTCAAGATTTGATAGTAGTTCTTCGACCCGAACAAGGTACGGAGCAAGCTTTCGTCCCTTTGCTTGGTAGTCTCCCCGCACTTGATAAACCACCAACTGTGAGTCACAAAAGATTTCAACTGATTTAATCCCGAGTTCTCCGATGAGCTTCAAGCCCGCAATCAGCGCTTCATATTCTGCTTCGTTATTTGTAGCTGGGAAATCGAGCTTCAAAGCATAACAGATTGATCGGTTTTCCGGAGTTATAAGGACTGTGCCTGCGCCGGAGCAACGGTCGTTTGATGCCCCATCAGTGTATAATTTCCATCGGACATGAGGAATGGCGTCGTGATTATCCGGTTCGACGGGAATGGTAAACTCAGCGATGAAATCTGCTAATGCTTGCCCTTGGATGGCTCTTCGTGGTAAGTAGGCGATATCGAATTGGCTCAATTCGATGTTCCATTTTAGCAATCTTCCAGAAGTTTCCGGCCGTTGGAATACCTGCCTCAAGGGTTGATCGGTATAAACACTGATTGAGTGTGCTTGAAAGTATGAGCGCAGCTTACGTGATGCAATCACCAAGCAATAAGCCAATTTCTCAATTTTAGGGTAATTTCTCTCCGCCCCCGTTAAACGCTTGCTAACATAATACACCGGCCTCTGGACTCGATCCTCCTCACAAACTAAAGCTGCACTTATCGCATGCGGGGATATAGCTAAGTATACGTATAGCATCTCGTGGTTTACTAGTTTTGACAGCATTGGTGGACTCTCCAGATGCCTCACCAGATCCCGGAAGGCTTCCTCACAACTAGGCGTCCACTCAAAATTCCTCTTTCCTTTCTTTATGATGTCAAAAAATGGGATGCACTTGTCAGTTGCCCTGGATATGAATCGACTTAACGCAGCTACTTTTCCATTTAAGCTCTACACCTGCTTTATAGTCCTGGGCACTTGCACATCTCGGATAGCTTGGATCTTTTCTGGGTTAGCTTCGATTCCTCTAGCATTGACGATGAATCCCAAAAACTTCCTCGATGCAACGCCGAAAGAACACTTCAAAGGGTTGATCTTCATCCCATAAAACCTGAGTATGTCGAACATTTCAGCCAAGTCTCGAATGTGGTCGTTTGACCATCGTGACTTCACGAGCATGTCATCCACGTAGACTTCCATCGTTTTACCCAGTTGGTCCTTGAACATTCGATTCACTAAACGCTGGTAAGTCGCTCCTGGTTTTTCAATCCAAAGGGCATCACTACATAGCAATAAAGCCCGACATTCGTAACGAAGCTGGTGTGTTCTTGGTCTAGAATATGCATCGGGATTTGGTTGTACCCGGAGTATGCATCCATGAATGATAACAGTTCGTGTCCTATGGTGGAGTCGACCAACTGATCGATCCTAGGCAACGAGAAACTGTCCTTTGGACATGCTTTGTTCAAGTCGGAATAATCTATGCAAGTCCTCCACTTCCCATTCGCCTTTTTTACCAGCACGGGGTTGGATACCCATTCAGGGTAGAGGGCGTCGCGGACGAACCCATTTTCTTTGAGTTTGTCCACCTCCTCTCCGAGAGCAGCGGACCTCTCCGGGTCCATTCCTCTCCTTTTTTGTTTAACCGGGACGTATTTCGGGTCTATGTTCAACATATGACTCGTGATGGTGGGAGAGATCCCACACATATCAGAATGCGTCCAGGCGAAAACATCAAGATTCGCCCGGAGGAAGTCGCTAAGGTCTTTAGTTATTGCGGGGCTAAGCTGTGATCCGATCTTTAGTATTCGCGAAGGGTCATCACGGCTAACTGAAATGTCAATTGTTAATTCAGCCGGCGCTGCCTTCTCTTCCCTAGGTTTCTCATCGTCGTCTCTCGGATCTATATCTCTGAAGATCCGAGAACTATGCCCGAGCCAGGGCTCGGGCACTACTTGTCAATCATCCGTATTAAGGATGCGGACGGGATTGTCTGCAACCTTTCCCTTCTCCCTCCGATGGGCCTCTCGGAGCTCAGCCACATAACAGGAACGACCAGCTGCTTGGTCGCCATGAACAATACCTACTCCTTTGTCAGTTGGTAACTTCAAATTTAAACACCACGTGGCTAACGCTGCCCTAAACTCAGCCAGGTCCGGCCGGCCCAAGAAAACATTGTATGGAGAATCCACATCCAAAACTACGAAGGGTAGAATTCGCACCCTCCGACGCTCACCTTGTCCCAGTTCAACTGGTAACTCAACGTACCCCACGGCGTCGGTCGCTGCGCCGTTAAAGCCGTGTATACGAGCCTTGGACGGTTTCAGGTCTTTTGTTTCCAGTTTCATTTGGTCATAAGCCTTCTTGAAGATGATGTTGACTGAACTTCCGCAATCAATCAGAATTCTTTTCACATATGCTGGTCCGATCGTCGCAGATATGACCATCGGATCGATGGTTGGGGCCTCTACTTGATCAGCATCTCTGTTTCTGAACACTATATCGTCCGTCATTACGCGCTGCTGCTTAGCAGGGGTCCCATCATCCACGTTCGAACAGCACTCAAAATCTGCATGCTTCAGGGAGCTTGCATACCGCTCCATCTCTTGCCAATTCTTATCTGTGGGGTGAGGTCCACCGATAATTGTATTTATGACCAGTCTGCCTATGGTTCGGGCAGGCTCCTCAGGATGACGCGGAGCTGGTGCACGACCTAGGTTAGACGTTCCCTGTCCTCCTTCCTGCGGATCCTTCACAAATTCTTGTAACTTCTTTTGCCTGATCAACTTCTCGATAGCGTCGTGCAGGTGTCTGCATTCTTCCATATTATGCCCATAAGTCTCATGGAAGCGACAATATTTCCCGGTCCGCTTCTGTTCCTCGGTTGATTCTTTTGGACGTGGCTTTCTGTACTGAAAGGTATTGCAGGTGGATAGGTAGATGTTCTCAAGCGGCGCGTTCAGCGGAGTATATTCGCTGTAGCTTGGAATTCTCGACTTCCACTTCCCCGCTTCTCTCTTCTTCCCTTGATTTCTTCCTCCAAACTCCTTAGGCTGTCCAGGCTTGTTTTGGACATTGACTTGGACCTTTCCCGAGCTGTCTCCAGACTGCTTCACAGCAATGTTTCTCTTCATAGACTCTTGGACAGGCCCTGGTGCCTTATCTCGTCGTACCCACCTAGCTTCCTCTCTTCTTATGAACTGGTGTGCCTTTGAGTAGAAACGCTCTAGCGTAGTCAGAGGTTTTCCTGCCAGCCAGTCTCCAAACTCAGAATCTGGATCCACACCTCTCATTACCGCCATTAGAATTGCATGATCATTGGGATTACTGACTTCAGTTGCCGCAACATGGAATCTTTGTAAATATTCCTTCAATGACTCCCCAGGATTTTGGATTACACTTGACAGAGACATTACGTCCTTTGGACGTGTGGTGTGTATCCTGAACTGCTCAATGAACTTCTTTGCCAATTCCTCGAAATTTGATACGGACCGCGGAGGGAGTCGGGTGAACCACATAGTAGCTATCCCAGATAGAGTAATCGGAAAGCATCTACACTTGGTGGCATCATTTGCTCTGGCTGAATCCATCATCCATTCGTACCTCATGACATGTTGTCTGGGGTCAGTCTTTCCCTCATACGTAGGGATAGTAGGCATACTAAACTTCCTGGGGTACGCCGCCTGCAACACAACATCTGTGAACGGAGTATGACTTCTTGATACTCCCCAATCATCATTTGATAAACCCTGATTTTCTTTCATCAATTGCCTGACCATGGCTGTCAGATCTGGCGTTTTAATGGAAGGCGGAAGGTTAGAGTCTGTTCTACGCGCCTGTCCATGCTGATGCCTCCTCTCCTGGCGATCCACCAATCGTGCGTCTTGAGGTTCGACATCGTTAGCGTTTTGATGATCTGGGCCTCCATCCTCCATTTGTACTCCGGTCCTGAAGTTTCCAGCTCTTGCTTGGTCACGGTCTCCAGCTGTTTGAACAGTAGCTTCTACTCGTGCAGCTTCAGTCTTGCGGCGTCTGCGCATGGAAGGTTCATCAGAGGAAGTAGAGCTGTCAGATGAGGAATAAGGAGCGGGATTGCCCCCAGCATTCTGTTGCTGCTGTTGAGTGAGCTTTGCCATCAGGTTGGCGTTAGCTTGCATTTGCTCTCCTAGTTGTCTCCTGCTTCCCTGAGCTCTCTCATCAAGTCGTTGAACTCTATTCTGGTGACAACTGGAGTTTGGTCCCGGGCGGCAATCCCTTCACCCGGAATTGCTGGTTGGTTGTTAGGTCCTGCTTGTTGCACGCTAGCAGTCTCGCGGGAATCCGCATTATGAGAAGCTGACCTGGTACGTGGTCCTGCCATTGTAGAGTTATTGGTATGAACTCTGAGTAGAATCAACGGATGTCCTATCAGTGAGTCGGATCTTCTTTGGGGGATTTGTTCAATCCAGTAGCTTCAAAGCAGATCCTTGAGGTCTGAGAATTCAATTCTCAGTGAAAGCACCAAAGTGTTAGCACCAAAATTGGTCACTAACCTCTTAGAGAAAGATTGTGTAGAGATATAAGTGATGAAAGCAAATTAAACAGAGAAGAGAATGCTACTTTAAATGCAGTAAGTAAGAACACCAAATTTATAGTGGTTCAGCGTAATAGCCTACGTCCACTTTGAGGTTAAACTTTATTGATCTTCTTAATAGATGATTACAAATACAATTCATGAATCAAAGGCTTGAATGAAGTTGTTAAGTAGAGAAGATGAGTTTCAAAAATGGCAGAGTCCCCCCAGTCTTCTCTCCCAAAAAAGGATCCTCTTCACTGTGACCCTGCCCCTCTATTTATAGACAAAGATGGGCTGGACTTCCCAAGTGGGCTTGGTAGCTGATCGCTCTAGCCCAAGTGTAGTGTTCGCTGCATGCCGAACCAGGTATGCCGAACGCTTTGACGCCGAACAGTCCTTTCCATGCCGAACGGTCCCTTTCATGCCGAACAGTCCTTTCTATGCTGAATGGTTCGTTTGATGTGTGGGAAGTGCAGGATGGTTGCAGTTGAAGCCGAACGTAACTCTATCTGAAGCTCTTGATCGAACAATGCTCCCTGTCGGAATGATAGTGTCATGTTGAATAGTTATGTACACCGAACGTCTCCCGGATGCCGAGTACTCGCATTGCCGAGTACTCCCGTTGGATGCCGAGTTCTACTTTATGCCGAACACTCCTGTTGCCGAGTGCACCTGTTGCCGAGTTCTACTTTATGCCGAACACTTCTGTTGCCGAGTGCACCTGTTGCCGAGTTCTACTTTATGCCGAACACTCATGTTGCCGAGTGCACCTATTGCCGAGTTCTATTGAGGCCGAGCGCTAGCTGACGCCGGGCATTAGTTGATGCCGAGTGCTAGTCGGCGCTGAGTACTACTGTATGCTGAGTACTATCTGATGCCGATCACTATGGATGCCGAACACTATGGATGCCGAGTACTTCGCCGAGTATTCCTAGATGCCGGACATTCTATGACGCTGAGTTCCACTGGAAGTCATGTACTAGTTGCCTGGTCAAATCTCTAGGAAACATCCTCAATAAATAACGAACCTGGCAAAGTGCTTGAGAAAACTATACTTGAAAAACGTCGAGCGTTAGAATTAACAACACGGATTTTCCCCCCACGTGGTGTGTGAACTAGTGCAAGCAATCGTGTACAAGCAATATGAATCTAAAGATTTCAAATATATAAAGGTGAGCTTCGAATCATCGCCTTCGAAGACCGTCATCGCTGGCCGTCTCAAAAAGCCCACCTTGAGGTGATTACAGTTTCAAATTCAGAAAACGAATGTTAATCGAACTACTAAAACTAGGGAGTTAATGATCCGGGTCAGTTTCATGTGATGGTGTGCTTAGATCTTTGCCCTTGTATTTATTAGGCAAGACAATTGTTCGTCGGCATTTACAGTATTCGGCCTAGGTATAGTATTCGTCATGTATGTTTGTTCGGCAGGTCAGTTGTTCAAAACGTAGACTCTTCGGCATTTAAATGGTGTTCGGCAATGGTATTGTTCGGTCTAAATTGAGTTCGGCATATGTATCTGTTCGGCATGTCAGTTGTTCGGCACATATACTGTTCGGCATTTGGGTATTGTTCGGCCTTAGTTCGTTCGGCTCAATTATAGTTTGGCATTTTAGTAAGTGCTCGGCCTGGGATTGTTCGGCCAAGGTAGTGCTCGGCAGCCTTCCATTCCACCGTCCGGCGCATAGCGACGTACGCCGGAGCAATGCTACGCTAAACAACACCTTTACCTCTACCAGCACCTTCATTCTTTTTTCTCTCTTTTCTTCCCTTTAACCTCGGTTCAACACGAAGGGACTAAGCCCATAGGTGGACATACTCCTAATCATTCTTCCTCGCATCATCGTTCGGCAGTAAAGACGCAATAAAGACGACCTACTCGAAAGACACACTCGGCCATCTCGTTTGAAATCTACTTAAATTGTACGAGGAAAAATACCTAGTTTTGCAGATTGGAGATTGGGATGGAGTAGTTAAGTTTTAAATCCGGACGACTGAATAGAATTGCAAGTCCTTGAGGAACGGCAGAAGTAAAAAAGTAAAGGGGAGAAGAAGGAAAAGACCTGGTTTTATAGAGAAGGGACGTGGAAGTCGAAGGGGCTATACCCGGTGGAACCGGTCAAAGCCAGAGTGTTCGGCATCGGAAGGTAGTGTCGTTCGGCATGAGGAGTGTTCGGTTTCGACTGATTCGTTCGGCATCTGTACCACGCTCGTCATACACCTCCACCACTAGTATTCTCAAAAAAGCGTCTCCAAAGAGTGTTAACCCAAATTCGAAGCAAAGTTCGGGGGATATGCAGTTCAAAGCGTATCACGATTCATCCACGTAATACACTTTGGGGGGCAAGTGTTTCCTGGAGATTTGACCAGGCAACTAGTACTCGGCTTCCATTGGAACTCAGCGTCATAGAATGTCCGGCATCTAGGAGTACTCGGCGAAGTACTCGGCATCCATAGTGTTCGGCATCCATAGTGATCGGCATACAAGACTACTCGGCACCGACTAGCACTCGGCATCAACTAATGCTCGGCGTCAGCTAACGCTCGGCCTCAATAGAACTCGGCAATAGGTGCACTCGGCAACAGGAGTGTTCGGCATAAAGTAGAACTCGGCAACAGGTGCACTCGGCAACAGGAGTGTTCGGCATAAAGTAGAACTCGGCATCCAACGGGAGTACTCGGCAATGGGAGTACTCGGCATCCGGGAGACGTTTGGTGTACATAACTATTCAACATGACACTATCATTCGGACAGGGAGCATTGTTCGATCAAGAGTTTCAGATAGAGTTACGTTCGGCTTCAACTGCAACCATCCTGCACTTCCCACACATCAAACGAACCATTCAGCATAGAAAGGACTGTTTGGCATGAAAGCGACCGTTCGGCATGGAAAGGACTGTTCGGCGTCGAAGCGTTCGACATACCTGGTTTGGCATGCAGCGAACACTACACTTGGGCTAGAGCATTCGGCTACCAAGCCCACTTCGGAAGTCCAGCCCATCTTTGTCTATAAATAGAGGGGCAGGGTCACAGTGAAGAGGATCCTTTTTTCAGGAGAGAACATCGGGGAAACTCTGCCATTTTTGAGACTCATCTCCTCCACTTAACAACTTCATTCAAGCGTTTGATTCACGAATTGTATTTGTAATCATCAACTAAGAGGATCAATAAAAGTTAAAGTGGACGTAGGCAATTACGCTGAACCACTATAAATTTGGTGTTCTTACTTTCAGTATTTTAATTAGCATTGTCTTCTCTGTTTAATTTGATTTCATCACTTATATCTCTACACAATCTTTCTCTACGAGGTTAGCGGCCAATTTTAGTGCTAACAACATACAAATTCATTTGAATTGTATATGCACAGTTTTGATTTGCAAGCCCCATATATATATTTGTTTAACTTAAATATCATTTGATGTTTTTCCTTTTACTGGTTCTTGCCTGGTTACTTTTTTTTCTTTACTTTGTCTATGTTCTTGCACTTGCCTTACTTTTATATTTACATATGCATTTATACTTGCAAAAGATATGCACATATGTTTAAAACTTTCATAAATTCTTATTTACATTTTATTTTGTACTTAATACAATTCTATAACAAATGATATGAAATCAAATCATTCATTACTAACAATTAACTATATATAAAAGTTTAATGAATCCAATATTATTCTCAATATATTCATTTTAGTGATTTCAAATCAACAATATTCATTTCTATTTCTATTTCTATTTCTAACTCAGATATTATTATTTTACTTTAATACTTATCGTCTTGTATTTATTTCATAAATTCAAATCATTATTAACCATTTACTTGAAATTTAAATCTAAATCACATATATACAATATTTAGATTTTAATTGATTTAACATAGAATTTATTTGAATGCGGGGAAACTCGTTTTCAATTTACAATGAATTTTACAAATTTAATTCAAAAATTAAATAAATTATAAATTTAAATTTATATAAAATTCGGGGTCGTTACAGACTTTCCCCCTTAAAAGAATTTCGTCCTCGAAATTGCCAAGGAGACAAAAGGATAGATGAAGAATATTTCATCAACTCAACTGAATATCTATTCTGCAGTTGGCTTACCAAATCAGAATATCAATAATAGATATGAGAACGAATCTATTTGACACTTCACAAAATACTCGGGTTATCCAGATCTACGAAATATGCAATGGCATCGGTCAGTTCGAAGGGATAACTAACCATTTGTAGAATATACTGGAACCCAAAAAATAGATAGATATATGGATAGAATAACTTACTTTCAGTTTAGAAACTAAAGTATACCTATCAACCATAGCAATCAAAGCAAACAATACATCCAACAAACAATTTTGGCCTATTTGGAGTTTACGTCCCATTCAAATATATCGAATCTCTTCCTGGATTTACCAGGAACTATCGAAGAATTAAGAAGAGATGTTGAACAAAAGAGATTTGATAGAGAAAATTTGTTTCCTTGTTGTTACAGAGTATTGACCTTTTATAATCGTATTCCTCTGCCCCCTATCTCATCTTCTTCTTGCACTCATACTTACTATTAGTGGATAGTAAGAGAATTTACTGAGGCGTATAGACAGATATCTTAAGGATTACTCATTCTAGGGTATACTTCACCCTATCTCTAATGAGTTACTTAATGTGTTATACTCCTGAGCTAAAGTTCAACCTTCAGCTCTGATACCAAATGTAACGAAGCGAAATTTTGCCGTTCGAAAATCGACATCCGTACTTCACATTGTACTAGAATGCCGCAGATGCGACCGTTCAAATCCGATTCGTCGGAGCTTATAACACCATTAAGTGTAACAACACAGCGGAAGAAAAAGAATATATCAATATATATAACATTGATACAATGATAGATACAAAATCTGATACAATATGATACAACAGAATGATATAACAGATATCAATATACATCAGAGATATGATACAAGAAATAGCAGCGGAAAGAAAATAGCTAACACCAGCAGCAGATAGAATATCTCCAATAGACTGCTCCAATCCATACCTAGCAGAAAGCAAGGTCAGTCGTCCAAGGACTGACTAGCTCCAGATAATCTACTCAACCTGAATATCTGAGAAACCCAACTCTAGACTTCCCGTGTGGAAAATGGTGGGCACCCAGAGTTTAGGAAGGGAACAATAAACTCCTGGTCAGTCGTGGGACTGGTGTGAGCAACAAAAACAGTTTATCTTTAAAACAACACAAAAGGATTTTAACATTGAAATCCGCAATGCTTTTGGAAAATGAAACTACCATAAGACCTCCCGCCACACACACAATGCAAACGCAGAATTGGAGGAGATTTCTTCTTATGATAGTCAAACATGCTTACTACGCAAGAAAAACTCTTTTGATATTATTTCTAGTGCATAGTGGAAAACATTTCGAAACTACAATATTAATCTTAGCCAGCATAGACATTCCGAACTATGCCTACTATAGCTACCATCTAAACAGTGGTGACCACCATAAGTAAATGGCAGGTTCTACAACTAAAACCGTACAAGTTCCATATTGGGAAATGGATTTCCAACAAATGGTCAGGCTAAGGAACTTCCTTTCCTACTGCCGAATGGGATTGCCTCTGGCTGGATGTCCCGAGAGACAAACTGCTCTCTGCCAACACAAGGTCGGGTTACCCCTGTAACAGGTAACTCATGAATATGCCACCCCCGGGTCCTTTGGGACCTTTATCCGAGCGCTCGGTAACCAACATCACACATAATAAATAAAGTGTGTCCACATGAGTAAGTATCTGGGCTCCATACCATGATACTACCCTTTTCCAGAAGGGAATGACATACCCTAAGGGCGCGAACCTCATAACCTTGCCGCAACATTCCTGTTTCGACCATTTCCGGGTTGTGAGGCCCTGACGAAGTCTCGTCCACAAAGCTACGCTTTGGCACAAAGCCATGCTTTGGGTCAACAGATGGTCAAAGTAATGATCACAAAGATAAATGATCACACAAATGATCATATCACAAATGATCAAACAATGATCATCACACAGCAAAACTCAGCATGCCACATTACCAAATTGGGAATATATCGCTGATAAATTTCAACTACATAACCTCTGAGCTCGTACGTCTCAGAGAAGGGTGTTAAGCTAAGAGAATAAATTCTCCGCCACCAACAGAAATGTATTTGAAAGAAATCAGCTTTATATCTCAAAATGTAATGTCAGACATGTAACCATACAAGTCTGTTCCGGGTTCGAACAGAACCGAAGGCACTTCCGAAGAAGCCCTTGCAAATCCGGGTATTCACAATCCCGATCGGACTTCCCATCACTTAGGGAATCTCTATACCGGGCGCTACTCGGTGTAGAGACAATCGATAGGTTATCCTATCGTTTTCGCAAACACCCGGTCTTCAACACCGGTCTTCAAATGCATCCATATACGACGAATCACTTATTCGGAATGGGTTATGTGACACAAAGGTCCTCTCCCGGCTAAGCCGAATAATGCGCAATATTTTAAAAACATATGGATATTGGGATTTCAATTAAGTCACAACTTAAACCCAAACTTTCTTTTCAAATGGTTTACCAAATTACCATTTACAAATCTTTAAACAAATTACCATTTTCAAATCTTTAAATAAAAAGATTCATTTTAACAACCTTCACGGTTTCAAACAATTTCCACATTTTAATCTTTTAACAAAAGATTCATTCACAGATTTTTCCAAATTAATTTCCATTTTAATTGATTAACTCGTTAAATCTTTAAATCAAAGATTTAGCTTATAGCTTTCAAAAACAATTCCATTTCAAATGGTTTAAACAAACCATCATTTTAAATCTGTTAAAAATAAACAGATTTAATTCATAGCTTTCAAAAAAGAATTCATTCATTACTTGGAAAACCATTTTTCAATCCAAACTTGAAATTCCTTTAATTAAACTGGAATTTCATTTCTTATCCGAAAGCTTTTATCCTTTTAAAACAAACAGTTTTCATTTCGGAAAATCTGATTCATTTATACGAGTTAAGGTTCATGGGTTAAATCCAAATTCTCAAACTAATATTTTAAAATGGTTCAAATTCATATAAACACATTTATAACATTTTAACCAAAATTTCCAATCATTGAATTCAATTCAAATTTTGAATTCAAAATTCAAATTAAATTATTTAAATTGGAAATTTTACCAAGTTATTCAAAATAGCTTTTATCTTTGAAATCACCTTTTCAAAAGCTTTAATATCCAACCCAAATCCATTTCCAAAATCAATTGAAATTAAAATTTCAATTTCAAAAATATTACATTTTAAATTATCTGTGACTTAACCGATTTCCTCGTGAAATCCATATTGGTGTGTGTAAAAGTGTAGTCCAGGGGTTTTCACACACAATAGTGCAACAACTTCAATCATCACAGATATATCGATAAGCGGTATAATCGATAACGCTTATCTTCATTCACAGATTCATAGATAAAATAAATTTATCAGTCACAAAGATTCACTATTATAATTCGATGTAGGTTTCGGATAACCAACTGGAATCCGACTCCCTGTCGCACCGAAATTCAAGTGCCGTTTTACGGGCCAAGGGTTTCATATTCACATAGTAATATATCACAGAAACAGAAATCACAGCTCAGCACAAGTAATTCATATCACAAAGCATCACAGTCACAAATCGGGTATTAATTAGTTCAAGACATTCAATAATAATCAGTCATCAACAAGTAATATGGATTAACATGGTGATTATAATTAATTAATTACATAATTATTTTCATTAGTCATCCTTAATTAATGATTGATTATTCTTAATTATAAATTAATTAGTCTTTAATTATTTATTAATTAATCTTAATCACTTTTATTAATTAATTGCTTCTTAATTAATTATCTTAATTAATTAATTAACAAACCTTTTATTTATAATTAATTAACCCTTATTAATTCAATTTTAAGCCAAAACAATTATCTTAAACCATGGGTTAAAAATGTTTTAAAATTTAAATCTGGTTTTAAAGTCAAAATCTGTTTTTATATCAAACCTGAGACCCACTTCGAGTCACACCCGAGAAAAATGCCTGAAAGCTTCGAGTTTTCCCCCAAACAACCCGAGTGCCTCCCAAAAATTTCATTTTAAAACTTAAAAATTTGCTTAAGTTTTACTACCCGGTAAAACACAAAAACACTCGAACGAGAACTCGAGTCTGCACCCAGTTTTCTCGAAGGATACTTCAAGACATCCACCCTTCTTCCTCAACCAAGCCATTGACACAACATGGCACCGTGCACATGCACCAAAGCTCTGACCACCTCCGGTCCTTGTCGAGACCACCAGCACGACGACGATGACAACCTTCAACCGTACGACCACCCAGAAACTCAAGACATCCACGAACTTGCGATCGAGCTATAGAACCCAAACAAGAACAAAAGTTCGATCCACCAATCCACCTCGTTCGTCCACCTCTGGCCATCAGAGGTCACGCGCTTCTGGTCAAAGCATCGCCTGACTTTCAGGCTTCGATCGCCACCAGAGCGATCGACTCCGATCCACCATAGGCAACGCCATCGCCTCGAATACCTGACCTACCTAACAGGTGACGAAACCCTATTCTACCTCTACGCCGCCGCCTCGACCAACTATAAATGCCTCGAGCATTTTTCCAGTGATCATCAACATGCAAGCCACCTTCCGATCAAACTCCAATGCCTATTACTCCTTAGATCACCAGAGTTTGCTCAAATTTCTTTTCTGATCAACTATGAATTCCTCATATAAACCCAAACTAAAAAAAATCCTGATTTACCGTCTAAAATTCATAATTTTCGAAAGTGATTTTGATTATACAAGTGAATCAAAGAATTGAGATGTTTGAATTTATCATTTTTAAAGTTCCCACTATTTTTTTTCTTTCCAGAATCTACAAACTAATCATGCTTAAAACTATTTTTAAATTTAAGATCTTTCTATTTCAAACAGTTTTGTTTGAACAACAATGTCTAAGAGGAATTAGAGGATGAGATCTTGAGTTTTTTAAAAGTTTTGAAAACCTGTTAACAAGAACTGAGGATATATCCTTGTTCCAGATATTCACACATTCATTTATATGTATATATACACAGACATGCAGGCAATTTCTATATCTATACCACAAATTCTCACCACATACAACAAGTTTTTTTTGTCACATGCAAGCAAGCTTAAACAAATTTAGGATTTAAAAAGAAAGTTTACTAACAGTTTTGAAGAATAAAAAACAGAGCTTTTTATGTCAACCCAGGCTTTGAAAAATACCAGCTGAAGCTTCTATCTTCAACCTTCTAGTTGTATTGATTGTATTGTTGTTAAAAGTTTGAAGTTTTTGAAAATAAGTTAGATGATATTTTCTTCAGTTTTACTTAGCTTCAAATGAACGAACTGAAGATGAAGTTGATGGAAAGAAATGAATTTTACTGGGTGATGTATTATCTTGTACAGGTTGTATATTTTTTTTTCTTGTTTGTACAAGTTAATATGAGTTGTTTGTACAACATAAATCAGAGATCTTTTTATGCTTTGCTGGTTGATGCCTTTTGATTTGACCTTGGTTTGCTGCTAGAGATAGAAACATTTAATGCTAATGTACTTTATAAATTATCCTAATCTTATTAGTACATAGATACTTTTATTTTTACTTTGTTTATTCTTCTACTTGCCCTACATTTCTTTAACTCGGCTGATAAAACAGGTTATGGTGGCTGAGAGATATGTATTTTGTGTGCTAGAGAAGAAAGCATTTAATGCTTGTATTCCCATTTTTGTTTACATACAAATTCATTTGAATTGTATATGCACAGTTTTGATTTGCAAGCCCCATATATATATATTTGTTTAACTTAAATATCATTTGATGTTTTTCTTTTACTGGTTCTTGCCTGGTTACTTTTTTCTTCTTTACTTTGTCTATGTTCTTGCACTTGCCTTACTTTTATATTTACATATGCATTTATACTTGCAAAAGATATGCATATATGTTTAAAACTTTCATAAATTCTTATTTACATTTTATTTTGTACTTAATACAATTCTATAACAAATGATATGAAATCAAATCATTCATTACTAACAATTAACTATATATAAAAGTTTAATGAATCCAATATTATTCTCAATATATTCATTTTAGTGATTTCAAATCAACAATATTCATTTCTATTTCTATTTCTATTTCTAACTCAGATATTATTATTTTACTTTAATACTTATCGTCTTGTATTTATTTCATAAATTCAAATCATTATTAACCATTTACTTGAAATTTAAATCTAAATCACATATATACAATATTTAGATTTTAATTGATTTAACATAGAATTTATTTGAATGCGGGGAAACTCGTTTTCAATTTACAATGAATTTTACAAATTTAATTCAAAAATTAAATAAATTATAAATTTAAATTTATATAAAATTCGGGGTCGTTACATCCGTAGTGATCACGGTGGTGAATTTTAAAATGAAAAGATTGAGGAATTCTGCAATAAAAAGGGAATAACTCACAATTTTTCATTTCCAAGAACTCTACAACAAAACGGAGTAGTAGAACGTAAAAATAGGAAGATTCAAGAGTGTGCGAGAACTATGCTTTCAGATAGTAAATTACCAAATCATGTTTACAAACTTAAGAAAGCTCTATATGGTCTAAAACAAGCTCCTAGAGCCTGGTATGATAGACTAAGATCTTACTTATTACAATCAAACTTTGAAATTGGTAAAGTAGATAATACTCTTTTTATTAAAAGAAATAAGAATGATATTCAACTAGTACAAGTTTACGTAGATGATATCATTTTCGGATCAACTAATTTTGAAATGAATAAAGAATTTTCCAAAATAATGACAAAAGAGTTTGAGATGAGTCATATGGGTGAATTAAACTTCTTTCTAGGATTACAAATAAAACAATTAGATAATGGTATCTTTATTAGTCAAGAAAAATATGCTAAAGACCTAGTTAGTAAATTTGGTTTGACTACTGCAAGTGGAAAACCCACTCCCATGGCAACCAATGAGTACCTAAGTAAAGAAGATCTCTCGAAAGATGTAGATCAAAAATTATATAGAGGAATGATTGGATCACTACTCTATATCACTGCTAGTAGACCTCATATCATGCATAGTGTTTGTCTCTGTGCAAGATATCAATCCCAACCTAAAGAGACCCACTTAAAAGCTGTAAAACATATTATAAGATATATTAAACACACCATTGACTATGACTTATTTTATCCTAAAAATGATTCTTTTGAATTAATATCTTACTGTGATGCTGACTATGCTGGTTGTAATTCAGACCGAAAAAGTACAAGTGGAACTTGTCACTTTTTGGGGCATTCTCTGATTTCCTGGTTTAGTAAAAAGCAAAACACGGTTTCTCTATCAACAACTGAAGAAGAGTATATTTCTACTGCTTTAGCTTGTTCTCAAGTAATATATATGCAACAAACTTTAAAAGATTTTGGTTTAAATATCTCAAAATCACCAATTTATTGTGATAATACTAGTGCAATAAATTTAACCAAAATACTACTCATCATGCTCGAACTAAACATATTGATATCAGACATTATTTTCTCAGAGATAATATAATTAAGGAAGTAATTACTCTCGATTATATCAATTCAGAGAATCAAATTGCTGATATATTAACAAAACCCTTAAATGAATCTATATTTACTAAATTAAGAAGAGAATTAGGTATTTTTTCAATAACTGAAATATAAAATATAAATAACAAAGTATAATTAAAAATTAAATTAAAAATAAATCAAATAGTAAAAATATCAAGCACCATGTCGACATCCCCCTCCTAACCATGTCGACATATAATGATTTTTTTATTTTTGAATTTTTCCCACCAAAATTCAAATAAATGGTTATATATTCTTCTTATTTCGAAAATTGGATCATTCTTTCGGTTCTTTCTCTGTTCTATCTTCTTAAAACATTTAAACAATGGTCTCCTCTTCCAAATCAAACAAAAATTCAATCTTTTTGTTCCCTTCTCCTACTTCTGGACCGTTTCAACAAACCACGCTTGCACGAGTGACGAAAATGGAGGATTCTTTGAAGGATGCACTGCAACTAATGACTGAAATTCAAGTGGTGCAACTTAGAATGGCCAAAGAACAAGAACGGCAAGGCAAAATCCTTAGAAATTTGCAAAAATTTCTAATGGACAATCATGCTAATCCGATCTTGATTGATGAAGAGTCTTTAGGAGATCAAGTGCAAGAGGACAGCGAGGAAGAAGAAGAAGAAGCCCCCATAGAAGAAGAGCACGCTGAAGATAATGACAAAGTCGTTTGCATTGGCGAAGTGTGCTTTGACAAAGATGGAAATCTTGTCGAACAACGTGGAAATTTATGTTTCCACTATCCAAATTGTTCGGTTCATAAATCTCCCATTTTCAAGGACACGCATTATTTTCTCTTTCCTCTTTCCTATGGTTATATGTTTTTACTTACGTTCTCTACGCTCATGTAAATATAACAATATAAATGATTTGTGTTCTTTTATTACAAGCATTATCATATATAGATTCTTAGTTAGGAGAGTTTGTAATTTAGGACTAAAGCTTTAGTTTTATAATTAAGAGTTGATTATTTATGATAACACTATCATTATAATCACATAGTATTAGACTAAGGGTGAGTTATATAGTTTGGAGTTAGTTTTTGTTGATTACAAAGGGGGAGAAGTATAAAATATAGGATAGTTAGGCAAAGATTAAGGGAGAGTTATTAGTTTTAGGCGGAGTCAATAGGATAGAAGTAATATTTTATAAACAAAGGTTGTCGTCATCAAAAAGGGGGAGATTGTTAGTCCTTGAGATGATGTTTTTGATGACAACAACCTTAGAATAAGATTATAAAATATAAATACTAATATTATAGTTTAGATATATATGTATATGCAGGATTTAACCATGCATGTATCAAGAATGAAGACTGTACAGTATAGAGATTCAAGATATCAAGATTGAAGACTCATGAGTATCAAGAATATCAAGATTATCAAGAGTTCAAGATTTCAAGAATAAGTAATTTAATTAGGAATTTTGTTAAAACTCCTAGAAAAGCACTGGCATCTTAAAATCCAATTTAGTCGTGGAATGGGATCCACTTCGAGCCCGTTAAAGGGATGGAACCCTTAGTTGGATGGAACCTATGAAAAATTTAGTGGAACATTGTTTTGTATCCGCTAACTTTTATTCAAATGATTTTACAAAATTATCTTGTTTTCAAAATGATTTCAAAACCTTCCTTTTAAAAAGAATCAAAAACATCTATCCTGATTTTAAATACTTTTAGCCTCGAAATAATCTTTATTTTCAAAATCAAATTATCCTTAGTTTTAAACTATCTTTAATAATAAATTTAATATTTATACTTAGATTTAAATATAAAATTATAGTAAAATTATATATATATATATATATATATATATTATTCTCTATATTTACTTATGTATTTTAACTATAGTTATGTATATTTATAAAGTTTAAAATAGTTTTAATATAAGATAGAATTAATTTTCAAAGAAAAACAAATCACCAAAATTTCCTTTGGGATGTCGACATACCCAAGATACCCATGTTGACATAGTGGCAGTTGGTTTCAAAAATTTGAAGTTCAAAAGAAGTGTCTATTCGCCATAACCTTTCACGAATGGACATGGCTGTTGTTCTTCTATAAATAGGGGATGTTTTCAATGAATTTTCAATCATATTTTTCTAGTTTTCACTCCTGTTCTTCTTCCACATTTCTTTATATATATTCTTATCATTACTCTATCGAAATCACCATTGAATTTAACTAGATCATTTCTGGTTTGATTCTCTATCACTATCTCAACAAGACCTCAATGCTATTCAGAGTTATAGACTTCTTTGTAATCAATCAAGTGAGAAATGGTGTGATTGTAGCCTAGGAAATCAATTAGGTGAACTTGTTGCTCGGGAAATCAAGTATCTCTACCTAGAGGATTGTGAATCTGGAGTGGTGCACCTCGTGGCCTTGAAATCGAGGGTTGTAATTGTAAAGATTACTTTTGAAAGGAAATCTGTACTTGTGTGCAGGACTGGATGTAGGGTAACTCTGAACCAGTATAAAATCCAGTGTGTTCTTTCCCTTACTACTTTTACTTTATATTTGCATTTGTGTTTGAATCTGTGATCATATCTATGTCTGAATATTGCATACATTTGTGTTCAAATTAATATAAACTCAAAAAGAATTAGTAATTCCTTAAAACACTATTCACCCCCTCCTAGTGTTTATACTAGCCTTAAGATCCATAATCCGCATTTCTTACAGCAATTTCCACTCTCTTGATCACATAAATCAACAAAATGAAGTTATGATCTCCATTTTCTTGTCATTAGTGTAATTAGTTGATGTGCTTATCATAAGTATGGTATATTTGTGCTATTAATTAGCACAACATAAACCATCAAACTATAACACAACCACTAATACACATTTAACTCTTATGAAATATGACAACAAAGTTGAAAACAAAATCTATTTTAAGCATGGCCTATTAACTATTGTTTATAAATATAGGCCATCAAATTTTAATTTCAACAATCACTTTATTACCATCATCATATGTAGATGAAGAGGTAATCATTGTTTGTGATTGTTTAAGCATAGCCTATTTGGTGTCAACAAGATAGGCTATCAAATTCACATCAAAAACAACAAGTTAAACCACTTCAAATGATTCATTAAGCACAAAAAGAGTGCATAAACATCAAAATGTTGCATCTACATACTAGAGAGCTTCATTACCCCTAAATTGTAGGGATTAGCCTCTCGTATTTGTTATCATATGAATAAATGTAGAAAGCAACATGAAACTAACAAGAGGAAAAAGAGAGCAAAATGTAAGGAAAACTATTCTACTTGCATAAAAGAAAAGAAATCTACACTACAACATAAGAAGAGAAGAAGCATGTAAATAAAAGAGAATTAACATTGCATAAAAGAAAGAAAAATTACATAAAATAAAATGGCTAAGTAGCTATGGAAAAAGAAGAGAGACAAGCTTTGATTTATTTCCTAAGCTAAAAACTAAGTAAGAGAGACTAAGGGAGAGGAAGAGGGTTACATGAAACATAAGGGGATTTTATACATGTGTTAAACCCTAATTCATATTTTTGGGGAATGCCCAAATTGTCCTTGAGGTAGTGTGGTGGCCAAGTAATCATTAACATCCACTAATCATCATTTAAGTGTACATGAAGCCATTAGTTCCATAAGCATCTGCATTAGCCTTTAATTTGTACATTAAGGTAGGTGGGTAGGTGGGGTCCTCCATTATCATGCCTTTGAATTATTTCCATCTTCATTTCTATATCTTCACTCTTGTGCATGCATACATTTTCATGAAACCACTTGTATATGAAGCCAAATTCCTATAAAAAAATATAGAAATTTCCAATTAAATTTTCTCAAATTAATATATGCACAAAAATGACCATTTTGCCCTTGGATGAAGATGAATATGTGACGATTTGAAAATAATATGAATTTTGGTTTAAACAAGTTAAAATGCATGATATAATCATTTATTTAATTTAAATAGATTAAATATGGTGGTAAAAATATGCATAGTAACGTGCACATCAGGTAGTCAAAACATGGCGTCAGTTTTCAATAAGATGACGAATAATCTCTCATCTTTTCCTTTACTCTTTAATGATTACCCAATATTTTTCCATAATTTCCAACACTTTCTCCCTCATCTTTTCCTCCACTTGTAAACCAATTCTAGCCAGGTGCCATTCGCAATGTAGAAGGCAATAAGAAATTTTTACATCGCATGTATGCCGATATAGCTAAAGCCAGTAGAGATTTTATTCCTATTGCTCTAAAATCTAAAAAAGTGAACGTTTATACTATAGCCAAAAAACTCAAAATCCAAAAATCTCTGTTTTAGGTGCGGATTGGTGAATCATAGGGCTAAAGTCTATCGAAACAAGGTAATTTACTTTTCTTGTAACAAATCGGGGCACTAATCTTCTAACCGTCTAGATCGAGCAAAGAACTGGGATGATAAAGGAAAGAGTGTTGTAAAAAATGATAAAATGTAAGGAGGTTTCAAGAAAGGAACATAGAAGAACAAAGGAAAGGAGGTGATTCCTAAAGGTCAAGGTAATGGAGTTGAGAACAACAAAATGCTAGGAATTACACTTGACAATTCGGATGCTTTGGATAAAGCTTATAAGAAGAGTAAAAGATGGATGGTTACCAAAATAACTCAAGGTGATTTTACTGTACAAAATATTGTAGATCTTCTTGCTTTTCATTTCAGTTATCATAATTGGGAAATCAAGAAATACAATAAGGAGTTCAAGGTGCTTTTCCCTAGCTTCAGTCTTGCTATGGATGCAGTTATGAGGAATGTTATCAAGCTTTTTAACAAAGCAGTTGGGTTGAGATTATGGAGGCTTAATGAGGAGAAAATTGATAGAAATTTGTCAGCTAAAATATGGTTGAGGCCGTACAATTTACCTGATGTTTGCTGGGAGTCAGAAATATTGGATGATGTTATTAGTGGCATAGGATATTTGGTCAATATCGACATGACTGAAGGGATGAAATTCAATTACTATCTTGATGTGGAGATAGAGAGGGATGTTAATATTTCAATTCCTAGCAAAATTGAAATTACTATTAGCAATGCAATTTATATGGTTTTTGTATGTGAAACTTCGGTGGAAGAAGATCTGGACTTTGATATATGGAATATTTTGAGTTTTGGACCTGATACTAGCAAGCTATGGAAAAGGAAGTATCATTCTATCATTCCTGAAGACAATTTGATTGATCTTGAAGTAAGTGACAATAGAGTAATTGTTATTCATTTATCTGATGGCAGCAATAAAAAGATAGATTCTGGAAACATGGTCAGCGGTAATGAAGCACACGTGATTAATCCTTTTGATATTCATGATCAAGTCTTTGTTGAAGAGGCTTAGACCAATTATGATGATGCTAATGTTGTTGTCTTTAGAACTAATAACTCTAAGGAAGTTAGAGAATTTGAACAATACGAAACTTGTGATTATGGGTGGAAATAGATCAATGGGGATTGGGAGAGAAGACAAGACTAAGGATAATGTGCAAATTGTGGAAGTAGAGAGAGAGAGAGCCTGCTCCAGTGATAGAACTCAATGACACCTCTAATGGATGCATGCAAAAGTCAGAAGCTGATTTGAGCAAGGTGAGGAGAAGCGCTAGACTTCTTAGCCAAAAAGAGGATAGTATGAAGAAAGTTAACAAAAGGGCAGGTGTGAAAGCATTGGAGTATGCAGCTTCAACAAGTAAGTCTTCTCATCCTTTCTTTGGAAGTGTTTATATTCCTGCTACACTTACTTCACTTTCATCTAAAAAAATATATGACACTGCTAAAAAAATGGGTATAATTTTTAATAATGGCGAGGATGATATTATTAATACCTTAGTTATTGAATTTGATGACAACAACCATATACAAACATATAAAATATAGATACTAATGTATTGCCAAGTTATATAGTATATAGTGCCGAATTTTACTTAGGTGTTGAATCAAAGACTGTATAGTATAAAGACTCAAGAAATAGACATGAAGACTCATGAGTTCAAAGATGAAGATATAAAGATATCAAGTTTATAATTTAGTGTATAGAGTCATAGCATATATTGTTAAAATCCTTGATAGCAATCTTTGACCTCTATTTCCACTTCTCTAATCTTTATTATTTTTAACCAAAATAAATTTCAACATATATTTTATAAAATTGTTTCAATGTTCAAAATGTTTATAAACTATGTCAAACTATTTTACAAAGTATCAAATTATTTTACAAAGTATATGATTTTAAAAAAAATATAAAAGAAAATATTTTTCATTTTAACTAGCGTATGTCGACATATAGATATACGGTATGTCGACATACATGTCGCCAATTGGGTTTTATTTTTATTTTGAAAGGACGTATCTACTCATCGCAACTCTTCATGAATGTACATTCATTTACTATATAAAGGGAATTGCAAATGAATTTTTTAATAACTAATTACTTACTTTCTTCCCTCCTCTTGCCCTCTTGAAAATTCTCTTGAAAAATTCTATTTTCTTCAAAATCACACAGAACCAATTCATACTTCATTGTATTGAATCAATACTACTTTCTTACTTTGGAAACGTCTCCCTCTCTCTCTCTCTCAATTTAAAGATCAAAGCGTTATCCAAGATGCTATAGGGTCCATTATATCCAGTTCTTTGGAAAAACTATAAACTCTATTTGTATTTTTTTAGGTGTGCTTATAGCCCGTTCAAATCAAGTGGGTGTGCTTGTAGCCAATTCAAATCAAGTGAGTCTACCTTGAGCTTGAAAATTTAGAAGGGCATGTCTCGTAGCCTCGAAATTGAGATTGTATTTGGGTTTTCCTACTGCTTGATTAAAGATTGGCATTAAAAAGGAAATCTGTAAAAGAAATTGTACGGGACTAGATGTAGGAGAAATCTGAACCAGTATAAAATCCCTGGTGTCATCTCTCTAACTCTTTACTTTACTTTATTGCTTTTATTTTTATCTACGATTGCATCTGTGATTGATTGTTAGTATAATTTTGTGTTGTTAATCTATGTTTTAGTTTCAAACTTGAAAGAAAATTAAAAAGATTAAAATAAGTTAGAAGATACTATTCACCCCCTTCTAGTGTTTAATTAGCCTTAAGATACATAATTTTGCAACCTACATTTAGTATCATTGCACAATGTTTTCAAAAACTCGTAATTTGATTTTTAAAGAAGTTTAAATGGATAGAAACACTTTTATTACATGTTAAACCAAAATATGGTCCAACACTCCAGATGTTATTCATGATAAGCTAACTGTTAATTGATTTGGTCATGTATAAAGGGTAAATTTATCATTTAGGGTCTAATGCATGATTTAATTGTCAAAGATCGGATTTATGGGGTCATAGACTTCTTTATGGATTGGCCTCCTTAAATCCATAGGACTTAAGGGCACTTTGTCCCTATAACCACATGAGATGAAGGTTGAAGGGCGTTCAAGTGGGTATAGATCACCTTAAGTCTCCGACAACAAAATGGATTCTATGACACAATATATGTTCATAGGGAGTTAAGGAGATGAGCATAAGTCTTGCGCAATGGTCATTAGGCATGCTAATGGCCATGTAGATCATTCTTATGCTCGGGGTATATATATATATATATATATATATATATATATAAGTTCATCCACTCCCACAACATTCGAAGAAGCACAAGTGAGGAGATCATAAATGATCAAGCTCATATCCATGATTTTATTAAGTGGAAAATGGTTACAAATTGGTAGGATTTGTCCGTGGATCAATTTAGGGTTACAATAGTATGAAATTAGAGAAGAAGAATGGAATGTAAAGACCTTCCTAAAAAGTGACCCCTAGGGTCCTATTTATAGATGTCAGCCCAAGTCTTTCCGCCTCCATCCTTCCATCATCGTCGGAGGGAATGCCTTCATTACCTTTCGCCATTCTTCTAGCTCTATCCCCATCACTGTCGGCGACAATCCTTTCGTTCCGTTGATGTTGGTGTTGAAGCGTCTTTATTCTTTGTATATTGCTTCCGCCACACTTAAATGGATGCGTTCGTCACTGTCGGAAGCAATGTCTTTAAGGACATTGGCTAAGCATTCCTTTGATGCCACTTATGTATGTAAACTGGGCGCTTCCGACACCACTGAAAGGAACTCTTTTAAGAAGTGAATGGGAACTAATGCGGCACTATGATGCAGAAGGCATATTGAATCCCTTTGTTGTTATTGAGCCATGGCGGCACCATAAGTGGAGTATTCTTTAAAGAATCGCGGAGGGCTTGTAAGGAGTGTGACAGAAGAATAATACTTGCTAATGGAAGGATGAATGCTTCAAGATTTAATGATTGCAGTAGGGAAGATTTTGGCAACACTCGTGGAAGGGAATCTTTCAACACTTTCGGAAGGGATGGCTTGGTAGAAGAATTGAATCTTGCGGAAGAATCTCCTTTGGTCTTGACGAAAACATCTCCTTCGATGCTTGCGGAAGCGCCACTTCAACCCTAATGTAAGTATCTCCTTTGACGCGTGCGAAAGGAACCAACTCTCATATTATAGCTTATTCTTTAATAATTTTACTCTTAAGAGGATTTTGTGGATAACATTTAGCCAACTTGTATGAAAGAAGCTTTTGTTCTTTGGGACAAAATCCAAGAATTTCTTCGCTATTTTCCTGCAAAACACAATACGAATAATATTTCTTGTTATTAGTTTTGGAATCTATATAAAAATGTGTTTAGTAATATCATTAGAAGTTCCTGATCCGAGAACCCAAAGCCGAAATTAATTTAAGTTCAAAAATACAAATCCGAGAATAATAGAAGTTTAGAGATCATAATCCTAAAATAATAGTAGATAACCAGTAATCCGCAACAGGAAGTAATAATAGAAGACTGGAAATCCATATATGGTGATGGAATCTCAGAAATCATCATCCGAATATGATAATAGAAAACTAGAGATTTGGATCAAGAGATAATAATAGAAGTCCAGAAACCCCATTCTGGAAGTAATAATATAAGATCAGAATCCCAAATAATAGAATACTAGAAATCCACATCTGGTTATAATAGAAGACCAGAAATCCTAAATAATATAACTGTTTGTACCAAAAATGGGCACAACACTCTTCGGGAGTTATTTGAAGAGATAAAATGAAGATTGTAAATGTAAAACAGAGGTTATCTAACAAAAAATCCAACAAACAGAAATGTAAAATGCACAGACAAGCAATTTAGAGTGGTTCGGCATATTGCCTACGTCCACTATGAAGTTTTGATGATTTTATTGATTCTCTTTCAATGATTACAAGCGATTACAGCAAACAACAGCGGATTACATATTAGAATTCGAAATTGACAGCAAAGGTAGGATGCAAATCTTAATCCGGCAGAGTCTGGACGCTTCAGAATCAAAAGATCCCCTTTTCTGTATGCTATGAGGCTCTATTTATAGGCGTAGGAAGCTCAGATCTCGCTCAAACTTCGGGAGACTTGGTTTGGCACATGAGGGGGCCCACGCGACCATTTCCAGAAAGTTTGGCCTCGATCTGCGATCGATATGAATCCATTTCGTATCGATCAAGATGACGTCCAATTAAGCTAAAATTTGGTGGAGACCTTCTTTAGTGTGTATGCAAGCTTCCCTTAAAAATTCATTGGATTTGGATTAGTAGATCATGAGATATGGTCGATACGAACTGAGACTTCTCGAAGGCTGTTTGGTTCGTCTCCATGACTTCGACTCCATCACTTCGTGTCGATGACTGCACGTGCTCTCAAGATGAGGTGGCGCGCATGCTTCGCCTCGATCCGGTCTACACTCCGAGTCGACCGCGTCGAATCCATATATCTCGGCACGTTCGCATAGAAGGATGACACGTCATTTTGGCTTGATGGATTCGAATAAAGCGTTACTGATGGATTCGAGCAAGCGATGGTCGATGGATACGAACAACTCTTTCTCCCATGGATACGAGGCAGACACTAGCTGATGGATACGAAGTGCTCCATCTGCTGAGGGGTATGAAGTCCATCGATACGAACTCGATGGATTCGAACTCAGCCATTCCTGATCGATACGAACTCATGGGAGTTGGCCGATATGAAGTAGGCGTTCTGCCGATGGATTCGAATGAGGCCGAATCGAACCTAGGTACTACGATGGATTCGAAGTTGATCGATACGGAAATGATCGATTCAAACTAGAGCCTGGAGATGGACACGAAATCACACATAGTGATGGATACGAAATCTGGGCTTTTCCCTTCAATTTGAATCGATCATAACTTGAGCATGTGAACCCGGATTGACCCAAAATTTGAGATGTTGACTTCTATGATCTTTCTGGTCATGTCCTATCAATTGTAGCTCAATCTGGACTCAGACAAAATTCAGCGATATCCATGGCGAGCTATCCCTGTTCTCTAGTCGGTTCCTTGGTGTCCTGGACTTGCCAAAAGGCGGGATAACATTTGCCCCCCAAAGTACGTCTTGTGAAAACATGACGTGCTTTGAAAAGTTGCAAGTTCGCAACTCGTCGTTAGTTTTAGGTCGTTGTTGAATTTCGCAATGATTCTCTCATGGCGCCATGGTAAAAAGTCAGGATGTATTCCTTCGAATCGATGCGGGGCATCGTTGATGGATACGAAGTGTTCATTCGCATTCGAGGATCGCAACTTGTGGTGAATTCCGATTTGCATCGATGACCTTCGATGGATACGAGATCACTTTTCGCATCGATGGATTTTAACAGACATGAATATCGAGTTCGTATCGATAAACCTGACCTGTTGTGAATCGATGGTTCACAAAACGGATGTATCGAATCGATGGCATCTGGTGAATATTTCGCCTCGATGAATGCACAGCCTAATGGATTCGAAGAGTGCGTTTGCACAGATCCATCGCTTGACCGCTTGCGACCGGTTACGTTGACCGGGAGACGAATCGACCCAGTTCGCCTCCAGGCTTCATATAAATACCTGGGACTTGGCTTATTTTCACTTTTTTACTGTTGCTCTTAACCCCTTGCGATCAATTCAGACAGAGATAACAGCTCCGTACTTCCGACTCAATCAAACCTACCTCTTTAGATCTTCGAATCTCAATCTCTAGGTAAGCAACTGCGAATCTAAATGATAAGGTTGCCATGGATCCATTCTTTCTCCACCAATCTTCTCTTCTGGCGACTGGTAAAACCAGATCTGGCTCGAAGATATGATGGCCATGGCGTTTTCTGGCAGGTTGGAGAAGAAAGAGTGGAAGAGGCAATTCCGAATCGACATGGGAGTCATGTTCGAATTGATCAGATCAATGGTATTCTTCCTGGGGTTCGTATCGATTAGCGGGAGATTTAATGTGGAGACGATGCGATTTCGTATCGATGGTTGTGGAGATGAAGTGGTTTCATATCGAAGGTCGTGGAGATGGGTCGTATCGACATGAAGTAGCTGACAGCAAGTCAATGACTACTCTGAAGTCCTTAGCTTTTAGATCGATACGAAGTCTGCCCCTGCGATCGATGCAAAAAGTATCGACTCGAGCGTTATCGATGCAAAGCTAAGACCCTAACGATCGATTCGAACCTAGGCCACTAACGATCGCTACAGAGGCAAACCTATTGCAATCGATACAAACCAGATCCCCAACGATCGATACGAAAGCGCACCTATTGCGATCGATACGAACCAGATCTCCAACGATCGACACGAAAGCTCACATATTGCGATCGATACAAACCAAACTGCCAATGGTCGATTCGAAACATAACGCTTGGCATCGATTCGAACCCTTCCTTTGATGGATACGAAATCCTAAGCACTTGAAAACATGATTCTGACGAACTTCATTCCTGCATATTTGGATTTGACAATTAAACTACACACCTGATTCCTACGTGCTTCCGCATTGCATAATTGAACTTGGTCACAACACTGCACATCTGATTGCCCTTTGAAGCTCGTAGATGGAACCGTAACTCAGTAAAGTATAACGAACTTTTAATCTGAATCGAACGACAGTCTCTTGAAGGTGCGGTCGTGACGGTCAGCGATGACGGTCATTTCCGGTCTGACTTCCAAAGTTTCATCGTTTGCATATTTTTTTTAATTCTGCAGAATTTACTCAAGTCATGCACAACATTTGCACTGCACAACACATTCATACACTTTACACTGGGGAATGCATGGGTTGTTTATCGTCTAATGATGATTTCTCGTGAGTTAGCTAGTTATGGAACCATCAAGTCTGCAGTAGCAAGAAACTCAGAATATAACCCCTTCCAGACTTGAGATTCCGGACATCGAGGCCGAAGCTATTGGTCCAGCTCCGGACGAGTTGACTGATGCGTCCTTCATCAATAGTCCACCTGACTCTGTCCCGTCCAATATCTCTGAAGATACGCTAGGGAGAATATGCTTAAGGCATGGCTTATCGTTGGACGATGTAATGTTGCCTGGACCGGACGACAGACCACACAATCCCCCGGAGGGGTATACTACTTTTAATCGACATGCATGCGCAGCCGGTACACTTCCTCCGTTTAACGATTATATAAGAGAAGTGTTGGCTTACCTGGATATTGCTCCGTCTCAGTTACATCCGAATGGATATGCTTCACTCAATGGCTTGTTCATCGCATTTATGGAATACCTCTACCGACCTCCCCGTCCGACCGAGATAAGATACCTATTCAACTTCAAAAGTCGAACTGACAGCCCATCTTTCACATTCCTGGAGTTTGTAAGAAACTGCCAAGTTGTCACGGGGTCGTGGACTAGGCTGAGCTACTTCAAGTCGGAGTGGTTCTATGTCCGATGTCCTCCGGGGTTTGCCAGAAGATGGCTGTTCAGACGTGAGCATTGTTTTTCTCTCAAGTAGTTGATAGGGCAATTTCCGAATGAAATTAAACTCATATCTTCTACTTTTTTTTTCTTTCAGCATTAATCCAGCAACCTGAAGGTGGCTACTATAAAGAGATAGTTCGGGTCCTTCAAGAAATTCCTAGTGAAGAAAGGAATATCGAATTGCTACTGACGGACCGGAATCTTAGAGTTCTTGGGTTGATTGGGCGGAGGCAGAGCATAAGGCTCGATGGCGCATTAAAGACTGTCTCCAGAGAATAGGTCAAGCGGAAGAAACCCAGGGTCGTAATAATTGAGGAACCCGATTCCGAAAGAACTCATACCGACGAGGAACCGTTGGTCGGACCTGCTAATGCAACCCCGGATTCCGATGAAAAGAGAAAAGGCAAGGCAGTGGCCTCCAAACAGCCTAAATCAGGGAGGCGGAAGTCTATGGTTTTACACCGCCCCCTTTCAGGAGTTAGAATTTCGGAGGCACCCTCCCTGCAAGCTGAAAATCAATTCGAAGGGCTCGCTGACCTTCCAATCCCGAACATCGAGTCCGAGCAACATGACGTTGAATTGGGTGAACTGCGACATACCCTTGACGTTAGCGAGCCTCTTCCCGCTAGTGCAATCGACACTTCTGGTTGGTCCGGGGGGTTACACATCCACACACTCTTCACAGCATAACACAGTTTCCTAACCATAAACAGCATATCATGAATGGTTGTTAACTTTCCTTGTTTTAATTTTCAGGTATAATGTCTGGACGAGGTACCGTGTTGAGCAGCCTGCGCAACAAACGTCGTTATTACGAGCCAAGTCGGAGAGAGGGAGAGAGGGATTATGATTCCGGACATTCAGGTCAGGAGAGGTCCGACAGAGACAGGGGATACGTGCATCGATCCCGATCTCGCTCTCCTCCTCCCAGGACTTCTGCACCGCCCACAGTAATAGCTGCTCGTCCTCCTGAAACTTCACGGCCTAGGCCGCCTCCTCAAGCTCCAAGTTCCAATCTTCCGCGCGGCACTGAAATAGCTACTTCCTCATCCACTGCACCGGTCAGGACTGATTCGACCGGTGAAGGAGCACTTAAACTGGCACAGATGAGGAAGGAGTTTCCCGACATTTGTTTTGATGACTATGTCTTTCCTCCGCATCTGAAGAGGATTCCGTCAACAGCCAAAGGCACTATTCATGATTACGTTGCGGATATCTTCTTTCAGTACAAAGAGTGGGCAAGAGCCGCGAGGAAAGCATCTAAAGTGGCAGTCGATAGGGGTGTCGAAATTGAGAAGCTTAAGAAGGAGTTGGGTCAACAGAACCGAATTATGAAAGTGCTCAACACTGAGGCCGATTCTTCCCGTAAGTCTGAAATGGAAGCTCTGAAAAAGGTTGATGAGATAAACTCGGCCATGACCAGGATGAAGCAAGAGCACTATACCGTTATTGAAGACATGGGTCACCGGAACACCACCATTACCGCCGAGAGGGATGCCGCTCTTAAAGAGCTTAATGATCTGAAATCAAAATTCTCCGATATGGCGAGGGAGAAAGATGCGGCCAATGTCTCTGCTCATGAGGCCTGTGATCAGGCGGTGGAGCTCCGGAAGGAGAAGGAAGCGGCTATGGAAAAAGTCCGCGAAGCTGAAGCTGGGATTGATGAGAAGGTACGACAGGCGGAGGCCAGGATTGAGGCTGAAGTAGAAGAGCTACTTGTCACCTACAATGCCAACGTGCTAAGGCACCGAGATTTGACATGGCTCGATGATTACCCAACACATCTCTATAACGCCTGGAACCTACTGGTTGAGGAGGAGAAAGCTGGGCATCCTGATAAGGCCTTCGATGGATTCGAGCTGGAGAACCGCATACTTAAGGATGATGAAAAGAAAGTTCTTCATGACTCCATGATTTCTCATGAGAAGGAGAGGCTTGGTGCCCAGTCTCAGGAAGTCGGAGAGAGCTCTAGTGTCAAGCACCATAGTATGAGTTCTGAGATGATCATGTCATCTCAATCTGAGCCAACTCCGGTGATCGATTCCCAGCCAGTACCGGCATATGATCCAGACCAGCCACGTCTCTCTCCTATCATGGAGCATCCCTCTTAAATCGTCCAGACAACCCCGAGCCAAACCCAGGAAGGTATTCTGAACTAATCTCTTTTTTACTTGGTCCGAAGAATTTGTACAGAAGCGTATACTGAAAAATGTTTCTTTTCTCTACCCAGTGATCGAAGTTGCGCCAGCTGCGCCTCCCGTAGCCCAGGAGTCGCGCCAAGTGCCGGAGGCTATCATCTCTGAGGCCACCTCCGTTGTGACAACAGTGCCGGTGGAAGTACCGCAGGGGAGCTCACTTTCTTTCGATGAACAGATGATAAATGAGCTCCTTGGCCAACAGAGTGATCCCTTTACAGATTTACCATTCAGCCTGGGCGGATTCTCGTCTACTTCTGATATTTCCACTCAGGCCACTACGGCACATAGTGAGGCCAGAGCGCAGCGATAAGCAAGGATGTTGGCTGAGATTAACGCTGAGATGGCGGCAGCTGCGCATGGATGGCGGAGTAGTAGCGCAGTACCATACTCATCTTATGATTGTATCTCCCGGGGGCACACTCATTGATACTAGTGCTTCAGTCCCGTCTCTGGTTGTTGGTTCCGTTCCCCCAATTCCTCCTGAGGGAAGCATCCCCATAGATTCCAACTCGGAGGATGATGTCGACATCATGCCTTCATCCGAGGGGAGCCCGCCTGAGGGGAAAAGCTCTAAACGAAAGATCACTGGTGGCTCCAGTAGCTCCTCGAAGAAGAAGAAGAAGCTGAGGAGAAAGAAGGATTAGATAGACTTTTTTAGGCACGAGTTCCCCTTTCGTAGTCAGGAATTTTGTTATCTTTTTTCCCTTCTTATTTTATAGGCCGTGTTTAGATGCGGGTTCGGCCCCTACTAGTAGGAATTTTTGGAAAGGCTCGTGTATGAACCATTGCATATGATTAGTTGAAATAAAATTTTGTCTTTCTGTTTCAACTTAAATTTTCTCTATGCTTAAATGTTGCAGTGTTCGAACTTCAGTCCGGTGTACTTGCATTATCTTAACGTTTAAGCATAGTTTGTTTTGTCGGCCAAGCCTGGAAATTTCGAACTTGAGATGTTATCGGAGATCGAAGCGGGGCTGAACATAATACAGTTTCGGGTAGTGATTAACACCTGCACCTGCCCCCAGTTCCGGGGTTAAGTTATGATGATCAACTTGTGGTCGCACTGAGTGAGGACCGAGCGGTCGAACTACACTTGTTTCCTCATGAATCGTTTCATCCACACTCCGGGGATATAAGTCATCTCGCTAGCAGTTGTTCACACTCTGGGAAATTGAGATTGCTGTTGGTACTCCAACCCATATCCTGGGAGTTAGGAGTTAGTGTTCATACTCTGGCTCGCACTCCGGGAGCTCGGAGTTGTCATGACATATTCCGCTCCGCACTCTGGGGATACGGAGTTGGATGTTTATACTTTGCTTCGCACTTTTGGAATACTGAGTTGAATGTTTACACTCCACTTCGCACTCTGGGAATACGGAGTTGAATGTTTATACTTCGCTTCGCACTCTGGGAATACGGAGTCGAATGTTTATACTCCGTTTCGCACTCTAGGAATACGAAGTCGAATGTTTATACTCCGCTTCGCACTCTGGGAATATGGAGTCGAATGTTTATACTCCGCTTCGCACTTTGGGAATACGGAGTCGAATGTTTATACTCTGTCTCGTACTCTGGGAGTACGAAGTTGATGTAGGATTGCCGTGTGTCAATCCTATCAATATTGGTGTAATGGCTTGCCCCCGAGCTCGGGTTTCACTTAGCGAGTGGCCGGTCGTATCACAGCCACTCTCCATTTGAATAAGTCCCATTGCGTGATGGGATTTAGCTCTTCGTGCATCGTGATGTCGTATATCGTACTTAATGAATCACAGCTCTGGCTCGAAGAGATGACATTTTATTGCTTAAATAAGAAAATGCGGCAAAGTCAGTTGCCTTATTACAAAATTCAAATTTTGAAATGCAGAAACAAATTGCTAAATAGAACGAAATAAATAAAGCCTGTCATCTGTAATAGCGATGGAGACTCTCGCTGTTCCAGGCCCTTAGCAAACCAAGACCGTCAACGGTTGATAGTTTAAATGTACCATCTCCGAGTCATCGTGTAATCACATATGGTCCTTCCCAGTTTGGTTTCATGTGTGAAGGAACTGGGTAGATTCTCTTGAGCACGAGGTCGCTGAGTTCAAAGGTTCGAGGTCGATCTTTGGTGTTGTATAGTCGGGCGACCCGACTTCGATGTGCCGCTGCTCTCAAATCAGCCTCTTCTCGTTTTTCATCCAATAGATCCAAAGATTCGGCCAGTAGTATAGCGTTCGTTTTCGGATCATATTAAGTCACGCAATGGGAAAACACTTCCGTCTCGACCGGAATAACAGCCTCTGAGCCATAAGATAGGGAAAACGGAGTGTGTCCGGTCGTAGTTTTGTGAGTCGTTTGATAGGCCCATAATGCCATAGGAAGTTCATCGACCCATTTGCCCCCGGCCTTTTCCAGTCGTTTCTTCAGGATGGATTTTATAACTTTATTGACAGCTTCAACCTGTCCATTCGCCTGGGGATGTGCGACAGCCGAGAATTTTTTATGGATATGAAACCGTTGGCAGAAATTCTTGAATTCCGCACTCTCGAATTGGGCTCCGTTATCAGTGATGATGGTATGCGGGAGTCCAAATCGACAAATGATGTTGCGAACCACGAAATTTATCACTTTCTTCGTCGTAATGGTTGCAAGGGCTTCGGCCTCAGCCCACTTTGTAAAGTAGTCAACGGCAACGATGGCGTATTTCGCACCGCCTTTCGCCAGAGGTAAAGCGCCAATGATATCGATGCCCCACATTGCGAATGGCCAGGGACTGACCATTTGGGTTATCTTGGTTGGCGGGGCTCTTGGAATTCGGGCATGTTTCTGGCATTTATCGCACTTCCTGGCATAGTTCGCCGCATCTCGGTTCACTGTCGGCCAGTAATACCCATATCGGAGTATCTTCTTAGCGAGAGCTTGCCCCCCGGTGTGATTGCCACACTCTCCTTCGTGCACGTCATGTAACACTCGTTTGATTTCCTCATGGGCGATACATCGGAGGAGAGGAACGGAATAACCTCTCCTGTACATGATTCCGTTCTGGATGACGAATCGCGAAGCTTTTCGTAGAATTTTTCTCTTCTCGTTCCTATGCTCAGGCAACGCCCCATTTTCAATGTAATCTCGGTATGGAGTCATCCACGACTCTCTACCGGGAGCGGCTTCAAACATAAAATTCGTCTTTATTTGATCGATGCTTGGGAAGGATAGAGTTTCGACGGGGACGAATCCCATCTGCTGTGCGTCGCCTGTGCTGGCTAACTTTGCTAATGAATCAGCTCTCTGATTGCGTTCCCGGGGGATATAATAAATGGCATAATAATCAAATTGATTTAGTATTTTCTGAACTCGGATCAAGTAGGCAGCCAGCCTTCGATCCCTTGCTTGATAATCTCCCCGTACTTGACACACAACTAACTGTGAATCGCAGTAAATCTCCACAGCGATAATTCTCAAATCTCTGGCAAGTTTCAGGCCGGTCAAGAGCGCTTCATATTCAGCTTCATTATTAGTTGCGTGAAAATCAAAATTCAAAGCGTAAAATATAGATCGGCCTTCGGGAGTTTCAAGCACAACACCAGCACCCGAACGCCGGTCGTTTGATGACCGTCAGTATACAGCTTCCAGATGTATTCAGGGGATTCACTGGTTTCGGGCAAACCTTCTGGAATGGTAAATTCAGCTATAAAATCTGTCAGGACTTGTCCTTGAATGGCTCTACACGGGGCGTACACGATATCAAATTGGCTTAGCTCAATGTTCCACTTGAGTAACCTACCAGACGTCTCATGCCGCGTGAGGACCTGTCGTAACGGCTGGTCGGTGTACACAGTAAGAGGATGAGCTTGGAAGTAAGGAAGGAGCTTTCTTGAGGCGATGACCAGGCAATAAGCCAGTTTCTCCAGTCTTGGGTAGTTTCTCTCAGCTCCTGTTAGCCGTTTACTAACGTAGTAGACCAGTTTCTGCACTTTATCTTCCTCCCGAACTAAAGCGGCACTGATCGCGTGCTCAGACACTGCCAGATAAAGGTACAGTTGCTCGTGGTCAACCGGTTTTGACAAGATCGGAGGTGTGGAAAGATGTTGAACTAGCGATCGGAACGCGCCTTCACACTCCGTGGTCCATTCAAAGTTTCGTTTTCCCTTCAGGATCAGATCAAAGAAAGGGATGCATTTATCGGTGGACTTTGAAATGAACCTGCTCAACGCCGCAACCTTTCCGTTGAGACTCTGGACTTGTTTTATTGTTCTAGGGGTTTGCAAATTTCTTATTGCCCAGATTTTCTCAGGATTTGCTTCTATTCCTCGAGCATTGACAATAAACCCAAGGAACTTTCCGGACGCGACGCCTGTAACGACCCGTAAATTTCAACTGTTTGAATAACGTAAATAGTTGAAATTTTGTGAAATTTTAAACGATAAAATTTTGAAATAAAAATTTGATATTTGAAATGCGTCTAGTTAAACATAGCAATTGGTAAATTTTCGTCTGAAAATATGAAAGTTTATTTCGCGCGTAAATTCACTTCAATTTAATCAGTTAAAAAGCGATGAAAATAAAATGTTTCCGAAACCTAAATATTTTTACATAGAAAAATTCTAAACCATCTTCTGAGCAAGATAACAGTTTGTCGTTTTTCCAAATTCGGACATCTTTGGCTCCGTCGATCTTATTTTTCAGCGTTTTTCTTGCATTTTCCGCTATTAAAAAAATTGAATTTTTATAATTCGATCGTACCACTGATATCCGTATACCGTTTTGATCATCTCGTCGGGCTGATCGATACGGTATATATATTTCTATGTTTGATGGTCGATACGCAACGGAAACCGTGAAACGGTCACCTTTATCGGTACCGTTTGAGTTTATTTGTATTCGGTGGCTATTCAAATTTTGAACTGGTTGATAATCAACGGTCATCAGTATTAATTTGCCTTGATCTTGATGTTTCTATTCCCCAAGCCATTTATGCATTGGTTCGTTTCCCAATTTGTAGTCCATTCAGTTTGCATTCTCAGCTTCCGCAGTCTATTCACTTTCGTTTCCCTACCTGCTAAAATTCTAATTCTTTCCTCTTCTTATTTCCAATTTTTCATTCTATCCAGAAACTCATTTCTCCACTTTTCCTTTTGTTTTCCCCTCTTCTCCTTTATTTATTTTTTTTTCTCTTTCTTTTTTCTTGCCTGTAGAATGCATACACGAACCATTCTGCCTGGGCCTTCTTTTCCTCTTCCTCTCTTCTTCACTTCTTCATTTTCATGCACCTTCCTTCTACATGACAGCCATTCACTTCCACCAAGTGCCGACTTTCCTGAGCAAACCGAGCCTCCTCACCCATGCAAGTCGCGACAACCCCGGACCTTGCGCAACCTCGGCCACAACTATCCTTGCCGGCTGCCGCAACAATCAGCCATGGCCGTGGCCACCTTCCTCTTCCACAAGCCCCTCGTCCCTCTTTGCTCCACGCCTTCGAACAAACCCAAGCAGCCGTGGATCTCCTCCTACCGCAGCCTAGCACCTCGTGCTGCCTCTCCACAACGCGCGCGCCTTCCAAGATCTTGCCGCAACTCACTTGAACCTCCCCGTGCCTTCCCTCCTCCTTGCCACCCGTTCTGCCTCCTTGCTGCCGATCACAAACCCATCCCCTTCAGATCCGAGTTGCCCTCCTCGTTCTCACTTGCATGCGCAGCCCATGCCGCTCCTAGCCAAACAGCCACCTCCGGTCTGCTTCCCTTCTCCGCTGACCGCAGTCGCGAGTCTCCTCTTTCTTCATGAACTGAGACTCCCTGACCCGAGCACTTGCTTTTATCTCCATGCGACGTTCCTGCTGGTGAGCTCTTATTTATATTCTTAGTATATAGTTACATAAATCTATTGTTTGTATATTTGAGTTTATACGAGTTTTGATCTATTTGTTACATATAAATTTTATATAAATTATACGATCTGTTGATAAAATATCTATTTACTTAAGCTATATATAGATATGGTTATGTAGAAAATTTGAGTTTACATAAGTTATACTACGATAGTTTATATGCAGAAACATTTTCAAACATTTTTTTTTAGTTAGTTGTATATATAACATATACTGTTTTACAAGTTGAAGCTAGTTTATATATTAGTATGTTATACATATGTTTCGAAATTTGGGGTTACAGTATATTATATATATTGCGTTATGGCAGTTGAAAGTTTTATATAGTATATAGTTGTTCTCTTTTAATCAACGACACATAACAGTTTTGGGTATACTATTTACAGTATAATGAAATATGTTAATATGGATATTTTAATAGCAGTTTAGATATATGTTAGTATCTTGCCTCTGCATTTATACAGATTTATATATATTAGTTACAATAGGACAACACTATATATTTTGGTTACAGCATATCATATGACACAGATTGTTGTATATAATATCTGTTAGTATAGGTAACGGTTGCTATGGTTAAGTATACTTTTATATAACAGTTCTATATTTTGTATATTTAGACATCAAAGTTATACTTTAGTCGTATAAACATTTTGTACTAGGGTATGGTATGTTAGTTTATCAAAAATTTATTTTTATATATACTCGACTTTAACATTTGAGTTTAGTTTAAAACAATGGATTTTAAGTATATATATTTAATATGATATATGATTTATTTTAGAATTTGATTTTATTTTAGTTATATATATTTTATGTCTATATCAATCCACTTATACAATTTATCATCTCGATCCAGTTCTGATTTGATTTCGCCCATTTCTATTTATCAGTTTGTTCGTCAATCCGTGCCAATTCTGCTTTACTTTGGAGTTCGTAACTTGTTCTGTTGTCTATCATCTCTCTAACCTCGAAAGGTGAGCACTCACTCACGATTAACATTCTTTTATTTATTAAATTTGATTTCAATTGAAACGACAATTGAAATATGCCGCTGTTAGTTAATTAAACTGTTTTATATTGTTTTGCCTGTATCAGTTCACCTGTGACATCTGACACCATTTTCTGTAATTATTTATGCGATGATAATACAGTTTGGCTGATAATTGATTGATTATTGGTGTTTATATTGGACGTTAAATTGTTAATGTTAAAATGATAAATGGTATGCAATTGAAATTGATATAGGATAGTTAAATGTTAAATTTGATTAAATGACATTTGTATAATATGACCCATTTAACGGTCAAAATTTATTGACACGAAGGATTTGTTTAATTACACTTTGAACCACTGAATGTATGTTGTTAAATTGATGATGTATGAAATTGTAAATAGATGACAAGTGAAAAACCGTAATGTAATAATCTTTAATCTACATGAAATGATAGTGTAGATTCTAGAAATAATTATATTAATTCGTACAAATGACAATACGAATTAATACGGTTATTTCGGGATTATTTGAATTGATTATTGGATTGTTATTGATTGTTGTTATTGCTTGTTTATTTACTTTGACACCATCCCTGTTATCACACTGCAAGTTCCCTTTGCTATGTTTTGATTTTTTTGAATTGAATTGGAATCGGGTTGAAATGATAAATACCCAAAATGAACTTTGACCTAGGATAGGAAATTAAATAAAAACCCGATTGGTCAATAATTTGATTTAAAAATAAAATCATTTTAATGAAATATTTAATAATCTGAAATGAAATATTTATAAAGAAATTGATGAAAGAATGTTGTTAAATTTGAGAAATGATTTAATAATTAAGTTTGAAATTATAATTGAGTTGAAATTATTAAACTTTGAAATGATTTAATAATTAAGATTGAAATTATAATTAAGTTTGAAATTATTAAAACTTTGAAATTATTTAATAATTAAGTTTTGAATTATTTAATAATTAAATAAGATTGAATTATTTAATGATTAAATTGAATTGAATTCTTTAATAAGTAAAATTGAACTTTTGAATAAGTAAATTTTTACTTCGGAAATAAATGAAATGGAGTTTCTTTATTAATTAAGTTTGGAAAATTATTTAAGTAAGTAAATAAGTGAAGTTGAATTTTCTTTAACAAGAAATGAAAATGTGATATTTTTGGAATTAATGTAAGACTTGTAATTGAAAGAATTGATTTGACGAATTTAATTAAATTCAAAATTGTAAGTTTTGATATAAGGAAGTTGAATTGAATAATTGATTTAATGAATTGGAAATTTAATAGAAATTGTTTTGAATGATAAAGTAACTTAACGAATATTGAATGAAATCGACAAATGAATTTAAATTGATTTGAATGTTGAATTAAATTAATTTAAATGATTTTCGGAATGAAACTTATATACGAACTTGAATTGATATTTGAATTGTTTTAAATGAAGATGGAAATTGAATTATGAGATTTTGAAATGGTAACTTGGAAGTTTTGAAACGTAAATATTGGAAATTGGTTTAGAAAGACAAATGAAATGCTGGTTTACGAATTGAAATTGAAATTGAAATTGATTTGGTTTTTGAAATATATAAACGACCAATCGGTGAAATAATTACGAAAGTTATTAAAGAGAGCCGGGATCGGTGATGGATATACTCTCTATCTGAACCGAAACCACTTTAATAACTATGCGCGGAGTGTTGATCCAGAATGAAGTGGTTGGAATGATGTACGTGTTGACTGAAGAAAGAGAATGATAATGGATAGCCTTGACACTTGTGTCAAATTGGAAATGACTAAAACAGGAGTTGTGCCGGACCAATGGAGGATTAGCTACCTCAAGTGGACACACTTCTTCGAACTACTTATACTTGTTGTCGATTGGTGCACCCTTGATTTTGGGAGTGTTGTTTCACGGTGTTGCGGGCGCTGCGGCGTTGCGTTCTCACCAGTCCGGATCAGGCGAACGGTAGTATCACTACTGTTAACCCTTAAGTTTCTACGACTCATGGTCTTACGAGATAAGGAGTATACGACTCATGGTCTTACGAGATAAGGAGTATACGACTCATGGTCTTACGAGATAAGGAGTATACGACTCATGGTCTAGACGGTTCAGCGAGTCAAGGTCTATACGAGTCATGAAGTCTTACGACTCATGAAGTCTTGCGACTCATCAGGTTCAACGAGTCATGAAGTCTTACGACTCATGTAGTCTTACGACTCATCAGGTTCAACGAGTCATGAAGTCTTACGACTCATGTAGTCTTACGACTCATCAGGTTCAACGAGTCATGAAGTCTTACGACTCATGAAGTCTTACGACTCATCAGGTTCAACGAGTCATGAAGTCTTACGACTCATGAAGTCTTACGACTCATCAGGTTCAACGAGTCATGAAGTCTTACGACTCATGAAGTCTTACGACTCATCAAGTTTACGACTTAAGGGCTATCAAACTGGAATCCAAGGCCCTGGTCTGTGCTACTTTGATCTGATGAGTCGACTACGACTTAGCACTTCTCTTCCAACTGAGCCGCAAGATGGACCATAAGGCGCCCACGAGACATCATAAGTCGAATACGAGTCATGACTTACCATGAGTCGGTCACGACTCATGACTTGGCCAAATCGAGAGCTCAGAAATCTGCTCTTATAAATACCCCATCACTTCCAACATTGAAGGGACTTTTTGGCAAATCATTTCTACAGCGCTGTTACTCCGTCGAACTCTTCATTCATCCAGTAATCAAGGATCCTTCAAGCATTCGCGACACTACAACAAGCTTCGAGAGAAATTCCTCACATCCGACATGGATTCATCGAGTTTCACCGTCGAAGATTGAGCTAGTAGTCTAGATTGATTCTTGTGATCGAATTGTACTGTTTCCTGAAGAGATTTGTATCAAATTGTAACCGAATCAGCAATAAGAGACTATAAAGTGGACGTAGGCTCAATTACGGGCCGAACCACTATAAATCGGTTGTTCATTTACTGCATTTCTGCTATTTTCCTGCTTAATTTCTATTCCCGTCACACGGGTGGTGCTTTCACGATCTTATTACACACACCGGGTGTTATCGTTCATATTTTAACGTTAACATTTTGGTGCTTTCACTGAGAACCCAACTCAGGCTACCATCCATCATTGCCTCACACAAGTTTGTTGAAAAGATTTCCTACAGAACTAGAAGTCTATCAGACATAATGGCTCCTGGAAGGAAACGAAAGGTTGTCAGATCTGAAAATGTTCATGATGATACCGCCACCTCTGCTTCACCAAGTCAAGCAGCTCCAAGCGTCGGGGTGACGCGAGAGGAGCTAGACGCTGCTGTATCCGGACTATACCAGCAGATTGAGACTCAAAACAATCTGATGATGGAAAAACTGAACGCTCTGCTTGGTGCCAACCAAAGACCAGTGGGTAATGAAGAAAACACTGCTGATGCCCTTCGCAACTCCGAAGGGAGGAATATTCCTCAGGGGGGATCAGGTGCTGCTGAAGGGGCACCCCTCCGAGCTGAAGGATCTAGACCATCGCCAATTTTCCACGAAAATCTGCCCGGGCAAACATCTGAGAAAATGGCAGAAGTCTACTCCGCAAAATCTTTGAACAATGAGGAATATCTTTCTGGCATGATCAAGCAAATAATGAAAGAGAGCATGCAGAGAGGTGAAGATGAGAGTGAATGGGGATTCGCGCCAAGCAAGACTCCATTTACCGAGAAGATTCTAAAGGCTGAATTTCCTAGAAAATTTGTTCCCCCCACCATTCCTGCTTATCGGGGAACAAGTGATCCAAACCAATTCTTGTATAAGTATGATTGGCACATGACCGGTGCGAGAGCAACTGATGAAATCAAGTGCCGGTATTTCCCAGTATATTTGGAAGGAGTGGCACTTCTCTGGTTCACCAAACTTCCTGTCCGATCAGTAGATCGGTTTTCCGATCTGACTAGAAAGTTTAAAGAGCAATTCAGGCTATACGCTTCAAAGGCAAAGGACATAATGTCATTATCCAGTCTTGAACAGAATCCGGGAGAACCTATTAAATCATTCCTGAACCATTTCAATATAGCTCTGGCGGAAGTTGATAACGCAGAGCCACGGATGATCTTGACCTATTTGATGCGTGCTATCGACAAATCGAGCGAATTTGGAAAATGGCTGAAGATGAAAGAGCCAAATTCTCTCGAGAAATTCTATAAGAAAGCTGATGAATTCATACGCTTGGAAAATCTTCCAGCATCAATGAAGGTGGTGGCAACAAAGGTGGAAAATAATACTGCCGCTTCGGAAAAGAAAGATTCCGGAGGTCAGAAAAGGGAAAATCACGAGGGGAAGAAACAAAAGGATATAAAGAAACCTCGCTTCTTCAAACCCTCAGATTTCACTCCATTGACCGACACTTTGGAAAATATCTTCTTCGCCACCAAAGATGCTGTGGATTATCCCAAACCGGCTGAGATAAAACCGGGAAAGGGCGCTATGAGAAATGGAAAGTTCTGTCGTTTTCACAACCAACCTGGTCATGATACCCATGACTGTCGTCACTTAAAGAGCTTAATTGAAGAATTATTGAGAGAAAACAAGCTGCAACAATATGTCAAGAAAAACAGAAGTGATCCATCTTCGTCTACTCAGAGACAACAACCCTCTAATCAGCCGTCAGGCTCAAGTAAAGGTGCTGCGGCACAAGAATCTGAGAGGCCTGTTATCAACGTCATTTCAGGGGGCCCACACCCAGCAGGCAAAAGCTGGGGTGAGATGGAACGATATGCTCACGCTTTGAAGTATATCCCAGCAGAAGAAGATGTTTTTGCTGTAGAAAATACAGTACCCCTAAAACAGCAAAAGATTTCAGATAATGATATTTTGTTCAAGGCTAGGGATTCTATTGGTATTGAAGCTCCCACCATAGACCCCTTAGTTATCTCTGCAGGAATTGGGCCAGCAATAGTAAGACGAGTACTCATTGATTGCGGTGCTTCCTGCAATATACTTTTCAAGAAAACATTTGACCAGATGAAGATCCCAATGACCGACGTTCAGGCTTCATCACAAAAGATCGTTGGTTTCACTGGGGAACCACATCAACCAATCGGAACTGTCGATTTGTTCGTGGAACTTGGTGAAAGGTAACTCGAAAACAAACCTTTGTGATTGTTGATGGGTTTTCTGCCTACAATGCTTTCCTAGGCAGGCTAGCTCTAGCTGCATTCAAGGCCATTTTGGCCCCGTGGTGCTTAACTATGAAGTTTCCTACAGAAAATGGTGTTGGTGTCATCAAGGGAGATCAAAATGCTGGACGTGAATGTTATCTTATAGAGCTTCGAGAAGCCAGAAAGAGAGAGATGGGTAAAGATGCGGCAGCTCCCCTCCGCATCAAAAACCCAACCTTATAGCAAATACAGGGTGGCCCCTGCACTGGTGAGCATAGTGATGCAAGGCGAGAAATGGACCCCAGAAAATCCAGTGCAGAGGAAAATAGAGTGGTGCCTGTGGAAGTTACGGTACCAATACCTGTCGACTCCAAAGACCCAAATAAAGTACTTAATGTGGGTTCGCAACTAAGTACAACAGTTCAAAATACACTAATATCATTTCTAAAAGCAAATCTGGACGTGTTCGCTTGGTGTCACGCTGATATGTGCGGAATCTCTCCAACAGTTGCTGTTCACACTCTGAATGTCGATCCGAAATTCACACCAGTAAAACAGAAAAGAAGAACTCAAGGTCCAAAAAGATCAGCAGCTTTAAAGGAAGAAGTAGATCGCCTCTTAGAGAATAATTTCATCAAAGAATCCACTTATCCAAATTGGGTTTCAAATCCAGTACTGGTTAAGAAGGCAAATGGAAGGTGGAGAGTATGCATTGATTTCTCAGATCTGAACAAAGCTTGCCCCAAAGACTGCTTCCCGTTGCCTAGAATCGATCAACTAGTAGATGGGACGGCTGGACATGAGTTGTTATCTTTTATGGATGCCTATTCCGGATACAATCAGATTATGATGAATGAACCAGATCAGGAGGACACAAGCTTTATTACAGATGTGGGACTCTACTGTTACAAAGTCATGCCATTCGGGTTAAAGAATGCAGGTGCAACATACCAAAGACTTGTCAACGCTATGTTCAAGCCACAGATCGGCAAAACAATGGAAGTCTATGTTGATGATATGTTAGTAAAGTCAAAGAAAGCAGTAGACCACATGGATCACTTGGCAGAGATGTTCTCAATTCTTCGGAAGTACGGAATGAAGCTCAATCCATTGAAATGTTCATTCGGAGTAGAGTCTGGGAAATTCCTGGGTTTCATTGTGAGCGCTAGGGGCATCGAGGCCAATCCTGCTCAAATCACAGCTCTAAGAGAAGTTAAAGCCCCTAGAACAAAGAAAGAATTGCAAAGTCTCAATGGAAAGGTTGCCGCTCTTAGTCGCTTCATTTCCAAGGCCACAGACAAATGCATTCCCTTCTTTGATGCTCTAAAGAAAGGAAAGAAAAATTTCGAATGGACTCCTGAATGTCAGAATGCTTTCGATCAACTGATTCATCATATGAGAACTCCTCCGGTCCTCTCCAAGCCTAGTGATGGTGAAGACCTCTTCATCTATCTGGCAATTTCATCCCATGCTTTGAATGCAGCACTCGTACGAGAAGATATGAAAATACAACGTCCGGTTTACTACATCAGCAAACGGTTCGCTGGGGCTGAGATGAATTATTCAAAGATAGAAAAACTTGCTTATTGTCTGCTAATCGCTTCCAGGAAATTGAGGCCCTATTTTCAATCTCATCCTATCAAGGTCCTGACTGATCAGCCTTTGAAGCAAGTCCTGTATCGTCCTGAAACTTCGGGTCGTCTCTTGAAGTGGAACATAGAACTCAGCCAATATGACATCACTTACCATCCCCGAAGAGCAATTAACGGACAAGCTTTAGCAGATTTCATTGCGGAATCCACTGACAAAGGTGACAGTAAGGAAGAAACAACTGACTGCATTCCGATACAGTGGAAGTTGTATGTTGATGGCTCGAGAAATGACTATTGTTCTGGGGCAGGAGTTGTGCTCGAAACTCCCGAAGGACGATCACTATGTTATGCATTGAGACTGGAATTTCCTTCGACAAACAATGAAGCAGAATATGAAGCCCTTATTGCCGGATTGAAAATCGCCAAGGAATTGAATATCAAAGTGATACAGATTTTCAGTGATTCTCAGCTTATTGTCTGCCAGGTGAAGAAGGAATTTCAAGCCAGAGGAGGGAATTTGCCTGCATATTTGACAAAAACTTCCGAACTCCTCAATGATTTAGATCACTACTCAATAAGCCACATACCCCGAGAGGAAAATATGAAGGCGGATTCTTTAGCAAAGTACTCAAGTTCCGTAGAAGCTCAATTGCTGGGATTAGTTCCTGTAGAAGTTCTGTCAGCTCCAAGCATTGATGAAATGGATATTGATTGGATTATGACTACGTCTCAAGAGCATGAATCATGGATGACCCCAATCAAAGAATACTTACTCAGTGGTTCTCTGCCAGAAAGTTCTAAGGAACGTCGAAAATTATTGAGAAAAGCGTCAAGGTATATAATTCAAGATGGCCGATTATACAGGCGGGGATTTTCAATCCCACTACTCCAATGTGTAACTAAAGAAGAAGCCAAGACAATCTTAGCAGAGGTACACGGAGGAGAATGTGGAGACCATTCAGGTGGTCAAACACTTGCAAAGAAAATTCTCCGATATGGGTATTTCTGGCCGAATATTAATCGAGATGCTGCAGCTTACTCCAGGAAGTGTGACAAATGCCAAAGATTTGCAAAAATCCCAAGAGCACCTTCCACCGAACTCACACAAATGGTCAGCCCATGGCCATTTGCCATTTGGGGAATAGACCTAATTGGACCATTACCGATCGCTAAATCAGGAATTAAATATGTTGTTGTCGCCGTTGACTATTTCACCAAATGGGCCGAAGCTGAACCTTTGGCCACCATCACTTCTAAAAAGATGATAAATTTTGTAACGAAGAATATCATTTGCAGATATGGTGTGCCACAGAAGATAATCACCGACAATGGCACTCAATTTGAAAGTGAAGAATTCCAGGATTTTTGCAAACGGTTCAGAATTCGAAAAAGCTTCTCAGCAGTGGCTCATCCGCAGGCAAACGGGCAAGTGGAAGCAATTAACAAGATCATCAAGTCAACTATCAAAAAGCAACTTGAAAAAGCAAAAGGTGGTTGGGTTGATAAGCTTCCATTAGCACTATGGGCGTACAGAACTACTCACAAAACTGCGACTGGGCACACTCCATTTTCACTGGCGTACGGATCTGAGGCAATGATTCCAGTAGAAGTAGAGGTTCCTTCGCATAGAAGAGTTCATTTCAATGAAACCGAAAATGAAAAACTGCAACTTGAAGCGCTTGATTTTCTTGATGAGAAAAGAGAGGAAGCTAGGCTCAGAGTTTCAGCTCATCAGCAGAGAATAGCCAGGCATTTCAACTCCAAAGTTCGCCAACGCAGCTTTGAAATCGGAGACTTGGTTTTGAAAAGGATCATGACAGCAACTGGTGTGTTTGGGCCAAACTGGGAAGGGCCATATGTCATAGGCACTAAACTTCTTGATGGCACTTTCAAACTCATAACTGTTGAAGGAGATCCAATTCCAAGGGCCTGGAACAGCAACTATTTGCGCCCTTATTTTACTTGAAAAGAGCTCTGCTCAAAATTGTAAAATGATGATGAATGTATCAGTTGTATTGTGAAACATTGTAAATCAGTGTAAATGAATGAAAGCTATAAAGTGGACGTAGGCCCGATTCTTGGCCGTACCACTATAAATCTTGTGTTTTTAACTATTTCATAATGCCTGTTTTATTTCGATATGTAAATACTTTAAATGTATCGCTAAAATATCGATTCAAAATTGCAGGACATTATAACAAGGCTTGCTCATCACAAAGCTAAGCGACCTCTATAAATCAGCTATTGCACAAAAACCAAACAACAAAAATTCCAAACTCAAATCCTACGCAAGGAAAACTTCACATAAAGAGTTGGCGACTTCACTGGGACAAACCTTTGTTCACTAGTTGAGATTGTCGTTATGAACGGGCATCCAACTAGATAACTCGCGTTTGTCTCGTGAAGTCATTCAACGGCGAAGTACACTCCTTCGGATGAAGCAATTTACTCGCAAAAGAAAAAAAAATGTGCTTGGAAATGATGTTAAGAGATCGCTAATGGGCAGATGATGAGAGAAAATTGCCAAGCAAACAAAGAAGCAGACAAAGGGAGGTATGCCTCTCAACAGGAAGGCCGAGAGATCCACTAAAGGGACGCCTTCCCAACCGAAAGGAACAAGACCCTCGCTAACTGGTCATAATGCATCCGACCAGATAGCGTATGTCCGCCCCGTGGATCCACTCGCCCCTGAGACGCAACCTACCTGGCACACCAACCAACCAAAGCCCTCTAACGAGGCACGCCAATAAATGGGAGTGCTTTACTCAATCAAAAAGATCGGTAGGACTACCAAAGGGGCACCTTGTTAGTTAATTGCGATCGTTTGTGCAAGCAAACATCCAATCAAGCAACTTGCGTTTGCCCCGTAGACCTCTGACCATGAGAAAGTAACTTCCAGGCAATCACAAGCCCTTTTCGGAGGCACAAGCCCTCTTCGGAGGCACAAGCCATCTTCGGAGGCAAAAGCCCTTTTCGGAGGCACAAGCCCTCTTCGGAGGCACAAGCCCTCTTCGGAGGCACAAGCCATCTTCGGAGGTAAAAGCCCTTTTCGGAGGCACATTTCACCAGGGTAAAAGTGCAAAATGCTTCTCTTCGGAGACCCACTTCACCCGAGTAGAAATACAAAAATTGCTTCTCTTCGGAGACCAACATTGCTTCTCTTCGGAGACCAAAATCAAGACTTCTTTGGAAGCACAAGACCTCTCCGGAGGCACAACAATACTCCACAAAGCATAATGCTACTCTTCGGAGTCCACATGCTACTCCTCAAAAAATACCAAAATAAAGCCCTCCTTAGAGGCACACTTCGGTTCTTTCGCTTCACCGCGTAGGAGAATTCACTTCTCAAAAGCATGAAGTAAACATTTCCGAAGGTTGAAGCGTGAAAACTTATCCGGAAATGAGACACGCCCCGTTTAAGTAGAATAATCATTCCCTCAAAGACGGAATAGTTATTCTATGAAAAATAAGAGTACAGTTCTCGCCAAAAGCAAAAGATATTGTAATGCACTTGTGGTATAGGGGCAATATCATATGATACGGCTACAACAATAAAAAGTAGTATTCAAGCAACATACCACAAGCACATAACAATATCACGCGAAAAAGCTGTGGGATAAATGCATTCTTAAACACAAACAAAAAGTTTGTACAAGTGAAAAAGAATCGTTTGTTCTATACTAAAAATAAAAAGAAAACAAATGCATTCTCACATACACAAGAGTTTGTACAAGTAAAATAATTGTTTTATTTAGTACTATAAAAATTCTTTACATGTGCAGATATCTCAAACAAGCAAAAGCGGGGACCGGTACCCGCACAATCCCCGGTCAATACATGCAAAGAGCAAAAATAATAAGTAAAAAATCCAGCTTGATTATTCCTTCTTCTCAACACCTTTGGAGCCCTTTCCTGGCCTAATGATTAGCTTTTGAAGTCGTTGTGAACGGGTAGGGGCAGAAGGAGAAAGCGGTACGGCCAGATCAACTACTGCTTCCTCTTCAGTGGAAGTCTTCTTCTTTTTCCTTACAGCACGCTTCCCCTTCCTCTTTGAAGAAGACTCGCTCCCCGGAGTAGCAAGCAATGTTGAAAGCTTCGTATCGTCATCAAGAGACCGCTCCGGGGTCTTCTCAATGTCTTCAAAATTCTCCGCTTTCTGCTCCTGAGAAGCAGCCGGATCATCCAAGCCTTGAAGAGCTTCGATTTTCTCTGCCTGTGATCCCGGTTGGAAAGCGGAAGGAGGAGTAATTTGGGAAGACGGAGGAACGGCAACCGAAGGAGTGAAAGCTTGTGCAGTGCTTGGTGCCTCCGCTGTAGAAGAAAAGAAGTTAAAATCAACATCCCCCGAAAATAAAGAAGGCATCGGTTCACCAAAGTTTAAGTAACAAGTAAGAAGGTCATCAAACTCGGTTAAATCAAGTAGCTGGTCCATTAGACCCGGAACTTCGCCAAAGTTACCTGGAGGAGTTGGTTTCGCAAGCTCGATTTCATATTTATCAGCTTCAGTTTCTTCCTGGCTCTTCTCTTCAATTTGGGAAAGAGGAGTCTCGGAAGTATCGAGTTTAGCTTCAGCATCTTTTGCACCAAGTGGAGATTGAGAGCTAGAACCGATGATATCAACATCAGTCAAAGTTGAAGTATGGACAGGGGCAGGTAGTGATGTTGTCTTTTCTGGGTATTCTTCTACCGCTGCCCCGGCTCTAGCTCCGGCAAGTTGTTCTTTGCCTCTAATAAGCGCATAACGTGCTTCATCGTCTAGATAAAGTGCTGCAAGGTCTGCTTCCGCATAGCTAGAAAATGTGTCAAGTATAGTCTCCCAGACTTCAGCAAGTGTAATCTCATATTTGGGACCCAAAAAGGAAAGGCTGCCACGGCCCAAAACGCTGTGCATATAGAAGTCAAACAGAGTAGAATCGATGCTAGCTCTAGTGGCATCATGAGACTCTTCGGCCGCAACCTGACCGGCGACCGCGTCATCACGCTCCTTCTCAACTTTAAGGAGCTTAGCTTTCAGCATCTCAATCTCTGCATTTTGGGACACAATTGTCCCCCATAGCTCAGCATTTTCTGTGCGATATTTCTCAGTAATGTGCTGCTCAGTTGCAAGTTTCATTTCGGCGTCTCTTTGTGCGGCATGTGCATCCCGTACCTGCTTCTAAAAGACTTCTTCCTTTTGGGAATGCGATGCGGAAGACGAGGCGAGATCTTCCTTAAGTTGCTTGACTTCAGATGCAAGCTTTGCGTTGTCGTCTGCGATACTCGTCATCTCCGCATCATGCTGCCTGCGCCATTTGTCCCATTCTGATTTATCGTTCTCCATGGTCATCATCGCCTCAAGATTCATGTGATTAACCCTTTGGAGTTCGTCGACGAGTTTCTGCCATTGCGACATCCTCTCGATATTGAGCCTGACTGCGTCAAGACCTTTAAGCATGTCTTGCTTGTCGATCGGAACCAAATCCAAATCGAAGCGCACTCCTTTTAGGCACCAATTGGGAAAGCGGCTCTGAAGCATTGGAGGGCCATCTTTAACTTGATATTGTGGCCTGTTAATAATTGTTTGAATGTCAGACTTCTTTAGAGGAGGAGAGCCGGCCAGGGTATCAGAAGGGATAGGAGCGTCAGCCTTTTTAGAAATTTCAGACGCGTTCTTCTCATCAAGTTTAACCCGTTTACTTGGGTCATCAATAGCATGCTTCTTCCCTTTATCATCGTGATATTTTCTTTTATGAGAGTCATCGTCTCTCCTTCTTTGCTGCTCTTCATAAGCACGCCTTTCTTGAGCTTTTCTAGCTGCACGCTCTTCATCAGATTCTTTGCGGGAGGGAAGATAACGTCCATAATCGTAAGAATCGCGCCCTCCGTAGCGCCGGAAGTTGTCAAAGTATGAGCCGGAGCGTCCCATCGGAGAATCTGAAAAACGAAAAAGAAGTAAAGTTTAGAGATTTCCAGAAAAACAGGATAAATGCTTATAAGTGCTGAAAAATCCTAAGTGTGTGTGGCGTGCAAGCTACATGCGTCAAACTACAGACCACGCTTTAGTGTAGAAACAGAAACGACTGGCGTGGTAGGCGTCAGGGTTTGTTTTAGGGTGGAAGTCGCTTCAACAGCAGGAGAAGTCACTTTCGGATTATTATCCCCGAAAAGCTCTTGAGAAGTTATCATGATATCGCTCAAGCCATCGAAAGTGTCATCACCCAGGAACTCAGCAGACTTCTCTTTTCCAACTTCCGTATCGATTGATTTCTCAAAAACTCGGGGATTCTCTTCCTCCTCAATAATTGGGGCAAGTGCCGACTTGCTGGCTGACCCTACAACATCAGTAAATGTAGAACATTTTATCAAGGCAACTTCAGCAGTGGGTGCTTCCGATGCAACTTCTTCTACAGAAGCTGGGACATTCGAGGTCTCTGCTCGAGAATCTGAAGCAGCTAACGTTTCCGCATCATAACTCGAGACTTCATGAATTTGAGTCGATCTAGAAGGATGTAAAAGTCCAAACTGGTGGAGAAACTCATCTTTCAACAGAAATTTCACATCCCGTTCTTCAATCGGAACAGCCATGAGCTCCTCCAGAGTTTGCTTATGACTGGGATCCCTAGAGGGAGAGAGGAGCGCTGAAATGAGAAAGCAAAGTTAAACACTTAGTGATTCGAACTGTAAGATACTCAGAGAACAAGGAGAAGAAAGGATAGGCATTCTTACTTCCTTCTCTCCACACGGCATAAAAACCAGGGGGACAGCGAAAATAAAAATACTGGGTCAAAAACCCATGAGCAGTATCTGGGAGGCCGACAACCAGTTTGCGATTCCTGGCACTTCTTATAACGATGATCGAAGGATGATCTTTGATTCTGACAAAAGAGCACAGGTAACAGATTTCGTCAACACTGGGAAGACGGTTAAGCATTCTGCTGAATAATACGCATAGCCCCATTAGAGCAGCATAACCATTGGGATGTAATTGGAATGGAGCGATTGCCAGTTGGCGGAGAAGATGTTGAAGAAAATTGTTGAAAGGAGGAATGGCTCCGCTCGAGCACATTTGTCGGTTGACCGCCACAAAGCCAGGAGGTGCTACATCGGCAGTGTTGTTCTTTTCAGGAAGGATACCGTCATCCTCAGCAATGCCAAATTGAGTACACAATTGCCGAAAAGTTTTGTACAATAAAGTGGAAGGGGCTCTTTCTGGGGGGTTGACTAAAGGAGCTGGAATGAAAATGGACTCTCCGGTCTGAACTGTTACATCTCCTTGTTGAGAAGCCATTCTACACAAGCAACTGGATATTCAAATATGAAGGTGCACGTTTCCTAAATAGTGTGAAGTGTTGTGCAAAATTAACAAAGATAACAAATAAATACAGACTGGAATTAAGCTAGTCGGTAACCGATCGATTATCAAATTTCAGGACTTGTTAATTTAAGAGTTCAGGTACAGTATTAAATGCAAACCGGACATTTTCAGTTGACTATTTCAATGTTGTTTTAATACTTTGCTTGAACTTGTTGGTTTAAAGCACTTCATACACACAACCAGTTTATGTTGATTATCTGTTATTAACTAATCTGTCATTTGATATGGGCAGTCGGTGACAGTATATTCGTCCCAATTTCTTTGTGGATATTTTATTAGACAGGTTATTAGTCTGCAAGCTAGAGTGATCTGTGGGGAAATGCAGCAGTTCATAGTTCAGCAGTTCAAAATGCAGCAGTTCAAGGTTCGTTCAAAGCCCAAGTCATGAGTCGCCAACGACTTATGTATTGACTCGTCCACGACTGATGTTCTGACTCGTCCACGACTTAAGGGTTACAAGGCAAGTCAGTCGTACTTCAAGTCTTAAGTCGCGAAAATAAGAGACTCCGGTCCAAAGCGGCATACAACCCAAGTCCTAAGTCGTCTACGACTCAAGAACTATGTCGTCTACGACTCAAAAACTAAGTCATCTACGACTCAAAAGGAGGCTACAGTCCAAAACGGCTTGAAATCCTAAGTCCTGAGTCGTCTACGACTCAAGAATTATGTCATAAGAGACTTGACTCGTGAGTCGTACAAAGCTACTGAACCATGGCCCTGCTAGCATCTCACTCGATTTGAACCCATTATCTTCCAAACCCAGAAACCTCTCAATCAAATTACGATCCCCATCCTAATTTCACGACACCATTGAACCATCCAAAGAATTAAGTTCAGATCACCAAAGCCTCATCAACCTAATCAGTTAGAGCCTGAAGCGCAGTACCCCTGCATTTCCATCGCCCCATTCATCCAAACATGAAATCAAGCAAAATCGGGCTCACGAACTACCGGTACGGTGGAATTCACAACAAAGCGTTGTACGAGGGGATGGACTAAGTATGGGGGGAAGAATTCACGAATCAATGATGATTAAAGGTCGAGGATGGATCAGAAACACTTACGCAATAAAGAATGGAGAATCGAATTGGTAGATTGTTAGAAAAGGGAAGTATTGCCTCGAGAAAGCTTGGAGGAATAGTAATGGCGGATACGACTCAGGAGATAGGTAATGAGTAGAAGGGACGACTCAAGCATTTTATACCTTTGGGCAGCGGAACACGAAAAGGACTACACGGGATAAGATGAGTCGCAGCACACGACCTACGACTTAGGCGTGTACTTCGAGGGGCAAATGTTAACCCTTAAGTTTCTACGACTCATGGTCTTACGAGATAAGGAGTATACGACTCATGGTCTTACGAGATAAGGAGTATACGACTCATGGTCTTACGAGATAAGGAGTATACGACTCATGGTCTTACGAGATAAGGAGTATACGACTCATGGTCTAGACGGTTCAGCGAGTCAAGGTCTATACGAGTCATGAAGTCTTACGACTCATGAAGTCTTGCGACTCATCAGGTTCAACGAGTCATGAAGTCTTACGACTCATGTAGTCTTACGACTCATCAGGTTCAACGAGTCATGAAGTCTTACGACTCATGTAGTCTTACGACTCATCAGGTTCAACGAGTCATGAAGTCTTACGACTCATGTAGTCTTACGACTCATCAGGTTCAACGAGTCATGAAGTCTTACGACTCATGAAGTCTTACGACTCATCAGGTTCAACGAGTCATGAAGTCTTACGACTCATGAAGTCTTACGACTCATCAGGTTCAACGAGTCATGAAGTCTTACGACTCATGAAGTCTTACGACTCATCAAGTTTACGACTTAAGGGCTATCAAACTGGAATCCAAGGCCCTGGTCTGTGCTACTTTGATCTGATGAGTCGACTACGACTTAGCACTTCTCTTCCAACTGAGCCGCAAGATGGACCATAAGGCGCCCACGAGACATCATAAGTCGAATACGAGTCACGGCTTACCATGAGTCGGTCACGACTCATGACTTGGCCAAATCGAGAGCTCAGAAATCTGCTCTTATAAATACCCCATCACTTCCAACATTGAAGGGACTTTTTGGCAAATCATTTCTACAGCGCTGTTACTCCGTCGAACTCTTCATTCATCCAGTAATCAAGGATCCTTCAAGCATTCGCGACACTACAACAAGCTTCGAGAGAAATTCCTCACATCCGACATGGATTCATCGAGTTTCACCGTCGAAGATTGAGCTAGTAGTCTAGATTGTTTCTTGTGATCGAATTGTACTGTTTCCTGAAGAGATTTGTATCAAATTGTAACCGAATCAGCAATAAGAGACTATAAAGTGGACGTAGGCTCAATTACGGGCCGAACCACTATAAATCTGTTGTTCATTTACTGCATTTCTGCTATTTTCCTGCTTAATTTCTGTTCCCGTCACACGGGTGGTGCTTTCACGATCTTATTACACACACCGGGTGTTATCGTTCATATTTTAACGTTAACAACTACCTTGGGTATAGCCTCATGTGCCTTGTCATACTTGTATTCCATTTATGCGCGACCACTACGATTTTGATTTGTACCTTTAGTATATGGATTGCCCTCTGGTGACTTCCGGTTTTGGGGAAACTACGGTCTTGTATATGCTTTTGGGAATAAAAATGTGTTAAGGGTGGAATGGGCCATGACTTAACGCTATTTTGATATCTTTATATTACTGATAGACATTATCTACTTAGCGTACATTACTACATAGTAGATAGTTTAACGGATCCTTAAAGGATGGTTATTCCAAACATCCTTTGAGTTACTTGTATTTCAATTGCTATTTCACTTGAGTTGGATTTATTAATATAAGAATGTTAATCCTGACTCGAGTGTTTTGTGTTTTGCTTTACGCTCGGGTCAGACTGAGTGTACTAGTATTCGAGACTCACCTTTGAAGTTGGAGCTTTGCTTGAAGATCCAGCCATCTATTCTGCTTCCAGTATTCGATGATTCCAGTGATGTATTCTGATTTGTATCTGATGTATTGTATTACTCTTCCGTTGTATCTGTTCTAACTCTGATGTAACTTATACATTTATATAGTAGCTTCATGAACTACTATCTCTTTTATTTCCGCTGCAAATTATTACTCTGTGTCTGTGTTCTGTGATTATTTATTTACTGTATATGTTCAGTTTTGCCAAATTTAAATTAACAACATGGTATTTTGAGCAATTCAATTCCGGCATGAGTGTCTACCTATACACTTATAATGGATGCGAATGGTCCAAAATACTGGGTCGTTACAGTTGGTATCAGAGCTTTGGTAGCTCTAGGCAAAACTTAACATATAGGGTAAATGTATTTACAAAATCACTCTCATTCGAGTTTCAATCTCTTCCTTTCGACTCGATTTCTTTGAATTTTGGAACGTTCCCTACGGTTCCAAATTTCATTCGTATCCTTCACTATTCATTTTCTTTCAATTCTGGAGCACCCCATAACTCCATTTTGAATGATATCTATAATAGATCGGCGGTCTCGCCAATCTTCGAATGATTCATAAAGGAGCAAAACTCATTTATAATAGGCGTCGATCTACCAGAGATTTCTGTATCCTCGGTTTACAATGCTATATATCTCCTGCTATACCTGAATTCTATTTCTTAAGATCGAATGTCGATTTACCTCGGAATTCCACATCGATCTTATTCTTGAAGTCACGATCGACCCGTTAAGGTTGCCCGCGATTTATATAAACTTATCGATCTTCCTATTTCGCTATTTAATCATCTTATCCTTGTTTCGAACCTATCTTCGAATCAAAATTCTCTTTGATTTGAGTCCATCAAATTTGAATTAATATCCTTGCTTTAGAATCCATTCTTGTATCGTCGAGCGAGGAAGTGTATTTATAAATAAATATTAAAATGTTTTATACATTGTGTTGTTTGAGTTGTTGATGTTGATTTGGGTTTTCGATCGATTCGTTTGATCAACGCTATCGATAGGATTTCCAAAACACTTGAACAGAGCAAACTGACACAATATTATTTTCAAATTTGGAAAATGGAATAAATTTGTATGAATATATTATAGATATATATACGTAAAATTTTCTGAAATTTAATAAGTAAATTGAATTGTTTGTTTGAAATGATAATATTTGATTATAATTTATTGTTCTAAATAAATTTATAAATACGGTTTATAAATTGATTTGGAATTTGAAATGAATTTAATTCAAAAATTTGAGAATTTATTAGTTTCCGGTGATTTCAAACTTTGATTTGAAAGTTTTAAAGTGTATAGAATTTAAAATATTTCGAATATAAATCGTTTTCAAAGAATTTTAAAATGATGAAACCAAAGCTCTTCTCTTTGTCGCTGGAAAATAATTTCGGTGATGGCGGCCGCATCATCGACATTCATTTTCGAGTTTCGAAGTGGAGAAACTATTCTGTAGCTTTGCTACGATTTTGTTTTGAAAAATATTTTGATTTGAATTTCTTCTGTATATTTTGATTCACATATATATAGGTATCTTATTTTAAAATTTAAATTGATTTGATATAAATATATTATATATATCTCTAAATTGTTTAAAGTTAATCGGAAATCTAATTCTTAAATTTTGTTAAAGGATGATTTTAATTATAAATAAAACCAAAATTTGGAATAAATATTTAAACTTGAAATAATTGAATTTGAAATTTTTATTTGTATAGTACTAAATTGCATTTCAAAATAACTTACCTAAATTATTCAGAAGTTAAAATGTAATTGGATAATATATAATATAAATTGAATTTATAAATAAAATTTGAGTGGTTATAATAAATGTTATACACTTAAATTTTAATTATAAAATGTTAATGGAGATAATAAAATAATAAGATAATTGAAAATAAATTTTGTTTTGAAGGTTAATTAATAAATTGAAATTAGATCAACTTATGAAAATACCTTGAATTTAAAAGCAGTTAGTGAATATAAATTAATTTAAATCGAAACTTTTATGGTTTAAATTAATTTATATGGGCTAGATATATGTGAGTAGATATATTAAGTAGAATAAATCTAACAGTAATTTGGAATAAAGAAGAATTTAAAATTATTGAAGAAAATATGACTATAATAAAAGACTATTCAAATTTATGGTTTTAGAAATTGTAAATTTAAAAAAATTGGATAATAAGATAATGAATGTAGAGATTGATTTTAGTGAAATCAAATGGATTAAATCAATTATTGAATATCAATTAATTTAAATTTGAATTTATATGGTTTAAATTAATTGTTATCTTGTATTTCAAATCTGTTTTTCTTTCTGGTTGTTTCTATTCTCCTACCTCGTTCCTTTTCGGGGATGAAAAGTTTTGAGTGGGGGAGAGTGTAACGACCCGTAAATTTCAACTGTTTGAATAACGTAAATAGTTGAAATTTTGTGAAATTTTAAACGATAAAATTTTGAAATAAAAATTTGATATTTGAAATGCGTCTAGTTAAACATAGCAATTGGTAAATTTTCGTCTGAAAATATGAAAGTTTATTTCGCGCGTAAATTCACTTCAATTTAATCAGTTAAAAAGCGATGAAAATAAAATGTTTCCGAAACCTAAATATTTTAACATAGAAAAATTCTAAACCATCTTTTGAGCAAGATAACAGTTTGTCGTTTTTCCAAATTCGGACATCTTTGGCTCCGTCGATCTTATTTTTCAGCGTTTTTCTTGCATTTTCCGCTATTAAAAAAATTGAATTTTTATAATTCGATCGTACCACTGATATCCGTATACCGTTTTGATCATCTCGTCGGGTTGATCGATACGGTATATATATTTCTATGTTTGATGGCCGATACACAACGGAAACCGTGAAACGGTCACCTTTATCGGTACCGTTTGAGTTTATTTGTATTCGGGGGCTATTCAAATTTTGAACTGGTTGATAATCAACGGTCATCAGTATTAATTTGCCTTGATCTTGATGTTTCTATTCCCCAAGCCATTTATGCATTGGTTCGTTTCCCAATTTGTAGTCCATTCAGTTTGCATTCTCAGCTTCCGCAGTCTATTCACTTTCGTTTCCCTACCTGCTAACATTTTAATTCTTTCCTCTTCTTATTTCCAATTTTTCATTCAATCCAGAAACTCATTTCTCCACTTTTCCTTTTGTTTTCCCCTCTTCTCCTTTATTTTTTTTTTTTTTTCTCTTTCTTTTTTCTTACCTGTAGCATGCATACACGAACCATTCTGCCTGGGCCTTCTTTTCCTCTTCCTCTCTTCTTCACTTCTTTATTTTCATGCACCTTCCTTCTACATGACAGCCATTCACTTCCACCAAGTGCCAACTTTCCTGAGCAAACCGAGCCTCCTCACCCACGGAAGTCGCGACAACCCCGGACCTTGCGCAACCTCGGCCACAACTATCCTTGCCGGCTGCCGCAACAATCAGCCATGGCCGTGGCCACCTTCCTCTTCCACAAGCCCCCCGTCTCTCTTTGCTCCACGCCTTCGAACAAACCCAAGCAGCCGTGGATCTCCTCCTACCGCAGCCTAGCACCTCGTGCTGCCTCTCCACAACGCGCGCGCCTTCCAAGATCTTGCCACAACTCACTTGAACCTCCCCGTGCCTTCCCTCCTCCTTGCCACCCGTTCTGCCTCCTTGCTGCCGATCACAAACCCATCCCCTTCAGATCCGAGTTGCCCTCCTCGTTCTCACTTGCATGCGCAGCCCATGCCGCTCCTAGCCAAACAACCACCTCCGGTCTGCTTCCCTTCTCCACTGACCGCAGTCGCGAGTCTCCTCTTTCTTCATGAACTGGGACTCCCTGACCCGAGCACTTGCTTTTATCTCCATGCGACGTTCCTGCTGGTGAGCTCTTATTTATATTCTTAGTATATAGTTACATAAATGTATTGTTTGTATATTTGAGTTTATACGAGTTTTGATCTATTTGTTACATATAAATTTTATATAAATTATACGATCTGTTGATAAAATATCTATTTACTTAAGCTATATATAGATATGGTTAGGTAGAAAATTTGAGTTTACATAAGTTATACTACGACAGTTTATATGCAGAAACATTTTCAAACATTTTTTTTTTGTTAGTTGTATATATAACATATACTGTTTTACAAGTTGAAGCTAGTTTATATATTAGTATGTTATACATATGTTTCGAAATTTGGGGTTACAGTATATTATATATATTGCGTTATGGCAGTTGAAAGTTTTATATAGTATATAGTTGTTCTCTTTTAATCAACGACACATAACAGTTTTGGGTATACTATTTACAGTATAATGAAATATGTTAATATGGATATTTTAATAGCAGTTTAGATATATGTTAGTATCTTGCCTCTGCATTTATACAGATTTATATATATTAGTTACAATAGGACAACACTATATATTTTGGTTACAGCATATCATATGACACAGATTGTTGTATATAATATCTGTTAGTATAGGTAACGGTTGCTATGGTTAAGTATACTTTTATATAACAGTTCTATATTTTGTATATTTAGACATCAAAGTTATACTTTAGTCGTATAAACATTTTGTACTAGGGTATGGTATGTTAGTTTATCAAAAATTTATTTTTATATATACTCGACTTTAACATTTGAGTTTAGTTTAAAACAATGGATTTTAAGTATATATATTTAATATGATATATGATTTATTTTGGAATTTGGTTTTATTTTAGTTATATATATTTTATGTCTATATCAATCCACTTATACAATTTATCATCTCGATCCAGTTCTGATTTGATTTCGCCCATTTCTATTTATCAGTTTGTTCGTCAATCCATGCCAATTCTGCTTTACTTTGGAGTTCGTAACTTGTTCTGTTCTCTATCATCTCTCTAACCTCGAAAGGTGAGCACTCACTCACGATTAACGTTCTTTTATTTATTAAATTTGATTTCAATTGAAACGACGATTGAAATATGCTGCTGTTAGTTAATTAAACTGTTTTATATTGTTTTGCCTGTATCAGTTCACCTGTGACATCTGACACCATTTTCTGTAATTATTTATGCGATGATAATACAGTTTGGCTGATAATTGATTGATTATTGGTGTTTATATTGGACGTTAAATTGTTAATGTTAAAATGATAAATGGTATGCAATTGAAATTGATATAGGATAGTTAAATGTTAAATTTGATTAAATGACATTTGTATAATATGACCCATTTAACGGTCAAAATTTATTGACACATAGGATTTGTTTAATTACACTTTGAACCACTGAATGTATGCTGTTAAATTGATGATGTATGAAATTGTAAATAGATGACAAGTGAAAAACCGTAATGTAATAATCTTTAATCTACATGAAATGATAGTGTAGATTCTAGAAATAATTATATTAATTCGTACAAATGACAATACGAATTAATACGGTTATTTCGGGATTATTTGAATTGATTATTGGATTGTTATTGATTGTTGTTATTGCTTGTTTATTTACTTTGACACCATCCCTATTATCACACTGCAAGTTCCCTTTGCTATGTTTTGATTTTTTTGAATTGAATTGGAATCGGGTTGAAATGATAAATACCCAAAATGAACTTTGACCTAGGATAGGAAATTAAATAAAAACCCGATTGGTCAATAATTTGATTTAAAAATAAAATCATTTTAATGAAATATTTAATAATCTGAAATGAAATATTTATAAAGAAATTGATGAAAGAATGTTGTTAAATTTGAGAAATGATTTAATAATTAAGTTTGAAATTATAATTGAGTTGAAATTATTAAACTTTGAAATGATTTAATAATTAAGATTGAAATTATAATTAAGTTTGAAATTATTAAAACTTTGAAATTATTTAATAATTAAGTTTTGAATTATTTAATAATTAAATAAGATTGAATTATTTAATGATTAAATTGAATTGAATTCTTTAATAAGTAAAATTGAACTTTTGAATAAGTAAATTTTTACTTCGGAAATAAATGAAATGGAGTTTCTTTATTAACTAAGTTTGGAAAATTATTTAAGTAAGTAAATAAGTGAAGTTGAATTTTCTTTAACAAGAAATGAAAATGTGATATTTTTGGAATTAATGTAAGACTTGTAATTGAAAGAATTGATTTGACGAATTTAATTAAATTCAAAATTGTAAGTTTTGATATAAGGAAGTTGAATTGAATAATTGATTTAATGAATTGGAAATTTAATAGAAATTGTTTTGAATGATAAAGTAACTTAACGAATATTGAATGAAATCGACAAATGAATTTAAATTGATTTGAATGTTGAATTAAATTAATTTAAATGATTTTCGGAATGAAACTTATATACGAACTTGAATTGATATTTGAATTGTTTTAAATGAAGATGGAAATTGAATTATGAGATTTTGAAATGGTAACTTGGAAGTTTTGAAACGTAAATATTGGAAATTGGTTTAGAAAGACAAATGAAATGCTGGTTTACGAATTGAAATTGAAATTGAAATTGATTTGGTTTTTGAAATATATAAACGACCAATCGGTCAAATAATTACGAAAGTTATTAAAGAGAGCCGGGATCGGTGATGGATATACTCTCTATCTGAACCGAAACCACTTTAATAACTATGCGCGGAGTGTTGATCCAGAATGAAGTGGTTGGAATGATGTACGTGTTGACTGAAGAAAGAGAACGATAATGGATAGCCTTGACACTTGTGTCAAATTGGAAATGACTAAAACAGGAGCTGTGCCGGACCAATGGAGGATTAGCTACCTCAAGTGGACACACTTCTTCGAACTACTTATACTTGTTGTCGATTGGTGCACCCTTGATTTTGGGAGTGTTGTTTCACGGTGTTGCGGGCGCTGCGGCGTTGCGTTCTCACAAGTCCGGATCAGGCGAACGGTAGTATCACTACCTTGGGTATAGCCTCATGTGCGTTGTCATACTTGTATTCCATTTATGCGCGACCACTACGATTTTGATTTGTACCTTTAGTATATGGATTGCCCTCTGGTGACTTCCGGTTTTGGGGAAACTACGGTCTTGTATATGCTTTTGGGAATAAAAATTTGTAAAGGGTGAAATGGGCCATGACTTAACGCTATTTTGATATCTTTATATTACTGATAGACATTTTCTACTTAGCGTACATTACTACATAGTAGATAGTTTAACGGATCCTTAAAGGATAGTTATTCCAAACATCCTTTGAGTTACTTGTATTTCAATTGCTATTTCACTTGAGTTGGATTTATTAATATAAGAATGTTAATCCTGACTCGAGTGTTTTGTGTTTTGCTTTACGCTCGGGTCAGACTGAGTGTACCAGTATTCGAGACTCACCTTTGAAGTTGGAGCTTTGCTTGAAGATCCAGCCATCTATTCTGCTTCCAGTATTCGATGATTCCAGTGATGTATTCTGATTTGTATCTGATGTATTGTATTACTCTTCCGTTGTATCTGTTCTAACTCTGATGTAACTTATACATTTATATAGTAGCTTCATGAACTACTATCTCTTTTATTTCCGCTGCAAATTATTACTCTGTGTCTGTGTTCTATGATTATTTATTTACTGTATATGTTCAGTTTTGCCAAATTTAAATTAACAACGCGGTATTTTGAGCAATTCAATTCCGGCATGAGTGTCTACCTATACACTTATAATGGATGCGAATGGTCCAAAATACCGGGTCGTTACAACGCCGAAGTGGCACTTCAATGGGTTGAGCTTCATTCCGTATTCTCGAAGGATGCTGAACATCGAATTTAAATCTCTGACGTGATCTGTGGAGAATCGAGACTTCACCAACATGTCATCCACGCAAACCTCTATGGTCTTCCCGATCTGATTAGCGAACATCCGGTTGACTAAGCGTTGATATGTTGCTCCGGCGTTTTTTAGACCAAATGGCATGACCTTGTAACAGTAGAGCCCCAGATCGGTTACGAAGTTGGTATGTTCTTGGTCAGGCAAATGCATGGGTATTTGATTGTAACCAGAGTAAGCATCCATAAAAGACAATAATTCGTGCCCGGCCGTCGAATCTACGAGCTGGTCAATTCGAGGAAGCGGGAAGCTATCTTTTGGAAAAGCCTTGTTTAAGTCAGAGTAATCGACGCAAGTTCTCCATTTTCTGTTTGGTTTTCGAACCAGTACAGGGTTGGATACCCATTCTGGATACAAGGCATCTCGAATGAACCCGTTCGATTGTAGTTTATCAACTTCCTCCTTAAGGGCGGCAGATCTCTCTGGATCCATACCGCGCCTTTTCTGTTTTACTGGGACATGTCGCGGATCTATATTCAGGGAGTGACTTGCAATGCTCGGCGAGATTCCGCACATGTCAGAGTGTGTCCAGGCGAAAACGTCGAGATTCGCTTGGAGAAATTCAACCAATTCCTGTTGTGTTTGCTTGCTCAGTTGAGACCCAACTTTTAGCATCTTCGAATCATCATCTTCACTGATTGGGACGTCCACAGTCAGTTCGGCCGGAGAGGCTTGGCTCTCCTTAGATTCATCTTTATCCTCATTGTCTCTAGGATCAAGGTCTTTCAGGAATTGGCTATGGTGCCCGGGCCGGGGCCCAGGCACCAATTGTCAATTATCAACAGAACGGACGCAGAGCGATTCTTCTACGTCCTTTCCCTTCTCCTTTCACTGCGCCCTGCGCAGCTCAGCAACATAGCAGGCTCTTCCCGTAGCCTGGTCTCCTTGAACGGCTCCGATCCCACGATCGGTGGGGAACTTCAGAGTCAAGCACCATGGGGCTATGACTGCCCTGAACTCGGCAAGGGCCGGTCGGCCCAAAAACGTGTTATAAGGTGAGTCAATCTCTAACACAACAAATTGTAACATCCGGACTCTCCGGCGTTCCCCGATTCCTAATTCTACCGGTAATTCAGTTATGCCAATGGGTATCGTGGCACTTCTGTTAAAACCATGGATTCGGGATAGGCAGGGTTTCAGATCCTTTGCCTCTATTTTCATTAAGTCGTAAGCCCGTTTAAGCAGAATATTCACAGAGCTCCCACTGTCAACCAGGATTCTCTTCATCCAAGCAGGACCCACCTGGGCAGATATGACTAGCGGGTCAATTGTAGGGGCTTCGACCTTATCAGCGTCTCGGCTCCTGAACACGATATCATCATATATTATTTTCTGTTGCTTAGCCGGACTTCCATCTTCACAACTAATATAACACTCGAAGTCCGCATGCCTGATAGAACTAGCATACAACTCCATTTCCCCCCAGCTCCTGTCTGCGGGATGGGGACCTCCACTTATTGTGTTAATAACCAATCTCCCGCCAACGCGAGCGGGTTCTTCCTGCCTCTCTTGATTTTGTTGACGATTCTGATTTGACGGGCCCGCACCACCAGACTGTGGCACCCGAACAAACTGATCCAACTTCCTCTCTCTGATCAACTTCTCAATGAGGTCTTGTAAGTGTCGACACTCATTCGTATTGTGGCCGTAGCTTTCATGGAATCTACAGAATTTTCCCGTTTGAACCTGCCTATCCGATGAGGGTTTCGAAGCTGGCTTCTTATACTGTATAGTGTTGCAAGTTTGTAAGTATACGTTTTCCAATGACGTATTCAATGGTGTGTAATTGTCGAACATTTGAGCCCTACGGCGTGGGCCTCGCTTCTTATCTCTTTTCTTATCTTGGCCATTGTTTCCTCTCGGCTGGGTTTGCTTGTTCTGTATGTTCAGTTGAACTTTTCCAGAACTCTCACCGGACTGTTTAACTGCCACATTACTCTGTATTCCTTCAACACTGGGCCTCACATCGTCTTGCTTCCTAGACTGTTTTGTGTCCTCTTGTCGTAAGAACTGAGCGGCTTTGGAGTAGAAACGGTCCAACGATGCAGGTGGTTTTCCAGCTAGCCAATTTCCAAACTCAGAATCGGGATCAATCCCTTTGGTTAAAGCCATCAAGATTGAGTTATCGTTGGGATTACTGATCTCAACACATGCTGCGTTGAACCTTTCTAAGTAATGCCTGAGCATCTCTCCCTGAGCTTGAGTGACACTGGACAGGGTATTAACGTCTTTGGGCCTAGCTACATGCATACGAAACTGCTCTACAAACCTCTTGGCTAGTTGATCGAACGAAGAAATAGATCTGGGAGGTAGCCTTGTGAACCACATGGTTGCGATTCCCCCCAAAGAGATGGGAAAACTTCGACATTTCACTGCGTCATCAGCCCTCGCAGCGCTCATTGACCATTCATATTTCAGGATATGCTGATTGGGGTCACTATTCCCTTCGTACATTGGGAGAGCTGGCATTCTGAATCGCCGAGGGGGTTCGGAGTACAATATCTCGTCTGTGAAAGGGGTATGACTGCGAGAGACCCCCCAGTCGTCATTAGTGAGCCCTTGACTCTCGCAAATCATCTGGCGTATCATGGTCGAAATGTCTGACACTGGCACATTCTGGGCTGGCTGAGCTAAGGTGTGGTCGGGTTCCACAGTGCGAGTTTGGACCGGGCGCTGTCGACGGTCCATATTTCGCCTCCTCGGCTCAGCATCTTCTGGGACATATGGTTCAGGAGTATGTTCACGCTGCTGATTGTTTGGTTCTGACAGATTTTGGATGTCAACCCTCGTTCCTGCCGCGGCAGTGGTAGCACGGTTGTTCGTAGTATACTGTGGAGCAGCGCCTCCTCGTGTTGAGGGCCCTATTTGAAAGCTGGTCGACGGTCCTGCCATCAATTGTCCAACGGTTAAGGCGAGTTGGTATCCGGTGGTCTGTGCGTGACTTCCTCCTAACTGGGGACGGGTAGACCTGTGGTGGTAGTCAGATGAGGCTGAACTTTCAGTGGATGCGCGGGAAACATTATCTCTCCTGGACCTCCTACGGCTCTGGCGGTTTAGTTGGTTGGTCAATTCGACTTTGGTGCGCAACTGTTCAGCCAATTGTTGCCGGCTTTGGGTAAGTTCCTGGAGCAACACTTGGAACTCTTGTCGGGTGACTGGTCCTGAAGGATCTGAGTGAGCAGTGTTGTCCTGATTGGAAGAAGGCTACTGCGTGGGATTCTGCCTATCCCGGCCTTCTTGCTCTGCAGCGGTAGCGCCAGTTCTTATGCTAACCATTCTCGGTGGTGGAGTCCTTTCCTAGACTTTGAGCAAATCTGAATAGAATGGAAGGATTCCGGACTGGATATCTGGATCTTCCTCTTGGATTTATGCAATCCGGTATCGATGGCAGATCCAAAGAGCAGGAGAAAAAACTGGTTTTCTCAGTGAAAGCACCAAAGTGTTTGTACCAAAAATGGGCACAACACTCTTCGGGAGTTATTTGAAGAGATAAAATGAAGATTGTAAATGTAAAACAGAGGTTATCTAACAAAAACTCCAACAAACAGAAATGTAAAATGCACAGACAAGCAATTTAGAGTGCTTCGGCGTATTGCCTACGTCTACTATGAAGTTTTGATGATTTTATTGATTCTCTTTTAATGATTACAAGCGATTACAGCAAACAACAGCGGATTATAGATTAGAATTCGAAATTGACAGCAAAGGTAGGATGCAAATCTTAATCCGGCGGAGTCTGGACGCTTCAGAATCAAAAGATCCCTTTTTCTGTACGCTCTGGGGCTCTATTTATAGGCGTAGGAAGCTCAGATCTCGCTCAAACTTCGGGAGACTTGGTTTGGCACGTGAGGGGGCCCACGCGACCATTTCCAGAAAGTTTGGCCTCGATCTGCAATCGATACGAATCCATTTCATATCGATCAAGATGACATCCAATTAAGCTAAAATTTGGTGGAGACCTTCTTTAGTGTGTATGCAAGCTTCCCTTAAAATTTCATTGGATTTGGATTAGTAGACCACGAGATATGGTCGATACGAACTGAGACTTCTCGAAGGCTATTTGGTTCGTCTCCATGACTTCGACTCCATCACTTCGTGTCGATGACTGCACGTGCTCTCAAGATGAGGTGGCACGCACGCTTCGCCTCGATCCGATCTTCACTCCGAGTCGACCGCGTCGACTCCATATATCTCGGCACGTTCGCATCGAAGGATGACACGTCATCTTGGCTTGATGGCTTGATGGATTCGAATAAAGCGTTACTGATGGATTCGAGCAAGCGATGGTCGATGGATACGAATAACTCTTTCTCCCATGGATACGAGGCAGACACTAGCTGATGGATACGAAGTGCTCCATCTGCTGAGGGGTATGAAGTCCATCGATACGAACTCGATGGATTCGAACTCAGCCGTTCCTGATCGATACGAACTCATGGGAGTTGGCCGATATGAAGTAGGCGATCTGCCGATGGATTCGAATGAGGCCGAATCGAACCTAGGTACTTCGATGGATTCAAAGTTGATCGATACGGAAATGATCGATTCGAACTAGAGCCTGGATATGGACACGAAATCACACATAGTGATGGATACGAAATCTGGGCTTTTCCCTTCAATTTGAATCGATCATAACTTGAGCATGTGAACCCGGATTGACCCGAAATTTGAGATGCTGACTTCTATGATCTTTCTTGTCATGTCCTATCAATTGTAGCTCAATTTGGACTCAGACAAAATTCAGCGATATCCATGGCGAGCTATCCCTGTTCTCTAGTCGGTTCCTTGGTGTCCTGGCCTTGCCAAAAGGCGGGATAACAATAACACCAGAAATTCACATTTGGTAGTAATAGAAGACCAGAAATCCATATCTGGCAATAATAATTTAAGACCAGAAAACTATATCTGAATAATAGAAGACCAGAAATCCATATCTGGTAGTAAAAGAAGAAGTCCAGAAAACCACATTTGAATAATAGAAGACCAGAAATCCATATCTCAAATTAATAGAAGAAGACTGGAAATAATAACAGAAGACTAGAAAATCCCATTTGGAAATAATAAGAGAAGTCCAGAAATCATGATCCGGAAATAATAAGAGAAGTCCAGGAATCATCATCTTGAAATAATAAGAGAAGTCCAGAAATCATCATTTGGAAATAATAAGAGATCTTCTATCTTGTGCCACCATTCGGGTCTTTGAATGTCTGAATTCTTAATTTTATGCCACTCTCCAGGCTTTGAATGTTGGATGTCTTAATTTTTTGATATGTGCCACCCTCCGGGCATTGGATGCCTTAATCCTTTACTTTATGCCACTCTTTGGGCTTTGGATGTCTTAACCTTTTATTTTGTGCCACTCTTCGGGCTTTGGATGTCTTAATCCTTTAATTTGTGCCACTCTTCGGGCTTTTGATGTCTTAGTCCTTTGATTTGTGCCACTTTTCGGGCTTTGCATGTCTTAGTCCTTTGATTTGTGCCACTGTTTCTTTTGATTTGACCCCTTACCACCATCTCAGGTGATGCATCAGGTCTACTGGTGCGTTTTGTTAGCTTTCATCGAGTAGGACTGTAACAACCCTGGTTTTGGAGATTACTTATAATGATAATTATAATTTAATATTGTGATTTAAATTAAAATTGGAGAATTAAATTGTCTATTTGGAATAAACTATGAAATTGAAATTAAATTGAGAAAATAAAGTTCTAAACTTTATTTTATTTTGTTGGAGTGATAATAAATGGAATATGGGCTTTAAATAAAGAAAATATCTTTATTTTAGAGAAAATGCAATAATTATATTAATTGTTGTTCATTTACTTCTTTTAGTATTTTTAAGAGAAGTATTTTACTTTTAAAGGTGGTTTATTAAAATAAAAAGGTAAAAATTGGTTTAAAAATATGTTTTGGCCATAAATTATGTTTAGAAATGGTTTGAAATATTTTTCTAAGTGAGAAAATATTTTTTTTGGAATTTTAGAAGTTAAAAACAAGGTTTTATTCATTTATTTGGTGGAAATAGTGTATTTTTATAAATTAAGGGTTTTAATAATAAAAATGTTTTAAAAATATAAATTTATCTTTTTATACGATAAAATGTTTTATTTCATATGTATATAAGTTTACATATTTTGTTTGATTAAAACATGAAAGAGATGTAATTTATTTGGTAATATTATGTAACTTGTGCATAATTGTACATGTACATGAATTAATTCCTTAGGCCATTTGATTTTATTTTTTTGAGTCCATTAGGCCCATTAGTACACTTAACCTGATATTGAGAAAGAGGAAAACATTGCCAGTATGTTCATTTACTTCTCCTTCTTCCTCTTTTTCGAAATAAGAAAACCAGTAAACCCACTTCACAAATTTCAACAAACTGAAATCTTTTGCAATCTAGAGTGTTAATCTAAAGGTAATCAAACTCCAAACTCAATAATTTCAGCAAATTTCTAATTTGAGAAAGAGGTTTCTAATTTACTGTATATTTTTGCTTGCATGTATTGTATCTTCCTTCTACAGGTTCCTAGAGGCCAATTTCTCCACCAAAGCTTCAATCTTTTTGCTTAAATCCGGGTATTTGCACAACTACAGCAAGGTGAGTTACAAAAATTCACAAATTCTAGCTGAGAAAAGCTCAAATCTCCAAAAACAGTGAATAATTTGCTCTTTGTAGTTATTTTATCTCATCTTGTAGACTGTTTTCTGTTGCTTCTTTGAAAGCTTATAACTTTTGATTTCGGCAACGAAATGCTGCCCGATTTCTTCCAAATAGTAGTTTATATGTTGAACATTGCCTTTGCAAAATTTGGTTGAAAAGAATTGTCATTTGAGTGTTCAAAACCTTGCTGCAAAATCAACAAAAACCCAGATTTTTGCCTAGGCGTATTTTGTTTGAGTTGCTGCAAACATAGCCTGAGTCCATGTTTGAGACAGCATAACTCTTTCATTTCTTACTGGAATTCCTCGATACTTTTTTTGTTTGAAAGATAAAGTTTTCTACTATAAGCCTACCAAATTTCAACTTAATCTGAGGTTGTTGGTCCTCTATTTCATGCCTGAAAGTTGAACCCGAAATGGTTTTCAGGCTTGTACATTTGGTTTTTTTGAACTGTTGCAAACATGGCCTGAGTCCATGTCTGAGACAGTGTAACTTTTTCATTTCCAGACAGAATTCATTGATTCTTTTTTTGTTTGAAAGATGAAGTTTTCAAGTATTTGCGTACCAATTTTCCACTTAATATGAGGTAGTTTGGTTCTCTGTTTCAGGCCTGTAAATTGAACCCAAGATGGTTTTCAAGCCTGGGCACTTGTTTTTGAACTGTTGCAAGCATGGCCTGAGTCCATGTTTGAGACAGCGTAACTTTTTAATTTCCAGTTGAAATTCATCTTTTCTTTTTTGTTTGAAAGCTGAAGTTTTCTACTATGTTCAAACCAATTTTTAGTTCAATCAGTGGTCGTTTGGCCACCTTTTTCATGTCCGAAGGTTGAACCTAGAGAAGATTTCAGACCTGGGTATTATTTTGCCTATGCATTTTTATGTTCCTTTTCCGTCCGACTTTTAACTTTTACTTCATGTTTATGTGATATTTCTGAATTGTTTTGAGGGCTATGATGCCTATCAATAGGCTAGCCCAATTTTGATGAATTTGGAAATTCAAATTTGAATTGAATTTGAATGATGGTTTTGAGTGATTTCTTTGATTTCGAACATGGATTTTTCCAAGCGATTTTGAAATAAATTTTAAAATAAATTGGCATTTTAAATAATTATTATATAATATTTTTAAATTATCTTTGAGCTGTATAGTCTATATATTCTCTATAATAAGGGAATTTTCAAAGTTTGATTCCAAATACGATTTCGGAAATTGGTTTCAAAAGCTTGTTTTCTCAAGTAAATTATTTTATATATAATACTCAGTTTTGCACTATTCGAGCGAATGAGAAGGAGAATTAAATGGTTTGTTAAAACACGTGGTATGGGACACGTGCGTTTACCTTATCGGTTAATTCCCAACTTGTTTGTTTGATCGTTTTGACCTTCGGGTCGAGTTTACCGATGAGATGAGGTAAACATTTTACTGCTTTGAGTGTGAAATTTACTAGCGTTTAGTAAATCGTTTAGTGCGAACATGTGGTATGGGACACACGTTAACATAGTTCAGGTTCCTATCCGAGAGTTTGTGACACATTTGTCTAAGAGACGTATTTGCCAGTACTGGACCTTTGGGTTATTTATCCTTCGGGATGTTTGTCTAAAAGACGTTTGTCATTGCGATGTATTTGTCCTTCGGGATGTTGTCCTTTGGGATGTTTGTCTAAGAGACATATTTATTTGTCCTTCGGGACGTTTGTCTAAGAGACGTGGCGCCTTGTTTTGAGAGAATAGTACTTGGCGGGCTTCGGCCATAAGCACGTGCTATATCTTTGAGATGATTTCATTGATTTCCTTGTGATTTTCCGAGTGTATCGCCTTTTTACATTATTGGCCATTTGAGCTGTTCGAGATACTATATGTGGTGATTACATCTTTGGAAATTGAACTCCTTATCGAGTTCTATATTTGAGATTTTGGTTTACCAAAACTTGGTGTTTATTTGATATTTATACTCTCCTATTTGGAGATATCTGAGATTGCCATTTTTGGCGTATTTTGTGTTTGAGACTTCTCTATTTATTGAATATTTTGTGATTGCCATTTATGGCGAGTTTTGAGTTTGAGATTTGGGATTCTCCTATTTTGGAGATATGGTTCATAGAAACCATTTTAGTGGTTTTGGGATTTCACCGATGATATGAGGCATTTATTATACTTAGTGTTATTTGGTGAGTTTACCTATTTCGAGGACATACACTTAGTGTAATTACCTTATTTGAAGTAGTGGCATGCTTTTATTATTGTTTCTTCTCATTCGAGAGGATATCTTACCCTTTACCTTATGCTCATATTATAACTTATCCTTATAAACTGATTTGTTTAGCTAGACTGATCCGTGTATTTTATACTCGGGTCAGACCGAGTTGTTTCAAGTTAGATACCTGCTTTTGGACTTTACTTGATGCTTCCGCCTTGGATATCAACTTATCTCTTTTTGTAGTTTTATATATAGTCGTTTTGTATGACTCTGATATGTATTTATTGTTTTGACTCGCGTGTATATTATGGTCATCATACCACTTATGATGTATTATTTGTATGCAATAGATATTTAAATCAAGACTATAGATGGTCGCTCCTAACCAGCTCTATTCTCCGCATTAGCATACAATATTACCCAGTAATACTCTTTGTTAATGTGGGCCTCAGGGTGGGGCGTTATAGCTATCGACATATCCATTAAATGCTTAAGACAAAACTATAGATGGTCGCTCCTAACCAGCCATATTCTTCGCATTAGCAGACAATATTACCCTGCAATACTCTTTGTTAATGTGGGCCTCAGGGTGGGGCGTTACAAGGACCAAAGACTTACCGGACCTCCCTCTAGGAGGCGCTTTAAACAGGTCTTATAAGCGAGAATGAAGGCTGGTTCGATGATTTGACCCGACCATCTTAGGTGGAGACCAAAAGCTTACTTTGTCCTCCCTCTAAGAGGTGCTTTAGACAGGCCTTATAAATGGGAATGAAGGTTGGTCAGTGCTTTGACCCAACCTTTTTAAGCGGAGACCAAAGGCTTATTTTTCCTCCCTTTAGGAGGTGCCTTGACCTTGCCACGTAGGCGTGATCAATGGTCTACAGATGCTTTAGCCTAGCCATTTCTGACAAGACTAAAGGCTTACTCTGACCTCCCTCTAAGAGGCGCTTTGACCTGGATATCTTGGCGCATAAAGGCTTTCTATCATCTTAAGTATTTTCCAAATTTGAGGAGAATCTTACTCCCGACCATGTAAATACACTTAAAGATTACCCCTTTATTCATCTACCGTTAGGAAGTGCGGCCGCAAATGTTCTACATTCCATGTTCTTGGGACCATATTGCCATTTGATAAGCATAGACGATAAGCTCCTGGAGGAATCACTTTGTGTATAATTAGGGGACCTTCCCAATTTGGTCTAAGTGGTCCATCTGATGGATTCTTAATATTTTCCATTACTCTTTGGAGGACTAGGTTTCTTTCTTGAAATGACATTGTTTTTACTCTCGAGTTGTAACACTTTGATATCCTCCGTTGATATTCAGCAGTTCAGATTGCTACTTCGTCTCTTAGTTCAGTATTAAATCAAAGATTCTTTACTCAATTCTTGATTCGGATCGAATGCATATGCAATTCTCCGATGTGAAGTTATCTCAACTTCAATTGGTAGCATTGTCTTACATCCATATGTTAAGGAATAAGGAATATGACATATTGTAGTTTTGGTGTACGTTCTGTATGCCCATAGCACAAGTGGTAACTCTTTTATCTAGTTTCCTTTGGCTTTGTTTAAGCGCTTTTTGAGAATAGTTTTGATAGTCTTATTGGCTGCTTCAATGCTCCGTTAGCCCTTGTATGTGCTACAGAAGAGAAATCCTTAATGATTCCGTTCTCGTTATAGAATCGGGAGAACTCTTCACCCTTGAATTGTGTTCCATTATCGGATATGATTTTATATGGAATCCCAAATCTTGTGACAATGTTCTTCATCACGAATTTGAGTACCTTCCCTGAAGTGATGTTCGAAAGTGGCTCTACTTCCAACCACTTAGTAAAGTAGTCAATGGAAACCACTGCATATTTTGCCCCTCCCTTGGATATTATCAAAGGTCCTATCAAATCAATCCCACATGCATCAAATGGCCATGTACTTGAAATTGTAGTTAATTGGCTTGATGGTAAATGAAGAATTTCGGCATACTTTTGGCATGTCCCATGTCTCTTTACATAATTCGTAGCTTGATTGGTCATTTGGGGCCAATAGAAGCCTTGTCTCATGACCTTCTTAGCCAATTTTATACCATTGGAGTGGTCTACGCACAACCCCTTATGTGCTTCCTTTAATAGTCCAAATCCATTTTCCGGGTTCACACATTTTAAGTAAGGAAGGGCATATCCTTTCTTATAAAGTATTTCGTCCATCACAATGAAGGTTGAGGCTTGATGTCTGATTTTTCTAGCCTCTGTCTTATTAGTTGGTAGTGTTTTGTTAATAAGATATTCCACTATAGGTGTCACCCAATTATTTTTATAGTGGCCATTTGTTTCTCAATCAATGAGTTCTTCCTGAAGATTTTCATTCTCAATTGCTTTCTCTTCTCCTTCATGCCTTAGAGCTTGAGATCTAGTTAATAATAGGAACCCTCTTCCTGGCTTAGATACCTTATCTTCAATACTAGGATTTGCTTGATAACCCACCGATACAATCTGTGTTTCGGTGCTCCCCTTGAACTAACTAGTTTTGCCAATGAATCTGCTTGTTAATACTTTCCTCTTGGGACTTGATGTATTGAGAAATCTTCAAATTGAGTCAACATTTTTACTACCTTCTTTGTTTTGCATCTTTTTTCTGATATGTCCGTTTTAGTTGGTTTACCATCAACTGAGAGCCGCGAAGGTTTTAATCCTTGGAATTTTAAGCTACAAAACCAAAGTGAGCCCTACTACTATTGGTTCATATTCTACCACATTATTTGTAGCCGAAAAACCTAGTTTCATGGCATAGTGCAAGCGGTGTCTGTCTGGTGTGATTATAACATAACCTGCTCCAGCATCTTGTTCATTTGATGCCTCGTCCATGAATAACTGCCATTTGGGCATTTGATCCTTTTCTTTCTCTGACTGCTCTTTGACAAAGCTTGCGCATTCATTGATGAAATCAGCTAAAGCATATCCTTTAATTGCCACCTGCGTTTGGAATTCAATATCATATTGGTTGAGTTATACTCCCCATTTCACTAACCTTCCTGAAGTTTTTAGCTTATTGAAGACTTGCATAAGTGGAAAGTTGGTTAATACCATGATCGGATGTGCTTGAAAGTAAGCTCTCAGTTTTCGCACTAAGTATCAAGTAATAAGCCAACTTTCATATGACTAGATATCTGACTTCAGCATCCTTCAATCTTCTGCTCCCATAATAAGTGGAAAGTTGAATTCCTTTTTCCTCTCTAATTAGTACTGAGCTCACTGCATGCTTGGAAACCGCTATATATAGCTACAAGTTTTCCCCTCCCACGGGACTGGATAATATCGGTGGCTTTTCGAGATGGTCTTCCAGTTCTTTGAAAGCTTTCTAATAATCTTCTCCCCATTCAAAATTATTTTTCTTTCTGATTACATCAAAGAATGGAATGCACTTATCAGTAGCTTTGGAGATAAACCTACTCAATGCTGCTACCTTCCATTTAAACTCATTAAATCTATGCTAGTTTTAAGCTCGCCATGTCCTTTATAGCTTGAATTTGGTTAGGGTTGGCTTCAATTCCTCGAGCGCTAACAATATACCCTAAAAACTTCCCAGGCTAAACTAAAAGAGCAATTTTGTAGATTAAGTTACATTTGATATCTCTGCAGCACATCGAACATTTCTTCAAGATCCTTCAAATGATCGCTTTCCTTTTAAGACTTTACTAACATGCCATCCATATAAACTTCCATATTCCAACCGATCTGCTTTTTAAACATTCTATTCACTAATCTTTGATACATGGTGCCCGCGTTCTTCAACCTAAAGGGCATCACCTTGTAGCAATAGGTTCCCTAATTTATAATAAAGCTTATATTCTCTTTGTCTTGCTTGAACATGGGAATTTGATTATATCCTGAATAAGCATCCATGAAAGACACAAGATTGTATCCGTTGTTTGCATCAACTAACTAATCCATATGGGGCAATGGGTAACAATCTTTTGGACATGCTTAGTTTAAGTCAGTGTAATCGATACCCATTGCCCTATTTACCATTCAACTTCTTAACCAAAACTGGATTAGCTACCCATCTCGGATAGAATGCTTCTCTAATGAATCCATTTTCAAGCAACTTCTTAACCTCTTCTTTCAAGGCATTAGATCGAATTTTGTCAAACTGCCTTTTCTTTTATCGGACAAGAGTTATACCTGGATCAATGTTCAGAGCGTGGTACATAACTGCCAGTCCGATTCTGATCATGTCTGAATGAGTCCATGGAAATACATCCTTGCAGGCTTGAAGGATTTGAATTAAGTCCGTTTTAAGGTTGTCTTCTAACTCTTTCCCAATTTTGACTTCTTCGTCGGATCAATTGGATCCACACATATTTCCTCAAGATCTTCAATAGGCTTTATTCTTTCCATTTCTCCATGGCAGTCTAAATCAGTGACAATTTCTTCACTATCTACTTCCTCTTCTACCAAATTTGTATCCCTTCCTTTTCCTTTCAGATGAATTGCACTTCCTAAACTTATGCTTAGTTGTATTATTGGGTCTTACTTTCGCTTTGGATGGTAGATGTAAAAATCCCTCATCCAAAGGCAGAAAAATAGTAGACGGATCATAATAAGAAGCATGTTCCCTTTTGTATTATTCCAGGATAGCAAAGTACATTTCATGAGAGCTAAATTGTACTCCCTTGATAGTTCCCCAACCTCTCTTGGTCAAAAACTTCACCATCAAGTATTTGGACGAGACAAAAGCATTCTCCTTGTCTAGAGCAGGACAACCAAAGAAAGCGTTATAATATGAGGGCTAATTGACAATCATGAATAGTGTCTTGAATGTCCTGTAGCATGGTGGCAAGCCTGTCTGTACTAACAGCTTTAATTATCCAATTGGAGTTAACCTTTTGTTGTTGAACCCAAAGATAGGCTCTAGCTTTTCTTCAGGGATCCCCATTTGGTAAAAAGCATGTTTAAAGATGACATTAACAGTGCTTTCGTTGTCTACGAGGACCATGGTAATTATAGAGAGTCCGATTTGAGCAGTGATCATAAGGGGGTCGTTATGAGGGTGTCTGATTCCCTTTGGCTCTTGCAGGGTGATGGTGAGTGTGACGCCCCACCTCTATGCTCACAATAACAAAGGGTATTAAAAGAATTACTGTCTGTTATTATGAAGAATAAGGCTGGATAGGAGCGGCCATCCGTTGTTGGGCCTTAGACGAGTATTGGTTACCTCGATAGGAGTGGTATATATTTTATTTTTCATCTCTTATTTATTTACTCCCATCGACATACCCAATTCCAGTATAAAACGAACTACGATGGTTCATAATAGTTTAGGATAGTATATATAATAATAACACAGATAATAAAATGCGGAACACAGATAACAAAAGTCTCATATATATATATATATATATATATATATATATATATATATAACCGATGTCAATCACAATACATTTGACACGATACATATGATACAACTACAATTGTCGACTCTGGAAGTTATATATACAAGTACATTATCGACTAATATACATGAATACATATCTTCCGAAATAAAATACACTGACTACTACAAAAAGACTAAGACCACTTCAAAAGATGTGGAAAGACTTCATAGCTCAAGCAGCAACCCAAAGCAGAATATCTACAACCTGAAATAACTCGGGTCTGACCCGAGTATTAAATACAAAAGAAAATAATATACGGGTCAGTCTAATTCAAACTCAGTTATTAATGCACAAAAGCAATAATAATCAAATATCAAATAGACGACAGTCACAGAAATCTCGTATATCCAACTCCTCGCTAAGAGAATCGGATAACGGCTGATATAACACTAAACAGTGTTAAAAAACAAATCAGCAATTCCAAATCATCAATAAGATAAATAAAAAGATTATCGATGAAGATAATAAGAAAACTCCATAATTGCTTAAACAGCAATTAACAACCAAATCCAATTATTAAATAAATAATTAGAAACTCGGAATCTAATTATCAAATAGATAATTAGACAAATCTCAAAATGATCAATCAAATCAAAGTTCTGTGTGGCTGCAGTACACGCACGCGTGCACTGCCTCGCCACTATAGTAAGTCAAAACTGCAAAGGTCAGTATAAATGAACCAAAAACAACTGGTACTAACTCAAATCAAAATGAACGAAGTGCACACAAATGCACACTGAAAGTTCACAACCGTTTACAAGATCAAACCCGAGTCTTTGAGACTGGATTCAACTCAATGTACAAATCACTATACAAGTCACAATACAACAATGTAGAGACCAAATACTATCAATATGGTCGAACAGAGACTCCAAGCAAACAAGAAGATATGCACAGATCTGAAACAAAGAATGGCCAGGCCAAACAACGCAATGCAAATGAAATCATCAAAGACCAAGTCACAGCCAAGATGATCCATCACAGTGCAAACGAAAATGAATGCATCAGTGCACATGAGAATTGACTCAGTGCATAGGGAAATAAAATGCATCAGTCAACCACAAGTCAACAAATTCACAAACAATTCAAGACTACACACTTCAAAGATGTGCAGCCTCAAACCAAAAAAAAGCAAAACTGCAATTACACTTGCAACTAAGACTGTTCTCTAAGTAATTGAAAACAAATGCAAGGATACATCATGAAACCAATGGTGCAGCAGGCCTCAATTCGAGTACATATGTGCACCACAAAACTGAATACAGAATCCACAAAAAACTCCAGATCATATACAAGAAACTGAAGTGCAACCACAAATGCAATCATGTCTCGCAGACCAGTGAACAACCAGTCCAAATGCAACAGAAATAAGCCAAGTCGAAATACATACATACGAACTGGAACAGAGTCAGATGTAGTAGTTTCCAAAGTTAACAGAATATTCACAGCAACTGTTAAATGTCGAAGTCAACTTAAAGTAATTGCACAATCAAAATAAATTCTCATCTAAAAATGTTTCCACAAAGTTCTGCCTGCAGATTTCAACCAAACTCCGAAACATGGTCATGCCAAAATGTAACAACCCGCATATCTATCGATTCTATATTTAAATATTTTATTTAAATATTTTATCGTTAGTCGGATGTTAGTCCGAAAAGCTACTTTTTGCATACGGTCAAATTAGGACTCGAGACCACCCCCATTGAGTTCAAAATGACGTTTGCGATCTTTTTGAGTGTAAACTTCGATATGTTTGGAGATAGTGAAATTTTCGACATTTTTTCCCGCCTTTGACTTTGGTTTGGACTGCACCCCTTTAGTTCAGCCCAACCCTCTTCCTCATTTGTTAAAACACTTCAAGCTTTGTCAAAAATGGTGGTGGGAAAGAGAAATTAAAACTCCCAACTCAAATTCTATTGCAAATCCGAGATTCAACATCAAATTCAAGTAGAAGATTGTGGATTCAAGCTTTGGATTGCTTCTCCTTGCTTTCAATCTTCATCTTCATCAATTTCGTGGAAAAGGTGAGATTTTTGATCTCACATCTTGCCTATATCTATCTTGGACTGTTGGGAATGGTTCCCTATCATTTTAGCATCAGCATTTGCATTTGGTTTGGATTGGATTGATGAAAAACCCAAAATTCTAGTGTTTTTGGTGAAAAACTGCACTTAGGTCGTTTCTGCCTTCGCTAGGTCGTTCGCGAGATAAGCCTAAGTCGTAGGTCGTTCGTGTTGAAAAGCCACACGGAGCATAAGTCGTTCCAGGCGTTAAGTCGTTCTGGGTGTGCTAAGTCGTTCACGAGTTAAAGGCTGAGTCGTTCGCGAGTTACTGGCTTGAGTCGTTCAGTAGCTAAAGGCATAAGTCATTCAGGAGCTAATGGCATAAGTCGTTCAGGAATTAAAGGCCTTAAGTCGTAGGTCGTTTTGCAGTTAGCTCGCTCGCCCTGGCTTAAGTCGTTAAGTCGTTAAAGGCTTAAGTCGTTAAGTCGTTCAAGACTTAGGTCGTATGACCTTATCCCTTAAGTCGTAAGTCGCTTGCCTCCCTTAAGTCGTAAGTCTCTTGCCTCCCTTAAGTCCTAGGTCGTATGACTCTTAAGTCCTAGGTCGTTGGCTTTAAATCGTTAAGTCGTAGGTCGCTGCTTCTCTTAAGTCGCTCGGCCATGCCAACTCCGCTAGCTCGCAACTGTTAGGTCGTATGACCTTAAGTCGTAGGTCGTCTCAGACCTAACATTCCCGCTGCTTCTCTTAGGTCGCTTGACCCTAAGTCGTAGGTCGCTTGACTTCGTTAAGTCGTAGGTTGCTCGACTTTGTTAAGTCGTAGGTCGCCACCGACCTTACCCTTAGGTCGAATGACCTGTTATCTGCTAGGTCGTGTGGCATTCCTCCCTTAAGTCGTAAGTCGTTCGCGAGTTAGTACTTGGTCGTTTGACCTATTCTTCTGCTAGGTCGCGTGGCATTCTTCCCTTAGGTCGTTTGGCTTCTCGAGACCGCTTGCCTTCACTAGGTCGTACCGTGACGGGGCGCTGCCCCGCACCCCGCCGTGGGCGCTGCCCCCTGGACCCCCGCGACCTGACCGGGCAGGTCGAACCCCGTATTACTCTGCGTAGGCAATCTCATCTGAAAAACATTTGTCAGAATTTCTACTTTGATGGTTTTGGGACTGACTTCTTTGGACTTTACTCACGTCTTCGAACGTGAATTGATTTGTTCTACAATCGTTTTATGACTTGTCACTTTAAAGATATATGAAGGTTTCAATACTAATAGTAAATATCAAAACTCTTTCATCAAAGCGATTTCAACACTATTTTAAATATCTAAAGTTCGTTTTCTCAAACCGATTTTCAATCTACTAGTATATACAAGCCTTTACTTCACTCGAATGAGAAATCGACTTAAACGACTTAGTAAAACAAGTGGTATGAAACGCTTGCGTTCACTTCGTCGGTTAGCTCTTGGACTTGTTCGATTGAACCCTTTTCGTGACAATTTCCTAGTGAAGATTTACAGCTTGTTCGTAAATATTTAAGTTAAGCAAGTGGTTATGGGACATGAAGCTAAACTCATATATTTACTAGCTTGGTGTGATTGACACTTCTCGCTGATCATGATGATCATTTTATGATTTAGACTAGCAATTGTGCGATGTCTCTTTGTTTGCAAGGTAAGACTAGACCGCAATAGTGTGATTCCGACTCACACACATCTCTTTGTCCGCAAGGTTAGTCTAGGCCGCAGTAGTGTGATTCCGACTCACACATATCTTTATGTTTGCGAGGTTAGGCTAGACACCACTTGTGTGATTCCATTCACACATACCTTTCTGCTTTTTGGTTAGCCTAAGCCTCAATCAGTGTGATTCCGACTCACACATATGGGGTAGCTCCCCATGGTCTTCGGACCATCATGTGATAGGCCTCTTTCTCTTTTTATGATTTCTGGATTTCTTGTTTTGATTTCTGGATTTTTATGTCGTTGACTTGTTATGAGTACAAGTTTAGGGTATGATGCCCTCTTTGGATCTTTGAGAAGATTCTCGTGATATTGATCATTTCTCATCGGTTGATCTCCTGTTGATCATCATTTTCATACTTATAGTAGTATGTCAGTATGGATATTCTATGTTTATGCCATGTCTTTTATTATATATCATGTCATCTGATATTTATAGTTAGACTGATCCGTTTATTATTTTCTTAAATAATACTCGGGTCAGACCGAGATGTTACAGGTGCTTCTGCTTGACTTCCTTCCGGGATTTGCTACTCTGACTTTTGGCTGACTATTTAGTTTAGCGGTTTTTGTTGTATACACTTGAGATATGGACTCATAGTTGTATTCTTTTTGTATAGCACATGTTGCTATTCTTTTGTATTATTGTGGAACTTTTTGACCACTACTCTGATGTACACTTTCATGTGTTAGTTATATATTCATATCTTCTTCCGCCTTTGTGATATGGATGTCTGTGACTGCTTTGTGTTATGTTTATTTCTATGTTTGTTTCCGAAGATTATTTTATAGCCACCGTGTGATAACCAATTACATGGATGGTCGCTCCTCAACAGCCTTATTCTCCGCGCTAGTTGACAGCACTACATCGTAGTGTCCTTGGCTAGCGTGGGTATTGAGGTGGGGCGTCACACGAAACCAACAGAGAAAATGACAAAGTCAAATCGCAGTTCAAAACAATAGCAAGCCCAAATCGAAGCATGTACAAAGTTGCAGCAGTATACATATGCGCAACGCAAGTGCAACAATCTAAAACAAGCAATAGTGCACCAGTGAAATAGACTGTAAGGGGAAGAGACAGGTATATAGTCATGTACAAAGGCACATTAGAACATGTAGTTAAACAAAGTGGATAGGTCTAGCAACAAATTTGAAGTCAACAAAGCGGTATGGAAGTGAAGACTACAAATGCCAGACTTCGAATCAAGCAATGCAGACAACAGGGTTTGGTTCAATATGCAATGAAGATCACAAGACTCAAGGCTACAACCTACAACATGAACATAAAAAGTGCAGTCCACAAATGTAACTCAATGACTCGGAGGCAACTTAATACAAGTGAAGGTCTCAACATCAAATAACAAATCAAACAACATTGCAAACAGGTCACACATGTATACATATACCCAGACAGTTTTTCTAAAGTAATTTAAGTCATAACAGTTTCGAACAAAGACAGAGGGGATTTCAAACTAGCAGTGGCAATGCCGAAGTCACAGAGGAAAATAAAATTCAAGTTAATGCCGAAGTCAAGGAAGAATCACAATGAACAAAATCGACTTACGAGCATAGTACTGGACAGTGAATAATCAAAGTCGAAGACAACATTATCACAAGCCAAAGTCAGGTAATAAACGACTTGAAGCAGAAAACAGAATTCACTTTAATGCCGAAAACAACAAGAATCTGACCAAGTGAAATAAAATCATCAACATCGTAACAAAGTCAAATGACCGAGACGAAGTCAAGCAACCCTCAGTCAAACACGAAATTAGCAAATTGGAATCGAATAAAAACAGTAGCTTTGAATTAGATGTGAGTATAATACTCACCTTGTCGACGAATTTAGAAGAAGCCGACCACACCTGCAATCGAGCGAAGCCAGAGCTTGAACTCGATCGGAACTGGGGTAGCCTCAAACATCAAAGCAATCGGGATGAAGCGGCGACCCAGTTAACACGAAGTCCCACTTCGATCTCACGAAAATATTGTGGCCTCCATTTCTTCATTCGTTCGATCTATTTTACTCTAGGGTTTGCAATGAGAAAGAGAATTGGGGAACGGGTCTGCCCTATGTGGTAATCACGGCAAACAACCAATATGTGCCACGATAATTTTTCTTTAAAGCCCGCATAAAAATTTTATAAATTTAAAAAGAATTTCAATTCGATTAAAATTCCTATAGCAATTTATCATCACTTTAATCGTTAAATGACGATTATAAATTGAAGCTAAATCCCGGGTTGTTACAGACTCCCCGCCTTATAAAAATTGCATCCCCGCAATTTTCATAATCAAAGTCGTCAGTAACAATTATTTTTCGAACATAAACTGGTTAAGCTAGTAAAGTAGAAGTCGGGAATACAAACGCCAAAGAAATATTTTAATTCCATAAAAGAATTTAACAAATTCTCAACAAAATCTAACTATCAAATAGATAATCAGAAAACAACAAAACTAAATAAATGCAATCATCGGCAATATTCAATTATCAATTAGATAATTAGAATACAGAAATCACAAACAGCAATATCTAATTATCAATACGATAATTAGAAAACAGCAAAAATCTAATTATCAACAAGGATAATTAGAAAACACGAATCACAAATCGCAAAACTTCAAATATCTAGTTATCCAACAAATAACTAGAAAACACGAACTTCATAATCAGCAAACTCTAACTATCAACAGAGATAGATAGGAAACAACAATTCAATAAAACCAGCACACTCTAGAATCAATTAGAGACTAGAAAATCTCAAAATCATCAAAACTAGCAAATATCCAATCATCAAAACGATAATCAGAAAACACAATTATCTAATTAACAAAAACGATAATCAGAACTCTCAAATCAACAAATATCTAATTATCAAAAACGGTAATCAGAAAACATCAAATATCTAATTATCAAAAACGGTAATCAGAAAACATCAAATATCTAATTATCAAAAACGATAATCAGAAATCTCAAATCAACAAATATCTAATTATCAACGATAATTAGAAATATCAAATCAACAAATATCTAATTATCAAAAACGATAATCAGAAAACAAATCAACAAATATCTAATTATCTCAAACGATAATCAGAAATCTCAAATCAGAAATCTCAAATCAACAAATATCTAATTATCTCAAACGATAATCAGAAATCTCAAATAAACAAATATCTAATTATTAAAAACGATAATCAGAAAACAAATCAACAAATATCTAATTATCTCAAACGATAATCAGAAATCTCAAATCAACAAATATCTAATTATCAAAAACGATAATCAGAAAACATCAAATATCTAATTATCAAAAACGATAATCAGAAATCTCAGATCAACAAATATCTAATTATCTCAAACGATAATCAGAAATCTCAAATCAACAAATATCTAATTATCAAAAACGATAATCAGAAATCTCAAATCAACAAATATCTAATTATCTCAAACGATAATCAGAAATCTCAAATCAACAAATATCTAATTATCAAAAACGATAATCAGAAATCTCAAATCAAAAAATATCTAATTATCTCAAACGATAATCAGAAATCTCAAATCAAAAAATATCTAATTATCAAAAACGATAATCAGAAATCTCAAATCAGCAAATATCTAATTATCAAAAACGATAATCAGAAAACAACAAATATCTAATTATCAAAAACGATAATTAGAAATCTCAAATCAACAAATATCTAATTATCAAAAACGATAATTAGAAAACAACAAATATCCGATTATCAAAAACGATAATTAGAAACAACAAATATTCGATTATCAAAAACGATAATCAGAAACAACAAATATCCGATTATCAAAAATGATAATCAGAAACAACAAATATCTGATTATCAAAAACCATAATCAGAAACAACAATTATCTAATTATCGATACGATAATTAAATCTCATAACAGCAAATATTTAATTACCGATACGATAATTAAATCTCATAGCAGCAAATATTTAATTACCGATACGATAATTAAATCTCATAGCAGCAAATATTTAATTACCGATACGATAATTAATCTCATAACATCAGATATCTAATTACCTGCAGATAATTAGAAACAACAAATATCTAGAAATCAATTAAGAAGACTAGAAAATCAACATAAAAGGTTGGATCGTTCCCATCAGATGGCGTGTTTTTAGTTCGCCGCACGTGCATCAACAAATGGACGAAGCCTACCAAGTACTCAACATAATTTTAGCGCCCATCAGATGACCCGAAGGTCCGCAGAGTGACCCGAAGGTCTAGTACTGGTATTTGACCCGAAGGTCCATCAGAGTGGCCCGAAAGCCCAACAAATGACCCGAAGGTCCAACATAGTGGCTCGAAAGCACACAAAATCATCAAAACAACAGATGTTTCAATTAACTAGTCCGGAATTAACCGAAATAGCAAACGCACATGTCACATACCACGTGTTTTATTAAATCGTTTGATTCTCTTCATCGTTTCCTTGAAAGTGCAAAATTGTGTATTTTGTAAAAATACATTTTACATTCTCAAACGGACAAGTCCGTAATTAAGAGAATCAGTAAAAGAAAGGGGTCATAGTCCTCGATTTTGCTGAAATGTTTAAATCGCTTCCTCATTCTTTTGAAAGCGCAAACAGTAAAATTCCTGAAAACAATTTTTATATATTTTATAAAATAACAATTCACATTCTCAACTGGACAAGTCCGGAGTTAAGCGAATCAGTAAAAGGAAGGGGTCATAATCCTCGATTTTGCTGAATCGTTTAAGTCGCTTCCTCATTCTTTTGAAAGCGCAAAGTGAAAAAATTTATAAAACAATTTTCATTTTAAAACGATTTTCCAATCACGTGATTAAAGCAACAACATCGGTAGCAATTTCAAAAAGGAAATCGCACTTCCCAAAACACCGTAAAATAGGATCTCAAAATCAGCATTGCGGAATAACCGCTTGAAAATCCACTTTTAAATTTGACGGTTACTGAAGCCAAGGCGATAGAAATTTTTATATGTCAAAATCTCATCAAAATAATTTACATAAAAATGTAATACCAGTGAATTTTCATTCATTAAAATGCCAACAAAACACCGTGCTTCAAAAACTTAATATCGGTGTAAAAATCCCGTTATAGAATAACGGCAATAGAATACGTTTAAACCAAACACCGGTTCAACGTAAAATCAATGCAGTAACGTGCAACTCAAATTTGCACGTACTACAAAATGAACAAAGAAATCATTCGAATGTATCTTCAATGAAGACAATTCAAAACAGCAAAATCTAATCAATGTATGATTAGCATAAAAGAAAACCAGCAAAAATCTCAACAAAAATCACATAACTGCAGTCGCTTCGAATCCTCAAATCGAATTCGAAATTTTCGAAGAAACAAAATAAACACAGCTATGTAAACAACAAATGAAATTTATTTCAATTTCATATTTTGATTTTTAAATCAAAAGGATTATCAGCTGTATTCAGCGAAGACAGTCTCACTGTTTCCACTGCGCACTCTGATAAACAGTCACAAATTAATCAAATCATCAGAACACAATTTCACTTTTATTTTTAAATAAAGATATTTAAAAATTTCATCATAATTTCAAAACTTTAGTTTTGACTCAAACCACAAATAAAAACATCGTCCAATAGTTGTAACACATGTTCCATCTAAGTTATGTTTTATATTATGTCCATAAACCCCAAGCTCTGATACCAACTGTGACGCCCCACCTCTATGCTCACAATAACAAAGAGTATTAAAAGAAATACTGCCTGTTATTACGAAGAATAAGGCTAGATAGGAGCGGTCATCCGTAGTTGGGCCTTAGACGAGTATTGGTTACCTCGATAGGAGTGGTATATATTTTATTTTTCATCTCTTATTTATTTACTCCCATCGACATACCCAATTCCAGTATAAAACGAACTACGATGGTTCATAATAGTTTAGGACAGTATATATAATAATAACATAGATAATAAAATGTGGAACATAGATAACAAAAGTCTCATATATATATATATATATATATATATAACCGATGTCAGTTACAATACATTTGACACGATACATATGATACAACTACAACTGTCGACTCTTGAAGTTATATATACAAGTATATTATCGACTAATATACATGAATACATATCTTCCTAAATCAGATACACTAACTACTACAAAAAGACTAAGACCACTTCAAAAGATGTGAAAAGACTTCATAGCTCAAGCAGCAACCCAAAGCAGAATATCTACAACCTGAAATAACTCGGGTCTGACCCGAGTATTAAATTCAAAAGAAAATAATACACGGGTCAGTCTAATTCAAACTCAGTTATTAATGCACAGAAGCAATAATAATCAAATATCAAATAGACGAAAGTCACAGAATTCTCGTATATCCAACTCCTCGCTAAGAGAAACGGATAACGGCTGATATAACACTAAACAGTGTTAAACAACAAATCCGCAATTCCCAATCATCAACAAGATAAATAAAAAGATTATCGATGAAGATAATAAGAAAACTCTAGAATTTCTTAAACAGCAATTAACAATCAAATCCAATTATTAAATAAATAATTAGAAACTCAGAATCTAATTATCAAATAGATAATTAGACAAATCTCAAAATGATCAATCAAATCAAAGTTCTGTGTGGCTGCAGTACACGCACGTGTGCACTGCCTCGCCACTACAGTAAGTCAAAACTGCAAAGGTCAATATAAATGAACCAAAAACAACTGGTACTAACTCTAATCAAAATGAACGAAGTGCACACAAATGCACACTGAAAGTTCACAACCGTGTACAAGATCAAACTCGAGTCTTTGAGACTGGATTCAACTCAATGTACAAATCAATATACAAGTCATAATACAACAATGTCCAGACCAAATACTATCAATATGGTCGAACAGAGACTCCAAGAAAACAAGAAGATATGCACAGATCTGAAACAAAGAATGGCCAGGCCAAACAACGCAATGCAAATGAAATCATCAAAGACCAAGTCACAGCCGAGATAATCCATCACAGTGCAAACGAAAATGAATGCATCAGTGCACATGAGAATTGACTCAGTGCATAGGGAAATAAAACGCATCAGTCAACCACAAGTCAACAAATTCACAAACAATTCAAGACTACACACTTCAAAGATGTGCAGCCTCAAACCAAACAAAAGCAAAACTGCAATTACACTTGGAACTAAGACTGTTCTCTAAGTAATTGAAAACAAATGCAAGGATACATCATGAAACCAATGGTGCAGCAGGCCTCAATTCGAGTACATATGTGCACCACAAAACTGAATACAGAATCCACAAAATACTCCAGATCATATACAAGAAACTGAAGTGCAACCACAAATGCAATCATGTCTCGCAGACCAGTGAACAACCAGTCCAAATGCAATAGAAATAAGCCAAGTCGAAATACATACATACGAACTGGAATAGAGTCAGATGTAGTAGTTTCCAAAGTTAACAGAGAATTCACAGCAACTGTTAAATGTCGAAGTCAACTTAAAGTAATTGCACAATCAAAATAAATTCTCATCTAAAAATGTTTCCACAAAGTTCTGCCTGCAGATTTCAACCAAACTCTGAAACATGGTCATGCCGAAACCAACAGAGAAAATGACAAAGTCAAATCGCAGTTCAAAACAATAGCAAGCCCAAATCGAAGCATGTACAAAGTTGCAGCAGTATACATATGCGCAAGGCAAGTGCAACAATCTAAAACAAGCAATAGTGCACCAGTGAAATAGACTGTAAGGGGAAGAGACAGGTATATAGTCATGTACAAAGGCACATTAGAACATGTAGTTAAACAAAGTGGATAGGTCTAGCAACAAATTTGAAGTCAACAAAGCGGTATGGAAGTGAAGACTACAAATGCCAGACTTCGAATCAAGCAATGCAGACAACAGGGTTTGGTTCAATATGCAATGAAGATCACAAGACTCAAGGCTACAACCTACAACATGAACATAAAAAGTGCAGTCCATAAATGTAACTCAATGACTCGGAGGCAACTTAATACAAGTGAAGGTCTCAACATCAAATAACAAATCAAACAACATTGCAAACAGGTCACACGTGTATACATATACCCAGACAGTTTTTCTAAAGTAATTTAAGTCATAACAGTTTCGAACAAAGACAGAGGGGATTTCAAACTAGCAGTGGCAATGCCGAAGTCACAGAGGAAAATAAAATTCAAGTTAATGCCGAAGTCAAGAAGAATCACAACGAACAAAATCGACTGCCGAGCATAGTACTGGACAGTGAATAATCAAAGTCGAAGACAACATTATCACAAGCCAAAGTCAGGTAATAAACGACTTGAAGCAGAAAACAGAATTCACTTTAATGCCGAAAACAACAAGAATCTGACCAAGTCAAATAAAATCATCAACATCGTAACAAAGTCAAATGACCGAGACGAAGTCAAGCAACCCTCAGTCAAACACGAAATTAGCAAATTGGAATCAAATAAAAACAGTAGCTTTGAATTAGATGTGAGTATAATACTCACCTTGTCGACGAATTTAGAAGAAGCCGAGCACACCTGCAATCGAGCGAAGCCAGAGCTTGAACTCGATCGAGAACTGGGGTATCCTCAAACATCAAAGCAATCGGGATGAAGCGGCGACCCAGTTAACACGAAGCCCCACTTCGATCTCACGAAAATATTGTGGCCGCCATTTCTTCATTCGTTCGATCTATTTTACTCTAGGGTTTGCAATGAGAAAGAGAATTGGGGAACGGGTCTGCCCTAGGTGGTTATCACGATAAACAACCAATATGGGTCACGATAATTTTTCTTTAAAGCCCGCATAAAAAAATTATAAATTTAAAAAGAATTTCAATTCGATTAAAATTCCTATAGCAATTTATCATCACTTTAATCGTTAAATGACGATTATAAATTGAAGCTAAATCCCGGGTTGTTACAGTGAGATTAGGCATTTGGATGTTATATCAAAGGTTTTTGAGTTGGGGCTCTTATTAAATAGAAAACACTCCCTCCTTAGCTTCTCTGATATACCTGTTCCTAGCTCCTTTGCTTGTTACGGCCAGATGTGGTCCTCTATAGATAACGTCAATTTTTGTTGAGAGGCAGGCTTAGACTTAGTTGATCTTCCTCTTCTAGAATGTCCATGGTATTGCTAGAAAGCTTTTGTGGTCCATTATTAGTATGAAGAACCTTTTGTCCGTTCTTGATAAATTCTTTCAAAAGCCCTTCACGAATCAGCTTTTGGATTATACCGGCTAACACATGGCACTCATTCGTCTTGTGGGCATTCGCCTTGTGATAGGCGCAATAGTCACATCCTTTCTTATGCTCGGGAAAGGTATTGGCTTTCAATGAGGTTTTGAAATTAACCTTCTCCTTAGTCATAGCATAAATGTAGGATTAAGGCTTATTCAGGGCAACAGAGTTGGTATTTGAGTTATCTTCCTACCTCGACCTCTTATGACCGTGATCGAAGCTAGCTCTCCCCACCTCTCTCTTAGGCTGTGTCTTTCTCCTAGCGTGGTACATTTCATCCATTCGAATGAATTTGTCAGCCTAAAAGTGAAAGTCTTGAAGGTTCTTACATACATGACGTAAAGCTCTTTCTAGAATAGTGTGTGCTCTATCAATCCAAATTGCACTGCAATTAGCATATCCCTGTCATCCATGTCATTGGCCTTTAGTGCTTCCATATTAAATCTTTTGAGGTACTTTCTTAGTAGCTCCCTTGGCCTTTGTCTTATCTTTGCTAGCACAGTATAGTCGATGGTCAGATCCTTACAGATGCAGAATTGGGGAGAGAATTCATAAGAGAACTGCTTCCAAGTGTAGATAGTTTTTCCACAGTACTGGCGGTACCATTTAGCAGCTGCTACTTGGAGTCTCGCAGGAAAGAGTACATCGAACCAAATTGGATGCATTATACAGGTCCATCTGGCTCTCAAACGCCATTATGCGATCACCAGGGTCCGTGGTTCCGTTATATCTCAAAGATGGAATGTTGACATGTGATGGGATTCTAATGGACAATATCTCATCGATGAATGAAGCTTCTCGATGATAATCGTCAGCACTTTCATCTAAGGTTCTCTTTCCCTTATCATTAAACATATCTTTGGCTATTTTCTCTACCATGTCCTTTAAGTAAGCTTTGTCATTATTATAATTGTGTCTAGCAGGTTGGTACTCTCTTGAGGTTGAGCTTCCAGACTATTCCTTAGACTTGTCAATAGCTCGTCCTTGGTAATTCTTCTTAGAAGGTTGATTATCTTTCTTCTTCTATGGAGTTGAGTTGAGTTGAGCTTGCTTTTGCCTTTGAGAAGAGAGATGTTTAAGTTTCTTCTCGGTGAGTTCACTTCTTCTCTAACAGTTGGTCTGGCGGTTCTGGATGACTTTAGAGTGAGCACCGCTTCCAATAGTCATTTCACTTCCATTAACTATTGTATTAAGCTCTTTATTTTAGCTTTGTTGTCGATGAGCTATGCAGGTTGCGATGTTTGATTGGGTTCCAAGCATGCAAGGTTGAAGTTAGGAGTCACATTTTCCTCCAGGATTGTTATATGCATGATTACTTCTTCATTAGGAGTACTGACTTTCTTAGGTCTCACCATTTCCTACAAAATTTTTTTACATAATTACTTTCTAGAAAAGGAAACAATGAATCGAAGGTTCGGACCCTCCTTCTAGTGCTAGAAATGCTAAACCAAATTATGGTCTAGTACCCCAGATGTTATTCATGGCAAGCTAACCCTTAATTAATTTGGTCATGTATAAAGGGATAACTTATCATTTAGGATCTAATGCATGATTGAATTTTCAAAAAGATGATTCATGGTGTCATAGATGCCTTTATGGATTGGCCTCCATAAATTCATAGGACTTAAGGGCACTTCGTCCCTATAACCACATAAGATGAAGGCCAAAGGGCATTCATGTGGGTATATATCAGCTTAAGGCTCCAATATACAAATGGATTCTATGACACAATATATGTTCATAGAGAGTTAAGAAGATAAGCATAAGTCTTGTGCAATGGTCATTAGGCATGCTAATGGCTGTATAGATCATTCTTATGCTCAAGGTCAATATATATATATATGTATCTGTGTGTGTGAGAGAGAGAGTGTGTGTGTTCATCCATTCCCATAAGATTCGAAGAAGCATAAGTGAGGCGATCATAAATGATCAAGCTCGTATCCTTGATTTTATTAAGTGAAAAATGGTTACAAATTAGTAGGATTTGTTCCACAAATCGATTTAGGGTTACAAGAGTATGAGATTAGAAAAGAATAACGGAATGTGTTAACAAGATTTCTTGTCAACATCCCGATGCATTTCATAGGACTGCTTCATATGAATTCAACCTTTTGATTGAGTCGATTTTTTATTATTTGAGTGAAATGACTAAGTCAGAAGGTTTTGTGATCACAATTCTAATCCTAATAGGAAGGGATCGATACCGGAAGGTTTTAAGCAAGTATTTATCTCTTATGCAGAGTTGGGGAAAGAATCATCTAACTTTTTGTCTTACCGAAAGGTTTAAGTATGGTCTAAGCATTTCAACTGGACAGGATCCATAGTATTGCAAAACCTTTCGGTAATTCGGAAGGTTTCTTAGAAGTTCGGAAAGTCACTTAGCCCCATCGAAGGATTTCAGTGCACTCTGAACCTCACGACGTGACCATATCGATAGTTTTATTATTAGGAAACCATTTAATCCCTTCGGTCAGCTCATTTATTTAATGATCCTCATCCTTGTCATTTCATTATATTTCCCTAGGAAACTAAAAGTAATACATATATCTTAATGGTTACATTAAACCTTCCGATGGATTGGGAGGTTTAATAAACCATTAAACACTTCGGAAGGTTAAGAACCCATTTGGGGAATCAGATAATAAGACTGCTTTATCTGCCCTTCTTTTGATTCTTTCGGCCTCCTAAGTTGGCACTCCACTTATGAAAACCTTTCGAAAAGAATGCATGATTCAAACATTTTAAGGCAATAACAAGAGCTGAATCAATATGCCATGAAACTTATATTCGGAACTATCCCACAAGTGTCGTTCCCCCTTCTTTCGATTGGTATTTAATTTGAGGAGAAGGAAACTTATGAGGTTGTCTATTGATAATTTCACAACATATTCTCGAAATAAACAAAGAATATAAGAAATAAATCATCTGAGATCAGCCGTTAATGTAAAATTAACGCCTGATCATGATTATCCCCAAATTTCGAGTTGATCGCAAGTCACGATTCTCTTTATTTCTCCATAACGGAATCTGATACAAAATTTAAGAAGATAGCCCCCAATTTGATTTCAAAATTAGGGTTACAATGTGTTGAGCGGAAGCAATAGAGATTGTTGAGTAGGTGAAATGAGAAGAAGATCGGATCCTGAGACCGGACCCCTTGGGTCTTATTTATAGATGTAGGCGGCCCCCCTTCTGGCCCTATTCTCTCGTCAGGACGGAAGGTTCCTTCTTCTATACAGTTGCGAACCACTTGGCTTTAATGGAAGGTTTGTTCTTCACACACCATCATGGGCCGGCATTGTGTTTCCTAATGCATTTATATGTTCGCAAGTTTGGTTCCTTATAAGACACTATGAACCTTCCGATTTTGTCGGAAGGTTGCTCCGCTATGTAATTAATGCTGAGAGCCACATTTTTCCTGAATGTTGTCGGAAGGTGGCCTTTTATTGAATCATGGATGCTACCTTTGTTTAAATCTTTCGATACTGTCGAAAGGTGCTGGATACAAACGTTAACCGGTTCGAAAGGCTTATTATGCTTTCGAAGAAGGTTGTTAACTGAGCTGCTTATTCCAGCCCTATCATTCCTACTCCTCTGGGAAGATATTTGTTTGAATGAGAAATAATGAATCACTTCAGTTGCCCTGAAAGGTTCAGATTTGCGCCAGGCCTACTTCTTGAACTCTTTCCTTTTTAATTAAAAGGCTTGGGGTGCTCGTCTTTCCTTTCGTCTTTGCATTACATCAAGCGGCCCTATAACTATTTTCCTTTCCATACTTGCGAAAGTCCTTTCTCTGAAGTTACTATGTGCTCTTTCTTCCTCGGGTGTTATGCATACCTTTCGTTGTCTTCGAAGAGTAACTACTTCTAAAACTCTTTGCTTGCGCGGAAGGTCTTTGAAGTACCTTCTTTATCTTCATTTACATTTTATGATAAACATTTAGCCTCCCCCTCTTGTGTAAAGAAGGCTTTTGTTCTTTAGGACAAAGATTCTGAGATCACAGAACTATCCCTGCATTCTTCCAGCTGATAATGAAAAATTGAAGTCCAGAAAACCCGATTTAACGTTGATAACGGAAGCCCTTGAAGTCCAGGATGCTACTTTTGGGATATCATTTTCTGACAACTTCTAACAGGAATTCCAGATTGTCATTTCTGATGATTGATAAGGGAAGGCCGAAAGGTCTTTTCCAATGGTTAATGATAGAAGTCTAGATAAACAATTTCGGGAATTAACAATAGATGACCAAAATACCAATTTTGGTAATGAATAATAGAAGACCAGAATACCATCACTGGTAACAAATAATTAAAAACCAGAATGCCATTGCTGGTGATTGATAATTGAAGACCAGAATATCATTGCTGGTAATAATTGAAGACCAGAATACCATTGCTGGTAATTAATAATTGAAGACCAGGATACCATAGCTGGTAATAATTACAGACCAAAATATCGTTGTTGGTAATTGATGTGCACGTAAATGTGCATATTTTTACCACCATATTTAATCTATTTAAATTAAATAAATGATCATATTGGGTATTTTAACTTGTTTAAACCAAAATCAAATTATTTTCAAATTGTCACATATTCATCTTCATATAGGGGTAAAATGGTCATTTTTATGCATTTATTAAATTGTGAAAATTTACTTGGAATTTTCTATGTTGTTTTGTAGGAAATTTGGTAAATTTTACAAGTGGCTTCATGATAATATATGCATGCACAAGAGTGAAGAGAACAAATGAAGATGGAAATAATTCAAAGTGATGATCATGGAGGACCCCACCCACTTACCTTGATTTTCAATTAGGATCTAAGCACATGATAAAAGGACATTAAAGCTTCATCTACATTTAAGTGGATTAGTGGATGTTAATGATTACTTGGCCACCACACTACCTAATGGGCAATTTGGGCATTCCCCAAAAATATGAATTAGGGTTTAACACTTGTATAAATACCCCATATCTTCATGTAACTTTCTTCTTCTTAGTCTCTCTTTAGTTTAGTTTAGGCTCAAAAATAAATCTAGTTCTCTTCTTTCTTTTCATGGCTACTTAGCCATTTCTACTTCATGTAACTTCCCTTTTTTATGCAATGATTATTGTTTCCTTTTAATTACATGTTCATTTCCTTTCATGCTAGTAGTGTAGATTTTCTTTTAAGCAATTAGAATAGTTTTCTTTCATTTTGCTTTCATTTTGCTTTCTTTTTTCTTTCATGTTGCAAGCTACGTTTGTTAATCAAATGACAAATATGAGAGGCTAAACCCCTTCAATTTAGGGGTAATGAAGCTCTCTAATTATGTAGCTTCAACTAATTTTTATTCATGCTCTCTTTTTGTGCTTAATGATGATGATAGAAAAGATTTACTAGTTGTTTTTGCTTTGAATTTGATAGCCTATATTGTTGACATCAAATAGGCTATGCTTAAACAATCACTAACACTAATTTCCTTTTCATCAAAATATGATTATGGCAAAAGAAAGTGATTTGAAATTAAAATTTGATGGCCTATATTTCTAATCAATAGTTAATAGGCCATACTTAAAATAGATTTCATTTTTATTTTCATTGTCAAATTTCATGAAAGTTAGTAAGTGGTTTAAGGGGTGTGTTATAGTTTGATGTCTTATGTTGGCTAATCAATAGCACAAATATGCCATACTTATGATAAGCACATCAATTAAAGCACTAATGACTATAAAAGAGAGATTATGATTTCATATGTGTTGAACTACATGATCTAGAGAGTGGATTTATTCTCTAAATTATCATTTAACTCTTATATTTGCATCTCTTTTCTTTTAGTTAGTTAGCTAATTTTCTAATTCTCTAGCTTAACTTTCAGTCGACTTTGGTTTAATTTGATTGAATAGATTTTTAAAATCATCAATTCCCTGCGGATCGACCCGTATTCGCCACGTACTACAAGTGTACGTCGTGCGTTTGCTGTTTATTTTAATTTGAAATTTATCGGCAAATTTCTAAACCGATAGAAATTTCGTCGATTAACAAGTTTTTGGCGCCGTTGCCGAGGAATTTGTTTTGATTTTGATTTTCTATTCTTCGAATTATTTTTGCTTAATTTTCGTGTGTTTTTTTTGCTTGTGTTTGTACATTTAAAAAAAATTGTGTGTTTGTGTGCATTTTGATTTTGTTGTTTGTAGATTGCTAGTTTCTTTTTCATTCCATTTGCATTTTCTATACAAAAAAAATAGCACACACGATTTCAACAAAAACAAAAATATTTTATTTCATTGCAAATTAGATTCCATTTACAATTTTCATTGTTATTACTGTTACACTGTTGTTGCACTCTTATTACTATTACATTGCTAACCTGATACTCTGCTATGCATATTACACTGATACTCTGCTGTGCACAACATTTTTGTTCTCTGTTCCACCACATAACTCTGCACAGCAGTGCATTTCTCCACCACCAAGCATATTTTCATCTCCTTCTTCTCTTCACATTACAACAACTCCACATACCCATTGCCTCTCCATAGCAATAGCATACAACCCTCTGCCTTCCATACTTTCTTTCACAACAAAACTGCCACTTCCAATCCCAAAACATCACCCTGTCAACTTCTGCGGCCACACATCCACATCATACTTCAAATCCACCCGAAACACTGCAGTTCTACCTAGCTTCCCTCCTACCTCAACTTCATACAGTTCACCACTGTTACTGACAGCACTCACCAATACCTTCCATTCCTCACCACATACATCATCCTTAACCACCAATTGCCGCAACAGACTTCGACCAGTCGCCTATATCCCTCAATCCGCAATTCCATCCCCTGGCCTTACTTCTTACAGCAATCGTCGACCACATCAATTCCATCATCACGATACTTCACAAAATTGACTACATTCAATTCTCACGACATACCAGACTTTCTCCACCATTCCATTCAATAGCATACTCTTCAACAAACTGTCACACTTCAAGTGTTCAACCACCAAGTCCACATCTGCATCCCCGACCAGCTTCATCTCCTCATTAGCATAGCCTTCAATACACCCAGCCACTTCAACCATCAGAACCTCCTCTCTATCAACATTCTGCTTTCCACATTTTCACTGTGCATATCTGCACAAACCATCTAAGTTTCAATCATTGAACTGCTAATTTCCCACAACAACTTCCCATAGTCACCACCACAACAACTGCGACTACTTATCTTCACTGCTTTCTCCCCTTGTCGCGCACCAGACAGCAGACAAACAGCAACCATCACCACTGTTTCCCCTCCTCCCTACTGTTATACTTCACAAAACTCCTCCTTCAATCACACATCATAACACTATCTTCTGTCCTCCTTTACCACTATCACTGCCTAGCACCATCACTTCCATTATTACTAACAGCATCAGCACCATACAGTACACACTACCATATTGCAAACTTCCTCACTGACAACTTCACGAAACTCAAACTGTCATCGAACCACTTCCTTCAACCAACGTACAACCGAACAACCATCAACAAACACTTCACAAAAATTCACTGCCATACACTGCCTTCATCCATTCAACCTTCCATATTTATTTACCAAGTCACGGAAACCAGTGATCATCCAGAATCTTCAATCGCCTTGCCTTCGACCAGAAACTCTTCCGCGACTTCGCCTACTTCCCTAAATCGACCCCCTGAAACAATTCATAGCAGCCACAAACATCAGACAACAAACGACTCCACCCTATCGCATCACTAATTTGCGACCCCAAGCGTAGCCTCACCACTTCATCCAGCACTTCAACCACGGTACTACTGCAATCCAACCACCAACGACAACCACCGGGACCATCAGACTGTCCATCTCCACGAATATCCCATTTAATCAGCAATTACTTGTATTGCATGGTGAAAGCATGATTTCGATTTTGAATTGAAATTCAATTGTGGGAATGGGAATTTAAGCGAAATCAGATTTTATAAATGGAGACAGCGCTAATTATATGATAGGAAGATATTGATTTTCATATAAAAAAAGTGATAGGAGTGTGTGGGCTTTGGGTCTTAATGGGCCAGGATTGCTAACAGTTGAATGCAGTCTGGATATAAATTGTTAGTCTTTGTTTTGGGAGTTGGGTGAATTGCTTTAGGGTGTGTGTATATTCTAATTTTGGTTTCCAGAGTTCTTCTTATCAAAAAAGAGAAAAATTCTTTGTTCTGATTTTCTTTTGTTTACAAATTCAACAAGTTTTAAATTTGTTTGTTTTGTTTTCAATTTTCCCTTTGTCTTTACAATTTTCTTTTGTTTGGAGTTTAGTTTTTCTCTATTTATTTCCTTTTAAAAAAAAACGGGGTTGTTTTGAATTTACATTTAGTTTGTTCTAGTTTTTCATTTTTCTTTGATATATATATATGATAAATTTGTATATATCGTGTTTTTATTTTCAGGTTGCAGAAGTAGATAAGGAAGAATAAGGGGATTCGCTGCTAAGCTTGGCAAAAAAAACAACTTGGTTGCTTAGAAAAAAAAAGTTTTGCACCCTTATCTACTGTTTTATTGCTTTGCATTAATAATTGCTTGCATTTAAAAAAAATCAAAAAAAGTTCAAAAGCCAAAAACAAAAATTCATTCATAGTTGCATTGTTAATACACGTTTAATTTCAGTTTTGCATCTCATTTTTTGATTAATAATAACGTTTACTCATCGATAACACTAAATTGTGTATTTACAAGTTGTCTTCTTTGAACAATTTAATTTCTTGGTGTCTAGGCTACGGTAGAGTAATAACCATTTATAAATATTACGTTGATTTGTAAATATTATAGTGGTTATTCCTCTGAAGGTACTTAAACCTTCGGCAGCATTGCTATGGTGATTCGTGGTGCACCGATAAATCCTGTCTGTTACCTGGTTGAGAACTATCTTGTTGAACTAAGACAATGTGTAATTATACAATTTTGGGTTAACTTAGGATAAATCATTTGTAATTAATCCTTGCATTCATTTAGTTGCATTAGTTCATGCATATTTAAAAAAAAATTCAAAATCCAAAACTAAAAAAAATTATACATATTCTTTTTCCTTTGAAATTTTTAAATCCTTTTTCTTTGAAATTTTAAAAATCCAAAAAATTTAGGAAAAAAAACCAAAATCCATAAAAAAAATTTAAAAACCTTCTCCACAACAAAGAAAAAATTGAAAATCCAAAAAACAAAACAAAAATCAATTTCCCTTTTGAAAAATAAATTTTATTTGTAAATATTTTTCCTTGACAAAAAAAAACAAAAACATTCTTGAAAATGTCCGAGTTTCCCCACTTACGTGAATTTTACAATAGTTGTGAAAATAAATATAATCCATATGATTTCACTCCAAAATCATATGGATATTTTAACAACAACTATTGCTTAAATGATTCAAATTTTGAACCACAAAATTTTCATAACGATGACCAACCCTCAAGTCTTGAAAAGAGCATTTCGTATTTACTAGAAATCTCTACACAACAAAATCAAATGATGAATGATTTGTGTAATTCATATTTGGGCAATGATTCAAATCAAAGTTTTCAAAATAATCAAAATTTGAATTCACTTCAAAATTCAAACGATTTCGAGTATAACCCATGTCAATTCATTTTTGAACTCCAAAATGAATTTCAAAATCAAAACGAAAATGTGATCCACTTTTCAAATAATTTTGGCAATGGTAATAATGTCGACTATGATGCAAGTGAAATTTTTTGTTCTCATTAAATCCAAATTGAAAATCCTCAAGCTAATAATTATAAATTGGATTTGTTGAACAAATGAACGAAATTTACGATGATCACACGGATTCGTTGTTTGAAACTTATATGAAACAACGTGAACAACAAAACCAAATCCCAACGTGTGACGAGTTAAGTAATAATCCATCTTTTACCCAAATCGACGATTTTCAAATAACAACTTTTGAAATTGAAAATAATAATCTTAATGAAATTGTTGAAAACACGGTAATTGAGTTGGATTTCAATTCTTTTGAGGGTGTAGAACCAAATTTAAAATTCGACCTTCCTTTTCTCGATTCCGAAAATTTGAATACACAACTTTGGATTTTGAACTTGAGATACGCAATGAAGTTGTTGATAATCCAACAAAGGAAGTCGAACTTAACAAACACTAGTTTTATGGACTTTTTGAAAACGAGTTGTTAAACTCTGATGGGGAAGATTTAAATCACCAATTTGATTTTGAAATCAATAATTTTGAAGAATTTTTCAATGAACGGCTTGAATTTCAATTTGGTGAAAATAAACTTGAACTTCAATCAATCGTTTTATCAACCCCAAAAATCATTGAAAATAAAACGACTCGTACAATTTTTAATAAAACGGCATTCGTTTTTCCAAATCCAAATTCAACTTCGAAATCTTGTATGGTTTGGTTTTCCGAGCTTAAGCTGTGTCTCGCATATTTAACGAGACAAATGAATCAGTCTTTGGAAGACCGTTTCATTTACTTTTTGATGATATACTTTCTAATCTCGTGTAAATACAGTTAATTTTCATTTAAATAAAGGTCATGTTTTATTTTTATTTTTCTCCTTCCACTTGGGTTGACTGTGGGGACACAGTCAAAATCAAGTGTGGGGGGAGACTCATCATCATTTTTGATTTTTCATGGTTTATTTATTTTTATTTTCTTTCCAAAATTTAAAAAAAAATCTCAAAAACAAAAAAACAAATTTTTTTATAGCATTTTTTGATTTATTTTTAAAGAAACGCTATAGGATAAATATATGGTTTTGGTTTATAAAATTCAAATTTTTGAAAATTTATGTGTCTTAACAAAAATAAAAATGAAGTTTGATTACAAATAACAATGGTTTAACTAGTATATAGGAAGATTCATACGTGTTAATTACGAAATACATCCTAATTGAAAATCTTTGTTTTAAAAAGTGGTAAATTCAAATAAAAGGATATAACATTTTTTTGTCTTCTAAGTTAAATGGTGCGAAGATGATTTTGCAAAACTCTCTCTTTCTAAAAAAGAAAAAACATATTTGTATATATGTAATATTTTTAACACCTAGAGTCAGGTTTTACACTCGTGTGTTCACTCGCCATGCTCTGTACCCTTCTCACGTAAGCCCGAAAGGCAATGCACGATCGGTATATCTGGCCTCAGTTTATAATAGTCAGGTGTATATATATAAAAATTCTTTTTAATAACGCCTACAGTCAATAGGTTTTCACACTCATGTGTTCACTCGCCACGCTCTGTATTCCCCTTACATCAGTCCGCAAGGCAGTGCATGGGTAATATATCTGGCCTCGGTTTATCTGAGTTAGGCATATGTAAATATTGTAAATATCAATAAAATTTTCAAAAAATGGAGAGAGTAAGCAAATGAAATCCAAGCACTATTTTTAACTTGTTTTGATTTGACTTGTTATTGAAAAGAAATGAATATACCACTTTGAAAAACTTTGATAATCAACTAAGGATCCATTTCAAATTACACTGTGTTATCAACCAAAACAACGATTTAAACTATTGTCTATTTGTTATGATAACTTGATTTTTGTTGGAAATTTTGACGAGTAAATAACTTAAATTTTCAAGATAATAACTAAACTTATATTTAACTTATTTGTGTTAATTTAAAAGTAAATCCTTCATTCGTAAATATTTTCAAAAACTCGCATTCAGCTCTTTGTAAATAAATCTTGCATTTTGTAAATATTTTCATCCTGCATTTGGATTTTGTGGGCAGTATCCGCTGAAAAACCCTCACGAGACAACCCTCGTCCAACTGGGGACACCCAAAGGTTTAACGGCTTGTTGCATATGCTCAATGCAATCGTGCTCCCTACGAAAATGGATTTATCTTAGTTTTTCCTTTATTCGAGGATGAATAAAAAGATAAGTGTGGGGGTATTTGATGTGCATGTAAATTTGCATATTTTTAACACCATATTTAATCTATTTAAATTAAATAAATGATCATATCAGTTATTTTAACTTGTTTAATCCAAAATTCGAATTATTTTCAAATTGTCACATATTCATCTTCATATAAGGGTAAAATGGTCATTTTTATGCATTTATTAAATTGTGAAAATTTACTTGGAATTTTCTATGTTGTTTTGTAGGAAATTTGGTGAATTTTACAAGTGGCTTCATGATAATATATGCATGCACAAGAGTGAAGAGAACAAATGAAGATGGAAATAATTCAAAGTGATGATCATGGAGGACCCCACCCACTTACCTTGATTTTCAATTAGGAGCTAAGCACGTGATAAAAGGACATTAAAGCTTCATGTACATTTAAGTGGATTAGTGGATGTTAATGATTACTTGGCCACCACACTACCTCATGGGCAATTTGGGCATTCCCCAAAAATATGATTTAGGGTTTAACACTTGTATAAATACCCCATATCTTCATGTAACTTTCTTCTTCTTAGTCTCTCTTTAGTTTAGTTTAGGCTCAAAAATAAATCAAGTTCTCTTCTTTCTTTTCATGGCTACTTAGCAATTTCTACTTCATGTAACTTTCTTTTTTTATGCAATGTAATTATTGTTTCCTTTTAATTACATGTTCATTTCCTTTCGTGCTAGTAGTGTAGATTTTCTTTTATGCAATTAGAATAGTTTTCTTTCATTTAGCATTCATTTTGCTTTCTTTTTGCTTTCATGTTGTAAGCTACATTTGTTAATCAAATGACAAATATAAGAGGCTAAACCCCTTCAATTTAGGGGTAATGAAGCTCTCTAATTATGTAGCTTCAACTATTTGTTAATTCATGCTCTCTTTTTGTGCTTAATGATGATGATAGAAATGGTTTACTAGTTGTTTTTTCTTTGAATTTGATAGCCTATATTGTTGACATCAAATAGGCTATGCTTAAACAATCACTAACACTAATTGCCTTTTCAGCAAAATATGATTATGGCAAAAGAAAGTGATTTGAAATTAAAATTTGATGGTCTATATTTCTAATCAATAGTTAATAGGCCATACTTAAAATAGATTTCATTTTCATTTTCAAAAATTAATAATTGAAGACCAGAATACCCTTTCCATTATCAAGTAATAGAAGATTGGATATTATCTCTTGGAATAGGAGCCCAGAACTACCGTCTGGCAAATGTTCGCGAGAAGAAGTCGGTGATTTCCCTCTGATTTTCTTGTTGAATATGCCATTCTTCGGCTATGTTTATGCTTCGCATGCTATTTCTTTCTCGGGCCCGAGTTTTCTTTGTCTATTTATCATTTGTTCTGGCCTATTTCAGGCAGGGACTCTTTTGTCCGATTTTATGCTTATTTAAGCAGAGCCTATTTCATGTTGTTTGTAATATCTGACAGTACCGACCTTTTGGTGGTTGCTATTTCAAGCTATGCCAATTTCTGGCAGTGCCTGTTTCAGGCATTGACTTTTCTTAGTCCGCCGGACATTTCATCCGGGTTTCCGATGTGCTCGGCTAGCTTTTTTTGAAGCAGGGCCCGAGCACTTACCCGACCTCCCTCAAGGAGGCGCCTTAACCTGGCCATAGCATGACGCGATTAAGGGCTTGTTCGGAACCTTGGCCAGGCCATAGCGTGGCAGGACCAAGGGATTACCCATCCTCCCTTTAGGAGGTGCCTTATCCTGGCCATAGCGTGACGCTGATAAGGGCTTGTGCTGCTTTAACCTGGCCATTTCTGGTTTTGGCGCGAATAAAGGCTTACGCCCTCCCTCCAGGAGATGCCTTGACCTAGCCTTCTTGGCATGACCAAGGGCTTTCTACCATTATTGGTAGCCTACCATCTTAGGTAGTCCAAGTTTTTAAGGAGAATTTCACTCCTGACCATGTAGAATTTCTTTACTAGATCATAGTAGAGGTGTTCTTGGAAATGCTTTATTCATTAAAAGTCAGAAAATATAGTCTCAAATGTTCCGCATTCCAGGTTCTTGGCACAATATTCCCATTAGGGTAGCATAGCTTGTAGGCTCCTGGAGGAATTTCTTTGAAGATTACCAACGAACCTTCCCAATTAGGTCCCAATGGCCCATCCGATGGGTTTTTAGTATTGGCCACTACCCTTCGAAGTACTAAATCCCCTTGTCTGAATGACTTGGCTTTTACCTTTGAGTTGTAATACCTTGATATCCTCCTTTGATATTCAGTCGTTCTCAAGGCTGCTTCATCTCTTAATTCATGAATCAGGTCGAGTGATTCCTTTCTCAATTCCTGGTTTGGATTAAAGGCATAGGCAATTCTTCTATGAGAAGGTACCTCAATCACTACAGGTAGCATTTCTTCACATCCATATGTTAGAGAGTATGGGGTATGCCCCGTTGCGGTTCTAGTTGAAGTTCTATAAGCCCACAGAACTAAGGGAAACTCTTCTACTCAATTTCTTTTTCCTTGTTCAGCCTCTTTTTCTAGATGGTTTTTATTGTTTTGTTAGCTGCTTCGACAGCTCCATTGGCCTTCATACGAGCGACCGAGGAGAATCTTTTTATTATCCCGTTCTTGTAGCAAAACCGTGAAAACTCTTCACTCTCAAATTGGGTCCCATTGTCAGATATTATCTTATAAGGTATCCAAAATCTTATGACAATGTTTTTGATGAAAAATCTCAGCACTTTCCCTGAGGTAATCTTCGGGAGTGGTTCCGCTTTAACCCATTTCATGAAATAATCTATTGCCACCACAGCATATTTTGCTCCTCCTTTAGAGATTGGAAGCGGTCCAATTAAGTCGATTCCCCAAACGTCAAATGGCCATGGGGTAGTAATACGGGTTAGTTGACTTGGCGGGGGACATGGTATTTTGGAATAACGCTGACATTTCTCACACCTTTTAACATATTCCATAGCTTGGTTAGTTAGATGTGGCCAGTAAAACCCTTGCCTCATTATCTTCTTGGCTAGTTTTATTCCATTAGAGTGATCCCCACAAAATCCTTTGTGTGCTTCCCTTATTATTTTCAATCCATTTTCAGGTTTCACACACTGCAAATATGGAAGGGCATACCCTTTCTTGTAAAGAATTCCATCTATAATGGTAAAGCTCTGAGCTTGCTGTTTTAGCCTCCGCGCTTCTACTTTATCTGTGGGCAATTTTCCATTGACTATATAATCTACAATTGGCGTCATCCAAGTTTTTCATAACTTTCTTCTGCTATTGGAGCTACAGATTCTTGATTCGATATTTCTTGGTCCATCTCTTCCGATTTTGATGCCAAGGCCTATGATCGAGTTAATACTAGTATTTCCATAGCTTTCTCTCTTCTGTTTTCCTCAATGCTGGGATTGGCCTGAAATCCTACCGGTACAATTCGAGTTTCAGGAGCTCCTCTTGAGCTTGCTAACTTAGCCGGTGAATCTACCTGAGAGTTTTCTCCTCTTGGTATTTGATGACAGAGAAATCTTCAAAAAGTGCGAGCATCTTCAAAACTTTCTTCACATATTGCTAAGTTTAGGATCCTTGGTTTGATACACCTGCTTGATTTGGTTAACCATTAATTGAGAATCGTGGAATACCTGGATTCTTGGGATTTTAAGTTGCAAAGCAAGGGTTAATCCAGAAACCATAGATTCTTACTCTTCTACATTGTTAGTTGTTGAGAATCCGAACTTCGTAGCATAGTGTAACTTGTGCCCATCTGGGGTAATTATCACATATCCTACCTCCGCTCCTTGCTCATTTGATGCACCGTCCACAAATAGTTGACAGTTGGGTTTTGTATCTTTTTCCTTTTCGGATTGCTCTGAAATGAACCTTGTACATTCATTGATGAAATCGGCTAATGCTTGACGTTTTATAGCCGTTTTAAGCTGGTATGCTATATCATACTGACTTAGTTCAATTCCCCACTTAATTAACCTTCCAGAAGTTTCAGGCTAGCCAAAGACTTGCATCAATGGGAAGTTGGTCAACACTTTTACTAGATGTGCCTGAAAATAGGACCTTAGTTTTCGAGCTGTCAAAATTAAACAGTACGCTAGCTTTTCAATGACTGGGTATCAGATCTCAACATCCTTTCTTCTGCTTACATAGTTAACTGGTAGTTGCAATCTCTCGCTATTTCTAATCAATACCGAGCTCACCGCATGTTCACAATTTTCCATATATAAGAACAAATCCTCTCCCTTTTCGGGGCTAGATAAGATTGGTGGCTTTTCCAAATGTATCTTCAGTTCTTGAAATGCCTTTTTACAATCTTTATTCCATTTGAAATTCTTCTTCTTCTTGATCACCTCAAAGAATGGTATGCACTTATCAATGGCTTTTGATATGAACCTGCTTAGTGCCGCCACTTTGCCATTCAAACTCATAACATCTTTATTTGTCCTCGGTTCTGTCATATTCTTAATGGCTTAGATCTGCTCTGGGCTAGCCTCGATCCCTTGTGCACTCACAATATATCCAAGAAATTTTCTAGAATGGACTCCAAAGTTGAATTTTTAGGGGTTGAGCTTCATTTGATACTTGCGGAGCATTTTAAACATTTCATTCAAATCTTCAAGGTGATCTTCTGCCTCTTGAGATTTCACCAACATGTCGTCAACATAAACTTCCATATTCCTTCCAATTTGTTCTTTGAACATTCTGTTAACCAACCGTTGATAAGTTGCTCCTACATTCTTCAACCCGAATGGCATTACCTTATAACAATAGGTTCCTTCGTCTATAATGAAGCTAGTATGTTCCTCGTCGGGTTTAAACATAGAAATCTGATTGTACCCAGAATATGCATCCATTAGGGAAAGTAGCTTATGTCTGCTGGTAGAGTCGACCAACTGATCTATCCTTGGCAACGGGTAGCAACCTTTTGGACAAGCTTTATTCAAATCTGTGTAATTATACAGGTCCGCCACTTTGCATTGGATTTCTTTACCAGAACGGGATTTTCGAACCATTTGGGGTATTGGACTTCCTGGATAAACCCATTTTGTTGTAATTTCTTGACTTCTTCCTTCAGGGCTTCGGTCCTAACCTTATCAAACTGCCTTTTCTTTTGCTGAACCGGAGGAATGTGTGGATTGATATTTAGGGCATGGCTCATGACCGTGGGGCTAATTCCGACCATGTCGGAGTCGGTCTAAGCAAAAACATCCCTGTTATCTTTTAAAAATTCTATCAATTTGACTTTAGGCATTCGTCAAGACCCTTTCCCACTCTGATTAGCTTGGTAGAATCAGTAGGATCTAGTAGGACCTCTTCAGTTTCTTCAACTAGCTTAACTCTTTCCACCTCTCCTAGACAATCTAATTCTGTAACGATTCACTTTCTTCGAAATGAGTTGGAATCTGCCCTCTTTCTTTTTCCATAAACTGCAAAACACCTTGCAGCAATACGTTTATTAGTTTTATCATATTTTTTCTTTGCTTCGAATGATGGATGTAGGAACCCATCTTCCAAAGGTTGTAGATTAATAGAAGAATCAAAGTAACAAGTAAACTCCCTTTTGTATTGTTCTAGGGTTGCAAAGTACATTTCCTGAGATGCGAATTGTTCGCCTCGGATAGTTTCCCAGCCGCTTTTAGTGAGGAATTTAAGCATTAGATATTTCGGTAAGACGAATGCATCCACCTCATCCAGCGTCGACCGTCCAAAGAAGGCGTTATAGAATGATGGTTGATCACAAAGGTCGTTTCAAAGACTCAGGTTCATGGGGGAAGTCCCAGTTGGACAAAAAGCTTCTCCTGCCCAAGCAGAGTTGTCCCCTTATTGTTGAACCCAAAGATTGGCTCGGGAATAGGTTCAAGTCTATCTTTGAAAATCCCCATTTGATCAAATGCATGGCAGAATATCACATTCACAACGCTTCCCGTGTCAACCGGGATTTTCGTGACCATCGAAGATCCTATTTGGGCTGTGATCATTAAGGGATCATTGTGGGGATGATGGATCCCCCTCCTTAGCTCATGTGGATTAATCACCAGTGTATGCATATTGTTATTGTGTTTCGGACTTTTGAACGGCGGCTCTTCCTGTATAGAGAATACACCCTTTTTAGCTTCTCGAATGTATTTGCTTCGGGCAATTTGACTTCTACCAGCTAGATGTGGTCCTCCATATATGACATCAATCCTATTCTGGGGTGGACTTAAGCTTAGCGAGTCATCCTCCTCGATCACATTTACGGTACTTCTAGTAGGCTTCCTTACGTTAGTGTTTATTAGGAGATTTTGTTGTGGGTTCTTCATGAATTCCTTCGACTGCCCCTCTCGAACCAACTTTTGAATTATCAAAGCCAGAACCTTGCACTCATTAGTTCTATGGCCATTAGCTTTGTGGTAGGCACAGTATTTGTCTCCTTTTTTCTACTCAGGATAATTTCGGGCCTTAAATTAAGTGGGGAAGTTGACCTTATCCTGGGTTATTGCATAGATGTAGGAGATTGGTCGATTTAACACCACCACGTTAGTATTGGTATCTTCCCACTTGGCCCTCTTGGAAATTCTCTTCGGGCCAAATTTACCGTTTTCCTTCTTATGACCAAATTTCTTTTTCGAGTAATACAATTCGTCCATTTGAATGAACTTATCGGCTTGGAAATGGAAATCTTGAAGATCCCGACATCCATGAATGAACAACTCCTTCTAGAAAGGAGAATTAACTATGAGTCCTGAGTGGACAGCGATGAGTTTATCTCTGTTGTTCATGCCTTTGGCCTTCAATGCTTCTGTATTGAATCTCTTTAGATAATCCCTTAAGGACTCTCCATGATTTTGCCTAATGTTAGCAAGCACGGTGTAATCAATAGAAGGATCTTTGCATATGCAGAATTGAGCAGAGAATTCGAATGAGAATTACCTCCAAGAATATATCGTATTCTCACGATATTGCTGATACCATTTAACTGCGGCCCCCTGTAACGTGACCAGAAAATGTTGACACCTCACAGTGCCAAAAGCGTTATATAAATCCATGTGGGTATCAAACGCTATCAGATGGTCATCCGGGTCGGTTGTCCCATGATATTTCATGGTGGGGACCTTCACATGAGATGGTATTGGAGCTGACATAATTTCATCGATGAAGGGTGCAACCCTTTCATTGTTGTTCACTCTTTAGTCTTCAGTTCTTTTGCACTTAGCATTTAGCAAGTCTTTCACAGCCTTTTCTGCCACATCCTTAAGATGGGCTTCATTGTTCATGTAGTCTCTTTGATTAGGTTTGTAGCCATCTGAAGTTGAACTCGCGGAACAATCTTTATCTTCCGCATTAACTCTTCCGTGATAATTTGACTTCGGTGGAAGGCCCTCCTTCTATTTTGATAGAGAAATGTGAGCTTTGCCTTTGACGACACCTGTATTGGTTTTCAGATTCCTTCTTGGAGACTCAACTTCTTCCCCTACAGTGGTAGCTTTCATTGACGATCGGTGAGATAACACTTCGTTCAAAAGATCTTTCATTTCTGCCATTTGGCATTCCAGATACGCGATTTTAGCCACATGTTCTTCTGGTTGAAGATCCTAAGTTGGAGCCAGTTGTGGGGACAGCTGAACCTGAACTGGAGGTGGAGTCGATTGAGGTTGGGCGGAAGGTTGCCCCTGCTCTCTATTTCCAAGATTGAAAGAGGTTTGTATGTTTTCCTCCAGAGAAGTAGCCTGATCATTCCTTTTGCTAACGGTAAGAGGTCTTCTTGATTTCATTTTCCTATAGCAAATCAAATTTCATAATTAGTTATATTAACCACAAGATCGGAGGTTCAAGCCTTCCTTCTAGCACCAAAAATGTTAACAGGATTTCTTGTCAACATCCTCGATGCATCTCATAGGACTGTTTCATATGAATTCAACCTTTCGATTGAGTGGATTTTTCGTTATTTGAGTTAAATAACTAAGTTAGAAGGTTTTGTGATCACAATTCTAATCCTAATAGGAGGGGATCGATCCCAAAAAGTTTTAAGCAAGTATTTATCTCTTATGTAGAGTTGGGGAAAGAATCATCTTACTTTCAGTCTTACCGAAAGGTTTAAGTGTGGTCTAAGAATTTCAACTGGACAGGATCCATAGTATTGCAAAACCTTTCGGTAATTCGGAAGGTTTCTTAGAAGTGCAGGAAGTCACTTAGCCCCCATCGAAAGATTTCAGTGCACTCTGAACCTCACGACGTGACCATATCGATAGTTTTATTAAACCTTCCGATGGATTGGAAGGTTTAGGAAACCATTTAATCCCTTCGGTCAGCTCATTTAGATCTTATGATCTTCATCCTTGTCATTTCATTATATTTCCCTAGGAAACCGAAAGTAATCCACATATCTTAATGGTTACATTAAACCTTCTGATGGATGGGAGGTTTAATAAACCATTAAACCCTTCGGAAGGTTAAGAAACCATTTAGGAACATCAGATAATGAGACTGCTTTATCTGCCCTTCTTTTGATACTTTCGGCCTTTTAGGTTGGCACTCCACTTATGAAAACTTTCGAAAAGAATGCATGATTCAAATATTTTAAGGCAATAACAAGAGCTGATTCAATATGCCATGAAACTTATATTCGGGACTTTCCCACAAGATTCGTTCCCCTTTCTTTCGATTGCTATTTAAATTGAGGAGAAGCAAACTTATGAGGTTGTCTATTGATAATTTCACAACATATTCTCGAAAATAACAAAGAATATAAGAAATAAATCATCTAAGATCAGTTGTTAATGTAAAATTAACGCTTGATCATGATTATCCCTAAATTCCGAGTTGATCGCAAGCCACAATTCTCTTTATTTCTCCATAATGGAATCTGATACAAAATTTAAGAAGATAGCCCTCAATTTGATTTCAAAATTAGGGTTACAATGTGTTGAGCGGAAGCAATAGAGATTGTTGAGTAGATGAAATGAGAAGAAGATCGGATCCTGAAACCGGACCCCTTGGGTCTTATTTATAGATGTAGGCGCCCCCCTCCCCCCACCTTCCGGCCCTATGCTCTTGTCAGGATGGAAGGTTCCTTCTTCTATACAGTTGCGAACCCCTCGGCTTTAACAGAAGGTTTGTTCTTTACACACCATCATGGGCCGTTGAACTTCATAGAAGGCCTTGTGTTTCCTAATGCTTTTATATGTTCGGAAGGTTGGTTCAGCTCCAAAATTGGTCACTAACCTCGTAGAGAAAGATTATGTAGAGATATAAGTGATGAAGATAAATTAAACAGAGAAGACAATGCTAATTTAAAAGCAGAAAGTAAGAACACCAGATTTATAGTGGTTTAGCGTAATTGCCTACGTCCACATTGAGTTTTCACTTTATTGATCTTCTTAATGATTGATTACAAATACAATTCATAGATCAGATACTTGAATGAAGTTGCTAAGTAAAGAAGAAGATGGGCTGAAAAATGGCAGAGTCTCCCCAGTGTTCCCGAAAAAAGGTCCTTTTCACTGTGCCCCTGCCCCTCTATTTATAGACAAAAATGGGTTGGACTTCCCAGGTGGGCTCGGCAATCGAACACTCTGGCCCAAATACAGTGGTCGCCGTATGCCGAACAAAATAGGCCGAACGCTAACGATGCTGAACCACCCTCTCTATGCCGAATGATATGTTTGATGCGTGGGAAGAATGGAATGAATGTCAGTCGAAGCCGAACGTGCCTCTGGCCGAACGAAGCGCTTGATCGAACGTTGTCTATGGCCAAACGTTGGTGCTGGCCGAACGATAACTTTAACCAAACAATGCTTCTGACCGAACGATGTCCCTGGCCGAACGATGGCTCCGGCCGAACGTTTTCCTTTAGCTGAACGGTGTCTCTGGACGAACGATGGTCCTGGCCGAATGATAACTTTTGACGAACGATACAGCCATGCCGAGCAGTCGTATACGCCGAACGATGTCTCCTGCCCGAACGATGCTCCTGGCCATATGATCCTCTTGGCCGAACGATACTCTCTGGCCGAACGATGCTTTCTGGCTGAACGATCCCCTCTGGCCGAACGTGCCTTCTGGCCGAACGATGCTTTCTGGCCGAACGATCCTCCTGGCTGAACGATCCTCTCTGGCCGAACGCGCCTTCTGGCCGAACGCTTGTTAATGTCGTACAACCCTGGATGCCGAGTGCTCTTAGATGCCGAGTACTGCCGGATGCCGAGTACTCTTAGATGCCGAGTACTCCTGGATGCCGAGCACTAGTTGCCTGGTCAAATCTCCAGGAAACACTTGCCCCCCAAAGTGTATCACGTGACCGAACGTGGTACGCTTTGAGTCATGTAACCTTTTCATCTCATTTTAAATCCTTGACTAACCTCGAACGGAGATGCCTTTTTGAGAATTCCAGTGGTTTAGGTGTGTGCCGAGCGTGTTCTAAATGCCGAAAAAGACATTCGTAACCGAACGATCCTTCAGTGTCGGACATCATTATACGCCGATGCCGAACGATATGACTTTGACCGGTTCCACCGGATGTAGCCTTTTCGACTTCTTTTGTTTTCCCTATAAAAGCCAGCACTTCTGTCCTTCTTTCCCTTTTCACACTTCTAACACCTCTGCCTTGCACCTGCCGAAGCTACCAGCCAACATACAATTCGCCGATTCTTCCCAAGTCTTCACCTTACCAACTAGGTACCGATCCTTTCTCCTAAATATAGACTTCACGCTCGAACTCCCTTAATTGATGGGATAAATCGAACCTTGACTAATGTGTCGAGTCATGCGACGAGGGTGGAAGGAAGAGTAAATAGAGATGGGTTTTCTAGGAAGTCATTGGTAGACATACTGTGGTTCGGCATAAGTATTTTATGCCCGACCAGATTGGAGGAAGGAGAAACATGGAGGAAGTAGATGATGATTAGGGGCATCGAGCGGTATGGTCTGGTACGACTTGCCGAACGATTTGCCCTCGTGGTTCGGTGTGGGTGGAGGAAGAGATGAGGCCAATGTTAAGGACAGCGTGCCAATGGTCATCTCAACCGAAGAGTCACAAACGCCGTACCATACTTAGGCTTAAACATGCCGAACAAAGCGAGGCCGAACACGACTCACATGCCGAACAACAATTTAGCCGAACCAAAATTTAGCCGAACACAGACTTAGCCGAACAATGACTTAGCCGAACACTTAGCCGAACAAAGACTTAGCCGAACAAAGACTTAGCCGAACAAAGACTTAGCCGAATAATGACTTAGCCGAACAATGACTTAGCCGAACAATGACTTATCCGAACAATGACTTAGCCGACTAGTCGTAAATGCTGAACACTTATTAACTATATCTACTCATATAGAAAAACAAGAAACAGGGCCCAAGCGTTCTAGCATATGTAAAGCCGACCCGGATCACTAACTTCCTAGCGTCAGTAAACATAAATCTGAACTTAGATTATCATACGTTTTCTGGATCTGGAATTGCAATCACCAAAAGGCAGGCTTCTGGGGACGGTCAGCGATGACGGTCTTCGAAGGCGATGACTTGACGCTCAGTTTTATATCAACAACTTTGTGACCTTCAAACTTTCAACGCTTTTACACGATTGCTTGCACTAGCTCACACATCACATGGGGGGAATATTCGTGTTGTTAATTCTATTGTTGAACATTTTTCGAGTATAGTTTTCACAGGTACTTAGACAGATTCAATGTCTAAGAAGTCTAGCTCTGCCACTATATCTGATAGGCCTGGGCCGTCATCGAGGCAAGAAGCCGCTGATACTTCAAATCCGTCGACTTCCACTGCCCATAACTTAGCACCCGATGCCCTGGAGGCAACAATTCTTTTAGACAATCCGATCGACTCACAAGCTTCGAAGATCAATGAAGCCGCACTTCGACGAATATATTCCATCCATGGGATTCCTTTCGCCGATGTGTTAGTCCCGTCGCGACACGATCGTCCTCACCTTCCCCCAGTCGGATATACCACCTGCAACAAGTTCATGTGTTGGATGGGCAGCGTGCCTTCGTTTAATTTATTTCTTCAGGACGTGTTGCAGTACATAGACATTGCCTCGTCGCAGCTGCATCCGAACGGTCACGCGTTTCTATACGGGACCTACCTACTCTTCATGGCCGTCTTCTCTAGGCCTCCAACTTCTGGCGACATCAGATACATTTACATGATCAAGAGACGGAAAGATAGCCCCTCCTTCATGTTCCTCGAGCCGTACCACAAATGCCAAATCTTGACAGGAGCATGCAGCAAATTTGCCCTGTACAAACAGGAATGGTTTTATGTGCGTTGCCCTCCTGGTTTTGCGAGGAGATGGGTCGAAGGCAGTAAGTCTCTTCGCTAAGTCATCATTCGTGTTTAATTGAAGTTATGCTTTTCCTAACTCCTCGTTTCATCTTTTCAGGTATCAACCCGCGTCCGGAGGGCCGAGGATATTCTGAGGCCGTTGAGGCCATTAGAGCTCTTCCTGCCAAGGAACGAGACATCCGAACCATCATTTCGAATGAATCATTGTCGAGGTTCGGCTTGTTAGCCCCCGGTCGTCGGATTAGCCTCCCGGAGGGCGTCTCCATTCCCAAGCCAGCATCCGGTAAGGGGAAAAAGCAAGCTGGATCATCATCATGCCACACTCCCGATGCGCACGAAGGGGGTGAGCACAAAGAGGATGGAGCTCCCGAGACTCAAGGCGAGAATATGGGTCCCGCTTGGAATCCGGCGGTTGAAGTGCACGACATTGAAACGTCGTCATCCCCTTCGAAAGGAAAGAAGAAAATGACGTACAAGATACGGAAGGAAAAAGTTGGAGGAACTTCAAAAGTTACGCTTATCCCGCAAGAGAATGAGGCTTCCTCACAGCACATGGAAAGTTCTCTAAGGGGTTTGTCGAATCTTTCCATCCCCGACGATATACTTAATTACGGGTTTGACGATCCTGAAGCCTCAAGTTTTCTTCGCCCGCTAGAGGCAATGCGGGAGTTCAACTCCCAGCCCAGGAAGATAATACTCCGATTAGTAAAGACAAAAGAACTGGTCTGTCGGGGGGAACACTAGGACACACACGCACATGCGCATTCCATCATACACTTCAAGTTTTTTCTTATTTCCCGGATTTTTCTTAACACGTTGTTATCTCTATTCCTTGTAGGTGACATGGGGCGCTCTCACGGACTTGATCGCCTTCACGGCTCTTCCATATTTCATCATCCCGGACGGGATTCAGGTTCGGGCAGACGCAGGGACAGGGATGATTACGAAGATAGAGACAACCGTCCCCGCGATTCGTCTTATCATAAGAAGGCATATTCCCAATCTTCACAGTCCTGTGATCCTCTTCCTCCAACTGAGTCGGATAGAGAGAAGTCTTCATAGAAGGGGTCCCAACCCGATGCTTCTCGAGAACAACACTCTGGTTCGTCGAGTACAAGGAAAATTCGGGAGCAACGAAAAAGAGCAGAACTTCCAAGGCCTCCTCCCCCTACTCCCGCGGTTGACCCAACTGTAGCAGAGAAGATGGTCGATCTTAAGGCCAAATTCCCAAAAATTTGTTTTGATGGTCTGAAATTCCTCCCGGCAATTCACCATATCCCAGGGCACGTGAAGCAGAGTGTTATTGCCTGTAACAACGATGTCTATGTTCAACATGACGCGTTTGTGCACTTGGTTGAAAAGATCTCGGAGGTGTCTGTTGAGCGACAGTATGAAATTGATCGTCTGAAATTGGAGGTTGGCTGTGACAAGAACATCATCAAGCATCAAGACGAAGAGCTAGCTTGGTATAAGTCGAAGTTGGAAGCCGTTGAGCAAAGTGCCAAAGATACTGCTGAGGCAGCCACTCGTTTAGAGATGGCTCACAAGAAGGAACTTGATGTGGCAGTCCAGCGTAGCGGTGCCCTTGCCTTAGAAAAAGATTCTATCCAAAAAGAAAGGGACACGCTCACCATACAAGTCAAAGAGTTGAAAGAATTACTCTCCAAGGAGAAGGAGGACAAAATAGCTGCTCAAGAAGAGTCACAACGATACTGCGATGAAATCGTTGCTACCCGGCTCTTGAAAACGAAACTCGATGACGAACTCGCCGGGGTTGAAAAAATGAAAGATGAAGCCCGTGAGGAGGGCAAAAGAAAAGCTGCGGAGGAGATTGACTCTCGCCTCGAGGCAGCCGCAGAGGCCGGCAGGGAAGAGGTCAAGTGCATGTTTGACCCGTTGATTGCTGAGTATGGAGCCCGCTTCCTTATGCATCATGACTTGACATTCTTGGGCGAGGGCTATCTCGAATCCCTAGCTGAGGCCTGGGAAACTTTAGTGAAGATTAGGAAAATCGAGTCGGGCTCTGAAGAGGTCGATGAGGATGCCTTGGTGAAGGAGTTTCTTAGGGGGAACGAGCCAGCGGATTTATCCGCAGCTTTGGCGCTTTATAGCAAAAGCTCTCCCCTTCCAAAAGAGAAAAGTGATGAAGCTGGCCCATCTGGGGCTGAGACTACGGCTCCTTATATTGATGCTCCTCTCGCTGCTCAACCGGCCGGTCGGCCGACACTTGACCCATTCGAGCAGCATGCCGGTTATGATCCTGAAGATCCCGGGCTCGGCGTTCATTTGCTATCTCCTATTCTAGAGGGTGAAACCCCACGCCCAACCGATAGCCAACCAGAACCCGGTAGGAAACTCTTCTTTTCTAGAAGTTGAAAGATCTTGTCATTTTCCAGCAGTGGTTATTCGTTCTAATGTTCATTCTTTATGTTTTCATGCAGGCTGCTCTGACCCCGAGCCAACTCCGAGGAGCGATGACGCCAAGGAGGAGGCAGAGAAAACAAGCGACGTTGCTCATGCGGGAGTAACTCCTGGTCCTGACGCTCAAGTGATCGGGGCGCTAGATGATGATAAGTTTGACACTTCATCTCCTACCGAAGGGAGCTATGAAATCGAGATCACTGGCGCCTCCGAACATACTTCGAAGATGAGCATGAAAGAGCGTCTCGCCGAAGAGGAGAAGAAAAAAGCCGAGGTCAAAATTGAGCCTGAAATACTGGAACTCACCGATCCGCGGAACAGACCCTTGAAGATCATTCTCCCGGGCAGGTCCAAACCACTGGATGTTCCTTCTCCTACTCCTGACTCCGCTTCTTTAGTCAGCAAGAAATCCAAGAAGAAGCGTGAGGGAGAGGAGTCATCCGAGAAAGCAAAGGAAGACAAGAGGAAGAAGCCAAAGAAATAATTGCTATACTCGTTCGACGAGTTTTTTGCTTAAGTCTTGTAACTGCTTTTGTCTTTTTTCTCCGTAGTTTGTATAGATAGATTTTTGAACTATTGAACGAAGTTTAGTTTCTTTTTCGCTTGAACGATTCTTTCGCTTTTTAGCTTCCCGTATAACTGTGGTCAAAACTCAAGTTCTTATGAGTTGCATGATTTCCCAATCCATTCTTACATTGTTCGAACATTCGTTGGGTACTTAGAATTTTTTCTAATCCGCACTCCGGGGATTTAGAGTAATTCGGTCCGCATTCAGGGGACTCGGAGATTCGAATCGTCTATACTCCAGTCCGCACTTCAGGGACTTAGAGTACTCCGGTCTGCACTCTGGGGATTTGGAGATTTGAAATCGTCTATACTCTAGTGCACGCTCCGGGGACTTAGAGTACTCCGGTCCGCACTCTGGGGATTCGGAGATTTGAAATCGTTTATACTCTAGTCCGTGCTCCGGGGACTTAGAGTACTCCGGTCCGCACTCTGGGGATTCGGAGATTCGAAATCGTTTATACTCTAGTCCACGCTCCGGGGACTTAGAGTACTCCGGTCCGCACTCTGGGGATTCGGAGATTCGAAATCGTTTATACTCTAGTCCGCGCTTCGGGGACTTAGGGTACTCCGGTCCGCACTCTGGGGATTCGGAGATTTGAAATCGTTTATACTCTAGTCCGCGCTACGGGGACTTAGAGTACTCCGGTCCGCACTCTGGGGATTCGGAGATTCGAAATCGTTTATAATCAAGTCCGCGCTCCGGGGACTTAGAGTACTCCGGTCCGCACTCTGGGGATTCGGAGATTTGAAATCTTATACTCTAGTCCGCGCTCTGGGGACTTAGAGTACTCCGGTCCGCACTCTGGGGATTCGGAGATTTGAAATTGTTTATACTCTAGTCCGTGCTCCGGGGACTTAGAGTACTCCGGTCCGCACTCTGGGGATTCGGAGATTCGAAATCGTTTATACTCTAGTCCGCGCTCCGGGGACTTAGAGTACTCCGGTCCGCACTCTGGGGATTCGGAGATTCGAAATCGTTTATACTCTAGTCCGCGCTCCAGGGACTTAGGGTACTCCGGTCCGCACTCTGGGGATTCGGTGATTTGAAATCGTTTATACTCTAGTCCGCGCTCCAGGGACTTAGAGTACTCCGGTCCACACTTTGGGGATTCGGAGATTCGAAATCGTTTATATTCTAGTCCGTGCTCCGGGGACTTAGAGTACTCCGGTCCGCACTCTGGGGATTCGGAGATTTGAAATCGTTTATACTCTAGTCCGCGCTCCGGGGACTTAGAGTACTCCGGTCCGCACTCTGGGGATTCGGAGATTTGAAATGGCTTATACGAGTTTGCACATCGTACAGAACAATGTAGCTCCAGTAATTCATCACCCGACTATGAGATATAGAAACATTAGTAATTCATGAAAAATATGGCTTCAAGCCTTTATTAATGAAAAACAACTAAACTGCCTTATTACATGGCTGAAAGGAAACTAAGTTACGACTGAACGAAAACATACGGGAACTAACTGTGCCTAAAACAGGAAAGAAACATACTAAATGTAATAATGTCGCAAATGTTCACTGTTCCATGCTCGGGGGAGTGTCGCGCCATCAACGGTCGCTAGCTTGAATGTTCCCTCTCCAAGCTTCCGTTCAATGACGTACGGACCTTCCCAGCTGGGATTCATACGTGATGGTACCGGGAAGACTCGTTTCAGAACGAGATCACCCACATCAAAAATCCTTGGGCGGACTCTGCCATCGTAGTAACGCTTGACTCGGTGCCTACGCGCTGCCGCCCTTAATTCGGCCTCTTCACGTTTTTCATCGATGCAGTCTAGCGTTTCCAACAAGAGGTACTGGTTTGTCTTGGGATCATAGTATGTCACTCGGTGTGATGGAACTTCAAGTTCCAAGGCGAATGGAGTGTGGCTGGTCGCGGACTTGTGCGTAGTTCTATAAGCCCATAATGCTGTCGGGAGTTCATCTACCCACTTGCCTCCGACCTTCTCCAGACGCTTCTTCAGTATGGACTTGATTATTTTGTTAACGGCCTCGACTTGTCCGTTAGCTTTTGGGTGTGCAACGGCGGCGAATTTCTTCTCGATGCCATACTTTAAACAAAACTCTTTGAACTCTCCGCTTTCAAATTGCGTCCCATTGTCCATAATGATGGTGCGAGGAAGGCCAAAGCGGCATATAATGCTTCGTACAACGAAGTTAATGACCTTCTTAGAGGTGATTGTGGCCAAAGGTTCTGCCTCAGCCCATTTTGTGAAATAGTCGACTGCAACTATCGCGAATTTCGCACCACCTTTGGATATAGGCAAAGAGCCGATTATGTCGATTCCCCAGATTGCAAATGGCCAGGGACTAACCATTTGTGTGAGTTCCGTTGATGGAGTCCTTGGGATTTTCGCATATCTTTGACACTTGTCACATTTCCTTGCGTAGTCTGCAGCGTCCCGATTTACGGTCGGCCAATAATATCCATAGCGGAGGATCTTTTTTGCTAGCGTTTGCCCCCCAGTACGGTCGCCACATTCCCTTTCATGAACCTCTCTCAAGACCCGCTTTGTCTCATCATGAGCGATGCACCGTAATAATGGGACTGAGAACCCTTTTTGATACATTAATCCATCCTGCATCACGTATCACGCGGTCTTTCGAAGGACCTGCCGTCGTTCGCTCCTCTTTTCTGGTAAAGTCCCGGTCGTCAGGTACTGTTTGAATGGGGTTATCCATGATTCCTTCTCGATTTCCGTTTCCAACACACGATCAACTTTCATCTCGTCTATGCTCGGGGCATGCAAGGACTCAACGGCATACAATCCCATTTGCTGCGCATCGCCTGTGCTCGCAAACTTAGCCAGCAAGTCGGCTTCATTATTCAGTTCGCGCGGGACATGCGAAATGTCATAACGCTCAAGATTCGACAGTAGTTCTTGGACCTGAACAAGGTACGGAGCAAGCTTCTGTCCCTTTGCTTGGTAATCTCCCCGCACTTGGTAAACCACCAACTGTGAGTCATAAAAGATTTCAACTGATTTGATCCCGAGTTCTCTGATGAGCTTCAAGCCAGCAATCAGTGCTTCATATTCTGCTTCGTTATTTGTAGCTGGGAAATCGAGCTTCAAAGCATAACAGATCGATCAATTTTCCGGAGTTATAAGAACTACACCCGCGCCGGAGCAACGGTCGTTTGATGCCCCATCAGTGTATAATTTCCATCGAACGGGGGGAATGACGTCGTGATTATCTGGTTCGATGGGTGTGGTAAACTCAGCGATGAAATCTGCTAATGCTTGCCCTTGTATGGCTCTTCGTGTTAAGTAGGCGATATCGAACTGGCTCAACTCGATGTTCCATTTTAGCAATCTTCCAGAAGTTTCTGGTCGTTGGAGTACCTGCCGTAGGGGCTGATCGGTATAAACACTGATTGAGTGTGCTTGAAAGTATGGGCGCAGCTTACGTGATGCAATCACCAAGCAATAGGCCAGTTTCTCGATTTTAGGGTAATTTCTTTCCGCCCTCGTTAAATGTTTGCTAACATAATACACCGGCTTCTGGATTCGGTCCTCCTCGCGAACTAAAGCCGCACTTATCGCATGTGGGGATACAGCCAAGTATACGTACAGCATCTCGTGGTCTACTGGTTTTGACAGCACTGGTGGACTCTCCAGATGCCTCACCAGATCCTAGAATGCTTCCTCACAACTAGACGTCCATTCGAAATTCCTCTTCCCTGTCTTTATTATATCAAAGAAAGGGATGCACTTGTCAATTGCCCTGGATATGAATCGACTTAGTGCAGCTACTTTTCCATTCAAGCTCTGTACCTGCTTTATAGTCCTGGGTACTTTCACATCTCGAATAGCTTGGATCTTTTCTGGGTTAGCTTCAATTCCCCTAGCGTTGACGATGAATCCCAAAAACTTCCCTGACGCAACGCCGAAGGAACACTTCAGAGGGTTGATCTTCATCCCGTAATATCTGAGTATGTCGAACATTTCAGCCAAGTCTCGAATGTGGTCATTTGACTGTCGTGACTTCACGAGCATGTCATCCACATAGACTTCCATCGTCCTACCAAGCTGGTCTTTGAACATTCGATTCACCAAACGCTGATAAGTCGCTCCTGCGTTCTTTAGTCCGAAGGGCATTACTACATAGCAATATAGCCCGACATCTGTAACGAAGCTGGTGTGTTCTTGGTCCGGAATATGCATCGGGATTTGGTTGTAACCCGAGTATGCATCCATAAATGATAATAGCTCATGTCCTGCAGTGGAGTCGACCAACTGATCGATCCTAAGCAACGGGAAACTGTCCTTGGGGCACGCTTTGTTCAAGTCGGAATAATCTACGCAAGTTCTCCATTTCCCATTCGCCTTTTTCACCAGCACGGGGTTTGATACCCATTCAGGGTAGAGGGCGTCACGGACGAACCCATTGGCTTTGAGTTTGTCCACCTCCTCTCTGAGAGTAGCGGACCTCTCCGGGTCCATTCCTCTCCTCTTTGGTTTAACCAGGACGTATTTCGGGTCTATGTTCAACATATGACTCGTGATGGCGGGAGAAATCCCACACATATCAGAATGCGTCCAGGCGAAAACATCAAGATTGGCCCGGAGGAAGTCACTAAGGTCTTCTGTCATTGCGGGGCCAAGCTGTGATCCGATCTTCAGTATTCGTGAAGGGTTGTCTCGGCTGACTAAAATGTCAACCGTTAATTCAGCCGGCGCTGCCTTTTCTTCCCTGGGTTTCTCATCGTCGTCTCTCGGATCTATGTCTCTGAAGATCCGAGAAGTATGCCCGATCCAGGGCTCGGGCACTACTTGTCAATTATCCGTATTAAGGATGCGGACGGGATTGCCCGCAACCTTTCCTTTCTCCCTCTGATGGGCCTCTCGGAGCTCAGCCACATAACAGGAACGACCAGTTGCTTGGTCGCCATGAACAATACCTACTCCTTTTGTCAGTTGGGAACTTCAAAGTTAAGCACCACGGGGCTAATGCTGCCCTAAACTCAGCCATGGCCGGTCGGCCCAAGAAAACATTATACGAAGAATCCACATCCAAAACTACGAAGGGTAGGATTCGCACCCTCCGACGCTCGCCTTGTCCCAGTTCAACTGGTAACTCAACATACCCAACTGCATCGGCCGTTGCGCCATTAAAGCCGTGTATACGAGCTTTGGACGGTTTCAAGTCCTTTGTTTCCATTTTCATTTGGTCATAAGACTTCTTGAAGATGATGTTGACAGAACTTCCACAATCAATCAGAATTCTTTTCACATAGGCCGGTCCGATCGTCGCAGATATGACCATCGGGTCGATGGTTGGAGCCTCTACTTGGTCAGCATCTCTGTTTCTGAACACTATATCGTCTGTCATTACGCGCTGCTGCTTAGCAGGGGTCCCATCCTCCACGTTCGAACAGCACTCAAAATCTGCATGCTTCAGGGAACTTGCATACTGCTCCATCTCTTGCCAATTCTTATCAGCGGGGTGAGGTCCGCCGATGATTGTATTTATGACTAGTCTACCCACAGTTCGGGCAGGCTCCTCGGAATGATGCGGAGCTGGTGCACGACCTAGGTTGGATGTTCCCTGTCCTCCTTCCTGTGGATCCTTCACAAATTATTGCAACTTCTTTTGCCTGATCAACTTCTCGATAGCGTCGTGCAGGTGTCTGCACTCTTCCGTATTGTGCCCATAAGTCTCGTGGAAGCGGCAATATTTTCCGGTCCGCTTCTGTTCCTTAGTTGATTCTTTTGGACGTGGCTTTCTGTACTGAAAAGTATTGCAGGTTGATAGGTAAATGTTCTCAAGAGACGCATTCAGCGGGGTATACTCGTTGTGGCTTGGAACTCTCGATTTCCACTTCCCCGCTTCTCTCTTCTTCCCTTGATTTCTTCCTCCGGACTCCTTAGGCTGCCCAGGCTTGTTCTGGACATTGACTTGGACCTTTCCCGAGTTGTCCCCGGACTGCTTCACATCAACGTTGCTTTTCATGGACTCTTGGACAGGTCCTGGTGCCTTATCTCGTCTTACCCACCTAGCTTCCTCTCTTCTTATGAACTGGTGTGCCTTTGAGTAGAAATGCTCTAGCGTAGTCGGAGGTTTTCCTGCCTACCAGTCTCCAAACTCAGAATCCGGATCCACACCTCTCATCACAACCATTAGGATTGCATGATCATTGGGATTACTGACTTCCGTTGCCGCAACATGGAATCTTTGTAAATATTCCTTTAATGACTCCCAAGGACTTTGGATTACACTTGACAGAGACATTACGTCCTTTGGACGAGTAGTGTGTATCCTGAACTGCTCAATAAACTTCTTTGCCAACTCCTCGAAATTGGATACGGACCGCGGAGGAAGTTGGGTGAACCACATAATAGCGATCCCAGATAGAGTAATTGGAAAGCATCTACACTTGGTGGCATCATTTGCTCTAGCTGAATCCATCATCCACTCGTACCTCATGACATGCTGTCTGGGGTCAGTCTTTCCCTCATACGCAGGGATAGTAGGCATACTAAACTTCTTGGGGTACGCCGCCTGCAGCACAACATCTATGAATGGAGTATGACTTCTTGATACTCCCCAGTCATCATTTGATAAGCCTTGATTTTCTTTCATCAATTATCTGACCATGGCTGTCAGATCTGGTGTCTGTATGGAAGGTGGAAGGTTAGAGTCTGTTCTACGCGACTGTCCATGCTGATGCCTCCTCTCCTGGCGATCTGCCAAACGTGCGTCTTGAGGTTCGACATCGTTAGCGTTTTGATGGTCTGGGCCTCCAGCCTCCATCCGCACTCCGGTTCCGAAGTTTCCAGCTCTTGCTTGGTCACGGTCTCCAGCTGTTTGAACAGCAGCATCTGCCCGTACAGCTTCAGTCTTACGACGTCTGCCCCTGGGAGGTTCATCAGAGGAAGTTGAGCTGTCAGATGAGGAATAAGGAGCGGGATTTCCCCCAGCATTCTGTTGCTGCTGTTGAGTGAGTTGTGCCATCAGGTTGGCGTTAGCTTGCATCTGCTCTCCTATTTGTCTCCTGCTTTCCCTGAGTTCTCTCATCAAGTCGTTGAACTCTATTCTGGTGACAACTGGAGTCTGGTCCTGGGTGGAAATTCCTACACCCGGAATTGCTGGCTGATTGTTAGGTCCTGCTTGTTGCACGCTAGCAGTCTCGTGGGCATCCGCATTATGAGAAGCTGACCTGGTACGTGGTCTTGCCATTGTAGAGTTATTGGTATGAACTCTGAGTAGAATAAACGGATGTCCTATCAATGAGTCGGATCTTCTTTGAGGGATTTGTTCAATCCAGTAGCTTCAAAGCAGATCCTTGAGGTCTAAGAATTCAATTCTCAGTGAAAGCACCAAAGTGTTAGCTCCAAAATTATGTAGAGATATAAGTGATGAAGATAAATTAAACAGAGAAGACAATGCTAATTTAAACGTAGAAAGTAAGCACACCAGATTTATAGTGGTTCAGCGTAATTGCCTACGTCCACTTTGAGTTTTCACTTTATTGATCTTCTTAATGATTGATTACAAATACAATTCGTAGATCAGATACTTGAATGAAGTTGCTAAGTAAAGAAGAAGATGAGTCTGAAAAATGGCAGAGTCTCCCCAGTGTTCCCGAAAAAAGGTCCTTTTCACTGTGCCTCTACCCCTCTATTTATAGACAAAAATGGGTTGGACTTCCCAGGTGGGCTCGGCAGCCGAACACTCTGGCCCAAATACAGTGGTCGCCGTATGCCGAACAAAATAGGCCGAACGCTAACAATGCCGAACCACCCTCTCTATGTCGAACGATATGTTTGATGCGTGGGAAGAATGGAATGAATGTCAGTCGAAGCCGAACGTGCCTCTGGCCGAACGAAGCGCTTGATCGAACGTTGTCTATGGCCGAACGTTGGTGCTGGCCGAACGATAACTTTAACCAAACAATGCTTCTGACCGAACGATGTCCCTGGCCGAACGATGGCTCCGGCCGAACGTTTGCCTTTAGCTGAACGGTGTCTCTGGCCGAACGATGGTCCTGGCCGAATGATAACTTTTGACGAACGATACAGCCATGCCGAGCAGTCGTATACATCGAACGATGTCTCCTGCCCGAACGATGCTCCTGGCCGAACGATCCTCTTGGCCGAACGATACTCTCTGGCCGAACGATGCTTTCTGGCCGAACGATCCCCTCTGGCCGAACGTGCCTTCTGGCCGAACGATGCTTTCTGGCCGAACGATCCTCCTGACCGAACGATCCTCTCTGGCCGAACGCGCCTTCTGGCCGAACGCTTGTTAATGTCATACAACCCTGGATGCCGAGTGCTCTTAGATGCCGAGTACTCCCGGATGCCGAGTACTCTTAGATGCCAAGTACTCCTGGATGCCGAGCACTAGTTGCCTGGTCAAATCTCCAGGAAACAGTTCCTTGTGAGACACTATGAACCTTCTGATTTTGTCGGAAGGTTGCTCCCCAATGTAATTAATGCCGAGAGCCGCATTTTTCCTGAATGTTGTCAGAAGGTGTTCTTTTATTGAATCATGGATGCTACCTTTGTTAAAGCTTTCGATACTGTCGAAAGGTGCTGGATACATATGTTAACTGGTTCGAAAGGCTTATTATGCTTTCGAAAAAGGTTGTTAACTAAGCTGCTTATTTCGGCCCTTCTTGAGCTCCTTCCTTTTTATTTAAAAGGCTTGGGGTGCTCGTCTTTCCTTTCATCTTTGCATTACGTCAAGCGGCCCTATAACTATTTTCCTTTCTATACTTGCGAAAGTCCCTTCTCTGAAGTTACTATGTGCTCTTTCTTCCTCGGGTGTTATGCAAACCTTTTGGTGTCTTCGAAGAGTAACTGCTTCTTATACTCTTTGCCTGCGCGGAAGGTCTTTGAAGTGCCTTCTTTATTTTCATTTACATTTTATGATTAGAAGAATGGATAAACCTTCCCAAAACGATACCCCTAGGGTTCTATTTATAGATGCGGGTCTAGGTCCTTACGCCTCCATCCTTCCATCATCTTCGAAAGGAATGCCTTTATTGCCTTTCGCCATTCTTCTAGCTCCGCCTCCGTCACTATAGGTAGCAATCGTTTTGTTCCATTGATGTTGTTGCTGAAGCATCTTTTTTCTTCTTGTACAATGCTTTCGCCACACTTAAATGGATGCTTTCGTCACTATCGGAAGCAATGTCTTTAAGGACATTGGCTAAGCATTCCTTCAATGCCACTTATATATGTGAACTAGGCACTTCTAACACTATCAGAAGGAACTCTTTTGTGAAGCGGAGGGGAACTGATGCAGCACTATGCTGCTAAAGGCGGAACTATGCTGATGAAGGCACAATGAATCCCTTCGTTATTGTTGAGCCATGGTGGCACCACAGGTGGAGTATTCTTTGAAGTATTGCGGAGGGCTTGTAAGGAGTGTGACGAAAGAATGATTCTTTCTTATGGAAGGATGATTGTTTCGAATGTTTAATGATTGCAGCATGGAAGACTTTAGCAACACTCCTAGAAGGGAATCTTTCAACATTTGCGGAAGGGATGGCTTCGATAGAAGAATTGACTCTTGTGGAAGCATCTCCTTTGACCTTGACGGAAGCATCTCCTTCGACGCTTACGGAAGCGCTTCTTCAACCCCTAACGGAAGTATCTCCTTCAACGCTTGCAGAAGGAACTAACTCTTGTGTTATAGCTTCTTCATTCATACTTTTACTCTTAAGAGGATTTTATAGATTACAGTACACTTGTTAACGGCTTTTTTGAAGGATAATCTACTGCTAGACTCCTATCTTTTTTATGGTAGTAATTACACTTATTGGTCATATAGGATGAAGATTTATTTACAATATAATGGTTTAGATATTTGGAACATTACATAAAATGAGTAACTGAGCCCCATACCGACTTTTCAACTTGGATTGTTGACCAAAAGACACAAGCACTTAATAATTTTAAGGCCATGAATATTTTATTTTTCTCATTAGATAAAAATGAATTTAATAGAGCCTTTATTTGTAAGTCTTCATATGATATTTGGAGAACATTGCAAGTCACTCTTGGGGGTACTAGTAAAGTCAAACAGGCTAAATTTACAAGCTAACTAATCAGTTTCAGTTAATTAAAATGAATCAAAATGATTTTATTTCTGACATGTATTATAGATTTCAAGATATAGTACATTGTTTAGTTACATTGGGTAAAAACATTTCTGAAGAAGGCCAAGTTAAAAAAATCCTCAATTCACTCTCTTCGAAGTGGGATCAAAAGACAATAGCAGTTGAAGAGGCTAATGATAATAGCACTCTAAAAATTGAAGAATTAGTAGACAATTTAATGTCCTATGAAGCATAATTGCAGGGCAGAAGAGAAAGCAAGGCAATAGAAAAGAAATCCATTGCATTCAACGCAATAACTGACGATCAGGTTTCAAACGATGATAATGATGAGGAGATTTCTTTCATGATCGGAAATTTAATAAAGCTCCTGAAGTGTAGAAAAATGAACAACTTTCGGAGACCTAAAAACAAGACTCCTGGGACTGGAACTGCAATTAGAAGTTTCAACTGCGATGAACCTGGTCATCTTTAAAGAGACTGTCCGCATTAGAATAAATCAAGGATCTCACCCATTACTGATTCAACCCGAAAAAGAAAGAGGGCTTATATAACAACATTAGATGATTCAGATACTACTTTAAGTGACAATGAACCAGATACTGAGAATGCAAACATGTGTTTCGTGGCAATAGTAGATTGATCAGAACTGATCAAAGGAGAGGAGCAAAAGCGGTACCTTTTACATTAAATTTTTATTTCATGTTTTTAGGAATAAAATATAGATTAATAATAATATTGGACGCATACAAGTATAAATATAGGAATATTTTATACTGGTTTTAATTTTGGATTTTATGTCCCGTATATCGATATACTCAAAGCCTATATGTTGACATATCTGGAAGATTTTTGAAATTCCATTTCAAATTCAAAATTTGAATTTCCCTCTCTTTTGCATTAATTAAAATAACTGCAAAGGCGTCTTTTCAAAACTGAAATGTCAGTTTTCTATCTACTAATTCGTCCTATGTATATTCATTCACTCACTTTATATTAAAATTCAAATTATCTCTTTATTCTCTTACCTATTCAAACTATCTATTAATTCATCCTATGTCAGTTTGATTTGTATAATTTAATTTTAATAAATAAAGTTTATCTTATCTTATTTAAGAAATCTTGATATATTAATCAACATATCATATTATATCATAAACTATTGATCTTGACTCTATAAGTTTTTAAATATTTCATTTAGAGGGATTTTTATTTTCACCCATTTTTATTGATGACAAAGAGGGAGAAAAATATAAAATATACACATGTATATATTCAGGGGGAGCTATATAACTCAGGTAGAGTTATATCATATTTTATATACAGAAATATTTGATGGTTGTCATCATCTAAAAGGGAAGACTGTTAATACCTTAGTTATCGATTTTAATGACAAAAACCATATACAAACATATAAAATATAGGTACTAATGTTTTACCAAGTTATATAGAATATAGTGCAGAATTTTTCACATATGTTGAATTAAAGATTGTACAGTATAAAGACTCAAGAGATAGAGATAAAGGCTCATGAGTTCAAAGACCAATTATTAAGATTTCAATATTACAATTTAGTGTATAAAGTCATAGCATATATTATTAAAGTCCTTAATAGCAATCTTTGATCTCTATCTCCAATTTTCTAATCTTTGATATTTTTAACCAAAATAAATTTCAAAATAAATTTTATAAAAGCTTTTCAAAGTGCAAAATGTTTATAAACCATGTTCAAATTATTTTGCACATATGATAAATGGAAATTAGTCAATGAATACAAGTATACAAATTTTTTACATATGCAATTGGAAAATATTAGAGATGGGAGTAAAAAAATTTGTCTAATGTTTAAGGTCCTTGTGATAAGGGTGAGAGAAAATTTTGGGATTGTTGTTGTGATTTTATGATTTTATGAAGGAGGTCGATGGTCTATGGGCATTAGGAGGAGATTTCAATGTTACTAGATTTATGAGTGAAAGAAGTGGTAAAGAAGGTAATCATAATGATATGGAGAGGTTTGATGGATTTGTTGGAGATTGTAGTTTGATAGATTTACCTATGTGTAATAGAAGATATATATGGAGTAATGGTAGAGATAATCCAATAATGGCTAGATTAGATAGATATTTTATAAATTCGGAATGAGATGATAGATTTCCTCTTACTTTACAATATGGGCAAGCTAAACTCATTTCTGAGCATTGTCCTATCATTTTGGATACTAGTGATGATATGGAATTTAGAAGAATTTTCAGATTTTAGAAGAAATGGTGCTTGGAAAATAATTTTGATGACTTAGTCAAAGATAAATGGATTAGACTAAGAGGGGAATGTAATGCAACTAAAAGTATAATGTACAAATTAAGAATGCTTAGAAATAACCTAAAACAATGGGAGAGGAATAACTTGGGTATTTGAAGAAGGGGAAAGCTAGACTTTGTGAGGAAATTCTAGCTCTTAATAACAAGAGAAATTAAGGTGTATTAATCTAGAGGAAATTTAATATTTGAAAATGAAGGAGGAGGATTTATTGAAGATCATTGATCAAGAAGAAATTATGTGGAGGCAAAGATCAAGAGTAGATTGGTTGAAGAATGGAAATACTAACACGGCTTACTTTCATAAAATAGCGAATGAAAGAAGAAGAACCAACTCTATCAATCACCTTATGGTTGAGGAGGCCGAAGAATATGATCAAAGTAGGATCCTTGAAATTTTTTACTGATTATTATAAGGAACCTTTTAGAAATGTCCAAAAGAAACTCACTTTCTGTTGATTGGGATTTAATCTTTGATGAGAATGAAAACATTGACTTGAGTTATTTATAACAACCATTTTCAAAGGAGGAGATTCATCAAACTATCATGGATTTGCCTACTGATAAAGCTCCAGAGCCGGATGGCTACCCTTTTTTCTTTTTTCTGAAATATTGACCAGTGCTTATGAATAATATCATTGCTTTATTTGATGATTTGCATGTAGGAAGATTAAATTTTAAATGTATGAATCATGCATTTGTTGTGTTGTTGGAAAAAAAAGAAGGTGCAAATGATGTTAAAGACTTCGGATCTATTAGTTTGTTAAAATGCATTTTTAAAGTCATCACTAAAGGCTTGGCAAACAGACTTAGAGGACTGATGGACTCCTTAATTCTAAACAGCCAATCTGCATTTATTAAAAATAGAAATATAATGGAAAATGTAACGGTTGTATAGGAAGTGATAGAACATTTTGTGAAAGAAAATTTACCATCAATAATCTTAAAATTAGATTTCTTAAAAGCATTTTAATCACTTAATTAGGATATTTTACTGGAAGTTTTACAAGCCAAGGAATTTGGCTGTAAATGGTGTGTTTGGATAAAAGGTCTTTTAAGTAGTGGATCTACTTTCTTAATGAATGGTCAAGTTGGTAAAAAAAATTATGTCGAGAAGGGGTCTAAGGAATGGGGACCGTGTTTCCCCTTTGCTTTTTAATACAACAGTGGATATCTTTGCTAGATTGGTTAGAGTGGCTGCAAGAAGATGGGTAGTGGAATCTATAGGAAACTCTGTAATTTGTGGTGGTATTTCTTCTTTACAATATGCGGATGAAACTATTATATTCAGTTCTCCTTCACCTTATTTTATTATTGCTCTCAAATTAATTCTTTATGGCTTTGAGAATATGTCAGGTTTAAAAATAAATTTCAATAAAAGCATAGCCATGACAGTGGGTGGATCAAGGTACAACATAGATGATGTTGCTTTGACACTAGATTAAAGTTTGGAGATTTCCTTTGTTATATTTGGGAATGGTGATAAAACGGACTGCCCTGAAGCATAATGACTGGTTGCCTTTGATTGATAAGATTAGGTCAAGGCTGGCAAGATGGAAGAGTCATACTCTGCCTAGAGCTGGAAGCTAGTGTTAATAAATTCTATTCTAACAACACTATCAATGTATTGGATGTTGCTTTATAAATTTCTTAAATGGTTGATTAGAAAATTTGACATGATAAGGAAGAATTTTTGGTGGAAACGAAATAGAGAAGGAAATTCATTGAAAAATTTGATATCATAGGAAATAGTTTGTAAATCTAGTGAGCAAAGGGGTTTAGGAGTGATCTTTTTGCATGTTCTAAATTTTGCTCTTTTATGTAAATGGCTTTGGAGGATTACTGACAACAATAATTATCTATGGAAAATGTGGATGGAAAATAAATACTATGATGGAAAGTTTACAACTGGCATTTTAAGCTCGAACCATTTTCCTAAAAACTGGAAATCTATTATCGGTTTGGAGCATGTATCAATGTAGGCATGAGATGGATTAATGGAAATGTGAAAATACCTATGAAAAAATATTTTCTTGAATTATTCAATATCTCCTTGAGTTAAAATGCTAGAATAACAGAGGTATATCAATGTGATAGACCTGATTTTAAGTGCAACCTTGTCTATAATAGAATGCTTGTGGGTGAAGATTTGATTCAATTTTACAAATTAATTAGCCTATTGGAACATGTAGAAATAATGGAAGAGTTGATGGACCTTAAGAAAAGAAGGTAAATTCAGTGTGAAATCTGTGTACAAGCTTAAGAATTTTTGGGGCACCAAAATGAAATATTACAAAGCATTATGGAAGACCCATGTCCCACTAAAAGTGAAGTCGCATATGTTGTTGGCAATCGACAACTGACTAAATACTAAAGCTTTACTAATTCATAAGGGAATGAAGACAGAGCCATATTGTTTGTTACGTACTCATAAAGAGGAAGATACAAACCATTTTTATTTTCAATGTCCTATTTCATTTCAGTTGTGGATTATTCGTTTACAAAGCCTTCAAACAATCATATTCCTCACTTTGTGGATCAATACTAGTATTGGGAAGAAGATAGAAAATTGATTACTAACAAAATGGATAGAAGCTTGGTAGATTTGGTTAATATGAATGTTGCATGGGTGATATGGTGTGAAAGAAATAATAGATGTTTTAAGCAAAAAGCTAGTCCTTTAGATGCATTACTCAGAATATATATCTCTAATATATCATTTTGGTTAGGTGGAGCTTATCCTTATGGACAGGAGTGGAAGGCTATACTTTCGGAGTTGCAAAGAAGGGTTAAAGAGAACATGGATACTATTAGCAAAAAATGGTGAAAAGGAGGAGGGGTGATGGAGATGCTTGATTTGCTAGCTAGGGTCTTATATGTTAGGGTTGTCTCGCATGTGACAAGAAGGAACGGCGGTTTGGAATTAGAATAGTCCAACATCGCTCAATAATTGGAGAAGTGGTGTATAAATATGGGTTGGTAGGCACGTAACATTGGGGATTCCTTTTTTTACAACAAAGTATGTGCCAACCTGTGCAGTTAATGCCCCGCTATTACCCCGCTATAACCCCGCTATATCTCATAGCGGATTTCTACCGCTACGATTTTTCCATATAGCCCCAAAATATAGCCTTTCCGCTTTAAGCCCCGCTATTTCCGCTATATCCCGTTATTCCCACTATATTCCGCTATGTCCGCTATGTCTTCTTTAATAAAATGAATTGAAAAATTGCATTTATACATTATAAAAATTATGAATCTCGTTTATTTGATTTAATTTTTAATATGTTTTTAGAAATGAAAATACTCTAATATTCTACTAAATTCAATTATGTTATATAACAGTTTTATGTTTATTTAAAGTATATTTGCACATGTTTTTATTTAAAATTATTTATGTATTAATTATAATTCAATTGAATGATATTTTTTCATTTAATTACCATTTATATATTTGAAAAAACATTAAGTACGAGTTTTATATGCTATTTTAGAGCCATCCGCTATATCCCGCTATATCCTTGTTGTATCCCCGCTATGACTTTTTGCACCTCCACCGCTTTGAATCCGCCGAGCGCTTTAACTGCACAGGTGCCAACACATATGCATACGCCACGTGCGGGAGATGGGGAGCTTGGTCTAACCGCTGTTACACAAAAATTGATATCAAAGATGAATGTTACAAGCTGGGCCATCTAGATAAATAATGTTCTCAAAAGTACTCCAAGGGGATGCGAATCAAGGGGGAGATTATCGGGGTTGTCTAACACATGACAAGGAGGAACGACGGTTTTGAATTGGAAGTCCCACATCGCTCAATAACTTGGAGAAGTGGTGTATAAATATGGGTTGGTAGGCACGTAATATTGGGGATTTCTTTTGTTACAACAAAGTGCATGCCAACTCTTATGCATACAACACATGTTGGAGATGGGCAGCTTGGTCCGATGGTCGTTACATAACATCATATTATCGGCTTTAGTTGGGTATTTTTCTCAGTGCTTTATGTCAATATTTTGTTATGTTTGTATAAGTGGTAGTTGTATTTGTGTTTCCTGGTTTGTACTTTGTTTCGATTTTAGTTGGTAGCCTTTGTCTTTGTTTTATTTCAGTTGTAGTCTTTGTTTTGGTTGTTGTTCTGTGTTGCATTTTTGTTTGGTTGAAGTATGGTGTTGTATTTTGGGTGTAAAGTGATTTGAACTTTGTAAATTTTTGTCGTTATGGTTATTTATAGGCGGGGAATGTTTCCCATCTTGGTTCTCAAAAAAATTTAGTAGATAAGATTTATATATATATATATAGAGGATCTGCAGCCCCTCTTATTTAGCATTATCACCTAGCCCGCTGATATCGACCATACATTTATAGTTAAATAATCAACCCATGTGACAGAAGAGAGAAAGATTGACTATTTAAATATAAATATGTGGCTGGTATCATAGGGCTCATAATGGTGCTAAATAAAGGGGGTGCGTGTGTGTACACACACATGCATGTGTGTCCTTTCTTCTAAGAGCATCTCCAAGAGGCTCAAATTCAGTCTTAATATGAAGGGTTGACGAAGTTGCAACTCCAATAGTGTACGTTACGCTGAATATTCAGGGACTAATTTAGAATTCTGAATTGATCACAGATGCCTATTTAATAGGCATCTGAGCTCAAACGCATATTAAATAGGCGTCTAGCCACCAATAATATTTTATTTAATAAATAATTTATTCTCAGGCGTTTAACGGCTGAGTTAAGGTGCCTATTAAAAAGACGTCTAAGAATTAATCTCTTATTAAATAAACACACAAAGTCAGACGTTTATTTAATAGGTGTCTGACAGTTGGACAATTTTCTGAACATTCAGAGGTTAATATTAAGAATTTGAATGTTAACCCCTTAAGTCGTTGGAGATGCTCTAACGGTGGATAATCATATTAACGGTGGATGAATATAGAAGTACGCAAGTGGTATAAATGTTAACCCAAAAAATGGATCAACACCCTAGTTTAAGTTTGAAAGCACCAGTCCTGTTCTGACAGAGCAATATCACAGATCACAGATATAGGAAAAGAACAGTAAGAGAAAGAAGACAGAGAATTTTAATAGTGCTTCAGCTGTTAATGAAGCCTACGTCCACTTTATAATTTTTTTATAGATTGATTGATGTTACAAGATGTGTTTGATTACAAGACTTTGATTATCTCTCAATAGATTGAATCCCCGGAGTTAGAATCCACTTGGAGTATCACAGTGAATTTCTTTGGAGATTGTTGTGAGGGAGACAGAGAGTGGAGAATTTTTGTAGTAGAGCTTCATCAACCTGTCCGGAGAAGCCCCTCTTTGTGTTGCAGGTGGGATGGTATTTATAGAGGTCGGAAGGCTTCTGGGCCAGGCCTATATGGGTTGCTGATGATCCAAGCACTTAGGATTTTTCTAGAATCTGGAATTGGAGATGTTTCGATAGTCTTTTATCATAGTTGTTTGCGTAGTATCGTTGCACGTTACTCCGCCTTGATGACGATCTGCTGGCTGATTGTGCTTTGATTGCGAACTTGACTGAACTGACGCTAGCTTCTTGGTTCAGTTGAACTTGGTCGTTACTTTAGTAATATGATTTGGCTCTCGTCAACTCCTTGCCTTAGCCTTTCTGGTTAAGTTCAAAGCCATTTTGATGTGATGGGTTGTTCTATATTTTGCTGGATCCTGTTGGGTTTAAAACCCGGATAACATTTGCCCCCCAAAGTACGCCTTTTGAATGAAAGGTGTGCTTTGCTCTAGAACAAGTCAAGGCAACGAGTCTTCGGTTGTTGAGCTTTAGTTTTTGTGAATCGTCCAGTTCCTACGGGTTCTCTTGCCAGTCACAAGTCATTCCAAACATGTTATAGCCTAAGACTCTAGTGTGAGAAATGCGGATTAAGGATCTTAAGGCTAGAATTAACACTAGAGGGGGGTGAATAGTGTTTTAAGAAACTTGTTAATCTTTTTGAGTTTATCTTAATTTGTTAACAATGTATACACTAATCAGACACAGATATGAACACATAATCAAACACAGATGCAAAAATAAAGTAAAAGCAGTAAAGGAAAGAACACACCGGATTTTATACTGGTTCGGAGTTACCTTACATCTAGTCCCGCAACACAAGTACGGATTTCCTTTCAAACTCAATTCAACAATTACAACCCTCGATTTCAAGGCTACGAGATACACCCTCCAGAATAACAATCCTCTGGGTAGAGATACTTGATTTCCGTGGCAACAAGTTCACCCAATTGATTTTCAGGGCTACAATCACACCTTCTCTCGCTCGATTGATTACAAAAAGTCTATAACTCAGATTAGCACTTGGATCTTGTAGAGATACTGATGGAGAATCACACTAGAAGTAATCGAGTATGATTCGATGTTGATTTCGGCAGAGTAATGGTATGATTTTGTATTAAGAAATGTGGAAGAAGAAGAGGAGTGAAAACCAGAAAAAAGTGATTAAAAATTCGTTGAAATTGACCCCTATTTATAGAAGAGCAACAGCCATGACCATTCATGAAGAGTTATGGGGAATAGACATTTCTTTTGAAATTTGAATTTTGAACTCAACTGTCACCATGTCGACATGGGGTACTTGAGCATGTCGACATCCCAAAGGGATTTTTGGTGTTTTGATTTTCTTTGAAAATAACCTCTGTCTTATATTAAAATTATTTTAAACTTTATAAATATACTTAACTATAGTTAAAATACATAAGTAAATATAAAGAACAATATATACATATTATTTAACTATAATTTAAATCAAAGTATAAATAATTTAAAAGTTAAATATATTATTTGAAAAGATAGTTTAAAATCAGGAGTAATTTTGACTCTAAAAATAAAGATGTTTTTGAGGCTAAAATTATTTAAAATCATGATAGAGAGTTTTGAATCTTTTTAAAAAGGAAAGTTTTGAAATCATTTTGAAAACAAGATAATTTTGTAAAAATCATTTGAATTAAAATTAGTGGATACAAAACAATGTCCCACTAGATTTTCGTAGGTTCCATCCTACTTAGGGTTCCATCCCTTTAATAAGCTCGAAGTGGATTCCATTCCACGAATAAAATAGATTTTAATATGTCAGTGCCTTTCTACGAGTTTTAACAAATATTCCTAATAAAACAAACTTAACCTTGAAATCTTGAACTCTTGATAATCTTGATACTCATGAGTCTTCTATCTCTATATCTTGAATCTCTATATTGTACAATCTTCATTCTTGATACCTGCATGGTTAGATCCTGCATATACATATATATCTAAACTTGTAATGTTAGTATTTATATTTTATAATCTATTCTAAGGTTGTTCTCATCAAAACCATCATCTCATGGACTAACAATCTCCCCCTTTTTGATGATGACAACCTTTGTTTATAAAATATCACTTCTATCCTAATACTTCTAATAACTCCCCCTTAATCTATGCCTAAACTAGATAACTCCAAACTATGTAACTCTATATAAGTCTATATAACTCTATATAACTCCCCCTGAAACTAAGACTACATTACTTGTGATTATAATGATAGTGTTATCATACATAATCAATACTTAACTAAAATGTAATCCTAAACTTTTAACTATCCTAACTAAGAATTCACAATAATACTAACACATATAAGAACACGAGTTTATTTATTAGGAGTATGGTTGTATTTACATTTGCGTTTGAAAAACATAAAAACATAAATAACAACGGAAAGAAAGAGAAGAAACTAATGTGTGTTTCTGGACATAGGAGATTTATGAATTGAACAGTTTGGATAGTGAAAACAGAAATTTCCACGTTGTTCAACGAGATTCCCATTTTTGTCGAAACACACTTCTCCAACGCATACTACTTGGTCATCATCCTCCTCGTGTGCTTCTTCCATTGGTTCTTCTTCTTCTTCGTCGCTGACCTCATGTTCTTGATTGAGTGAAGAATCTTAATCGATCAAGATAGGGTTGGCCTGGTTATCCATTAGGAATTTTTGTAAATTCCTAAGAATCTCGTCTTGCCTCTCTTGCTCTTTCGCCATACGAAGTTGAGTCACTTGAATTTCAGTCAACATCTGAAGAGTATCCTTCATAGACTCCTCCAATTTAGTTACACGTGCGAGAGTAGTGAATTGAAATGGACCAGAAGTAGGAGAGGGGAATGAGAAAGTTGATTTTATGTTTGATTTAGAGGAAGATGCCATTATTTTATATATTTCAGAATAGAAAATGAAAAGAAAACAGAGAGAATGAATAAGAATTCGAAATAGAGAAGAATGTATAACTAAATTTTTGAAATTTGGTGGGAAAATTTAAAAAAAAAAACGTTATATGTCGACATGTCTTCCTAGGGGATGTCGACATGGTTCTTATATTTTAACTCTATGATTTATTTTAATATTAATTATTAATTATACTTGTTATTTATATTTTATATTTCAGTTATAGAACAAATACCTAATTCTCTTCTTAATTTAGTAAATATAGATTCATTTAATGGTTTTGTTAAGATATCAGCGATTTGATTCTCGGAGTTTATATATTCGAGAGTAATTACTTCTTTAGTTATATTATCTCTAAGAAAATGATGTCGAATGTCAATATGTTTAGTTCGAGCATGATGAGTAGGATTTTTAGATAAATTTATTGCACTAGTATTATCACAATAAATTGGCGATTTTGAGATATTTAATCCAAAATCTCTTAAGGTTTGTTGCATATATATTACTTGAGAACAAGCCAAAGCAGCAGAAATATACTTTGCTTCAGTTGTTGATAGAGAAACTGTATTTTGCTTTTTACTAAACCAGGAAACGAGAGAATGTCCCAAAAAGTGACAAGTTCCACTTGTACTTTTTTGGTCTGATTTAGATCCAGTATAGTCAGCATCACAGTATGATATTAAATCAAATGAATCATTTTTAGGATAAAATAAGCCATAATCAGATGTGTGTTTAATATATCTTATGATACGTTTTACAGCTTTTAAGTGAGTTTCTTTAGGATGAGATTGATATCTTGCACAGAGACATACACTATGCATGATATCAGGTCTACTAGCGGTGATATAGAGCAATGATCCGATCATTCCTCTATACAACTTTTGATCTACATCTTTCGAGAAATCTTCTTTACTTAGATATTCATTGGTTGCCATGGGAGTAAGATTTCCACTCGCAGTAGTCAAACCAAATTTATTGACTGGTTCTTTAGCATATTTTTCTTGACTAATAAAGATACCATTATCTAACTGTTTTATTTGTAATCCTAAAAAGAAGTTTAATTCACCCATATGACTCATCTCAAACTCTTTTGTCATTATTTCTGAAAATTCTTTATTCATTTCAAAATTAGTTGATCCAAAAATGATATCATCTACGTAAACTTGTACTAGTTGAATATAATTTTTATTTCTTTTAATAAAAAGAGTATTATCTATTTTACCAATTTCAAAATTTGATTGTAATAAATAAGATCTTAGTCTATCATACCAGGCTCTAGGAGCTTGTTTTAGACCATATAAAGCTTTCTTAAGTTTGTACACATGGTTTGGTAAATTTTCATCTTTAAAAAGTGGTGGTTGTTCAACATATACTTCTTCATTTACAAAACCATTTAAAAATGCACTTTTAACATCCATTTGAAATAATTTGAAATTATTATGATTTGCGAAAGCAAGTAGAATCCTAATGGCTTCTAATCTTGCTACAGGAGCAAAGGTTTCGTCACAATCTATACCTTCTTCTTGACAATAACCTTGAGCGACTAATCGTGCTTTATTTCTAACGACCTCACCTTGTTCATTCAATTTATTTTTATAGACCAATTTAGTTCCAATTATAGTTTTATCTTTAGGTCTAGGAACAAGTTCCCAAACTTCATTTCTAGTGAATTGATTTAATTCTTCTTGCATAGCCAAAATCCATGAATCATCAGCTGATGCTTCTTTAGGATTTTTGGGTTCAATAGATGATATAAATGCTACATTACTCATTTTACTTAGTTGATTTCTAGTTGTAACAATAGATTGCATATCTCCTATTATATTTTCAATAGGATGATCTTTTTAAAAGTTTAATCCTTTTATTAGGATGATTAGTTTCATTATTAATTTCGGTTGATTCCTGATTTTGAGTAATTAAATCTTCTTCATCATTTTTAATTTCAAAATCTTTTAAATTTTCATCAAACGAAACATGCATTGTTTCTTCGATGGTGTTAGATCTTAAATTAAAAACTCTATAAGCTTTACTTCTATTAGAATATCCAATAAAGATTCCTTTGTCGGATTTAGGATCAAATTTATCCAAATTATCTTTTGTATTTAAAATAAAGCATTTACTTCCAAAAATTATGAAGTATGATACCTTAGGTTTCTTTCCATGAAGAAGTTCATAAGGTGTCTTATCAGTTAAAGGTCTAATTAAAATTCTATTCAAAATATAACAGGCGGTAGCAACAGCTTCTGCCCAAATGTGTTTTGGTAAATTACTATCTGAAAGCATAGTTCTCGCACACTCTTGTATCGTTCTATTTTTACACTCAACTACTCCGTTTTGTTGTGGAGTTCTTGGAAATGAGAAATTGTGAGTTATTCCCTTCTTATTGCAGAATTCCTCAAACTTTTCATTTTCAAATTCACCACCGTGATCACTACGAATAGTTATAATTTTTAAAGATAATTGATTTTGAATCCTTTTTGTAAAGTTCTTAAAACATTCAAAAGTTTCACTTTTATGTTTCAAAAATATTGTCCATGTAAATCTAGAATAATCATCTACAATTACAAAAACATATTTACTATGATTTATTGACTGAATTTGAGATGGACCAAATAAATCAAGATGAAGTAACTCAAGGAGTTTTGAAGTTGAAATCATATCTTTTAATTTAAAGGAACTTTTTCTAAGCTTTCCTAATTGACATGCATCACATAAACTATCTACTTTAAAATTCATTTTAGGGAGACCTCTTACTAGATCATGTTTTGACAGTCTAGATAAGAGTTTGAAATTCAAATGTCCAAATCTCTTATGCCAAATCCAAGGGTCACTTGTATTTGCCAAAAGACATAGGTTATCATTTGAAACTTTCATACTAAGAATATAAATATTCTTTTTCCTATTTCCCTCAAATATTATGGTTGAGTTATTATCTTCAATATGACATTTATCTTTTTCAAATTTAATTTTATATCCTTTATCACATAGTTGACTTATACTTAGCAGATTGTGTTTTAGATTCTTAACTAGCAAAACATTAGTAATAATAGGAGTTTCAGAATTACCGACATTGCCGATGCCAATCACGTATCCTTTCGAGTTGTCTCCAAAGTTAACCAGTCCTCCGTCTTTGTATATAATATTATTTAGCATATCCGGATTACCAGTCATGTGTCTAGAGCATCCACTATCAAGTATCCACTTATTCCTTTTGATCTGCACAGATTGTCCATTGTGGATTGATTCCTTAATACCCATAAAGCATCTTTCCTTCACATTATAAAATTTGGGTAGACAACTAGAATTTGAATAACATTCATATGCAGACTCATGAAACAATGATGATTTAAACAATTCTAAACTAGTTTTAACAGATTTTTCACAAAATAGCCATTTTAAAACTTTTCAAAATTCAGATTATGAAACTTTTGAAAACAAAGCTCTGATACCAAATGTGAGAAATGCAGATTAAGGATCTTAAGGCTAGAATTAAAACTAGAGGGGGGTGAATAGTGTTTTAAGAAACTTGTTAATCTTTTTGAGTTTATCTTAATTTGTTAACAATATATACACTAATCAGACACAGATATGAACACAGAATCAAACACAGATGCAAAAATAAAGTAAAAGCTATAAAGAAAAGAACACACCGGATTTTATACTGGTTCGGAGTTATCCTACATCCAGTCCCGCAACACAAGTACGGATTTCCTTTCAAACTCAATTCAACAATTACAACCCTCGATTTCAAGGCTACGAGATACACCCTCCAGAATAATAATCCTCTAGGTAGAAATACTTGATTTCCGGGGCAACAAGTTCACCTAATTGATTTCCAGGGCTACAATCACACCTTCTCTCGCTCGATTGATTACAAATAGTCTATAACTCAGATTAGCACTTGGATCTTGTAGAGATAGTAATGGAGAATCACATTAGAAGTAATCGAGTATGATTCGATGTTGATTTTGGCAAAGTAATGGTATGATTTTGTATTAAGAAATGTGGAAGAAGAAGAGGAGTGAAAACCAGAAAAAAGTGATTAAAAATTCGTTGAAACTGACCCCTATTTATAGAAGAACAACAACCATGACCATTCATGAAGAGTTATGGCGAATAGACACTTCTTTTGAAATTTGAATTTTGAACTCAACTATCACCATGTCGACATGGGGTACTTGGGCATGTCGACATCCCAAAGGGATTTTTGGTGTTTTGATTTTCTTTGAAAATAACCTCTATCTTATATTAAACTTTATAAATATACTTAACTATAGTTAAAATACATAAGTAAATATAAAGAACAATATATACATATTATTTAACTATAATTTAAATCAAATTATAAATAATTTAAAAGTTAAATATATTATTTGAAAAGATAGTTTAAAATCAGGAGTAATTTTCACTCTGAAAATAAAGATGTTTTTTAGGCTAAAATTATTTAAAATTAGGATAGAGAGTTTTGAAGCTTTTTAAAAAGGAAAGTTTTGAAATCATTTTGAAAACAAGATAATTTTGTAAAAATCATTTGAATTAAAATTAGTGGATACAAAACAATGTCCCACTAGATTTTCGTAGGTTCCATCCTACTTTAGGGTTTCATCCCTTTAACAGGCTCGAAGTGGATTCCATTCCACGAATAAAATAGATTTTAAGATGTCAGTGCCTTTCTACGAGTTTTAACAAATATTCCTAATAAAACAAACTTAACCTTGAAATCTTGAACTCTTGATAATCTTGATACTCATGAGTCTTCTATCTCTATATCTTGAATCTCTATACTGTACAATCTTCATTCTTGATACCTGCATGGTTAGATCCTGCATATACATATATCTAAACTTGTAATGTTAGTATTTATATTTTATAATCTATTCTAAGGTTGTAGTCATCAAAACCATTATCTCATGGACTAACATCTAGACTCTGCCTAAGTGTAACATATACATCACATTCATTCCGATTTCATTCGGGGTTATTACATCACACATCTTTAATCGTCCCACGTTCATTCGAGATTTACATCACTATCAATTTTTGCTTTTCATTCAGAGTTTTTACACCATATACTAAAATCAAATCATATATCAGAATCACATCATATATCAATCACATTATATCTCAAAATAACATCATGTCATAACATATATCAAAATCACATTGTATCACATCATATATCAAAGTCATCTTGTGTTCATCCAAAATTTATCCATTTTGTTCTATTAATAAGGCATTCAAATCCTTTTTTCACAAAACTAAATCTGTTTTAAGGTCCGATCTTTCTGGACCGCTTAAGTAAGTTTAATGCGTGATGTCTCCAAATCGTTTAATGTTTAGTTTAATGTGCGACCTCTCTGGATCGTATAATGTTTGGTTTAATGCGCGATCTCGCTGGATCGTTTAATGTTTTAAGTTAAGGGGACGATCTTTTTGGATCATTTGTTTGTTAAGTCAAGGGGGATTAAGTAAGCCCATCCTCTCACTCTCCAGTGAGGGGACTTACTTCTTGCACTCTGGTCCCATGGTGGGACTCTAAGGCGTTCAATATCGTACAAGTCCATCCACTTGCTCTCTGGCAAGGGGACTTGCACCTTGCACCCTGGTCCCGTGGTGGGACTATAAGGCGATCAATATCAGTTATCAAAATTCAAATATTCAAATCAGAACAAATAAACAGATATTAAACAAGCAGGAGTCCTAAATGTCCATCTCAGGCATCCGACTCAGAGCGTGCCTAGGGACCGTTCGGGATCCCATACACATGTAAGCGTCCTTCGATTGTTATTGTCCTAAGTTCTCTCAAGCATCCGACTCAGAGCATGCCTAGGGACCGTTTAGGATCCCGTACATGTGTAAGCGGCCTTCGATTATTATCGTCTACATACCAAAAGAAAAGTGCAGGAAAAGAAATGATAAAACAAAGCATTGGAATCAAATCCGACTCTTGTTTACCCCGATCATGGGATAATTTGTCTTAGCGCTTGTCCCTGGGCGTTTCTTGATGCATTTTCCACGGATGGCGGTTGTCCCTACAATTTCACCGCAGTTCTGTTCCTCACATATTATGGCAGCTGGTTGTTCCGGACCAGTTCTTCTATTAGATCACGAAGGTGTCGACACTCGTTCGTCTCATGCCCATTCAACTAATGGAAGATGCAAAAAAATTCAGATCTTTTCTCTCGATCAGTGGGCTCCCTCCAAGGCGGCCTTCCGTATAGGTTCTGCCCCCTCGTATCCAGGTATATCCTCTCCGGGGTTTCAGTCAGGTTGGTGTATGAGGGGAATCTTGGCTCGTTTCCCTATCGTTTTGGGTCTTTGATGTTGTCATCGGCTTTCCATTTCCCTTTGTGTTTTTCAATTCCAACTCCAGACGGTCCCCCGCCTTTGACGGCATTTATTTCAGCATCCACATCCTCATTCTCGGCTTCGGCGTCTTCCTGATGTAAGTACCTCTCAGCTTCGTAATAGAATTCTGCAAGATCCATCGGTGGGACCCTTTTCAATGCGGCTTTGAAATCAGTCTTTTTCGCGACTCCCGATACTGCTGCCATTAGGATAAACGATGGGTCCAGTTTGTTCACCTCGGCTGCCGCCGCATTGAATCTTGTTAAATAACTTCTCAAGGACTCTTTAGGCCTTTGTTTTACGTTTGAGAGCGTAAGTACATTCCTTGTTTATGAGACATGAACCCTGAACTATCTCAAGAATCTGCTCACTAAGTTGGTCCACGTGCTTATGGACCCATTTTCCAATTGTCTCAACCACATTGCAGCCAAATCTGTTAAGTGTAAGGGGAAGCATCGCCCTATTACTTCCTCAGAAGCACCCAGCACCTCCACATGTTGGATGTATCGCATTATATGAATCGTCGGGTCTGTCTTCTCGTCGTACATTTCCAATGTCGGAAGCTTGAAATCTAGAGGGTTTCTCGCGTTTCGGATATTAGCAGTAAATGGATTTCTGTTCACATCTTCCAGACCCTGATCTGGGGGGCCTCCTCTCATGAATCTCCGTACCAATTCAGCAACTCTGTTCTCACCGTCCAATGAAGGTCTTTGTCCTAAAGCAATACTTTGCCCCCTGCCTGGTTAGGAGTATCCCAGGATGGACTTTTCCGGCAACATATCTATGTTTTGATTTGCAACTCTAGCTTCATTCATTCCTCCGTTGCTTCGAGGAAGTTCAAGTACATATCCTTCTGTCGGCTGCATCCTTGTATTCGGATCAGCTCCCGTACCACCAGTCCCTTGTGTTTCAATAGTCGCTCTGGCATTAGCATTGATTCCCATGTTGATTCCAGCACTGCCCCATGTGTCGGTTGCTCTAGGTATGTGGGCAAGGCTCCACCTTGCTCCAATCCAAATCCGGCAATCCTACATTGTTCCCTGAATTTTGATTCATATTCCCTGCAGATCTAGCCATCCATTGCTACTCCATCTTCTGGAAGAATTCGTCCATCATCTTCTATTGTCTAGCTAAGAGTCCATCCTGCATCTCTTTCATCATCCTTTCCATCTCCTCTCTAATCACATAGCTGGGTTGACGAGAATTTGAGGACACTTCCTGGCTGCCCCCAAACTCCGGTTGACTTGCTCAAGTTTTAGATCTGGTGTTAGGACTCTTCATTTTTCTTTGAATCTCGGATTCAAACTTTAATTTTTCAGATCTCGTTCAAGGTTCTCAGTGAAAGCACTGAAATGTTAACCCAAAAAATGGATCAACACCCTGGTTTAAGTTTGAAAGCACCAACCTTGTTCTGACAGAGTAATATCACAGATCAAAGATATAGGAAAAGAACAGTAAGAGAAAGAAGATGGAGAATTTTTATACTGGTTTGGCTGTTAATGAAGCCTGCATCAACTTCATATATTTTTTATAGACTGATTGCTGCTACAAGATGTATTTGATTACAAGACTTTGATTATCTCTCAATAGATTGAATCCCCGGAGTTAGAATCCACTTGGAGAATCACAATGAATTCCTTTGGAGATTGTTGTGAGGGAGGTAGAGAGTGAAGAATGTTTCCAGTAGAGCTTCAGCAATCAGTCCGGAGAAGCCCCTCTTTGTGTTGCAAGTGGGCTGGTATTTATAGAGGTCGGAAGGCTTCTAGGCCAGGCCTGTCTTCATCAGCTCGCAGGTAGGCTACACGCGACCTTTGGGGGCTTTGGCTCGCAAAACGAGTCAAAACCATGGGTCGCTAGTGACCCATAGACTTTGTTCGTTTTGTGGGCCAAGTCTTGCTTCTTTTTGATAGTGTTCCATATCTAGTTTGTTTGATGGTTTGAGCAGAAGTATGGGTTGCTGATGATCCAAGCACTTAAGATTTTTCTGGAGTCTGGAATTGGAGATGTTTCCATAGTCTTTTATCGTAGTCGTTTGCGTAGTATCGTTGCACGTTACTTCGTCTTGATGACGATCTGCTGGTTGATTGTGTTTTGATTGCGGATTAGACTGAACTGACGCTAGCTTCTTGATTCAGTTGAACTTGGTCGTTACTTTAGTAATATGATTTGACTCTCGTCAATTCATTGCCTTAGCCTTTCTGGTTAAGTTCTAAGCCATTCTAATGTGATGGGGTTGTTCTGTATTCTGCTGGATCCTGTTGGGTTAAAAACCCAGATAACAACAAATAACACCACTTTTTTTATTATTGCACACAGTAGACTACAACTCAACCGTTTGATGATGTACTTAAAAGATTTAAATAAACTAGGGGCATTCTAAGGGACTTCAAATTTGATCAAAAGAGGATTTGGATTGGGATCACCATCAAATTTTAAGGAAATCTTCAGCATGAAATGCCGAACTTAGTGTAAAAATCATGTTCGATTGGTAGTCCAAATATTTTGTCTTCTTGATCAAATTTGGATTTCTTTATAACAATGCTCTAACATTTGCCTGATAATTATTACAGTACACATCCGATATATAGTACCAGCTCCATCACTATGCACAGCGAAGCAATACTTATAATTGCAGGACACAACTGATCCACAGTATCAGCTCATCATTTTAATTTGATATCAAAGACAAAAACAGCCTACTGCTCGGAGTGATATTTATGTTGCTACAGATATGTTCAGCAAATTGTTTGGCACACCATTCTAGTATAACATTTGGGTTTGAAATATTGATCGTGTATGCTGTCTATATTGTTGCAATTCGTCTTTTATTTTTCTTAATTGGTTCTAAGGTAACTCTAAAGAATTTTGATCCGAGACTGTACCAGTAGCTTTAGACTATTAAATCGTATTTGTTTCTAAATTAGTAGAAAATGAAGTAACTTTACCCACAGAACATTCTTTATACTCTAGATATATAGCCAGAGTAGCTCAATCCAGAAATAAAGTACTCACTACACATTCACTACACATGAAAAAGAAAAAGCATTATTAAATTCAACAATGTTTGCATTATTGCTTTCTTTGGCTAGAATTCGATGGTGAGCCTGAGCCATACTTTAAGCCATTATTTCACGTCGCTATAGTGCTTGAGGTGAGCACCAAAGTGAATATCATGCCTGTAAAAGCCATTTTTTAAAATCTTCTCAAAGCTTTGAACTCATGCCGGTTTCACTGCTTTCTTTCCTCTGTAACCGTTCTTTATATTCATAAACAACTTTGTGCACTTCATCAAAATGTGGGTTTGTATAATTTCTTACATTTTCAATCCACTGTAATATTTTCTTACGAGGTCCAAATACTCTTTGCCAGTCCTTGTCGTAAATCATCTATAACAAACCCATACCCATACACTGGAGTTGGTTAACATACACAATATACTGTTTTCTTTATACCTGTAATAGATGAATAAACCGATATATTTTACCTGTAGTTCCATAATTTCACAGACAAGGCTCAGGTCTGCAATAGATGGTAAAGGATTTCCTAGTAGGAACTTTGCATTTCCTTTCAGCCAAAAGGTTTCTATTATTTTGAGAGATGAAGTCAGAAGTTTCTCAGCCTTGCTAGCGGTAACCGGGTTCAGTCGAATTCCAAATGTAGGCCCAAGTATTGTAGCCATAACAAAGCTTTCTGAATAATAATAATAATAATAATATCTATGGTTAAGTAAATGTGTTGTTTATCTTTATTCAAACAAATTTGAATTTGGAGGAAACTTGTTCAGGTTTTAAAAAGATTACCACACTGCGTATATAAGTGAATAACGAATAACACGTGTTACAGTAGAATAATACCTGCGCCGCGACGTAGGTTGGAATGATGCCAATGCAATATCGAGTTGATTTTAGCTCTGTTAATTTGATCATTAGGATACCTAGGCATTCGTAATAACATTATATGATTTAGAAGTCTAAATTAGTGTTTATTGTATCAGATATATACATTTGCAATGTTAAAATCTACCAAAAAGAGAAACGGAATGGACTATTTACAGTCAAATTGCATAGAATCATACTCTGCACTGTATTTCCTAGTTAAGAGTTCATTTGAATATTAGTTCATATTTTTCAGGCAAGTATCAAATGTGACGCAGCGGATATTTCAAAACAATGTAGATCGGTGAAAGTAGCAGTCGATGGATTGATGAATGCTGAATTGCCCGAATTCGTTGATCCGAAGATACCGAACTCTAGCTATCTCGAACTCGTTGATCGCGCACGATACCGGTTCAAAGATCTTCAATTCTTCAAGCGTTGATCAAGCGCACTTGATTCCGCGAATCGGCTTCTACAATCGTTGAATCGAGCGCACTCGATTATCCGAAAGAGGAGATAGGAGATTACACTCAACTACCAATTTGAATGAGAGCACAAAGCAATCAAAGAGAATTTTATTCAATATTCAACAACCTTTACAAATGACTCACACTTGCTATTTATAGCTTTACAACTCAACACGCAAAAATTTCAAAAAAATACAAGTACTTAGGTCGGAAACGACCTACGACCTAACTTGGCACGACCTAGAACAGGCGCGACTTAGCATAGGTCGGCAGCGACCTAACAACAATAGTTACAACTCGTTACAACCTTCAGCGACTTAACAACTTAGACAAAATACAACAGAAAATACAAGTACTTAGGTCGAGAGCGACCTACGACCTATAATGATTCGACCTAAGAATGTACGCGACTTAGCATAGGTCGGCAGCGACCTAACAACAGTTTCTTCACAGCTTCAAGAATCAACGGTTCAGATGGACGCGGCATCAAGATCTTCGGTTACAAGTTTCTGCGACTTAAAACCTTAGCGGTATTCCAAATCAATCGTTTAAAGGGAATCAAGGGCAGAGGTTAACTCGGCAGACACATCAACGGCATCCCGTGCTTCGCGACTTAAAACATGCGCATCCCATATCAGCGACCTAAGATCAACGGTAGAAATTAACTCGGCAGTTGAATCAACAGCATCCAGTGTTTCGCGACTTAAAGCATGACTCGTTAGGTCGTTCAGACGACTCAAAGGACTTGTTAACTCGCAGAAATTTTCCTTAAGTCGTTGCCGAGTCACACTAGGTCGTTGATACGACTTTAAGACTTCGTTAGGTCGCGAACTCATCGTACTCTCTTTCTCTGGCTTCCAACTAAGTCGTGTACGACTTATAATCTTCCCTTTAGGTCGTAACCGACCTAGGCCTTTGTTATCTTGTGGCGCTCCCTTAAGTCGTGACCGACTTATGCCTTCTCCTCTGGGCTGAGCTGCATCATCCTCCCTAGGTTGAGAAAAATTCGACCGCGAATTTGTAAATTCTTCATCCACAACAAATTCATCCCCGTGATATGGTACGAGGTGTTTGACATTGAATACGTCAGACGTGTACACATCATCTGGCAGCTTCAGTTTATAAGCATTTTCATTGATTTTCTTTAAAATTTCAACTGGGCCAATCTTTCGTGCTTTCAATTTATTATACGTTCCCACCGGAAAACGATCTTTCGTCAATATTGCATAAACCAAATCTCCTTCATTAAACTCAACATTTCGTCGTTTCAAATCTGCAGATTGTTTATACTTCTTATTTGCTTTCTCTAATCGTTCTTGAACGATTTTATGACATTCCGCCAATCCTTCAACAAAATCAGCAGCTTTCTTAATTGTCCCCTTTGAATGTGGTATTACCGTTAAATCTAACGGTCCTTTCGGTAAGCTCGAATAGACAATCTGGAATGGACTGAACCCAGTACTTCGATTCACAGCATGATTATGAGCAAATTCTGCCTGGCATAACTTCACATCCCAACTCTTCAGATTATCTTGAACCAGACATCTCAACAAGTTTCCCAATGATCTGTTAACCACCTCGGTCTGTCCATCAGTTTGCGGATGATAAGCACTACTAAATTTCAGCTTCGTTCCCACCATTTTCCACAAACTCAACCAAAAATGACTCAGAAATCGAGTGTCTCTATCCGACACAATAGATTCTGGCAATCCATGAAGTCGATAGATCTCCCTGAAAAACAACTGAGCAACATGAACAGCATCTGCCGTCTTCTTACAAGCAATAAAATGTGCCATTTTCGAGAATCTGTCCACCACCATATATATGGAGTCGTTACCACGCTGTGTCCTTGGTAATCCCAACACGAAGTCCATACTCACATCATCCCATGGTTTAGTTGGTACCGGTAACGGCATATATAAACCCGCATTAGTCGCAGTTCCTTTCGAAACTTGACAGATATGGCATCTCTCAACAAATCTTTCCACCTCTTTCCTCATTGATGGCCAAAAGTAGGACTGTGAAATCAACTGTAGGGTACGATCTCTTCCAACATGTCCTTCTTCATGTAACTCCTTGATAATCTTCATTCTCAAACTACCCTCCGGAATGCACAATCGACTTCCTTTAAAAAGAAAACCATCTACCATCACGAAGTCATCCGTCTCTCCCTCCTTGACTTTTTCAACAAATTTTGCAAAGTAAGGATCATCAGTGAATAACTCTGGCAATATTTCAAATCCCGTCACTTCAACCTTTAGTGTAGTCAACAAATGACTCCTCCTACTCAAAGCATCAGCCACTCGATTCGTCACCCCTGACTTGTGTTTCACAACGAAAGTAAACTGTTGCAGATATGCAATCCACGATGCATGTCTTGCTGAAATCTTGTCTTGCCCTTGTAAATGCTTCAACGCTTCATGATCAGTATACAGAACAAACTCCTTCTGGAATAGATAGTGTCTCCAGTGTTTGATAGATTGTACAACAGCATAAAACTCCACATCATATGTACTGTAACGCATCTTTGCTCCTGACAATTTCTCACTGAAATATGCAATTGGACGTCCCTTCTGACTCAACACTCCTCCAATCCCAACCTTGGATGCATCCGTGTGCAGTTCAAACACTAGCTGAAAATCAGGTAGCACTAGAATTGGTGCAGTCGTCAGCAATTCCTTGATCTTCCCAAAAGCACTCCCTGCTTCCTCTGTCCATGCAAACTGTTTACCTTTCATGCAATCTGTAACAGGTGCCATCACACTACTAAAGTGTGGAATAAACCTCCGATAAAATGAAGCCAACCCATGAAAACTACGAACTTCCGTTATTGTCTTGGGCTGCGGCCAATTTCTGATCGCCTCAACTTTACTTTGGTCAACCTGTATTCCTTTCTCTGAAACAACATACCCCAGAAATAAAACACTGTGCGTCATGAACACGCATTTCTTTGTAGCAGCATAAAATTGTTCTTGTCTCAGTACCATCAGCACTTCTCTAAGATGATTCAGATGTTCCTCTGAACTCCCACTGTAAATAAGAATATCATCGAAATACACCACCACGAATTTCCCAATGAACGGTCGAAAAATCTGATTCATCACCCTCATGAAAGTACTTGGTGCGTTGGATAAGCCAAATGGCATGACCAGCCATTCGTATAGACCCTCCCTGGTTTTAAAAGCAGTCTTCCACTCATCTCCTGGTCTGATACGAATTTGATGATATCCGCTCTTCAAGTCAATCTTAGAAAAGATAGTAGCTCCGCTTATTTGATCCAACAAGTCATCCAACCTCGGCATTGGAAATCTATATCTCACAGTGATCTTATTCAATGCTCGACTGTCAGTGCACATCCTCCACGTCCCATCCTTCTTGGGTACCAATAAAGCTGGTACAGCACAAGGACTCAGACTCTCCTGCACACGCCCCTGCTCAAGCAATTCCTCGACCTGCCTCCGCAATTCTTCATGTTCCTTCGGACTCATTCGATAATGTGGTCGGTGTGGTAACACGGCACCTGGAACAAGATCTATCTGATGTTGTATGTCCCTCAACGGTGGCAACTCCGTTGGTAATTCCTCTGGAAATACATCGTCAAATTCTTTCAAAACTGGTTTAACTTCTTCAGGAATTTCTACTTCTTCACTGCTCTCACGCCCAATCAACAAGAATACTTCTGGTTCTTCCTCAACCTCTTTAACAAACTCTTTTAAAGTCAATAATGTTTTCAGTTCTTCAATTTCTTCTGACTTACTTTCTTCTTGTGATCTCTTCTTCGGAACTAAGATAATCTTCGTGCCTTTAAACATAAAACTGTAGCTATTGGTCCGACCGTCGTGTAGTACTGCTCGATCATATTGCCGTGGTCTTCCCAATAATAAGTGGCATACATCCATCTCTACTACATCACACCATATTTCATCTTTGTATTTCTTCCCAATAGAGAATGGTACACGAACTCGTCTATCCACTTTCACTTCTCCTTCTTTTCTCAACCATGCTAACTTGTATGGACTCGGATGTTTCTCTGTCTTCAATTTCAACTTCATCACAGCTTCGGTCGAAATAATATTATCACAGCTTCCTGCGTCAATCACAAATTTACACACCTTCCCCAGAATAGTACATGTTGACTGAAAGATATTACTCCTCAACCAACTAGCTTCTTCCTGCTTTGGTGTTAAACACGATCTCCTCAGCATTAGGTTACAACCTTCATCTCCTGACGCAATATCCTGCTCATCCTCCTCAACTGGATTAGAACAATCTCCATCCACATCCTCATCGTCAACTTCTGCGATCATGGTTCTCTTCTTTGGCTTTGGACACTCACTGCTTTTATGACCCAATTCCTGACAATTGTAACATTTGAAACCATTGTTAGCCCGTGTCTTCTCAATCTCCTTCACCACTGGTCTACTGATAGGTTTAGAAACATTAGAACTTCCTCCAACACCCTTCGCTTGATTGTTAGGATTAGTAAACACACCACTTCCTCGTCTCCCTTGTTTTTCCCAAGCCAACGCTTTCTGATGTGCTTCTGCCACAGACCTTGGATCGAACATATTAACCATATCCTGAATCTGCATTCTCAATCCTCCAATGAACCTAGATGTCAGCTGCTCCTCTGTTTCCATAATATCATTCCTCGCAATAAGTTGATAGAATTCATCAGCATAGTCATCAACTGTCTTTGTGCCCTGCCTCAAGTTTTGCAAACGTTGATACATCAAAGATTGATAATTGTAAGGTAAGAACGTTGCTTTCATCAACTTCTTCATCTTCTCCCAAGATTCAACTTTTGATTTTCCCATTCGTTCACGTGTAAGCTTGGTTTGCTGCCACCATGCCAAAGCTCTACCCCTCAGCCTCGTAGCAACCAACTTCACTCTACGATGTTCTGGAACTTCTTTGAAATCAAAAATTTCCTCAACATTAGCCACCCAATCTAGAAACTCCTCCGCTTGCATACCACCCTTGAATTCAGGAATTTCTGTCTTCATCCCCGATTCCCACTTGTGATCATACTCAGAATAGTTTCTTCCTTGACCCCTTCCTTGAATACTACCACCATCATACTCCTCTTCAAAATCAGATGCATAACGATGTCGATTCTGACCACCAACATCTCTACTACCATTACGCCTTCCACCATCATCCCTTCTATCTACGTTCCTCCGTTCTCGATCATTCACGTTTCTCCCTCGCCCTTGATCATTTTCAATACTTCTGTCTCGATTAGAATGTGGTGAGACTCTACTACCCCCATGGTTAGATTCTGGTGAAACCCTTCTCCGATTTTGATTCATTTCTGTCATAAGTTTCTCTAACCGGCCAATTCCTTCGTTAAGCTTTTCACTAAAATTCTCATTGATTCTTTGCTCCATCTCATCAGCTTCTTCTCTTCGATACAAAGCTTCTACGTTTTGGTGGCGATTAGCTCTTCTTGGCGGCATACTTGAAAATCTTCCAACACTTCAAATTCGAACACTTTCCGGATTTTGATCCAAAATGAAACGGATCGAAAACTTCCACTTTGTAGCAAATCGCGATGAACACGATGGACAAAGTTTCGGCCTCCGATGCAAATCCGATCAAACAATCTTTGATCAATGATGAACACTTCACTCTTGAGCACGGCTTAACACTCCAAGCTCGGCTTCTCTTCAAACTTCAAATTGAATAGGCTCCAAGTCTCGATCTAGCTATGATTGGCTAGAACAAGCTCTGATACCAAAACTGACGCAGCGGATATTTCAAAACAATGTAGATCGGTGAAAGTAGCAGTCGATGGATTGATGAATGCTGAATTGCCCGAATTCGTTGATCCGAAGATACCGAACTCTAGCTATCTCGAACTCGTTGATCGCGCACGATACCGGTTCAAAGATCTTCAATTCTTCAAGCGTTGATCAAGCGCACTTGATTCCGCGAATCGGCTTCTACAATCGTTGAATCGAGCGCACTTGATTATCCGAAAGAGGAGATAGGAGATTACACTCAACTACCAATTTGAATGAGAGCACAAAGCAATCAAAGAGAATTTTATTCAATATTCAACAACCTTTACAAATGACTCACACTTGCTATTTATAGCTTTACAACTCAACACGCAAAAATTTCAAAAAAATACAAGTACTTAGGTCGGAAACGACCTACGACCTAACTTGGCACGACCTAGAACAGGCGCGACTTAGCATAGGTCGGCAGCGACCTAACAACAATAGTTACAACTCGTTACAACCTTCAGCGACTTAACAACTTAGACAAAATACAACAGAAAATACAAGTACTTAGGTCGAGAGCGACCTACGACCTATAATGATTCGACCTAAGAATGTACGCGACTTAGCATAGGTCGGCAGCGACCTAACAACAGTTTCTTCACAGCTTCAAGAATCAACGGTTCAGATGGACGCGGCATCAAGATCTTCGGTTACAAGTTTCTGCGACTTAAAACCTTAGCGGTATTCCAAATCAATCGTTTAAAGGGAATCAAGGGCAGAGGTTAACTCGGCAGACACATCAACGGCATCCCGTGCTTCGCGACTTAAAACATGCGCATCCCATATCAGCGACCTAAGATCAACGGTAGAAATTAACTCGGCAGTTGAATCAACAGCATCCAGTGTTTCGCGACTTAAAGCATGACTCGTTAGGTCGTTTAGACGACTCAAAGGACTTGTTAACTCGCAGAAATTTTCCTTAAGTCGTTGCCGAGTCACACTAGGTCGTTGATACGACTTTAAGACTTCGTTAGGTCGCGAACTCATCGTACTCTCTTTCTCTGGCTTCCAACTAAGTCGTGTACGACTTATAATCTTCCCTTTAGGTCGTAACCGACCTAGGCCTTTGTTATCTTGTGGCGCTCCCTTAAGTCGTGACCGACTTATGCCTTCTCCTCTAGGCTGAGCTGCATCAAAATGCATCAAGTAGACAGTGCAAAATAATGTCATAGTGCTTTAGTTATGGGCTCTGTTGCAAAAATACTTTTGTGCCCTCCTAGGCCAAGTTGTCAGTCTAGGCCCAACTAGGCCCACCTAGCTAAGGTTGCCACTTCATCTAAGTAAATAAAGAATATTTAGGCGCTGCTTATTGCACATAAGGTCCATATTTATGATGTTTTACAAGAAAAGTTCATGTAGCAATGAGTATGCAAGTTAGGTCCGTCTTATCTAAATCAGAAAATACAAATTAGTTTGCGCTTTCCTAATAAAAAGCGCAAGTTAACCAACGTTTTTCAAAAATTTCAAAAATTTCATAAAAAATTTCAAAATCAGAAAGCTTTCCTAATAGAAAGCACAAGTTAACTTGCATTTATCAAAATTTTCAAAAATTTCAAAAAAAAAAAATTAATTAGAAAACACAACCTGGTAGAAGCGCAAATTAACTCGTGCTTTTTAAAGTTTCAAAAAAAATTTCAAAATCAGAAAGCGCAAACCAGCTTAAAGTTAACTTGCTTTTTCAATATTTTCAAAAATTTTAAAAAATATTCAAAATCAAAAAAGTGCAACTTACCTTGCATTTTCTCTCAGAAAATGTCAAGGTATCTTGCGTTTTCTATTTTTAAAAAATAGAGACCAAATTTACATATTCATTTCTGCAGCGACTTTTCTACAACAACATCAAAAATAGAAATCTCAACCTTTTTTCTTGCATGTAGGACTGTCAACGGATACTTTCAGATACGGGTAGTGTCATATCGTATATATATATCCGAAATCATTTTCGGATACGGACGGATATTTATCCGCTCCGACCATAATCAATAAATTTAAAAGAATAAATGAAAAAATATGGATCACCATAAAACAGTTTTTGTATTAATGTTCATAAAAAACCAAGGAATAAAAAATGTGATGATAAAATATTGTTTTATATTAATATCCGTATGCGTATCCAAAAATATTCAAAAATTAAACACTAAAACTGTCTGTTTTCACTAAAAACCATAACGTAGTAACATCCAATGGTTAGGAAATAGTTGGAAAATTATATATTAATTAAATATAATTTTAATTAAGTGTATATATGCATCAGTTAATCGGATGTATATTTTTCGGATACGGATACCACAATAACCATATCCGTATCCGAAAAGCTTTTCGGATATCCATATCCATTTTTCGAATAACATATATTTTTCATATTTTTGGATACAGATTCGGATGGATATCGGATTTTTCGAATACCCATTGACAGCCCTACTTGCATGTATAATCCTATATTCTCAATTTGAATCCACTAATATTAAACTAAATATTTAAATTTTATGCGGATGCAGGAACATCTGGCTTTGATTAATCTTTGATTAGTCTACCCCTAAACAATTACTCCCAATTAATCTGTCTATTGAATATTAAAACATTTATTACCGACCATATGACATTAGTTTAATAAAATAATTTAAAGACCGACTACGTGACCTCAATGGAATCAACTTGTTTGGAAACAGTACAAGACATATTACAAAAGGATATTGTTTAAAACTATAAACTATTATTTCATTTCTGCGGATGACTAGATTGGATTAGGACATCGACTTATTGTAGATTTTAACTTACAATTTACTACTCAGTGCTTGTCTCTTCTATAAACTTATTCTGATTTATATGAGTGCTGATGTCTGATATCATGTATATCAGTAACTAAAATTATAATGTCAATGAACTTGTGAAAAGAAGAGAATGAAGTTCAAACTGAGTGAAATGAAAATAAATTATAACAGTAATTTAAAGAAAAATATATTCACCAGTGATCTGAGACTCCTGGGTACCGACAAGCAATGTAGACGAGAATCGCATGACTGTTATCATGATATTTCAACATAAAATCAGCGAAATACAGTAAGTTGTATCGGTAATTACATATAAACCCAATTAAGAAGATAAACTGGAAAAAAATAAGGTTATTATTTACCTTTCAGTGAGTATGAAATCTCCATCTATGATTGCTGGTACCTGTCCCATTGGATTGATTTCTGGATATGAAGATTCAAAATTCAGTTTCACAACACAAACAATTAAGATATGTAAAAAAAAAATTAAAAATTAAAAATTAAAAAATAGTTAGAAAGATTGAGAAGTAAAACCTCTGTATTCAGGAGAGTGCTGATGGCCTTTAACTAAATCAATTCTTATCTCCTCAAAACTGATATTATTCATTCTTTTTTTTTTTGGAAAGAAGAAAAAGAAAACAACCCAAATCAGGAACAATAAAGGAAAATTAATATACATGTAAAAGTTATACAAGATAACTAACTTGCAGAATATGATGATGGCACGGGAAGGCTGAGATATATGATCAACATAAACCTTCAGCACCATTACTAGTTCAGTACTCTATTTTCTGCTTCGAGTTTTTTTCCCTTCTTCTATCTCTCTTTTATTTCTTTTTCTTTTAGTGGCTAGTCGACAAAATATATTTCCTGTTTAAATCTATGTTATCTTCTCTCAATAGGCGTACTCCACGTCACCATCAAGTATTATTCTTATATATTTGCCCCCTCATCTAGTCCAGTGTATAAAATTACAGGAAATTATGGTAAAGGACAAAAATTTTTAGCGTTTTTGCCTCAAGGACAAGCTTCAATATTTTATCCTGAAGGACAATTTTACTTAGGTATCAGTTTTTAGTCATTGATAGTATCAGTTTGTAGTTATCGGTAGCAGTTTTTAGGTAGCAGTTTTTAGGTATCAGTTTTTAGCTTGGTAGCAGTTTTGTTGTCCTTATGAATAATTTTGGAAAATATTTGTCCTTATCAATAATTTTTAGAAGAATGTTTGTCCTTATGGTAAAAATACTGAGGTTGTGTCTTGAGGTAAAAAATATACAAATCTTTGTCCTTTAAATTAATTCCCCCGTAAAATTATATAAGCGTGCACGTTCTTTTCAATAAAATGTGCATCTACATGAAACCAAGAGACGTTGTACTTTCTACGCACATCCAAGTGGGCGGGCGAAAGAGGGTGAATAAAAAGAGAAGCAGACATGAAACAAGTTGCAAAATGATGAAGGTGTGTGGGGCCGAAAGACCCATAATATACAAGCGGGCCCGGATAACTAATTGTGCAACACAACTGATATTATTTCAGCACTGTCAAATTTCACGTTTTGTTGTTACTTGTTTATTTATATATTCGCAAACGTATTTAATAACAAAATACGAATGATACTTGTCCATCTGAGTGACCTACTCAAATATTTATTCAATAGCAATCGTGATCAGCGGTGCGAAAACGATTGGTCTGTTCGTCCGATTTGGCCAATAATTGCAATCGTACAAAATAGCCAGCGTACATCGATTAATAAATTCAATGCAATATAAGATTAGTTATTTTCATTTATGTCGCGTGCATGAAATGATGTAGTTTATTTAGCAGCCAACTGGCCGGTCTGTTTTTCAATTATTCATTGCATTATTTTATGATGTTGTGTTTCACATACAAAAATATCATTTCTTTATTTATTTATTTTTGTTATAACAAAAGAGTTTATTATTTACTATCCATAGGACTGGACATTTTTATCATATTACCGCTTACCAAACATTACCAACCTTGATATTACCACTTAACAAAAGCGTATAATATCATATTACAACTTAACAAAAGTGTATATTATTTATTATTTATAATACCGAAAACTTGATAACTAATTTGAATGATACGATATGCCGAATCACATCAAAATATGCTGTACAGTAATGGTAATCAACTATTAATAATAATGGTAATTATCATACCTACCTCACATGCACGCACGCACATAAACACACATATACATACATACATACATACATACATACATACATATATATATATATATATATATATATATATATATATATTATCATTGTTAATTTTTATTACACAATATCAAATATTTTATGTGTAATGATTTAATGGAAACTATAGTAAAATATTATTATGATATTAGATTGAATGCAATTCTAATCGTATATTTGAAAAAACAATATGATTTTATACAATATGTTAGCTTGTTTCACAATATTTTCTTGTATATTTGACTACACAAAATTAGAATTGACAAATAGTCATACAATAAAAAATAACAACTTTTAATATGTACTCCTTCAACATAAAATATTGTAAACAAATTGACATCATACTTGTAAACGATAAAAGTTCATAATAACCTATACCAACCATTACCAACCACAAACCAAATTATTGGTTTTTTTATTAGTTTGAATGGTAATGATACGATATTTCTATTAGCATATAAATCAGCAAGGTAATGGTTTTGAATAAATAAAAAATCTATACCGAACCGAATCCAGCACTACAAGGAGAACAATGATTTCCGACGGCTGAAAACGGTCGGCGGCCGTCGGGAAAAGCCGTCGGAATATACGACGTCGGGGAGCAGTATTTCCGACGGCTTCCGACAGAGGGCGCCGTACTTATTGTCGACGGCTTCCGACGGCTTCCGACGACTTCCGACGGATTCCGACACGTGTCGGGACCCGTCGGAAACCGTCGGAAAAAATGTCCTACAGGCTGTCGGAAGCCGTCGAAAATTATGTACTGTAAACTGTCGGAAACCGTCGGAAATCTGCTGTTTTTTTTATTACTGCTGCAAATGTAGCCTTCCATACATATTTCTCTTCCAAAAACTATTACACCAATACTGCACAATCCAATATACCAACCAAATATCAAAACCCAAACTACACAAAATTAATCAAACCCATAAATATATCAAATTACATCAAAATAAAATACCTAATATACATAACCATTCCAACAACCCCAACAATAAGTGTTATACCATGTCATACATACACAAAATCAATCTCCACATCATTATACAACTACACAACCAAGTGTATCAAAAATAATCATACAAAACTAAAAAAAACATACTTGAAAAAACAAGAAAGCAATGAATCAATCTCCTCTAGATCCAGAGCCAGCCGAGGAAGGGAAGCGGCCACCAAACTGTTGCATGTACTCTAACAACTGTGTGGTCTGCATGGCCTGTTGGCGGTTCTGCTCCTCCAGGTGGGACACTCTAGTCCGCAATTCTTCTATATCTGCTAGATCGCTCTGACCTCTATTCCGCCGACCCCGTCTCTGACTGCTGGCCTGCAATAAATATTAAATTTAGCTATGTGATCTCTGTAAGTGTATGTGCATATCTCTATAAATGAATAAAATTCAAGTTTATTGTTTTGAAAAGGTCCAAATAGTATATTTGAAGTATTCAAGATAAAATTATATATTCCAATATAGAATTTTGACTTAAATATCAAATTAGTAGTAAAATAAATTATTTACCACTTGATTGCCAAATCCGTATCGTCTGCCATGCTCTGCTGGATCCATAACGGATTCAAAAATAGTATCCTCCTCATCAGTCGTCAACTGTTCTCGACCTGTATCAGCAAGGAGTTTCTGGCGTTGCTCCATAAATTTTTCCTGCATTAACAAATTATTAACATCATATCTTATTTCATTATAGTTTAACAAGCAGAACAATTACTAATACTGCATAAAATGAAATATGCTTACATGGCTCTTGCTGGATTTATCGTCCTGTCATGTATACGAAACAGTTCCATCCGGATTTACATGCTCGACGGCATGCGTATGAGTGAACACGTCCATATAGCCCATGGGACCATGCGCCTCAACTTCCTGAAGTTGATTTTTACATACAATTATTATACATTTAAAATTATATAGCATAAACTATTTACAATTATCGTTCAGTAAATTTACCAACTCCTGTCGATACTGCTGAAATGACTTCGACCCTCCGCGATGAGTGACGGGATTTTTATTTCTGTTTGCAGAGTTTCTATCCGACTTTGCCTGTACATTCAAAATTTGTTACATTATTTTTCGATCACGTCAAATTAATAATTCAAAAAAAATTAGTATACTTGCCTTCGCCTCGTCCGTTTCCCAGTATCCCAACCATGCTTGCCATACGCTCTCCCCATCCACCGTGGTTTCTTACCAGATTTCTTAATTTCAGATATCGTGTCCCTATAGTTCTTACGCATCTTCTTCATCCAGTATCCTCGTGCCAACAGCATATCGTCTGTCTGGATGTCTATCTCAGCCTGTGTTTCATGATAAAAAGTAAAAAAAAAGATTACACTGTAAACGATAAACAGTAGAAAAACGACAAAAACGAATTAAAAATGGAAAACAGAAAAATATACATACTAGGACATCCTGCCATATGCACTCTATGATGTGAGGAGGGATGTTATCCCACTTCGGCCAGCAAGCACTCATCCTACTCCGGTAAGATGCTCTAGAAACATCCAACACAACCTTCGAGGGCAGTAGGTCGAACCCCCTGTTTTTAAATATGATACAGATAAGTACGTACGTATATAAAAAATAAGATGTTGAATAAAATTTAATTTTTACCCCACTGCTCTAGGTACTAAAGAAACTACAGGACGCTGTGATGCTTGCGATGGACCACTGCCATCGCCTCCTAAAGATCGAGAAGAGCTCCTACCTCTAGAAGACATTACAATAAACCTGTGACGTATATACTCATCATTTCAAAAGAGAATAATAACATGATAATGAAATATATTTCATACGTAAATGACATCAACGGTATAAATTGCTACATTAATGATTGAAATGGAAATAGAAATGGAAGTGTGTTATACCTGATTCATAATGGGTCTCATGTTACGACGATAAGCAGATTACATTGCATTTTTAATAAAAATTGCTAAATAAATGACAAATGGAAATGACATAAAACATGTAAACAATGGTAAACGTACAGATTTAGTTTTATAGTCACATCAATTTCATAATACATCAAGAATTCAACTTAGTTACATCAATTGCAAAAAAATCAGATTCAGATTTATATTAGTCATCATCGTCTTCTGATTCAGATTCGGTCTCGTTTTCTACGATATTTTCTTCAGCACTGTCAAACGCTTCTACCAAAACATTTGATTCATCGATCAAAGGACCAAAATCTGTATGATCGTCTGTAATTATTATTTCGTTATTTTGCTCAAGATCTTCCTGATAAGCTTGTTCGTCCGGAATATTCTTCCCATCGAATGTGAATCTGGCCTTTGTTTTAAAAACTGCAGACCAATCTGCTTTTTTCTCTTTTTAGAGACGGATAAGGAGCGTAATAAACTTGCAATGCTTGTTTGGCTAGTACAAAAGAATCATACTTGTGATAGTGCGATGTATGCTTTATTTCGATAAGATTATAATCCTTGTGCACATTAATTCCAGAACTTGGAACATTGCTAAACCAATTGCATCTAAATAGAAACACCTCCTCCGCGGGTCGTGAGAAATATGTCGGTTGCAAAATTTATGTTAGAACGCCATAAAAATCATTTAAGTGATTTTCTGGATCGTCACTACCTTTAACAAATACACCAATATTATTTGTTAATTTTTCTGCACCGTATTCTTTGGTGTTAAATTTATATCCATTGACGAAATATATTGGATATGTCTTGACCACTCTTTTTGGTCTCATCGCAAGATGTTTCAACCCTTCGTCAACAACACAATTTCTCGGCTCATAAACGTAATTTGAAAACCAACCGGAAAATTCTTTACTGAGATCTCCGTTCGGATGTTCACGTTCATAAACACTGTTTATATAAACAAATTATTACATTAGGTTATACACGCGCATGCATTATAGAAAAGAATAAAACACAAATTATGATTTACAGACCATTCTTTGGGGATATAAAACCTTATTTTCTTCATATTACCTAACAAACGGTGCAACCTCGGCACAATTTAGAAGAATATAAGTGTGTGCTACATGAAGATCTCTATCGTCTAGCCATATTTCTACACATTTTCCAGAAGGCCGACCATGTTGTCTAAAAATAGATAACATTGCTTGAGAGGACTCTTGTTCGTCGCCTTCGTCATTACGAGGAACACTTTCAAATGAAATATTCACGTGGTTACTGAAATAGTGAGAGAAAAAGAACGAAGCTTCTTCTTCGATGTAAGATTTACATATCGAACCTTCAACTCGTGCTTTTTGCCTTACTTTTTTCTTCAGATGATTCAAATATCTTTGCAAAATTAATTTATATTAACTTCATCTTTCAAATGCAATTAAATTACGTGATAACATATTGCATACCTCTCAAATGGATACATCCATCCATATTGGACAGGACCTCGAAGTCGTGCTTTAGATGGGAGATGAACAGGTAAATGTTCCATTACATTAAAAAAACCTGACGGGAATATTTTCTCTAATTTGCAAAGCAATATAGGAATATCCACTTCAAGTTTACGTAAACGTTGCACTTTTAAAGTAGTCGAACAAAGCTCTTTGTAAACCATACTAAGCTCCGTTACTAACTTCCAAACTTTTAACGGTAGTAGTTCTTTGAACATAACGGGAAATAAATTTTCCATCATTATGTGACAGTCGTGACTTTTCATTCCGCTCAATCTACCATTTTTAAAGTCAACACATCTACGAAGATTTGATGATATCCCATCAGGAAATCTTAACCCTTCCACCCATTTTAACCCAGCTTTAACTTGATTATTATCTAATTCGTAACTTGCTTTTGGTTTTTTACTGTTATTTGGTTTCATATGAAGCTCAGGACGTTTGCATAATTCTTCTATATCACGTCTTGATTTCAAATCATCCTTCGTCTTCCCTTTCACATTCAAAATTGTGTTAAAAACATTATCAAATACATTTTTCTCATTGTGCATTACATCTATATTTTGACAAAGCAGAAGATGTTTTCAATACGGCAACTCCCAAAAAATAGTTTGTTTGCACCAGTTATGAACAACTGATTTGCCTTCAATTTCTGTTTGCTATCCAGTTTCATATATCTTTGGATAGTCCCTAACAAGTTCATATATGTCTTCGCTTGACCATATCGTCGGTGGTTGTCTGGTTTCTACTCTATTAGCTAAAAAGTTTTTCTTGTCTCCTCTGAAGGGATGATTTACATGGAGAAAATATCGATGACAGTCAAACCATGAAATTTTCTTACCATGAGGTAATGAAAACACTCGTGTTTCATCCATGCAATATGGACATGCTAGACGACCGGCGGTACTCCATCCTGAAAGCAGTGCATTGGTAGGAAAATCACTTATAGTCCACAACAAAGAAGCAAACATACGAAAAATTTTCTTCTTGGACACATCGTATGTTTCTACTCCTTCATTCCACAGTATTTTTAACTCCTCAATCAACGGTTGTAAATATACATCGATTCCTTATGTTGGATCGTCGGGACCAGGAACTACAACAGTAAGAAACATATATTGCGTTTTCATACACAACCATGGAGGTAAATTATACGGTGTGATGATAATGGGCCAGGATGAATATTTAGAACCAAATTGAGAAAATGGAGAAAAACCGTCCGTACATAATCCTAATCTAACATTTCGACTCTCCGCTGCAAAATTTGGATACGTTTTATCGAAATGCTTCCATGCTTCTCCATCGGCCGGATGTGTCAACGTACCCTCTTCCTCCGTTCTCACACTATGCCATCTCATATCAGATGCAGTTACAGAAGATGCATATAGTCTTTGAAGTCTTGAAGTTATGGGTAAGTAATGCATACGCTTGTACGGAACTTCCTCTTCTTTTTTCTTGGTTTGTATCTCTCCTGGTTACAAATTTTATAATTTCTAAGGTTTGCGTCTTCTTTCCAAAACAACATGCAGCCTTTTAAACATGTATCTATTTTCTGATAAGGTAAACCAAAAGCCGACATAAGTTTTTTAACTTCATAGTGATTTTCACACATTAGATTATCGGGCGGCATATGTCTTTTTGCAGCTTGTACAACAGCCGTAAACCCAGCTTCAGTGATGTTGTATTTTGACTTCATCGCAATGTATTCTGCGATTACTGACAGCTGAGTGCCGCTTTTACAACCATCCCAAATAGGTTTCTTAGCAGCATCTAGTAAATCATAAAAAAAATTTGCTTCAATATTTGGTTCTTCAACAATTCCATCATCGTCGTCAACTTCAACCATAGAAAATATTGATCGTGCTGCATCTTCGACCATATTTTCTATACGGGTCGTCCTAACTATTTCGTTAACGACACTTTCAGACTCTATAGAAGTATTTGCTACAACTTCTCCATGCCGATCCCAAACATAATACTCGGGTACAAAACCATTTTGGCACAAATGAACTTTCACAATATCTGGTAACAAATACTTCAAATGTCTACACCTACTACACGGACAACGAATTTCTGGATCGTTTCCGTTATTACTTAAAGCGAATTCAACAAACACGTTTATACCATTATAAAAATCTTCTTTTATTGAGCCCCTCAGTCCTTTTCTTTGGTACATCCATCTCCTCCGATCAACAAAATAATCAATCATTTTTCCTATTTGAGAATATGAGAAGTTCAAAATTTAATATTTATTTCAAGAATACAAATTCGAAAAAGATTATTTTCATGGTCGTATAATATTTGAATTTAAAGAACAACTTCACAAATTTAAAAATATTTTCAAATAGGGCACATTTTATTTTTTATCGTATCGATATAAAATATTGTATAAATATTTTTTTCCTTGGTCAGGCATCCTACTTCCCATTACAAACACGTTAAGCATTTACATTTCGTATATTACTTCGTCTCAAACGATTCAACAAAATTTCGGCAGCATTTCCCTTTTGTTCCTGCATTGTACACAAATGCGTGTACGCAGGAAACAAAAAAGAAAAGTTAGGCCGAAATTTTATGAACCGTTTGAGACGAAGTAGTATACGAAATGTAAATGCTTACTGTATTCATAACTTGTCCAATACAGGGACAAATCCAACAAACAGTGTACCAGATGAATATAAATGGTGGAAAAAAAACGACTATTTATATAACGATCATGTACAACACTCGTCAAACGGGGCCAAAAACTGTCTAAGTAACATTAGTTAATTAAATGTGCACATTTTACGAAAAAATACAGTTTTACTAACTGTTCACATTTACGAAAATATATTTTAATTACACATTTATTCGACGTATTACATCAACTTAAGGCTCGTTCGACGCATTTTTTTTGTTGCATAAGTCAATACGTGCACAATATAATATTCCAAGCTCGTGCATTCATTTTATCTTATTCCAACTAACACAATACAATGATAGTAGCGCTACACGCATATACAATCGTAGAATCAAGGCATACACAACGATTTACATATACACGAACAACCACAAATTATACATGTTTTTCACAATTTCACGATAAAAGATGAAATAGGAATACCATGGAATGCTAGAAACTATTATAACACTATTGGAAACAATTTCAATCACCAATTAGCCCTAATTTAACAACTTATGCAAATCTAGATTTAGGGTAAAAATTAGATTTTTGGCAAAAATAAGAGATTATACCTGACCTAGAGAGCAATAGACGTTGATTATGCAGCCGGGGAGGATCCGAAAGCTTGAAATTGATGATTGGAAGCTTGGGGAAGAGATTTGGGGATTTAGGGTGAGTTATTTTCGTATGAAAAGTGAGGAGGAAGAAGGCTCGGCTAGGACTGTATTTCGCAAATTTCCGACGGCCGCCGACGGCCCGTCGGAAGCCGTCGGAAATAGGCCGTCGGAAGCCGTCGCCCCCTCCCCCCCGTCGGTATTTAGCATTTTTCTAGTAGTGCAGCCCTAATTATCCATATTCTTGTCATATCTACAAAACAACGGCGGTTACATTGACAATGGTAATGGTTAAGAAAACGAAGGACGGTTGATATTTTCTTATACATCTATTCACGGGGCGTTAGGTTGTTAGGGTATAACAACTAAAGGGAGTGAAAATTTATAAGAAGGCCAATAGAAACCATTATACGAAAAACGTAGACGCTGGATGCCAGTAAGACGAGCATTAATTCATCCTTTGTTTCTTTAAATTTATTAATTTTCAACATTTACTATTTTTGAAAGAAATTGAAAGGAAAGATTTGAGCATCATATCAATTTCAGAAATCATAATATTGCACAAGAGAATATACATTTTACCTTTACTTTTATTAGTTTTATGTTATAATTTTTTTTACAGAATATTAATATGATCTGAATGCTAAATTCACAGTAAATGAACTTCTTTGCTTTGAAATTTATTGATCGACATTTCTAACATATATCAGTTGCTAAAAAATATTATTTTGTTCTAGTATAACTTGAAGTATTATAGGCAACACATTTGTTTTCTTTTGTTATTCCATTTGTTATCTATATTGAATATAAACAATGTTGATGTTTTAATTTTATTAAACTAATATATTGGATCTTAACAGACAACTAACTTTAGGTACTAGTACTCCCAAAGATCGGAACTAAATATATTATAGAAAGTTTGACAACGCAATAAAAGCTTGATCATAAATGCTAAAAGCACTCGTTAAAACCAACTACAATATATACTTCAATACTTGTTTTTTTTAAATTGATTAATACACTGATTTTGGGATCCACTTATGATAAATAAATGGATTAAAGCATGTGTGAGCAAATTGAATGGCAAGTAAGTATAACAGTCATTTTTGTGCAAATGTCCATAGCAAACCTCAAGTTTGATATCTTTCTAAAGTGTAAACGTGTTTCTTCCCGTGAATTAAAAATGAAAATTACTTGGTTCTCGTTTAACAATTAAATGCAAAATTTGTCTTATAACATATGACATAAATTGGAATTAAAATATTTTTGTTATCGAGAGATTTCAATATAATCTACTAACCTCAAATTTCATTTCCCTTGCATAATTTAATATTGATTTTGATCGATTATCAATTCATAGATATATAAGTTTCATTTGTATTAACAACTTTAATCATTGATCATTACTCTAATGAGTGACCACTCCTTGGATTTATCGATGTATTACGGTATGTTTTATCCTTTTCATTTATTTTATATTGCATCTATTAATTATTTTGTTCTAATCAATCTTTATTTATTTCTTTTTTATTTTTACAAATTATTTACTTTATCATGAAATCAACTTGGTCATTTAATACAGTGTTTTTAAACCTTGAGAGATATGACCCCACCTATGTTGACGTTTTCAATTACATAGCCGCATGGCGAATCAAAAGATTTTTTATCTTTTATTATTTTGTGAATATTAGTCATGTATACCTAAAACCAAAGTTAATTCAAATGACATCCTTCCTAAAAAAATTGTAAAGCGGGTCCTTATAATTATTTTACTGTAGCAGTGTGACGCCCCACTTCTATACCCACGCTAATCAAGAACACTACGGTGTAGTGCTGTCAACTAGCACGGAGAATAAGGCTGTTGAGAAGCGACCATCCGTGTAACTTCTTTGTGCGAGCACCGATATGTCAGATAGTATAGCATGCATTTCATTTAAGGAGGAAATCCGACATATCGATACAAACTCAAAGCTATCACACAGTGGCTATATATATTCTTCGGAAACAAACACAGAAGTAAACATAACACAAATCAGTCACAGACATCCATATCACAATGGCGGAAAAAGATATGAATATATAACATATGAAAGTGTACATCAGAGTAGTGGTCTGAAAGATCCACGATAATACAAAGGAATAGCTACAAGCTACACAAAAGAATAAGTATACATCACGGAGACTATATCTCAAATGTATACTACAAAAACTTTTAATCTAAGTAGTTAGCCAAAAGTCAGAGTAATCCCAGAAGAGAAGTCAAGCAGAAGCACCTGTAACATCTCGGTTTGACCCGAGTATTATTTATAGGAAAATAATAAACGGATCAGTCTAGCTATAAATATCAGATGATATGGTATAAAATAAAAGACATGGCATGAACATGTAATAACCATAATGGCATACTACTATAAGTATGTAATTGAAAAGCAACAAGAGATTAATCAATATCACAAGAATCTTCTCAAAGATAAAATAGGGTATCATACCCTAAACTTATATTCATAACAAGTCAATGACACAAAAATTCACCAATGCACAAAAATTGATAAAACTTATCAATGGAAATCACGAAAATTGGTGAAGCACAAAATTCCAGAAATCATCACAAGAAATCGAGAAATCACAAGAAGGGGGAGGTCTATCACAAAACGGAAGTATGAAAACTCACCAACACGTGTAACACAAGACGAGACGCTATCTCATGGTAGCTAACCATTAATTTTGAGCCGAAGCTCCACAAGAATGGCCCGAAGACCGTGGGGCGCTACCCCACATATGTGATGTAGAAACATCACACAAACGGGGTTTAGTCTCCCTCGTAGACAAAGAGACATCGCACAATTGCTAGTCTAAATCACAAAAATGATCGTCATGATCATCAAGAAGTGTCAATCACACCAAGTTAGTAAATATATGAGTTTAGCTTCATGTCCCATAACCACTTGCTTAACTTAAATATTTACGAACAAACTGTAGATCTTCACTAGGAAATTATCAAAAAAGGTTCAGTCGAACAAGTCCAAGAATTAACCGACGAAGTGAACGCAAGCGTTTCATACCACCTGTTTTACTAAGCCGTTTAATTAGATTTCTCATCCGAGTGAAGTAAAGGCTTGTATATACTAATAGATTGGAAAACGGATTAGGAAAAGAGCTTTGTAGTAAAATAATGTTGAAATCGCTTTGATGAAAGAGTTTTGATATTTACTACTAGTATTGAAACCTTCATATTTGTAAAGTGACGAATCACAAAACGATTGCAGAAACAATCAGTCACAAAACTTCACATTCGAAGACGTGAATGAAATCCAAGGAAATCAGCTCAAAATGCATCAAAGTGTAAGTTCCCCTGTGACATAACCAAAATTCGACACAAGAAGAAGGCGCGACCTAAGATGGCGCGACCTAACGCGGTGCCACGAGCTAAAGGGGGTGAACGACCTAACTCGGTCGAGCTAAGCAACAGGGGGATGTGACCAAACAAGGTCGAGCTAAGGAAAGGGTCGAGCAAACTAACTTGGAGACAGGCCAAACGACCTAAAGGTAGAACGACCTAAGCACAAACAGGCCGAGCGACCTAGTGGAATCGAGGTCATGCGACCTAATTGAATTAAGGTCATGCGACCTAACAGAACTGAGGTCAAGGTGCAACGACTTAAGGAAAAGAGCTGAGCGACCTAAAGAGAAAACAGGTCGAGCGACCTAAAGGAATGGGCATGAGGCCAAGGTGGTGCAACCCAAGGGGTACGCGACCTAAGGAGGAAAACAGGTCGAACGACCTAATGGGTTGCGACTTAGAGGGTGAACGACCTAGTGGACGCGACCTAACTAGGTGACATAACCAAGCGACCTAACCATTGGAGGACGAACGAGCTAGTTTCTCGCAACCTAACGAACGGCATAGGCCGAACGACCTAACAGCTCGAGTAAGGCCGAGCGACCTAGTGGAAACGGGGTCAAGCGACCTAAATGGACGAACGACCTAAGGTACGAACGACCTAAGGAGGAAACGACCTATAGCCAACGCGACTCTTCCATGCCGTGCGACCTAACAAGGCAGAACGAGCTAACTGCAGTTTTTTGCCAGAAACACTAAAAATTTGGGTTTTTCACCAATCCAATCCAAACCAAATGCAAATGTACATGCTAAAGTGATAGGAATTCATTCCCAACAATCCAATATAGTTATAGACAAGAATGTGAGATAAAAACCTCACCTTTTCACGAAATTGATGATGGAGAAGCTTAAAAGCAATGGAAGAAGCTTGAATCCAATGTCTTCACTTTGAATTTGGAGTTGAATGATGGATTAGCAAGAGAACTTGAGCTTGGAGTTTTAATTTCCCATTCCCTCCTCCATTTTTGATGAAGCTTGAATGTTTAAGCAATTCGAAATGAAGTTATGAAGAGAAGGAGGGGGTTGGGCTGAGTTAGTAAGTGGTTCAGCCCAAACCAAAGCCTTAAGCGAAAAAGTGGCGAAAATTCCACTAACTCCAAACATATCAAAGTTTATACTTAAAAAGATCGCAAACGTCATTTTGAACTCAATGGAGGTGGTCTTGAGTCCTAATTTGACCGTATGCAAAAAGTAGCTTTTCGGACTAAGATCCGATTAACGATTAAAATATTTAAATAAGGTATTCAAATACATAATCGTCAAATATGCGGTTTGTTACAGACTCCCCTCCTTAAAGAAATTGTGTCCTCGCAATATATAAGATGGAAATAAAAAGTATCAACCATAAAAGCATATTAACACAAAAGAAATTTGAAACAAGAAGTTCACCTTAAAGAGCATGAGAAAGTAAGTCCGGATGTGTACGCTCGATGAATTCTCTTGATTCCCAAGAGCAATCCTTAGGATTTAAGGACCATTGAACCTTCACAAGCGGGACATCTTTATTTCGAAGTCGTTTGACCTCCGAAGCAATAATTCGAATAGGATGCTGCTCATAAGTTAAATTAGGCGAAACTTCAATCTCTTCCACAACACCGGGCTCAAGAATAGAATCAGAATCCCGAAGGCATTTCCGTAATTGAGAAACGTGAAACACGTCATGCATGGCAGAAAACTGAGCCGGTAATGAAAGGCGATAAGCCATGGAACCAATACGTTCGGTGATAGGAAATGGCCCAATATATCGAGGCGCTAACTTTCCCGATCGACTGAAACGTACAACGCCCTTCATAGGGAAAACACGAATAAATACAAGATCTCCAACAGAAAATTCTAATTTCCTTCTTCGATTATCGGCATAGGATTTTTGTCTACTCTGGGCTTCTTTCATCCTATGACGAATAAGATCAATCTTTTCTGTGGAATCTCGAATAAAATCTGGACCTAAGACCAGCTTCTCACCGGCCTCAAGCCAACAAGAAGGAGATCGGCATGGCCTTCCATAGAGTGCCTCAAAGGGTGCCATACCAATACTAGATTGGAACCTGTTATTATAGGAAAATTCAACAAGTGAAATATGATCTTCCCAACTTCCACCGAAATCAAGCACATAAGAACGAAGAAGATCTTCAAGAGTTTGATTCACACGCTCTGTTTGTCCATCGGACTGGGGGTGATAAGCGGTGCTAAAATTAAGCTTCGTTCCCAAAGATTTTTGAAGACTCTTCCAAAATCCACTAGTAAACAATGGATCACGATCACTAACAATGGAAGTAGGAACTCCATGCAATTTAATAATTTCTTTGATAAAGAGTTTGGCCAGAAGAGGAACGGTTCGATCGAACGGGAATAAAATGGGCGGATTTAGTAAGTCTATCAATGATCACCCATAAGCTATCATGACCCGAACGAGAACGGGGAAGGCCATCAATAAAATCCATGGAAATTTGATCCCACGTCCAAATTGGAATTTCCAATGGTTGCAATAACCCGCCGGGCCTTTGATGTTCGGCCTTGACAAGTTGGCAAGTCATGCAACACTTAACAAAGTTAGCAATATCAAATTTCATTCCCTCCCAATAATAAAGTCGCTTCATATCCGCGTACATTTTACTACTACCGGATGAATAGAATATTTGGAACGATGAGAATCTTCTAGAATGTCTTTACGAAGATCACTAATATTTGGTACGATAATTCTACCAAATTTTCGAATGCCGCCACGAGAATCAATATCAAAGTCTTTCAAACCTTCAATATCAATTTTATCCCTAACATTTTGGCCAAGAAGAGCCAATCCGGGATCTAGCTTTTGAGCTTCAAGAATGCGGTCCAAGAGAGAAGGACGAGCCTCAAGGCTACATAAAACAAAAGATGAACATAAATCGGATACACGATCTCTAATCTCACAAGTTGATAAAACCTCGAGATCGTGCCATTCGGATATCATCATTGAAACAACTGCTTGTTGCTTACGACTAAGAGCATCAGCAACTCGATTTCCCTTTCCGGGAGTATAAAGAATATCCAGATCATAAGAGGCAAGGAATTCGAGCCAACGCTGTTGACGCAAATTAAGTTCCTTTTTAGAAAATAAATATTTCAAAGACTTATGATCAGTATAAAGTACAAATTTCTCTCCCAAAAGATAATGTCGCCAAATTCGAAGAGCGAAAACGATAGCCGCGAGTTCTAAATCATGTGTGGCATATCTAGTCTCAGCCGGCTTCAATTGCCTAGAAGCATAAGCAATAACACGTTCTTTTTGCATAAGAACGGCACCAAAACTAACGCGACTAGCATCGGTATAAACAACAATATCTTGATTCCCCTCGGGAATAACAAGAATAGGAACATCAGAAAGGAGTTCTTTTAATTTCTGAAAAGAAGTTTCACATTTGTCCGACCAAATGTATTTAACACCTTTCTTTGTTAAGCCAGTAAGAGGCAACGACAATTTTGAAAAGTCTTTTATGAAACGACGGTAGTAACCCGCCAACCCAAGGAAGCTACGGATTTCCGTTACACTCTCCGGTCTCTTCCAATTTTGAATCGCTTCAATCTTTGAAGGATCCACTGATATTCCGGATTCGGAAATAATATGACCGAGAAACTTCACACTAGATTGCCAAAAGTGGCATTTAGAAAATTTTGCTTTTAATTGATTGCTCCTAAGAGTTTCCAATACAATCCGAAGATGCCTTTCATGTTCCTCCTCGGTTTTAGAATACACAAGAATATCATCAATAAAGATGAGAACAAACCGATCGAGAAAATCTTTGAAAACTCGATTCATAAGGTCAACGAAATAAGCCAGAGCATTCGTTAAACCAAATGGCATAACCAGCCATTCATAAGATCCATATCGTGTAAGGAACGAAGTCAAAGGAATACTATCCTCTGCAATACGAAGCTGATGAAAACCGGTAGCCAAGTCCAATTGTGAAAAGACTCTAGCACCACTAAGTTGATCAAATAGATCATCAATCCGAGGTAAAGGATATTTATTCTTAATAGTAAGATCATTAAGCTTGCGATAGTCGACGCAAAGCCTAAGTGTACCATCAGATTTCTTCAAGAAAATTCCTGAAGCTCCCCAAGGCGAGGAACTAGAGCGAATAAATTGCTTCGTCTCCAATTCGGATAATTGTTTGCGCATCTCTTCATTCTCCTTATTGGACATGCGATAAGGAGGACGAGTAATAGGTTGAGCTCCAGGTATAAGATTAATTATGAACTCAATTGCTCTCTTAGGTGGTAATCCTAAAACGGGCTCAAATATGTCGAAAAATTCACGAACGACGTGAATACGAGAAATGACATCTTCCTCATCATCATTATCATCATCACGAGGATTTAAAGAATATAAAGATGCAGCCAAAGTGGGATCTGAATCTTTAAGAACAATAGAAATCTGCTTAACAGATAGTTGATGTCGAAGATAAATAGTCCGCTCAGGACAGAGGATATGAGCTTCATAACGGTTAAGCCAATCCATACCCAAAATCATTCCAAAGCCTAAGTAACGCATGACATGCAAATCAGCTAGGAAAGGAAAATCACACAAAATAATCTCCACAACTTTACAAAGCAAACTAAGAATTGCGGATCCACCAACCGGATTCACAATTCTTAAAGAAGTCATTAAAGCAACAACACTTAAGGAAAAAGTATTGACAAGTTCCTTTGATATAAAAGAATGGGATGCACCCGTATCAAAGAGAACTCTAATAGGTTGATCATGAAATATAATAATGCCATCAAGGACAGAATGAGACATACCTTGACCGCGAGATGTGTTGCCAGGGGCTTGAGCCACATTAAGCTTTCCCTCCTTCTTGCCTTGAAGTCTGGGGCATAAATGGATATAATGATCTGGGCTCTTACAATAGTGACAAGAACGTGGCTTCGAACACTTGTTTGCAAAATGGTCTTTAGAACCACAGTTATAGCATTGCCCGCTACTATGGGAAGGAGTCTTTGCTGCCAGAGGTGCAGGTTTCCCTTTTTTGTTGGGATAAGGACCTTTGAATTTGTTTGGCCTCTTCTTGTTGTTGAAGTTTGGTTTAGAACCCACCACTTCAACATCACTTTCCCTATCCGCCTCTTCAAGACGAAGAGCGATATCAATGAGTTGGTCGAATGAAACTTCTAATTTTAGAAGTAATGGCTTCTTGAGATTCTTGTTTAAGCCATAGACGAATCTTTGGTTCTTCTTCAATGGGGTGTTGATGTATTCAACCCCATATTTAGGCAGTGACTCGAAGGATGCGACATAATCTGTCACAGAGGATTCACCTTGAACAAGGTCTATGAAACGTCGAGCCAATGTCACTTTCTCTACTTCTGGTACGAATTTTAATTCGAAGCGTTCCCGGAATTGCTCCCAGGTGAGATCCGCTTCATTGATTTCAGAAATAAGAAGTTTGTACCAGTCCAATGCTCTTTCTTGGAGCATACTGGAGGCCACCTGAACACGGTGAAGATCGATAAGATTCATGCGAGAAAAGATTCGATCGCATGTTCTTAACCAAGCCTGGACTTCAATAATAGTTTCGGAACCTTTGAACGGTTTCCCACCCAAGTTGGTATAATCGTTGCACAAGCGTGCAAATCCAGACTTAGGATGAGTAGGTTCCTGATTAGGACCAGCTGCTTGAGCATTCTTTACTAAATCAAGTAGCTGCTGAGCGGTCATAAAAACTCCATCCTGGGGAGTAACAGTAGATGGTCCGGCTCTGGGACGGCCGGGTCTAGACATTCTTCTTCTTTAAGAAAGAAAGAAGAAGAAAAGTTATTCTCCAAATAAATATCAAGCAAATCTTGATAGATAAAACAAGGATACATAAAAGGAAATAGGATGAATCGGTACGAAGACTCGAATTAAATCCTAAGGCACGACTCCTAAGTTGGACTTAGGACGATGATCCTTGTTAAGTTATTCTACATTGTTCCGAAGTTTGGCTCTGATACCAAGCTGTGACGCCCCACCTCCATACCCACGCTAATCAAGAACACTACGGTGTAGTGCTGTCAACTAGCACGGAGAATAAGGCTGTTTAGGAGCGACCATCCGTGTAACTTCTTTTTGCGAGCACCGATATGTCAGATAGTATAGCATGCATTTCATTTAAGGAGGAAATCCGACATACCAATACAAACTCAAAGCTATCACACAGTGGCTATGTATATTCTTCGGAAACAAACATAGAAGTAAACATAACACAAATCAGTCACAGACATCCATATCACAATGGCGGAAAAAGATATGAATATATAACATATGAAAGTGTACATCAGAGTAGTGGTCTGAAAGATCCACGATAATACAAAGGAATAACTACAAGCTACACAAAAGAATAAGTATACATCGCGGAGTCTATATCTCAAATGTATACTACAAAAACTACTAATCTAAGTAGTTAGCCAAAAGTCAGAGTAATCCCAGAAGAGAAGTCAAGCAGAAGCACCTATAACATCTCGGTCTGACCCGAGTATTATTTATAAGAAAATAATAAACGGATCAGTCTAGCTATAAATATCATATGATATGGTATAAAATAAAAGACATGGCATGAACATGTAATAACCATAATGGCATACTACTATAAGTATGTAATTGAAAAGCAACAAGAGATTAATCAATATCACAAGAATCTTCTCAAAGATAAAATAGGGTATCATACCCTAAACTTATATTCATAACAAGTCAATGACACACAAATTCACCAATGCACAAAAATTGATAAAACTTATCAATGGAAATCACGAAAATTGGTGAAGCACAAAATTCCAGAAATCATCACAAGAAATCCAGAAATCACAAGAAGGGGGAGGCCTATCACAAAACAGGAGTATGAAAAGTCACCAACACGTGTAACACAAGACGAGACGCTATCCCATGGTAGCTAACCATTAATTTTGAGCCGAAGCTCCACAAGAATGGCTCGAAGACCGTGGGGCGCTACCCCACATATGTGATGTAGAAACATCACACAAACGGGGTTTAGTCTCCCTCGTAGACAAAGAGACATCGCACAATTGCTAGTCTAAATCACAAAAATGATCGTCATGATCATCAAGAAGTGTCAATCACACCAAGTTAGTAAATATATGAGTTTAGCTTCATGTCCCATAACCACTTGCTTAACTTAAATATTTACAAACAAACTGTAGATCTTCACTAGGAAATTATCAAAAAAGGTTCAGTCGAACAAGTCCAAGAATTAACCGACGAAGTGAACGCAAGCGTTTCATACCACCTGTTTTACTAAGCCGTTTAATTAGATTTCTCATCCGAGTGAAGTAAAGGCTTGTATATACTAATAGATTGGAAAACGGATTAGGAAAAGAGCTTTGTAGTAAAATAATGTTGAAATCACTTTGATGAAAGAGTTTTGATATTTACTACTAGTATTGAAACCTTCATATTTGTAAAGTGACGAATCACAAAACGATTGTAGAAACAATCAGTCACAAAACTTCACATTCGAAGACGTGAATGAAATCCAAGGAAATCAGCTCAAAATGCATCAAAGTGTAAGTTCCCTTGTGACATAACCAAAATTCGACACAAGAAGAAGGCGCGACCTAAGATGGCGCGACCTAACGCGGTGCCACGAGCTAAAGGGGGTGAACGACCTAACTCGGTCGAGCTAAGCAACAGGGGGATGCGACCAAACAAGGTCGAGCTAAGGAAAGGGTCGAGCGAACTAACTTGGAGACAGGCCAAACGACCTAAAGGTAGAACGACCTAAGCACAAACAGGCCGAGCGACCTAGTGGAATCGAGGTCATGCGACCTAATTGAATTAAGGTCATGCGACCTAACAGAACCGAGGTCAAGGTGCAACGACTTAAGGAAAAGAGGTGAGCGACCTAAAGAGAAAACAGGTCGAGCGACCTAAAGGAATGGGCATGAGGTCAAGGTGGTGCGACCCAAGGGGTACGCGACCTAAGGAGGAAAACAGGTCGAACGACCTAATGGGTTGCGACTTAGAGGGTGAAATGACCCTAGCTATTTCACCTAATTTTTACTAGGAATTTTTTTTTTTACATCAATAATTTCCTAGAGTCATTTAGCCTTTTCACTAAATTATCCAGGATCCTAAATTTCTTCCACTAATATATTTATATCAGTTCATTAATAAATATATTCACATACATATGAAGATGTATGTGACCCTCTTGCTTGGATCAGAGTGTTGTTTAGCAAGAGTGCATCCTGATTGAATTTGAATATCTAATCAATCAATACATAGCTCATTTTCCATGCCTATTGATATTTGAGTCAGGGTAATGAATCTCATAATCATATGCAATCTATACTTAGTAATTTTTGACCATTCCTATAGTGATTGTCTGTTAGTTTGAGATAGTAAGGTGATCTCAGATTATATAGCAAGCCACCATAATTTTAGTTTAATTATTTGATTAAAGCCAGAAAGGAAAATGATATACTCATTTATCATTTTCAACACAAGTTATTTTATCACAAATTTCTTTACTTATAACCAAGTCAGTTGAGTAATTCTTTCATAATCTATATAGTGGTATTTTCTTAACCAAACTAATCCCTGAGTTACCTCAGCTTGCATCTAATTTACAGGTTGCTTTACTGGATTTAGAGAATCCAGATTTTAGGGTCATTTGACAAAAGTAGTATTTAGGTAATATGTGTGCATATCAGATGTAGTGTACTCTCTGGACTAATAAAGCTATTCAAAATAAAATGTGAGTTGCTCAAGTATTTGAAAATGTCTTTGTGCATGCATTTGATTAGAAAGCTTCAGATTTCACAAAGTGTATTTTCTTCCTTTATACCCAAAACTCTGGTCATCTTGATCAATCCAGACCTCATTATTTTTGAAGTGGGTTAACCTTATGACTAGATCATCAAAACATTAGTGCCTGGCTTTTGCAATGTAAATTCAGATACCAGACACTTGCAAAATCCCTTAAAACATGTACATATCTTTATACAGTGCACAAATATATTGTTTCTTTTATCAAAACACTTCTGCATATAGTCACAAAATTCTTGAAATATTACTTCTAGCTATACTCAGATTTTTAACCTTCAAACTTAAAGTTTTAAGTAACTTGAAATTAACTAATACAGTATATGTATATACATATCCATTTCTCAAATACAGGCATATATCATTTACATATTTTCACCATAATACTCAAATATATATATATTTTCTTGCATAGATTCAACTAAGTCTTTGGTTAATCCCAAACTTAATACATTACTAGATTCAGTTAAAACAACTAAATGAATTCAAGCATTCAAGATCATTACATAACAACCAAAGCATAACTATAAAAACTTCTCAGATTACATGCAAATAATTCCTTCTAAGTTCTTATTTAATTCTAATTTAGCATGCTTATCCAATCATTCTCATTAGCCATAGCAGCTTCCTATTTAGAACCAGCATTCCCTGAAAGAGCATTAGAGGCTGCCCCATTTTAAATGAGACACCCCAGATGCCATAAGCAAACAAGGGTCAGATACAAGATCTGGTATGAGCAATGTCAAAAATTCCATGATATTAAGTAAATGAGTGAGACATAAACATTTTGTATAAGTGGGCATAGCTTCTTTGATCAATTTTCCTGACTTGTTTATGATATATTGTGCAAATATGATCAGTATTTAAGACTAATTATGTACACACATTCAACTATGCAAACATACATTTCAAATAGAAATACTCAGGAACCATCATAGCTCCAGACCAACCATCCTAGGAATAACACAAGTTCCTACTTCATCAATTTAAGGTTGCATTTACCAAATTAATTCCTAGCCTCATCTGCCATAAAGGAATCACGGGGACACATTGCAATAAAATAATTCACAATATTGCACAAAGATCTCAGGGTTTAAACAAGCCATGTGCCAACTTGCATACTTTAAATACAACAAGCATTCCAGCAGTCTTCTTGGCTCACAATCCTTAGTTTATTTACTAAGTGTTCATGTTTAATCCTATCATGAGATAGCTAGGTGACTGAATCACATTGTACATGAAACATTACATAAAACTCACAAGCATAATTCAAAAACAAGCTAACATTCCTATCCAGAGGAAATCATATTTTCAAATATTTTGGCTTAAAGAAAATACAAGAATATTTACAACTGGGAATAAAGACTAGGCATGTGGGTTATTATTGTTTCATAAGCAACCATGTTTGAACTAAATTCAAGATCTAGCTTAAACAAGATTTCTGGCTCATGGGTTTTCTATTTGATCAAGGGTTCAGCACTTTTGGATATTTCCATTGCAACCTTGAATCTTTCATTTGAGCCTCAACACTTACACAAGTGTAATGCAACTCATATACATTTTGATTTCTATATTTTCCATGCCATATCTAAACCAGTTACAAGTATTCTCTATTTACTTTCATGATTTCATACTTTTACATTTCTGGGTATAACCAAACAGAGCAAAATACTCAAACACCAAGGCAATCAAAAGCATTCATAAACACCCATTAAAGCATCCATTAGAACCATAGTAATAAAATCAGAAATGTGTAGAAAATAACATAAACTTGGCTGCCTCATAACAGGACTTAATGCCATGGGTTTTGTGAGATTACTCACAGAAAAATGCTTCTCTTGCTTAATCCAGAAAAGAAACCTTTTAAAACTTGCTTTTCTGCTTGCAAATATTTTACTCTTTGTTTTCTTAAATGTCTTGGGTAGCAAATGATTTTTCTGGTTTATACTTGGATTTATAAGAGAGGTTTTCTAGGGTTTTATCATTGTAAAATCCCATTCCTACCCTGGCCAAGACTCATGCATTTTGCATTTCAGATTTGTTTATTTTTCTCCCTTAATACCCCGGCCATATGTGATACTTACTCCCCTTTTTCTTTTCCAGAATATTATTATATTCTTCTTAGGTCATGATAATTGTGTGACATTGTCACTTGTTTATTTTCTAAAAATCCTCCTTTCTATTTTCTGCCTAAAGCAATTGTTTTGCTTGTAATTTGTCTTTTGCTATTTTAGTGTTACACTTTCCCTTGCTTATTTCTTTTTAATATTTTCAGTACTTACAGAAATGTATATTTGTATACATATCTTATCTAGGCTTATTTAATTCCTCCTTAATTTTGAAAGGGACGCGGAAGATGATCTTAAGGCTATTTAACACTAGAGGGGGGTGAATAGTGTTTTAAGAATTTCTTTAAAACTTCTTTGATTTAAATTGAATTAACTAACTTAATGCAAATACACAATCACAGATCAAATCACAGAATCACAAACAAATGCAAATATAAATAAAAAGCAAGTAAAGGAAAGAACACACCAGGAATTTTATACTGGTTCGGTGTTACCCTACATCCAGTCCCGCACAACCCGTACGGCTTTCTATTCAACAATAATCTAGATTACAATCCCTCGATTCAAAGGCAACGAGGTACACCCTCCAGATTCTCAGGTCTCTGGGTAGAACCACTTGATTCACAGGACACAAGTTCACCCGATCGATTTCCAAGGACACGATCACACCTTTATAACCCCACACAAGTTTCTTTGAGTACAAATGTATCTATAACTCTGATAAGCACTGAGATTCTTTGGAGAGAGTGGCAGAGAATCAAACTAGAGATATTCTGGTTTGATTCGCTTAAAATTTCGGCAAAATATGGATAGGATGATTAGAAAATAAGATAAGAGAGTAAAGAGGAGAGAAAATAAAGAAAGTAGTTACTGGAAAACGTCCATAACAGTCTCTATTTATAGAGAATGAATGGATGTGTCCATTCGAAGAGGTTTAAACGAATAGACACTTCTTTTGAAAACAACCTTTGCTGTAACGGGAAGCATGTCGACATGACAGGTAAATAGGATGTCGACATGGTTTAGTAAAAAGTGATGATTTGCTTTACTTTGAAAATGATGATTTAAAACATATGCAACTTTATTCAAATGGACTCTATGTATTTGTAGAAGGTATTTAGAAGTAGAAATACTTATGAATGTATATATGTATATATACTAAAATATATTTAAAATCAAAGTAAATAAACTAAAGTAAATATAATATTAAAATAGATTTGGAGGCTAAAATATCAAGGACAATTTTGAAATCAAAATATAACAAAATGATAAATATGATTTTGAGGCTAAAACATTTTTGGAAATGTGAACGAAGGTTTTTCTTTTGAAAAGGAATATTTGAAAATCATTTTATAAAACAAGAGATAATTTTGAAAATCATTTTGAATCAAAATTAGTGGATAACAAAATAGGGCTACTATCCGTTCCACTAGATATTTCGTGAGTTCCATCTCACTAGGGTTCCATCCCTTTAACAAGAACGAAGTGGATTCCATTCCACGAGTAAATTGGATAAAAAAGAATGATAGTGCTTTCAAGGAGTTTTAACAAATATCTAACCTAACTATATTATTTGTCTTGAACTCTTGAATATCTTGAATCTCATGAGTCTTCAATCTTGAACTCTTGATCTTTGTCTTCATCAATTTTGTTTTCTTTACTGTACAGTCTTCTTTTGTTGATACCTGCATATAGATTTCCTACACATATATATTTTATAACACTTCTATAGTTGTTGTCATCAAAACCACTATCCTATGGACTAACAAATTTCAGAAACATATGCACCTATATATGCATACAGGTTTTCAAATCCTTGTAATATATTTTTTTCCTGGGTTTTAAATAAAATCTGTTTACTGTATTCAAAACAAAACCTACTTTTATTATTTTCTGGGATGATTCATATAATTCCAGAAATCAAATATCCATATCACAAAATTATGTTTGTAATGCTTTTTAATTCTTGTTTTAAATTCAAAAAATCTGGAGTTCTTCCTTGTGCCATATCAGTGTGCACGTGCACACATGCACACACACTTGCACACAATTAATTCCATATATTCCTATACAAATAAATTCATATATTTCAAAATCCAACCAAAATAAGATTCCATGAATTTCTGGGGCATTACAGAGGGTGAGCGACCTAGTGGACGCGACCTAACTAGGTGACATAACCGAGCGACCTAACCATTGGAGGACGAACGAGCTAGTTTCTCGCGACCTAACAAATGGCATAAGCCGAACGACCTAACAGCTCGAGTAAGGCCGAGCGACCTAGTGGAAACGGGGTCAAGCGACCTAAATGGACGAACGACCTAAGGTACGAACGACCTAAGGAGGAAACGACCTATAGCCAGCGTGACTCTTCAATGCCGTGCGACCTAATGAGGCAGAACGAGCTAACTGCAGTTTTTTGCCAGAAACACTAAAAATTGGGGTTTTTCACCAATCCAATCCAAACCAAATGCAAATGTACATGCTAAAGTGATAGGAATTCATTCCCAACAATCCAATATAGTTATAGACAAGAATGTGAGATAAAAATCTCACCTTTTCACAAAATTGATGATGGAGAAGCTTAAAAGCAATGGAAGAAGCTTGAATCCAATGTCTTCACTTTGAATTTGGAGTTGAATGATGGATTAGCAAGAGAACTTGAGCTTGGAGTTTTAATTTCACATTCCCTCCTCCATTTTTGATGAAGCTTGAATGTTTAAGCAATTAGAAATGAAGTTGTGAAGAGAAGGAGGGGGTTGGACTGAGTTAGTAAGTGGTTCAGCCCAAACCAAAGCCTTAAGCGAAAAAGTGGCGAAAATTCCACAAACTCCAAACATATCAAAGTTTATACTTAAAAAGATCGCAAACGTCATTTTGAACTCAATGGAGGTGGGCTCGAGTCCTAATTTGACCGTATGCAAAAAGTAGCTTTTCGGACTAAGATCCGATTAACGATTAAAATATTTAAATAAGGTATTCAAATACATAATCGTCAAATATGCGGGTTGTTACAAGCAGCATGTATTTTTCGTGTTTTTTTGCGCCAGTGCTTAAAAAAAATTCAAAAAATTGTAAATATTATAACTCGGTTTCTGCCAAAAAAAAGAATTTTCAATTGCAGACATATTTGTGATTATTCCATATAATTGCAAATATGTCTGCAATTATTCACCGACTAATTGCATTCGATAAACATCTGAATAATTGCAACTATATATGCAATTATTCCATATAATTGTTGACATGTCTGCAATTGTTCACTGAATAATTACGTTGAATAAAAATCTATATAATTGCAGGCATGTGTGCAATTATTTCATATATTTGTAGATATGTACGCAATTATTCACCGAATAATAGCACCATGATTTAAAAATCAGGATATTTACGTAAATATCTGCATTTATTCTTTAAAATTGCAGACATCTACAATTTTTAGTTGCAAAGGCATGCTATCCAGAATAAGTGCAGACATGTCTACAATTATTCTCTAAAATTGCATACATGTTTGCAAGTATTCCTGAACATATTGTGTCATTTGTTTTCACTTTTCATCCTTGTTTTTTGATTTTTTTAACATGAATACGAAGATAAATATTAATTGAAATAAGTTTTAAAATTTAGAAGTTTTTTTTTGTTTTTTTATATGTTTTTTGATGATTTTCGAAAAATAAGAACCTAATTTACATACTTTTTTCACTAGAGTTTTTATGAATTTTGAAACCTATCAAGGACCTATGCCAAAAACACCCTATTATTTTCTTTTTTTATAATGATTTAAATGCTTATCATATTTATCGTGTGCTATGATTCTTATGTCAGATGCATCAAGCTGACTGTTCAATTTATACCTTTTAATATTTATTAATTCATACTGTGAACTGTATATTATTTTACTAGCTAGAGATTTAACATTTTACTACTTTATTTGTATGTAGTTAGATAATATAATAGTACTAGTGATTATAGTTGTATTTAAGTTGGTTATGATTTGTAACTACACTGAAATGTTAGTTTAATTGTAGATTGATTACTTGTGATAATTTATATTTATTAAGGCATTTGAGTAGTTCATTTAAAATTGTTATAACTCCATTTAAGCTGAACAGCTATTTCATAAGAATATTACAGTTTATATACTGCTTGATTAAAATATATTTTTAATATTTTTCTTTGTATATATTTTAATTTGATTTATGGGCAAAAATTTATGTTATTAAGCTAATATATTGTACTTTTTACACAGAGTACAGCACTAAAGGGTTGACTTAAATTGGAGATGCGGGTTGTGGCGGGTCTACTTGTGTTCCCCCAGATGTTGCTGGGAAAGGATTTACCGGGATTCTAATATATATATATATATATATATATATTATATATACATACATATATATCTTATATATAAAGCAAATACTTTAGTCAACTCGGTTTGTAGGGGTGTTAATTTTGTAACGGTGTCTGTTGTTCAACTCGGTTTGAAGTCGAAAAACATCTGTCCATGTTCGTCCGTTTCTCATTGAGGACACAGATTAGGATAGGAAAATTTGTGCGAAATTTCGTTAGTACGAATTGTTCGATGAATCTTCTATTATTCTTACATCGTCCGTCCGTTGTTCGGCTCGTACGAATAGTGTCTGAGTAAAAGTCTTGTCTAGTCCTGGTCCATCTGAAGCCCTTATAGAACATGACACAAACACACTGATGTCCAGCACAGTCCGTTTGATTAACACCCTCACGAATTAGTAGTTGTTGTCTTGTGGATTTTGCTTTTTTCTGTTTTTTTTATTTTTTTTGAGATTTTTGTTTTCGAAACGTAGAATGAACTAGAAATTGAGGAGCAAGAAGAAGAGAGTTTAGTTTTGTAGAATCGTGATGGGTAAGACCTAAATATAGGAAGAATAATAGTAGTTGGGAAAACCATTGACAAAATAGACGTTGTAATTAAAATGAAAATGTCGTTGCCGTTGTGATTATAATGAAAATGCCTTTGAAGTTTTAGTAACCAGTCCTTTGGTTTAGCAACCATAAAGACTATTCAGTTGCTCGTGGCTTATTCAGTTATTTTTTTAAAGTGAACAAACAATCTATGCTCTGATCACCGTAGAAAAATGATCATTCACGTGCTTAATGAAAAATATATTCAAATGAGACGTCCACTTTCGGTCTGCTCAAAGAGCAATTCTAAACTGACAGTAATATCTCCACTCGTGTATAAAATCCAACTGCTCCTCCGGTTACAATTTACACAGCTCTTCCAACTCCATCATTAGAACAAAAAGAAGAAGAAAGAACCAAAGAAAGAAAAAATGGTTCTAGAATTCGATCAAAAATTCATTCAACTAGAAAACCAATTACCAAACCCGGACATACCGGAATACAAAGACATCCCAGTCATCGATCTCACCCAATTCCTGAACCCAAACACACCAGACGAATCCTTAAAGGATCTAGTCATCCAGATCCAAGAAGCATGCACAGTCTGGGGCTTCTTCACAGTCATCAACCATGGCGTGCCCAAAGAGCTGCTCGAGAAGATGATAGCAGTAACTAAGCGTTTTTTTGCCCTGCCTGCTGAGCAGAAGTTGAAGGTTAGAAGAGATGACGTGAACTTCCTTGGCTATTTAGAAGGAGAGAACACTAAAAATGTTAGAGACTGGAAGGAAGTTTTCGACTACTCAATCAGAGGCTCAATTGTCGTACCCGCTTCTAGTGATGAGGATGAGACCAGGACCGAAGAGGCCACTAATCAGTGGCCAGAAAATCTTCAAGATATGAGGTACGCATCAGATAAGAATAACATGGTTGAGTGATATATATACGTATATTCAATATCCTTATACATATAGTAGATTTAGGGTTCTTGAAACTAAAACATATGTACGTTGTTTTGCAGTGAAGTATGCATGGAGTACGGAGTGGCAGTGGAAGGTTTGGCGATGAAGTTGCTGGAGCTCATTTCGATGAGCCTGAACTTGCCTCGCAAGCACTTGAACACTTACTTTGAAACAGAGGATTCGGGTACCAGGATCCGTTTGAACTACTACCCTCCATGCCCGAATCCAAACTTAGCTTTAGGAGTGGGCCCGCATAAGGACCAGGGTGCCCTAACCATCCTAGCCGAAGTGGATGGAGTCAGCGGTCTTGATGTCAAGACGAAACAAGGAGAGTGGGTCCGTGTCAAACCCGTACCCGGTTCCTACATCATCAATTGTGGCGATATCATTCAGGCATGCAACTAATGCAGATTCAACAGTACCCATTATTTCCAGTGGTCGTTGACAATAATCAGTTAATATTTGAAATTTATTATTGTAGGTTTGGACGAACGATAAGTACGAGAGCTCGGAGCACAGGGCGTCGGTGACGTCGACAAGGGCAAGGTATTCGATACCGTTCTTTTTGTACCCGGCCCATTACACGGTGATAAAGCCATTGGACGAGCTGGTGAGCGAGGATGATCCACCAAAGTACAATGGGTTTGTATTTGGGCGTTACTTCAAGTCGCGTAGGAACAGTAATTATAAGTTGGGGATTGAAAATGCTCAGATTTACCACTATAAGAGGGTATGATTGTACTCTTGTGTTGTGTATTGGTGAACCTGATGTTCGTTGGGCTATAGATTGGGTGATGTTGTATGGTTAATAAGGAATCGTGTAATAATAAAACATCTCGTTTTGAATTCGAAATGATAACGTGGGGTTATTGATGGTGTTTGTTCGAAGTGATAATGTAAGCATGGTTTGTTTTTTGTTATGGAGGAAGGTTCCTGAATATGTTAAAAAGTAATGAAGATGCTTTTTAGATAATGTAAACTTTGATTTGTTTGTATCACAAGCGGCTGAAATGATGCCTCGTTGTGGCTGACGTCTTCTTTGAATTATAAATCGTGATTTGGAATGGATGGCAGTGGTGGAGGACGTTGGGATAATGGACCCACCAACCTCCCCCGCATTTGAACATAGGGCCATAAATTGGAGCATGGCACGCTTAGATTTGAATCTATGTTCTATAATAGCAAAGAGTTATTGCACTATCGTCCATAGAACGGTTATTAATATTAAACGTTGTGCAAAACTAACAAAAAGGAGTAAACGGTCCACTATTTATTTTTTATTTTATTTATTATGTCATTTTTACTTTTGGACATACTAAAGTAAAATAATTTTTTGTACATTTAATTCAGAAAAAAAATCAATCTGACCGCATATCCCGTTTTATAACCGTCATATGTTGATACATTTGCCGATCTTCGAAGAGAGAAGCACGTAACATTATCATGTTTAACATAAAAGGTGTTAAATATTTGATGTGATGGTTAACCGTTAGACACTACAAATCTTGATTCAACTTTTACTTTTGATACTTTACAAATTTTGAACAGATTCTTCTTCTATGCGTACAAATTTTTTTGCAACTTATGAATCAGGTATGAATATGTTAAATTTGGGTTATGGACTTAGAAAATTTAATAAAACATCTAAATCTTAAAACAATATCCATTTTAGCATGCTTGTCCAAAAGGCCAATTGGACATAAACGCCAAATTTTGGATTAGAATTAGCGACATAATCGTCATTCTCCATCAGTTGACCTTCTAAATCTTCGTCAACATATCTTAATCCAAGTATCCTAAATTTACTTAATTAAAAAAAATTTCGAATTAGGGAAAACACTGTATGGACCTAGGTAAAGGCAGTTAGTTGTGGAGAGGCACTCGAATCTGATTTTTGATAATGTCATTAGATCAATGACTTGAAGTGACAAAGATTTTTACTGTTGTCTTACAATTAACCTGTTGATATTTTAGGGTATTTTGTGAATGGTTTTGTACCGTTACTCGTTTTGTGTTTTAATAACAGAGTTATTTTTTTCTCAGTCCAAATATTTAGAATAATATAAATAATGATGTTTAAATGTTAGTAAATATAAAAATGTATGTTAGATCCCCTACAAACCATACAAGATGTTTATGTGTGAAATTATACTTGATCTTTGGTATGTGTTTGTTGTAATGATTGTGTAACGATTTGTCTTTCTTAAACCTAAAGATGACACTTGATACATTATTGGTATTCGTGTGCCGATCATTTAGGTGTCTGAAAGCTAGGTCATTTGGGGTAAGAAATAAAAAAGACAGAACATAATCTCACATCGTGACAAGAAATATATGATATACACAAGATCTTTACAAAAAGAATACACAACATCAGAGTACACTAACATATGATCAGCTTGGGCAGTTATAACAGTCTGTCCTTACAATTGCTGATAAATATAGACTGAAATCAAAGCAATAAAAATAGCCGAAGAATATAAAATACGTGAATATGTCTTGGAGAATCAAGCTTGTCTACTCAAAGCTCCAAAGGATGCGGCTAAATTTGGAAAATATGCTTGGGCTGACTCGAGCATTATAAGAAAATAACATCCGGGTCAGTCTAGTAAACAAGCGTGAGTAAAACTTGAATCAAAACAAATGGATTTCTATTCTTGAAAACCTTTTCTAAAGGAAGAGTAATCGTAAGACCACACCGCACATAAATACGAATAGGTTTCAACCTTACGATGACCAAAACCATTTTAATTATAAATCTAATGATATTATAATAATGTTTATGGATTTAAAATACCAATAATCAAGTAGTTGTGATGCTTGTACATCATAACAATAATAAGTATACAATCTAAATCTGATAGCGCTTGGAGAATGAATTCCAACAATGGCAAGGAAAGGGGCTACCTTCCATATAGTACACCTCTAGACAAATGTACCGAGAGATCGAAAATATTTCAACCTTAGCATGACAAGACTGATAAAACTCTTACTGGATAGTACCGAATATGATCGTGTAACATCCCCCAACTTGGAGGCCCAAAACTAACGGCTACGGATGATGCAGTCATCCATAGTTATTAATCATCGGCGACAAAATACGATGATGTTAGATTCATTGATATACAGAAACACATGAATATGGAAAACATTTAAAACTTCAAACAAGATCACATTCCATTTCAAAACATTTCCAATTCATTACATAATCCCACAATCGTTAACCACGTTCAAAGGAAATATATTTATTACAACAAATGCCAAGAGCGAAATATGACGATGCCCCCTTAGAAGATCAGAGTATATACAGGCAATATAACAACTTTGCCATTACAAACAACATAGCGGAATCAAAGTAAAAGAGAACTCTAGTTATCTATCATGCCTCCTACACGTCTCCGGAAGCTTTATTCGTCTAATGAGGTACCTGAAAACCTCAACTTTCAAACTACTCAAAATCAATTGAGTACCCTAGAGCTTAAGGGGAAAACATAAACTTCGAGTCAGACATAAAACCTGTATGAATAATAATCTACTATCTCAAAACATTTAGATATCTAGTGAGACCACGCCGCTTAGCGGAACAGGTTTTTCCCTCACTAGTATCCTAAAATATTTTTAAAACCACATACTATGCTTCTGCATCCACAGTGGTTAAAACAATTCAAAACAACATAATATGATATGATGATATGCAAAACAAATGAATCAATTCTGGATTACCCATCCCAATTAGTTTCTAGGATTACTATTAACCTATTAGTTTTCATGGGCTAACTAAAAACTGGTAAAACGTGTAAGGACTCCCAGTCCAATTACATAGTTTTCATGGGATCACTATGAACCTATTGGTAACTCCAATATCTTTAATCTTAACCTAGTTTTCATGGGTTGACTAGGAACCTATTGGTGACTCTAATATCCTCTCTTCTTATCCTAGTTTTCATGGGCTGACTAGGAACCTATTGACATCTGTCAATATCTTAATCCGGATATAGTTTTTGTTAGTCCTTGAGATGATAGTTTTAATGACAACAACCTTAGAATAAGATTATAAAATATAAATACTAACATTATAGTTTAGATATATATATGTATATGCAGGATTTAACCATGTAGGTACCAAGAATGAAGACTGTACAGTATAAAGATTCAAGATATCAAGATTGAAGACTCATGAGTATCAAGAATATCAAGATTATCAAGAGTTCAAGATTTCAAGATTTCAAGATAAGTATTGAGTCTTGAATTATGTTAAAACTTCATAATAGCACTGAAATCTTCACTCCATTTTTCTTTTGGGATGGAACCCATTTCTACCTTTTTAGTGGCTTATAAACCCACGACAAGTAGCTTACAAACCTACGACAAGTGGCTTACAAACCCACGAACATCCTGGTTTTGTACAAGTTCTCGAGTCCTAATATGATGAGATATTCTGCAGGAAGAAGCTTGCAAAACTACTTCAAAATGATTTTCAAAACTACTTCAGAATGATTTTCAAAACTGCTTTTCAAAATGTTTTAGCCTTAAAAATTATCTTTTCAAATGATTTTCAAAAAGATGTTTTAGCCTTAAAATATTCTTTGTTTTTGTTTTTAAACTTCGTTTGTTTTAAACTATCTTTATACTTAGATTTAAATATAAAATTATCGTAAAATTTTATATATATTATTCTCTATATTTATCTATGTATTTTATCTATAGTCAAGTATATTTATAAAGTTTAAAATAGTTTTAATATGAGATAAAGGTTATTTTCAAAGAAAAACAAATCATCAAAATTTCCTTTGGGATGTCGACATGCCCTAGTACCCCATGTCGACATAGTGACAGTTAGATTCAAAAATTTGAATTTCAAAAGAAGTGTCTATTCGCCATAACCTTTCACGAATGGACATGGTTGTTGTTCTTCTATAAATAGGGGTTGGTTTCAATGAATTTTATATCAGATTTTCTGGTTTTTCACTTCTCTTCTTCTTCCACATTTTCTTATTCAAATTTCTATAATTACTCTGCCGAAATCAACATTGAATCTAACTAGATTATCTCTGGTTTGATTCTCTATCACCATCTCAACAAGATCCAAGTGCTATTCAGAGTTATAGGCTTCTTTGTAATCTATCTAGCGAGAAATGGTGTGATTGTAGCCTTGGAAATCAATCAAGCGAGAAAAGGTGTGATTGTAGCCTTGGAAATCAATTGGGTGAACTTGTTGCCCCGGAAATCAAGTATCTCTACCCAGAGAATTGTGATTCTAGAGGGTGTACCTCGTAGCCTTGAAACTGAGGGTTGTATTTGTTGAATTGCTTTTGAAAGAAAATCCGTACTTAGTTGTGCGGGACTGGATGTAGGGTAACTCTGAACCAGTATAAAATCCGGTGTGTTCTATCCTTTATTGCATTTACTTTATTTCTACATCTGTGTTTGTTTCTGTGATTATATCTGTGTCTGAATATTACATACATTTGTGTTCAAATTAACATAAACTCAAAAAGATTTAGTAATTTCTTATAAATACTATTCACCCCCCTCTAGTGTTATTCCTAGACTTAAGATCCATATTCCGCATTCCTCACATTTGGTATCAGAGCAAGGTTTTCAAAAGTTTCATAATCTGATTTTTGAAAAAGTTTTTTTTAAAATGGCTATGTTTAAGAAATCTGTTAATGCATGTTTAGAAATATTTAGATCATCATTGTCTCTTGAGTCTGCATATAATCAATATTCAAATACAAGTTGTCTACTAAGATTGTTTGATGTGCAGGAATCATGCTTTATGGGAGTTGAGGAATCAATCCAGAACAAACAAACTATGGAGATCAAAAAGAACAAATGGATACTTGATAGTGGATGTTCTAGACACATGACTGGGAATCCAGATATGCTAAATGATATAATATACAAAGACGGAGGACTGGTTAACTTTGGAGACAATTCAAAAGGTTATGTGATCGGCATCGGCAAAGTCGGTAACTCTGAAACTCCTATTATTACTAATGTTTTGCTAGTTAAGAATCTGAAACACAATCTGCTAAGTATAAGTCAACTATGCGATAAAGGATATAAAATTGAATTTGAAAAAGATAAGTGTCACATTGAAGATAATAATTCAATCATAATATTTGAGGGAATTAGGAAAAAGAATATTTATATTCTTAGTATGAAAATTACAAATGATAATTTGTGTCTTTTGGCAAATGCAAGTGACTCTTGGATTTGGCATAAGAGATTTGGGCATTTGAATTTCAAACTCTTAACTAGACTGTCAAAACATGATTTAGTAAGAGGCCTCCCTAAAATGAAATTTAAAGTAGATAGTCTATGTTATGCATGTCAACTAGGAAAACTTAGAAAAAGTTCCTTTAAATTAAAAGATATGATTTCAACTTCAAAACCTCTTGAATTACTTCATCTTGGTTTATTTGGTCCATCTCAAATTCAGTCAATAAATAATAGTAAATACGTTTTTGTAATTGTAGATGATTATTCTAGATTTACATGGACAATATTTTTAAAACATAAAAGTGATACTTTTGAATATTTTAAGAATTTTTCAAAAAGGGTTCAAAATCAATTTTCTCAAAAAATTATAACCATCCATAGTGATCACGGTGGTGAATTTGAAAATAAAAAGTTTGAAGAATTCTGCAATAAAAAGGGAATAATTCACAATTTTTCATTTCCAAGAACTCCACAACAAAACGGAGTAGTAGAACGTAAAAATAGGACAATTCAAGAGTGTGCGAGAACTATGCTTTCTGATAGTAATTTACCAAAGTACTTTTGGGCAGAAGCAGTTGCTACCGCATGTTATATTTTAAATAGAATTTTAATTAGACCTTTAACTGATAAGACATCTTATGAACTTATTTACTCAAAGAAACCTAAGGTATCTTATTTTAGAATTTTCGGAAGTAAATGTTTTATCTTAAATACAAATGATAACTTAGATAAATTTGATCCTAAATCCGACAAAGGTATCTTTATCGAATACTCTAATAGAAGTAAAGCATACATAGTATTTAATTTAAGAACTAATACCATCGAAGAAACAATGCATGTTTCATTTGATGAAAATTTCAAAAATTTTGAAGAAATAAATAATGAAGAGGATTTAATCACTCAAAACCAAGAGTCAACTGAAACTAATAATGAATTAAATCATCCTAATAAAAGGATTAAACTTTTAAAAGATCACCCTATAGAAAATATACTTGGAGATATGCAATCTGTTGTTAAAACTAGAAACCAACTAAGTCAAATGAGTAATGTAGCTTTTATATCAACTATAGAACCCAAAAATCCAGAAGAAGCATTAACTAATGATTCATGGATTTTGGCTATGCAAGAAGAATTAAATTAATTCACTAGAAATGATGTTTGGGAACTTGTTCCTAGACCTGAAAATAAAACAATAATTGGAACTAAATGGGTTTATAAAAATAAAATGAATGAACAAGGAGAGGTTGTTAGAAATAAAGCCCGGTTAGTCGCTCAAGGTTATTGTCAAGAAGAAGGAATAGTTTTTGATGAAACCTTTGCCCCCGTAGCAGGATTAGAAGCCATTAGGATTCTACTTGCTTTCGCAAATTATAATAATTTCAAATTATTTCAAATGGATGTTAAAAGTGCATTTTTAAATGGTTTTGTAAAAGAAGATGTATTTGTTAAACAACCACCATTTTTTGAAAATGATAAATTTCCAAATCATGTTTACAAACTTAAGAAAGCTCTATATGGTCCAAAGCAAGCTCCTAGAGCCTGGTTTGATAGACTAAGATCTTACTTGTTACAATCAAATTTTGAAATAGGTAAAGTAGATAATACTCTTTTTATTAAAAGAAATAAAAATGATATTCAACTAGTACAAGTCTACGTAGATGATATCATTTTTGGATCAACTAATTTTGAGATGAATAAAGAATTTTTTGAAATAATGAAAAAATAGTTTGAGACAAGTCATATGGGTGAATTAAATTTCTTTTTAGGATTACAAATAAAACAATTAGATAATGGTATATTTATTAGTCAAGAAAAATATACTAAAGACCTAGTTAGTAAATTTGGTTTGACTACTGCGAGTGGAAAACCCACTCCCATGGCAACCAATGAGTACCTTAGTAAAGAAGATCTCTCAAAAGATGTAGATCAAAAATTATATAGAGGAATGATTGGATCACTACTCTATATCACTGCGAGTAGACCTGATATCATGCATAGTGTCTGTCTTTGTGCAAGGTATCAATCCCAACCTAAAGAAACTCACTTAAAAGCTGTAAAACGTATTATAAAATATGTTAAACACACCTTTGATTATGGCTTATTTTATCCTAAAAATGATTCGTTTGACTTAATATCTTACTGTGATGCTGATTATGCTGGTTGTAAATCAGACTGAAAAAGTACAAGTGGAACTTGTCACTTTTTAGGGATTCTCTGATTTCCTGGTTTAGTAAAAAGCAAAACACAGTTTCTCTATCAACAACTGAAGTAGAGTATATTTTTGCTGCTTTGGCTTGTTCTCAAGTAATATATATGCAACAAACTTTAAAAGATTTTGGTTTAAATATCTCAAATTCACCAATTTATTGTGATAATACTAGTGCAATAAATTTATCCAAAAATACTACTCAACATGCTCGAACTAAACATATTGATATCAGACACCATTTTCTCAGAGATAATATAAGTAGAGAAGTAATTACTCTCGACTATATCAATTCTGAAAATCAAATTGCTGATATCTTAACAAAACCCTTAAATGAATCTACATTTACTAAATTAAGAAGAGAATTAGGTATTTGTTCATTAACTGAAATATAAAATATAAATAACAAAGTATAATTAAAAATTAAATCAAAATAAATCAAATAGCAAAAATATTGAGAATCATGTCGACATCCCCCCTATACCCATGTCGACATCCCCCCTATACCCATTTCGACATATAACGTTTTTTAAATTTTAAATTTTTTTCCCACCAAAATTCAAATAAGTGGTTATAAATTTCTCCTATTTCGAAATTTTCTTCATTATCTCTGTTCTCTTTCTGTTCTATCTTCTGAAATCAATTTATTAATGGCATCCTCTTCCAAATCAAACACAAAATCAACTTTTTTGTTTCCATCTCCTACTTCTGGTCCGTTTCAACAAACAATGCTCGCTCGTGTGAAGAAAATGGAGGATTCTCTGAAGGATACACTTCAGTTAATGACTGAAATCCAAGTGATGCAACTTTGAATGGCCAAAGAACAAGAGAGGCAAGGCAAAATCCTTAGAAATTTACAAAAATTTCTAATGGATAATCATGTTAATCCAATCTTGATTGACGAGGACTCTTCAGGAGATCATGAACAAGAGGAAAGTGAAGAAGAAGAAGAAGCACCAATGGAAGAAGAGCATGCGGAAGACAATGACAAAGTCATTTGCGTTGGCGAAGTATGTTTTGACAAGGAAGGAAACTTGGTTGAACAACGTGGAAATTTTTGTTTCCATTATCCAAATTGTTCGATCCATAGATCTCCAATTGTCGAGGATACTAAGTAGTTTCTTCTTTTTTGTTTTTTCATCGTTATGTGTATATTTGACACGATTTACGAAAATGTAAATATAAACAAATATATATAAAAATAAATATTGTGTGTTCTTATATATGATTCCTATATATAATATATATAAGTATTATATAGGTACTTGGTTAGGAATGTTAGTAGTTTAGGACTAAGTTTTAGGTTTACAAGTAAGTATTGATGATAACACTATCATCATATAGGATATTAGACTAGGAGTTATATAGTTTGGAGTTAGTTTGTTTTTGTTGATGACAAAGGAGGAGAAATATAAAATATGAGAGTTAGGCATAGATTAAGGGGGAGTTATTAGGATAGAAGTAATATTTTATAAACAAAGGTTGTCTTCATCAAAAAGGGGGAGATTGTTAGTCCTTGAGATGATGGTTTTGATGACAACAACCTTAGAATAAGATTATAAAATATAAATACTAACATTATAGTTTAGATATATATGTATATGCAGGATTTAACCATGCAGGTACCAAGAATGAAGACTGTACAGTATAGAGATTCAAGATATCAAGATTGAAGACCCATGAGTATCAAGAATATCAAGATTATCAAGAGTTCAAGATAAGTATTGAGTCTAGAATTATGTTAAAACTTCATAATAGCACTGAAATCTTCACTTCATTTTTCTTTTGGGATGGAACCCATTTCTACCTTTTTAGTGGCTTACAAATCCACGACAACTAGCTTACAAACCTACGACAAGTGGCTTACAAACCCACGAACATCCTGGTTTTGTACAAGTTCTCGAGTCCTGATATGTTGAGATATTCTACAGGAAGAAGCTTGCAAAACTACTTCAAAATGATTTTCAAAACTACTTCAGAATGATTTTCAAAACTACTTTTCAAAATGTTTTAGCCTTAAAAATTATCTTTTCAAATGATTTTCAAAAAGATGTTTTAGCCTTAAAATATTCTTTGTTTTTGTTTTTAAACTTCGTTTGTTTTAAACTATCTTTATACTTAGATTTAAATATAAATTATCATAAAATTATATATATATTATTCTCTATATTTATCTATGTATTTTATCTATAGTCAAGTATATTTATAAAGTTTAAAATAGTTTTAATATGAGATAAAGGTTATTTTCAAAGAAAAACAAATCATCAAAATTTCCTTTGGGATGTCGACATGCCCTAGTACCACATGTCGACATAGTGACAGTTAGATTCAAAAATTTGAATTTCAAAAGAAGTGTCCATTCGCCATAACCTTTCACGAATGGACATGGCTGTTGTTCTTCTATAAATAGGGGTTGGTTTCAACGAATTTTATATCAGATTTTTTGGTTTTTCACTTCTCTTCTTCTTCCACATTTTCTTATTCAAAATTCTATCATTACTCTGCCGAAATCAACATTGAACCTAACTAGATTATCTCTGGTTTGATTCTCTATCACTATCTCAACAAGATCCAAGTGCTATTCAGAGTTATAGGCTTCTTTGTAATCTATCTAGCGAGAAAAGGTGTGATTGTAGCCTTGGAAATCAATCAAGCAAGAAAAGGTGTGATTGTAGCCTTGGAAATCAATTGGGTGAACTTGTTGCCTCGGAAATCAAGTATCTCTACCCAGAGGATTGTGATTCTGGAGGGTGTACCTCGTAACCTTGAAACCGAGGGTTGTAATTGTTGAATTGCTTTTGAAAAGAAATCTGTACTTAGTTGTGCTGGACTGGATGTAGGGTAACTCCGAACCAGTATAAAATCCGGTGTGTTCTTTCCTTTACTGCATTTACTTTATTTCTGCATCTGTGTTTGTTTCTGTGATTATATCTATGTCTGAATATTACATACATTTGTGTTCAAATTAACATAAACTCAAAAAGATTTAGTAATTTCTTATAAACACTATTCACCCCCCTCTAGTGTTATTCCAAGCCTTAAGATTCATATTCCGCATTCCTCACAGTTTTCATGGGTAACTACAAACCTACTGACCCCTGCTAGCATCAAATCATAGTTTTCATGGGCTTACTATGAACCTGTCTTTCTGACATCTTCCTTTATACATAGTTTTCATGAGCTAACTATGAACCTATTTGCCCCTACCAATATCTATTTCTATACACAGTTTTCATGGACTTACTAAGTACCTATTGGTCACTGCCAATATTTTTTCTTTTAATATTTTAGCATCTAATATTCTGGTCTTCCTGACCTCCTAGATGCAATTCTACTTATTCAGGATTTAATTTAATTTATATTCACTACTGGATCAACCTAGCTGGTTATTCTGCCCTTCCCCAAAATTCAGTTATGGGTCCAAAACAATGTGAATATATACATATATGAAGAAGCATACATAATAACTTGGTTAATCCCTTTAACCTTTTAATAAAAGAAAAATTCTTCAAAAACTCCTTTTCAAAACACTTTATTTAATTATGCCATGGTATTCCTTTAAAAATGAGATTGGGTTATTTGCTTTAAAAACTAAGGCTGTCGAAACCTACAAAACCTTGCTTTCGACTTCACTGGATAACCTCCTTCGAAAGCATATAAATCTCTTTTCAACACATTAGGCCTCTGCCTTTCGAAACACTTTAAAACATCTCTTTCGAAAACCTTTCGAATGTAATAAAGTAGTACTTAATAACACTTAGAAGCATAGCTTCGAAACCATTGAAAGTACTCCTTCCGAAACCATTGGAAGTAACCCTTCCAAAACCGTTGAAAGTTCCTCTTTCGAAACCATTGGGTTTATAATAAAAATATTATTTGGGTCAAAGTGAATATAAACGAAAGTATCTCTTTCGAAACCATCCTTTATCATATAAAAATATTGGGGAAAACATGATGGCGTCGGCACCATCCCTTTCGAAAGCTTAAAATCATTTAAACAAAACATTGAAGGTTGGCGTTGAAACCCCTTTCGAAGCCATTTCCTTCGAAACCCTTGGACCCTTTCGAAAGCATTTAGGAAGTGGCTTGAAGCATCTTTATAAACAATCACTACCTTTCTAAAGCATTGATGACTTCAATACACTCCAAAGGCTAAAGAACGGCAGCAGGGCTTCGACTGGATCAGAACCCCTTCTTTCAAAAGCATCATTTTATAAGTAAAGGAACCCATTCGAAAGCAAAAATAAGTTGATGGCAACCCCTTCGAAAGCATTTATAAAACCTTTTTCAAAAACATGTGCTTCGACTACTTCGAAGGCTTTAGTTAAAACAAAGGCAGGCGCTTCTCTTTCTAAAATAAAGAAAGGTATCGACCCCGTCGAAAGCAATGCTTTCGACACATAGCCTTCCGCCTTTCTCCAATCCACTGCGTACCATCTAAGTAATACTTTGTGTATTAGTTTCGAATTATTTGGTTTCGACTTGGTTAAAGCGGAAGCTCTGAGTCGAAAGGTACTTCTAAAGAAGGCGGAACCAACTTTTCTGGGTAAACCTGATTTAATACTAATTAAAGCAATCACTTTCTAACTAACCTGCAACGTGTAAACACAAGATTGGTTGCCCTAACTTTTCAAATTCTTTACTAAAATAGTCGCCACTAATTTCAGATCTAAACCATGGTTAAGTTAGCAAATAAACCTTTCCAGTAAAAAAAACCAATATTGCATAGAAGTCCCTCTTCTAAAATAATTTAATTTGCATAGCAAATCACTTAGGAAAAATCCACAAAAATTTCAAAAACTCACTTTAATCATGTTATCTATCATATCAAAATTTTAGACCCAAATTCTCAATATATTTTTCGAAATAAATTTATAAACCCAATTAACCATAATTTCCTTTAAAAATTCATAATAATCTTTCCATGGCTTGGAAATTTTCAAAATTAAAACCCAACTCTAAAATCATGTTTTACGTAACAAATTTTTTTCCATGGCATTTAAACATCAACATAAATTAGTTCTGCCCGAAAACCGTGTATAATCTTATTTAAACATTCTTGTTTAAATCAAACAAATTGTAATTCAAGCATATCATCATCCAAACATCATAAAATGAATTTACCTTTAAATCTGAAAACATATTATTATAAAACAAAATAGAGATGGAATGAATTATTATTCACCTTGATTAAGATAAGAAGATTAGATTGAGATTAATTTCCCCTAAGCTTGAATCCCTAGCTTTACTTTGATTTCTCTTCTCTTAATGGCTGACTCCTTTTTAAGTTTTTTTTGCGTTTTCAAAATGACTTGAATGGGAAATAAAATGGTAGGAATGAAAATATATAGGGGTAAGCGTTATGTGCGGCAAATACCCAATATACCCTTATGTAAATTAATTAGCTTATAACCCATTCTTAAGCCCATTTAATTATTTAAGTGAGCATGACCTTATTATATTTATTCAAATCTCAACCCCCTTATCACTTAACATTTACATTAATCTATTTAATTTATCTAATTAAATCTTCTGAATAATGTTATCAAAAAATAGGAGTGTTATAGATCATCCCTAGGTTGCGATAACAACCAAAATGGGCCCCTAAGCATACATAAAAAAGAGATAATTTCAATCTAGATAAGGGATGACCATACCCTAATGGGAGCGAGCCACATCGCCTTGCGGCTTCCCTTGTTTTATCCATTTTCAGGTTGTGAGGCTACGCTCTTGCCATTTCCTCCTAGGAATTCCTTCTTGGAATGATAACATGGCCGTCCAAGCAAAAATGCAATGGCAGCATTCATCCATACAAGTTCGCTCTAGGTCTGAATAAAACCAAATGCACTACCTCTATTACATCCAATTTGGAAACACCTTCAACATTAGTAGCAAGCCGCCCTTGCACTTCAAAAAACTTCATCTTCAATTATCTTCAAGATGTATTCCATTCGAACGCTTATGTTGGTTCGAAGTGGTTTTCAGATAACATATCTGATCCCGATCTCCCCAAACCAACCTTCGATAATTTTTGGTTGACTCATTCTTGGTTCTTTCAGAAGTAAGCAAACTATACTAGAGTCACAAAGCTATCTCTAATAAATCCCTTAAATCTAGAGACGTTTCATCGAATGAATTCTCCCAAGGGAACTCAAACAGTATGAACATGTGAAGTTCTTATTTACTTCCTAAGTCAAAACTAGCCAAGATTTGATAGTCGGTTATTTGACTATCAAATACACAAATAATAACAATTCAGAGATTTAATTATCCATAGCAACCACTTAGCCTCAAAATAAATAATTCATTTATTTAATTCTCTTTCCAAAATACTTATCATAATATTCATATACTTATCTTACTTGCATAAGTATATTCACAAAATATCGTGAAGAATTTCTTAATTCAAAATCATGTTAAAAGGATCACAACAAAAATTATTTAAATTGGAGATAAGGATAACTTCAATTACTATTCCTTCAGTGTTAAATGTGGAATGAATGTCCATACCATCAAAATTGAGAAGGTCGATTAAAGGAAATCTAGTCTCAAATTCTTTATAAATTTCTTCAGTAAATCCTTTTAATAAATCTCTTTCATTTATGAAAATCTCCTTTATTAAAATTCCAAATCCATTTATAAAACTCTTTATAAATCTCCAAGTTTTTTTATAAAATTCTTTTATAAATATCCAAAATCATTTATAAAACTTCTTTTCAAAATTCAAGATCCCTTTTAATTTATAAAAACTTCTTTTTTATAAACTTTCCTCATTTAAACAAATCTTCTTTAATAAATCTTATTCGATCAAGTTCCTTTTCTAATAAACAATTAATTATTTAAAACAACTTTAAATAACAAGTTATTATTAATTAAACTAACTTCGACACTTTAAATAAAATAGTTGATGAACTATCTATAAAATATCATATTGAAATGGTGATAAACCTTAAACATTTCAATTAAATATTAGCTTAACTTAAAACCATAATAATTATCATTAAACCCTTATTTAAAAAGAAATAAGATTAATAGAATGATTTCCAAGTTATAACAGGGGTATTTACATAACATGTAGACACGTAAAAGGGATGGATAGACAATAATCAATCGATACAAAGGTAATGTACAAGTCATTATAATACTAAGTGGGGATTTGTTCAGCTAACCACATATCCAAATTATTATAATAGTTGAATGGTGTTTTGTTCCACTAAACAGATGGTATTTGATTTAATAATCATCTGAGGTTACTTTAGGGTAATCGACAAAGAAACCCTTGGTTCAAAATATTTTTCAAAAGTAAACTTCTTTTAAAAAAACCAATCCTTGTAAATAAAGCGACTTTAAAAGTAAAAACCTTTATTAATTTATTTAAAACAAATTAAACCTTTATTATTTAATTTACAATTAAAATAATCCTTTAGTTAATCATAATAATTAAGTCTTAATTAAGTTCTAATTAAATCTTAATTAAATTTAACTTAATAAGTAATTAATTAATAATTAAACCTCTTTTCTAATAAATAAATAATTAATCTTTAATAATTAACTAAATAATAATTAACCCCCAATTAATAATTAACTTTTTAATTACTTACCTAATTATAATTGCCTTTTAATTAATTAACTATTTATAATTAACTTACTTGGTTAAAACTTAAGTACTAATTATCTTTGTTAACAAATGATCAAGTACTAATTACCTCACTTACTTAATTAATTAAATAATCAATAATTAAATAAATAATTAAGTAAATTAATAAATACTTTTTATTACATAAAATATGTTTTAAAACACTTTCCAAAAAAATTCTAAGTGAAAATACTTTTAGTTTTTTTGCAAAAAGAGTTCGTTTTTCAAACTACATCCACAACGACTATCGCTATACGACCCCGAATCTTCAAAACTTAAAAAATAATTTCTAAGTCATTTAACTCTTGGAAATTATTAATACATTGTAAAACATAAAGGTACGTTCTTGGAAACTAAACAAGTTTTAAACTTGAAATTAATTTGGAATTTAATACCAAAGATCATAGTTTTTACACAAGGGATTCTATGTCGCTTAAACTAGTAAAGGTGCTAACTTTCATAGCATACAATAATGTATTCATAATCATAACATACATAATCACATCACAACCACATCACAAACATATATGCATGCCATAACCAACATATACAAGCAAAGATTACAGCTTGTAAACTACTTGACTGTAACGACCCGGGATTTTGGATATTTGAAATTAGGATATTTAATTGATTTTAAATATTTAAAAGTTAATTTTTAACTTGAATTTCAAATGTAACTAATTTATTGGATGATTTAATTACTGAATTAATAATTGAAAATTGGGAAAAATGTTAAATTTGGAGTTTTAAGCTCGTTAAAAATAATTTGAAGGCTTATAAAATTTATATTCATAATACTGAAGATAATAAAAGCTTTAAAATTAAAATTGAAAGTGATTTGTTCAGTTTTGAAAATATATCGTTTAAATTGACATTTAAAAATAGCCTTCCGAGGCACAGTCTCAGAATTTAACGAAACAAGTTCCATTGGATCCATAATAGTGTGTTATTATCTGGTTTCCAATTTCGTAGCATATGGAGTTATTGTTTGGCCGTACGAAATATAAACGCATTTATCGAAATTCAATATAATAACTGGGTCCAAAAGCTATCTTCTCCTTACAATCGAATTAGGACTCGAAACCTTTTCCATTGCGTTTGGAATAGGGGTATAACATTATAAATGCCTAACGGCGCGCCTTGATAGGAGGTCAAAAATTGTAACTTGCGAAATCGAGACGATTTAAATTTAAATATATATATATTCATTGAATGACATATATTTTCACATCAGATCCTTTTTTCCTTCTCTTCAATCACTGTAGCTTCCCTCAAGCACACAAACTCCTTTTCAACATCACGTCTTGCCCCCTCTTCTCTTGTATATCCTGCGACTGGATTCTTTTTTTTCAAATTGAATCGTTCAAAGAAAATGGCTGCAAAATTTCTTTCGAGAAAAAAAAAATATATCAAGCGGCCGAGTTCACTCAGCATATTTTATTTTTGATTCCTTTTCCTCCTTAATTTCACTTCGTAGCCTTCAAATTTCCGTCCAACCTTCCCTAATTTGATTTCCTCGAGATTGTGTGATAACTTCCTTCTGTTCGACTTCGTATTCAATCCTAAAAAGCATTTGTTCGACTTCAATGGGAGACGCGATCCAAGCCGCAAAGTTCGTGGAGGTAAATCGTGGCAGCCGCATTCGAGATAGTCGTAATTGGGTGGATGTACACTCACGTACTCGAGTGCGTAGGAGGGGGAAACTTTGATTATAGTGGCGAGGGTTTTCGTGGACTCAGAGGCGATGTAATGGTCGGCGAATTCTTTGTCACGAGGTGGAGGTTCGAGTGGGAGTAGTGGGCGAGTGCATGAGCGTGGGTCGCGAATGGAAGAGGGAAAGGTGGTCTTATGGCGGCAGCAGGTGAAGACGGCAGCAAATGGAGATGTCAGCGATGATAAAGGTATTGATTTTGCTATTTAGAGTAATTACGTTAACTGATTATTTTAAACTATTTGAATGTTTAAAATAAAATAAAATGATGAAGTAGTTAATTTCAGAAAAAGGAAATCGTATGTTTATCCTAATTAAATTTAATTTAAATTGTCTCGATATTAATAAAATTTGTAAAATTTTATACAAGGTCCAAGTGAAAGAAACAAGTCGAGATGGAAATGGTTTGCAAATAAAATAGAAGGTGAGTTAACCTCACTCAACTTGGATTTCCGTAATCAATTTTGGACAGTTAAAATTTATTATTGATTAGTGATTGAATTGATAATTATTATCAATGGATGTGATATTATATATATAGTAGTGTGTGTATATATATATATTTGGAGTGATTGATATTCCTGCATATATATAGCGGATGAGACCCTATACACCCAACATAATAGCGGATGGCCCTATATACCGCGATATACCCCTCGAAGTGGGATTGGTATTTTTATGTTGTGCTAACATCTGTGGATGTAGGGAAACATGTTGGGGGGATCCAACTATATTCCTCAAAAATGTTGAATTTATTTCATATTCAGTGATATATGAAATGTTGAATAATCTATGATAGATTATGTTGGAAAATTAATTTTATGGGATGCTATGATATTGCTGGATATATTTTGGCATTTTTAAAATATCAAAAATATAAATATTGGATTTTTGAAGGAAAATAAAAAGGAAATTTTTAAGTAAAGTATTTATAGTAAGTTCGATTAATTAAAAAGAAAAGAATTTGGAAAATAAATAGTTTGATTTTAAAATCTTATTTAATAAATTCCAGAATATGGAAAAATAGAGATTTTGAATAAATGTGAATTAAGGGTTTTAAAAATAAGAACTTAAGCAATATTATTTTTAAGTACAAAGGAATATATTTTTAAATGTAAGATTTAAATGGTTTGAAAAAAATAAAAGGAGAATTTTGAAATAAAGTATGAAATTGATGTTCCAGATTTAAATAGGATTTTAAATCAGAAAAGGGAAGCGAATCCGAAATTAGGGGGTTTGGGTAATCTGGGTAAATCAAGAAATATATTTTAAAATGGAATTAATTCAGGAAATCAATTTGAAAATCGATTAAGTGTTTTGAAATAGTGATAAAAAGGAGAATAAGACTATGGAATTTATAAACTGGGTTTATAAATAAAGTAAAACATTTATCAGTGGATAATTTAAAATTATAAAATCACGATGAGAATTTATAAGGAGATGGTAATTCGTTTTAAAAATAAATAGTGGTTTTATTTTTAAAAATGTGGGAAAGGAAATTTACGAAGTTGGAACGAAAATTTAAACTGGAGATAAATCGAGAAGGATTTATAAATGACAAGCCCGGTTTTATCAAAGTGGAAATGTATTTTTCTGGAAAGTTGAGTATATTTTAAAGGAAAGATTTTTAAGAATAAATTAGAAATTTAAAAGTATTTAAAAGAATGTTTTTAGAAAATTTATTATTTAGTTGTTCAAAAATTGTTTAAGTATTTATAAGTTAAGTTAGTTATAACAGTTAATTATTTTTAAAGGTTAAATTAGTATTATTAAAAAGGGAAATTATTAAATATTTATATTTTTATATAATAGCTTTATTTTAAAAGTAGTTTTTGGCTAAAGTTTTACTGGAAGAATTATTATAGAATTTCATAAGTATTATTTGAATAAAGTGATTTAAGTAGCTTTATTTTAAATATTTTTAAGTGTATATTTTTGGATAAAGAGATTTATGTATTTGTAATTCAATTTAAAGAAGATTTAAGTGTTTTTAGTGGAAAATGGATATTTGGTTGAATTGATTATTAATTTGATAGTTAAATAACCGACTATCAAATCTGGACCCAATATAACTTTGGAAATATCTAGAAGAGGTACGGGAATTATATGGTACAGTTACCGTTCGAGGTACTATACTGTACGTATGAACTCGTTTCTTTCTTGTAGGATGTTTATAAGGAAATCCATCCACCAATGGTTAGGAGGTGATCTCCGATCTTATTTTCGTCTGTTTATTTCTTAGAGAACCGGGGTTGAGTTTACCGGGAATAGCGAAAGTTGTTTTGAAGAGACCGGGATCAGATTTATGATTCGAAAACCACTTCGATCCAACGAGTACGTTTTCAGGATGAAGATAAGAGCTTGGGGTCGAAGATGAAGCAGTGAAGTGCAAGGACTAATGGCTACTAATCCCGAGGGTGATTCCAAAGTGGATGTAGTAGGAATAGTGCCTTCGGTTCCTTTCGGACCGGGAACAGACTTCTATGGATGAATGCTATCATTACATTGTCATTGGAGGACAATGAGCATTCTAAGTGAATATTTCTAAAAAGTAAATGCTTAGCCTCGAGCCTCATCAACCGGGAATGACTGAAAATCAGGGGAGATATAGCAAGGCTAAGTGGGTCGCACCCAAGTAGGGTAAGGTTACTCCTATCTAGAGTCCCTTTCTTTTATTCGGCTGTGTGGTGTGGTTGCTGATCCCAACCGTGGGGTAATCTTGTTCGGGCTATTCAGTTTAAGGGGTAGTCCGGTCTTGTGTTGCAGGGGATCCCGGAGTGGTCCTCGGTACGTTGTTTCTAGACATGTACCATGACAAGTGGTACCCCAAAGCCTAGTCATTCAGTTGGAATCCATTCTCCAATAAGCGCCGTATGGTTTTGATTATGCCCAACTATGCTGAAACTTGAGATGCAATCATTTCAGCTATTTGAATAAGTATTTGTACTTAGACACTATTATAATATCAAAGGATTTTGATATAAAATGTTTTGGTTATCGTAAGGTAAAAACCTGGCATGTTTATTTGTGGCGTGGTCTTATGAGATACCTTTGATTTTCAAAGGATTTTGAAAACTTTAATAATTAAATTGAGTGTGTTTTCTCACGCTAGTTTTCCAGACTGACTCGGGTGTTATTTTATCATAATGCTCAGGTCAGACCGAGTATAACAGATTTTGGATGGAATGCTATGGAGCTCAGGAGACGAGCTGGATGACGGGACGTATCACGCGTACTTGGTGTATATTCTGCTGTGCATTATTAAGCTGAATAGTCAGTTTCTGTGAGGGCAAGTTCTTATAACTGTCCAGTATTGTGCTATTGTTTATGTTTTACTCTGATGATGTAATGTATAAAAATAGTTATAGTTCTTTTTGTATAAAGGTCAGTTGTTATCTATTATATATTGTTCCGCTGCGATTGTGAGATTCTGTGTTGTTATTTCTATTTTCTTCTTCTACCTATTTCTTCTTTCCTGACGATCTGGTGTTTCCGGCATTTGATTGTTCGGCATGTAATACAGTAGACGTATTGATGACGATTTTCGAACGTCGAAAATCTGGGCTGTTACATTGACTTTTCAACTTCCATTTTCAAAACTATATGACATCTCTTCCAAGAAAGTATACATACATTCAAGTAAACATTATTTTCACCCAAACAAATGTCATATTTTACACTCAAGTCAAGCAATAATGTATGTTTTTAAAACTTAGTTAGAGGTGAGAACTTTACTCACCAAAAGTTCAGGAAATAAACCGAACTTTCACTATAACTTGCTCGCGACATAGATCTTTGCTTAGCTTTTGAAAAATGAAGTTTTGTTAGCTTTAGCAAGCAAAAGAGTTTGGCTAGGTGGGAAGGGGTGCTCGGCCAAATTGGATATAAGGGTATATGGGCTTGTTTTTGTGACGAAAGAGTGTAGAAGTGGAAGTAAAAAGGTTTTAACAAGTTTTAAAGAGATTTAAAGTGGAAATATAAGGCTTTTAAAACTTTGAAAGTAAGGTTAGGAGGCCATGAAAATGTTTTAAGAACTTGCAGAAGTTTTACACATGAAAATGAAATGATAAAAATGATAATAAAAATTTGGAATTTGTTTTTATACAAAGTGAATATACTAAATTACATAATCACCCTTAGGGTACATAACATCCATTACCATCATGCCACCTCATCCTCCATGCTCCCTCCTCCCTTTACACACGTGATTTTCTCCCCCTCCCCTCCCTCTTTCATTTTAAAGGGCAAATATGCAATTAAAATTAGTGTACTTCATGTTTTTAAAGAAATGACACTCTATGTCACTTTATTTTTAATTTATATTTTATTTTAAAATTTACATAAAAAGTCACATCAAAAATTATTAATTTTTTTTAAGTTTATATATATATATATCAAAATATATTCTAACTTATTATAAATGTTTGTGTATTTTTAACTCAAATGTGCACAATGTTTTCCAACAACTTTTAGACATCAAAATGTCGAAAATTTGGAAAATGATTTTTGATCACATTTTCTATTTCTCTTTAAACTAAATAAACAATTCTTGAAAATTATTTCACTACCAGTATTTATTATAAAAAAGAGATTTATTTAAGTTATAAAATCCATTTATTAATTATTAAAAATAAATTTAAATATCTATATTTATAGTGATAAAATTCTAGGTCGTTACACTCTCTCCCTCTTAAAACAATTTTGTTCCCAAATTAGCAAACAAGGATTATGCCACGGAAGTTGCACCATTGTGTCCGTGGTAATTTTTTGGTCAATTTCCACATATAGAACGTCAGAAATCGAGCTAATATGGCCAAGTTATAAAATAATCAAAATAAACAGAAATATAACGAATATATATATATATATATATATATATATATATATATATATATATGGTCAGGTCGACCGTCCGGTCGACCTGGGCAAGTGGGCGGTCGACCGCTCGGTCGACTCGCCTTGTATTTTTGTAGGCGCACGAACCTTAATTAGTTTGAACGAATTAAAGGCCTCAGAACACGTCATTTGTACCTTTTAGTTTAATCCAGTCCCTCCGTTTCTACATCCGATAGCTCCTATTTAGCCTATGACGTGGTTGCATCTTATTCAATCTCCAAATATAACGGTCCAAGATCCACTTCTACACATATAAATAGACCCCTAGACCTAACACTTTTTCTCATTCTAGATTTTCTCCATTTGGGTTCACCTTTTCAAGAAGGACCCTAAAAGGAATAATTTTCCAACGAGAGAATTTTTTTAATAAAAATTATTTTACAACTCCAGGTGGATCTGAGAAGACCAAAGGAAGTGCTTAGGGCTGGAGGTGAGTGATTGTAATTACTTTAAGATTTCTTTAAGTAATTTAAAATAATAGGGTTTCCAATAGTTGTAGTTTTCTAGGATTTTTGGAATAGCCTTTTTCAGTAATCATTTACAGTTTTTAATTATTTTTAGTTTATTTAGCTATTCCTTTCAGTAATTTAATATCGTTTCTGCTAATTATAAATTATTACTGTTAAGCATAGCATTTTATTAATTTACAGTCTATTTACAGTATTTAAGTTTATTTACTGTTATTTATTTCTTATTTACATCTTTTCGACGTTTTGGATTTTATGCAAGCGTCTATTCTCTTCATTCCCCTTTTTTGCGCATATGGATTAGATTAAATTAAAACGCAGATATGAATTTTATAAGTAAGAATATTAAATGAAGAAGATAAGATGTAAATTATGGAGACTGTAATTAAATAATGGAATTGGACTGAATTTACGCCTAAATATAATTAGAATTGGACTAATTAAAGATAATTGGCATAGTTATAACTTAGGATTATAACTAAATGAAGTAAAAGATGAAAGAAGCTTATTTTCACACTTAGACCTTGGGTTAAGTAATAAGCATGATTATAACGTAGGTTATCATAAGAAAAAGAACAAAATGGGCTTATTTTAAGGCTTGGGATAAATTAATAAGCATAGAAAGTAAAATTGGTAATAAAGGCTTATTTAAATAATTTATCTAAGTTAATAAGCAATGATGAAAGTAGGACCTATAACAAATAGCATTCCCTAGGGCACGCTTATGCAAAGAATGGTAGTAATTAGTCAAATAGAAGTCCAAATCACGGAGATTTGGGTAAGGGGCGCAACTAGATATAGCTTGGATGAAGGGCCAGTACCAACAACATTTCCCTTATTTTTTCTATGGACACATGGTGATCTCGCATTAGCCTGAAGTGAGATGAGGGGCACGCTATGTTGCATGTTGGTGGTAATAAGAAGACCCAATAGGTTGAGCAAAAGTAGCATGGGCATAGTGGCAGTTACGCGTGCAAATTCCATTCGGGTGCTCAGTAATAGCTATGAGTTCCAAGCGCTTAGTATGGTGTCTTAGTAGGCACCATTGCCTTCTGTGTTGGGAGCTATATATGTCCTCCGGAACCGCAGTAGTTGCTCTGAGCATCTTCCGTAGATACCATTGGCTGATGTGTAGGGAGTTATATAGCGGCTGGTTCACAGAAAGGTCTATGGAGTAGCAGGCGGATCAAAAAGGGTAGAATTAGGGTCACATCCTAACTATAGGATTATGAATTCAGCCTTATTAAATCAGAATAAGTGCAAGCTATCAAAGTTAACCTATCTTGAGAAATATTTAATCGTGTTTATTTCCAGTTTATCTCTTTCCTATTTCCTTTGTTATCCTTATTTATGCTAGAACTATTGTAGAGTCTATTACTTGTATCTTGCTTAAAGATTCTAGTAATTACTATCATTCACCAGACTTTTAGTTTGACCCACTCCTCTATTTCTCTCTTTTCCCCCCTTAGGCAATCAAGGAAGAAGCTAGTAGATTGTTGCAGCTTAGAGTTCTTCTTGAAGGATATTTATTCAATGTACTTCTTTTATTTTCAGTTGTTGTTCTTGTGTACACTGGTTTATTTATGAGGGATATTACATACTCTGATTTTGAGACTTTGAAGTTTTATTTCATAAGACATTATGGGTTTTGAATGTTGTATTTGGCTTTCGACTTATTTATGAATTAATTTTAAGGCTTTGTTTTAAATTAATACCTACTTAGTTTTCGCTGTTTTTTATCTATTTTTGTCTTGTGAATCTTAGTCTCTGTTAGCTTTAGTTATATCTACAACGCACCATACTTTTTAATGTGCCCTTTTGGGTAACTTAAGGGGTGTGGGGTGTTTCACTTGGTATCAGAGCCTAAGGTTTCAGGATTCCAAAAAATTATTTTGAAAGTAAAGTATTTTTCAAAATAACATATTTTAAAAGTATTTTTCAGAAAAGAACTTTTGGAAATGATTTTAAGTATAAAAGAATTTTTATAAAGATCCCATCATAAGTCCAGTTCAATCTCCCTTTGACTCTTCCTTAAGCTATCCTTTTCTTTTCGTAGTATAGCTGATGCCCCGAACCTTCCCGATGGCATTCCAATCCCAGCCTGGTTTCGTAGGTACTTACAAGCCACTACTCCAGAGGTGCATGGGCCTGCGCCCTATCCACCAGCGGGTGGGAATCCCATCAATCCACCTGCCGCCATTAATTTCTCTAAGCTTTGTAAAGATTTTTTGAGTTTGGACGGGAAGACTTTTTCCGGGAAGGAGACTTTTATGGAGGCGAGAGCATGGCATAGGGATGCAAAGAGAATTTTTGATATTTTGGGATTGGATGGTCAGCAGCGAGTTCAGCTAGACGCTTGGTAGCTGAAGGAGGAGGCATCTTTATGGTGGGAGGTTATCGAATTAGAGGGAAGGAATATTACTTGGGATGGATTCTAGGAGCAATTCGATAGGAAGTTTCTATCTCAGGCAGAAGAGAGTGTTCAGTTGGAGAAGTTTATCAATTTAAAGCAAGGGAGTTTGTCTGTCAAGGAGTACATTAATCAATTCAATGAGTTGTCGCGGTTTGGTATGGACTTGGTGAACACGGCGCACAAGAAAGCTATGAAGTTTGCGAAGGGATTGAACCAATCCCTTCAAGAATTATTGCTGACTCATGTACCGATGGGAGATACTTATGAGTCTTTGGTTGAGATGGCGCTTATGTCTGATACGCCCACGGAAGGGGAGTCTAAAAAGGAGGTTAAGTCAGAAGGTCCAAAGAAGAAGTGGTGGGAAAAGAATAAGAAGAAGAAGAAAGGTGATGGTCCTTAGAAGCATATTAAGAAAGGAATAAAATGCCATGTTTGTGGAAAGGTTGGACATGTGGCCAAGGATTGCTGGAAGGAGAAGATGAAGGGTAAGTGCTATACTTGCTGGCAGCCCGGTCATATGAGTAGGAGTTGTCCTCATGGAGCGAGTGCACCATTTGCGCATATTTAGGCGTTAGACATAGCACCTTCCAGTAGCATTCCAGATAGAGGTAGGAAAGTCATAGTTGAAGGTTTGATTTCTATATCTGATTTTCCTATTCGGACTTTATTTGATTCAGGAGCATCACACTCTTTTATCTCTAGCTCTCTAGTAGATTGTTTGCACTTGGACATATTATTAGTAGTAGACCCCATTATTGTTTCAAACCCCATAGGAGGATTGTCATACTTATCAATGATTTGTAGAGGTTTAAAAATCTTTATCCTAGGTGTAGAGTTTGGCTGTGATGCCTATGTTTTGGGATTCTCGGGGTATGGGATGATCTTTGGGATGGATTAGCTATCCACATACGGAGCTATCCTAGACTGCGAGAGGAGAGTCGTTAGACTTGAGACTTGCAGTGGTAGGACTCTAGAGGTATCTTGCAACCAGTAATGGTCAGTCATGTTGAGTTTTCTCTATTCTCTTGATTCATCTTCATCAGAGTTGCATTCGGTTCCTGTCGTCAGAGATTTTGCAGACGTCTTTGAGGAGGTTAGGGGACTACCCCCTAAGAGAAAGATTGAGTTTAGAATTTATCTGACCAAGAATGCCAAGCCAGTAGCGTTACCTATGATACACATGGCACCTAGGGAGAGGAAAGAATTAAGCAAGCAGATTCATGATCTCTTGGAGAAGGGATTCATAAGAAGGAGCATATCGGAATGGGGAGTGCCAGTCGTCTTCGTCACTAAGGCGGATGGTTCTCCCGACTTTGCGTCGACTATAAGGAATTGAATAAGTTCACCAAGAAGAACCGATATCCACTTCCTAGGATTGATTATCTTTTTGACCAGTTAGTAGGTTCTTCGGTTTTATCTCAACTTGATTTAGCCATAGGATTCCATCAGCTTAGAGTCACTGATGACAACAAAGATAAGACTGCCTTTAAGACACCGGATGGATTCTTCGAGTGGTTGGTTATGCCTTTTGGGCTAACTAATGCTCAAGCCTATTTCGTTGATTTGATGAGCCCCATCTTTAGGGATGTCCTAAATAAGTTTATGGTGGTGTTCGTGGATGATATCTTGGTACTTTCCAAGAATATGCAGGAGCATGCTGTTCATTTGGAAGAAGCTCTTCGCACACTTCGTAGCCATCATTTGGGAGCTAAGTTTTCGAAGTGTCATTTTTGGAGAGAGGAAGTTCATTTCTTAGGGCACGTAGTCTCGAAGGAAGGTTTGGCTGTTGACCCCGCCAAGGTTATTGCAGTACAAGATTGGAAAGCCCCCAAGAACGTTACCGAGATTAGGGGCTTCCAAGGATTGGCAGGCTACTATAGGAAGTTCATTAGAGACTTTGCCAAGATTTCGCCACCACTCACACGCCTTACTAAGAAGAATAAAGCTTTCATGTGGGACGTGGATTATGAGGATTCCTTCACGAAGCTTAAGAGAGCCCTTACAAGTGCACAAGTGTTAATTTTACCTGACGGAGATAAGCCTTTCACTGCATAAACTGATGCATGCAGAACGGGTCTAGGAGCGGTGTTGGTGCAAGAAGGGAGGGTAGTGTGTTATGGTAGCAGGCAGTTGAGGATGCATGAGAAGAACTATCCTACCCATGAATTGGAGTTGGCCGCTATAGTTTTTGCACTTAAGACTTGGAGGCACTATTTGCTTGGAGAGAGGTTTGAGCTTTTTATCGACCATAAGTCTTTGAAGTATCTATTCTCACAGAAGGACTTAAACTTGAGGCAACAAAGGTGGATGGAGTTTTTAGCCTCGTATGATTTTGAGATAGCTTATACCCTTGGCAAGGGTAATGTGGTTGCGGATGCATTGAGTGGAAAGAAAGCAACCCTTAGTCCTTTGTTCGTAGAGTGGAGAAGCTTGGAGTTTATTTCTACTTTTGATTTTAAGCCCTCTACGGACATTACTTTCGAATTGTTGGCAACCTTAGAGGTAAGGCCTACCCTTATGGATCAGATTGGCTCGAGGCAGTGGGAGGATTCAGAACTCATGGACATTATGGATAGGATTAGCCGAGGAAAGGTCTCAAGACATCTCCAACGCTATCCATTGATAGCAGAGGATGGTTTAGGAGAGATGGGAGGCTTTGTGTTCCACGCGCTGGTGACTTGTTGAGACAAGTTTTGGAGGAGGTGCACAATTCCCATATGACTATTCATCCGGGTGGTGACAAAATGTATCGGGATATGAAGAGGATGCTTTATTGAGGTGGTATGAAAAAGGAGGTGGCAAAATTCATAGCTAAGTGTCTCATATGCCAAAGGGAAAAAGCAGAGCAGTAGAAGCCCGACGGATTACTTCAGCCCTTAAATGTACCGAAGTGGAGGTGGGATAGTATTTCTATGGATTTCATTGATGGTTTACCCCATTCTAGGAAAGGGAACACTAACATTGGGATAATTGTTGATAGATTAACCAAGAGTGCTCACTTCATACCAGTTATGAGTAAGCATACAGGTTCAGATTTGGCATCCTTGTATATTCGAGAGATAGTCCATCTACATGGAGTTCCTTCTAGTGTTGTTAGTGGTAGAGATCCCATTTTCACTTGTGAGTTTTGGAGAAGCTTACAAGAGGCGCTAGGGATGCAACTTAGGTTGAGTACGACCTATCACCCTCAGACGGATGGCCAAGCGGGAAGGGTAAATAGAGTGCTTGAGGATTTGCTGCGGATGTGAATTTTGGATTTTGGAGGAACTTGGGAGGAGCATCTTCCATTGGTTGAGTTTGCGTACAATAATATTCACCAAACAAGTATAGGAATGGCACCATTTGAGGCTTTATATGGGAGACCTTGCAAGTCCCATCATGTTGGGTAGAGTCTACGGAGAAGTTATTACTTGGACCCGATATGGTTAGGGAGACCTCTGAGAGGGTAGATTTGATTCGGTGAAGGATGAAGATGGCTAAAGACAGACAGAAGTCGTATGCGGATAGGCGGAGGAAAGACTTAGAGTTTGAGGTTGGAGACATAGTTTTTATAAAGTATCCTCGCTTAGGAAAGTGGTAAGATTCGGATCAAATGGAAAGTTAGCCCCTAGATTTGTTGGACCATTTCCTATCACAAAGAGAGTCTGGAAGATGGCTTACCGAGTAAAGCTACCAGATAGGCTCGCAGGAGTGCACAACGTTTTCCATGTTTCGCACTTGCGAAAGTGCTTACATGACTCGACAGAGGTAGTAGAGCCTAGTCAATTAGAGGAGGTGGAGGTAGAAAGAGAAGCTTCTATTTGGCGTATCCCTACGAAGATTGTTGGAAGAGATATCAAGCGACTAAGGAATAAGGAGGTTCCACTAGTAAACGTGCAATGAGGAGATGATGTTGCAGACGCCACTTGGGAAGCATAGGAGAAGATTGGTACTTCCTATCCTCGTATTTTTGATGGTAAGTTTTAGAATTCCTTTTTCCATCTTTAGATTTGAATAGGTTCTTCCCTTTTTTATCCTTTGGGAGGGTAGAACTTTTGATTTAACCTTTGGATGGTAGGATTTGATGTAAACATGTTAATAGAACATGTTATGAATGGTGTATGCTAGTGGTTGCAAGTGTTTGCTAGTGGATGCTATGGACGCATATAGGTACACTAAGCACTATTATTCCTTAGGGATCGGCCTAACTAGGACACTAGAGCATATGCATATGGATGTGTGCGCATTTTTATTTTATTCCTATGATTGCTATAAATGGATGTTTATCACATGATTGTTGCATTTGGATGATGTTTGTAGCATGCATATAGAACTATCAGTTATCATTAGGAAATTTTTGCATTTATTTGGATACATGGCACAGACATGATTGCATAAAAAGGATGTCAACTGAATCAGTGGACCGTCTAATCTTTTGCATTAGTTAGGGACATCAGCACTACACTAATTGCATAAATATCATAAAATGCATTAGAAAACAAAAATTAAGGACAATGAATGAATGGTTAATGATTGAGTAGTTGGTTGTAGAATTGGACGAAAACATTTAGTACGTTCTTCTATCCTTAGAGATTTTAGGGACGAAATCCCTTAAGGAGGGGAGAATGTAACAACCCGAAATTTAACCTGTAATAATTAATTTTTTAGTTAATTAAATAATAAAATAACTTTGTGAAATTATCAGAATTAAGCCACGGAAGTTGCACCATTGTGTATGTGGTAATTTTCTGGTCAATTTCCATATAGAGAACGTCAGAAAATGAGCTAATATAACCAAGTTATAAAATAATCAAAATAAGCAAAAATATAACATATATATATATATATATATATATATATATATATATATATATGGTCAGGTCGACCGGCCGGTCGACCAGGGCAAGGGGGCGGGTCGACCGCCCGGTCGACCCGACTTGTATTTTTGTAGGTGCACGAAAGTTAATTCGTTCAAACGAATTAAAGGCCTCGGAACACATCATTTGCACCCTTTAGTTTAATCCAGTCCCTCCGTTTGTGCATCCGATGGCTCCTATTCAGCCTATGACGTGGTTGCATCCTATTCAATCTCCAAATCCAACGGTCCGAGATACACTTCTACACATATAAATAGACCCCTAGACCTAACACTTTTTCTCATTCTAAATTTTCTTCGCTTGGGTTCACCTTTTCAAGAAGGACCCTAAAAGGAATAATTTTCCAAGGAGAGATCTTGTTAACAAAAATTATTTTACAACTCCAGGTGGATCCGGGAAGACCAAAGGAAGTGCTTAGGACCGAAGGTGAGTGATTGTAATTATTTTAAGATTTCTTTAAGTAATTTAAAATAATAGGGTTTCCAATAGTTGTAGTTTTCTACGATTTTTGGAATAGTCTTTTTTAGTAATCATTTACAGTTTTTAATTAATTTCAGTCTATTTAGCTTTTACTTTCAGTAATTTAATATCATTTCTGCTAATTATAAATTATTACTGTTAAGCATAGCTTTTTATTAATTTAAAGTTTATTTACAGTATTTAAGTTTATTTACTATTATTTATTTGTTATTTACATCTTTTCGACATTTTGGATTTTATGCAAGCGTCTATTCTCTTCATTCCCCTTTTCTACGCATATGGATTAGATTAAATTAAAAACGCGGATATGGATTTTATAAGTAAGAATATTAAATGAAGAAGATAAGATGTAAATTATGGAGACTGTAATTAAATAATGGAATTGGACCGAATTTACGCCCAATTAGAATTGGACTAATTAAAGATAATTGGCATAGTTATAACTTAGGATTATAACTAAATGAATTAAAAGATGAAAGAAGCTTATTTTCACACTTAGACCTTGGGTTAAGTAATAAGTATGATTATAACGTAGATTATAATAAGAAAAAGAACGGAATGGGTTTATTTTAAGGCTTGGGATAAATTAATAAGCGTAGAAAGTAAAAATAGTAATAAAGGCTTATTTAAATAATTTATCTAAGTTAATAAGCAATGATGAAAGTAGGACCTATACCAAATAGCATTCCCTAGGGCACGCTTATGCTAAGAATGGTAGTAATTGGTCAAATAGAAGTCCAAATCATGGGGATTTGGATAAGGGGTGCAACTAGATATTGTTTGGATGAAGGGTCATTACCAACAACATTTCCCCTATTTTTTCTATGGACACACAGTGATCTCGCATTTCCCAAAAGGGAGATGTGGGGCACGCTATGCTATATGTCGGAGGTAATAAGAAGACCCGATAGGTGGAGCAAAAGGTAGCATGGGTATGGTGGCAGTTACGCGTGCGACTTCCATTCGGGTGCTCAGTAATAGCTATGAGTTCCAAGCGCTTAGTATGGTGTCTTAGTAGGCACCATTGCCTTCTGTGTAGGGAGCTATATATGTCATTCGGATCCATAGTAGTTGCTCTGAGCATCTTCCGTAGATACCATTAGCTGCTGGGCAGGGAGTTATATAGCTGCTGGTCCATAGAAAGGTCTATGGAGTAGCAGGCCGATCAAAAATGGTAGAATTTGGGTCACATCCTAACTACAAGATTAGGAATTCAGCCTAATTAAATTAGAACAAGTGCAAGCAATCAAAGTTAACCTATTTTGAGAAATATTTAATCGTATTTTATTCCATTTTATCTCTTTCCTATTTCCTTTGTAATCCTTATTTACGCCACAACTGTTGTAGAGTCTATTACTTTTATCTTGCTTAAAGACTCTAGTAATTACTATCATTCACCAGACTTTTAGTCTAACCCACTCCTCTATTTTCCCCTTTTTCCCCCCTTAGACAATCAAGGAAGAAGCTAGTAGATTGCTGCAGCTTGGAGTTCTTCTTGAAGGAAATTTCTTCGATGTACTTCTTTTATTTTCAGTCGTTATTCTTGTATACACTGGTTTATTTATGAGGGATATTACATAATCTGATTTTGAGACTTTGAAGTTTTATTTCATAAGACACTATGGTTTTGAATGTTGTATTTGGCTTTCGACTTGTTTATGAATTAATTCTGAGGCTTTTTTTTAAATTAATACTTACTTAGTTTCCGCTGTTTTTTTTATCTATTTTTTCCTTGTGAATCTTAGTCTATATTAGCTTTAGTTATATCTACAACGCACCATACCTTTTAATATGTCCTTTTTGGTATCTTAAGGGGTGTGGGGTGTTTCAGGGTAAGCCCTTCTTATACTATCCTCTAGCATTACATGTCCGAGGAGTCTTACTTCAGATTGCTAGAAATGACACTTAGAATATTTGGCCTTCAAGTCGTTCCTCCTCTATGTTTCCAATACGGTCTCTAAGTGGCGCTTGTGTTCCTCTAAAAACTTGATCCATGACGACTACAAAATGAGCGGATGAGTTGGTTAGCGCATATGGCATAACTGACCACTCAAAGAAACCATCTAGTCCTCTATAAGCTATCAAGGGTATATCATATCAAATATCCTTAGTTGGTGAAGTCTTGTGTCTAAATCCATTTGTGAGAATACCCTAGCATCCTTTAGTTTGCTGGATGAGGGATGCTTGTTGCTAATCGTCTGCTTATTTAATTCACGATAGTCTATACAAAGCCCTGGTGAACCATCTCACCGAGCAACAAAAACCACACCTGCTCCCCAATTTGAGTGGCTTGGCCTAATCAGATCCTTACTCAATAATTCCTCTATCTGATTCATTAACTCCCTTCTTTCCCCTAGAGCCATCATATGCTTAGGCTGCATAAAAGGTTTACATCCAGGGGTCAAGATTTATACTGAGCTTATTCCCATGATGAGGGGCTAGGCTATTAAATTCTACAAAGACATCCAGGAAATCCCTAACAATCAAAAATGATTCCAACTTTTCCCAAAGCGAATCTAGTTCATAAAGGGAACTATCCATTAACTTGTTCGGCTCATCACGCAACACCTCAATATGATCCCCTCTCTTGTTTTGTAATACAATAGTCTTTTTATCACAGTAAAGTACAGCTTTATACTTTGATAACTAATATATACTATCAAAAAATCAAAACCCCTATAGTCTAAGACAAAAATGTCCCATGGAAAGCGGTAGGTAAGGTATGTAACTCGTACATCTCCACATACCAAGAATAGATTAGCCGTACCACCTACAGGGTTGGTCATACAATAGGAGTTTCTTTAAAGTTTGGAGTAAGTCTTATCCTACCAATAAATTCTTTATAAATAAAGCTATGGGAGGGTTTGGTATCAAACAAAACTCGAAGCACTACTACAAAACATGCCATTTGCATCGGTTGTTTACCCCCCTTTTGCATCAGTTCAACATCCGATGCATATGCAATCGATGCAACAGGCTTAACAGTTTTGCATCAGTTCTAAAACCGATGCAAACAGTCCTTTTTGCATCGTTCGTTACTAACAACTAATGCAAAATACGATTGGTTGCTTGGACACAGCCCTTATGTTGCATCGGTTGTAATGAAAACTGATGCAACAAAGGAACTTGTTGCATAGGTTGTTGTTGGAAACCGATGCAACATAAGATTCTTTGGGTTTAAAAGGCTTCTTTGTTGCATCGGTTTTTTATAACAGCCGGTGCAAACTAATCCCTCTATTGCATCAGCTATTTATACCTGATGCAAAAAAGCCATTCTCAGAAATCATTATTACAGTACTCAAATAGACAATATATATATATATATTATTGATTATAACAAACAATTATTGCATGCAATATTACAATCATTCAAAATTAAATTTGATGGCAAATATACTGAATAACATAATACCAAAATAAACATATATCAATTATAGTGTTAATAATCTATACAAAATAATGGTTCATACATTCATTTTAGCAGCATAATTCAGATCTTTAGTACAATCATTAAGTGGTAGTCTTAATTCAGATCTTTAATTAGTACAACCATTAAGAAATAGTATAATGAAAACCTTAAAAACTTCATGGAATCTTGAAAACCCAAATTTTTAGGCTTCAGCTCAAAACCATATGCTGCATTCCATGTTTCCAATGTCAACTTGAACCTGGGAAAACAAGAAATAAACATGTTTTGGCAATTTGGTTAATATATAAGACCTTGCATTTCATTCTACTAGAAAAATTAATTACACCATATTAATCATTGGAAGATCACATCTATAACAATAGCATCTTACTAGAAAAAATTAAAATGAACTTCTTGTTAAGTGGGAGATAAGCATATCTAATTCAAATGAAATCAAGAGTGAAGATTTTATGTTGTATATATCCCTGTCAAATTTAATTTTTAAACATTACATGATATAGCCTAAAGTTATCATATGTAGCAAATAGCAATGCATTATTAAATGAAAGAAGCTTAGTAGCAGATATACTAACATGATAATACTAAAAAACAATTATGGGAAGAAATTAGATAACACATGCTAAGTTTGAACCAAAAATAGTTTGCAAAATGTGATATATCATTTAATTTTTCAGAAGAAAGTTTCCTACATTTTCTATGTGATATATTATCGTTTAGTTTTTCAAAAAAATGTCCCCTACATTTTATGTGTGCTATATATTGTGGTCATTCAGTAACACAAATGCTAGCCAGCGAGCGATTGCCATGTTCAATATAGAGTTTGTGAATTTTGATATTGATTATTTAGAATCTTCCTACAACTTTTGTAACGACCCTGAAATTCAGACCCAGTTTAAATTTTTTTTAAAATCGTTATTTGATGTGGAAATTCAAATTTTCACAAACAATTTCCGTTGCTATCCGAACTTCACATTTGGAATACGTCTTGATAAACATAGGCGTACGCCAAATTTCGTTGAGAAATACTGAAGTAAGATTTGTTCGCGTTTAATTACATATCAGTTCATTTTAAACGTGAAAATTTTATCTGCCGAACTTGAATATTTTTACATGGAAAAAAATTCTAAACCATCTTCTGACAAAGACGTCATTTTTCGTTTTTCAAATTTCGGACATCTTCAGCTCCGTCGATCTTAATCTTCGGTGATTTTGCTGCATTTTTCACAATGAAAAATTTCGAATTTTATAATTAAATTGTACCACTGATATCTTTATACCATTGCGTTCGCCTCGTCGCGCTGATCAAAATGGTATATTCGTTTGCATCATTCGGAGTTCGGAGTTAAAAGTTACAAATTGTTAACGGTTTGAAACCTGTCCGTTACACTATTAAACCTGTGTCTATTAGGCTTCACTAGGGAGTGGAATTCGAGGCATCTCCTGATCAGTAATTACTCCTTGAAACTCCAACAGTCTTTTAGTGTACCAATACAATCAATTAAAGACTTTTCAATTCTGTACTATTGCGTATAAACCAGGCTTCAATTCATAATTCACTGTTTAGCATTTCATTCCTCTGGTTCGTTCATACCTCCTTCTTCCTCTTTTATTATGTGTTCTTTTTTTTTATTTCTATTTATTTCCTTTGCAAAGAAACCCACTGCAAAACTACCACCTTCCAACAGCCCAATCCTCCACCACCAGTCTCCGCCCTCCGTGCCACCACCCGCCTGCACGCGCTTGCACCCAGTCAGCCCTGCCCAGTTCCGCTGCCACTGCCCCACTCGCCTTCACCAGCCCTGCCACCACCCGTCCTCCGTCTCCAGCCACGTCCCAGACCCCCTCCGCCGCCCAGCCCAGGCCACAGTACAAACCGCTGCACCCACCCCAGCCCCTTCGCCTGCCCTCGTCCCAGCCAAGTCCAGCCCAGGCCACAGTACGAACCGCCGCACCCACCCCAGCCCCTTCGCCTGCCCTCGTCCCAGCCAAGTCCAGCCCTGCCATCGCCAGCTACCACCCTTCCTCCGCCTGCCCAGTTCCCACCCCGCCTGCCTCCGCCTTCGCCCAGTCCCAGCCACCGCCCACTTCCCATTCCCTCCGTCCCCTTTCCCAGTCCTCCGCCAGTGAGCCACCCCGTCCCCTGACCTCCGCCATTCGCCAGCCCCACGCCACTGCCGTCCTCTTTCCGCGCCCAGTTCCCAACCACTCAGCCCGTTCCTACCCAGTCCCCTCTGCCCAGTTCCGCCAGACCCCACACCGCCTCCCTCTGTTCCAGCCCAAGTTCCACCTCCCACTGCCCGCGCTTGCACCCGGTCCACAGCCCTCCGCCTGCCAGACCCACTCGCTCGCATCCAGCCCACTGCCTCCCACCAGCCCGCCTGCCCATCCCCTACCGCTCTACCCAGCGCTCTGCAACCCACGCCCAGTCCGCTTTGTTCAACCAGCCATCACCCGAGTCCAGCCAGCACTGCTCACGTCCGCCTCGCCTTGGCCACAACTGAATTCCGTGGCATTTCCGTTCATATATAAGTCTATATATGAAACTGTATATTTCATAGCAGTGTAAATTTTTAAAATTCTAGTTGCTCACATACAGTGTTTTACTGTGTTTGTTCCAGCTACTGCTTCGGAGATTTAGGCTTCCACTCAGCTTGACGATTCGATCTAGTTCTTTGTTTGGTATGATTATATTTGAAATATATATTGTATTGAACAAGATTGTAAAATTTAATTGTTGTTTGATTGCAGTTTGTGTTCGCCTTTTGTCGTACTTGTTAGTGCCTCTTATCTATTCATCTTCGTGCTTCGTCGTCAAATCTCTAACCACGCAAGGTGAATATTTTCTATTCACGACTCAAAGATCTATTATATTATGATAATTAGATGTTGGACGTTATGAATGTTAAATTGGACGTTAAATGAATTGAATGTTAAAAATTGAATTGAAGTAGTATGATAAATAGTATGACACCAAATTTGCTATGTGATATTAAATTTGTTGTATTGTAACTGGTAATAAAATTGAACTGAATTTGATATAGAATAGATGTAGAAATTTTGAATGACATATGTTAAACTTGACCCCTTATATGATGAATATTGAATAATTAAATTGACCCTTTAAATTGCTTGACACGTAGAATTGATAAATGTCACTTTGGACTATTGAACGTATTGAATTAACCGTTGTAATTGAAATTGAATGACCAAGTGAAACTGAAATGTTATAATCTTTAATCTACATGAAATGATAGTGTAGATTCTAGAAATAATTATATTAATTGGCGTAAATAACAAACGCGAATTAATACGATTATTTCGGGATTATTTGAATTGTTGAATTGTTGCAAATGGATGCTATTGCTTGTTTATTTACTTTGACACCATCCCTGCTATCACACTGCAAGTTCCCTTTGTATGTTTGATTTTGAATTTAAATAGAATCAGGTTGAAATGATAAATACCCAATTGAATGAATTGGCCTAGGATAGATAATTAAAATAAGAAACCGAACGGTCAACAAATAACGTTTTGAAATTGAGACTTATTTGGAATTATGGAATGAACTCAGAAAAATGTATTGTAATTTGGTAACGTAAATATAAATAAATTTGTTTGAAATAAATAAAATGATTTTATTGAATTGAATAAATAAATTTGTTGAAATAAATAAAATGATTTTATTGAATTGAATAAATGAAATTGTTTTGAAATAAATAAAATGGATTTTATCGAATTAAATAAATTAGATTTGTGGGAATAAAGAAATGAATTTAATTGAAATAAATGAGAACGAATTAATGTAATAAATTGAAACGGATTTGTAAATTTATTTGATTAAACAAAGTGTTTTGACAAAGTTAATCGAAATGGGATTTAAGAAGTAAATAGGTTAGAAGATAAAGTGATTTAATTTCGAGTTTTGATAAATAAATAAACGAAGTTTTGACAAAGTGAATGTAGTAAATGAAATTGATATAGTAATGAACCTAGGAATGTAAATACGGATTTAAAGAATAAAACTTGATTTAATTAGCTGAACTAAGATTGACTATTTCATGTAATCCATAAATTTGAGTTGATTTAATAAGTGAAATGTTGATTTAACATGAATACTTAAATTTGATAACTAAAGGGCCTGAACTAGAATTTCTTTTCGGAATATGATTTTGTAATTAAAACGAATCGAATTTTGAAATATCAAATTTGGAAGTCAAATTTGCAACTTGACCTTTGGATCTGATTTGTTTTAACTTTAATAAAAAGTTGACTGTTGGGTAATTAATACGTAGTTATTAAAGAGTCCGGGATCGGATTATGGACATACTCTCTGTCGATACCGAAAACCACTTTAATAACTAATATACGCGAAGTGTTGATCCAGAATGAAGTGGATGGTTTTGATGAACGCGTTGACTGAAGAAAGAGAACGATTTTGGATGACCCCTGACATGACTAAAACAGGAGCCGCGCCGGGCCATTGAGGCTCGCTACCTCTAGCGGACACACTTCTTCGATACCTTATCTATTACTTTTGTGATTCGATTTGGGTGCACCCCTTGATTGGGAGTGTTGTTTCGCGGTGTTGGGATAGTAGCTGCTATGCCCAACATCAGTCCGGATCACGCAACTACTAGTATCCTAGTTGGTATCGCCTCATGTACCTTGTCATACTGATTATCCTATTCGAGACCACTACAATTTTGATTTGTACCTTTAGTATATGGATTGCCCTCTGGTGACTTCCGGTTTTGGGGAAACTACGGTCTTGTATATGCTTTTGGGAATAAACAGGTTAAGAGGTGTATGGGCCCTGCTTAACCCTACTTTGATATCTTACTTTATGGATTAGACATTATCTATTTAGCGTATTCTGTAGGTAGTTTATCGATCCCTAAATGATGTTTATATTCACCTTTGAGTTATGGACTTTATTATATGCATTGATTATCCTGTATAAGATTTTGAGTCCTGACTCGAGTGTTTCTTTTGCATATGCTCGGGTCAGTCTGAAGATATTCCGTTGCTGGTCAAGGTTGGTCGAAGATGCTGAAGGCTTAGCTTTTATCTATATCATTTTATTTTCAGTATTTGTTGTACTTATGTATTGGACATCTTGTATCTCTTTTCAGTCGCTTTATGTTGAGACATTGTTGTATTCTCTGTAGTAGCTTCATGAACTACTATTATGACGATGTATTTTCCGCTGCATTATTCTGTGACTGTTCTGAGTCTGTGATGTTGTATTGATTCTCATTTACATTTATGTACTTATAATCCCATAATGTTCTGTGTTTTGTATTATTTAAGTTGACAAGTGTGGATTATTGTCAATTTAAATGGTCCAAATATACGGGATGTTACAGTTGGTATCAGAGCTCTGGTTTTCCCAAAAACCGTAGTTCGGGATTATAAAGAAACTCATTAGAGATAGAGTAGCAATACTCTAGAATGAGGAGAATCGATTCAATATCCAAATCCTTTTAAAAATTCAAGCTCCTTTGATTCGTTTTCTTAGCATTCTATTATCTTATCTTTGGTTCTAAATCTCTTTTGGTATTTCAGGATGAGTACCAGAAGAAATGTTAGAGGTGGAAGAGGCAATGGTCCGGCCCAGGCTGCACCTGCCGCTCCAGCTCCTGTCAAATTCACTACTCTTAGCAAGGAGTATTCGCAACTGGGAGGTACTAAGTTTTCTGGATCCGAGAACATCATAGAGGCTCAGCAATGGCTTAAGAGTTTGGAGAAGATATTTTCTGGATTGGAAATTACTGATGCTCAGAAGCGTCAGCTTGCTGCTTGGCAACTCCAAGATGCCGCACAAGATTGGTGGGAATCCGTTACTTCTCGTATCGAGGAGGACACCATCACTTGGGCCCAGTTTAGGTATGAATAGTTTGGATTCTAGTGGTTTAAATTCTTCCTTCTATCTTTGAAATGTTATTCATCTTGTCTATCTTTGATTAGGGATACCTTCTCGGCACAATGGATGCCAGCTGCTGGGAAAACCCAACTTTATAGAGCTTTCATGGATCTTAAGCAAGACAGTATGACTATTTCTGAGTATGAGAGGAAATTTAATGAACTCTCCAAGTTTGGACCGGGTTTGATTGATACACCACTTTTGAAGAACGAGAAATTCATTTTGGGAGCTAGACCAGAATATTATGACTTGCTTACTGGACACATTCGCTCCACTTTCACAGAGCTTATTGATTTTGCTCTTAGATATGAGGCGAAGCCTAAGGGATCCACTGCCAAGGCTGCCCCTACTCAGCCCTCTTCTAGCCAGCCCGGGAAGAGGAAGATGAACTTTGATCAACAAAAGAAAGCTTGGCAGAAGACTACAGGATTGGGATATGCTCAGAAAAGCCCTATCGATCTTGCTAATATCACATGCTTCAAGTGCGATAAGAAGGGCCATTATGCTAATAGTTGTCCATCTACCAGAGCTGCTATCCCACCACCTTCTACGACTAGGAAAGATTTATGCTATGTCTGCCTCCAGCCGGGTCATTTCAAGAAAGAATGCCCAATGTATAAGTGTGGCACACCATCTGGAGTATTTGCTATCACCACTCCTACACCACCTCCACCACCTGCTCAGGATGACCAAGGTACCTTACGAAGTACTTTTTCTTTACATGATTTACCTATTAGGGTATTATTCGATACTGGTGCTTCTCATAGCTTCATATCTATTGATCTCTGTAATAAGCTCAAATTAGAACCTACTCTTGCTACTACTTCCTTATGCGTCTCCAACCCTATTGGAGGACTTGCCAACCTCAGTAGAATTTGTAAAGAGGTCGTGCTCTTATATGGAAGATATCGATTCACTTGGGATTTTTATGTGCTTGGCTTCGCAGCATTTGACATCTTGTTAGGTGCTGATTGGTTAAGAAAATTCGATGCTGTTATTTCTTGCAAAGCTCGTTCTGTTTCTCTAGTCAATGACAAGGGCCTACCGCTTGTCATTGAATGCAAATCACCTCAGAAATATGCCGGAAGCTTCATATTCTCTCTTGATGCTCATCCGGATGATCTTAGTACTACACCTATTGTTCAGAAATTTCCCGATGTATTTGGAGAGGTTAACTCTCTACCGCCCAAACGGGAAATCGATTTCCGTATTGATCTTATTCCTGGAGCTACGCCCGTAGTTCTCCCACACCGAAGAATGGCTCCTAAAGAAAAGGCCGAACTAAAAACCCAAATTGATGATCTATTTGCTAAAGGTTTGATTAGAAGAAGTTGCTCTGAATGGGGCGCCGCAGTTGTATTTGTCACAAAATCAGATGGATCTCTTCGCATGTGTGTTGATTACCGGGAACTGAACAAACGCACTCTCAAGAATCGTTATCCGATGCCTCGCATCAACGATTTATTTGATCAGCTCCATGGAGCTAAAATTTTCTCACAGCTTGATCTAGCCACTGGATTCCACCAACTCAGAGTTGCTGAAGATAGTATCCATAAGACAGCTTTCCGTACTGAGAATGGATTCTATAAATGGTTGGTTATGCCATTCGGTTTGACCAACACACCTGCTTATTTCGTTGACTTGATGAATCGAGTTTTCCGTGATGTGCTTAACAAGTTTGTTCTTGTTTTCATTGATGATATTCTCGTCTTCTCCAAAGACAAGAAGGAGCATGAGACACACCTTGCTTATGTTCTGGAAACTCTCCGAAATCATCAACTTAGGGCCAAATTCTCTAAATGCCACTTCTGGCGAGATGAAGTGAGATTCCTGGGTCACATAGTTTCTGAAAATGGAATTTCGGTCGATCCAGCTAAGATTGCCGTAATCAATGTAAGTTCCACCCTATTCGCTATTTCTATTCAATTCCTCTTATCACTTTCTAATTTGAAATTTTTCTACAGGATTGGGAGACTCCTAAAACTCCTACAGATATTCGTAGTTTCTTGGGTTTAGCCGGATATTATCGCAGATTTATTGAGCACTTTGCCCAGATTTCTGCCCCACTTACTGCTTTAACTCGGAAGGATGTTAAGTTTATTTGGAGTGAGAAGTGCGAATCAGCTTTCAATGAGTTGAAGCGTAAGCTAACTTCAGCCCCTGTGCTTGCGGTAATCGATGGAAGTGAAGGATTAAATGTCTATACAGATGCTTGCCGAGAAGGATTAGGCGCTGTTCTTATGCAAAATGGAAAGGTTATTGCTTATGCTGGCCGTCAGTTAAAGACTCATGAATTAAACTATGCCACACATGACCTAGAGCTTCTTGCCGTTGTATTTGCTCTGAAACTATGGAGGCATCATCTTTTGGGAACAAAATTCGAATTATTCACTGATCATAAGTCCTTGAGATATATCTTTTCTCAGAAGGATTTGAATCAAAGGCAAGTCCGATGGCTCGAATTTTTAGCTGCATATGATCTTGATATCACTTATACTCCTGGGAAAGCAAATGTTGTAGCCGATGCATTAAGCCGTAGCAAAGCATTGTCTTGCTGTAATGTTGTTGAAGGCATGTTATTTCAGCTTGTCATCTCTCCATCTCTTATGGATCGCATTAAAGCTAAACAATATGAGGACACTTTGCTCTATCGTATGAAGGAGTTAGTTCTTGGTAGAGTTGGAAATACCGACAAAAAATTTGGAGCACAGATTTATAGTAATGGAATTCTAAAGATCGACAACCGTATTTGTGTTCCTAATGTCGATGGACTGAGGCAAGAAGTACTTAGGGAGAATCATCAGTCATCACTTTCACTTCATCCTGGTGTCACTAAAATGTATCGTAATATGAAGCGTTTATATTGGTGGAGTGGGATGAAGAGAGATATTTCTATATATGTCAGTAGATGCACCACTTGCCAACAAGTCAAGGCCGATCACCAGAAGACTGCCGGTTTACTTCAACCGCTGGAAATCCCTTGTTGGAAATGGGATCAGATTTCTATGGACTTCATTGATGGATTACCAAGGACCAGAAAAGGTAATGAGAGTATATGGGTGATTGTTGATAGATTGACAAAATCTGCTCACTTTATTCCTGTTAAGACCACTCGTACTGCTTCGAGTTTGGCAGAGATATATATGAGAGAGATTGTTAGACTTCATGGGGTTCCATCTAGTATTGTATGCGACCGAGACCCTATATTCACTAGTAAATTTTGGAAGGCTTTTCAAGACGTTTTGGGCACTAAACTGAATCTAAGCACAGCTTATCATCCTCAAACGGATGGCCAAACTGAAAGGGTAAATCAGGTTTTGGAGGATCTGCTCCGAGCTTGCATCATTGATTTTGGTGGATCTTGGGAAGACCATCTCCATTTGGTTGAATTCACTTATAATAACAGTTATCAGGTAAACCAAAATTTCAATTTGAATAAGTAAATCTGAATTAAAATTTAACCACCTTTATATTCAGGCAAGTATCGATATGGCACCGTTCGAAGCTTTATATGGACGGCCATGCAAATCGCCAGCTTGTTGGATCGAACCTGGTGATCGATTAATTCTTGGCCCGGATATGATTATGGAAGCATCCGAGAAGGTTAATGAAATCAGAAGGAAAATGAAGACCGCACAGGATAGACAGAAGAGCTATGCTGATAGGCGTAGAAGAGATTTGGAATTCCAGGTTGGGGATGTGGTATTTCTGAAAGTATCACCTTTGAAGAATGTTATTCGATTTGGTCGTAGAGGGAAGCTTGCTCCTAGATTTGTTGGACCATTCCCTATCACCGAGAGGATTGGTACACTTGCTTATAGAGTTGCCTTACCAGAGAAATTTGAGGGCGTGCATAACGTTTTCCATGTTTCACATCTTCGGAAAGTCATGCACGATCCATCTATGGCTATTCCTACTGCTCAGTTAGAAGAGGTGAATATTCAGCCAGATTTGACTATCGAAAGGAGACCACTTCGTATAGTCGATAGAAGTACTAGGCAGCTCAGAAGAAAGTCCGTTAACCTAGTCAAAGTCCAGTGGAGTCCCGATGACCGAGACTGCACTTGGGAAACAGAGGAGAGTATCTGGATTTCTAATCCAGAATTGTTTGTTGGAGGTAAATTCTATTTTTCAATCTATCTTTGTTGATAACCTATTCTTTATCCATCATATGTTTTCTATCTATTCTTCTACTTAGTATCTCGTTCCTTTTCGAGGACGAAAAGTTTTGAGTAGGGGAGAATGTAACGACCCTGAAATTCAGACCCAGTTTAATTTTTTTTTAAAATCGTTATTTGATGTGGAAATTCAAATTTTCACAAACAATTTCCGTTGCTATCCAAACTTCACATTTGGAATACGTCTTGATAAACATAGGCGTACGCCAAATTTCGTTGAGAAATACTGAAGTAAGATTTGTTCGCGTTTAATTACATATCAGTTCATTTTAAACGTGAAAATTTTATCTGCCGAACTTGAATATTTTACATGGAAAAAAATTCTAAACCATCTTCTGACAAAGACGTCATTTTTCGTTTTTCAAATTTCGGACATCTTCAGCTCCGTCGATCTTAATCTTCGGTGATTTTGCTGCATTTTTCACAATGAAAAATTTCGAATTTTATAATTAAATTGTACCACTGATATCTTTATACCATTGCGTTCGCCTCGTCGCGCTGATCAAAATGGTATATTCGTTTGCATCATTCGGAGTTCGGAGTTAAAAGTTACAAATTGTTAACGGTTTGAAACCTGTCCGTTACACTATTAAACCTGTGTCTATTAGGCTTCACTAGGGAGTGGAATTCGAGGCATCTCCTGATCAGTAATTACTCCTTGAAACTCCAACAGTCTTTTAGTGTACCAATACAATCAATTAAAGACTTTTCAATTCTGTACTATTGCGTATAAACCAGGCTTCAATTCATAATTCACTGTTTAGCATTTCATTCCTCTGGTTCGTTCATACCTCCTTCTTCCTCTTTTATTATGTGTTCTTTTTTTTTATTTCTATTTATTTCCTTTGCAAAGAAACCCACTGCAAAACTACCACCTTCCAACAGCCCAATCCTCCACCACCAGTCTCCGCCCTCCGTGCCACCACCCGCCTGCACGCGCTTGCACCCAGTCAGCCCTGCCCAGTTCCGCTGCCACTGCCCCACTCGCCTTCACCAGCCCTGCCACCACCCGTCCTCCGCCTCCAGCCACGTCCCAGACCCCCTCCGCCGCCCAGCCCAGGCCACAGTACGAACCGCCGCACCCACCCCAGCCCCTTCGCCTGCCCTCGTCCCAGCCAAGTCCAGCCCAGGCCACAGTACGAACCGCCGCACCCACCCCAGCCCCTTCGCCTGCCCTCGTCCCAGCCAAGTCCAGCCCTGCCATCGCCAGCTACCACCCTTCCTCCGCCTGCCCAGTTCCCACCCCGCCAGCCTCCGCCTTCGCCCAGTCCCAGCCACCGCCCACTTCCCATTCCCTCCATCCCCTTTCCCAGTCCTCCGCCAGCGAGCCACCCCGTCCCCTGACCTCCGCCATTCGCCAGCCCCACGCCACTGCCGTCCTCTTTCCGCGCCCAGTTCCCAACCACTCAGCCCGTTCCTACCCAGTCCCCTCTGCCCAGTTCCGCCAGACCCCACACCGCCTCCCTCTGTTCCAGCCCAAGTTCCGCCTCCCACTGCCCGCGCCTGCACCCGGTCCACAGCCCTCCGCCTGCCAGACCCACTCGCTCGCATCCAGCCCACTGCCTCCCACCAGCCCGCCTGCCCATCCCCTACCGCTCTACCCAGCGCTCTGCAACCCACGCCCAGTCCGCTTTGTTCAACCAGCCATCACCCGAGTCCAGCCAGCACTGCTCACGTCCGCCTCGCCTTGGCCACAACTGAATTCCGTGGCATTTCCGTTCATATATAAGTCTATATATGAAACTGTATATTTCATAGCAGTGTAAATTTTTAAAATTCTAGTTGCTCACATACAGTGTTTTACTGTGTTTGTTCCAGCTACTGCTTCGGAGATTTAGGCTTCCACTCAGCTTGACGATTCGATCTAGTTCTTTGTTTGGTATGATTATATTTGAAATATATATTGTATTGAACAAGATTGTAAAATTTAATTGTTGTTTGATTGCAGTTTGTGTTCGCCTTTTGTCGTACTTGTTAGTGCCTCTTATCTATTCATCTTCGTGCTTCGTCGTCAAATCTCTAACCACGCAAGGTGAATATTTTCTATTCACGACTCAAAGATCTATTATATTATGATAATTAGATGTTGGACGTTATGAATGTTAAATTGGACGTTAAATGAATTGAATGTTAAAAATTGAATTGAAGTAGTATGATAAATAGTATGACACCAAATTTGCTATGTGATATTAAATTTGTTGTATTGTAACTGGTAATAAAATTGAACTGAATTTGATATAGAATAGATGTAGAAATTTTGAATGACATATGTTAAACTTGACCCCTTATATGATGAATATTGAATAATTAAATTGACCCTTTAAATTGCTTGACACGTAGAATTGATAAATGTCACTTTGGACTATTGAACGTATTGAATTAACCGTTGTAATTGAAATTGAACGACCAAGTGAAACTGAAATGTTATAATCTTTAATCTACATGAAATGATAGTGTAGATTCTAGAAATAATTATATTAATTGGCGTAAATAACAAACGTGAATTAATACGATTATTTCGGGATTATTTGAATTGTTGAATTGTTGCAAATGGATGCTATTGCTTGTTTATTTACTTTGACACCATCCCTGCTATCACACTGCAAGTTCCCTTTGTATGTTTGATTTTGAATTTAAATAGAATCGGGTTGAAATGATAAATACCCAATTGAATGAATTGGCCTAGGATAGATAATTAAAATAAGAAACCGAACGGTCAACAAATAACGTTTTGAAATTGAGACTTATTTGGAATTATGGAATGAACTCAGAAAAATGTATTGTAATTTGGTAACGTAAATATAAATAAATTTGTTTGAAATAAATAAAATGATTTTATTGAATTGAATAAATAAATTTGTTGAAATAAATAAAATGATTTTATTGAATTGAATAAATGAAATTGTTTTGAAATAAATAAAATGGATTTTATCGAATTAAATAAATTAGATTTGTGGGAATAAAGAAATGAATTTAATTGAAATAAATGAGAACGAATTAATGTAATAAATTGAAACGGATTTGTAAATTTATTTGATTAAACAAAGTGTTTTGACAAAGTTAATCGAAATGGGATTTAAGAAGTAAATAGGTTAGAAGATAAAGTGATTTAATTTCGAGTTTTGATAAATAAATAAACGAAGTTTTGACAAAGTGAATGTAGTAAATGAAATTGATATAGTAATGAACCTAGGAATGTAAATACGGATTTAAAGAATAAAACTTGATTTAATTAGCTGAACTAAGATTGACTATTTCATGTAATCCATAAATTTGAGTTGATTTAATAAGTGAAATGTTGATTTAACATGAATACTTAAATTTGATAACTAAAGGGCCTGAACTAGAATTTCTTTTCGGAATATGATTTTGTAATTAAAACGAATCGAATTTTGAAATATCAAATTTGGAAGTCAAATTTGCAACTTGACCTTTGGATCTGATTTGTTTTAACTTTAATAAAAAGTTGACTGTTGGGTAATTAATACGTAGTTATTAAAGAGTCCGGGATCGGATTATGGACATACTCTCTGTCGATACCGAAAACCACTTTAATAACTAATATACGCGAAGTGTTGATCCAGAATGAAGTGGATGGTTTTGATGAACGCGTTGACTGAAGAAAGAGAACGATTTTGGATGACCCCTGACATGACTAAAACAGGAGCCGCGCCGGGCCATTGAGGCTCGCTACCTCTAGCGGACACACTTCTTCGATACCTTATCTATTACTTTTGTGATTCGATTTGGGTGCACCCCTTGATTGGGAGTGTTGTTTCGCGGTGTTAGGATAGTAGCTGCTATGCCCAACATCAGTCCGGATCACGCAACTACTAGTATCCTAGTTGGTATCGCCTCATGTACCTTGTCATACTGATTATCCTATTCGAGACCACTACGATTTTGATTTGTACCTTTAGTATATGGATTGCCCTCTGGTGACTTCCGGTTTTGGGGAAACTACGGTCTTGTATATGCTTTTGGGAATAAACAGGTTAAGAGGTGTATGGGCCCTGCTTAACCCTACTTTGATATCTTACTTTATGGATTAGACATTATCTATTTAGCGTATTCTGTAGGTAGTTTATCGATCCCTAAATGATGTTTATATTCACCTTTGAGTTATGGACTTTATTATATGCATTGATTATCCTGTATAAGATTTTGAGTCCTGACTCGAGTGTTTCTTTTGCATATGCTCGGTTCAGTCTGAAGATATTCCGTTGCTGGTCAAGGTTGGTCGAAGATGCTGAAGGCTTAGCTTTTATCTATATCATTTTATTTTCAGTATTTGTTGTACTTATGTATTGGACATCTTGTATCTCTTTTCAGTCGCTTTATGTTGAGACATTGTTGTATTCTCTGTAGTAGCTTCATGAACTACTATTATGACGATGTATTTTCCGCTGCATTATTCTGTGACTGTTCTGAGTCTGTGATGTTGTATTGATTCTCATTTACATTTATGTACTTATAATCCCATAATGTTCTGTGTTTTGTATTATTTAAGTTGACAAGTGTGGATTATTGTCAATTTAAATGGTCCAAATATACGGGATGTTACAACTTTATTCTTTGCTGACCAAAATATTCATTCTACAGGAAAAAAAGAGCAAGAATTTTACGTGACTACAAATTAGCGAAGATAAATCACTGCAAGTTTATGCATTACAAAATAAGAAAGAAAGGATAAAGGGAGTTTTACCATATGGATAGTGCATCAACTGAAATCTCTGCATTTTTCAGATTTCCCGTTAGTATTCTATAATACCAAAACTCCAAGCTGCATGATCAAAAGTGGGTGACAAAAGTCAACTTGATATATGTTAAGCAATTCCCTAATTAATATCAAGATTTAAAACTTGTATCAGTGTAAAGATTTAGTCCATACACATGTTGTACATGTGGGAACAACTAGTTTGGGTTGCGTAAAGGAAAAAGATGAAGACCAAAGAGTCAAAGCTTACCAGAGCATTTGACGCAGCACGGAAGTAGATCTGAACCAGCTGTCAAATCTATCCAGGATCCAATCATGAATTGCGGAAAAATGAATCGATGAAACAAGATAACTTGGTGAATTGATTATACCCAAGTGCCCAAATCCATTGATCTCTCGAGATACCAGATTCTAACTATCTTCAACACGTTGATCGCGCATGATACCACATTAGAAGATCTACGATTCTTCGACGTTGATCTCGCGCACTAGATTCCGTGAATCGGCTTCAATATTCGTTGATTCGAGCGCACTCGAATATCCGAAGATGGAGAAAGGAGATCACACTCAACTTCCAATCTTAATGGAGGCACAAAGCTCTCAACAAATTTTATTCAAAATTCAACCCTCTTTACAAATGACAACACACCCCTATTTATAGGAAGTTACAACACACACATGCGACTCAACACATATGACTCACGACTTAATTCATACGAGTTACAACATCATACGACTTAACAACAATGTGACATATCATCATACGACTTAATGACATACGACTTAACATCATTGCGACATATCAAACTTGGGCGGCGACATAAGAAACTTCGGCATCCAGGAGCGACTCAATGGAAACACGGCTGCGACATAAGGAAGTAACGACATAAGCAAGCAGCAACCTACGATGCTTTGCGACATAAGGATTTTCTTGCGACCTAATGTCAGAACGACCTAGGAATTCTGGAGCGACCTAGGTGGAAGCGACCTAGGGCTTCGCGACCTAAGGAGATGCGGAAATTCTGGAGCGACCTTCGATGGAAGCGACTGCGACTTAAGATATGTTGCGCTGCCTCATTCGCTTCACGATTTACAACTTAATGGAACAACCTAGGTGGAAGCGACTTAGGCTGTTTGCGATTTAAGGTATGTTGCGCTGCATCATCTTGCGCTGCATCAGCATTACTCCAAAAACTGCAGACATCTTAATGAACTCCCATAGTCCATTAAAAGCCTCAAAAGAAAACCCTTTCCACGAATTAGGACAACCTCCGCAAACAACATAAGTGAACATCACTAACACAAAAACATATATGCATGATCAGAAAATCAAAATTACAACAAATGTTGATGTTACTGATGACATTTACCTGAGAGCAACGCCACCCAATTAAGAATAAAAACCATAATCATAGCCTTGATTTTTATAAAAATCAGTAGCATCAGACTACTTCCATCGAAAGAAGATGATGATATGTTTATAATGAAACTATAGAAGTAGAATACTGATGCCTAGCTTATCATTCGAAAATAATGCCAATGTACATCAGTTTGTTAATCTAAAATGGGAATCACCCATTATATTTGCCATTTTTTTAAACATGCATGCATTACTTATGGTAAATTTGGATACTCATTAAAGTAAACTATACGCTTATGTACATATCTAAAAACTTTAAGCTTATGTGCACTTGCAAAAAATTGAGATGACATTAAAGTTATCAATATCTCTGAAAAAAAAGTTAATAAATAGATGAGATATCTAAACCCAACTTGACAAGAAAATTTGACATTATGATGCCAATTTTTATTTGTTCCATATCAAGTTTTACGAGTAAAAAAACTGGCATAAGCAGTATACTAAAAGCAAACCTTCTTGGACTTAACAAATTACTATACAACACAATATTGGTGCCTTTTAGACGATGAAATAAAACATTGATTTCATCATGCATGTTTTTTTACTTGTCCAAGATACATGCATTTCATTCAAATCAACTCAAAAAACAACTAAAAGGAGAAAATTCAAACAATCAAAACAGTCCAAACTAAATCCAAATATTATATACCATCGTCAAGTTACCTTTCAAAAAAGAATTTTGATCGTAAACTGCTTGCATCTTATTCGAATCTTGGTTTAGAGTGAATGTAAATAGGAAACATGTAAATGCAGTTAACATAAGTCATGGGTAGGTCAGGAAAAATAGAGAAAAACTCCAACATAGCATATATGTGAGTCAAAACTTAGAAGATAAAAACATGAACGATCAAAATATAGCAAATTTAAATGAGCAGAGCCAGTAATTAAATTCAAATAATATGTCCATCCTCCAAGGAGAAAATATATTCTAAAACTTGACCTAGTAAAAAAAACTTGGCACCAAACCTTACTAGAAAATTAATTGTGCAAAAACAAAAACTGATGTTCATGTCTTTGTCGGTGATGCTTAAAAAAACCTCTCACAACATTCAGGTTTCACTACATAAGTTATTTTGCGATTTATCGATTTATTTCATAACATTATTCACCAAATTATTAGTTTGAAACTTTCACTGAACGCATTAGAATCATAACTTACATTATATAACCAGGTATGTTGAAAAAACATACATAATATGGATTTGTAACAATGTCTTCATTTCGATAAATATAAAATATAATCCACTATAAGTTCTATATAATCGAACATTAGTCAAACATTATAGTTACAAAAATATTGCATTGTTGCAGTTGGAGCTCTAAGTAAATCACTTTATATGTACCATGATGGGTTCCTAACCCTTTATAGGTCCATAAGATTGTTGTAGTTTGCACTTGATGCTTCCATTTTAATGTCATTAATCATTTCTATATCTCAAAAATCAAAGTAAACCTTTCTAAATTAAACCCTACATAACATATTGTCAAAAGTTGGTTATATCTGATTGGTCACACACAGAGACATTAAATTAAATTAAAAGGAAAAAATAAATAATGCCATCATTCTAAACCTAAGACCATAAAGTAGATTCTTTGTGGGCATCTACATATTACATATCAACCACAAGTTTATAATTGATCCATTTGACCTAAGGGAGAAATAACAAATATTCATATATAAAATTATGCTGACATGAGGAAGCTATAAATGATGCGAAACAAAGAAGAGTATTAATCCTAGCATACATACACACACGATAAGTTCGCGAGGCTGGTTTGGTTCAATTTTACAACTAACCATTCAAAGACTTGTTTTAGGTCTTGTTGGTAACGATTTATCACTGTTCAGACTTGTACTTTATTTCCTTTCAATTTAAATAAAGGAATTTTTTTAGTGATGTTTAGGTGGTCAAGCAAAAAGAAAGTTGAAGTCGTATCTATGTAGTTCAATACATCGATATGTCGAGCATTGAAATTTCAATTTAGTTGTTTACGTAGAGAGGTTTTTCTAATTGTCAATGCGTTTCTAGAGCTTTGCTATTTTCACCGCATAATTCTACTCCTTTATTTATTTTATTTGGAGGACTGGCTATACACACTTCAGCGCATCTCGGTTTCTATTATATTGAGGTCTAATAATTTCTTACTTTGTTTATGTTGCAGTTCAACCATTCAATGACTAAAGCTATGGTTCAAATATATTTTCTTGATTGTAATATTCTTTGCTTGTATAGGAAGGTTTAGCTTTCCTTCCGTAGTGCTGTTTTTTGCAAAATGAACGATTTCCGCAGAATATCAAGGGTGTATCATTTATATATTTGTAAAAATCTTGGTACAGCAATGTTTGAACTAGTTTGCCTTAAAAGAAATGCCAAATGCCAATGATTCCTTGAAAAGCGTTGTATTTATTTTATACCTTGTTAAATAAGTCTTTTTAAAGGTAAATACTTTGATATGTCTCATACGCACTCTGCTCATTTTAAATCATTGAGTATGAAGATATATGGCAATTTATGTATTTTTTGACATTACGAACAAATGGTAGTTATGAACAAGGCATGCATATGCACTTAATTAAAATAGGATTGACCTGACAACTGGATCATCACCTTCTTCTATTCCAATAAAGTAAGCACCGTTATTATATTTATTTTCTTTATTCAACGACTTGATCTATTTTGATACAACATCCTTCTCTCCAAGTATTGGCAAGCATCAGATCTTGGCGAACGACATAAGCTAGAGTTCGGCATCATTGCGTCAGCAACGGTATCATATCCAAGCATCTTTGGGGCATCATCATAAGTATCAACCAATAGTAAGAACTTCAGATCCAAGACATCAAGCCGACATGGTTTTCAGATCTGCGACCATCTCAATGGAGAGCAATCGGGCAAGGGTGGTTTTGTCCAATTCAGTGATTAGGGGCAGTTGGCAACGGTTGTTGGCAGTGGCATGGTAAAGGAGTAGTCATATTTAGTTGAGGGACTTGTATTGGTGATGGAAGAGCTGGGGAAGTGGAAATTTTGGATCTAGATCTGCATGCACAAGGAATGGAAAAGGAATGGGCAGGAGCAGGAAAGGTGGACGGGGGAATATTATTGAGTCGGAGCCAAAATTTTAGAGGGGCATAATTTTCAATTTGGGGGGAAAATTCGGATTGGAGCCAAAATATCCAAAATGTTGGTAAGGGATGCAAATTAATGTAGTTGCATCAGTTGACTTTAAAACCGATGCGACTAAAACTATTGCATCGATGTATTTTCTTCGGTTGTTGGTGACAACTGATGCAAATTTAATTTTTTATTACCTATTTCTTTCCACGTACCAATTGCACCAGTTATTAAGATAGAACTGATGCAAATAGTTCTATTTGCATCAGTTTTTACTTCAACCGATTCAAATGAGGCGAAGCAATATGCACTTTTTGTACTAATGAAGTAAGATGTCATTCATGAATAAAGTACGTTCTAGAACTCCCTTTCCCTTCTCATCCTCTAAAGTTGTCGGTTCATTCTTAATAGCATAAACCTTGGATTGCTGACCTTTTTGTACTAGCAGACAATCCCTTTTTATATGTCCAAGCTGGTGGCAACTAAGCAGGACATCTTTTGGGTCATTGGAGAAATAGACCCTGTTTGCCGATTCTATGCCCCAGAATACTTACAGAACTTCGCAACATGGCTCTTCTGTTTACAAATATTGCACATATAATCATTAAACTTGCTCCCTTGATCTACTCCTCCTAACTTTACTTTCCACTTCTTTCTCTTCTGTGGGTTAAAATTCCTTTAGTTCGGGTTGTCACCACTTGTGGCTTCTAACAGCTTCTTTTCCTTGGACTTCGTAATGCAGAGCCATCCCTACTAGGTCTACGAAATTTTCCTTTAGGTGAGCGGTCATTTTATCTTGAAACTTCTCTCTCATCCCATCACAAACATATCATTCTTCTTGAGGGATGTATCAATGAGTTCTGGGCCAAAACGTGACAACTAGTTGAACTTGGTATCATATTCCGTTCCCATCTCCTTGCTTAAGATCTAAGAAATTCCTATATAAATGGGTCTTCTCTGCTTAAGGCATGAAATGAGTTTTAAACACATCCTTAAAAGTGGTCCAAGAAAAATCTTTTTCCAGAACACTAGCTATAATGGAATCCCACTATGTTGCCGCTCCATCTTGTAACTGCCAAGATGCTATAGAGCACTTCTTCTCATCTACAACATCCATTCCGTTTAAATTCTTCACATAAGACCAAAGCCGATCTTGTACTTCAATAACGAATTCTGTACCCTTAAACGGCTTTCCTCCCAGATCAGAAAAATCTATGCACAAAGAAGCAAAGTCGACACTGGGCTGTACAGGTGCTACTACTTCTAATGATCCTATACTTCTAGCAGTTGGGGATCGACCTTTGGTGATAGAAGTACTACCATTCCCCTTTCCTAGTCTTATTTTAGTACTCATATCTAATTACATGATCATAATAATATATCCTTAGAATACACTTCCAGGCAAGACTTATAATGGGCAAGGTATCGTCTATAAATGATATCAAGCAAACATCTTCATTCCACCAACCAACACCACACCTACACAACTATATATATTTTTAAAATTTCCTTTGTATAAGAAACATAACCCTAGGTAAAGTTATTTCATTTACCCATTTTAAAACTATATGTGTCTATTTGCCTTGTCTAAGTGTTCATAAACCCCTATCGACAACGTTGATCAAGCGTGTCAATTAGAATTCATAAGCCACTCAACAAACCAACCAATATTATATTTATAACATTTTATAGCACTAACAAGTATGCACTCATTCATATATATATATATATATAATACACAGAACTCATTCTAGGATGTTACTAATCCTATCTCTAATGAGTTTATCCCACCAAGGCCTAGGTGTTCGCTCAACCTAAGCCCTGATACCACATGTAATGATCTTCCTTTCTTATATCTAAATAAGACACTTAATAAATCCTCAGTATTCATGTAATGATTATTTAAGTGTCCGAAAGACAGGTTATTTGGGGTAAAAAAGAAAACGATAGAACAGAATTTCACATCATGATGAGAAATATATGATATACACAAGATCTTTACAAAAAGAAATTATCTTTATTATACACAACATCAAAGTACACTAGCCTATGATTAGCCTGGACAGTTAAAACGTCCTGTCCTTATAGTTGTTGAAAAATATAGACAAAAATCAAAAAAACAAAAGTAGCAGAAGAATATAAGAAACATGAATACGTCATGGAGAATCTAAGTCGTCTCCTAAAAGCTCCAAAGGATCCAGTTAAATTAGGAAAATATGCTCAGACTGACTCAAGCATTATAAAAAAAAGCTAGGGTCAGCCTGGTAAACCAACGTGAGTAAAACTCAAATCAAAACAAATGAATTTCTATTCTTGAAAACCTTTTCAAAAAGAAGAGTAATCGTAAGAACAGGCTACATATAAATACAGAAGGTTTTTATCTTATGACGACCAAAACCATTTTTATTATAAATTTAGTGATATTATAATAATGTCTATCGGTTTAAAATATCAATAATCGAGTAGCTGTGATGCGTGCATAACAAAACAATAATAGGTATACAATCTAAGTCCGACGGTGCTTATTGGAGAATGGATTCCAACATGGCAGGGGAAGGGACTACCTTCTGTATGGTACACCTCTAGATAAACCCACCGAGAGATCGAAAACCTTTCAACCTCAGCATGATAAGGCCATCCAACCCCTTCCTGGATAGTACCAAATATGATCAGCCCTAGGTTGCGATAATAACCAAAATAGGCCCCGAAGCATACATAACAAAGAGATAATCTCAATCTAGATAAGGGATGACCATACCCTAATGGGAGCGACCCTCATAGCTTTGCGACATCCCTTGTTTTAGCCATTTTCGGCTTGTGAGGCTTTAGAGGCAATGCTTTTACCATTTCCTCTTAGCAATTCCTTCTTGGAATGCTAACACTTCCCTCTAGGTAGAAATGCAATACCAGCATTCATCCGTACAAGTTCGTTCTAGGTCTGAATGAAACCGAATGCACTACCTCTACTACATCCAATTTGTAATCACCCTTAGGATTAGTAGCAAGTAACCCTTGCACTTTAAAGAACTTCATCTTCAACCAGCTTCAAGATGTATTCAATTCGAATGATTATGTTAGTTCGAAGTGGTTTTCAAAAAACATATCTGATCCTGGTCTCTCCGAACCAACAACTGATAATTTTTGGGTGACTCATTCTCGGTCTTTCAAAAGTAAGCGAACTATACTAGAGTCCCAAAGGGATCTCTAATATATCCCTTAAAGATAGAGAGTTACACCGAATGAGTTCTCACAAGGGAACTCAAACTGTATGAAAATATGAAGCTCTTATTTACTTCCTGAGTCAAAACTGGCCAAGATTTGATAGTCGGTTATTTAACTATCAAATATACAAACAACGAGAATTCATAGGTTTAATTACCCATAGCAACCACTAAGCCTCAAAATAAATCTTTTATTTATTTAAATCTCTTTCCAAAATATATACCATAATATTCATATACTTATCTTACTTGTATAAGTATATTCACAAAACATTGTGAAAGGTTACTTACTTCAAAATCATATTAAAAAGATCGCAACAAAAGTAATTTAAATTGGAGATAAGGATAACTTTAAACTCTATTCCTTCGATGTTAAGTGTGGAACGAATGTCCATACCACCAAAATTAAGAAGGCCAGTTAAAGGAAATCCAATCTCAAATTCTTTTATAAATATGTTCATTAAATGCTTTTAATAAATCTCTTTCGTTCATGAAAGTCTTCTTTACTGAAATTCCAAATCCATTTATAAAACTCTTTATAAATCTCCAAGTTTATTTATAAAATCTTTTATAAATATCCAAAATCATTTGTAAAACTTCTTTTCAAATTACAGGAACCCTTTCAATTTATATAAATTCCTTTTTATAAACTTTCCTTATTTAAACAAATCTTCTTTAATAAATCTTAATCGGTCAAGTTCCCTTTTTTAATAAACAATTAATTATTTAAAACAACTTTTAAATAACAAGTTATTATTAATTAATCTAACTTCAACACTTTAAATAAAATAGTTAATGAATTTTCTTTAAAATACCATATTGGAATGGTGATAAACCTTAGACATTTCAATTAAATCATAACTTAACTTTAAACCATAATAATTATCTTTAAACACTTATTTAAAAAGAAATAAAATTAAAAGTATGATTTCCAAAATTCAAAAGAGGCTTAGCGACCATAATGGTTTACTCAATTTCAGTTATACTTTCCAAGTTATAATAAGGTATTTACATAACACGCAGATATGTAAAAGGGATCAATAGACAACAATCAATCAATACAAGGTAATGTCCAAGTCATTATAATAGAAGATGGGGATATGTTCTGTTAAACACATATCAAAATTATTATAAAAGCAGAATGGTGCTTTGTTCTACTAAACAGATGTCATTTGGTTTCATAATCATTTGAGGTTACTTAAGGGTAATTGTTTGTACCAAAAATGGGCACAACACTCTTCGGGAGTTGTTTGAAGAGATAAAATGAAGATTATAAATGTAAAACAGAGATTATCTAACAAAAACTCCAACAAATATGAATGCAAAGTGAACAGACAAGCAGTTTAGAGTGGTTCGGCGTATAGCCTACGTCCACTATGAAGTTTTGATGATTTTATTGATTCTCTTTCAATGATTACAAGCGTTTACAGCGATGAACAGCGGATTACAGTTTGGAATTCGAAATTGACAGCAAAAGTATGATGCAAATCTCAATCCGGCAGAGTCTGGGCGCTTCAGAGAAAAAAGATCCTTTTTCCGTTGATTCTGGGGCTCTATTTATAGGCGTAGGAGGCTCGGATTTCGCTCAAACTCCGGAAGACTTGGCCAGACACGTGAGGGGGCCCATTCGACCACTTCCAGAGAGTTTCAAGCCAATCTGTGATCGATACGAAATCATTTCGTATCGATCAGGATTACTTCCAATTGAGCTCAAAATTGGTGGAGACATTCCTTGTTATGTGTGCAGCCTTCAGTTAAAATTTCATGGTGTTTGGATTAGTGGATTGAGAGATATCGTCGATACGAGATGGATTTTAACGCTGGCTGTTCTGCTCGTCTCCATTGCTTCGACTCCATCCTTTCGTCTCGATGACTGCACGCGCTCTCAAGGTGATGTGGTGCGCGCGCCTCGCTTCGATCCGCTTTTCACTCCGAGTTGACCGCGTCGACTCCATATATCTCGGCGCATTCGCATCGAGGGATGACGTGGTGTGCGCTCTTCGCCTCGATCCGGTATTTGCTCCGTGTTGACTGCTTCGACTCCACGTATCTTGCCCCGTTTCCTTCGAGAGGTGACACGTTATCCAAGCTGGTTGAACTGATGGTTTCGAGTAGGACTTCATCCTGGGATACGAGGCAAATACTATCTGATGGATACGAAGTAGGCACTGGCTGATGGATACGAAGTAAGCAATGTCTGATGGATACGACGTATGCATCATCTGATGGATACGAAACTGACACTGGCTAAAGGATACGAAGTCCTTCAATTGCTGGTATGTGTGAAGTCCATCGATACGAGTTCGATGGATACGAAGAAAATCGAGTCGAACCTGGGTACCTCGATGGATCCGGAGCTGATCGATACGAAGCATGATGGATTCGAACTGGGGCTTCGGTGATGGATACGAAATCGCCCAGAGTGATGGATACGAAATCTGGGCTCTTTCCCTCCAATTCGACTCGATCATAACTTGAGTGTATGAGTCCGGATCGACTTGAAATTTGAGGTGCTGATCTCTATGGCCTTTCTTGTCGTGTCCTATCAATTGTAGCTCACTCTGGGCTCGGACAAAATTCAGTGATATCCATGGCGTGTTATCCTTGTTCTCTAGCCGGCTTCTTGATGTCCTGGCCTTGCCAAAAGGCGGGATAACATTTGCCCCCCAAAGTACGTCTTGTGAAAACATGACGTGCTTTGAAAAGCTGTAGGCCTTCTTCGAATAGCTTTGGAAATCGTACCCCTTAGCCATTCTCTCGTATCGGTCCGCTTACGAGTCGATGCTCAAAGTCAAAAAGCCTTCTTTCGCATCGATGTGGGTTGACTTGATGGATACGAAAACAATCATTCGTATCGATGGTCACAAATGGTGGCGAATCCTGGTTCGAATTGATGATATCTGGTGGATACGAAATGGATGTTCGCATCGATAGATACGGATGGATACGAAATTGACGCTCGTATCAACAGATCTGCTCTGTTTCGAATCGATGGCTCAAAACCCGGATGCTTCGAAACGATGGTGTCTGGTGAACATTTCGTCTCGATGAATGCACGGCTTGATGGATGCGAGAAAAGCGCGTGCGCCTACCCATCGTTTTCACGTAGCCTCCCTGTGCGCTTCGAACTGATAAAGGTTAAGGGGTTCGATACGAATGCTCGCATCGATGCGCTGCTTGACTGGTTGCGACCGGTCAGATTGACTGGGAGTCGAATCGACTCGGTTCCGTCCCAGGCCTTGTATAAATATCTGGGACTTTGCCATTTCTCACTTTTTTACCTTTTACTTTTACTGTTGTCTTCTGCCTTCTCGTATCGATCCACAGACAAGCAGGAGAGAAGAATTATTTCAATCTTCGAATCGATCAAACATCATCTTATAATTTCCCCAAACTCCAATTCGATTCAGGTAAACGAGCAATCACAGCTACACTTGAGCGACGAAGTTCAGATCTCAGATCCATCGTGCCTTTGCCGATTATCGATTATAGTGGTGCCAAGGCCAGATCTGGACCAGAACTTGGTCGAGGATGGCCATGGCCATGCTCGCTTCAATCGGAGAAGAAGGAGTTCTGGAGTGATTGCTTCACCACTAGTTCGTGTCGATCTGGGATAGGAGGATTCGACTCGATCCAGATTTTCATGATTTCGCATCGACTGATGGGTTAAAGGGGATGCAGAGGTTCGCATCGATCTAAGGTGGTAGGGGCTTGTGTTGAACTGAGATGATCGATGTAAGCGCTTGGCCAGCGTGATCGATGCGAAAATCTATCTCTCTTGATCGATACGAAGGCCAAGAGATCTCATCGGTCCCATATCGATAACCACAGATCGATGCGAAGTTATTGCATTTGGTTGTCTCACAGCCGTTACCCTTGGTCGATGCGAAGTAAACTTACCTGATCGATACGAAATCTCCTCCTCCGGTCGATACGAACTGACATCGATACGAAAGGTATCGAGTCGACTTGATCGATACGAAAGTATCGATTCGAACTGGATCGATACAAAAGACATCATGCTTCCGAATGAATTTGAACTTGAACTACGATCGATTCCATGCTGAAATTTGACGAACTTAGCGAACTTTTGTATGTTCTTACATTTGATTCCGACGAGCTTCTGCCTTGCATAATTGGACTTGACTACAGGATTGCATATTTGACTGACTTTCGAAGCTCGTCGATGGAACTGCCTTTTAACAGAAAAGTACAACGAACTCTTCAATCTTGAATCGATCGTTATCATCTGGATGGCGCAGTCATGACGGTCAGCGATGACGGTCATGTTTGTTTGACTTCCAGAATCTCGTCGCTTGCACATTTTCTTTAATTCTGCAGAATTTGCTCAAGTCACGCACAGCATTCGCACTACACAACACATTCATGCACGTTACACTGGGGAACGCACGGGCTTTTTGTCATCTAATGATGGTTTCTCGTGAGTTAGCTGGCGATGGAACCGTCAAGTTCGCAGCAGCAAGAAATTCAGAACCCTGTCCTTCCTAGAATTGAGATTCCGGTCATCGAGGCCGAAGTTATTGGCCCAGCTCCGGACGAGTTGCCCAACGCGTCCTTCATTAACAGTCCACCTGATTCCGTCTCATCCAATATCTCCGAAGACATGCTGGGGAGGATATGCTTAAGGCATGGTTTATCTTTGGATGAGGTATTGTTGCCTGGACCGGATGATAGGCCACATAATCCCCCGGAGGGGTATACTGCTTTTAATCGGCACGCGTGCGCAGCCGGCACACTTCCTCCATTCAACGACTATATAAGAGAAGTGTTGGCTTATCTGGACATCGCTCCGTCTCAATTGCATCCAAACGGATATGCCTCACTCAACAGCTTGTTCGTTGTATTCATGGAGTACCTCCATCGTCCTCCCCGTATGATCGATATAAGATACTTGTTTAACTTCAAGAGTCGGACTGACAGCCCATCTTATACGTTCTTGGAGTCTGTAAGGAACTGCCAAGTCGTCGTGGGGTCGTGGACTAGGCTAAGCTATTTTAAGTCGGAGTGGTTCTATGTCCGATGTCCCCCGGGATTTGCCAGAAGATGGCTATTCAGACGTGAGTATCGTCTCTTTTCCCAAATAATTGACAGGGCAATTTTCAGAGTGAAATTAAACTTACGTCTTCTCCTCTTTTTCTTTCAGCTATCATCCAGCGGCCTGAGGGTGGCTATTACAAAGAGATAGTTCGGGTCCTCCAAGAGATTCCTAGCGAAGAAAGGAATATTGAACTATTATTGACAGATCGGAATCTCAGAGTCCTTGGGCTGATTGGTCGGAGGCAGAGCATAAGACTTGACGGCGCATTAAAGACCGTCTCCAGGAAAAAGGTCAAGCAGATGAAGCCCAGGGTCGTGATAATCGAGGAACCCGACTCCGAGAAAACCCACACTGACGAAGAACCATTGGCCGGACCTGCTAATGCAACTCCAGAGTCCGATGCTAAGAGGAAAGGCAAAGCTGTGGCTTCGAAACAGCCTAAGTCTGGGAGGCGGAAGTCTGTGGTTTTGCACCGCCCTTCGTCAGGAGTTAAGATTACGGAGGCGTCCTCCCCGCAAGCTGAAGATCAATTTGAAGGGCGTACTGACCCTCCAGTCCCTGACATCGAGCCGGAGCAACACGATGTTGGGTCGGGTGGACCGCGACATATCGCCGATGTCAGCGAGTCTGAGTTTGCCGATGCGACTGACACTTCTGGTTGGTCCGGGGGGTTACACATTCACACACTCCTCACGGCACAACACATTTTTCTAACCACAATCAACACATCGCAAACGGTTACTGATTCTTTGTTGTTTTCTTTTCAGGTACGATGTCCGGGAAAGGTTCCGTGCTTGGTAGTTTGCGTAAGCGCCGTTATCACGAGCCACGCAGGAGAGAGGGCGAGAGGGATTATGACGCTGGACACTCTGGTCAGGAGAAGTCTGACAGAGATAGGGGACATGTTCACCGATCCCGATCTCGTTCTCCTCCCCCCAGGACCTCTGCACCTCCTGTGGTCGCCGTTACTCGTCCCTCCGAAACTTCACGGTCTAGGCCGCCTTCCCAAGCTTTGCGGTCCGACCCTCCGCGCAGGACCGAAATAGCCACCTCTTCGGCTACTGTGTCGGTCCCGACCGAGGCGTCTAGCGAGGGAGCGCTCAAATTGGCACAGATGAGGAAGGAATTTCCTGACATCTGTTTTGATGGATATGTCTTTCCCCCGCACCTGAAGAGAATCCCGCCAACCGCGGAAACCACTATCCACGATTATGTCGCGGACATCTTTTTCCAGTATAGGGAGTGGGGACGGGCCGCGAGGAAGGCATCTAAAGTGGCGTTTGAGCGGGGCGTCACCATCGAGAAACTTGAGAAGGAGCTGGGTCGCAACGACCAAATCATAAAAGCGCTTAACTCTGAGGCCGAGTCTTCTCGTAAGTCTGAAATGGAGGCCTTAAAGAAAGTTGACGAGGTGACCGCTGCCATGGCCAGGATGAAGCAAGAACATTACACCGCTATTGAGGACATGGGTCACAGGAACACTTCCATTGCGGCAGAGAGGGATGCCGCTCTCAAGGAGCTTAATGAGCTGAAGTCAAAATTTTCAGAGATGGCTAAGGAAAAAGACGCTGCTAATGTCTCTGCGCAGGAAGCCTGTGACCAGGCAGTGACACTTCAAAAGGAGAAAGAGGCGGCCGTACAACAAGCCCGTGAGGCTGAGGCTGGAGTTGAGGAGAAAGTACGGCAGGCGGAGGCCAGGATTGAGGCCGAGGTGGAGGAGCTACTCGTCACTTACAACGCCAATGTGCTAAGGCACCGAGACCTGACATGGCTTGACGATTACCCCACACATCTCTATAACGCCTGGAACCTACTGGTGGATGAGGAGAGATCTGGGCACCCTGACGAAGCCCCTGATGAGTTCGAGCTGGAGAACCGCATCCTTAATGATGACGAAAAGAAGGTTCTCCATGACTCCATGATTTCCCATGACAAGGTGAGGCTTGGTGCTCAGGTCCCGGAGGTCGGAGAGAGCTCTGGTGTGGAACACCATGTTACAAGTTCTGAGATTGTCGTGTCATCTCAGTCTGAGCCAACTTCAATGATCTACTCCCAGCCTATCCCAGCGTACGACCCAGATCAACCGCACTTATCTCCTATTAAGGAACATCCTTCTGAAGCGGTTCAGACGACCTCGAGTCAAACCGAGGAAGGTACTTTGAACTAACTTCCAGTATATTTGGATTGAAGATCCCGTGTTGAAATGTTGCTAATGACATGTCTTTTCCTTTGATCAGTGACAGGAGTTGCACCAGCCGCGCCTCTTACCACCCAAGTATTAGGTCATGCGCCAGGAGCCATCGTTTCTGAGGCGACCTTCGTCGCAGCAATGGCACCGGTTGGAGTGACGGAGGGGAGCTCACTTTCTTTCGACGAGCAGATGATAAACGAGCTTCTCGGCCGTCAAAGTGATCCTTTTGCGGACTTGCCATTTGGCTTGGGTGGATTCACGGCCACATCTGACACCTTGTCCCAAACTACTACGGCTCCTAGCGAGGCCAGGGCGCGGCGGGAAGCGGCGATGTTAGCTGAGATCAATGCCGAGATGGCGGATGCGGCGCACGGCGGCGGTGTTGATGACGGAGCGGCAGCTCAGTGCCCCATTCCTCTTATGACTATGTCTCCTGAGGGCACACTTACTGACACTAATGTACCAGCCCCTCCTCCGGTTGCGGAGTCTGTTCCTCCCACTCCTCCCGCGGGAAGCATCCCTATAGAGTCCAGCTCAGACGAGGATGTTGACATTATGCCTTCATCCGGGGGGAGCTTGCCTAGGGAGAAGGGCTCCAAGCGAAAGGGTACTGGCGGCTCCAGTAGTTCCTCGAAGAAGAAGAAGAAGCTGAGGAAGCAGAAGGATTAGACATCCTTTTCATAGATAGTTAGGGACTTTTGTTATTTTTTCTGTCTTTTCCCTTTTGTAGGCCGTGTTTAGATGTGGGTTCGGCCCCTGCTAGTAGGAACATTTTAGGAAAGGTCTCATGTATGAAGCATTGTTTTTGAGTTTAGTTGGAATAAAATTTTGTCTTTTAGCTTCAGCTTGTGTTCCTTTCTATCCTTGAATATCGCAGTGTTCGGACTTTGGTCCAGTGTATTTGCATTTTTTGATTGCTTCAAGAATAGCTCATTTTTACTTGTTAAGTATGGAACTTTCGGACTCGAGTTGTGATAGGGAATCGCATCGGAGCTGAACATCAAATAGTTTCGGGCAATGACTAACATTTGCTTCTGCCCCCAGATTCGGGGTCAAGGTGTGATGATCAGCTTGCGATGGTACCGAGCGAGGACCGAGTGGTCGAACTACGCTCGTTCTCTCATGAATCGTTCCATCCATACTCCGGGGATATGCGTCATCTCGTGAGCGGTTGTTCGCACTTTGGGAACATGGAATTGACTGTTTATACTCCGCTTCGCACTCTGGGAATGCGGAGCTGAATGTCTATACTCCATTTCGCACTCTGGGAATATGGAGTTAAATGTTTTATACTCCGCTTCGCATTCTGGGAATATGGAGTCAGATGTTTATACTCCGTTTCGCACTCTGGGAATACGGAGTCGGATGTTTATACTCCATTTCGCACTCTGGGAATATGGAGTTAGATGTTTATACTCCGTTTCGCACTCTGGGAATACGGAGTCGGATGTTTATACTCCATTTCGCACTCTGGGAATATGGAGTTAAGTGTTTATACTCCGTTTCGTACTCTGGGAATACGGAGTCGGATGTTTATACTCCATTTCGCACTCTGGGAATATGGAGTTAGGTGTTTATACTCCATTTCGCACTCTGGGAATATGGAGTTAGATGTTTATACTCCGTTTCGCACTCTGGGAATACGGAGTCGGATGTTTATACTCCATTTCGCACTCTGGGAATATGGAGTTAGGTGTTTATACTCCATTTCGCACTCTGGGAATATGGAGTTAGATGTTTATACTCCGTTTCGCACTCTGGGAATACGGAGTCGGATGTTTATACTCCATTTCGCACTCTGGGAATATGGAGTTAAGTGTTTATACTCCGTTTCGCACTCTGGGAATACGGAGTCGGATGTTTATACTCCATTTCGCACTCTGGGAATATGGAGTTAGATGTTTATACTCCATTTCGCACTCTGGGAATATGGAGTTAGTTGTAGGATTGTCGTGTGTCAATCCTATTAATATCGGTGTCATGGCTTGCCCCCGAGCTCGGGTTTCGCCTAGTGAGTGGCCGGTCGTATCACAGCCACTCTCCATTTGAATAAGTCCCATTGTGTGATGGGATTTAGCTCTTCGTGCATCGTGATGTTGCATATCGTACATAATGAATCACAGCTCTGGCTCGAAGAAATGGCATTTTATTGCTGAAATAAGAAAATGCGGCAAAGTCAGTTGCCTTATTACAAAATTCAAATTTCGAAATGCAGAAACAAATTGCTAAATAGAATGAAATAAATAAAGCCTGTCATATGTAGTAGCGGCGTAGACTTTCGCTGTTCCAAGCCCTCGGTAAATCGAGACCGTCAACAGTCGACAGCTTGAATGTACCATCTCCGAGCTTTCGTGTAATTACATACGGCCCTCCCCAGTTTGGTTTCATGTGTGAAGGAACTGGGTAAATTCTCTTGAGCACGAGGTCGCCGATTTCAAAGGTTCGAGGTCGAACTCTGGTGTTGTACAATCGGGCGACCCGACTTCGATGTGCGGCTGCTCTCAAATCAGCCTCCTCCCATTTTTCATCCAATAGATCCAAAGACTCGGCTAGGAGTATAGCGTTTGTTTTTGGATCATAATAAGTCACGCGATGAGAGAGCACTTCTGTCTCGACCGGAATAACGGCCTCTGAGCCATAAGATAGGGAAAACGGTGTGTGTCCGGTCGCGGTTTTGTGGGTCGTTCGATAGGCCCATAATGCCATAGGAAGTTCATCGACCCACTTGCCCCCAGCCTTCTCTAATCGTTTCTTCAGGATCGATTTTATAACTTTGTTGACAGCTTCAACTTGTCCATTCGCTTGGGGGTGTGCGACAGCCGAGAACTTTTTGCGGATATGAAACCGTTGACAGAAATTCTTGAATTCTGCGCTCTCGAATTGGGTTCCATTATCAGTGATGATAGTATGCGGGAGTCCAAATCGACAGATGATGTTGCGAACCACGAAATTTATCACCTTCTTTGTCGTAATGGTTGCTAGGGCTTCGGCCTCGGCCCATTTTGTGAAGTAATCAACTGCGACAATGGCGTATTTCGCACCGCCTTTTGCTAAAGGCAAAGCGCCGATGATGTCAATACCCCACATTGCGAATGGCCAGGGACTGACCATTTGGGTTAACTCAGTTGGCGGAGCTCTCGGAATTCGGGCATGTATCTGGCATTTATCGCACTTCCGGGCATAGTTTGCCGCATCTCGGTTCACCGTCGGCCAGTAGTACCCATATCGGAGTATCTTTTTAGCGAGAGCTTGCCCGCCGGTATGATCACCGCACTCTCCTTCGTGCACGTCATGTAGCACTCGCTTGACTTCCTCGTGGGCGATACATCTGAGGAGAGGAACGGAATAACCCCTCCTGTACATGACTCCGTTTTGGATGATGAACCGCGAGGCTTTTCGCTGAATCTGTCTCTTCTCATTTCTAGGTTCAGGTAGCACCCCAGTCTCAATGTAATTCCGATACGGAGTCATCCAGGACTCTCTATTGGGAGCGATTTCGAATACAGAGTCCATTTCTATCCGATCGATGCTTGGAGTGGCCAAAATTTCAACGGGGACAAGTCCCATTTGTTGCGCTTCGCCTGTGCTGGCTAACTTCGCCAGTGAATCGGCTTTCTGATTGCGTTCCCGAGGCACATAATAGATGGCATAATAATCAAACTGGTTTAGGATTTCCTGAACTCGCGTCAAGTAAGCGGCCAGTCTTCGGTCTCTTGCCTGGTATTCTCCTCGCACCTGGCATACCACTAACTGCGAATCGCAATAAATTTCTACAGCTACAATTCTCAAATCTCTGGCAAGCCTTAGGCCGGTCAGGAGGGCTTCATATTCGGCTTCATTATTAGTTGCACGAAAGTCGAATTTAAGAGCATAACATATGGATCGGCCCTCGGGAGTCTCAAGTACAACCCCCGCGCCCGAACACCGGTCATTTGACGCACCATCAGTATACAGCTTCCAGATGTATTCGGGAGATTCACTGGTTTCGGGTAAGTCTTCCGGGACGGTGAATTCGGCTATGAAATCAGCCAGGACTTGTCCTTGAATGGCCCTCCGCGGAGCGTATGCGATATCAAATTGGCTTAGCTCAATGTTCCACTTGAGTAACCTACCGGACGTCTCAGGCCGCGTAAGGACCTGTCGTAACGGCCGGTCGGTGTACACAGTAAGCGGATGAGCCTGGAAGTAGGGACGGAGCTTCCTTGAGGCAACGACCAGACAATAAGCCAGTTTCTCCAGCCTTGGATAATTTCTTTCAGCTCCTGTTAGTCGCTTACTAACATAGTAGACCGGGTTTTGCACTTTGTCTTCTTCCCGGACTAGGGCAGCACTGATCGCATGTTCTGATACTGCCAGATAGAGATATAATTGCTCGTGGTCAACCGGTTTTGACAAGATCGGAGGCGTGGAGAGATGTTGAACTAATGATCGGAACGCGCCTTCACACTCCGTGGTCCATTCAAAGTTTCGTTTGCCCTTCCGAATCAGGTCGAAGAAAGGAATGCATTTGTCGGTGGACTTTGAAATAAACCTGCTCAATGCTGCGACCTTCCCGTTTAGACTCTGGACTTGCTTTATAGTTCTAGGGGTTTGCAAATTTCTAATAGCCCAGATCTTCTCAGGATTCGCCTCTATTCCTCGAGCGTTGACAATGAACCCAAGGAATTTTCCGGATGCAACGCCAAAGTGACATTTGAGTGGGTTGAGCTTCATCCCGTACTCCCGGAGGATGCTGAACATTGAATTCAAATCTCTGACGTGATCTGTGGAGAATCAGGACTTTACCAGCATGTCATCCACGTAAACCTCCATAGTTTTCCCAATCTGATCAGCGAACATTCGGTTGACTAAGCGTTGGTATGTTGCTCCAGCGTTCTTTAGACCAAATGGCATGACTTTGTAACAATAGAGTCCCAGGTCGGTCACGAAGCTGGTATGTTCCTGATCAGGCAGATGCATGGGTATCTGATTGTAGCCGGAATAAGCGTCCATAAAGGATAGTAGTTCATGCCCGGCCGTCGAATCTACGAGCTGATCGATTCGTGGAAGTGGGAAGCTATCTTTTGGACAAGCCTTGTTTAGGTCAGAGTAATCAACACAAGTTCTCCACTTCCCGTTGGGTTTCCGAACTAGTACAGGGTTGGACACCCATTCTGGATACAAGGCATCTCGAATGAACCCATTCGATTGCAGTTTATCAACTTCCTCTTTAAGGGCGGCAGATCTCTCTGGATCCATACCGCGCCTTTTCTGTTTCACCGGGACATGTCGTGGATCTATATTCAGGGAGTGACTTGCGATGCTCGGCGAGATCCCGCACATGTCAGAGTGTGTCCAGGCGAAGACGTCGAGATTCGCCCGAAGAAATTCGACCAACTCCTGCTGTGTCTGCTTGTTTAGTTGGGACCCAACTTTTAGCATTTTTGAATCATCATCCTCACTGATTGGGACGTCCACAGTCAGTTCGGCTGGAGAGGCTTGGCTCTCCGTTGATTCGTCTCTATCCTCGTTGTCCCTGGGGTCCAGGTCTTTCAGGAACTGGTCGTGGTGCCCGGGCCGAGGCCCAGGCACCAATTGTCAATTGTCGATAGAACGGACGCAGAGAGATTCCTCTACGCCCTTACCCTTCTCTTTACGTTGCGCCCCGCGCAGCTCAGCAACATAACAGGCCCTTCCCGAGGCCTGATCTCCTTGAACAACTCCAATCCCATGATCAGTGGGAAATTTCAGAGTCAGACACCATGGGGCGATCGCCGCCCTGAACTCGGCCAAAGCTGGTCGTCCCAGAAACGCATTGTATGGCGAATCTATCTCTAACACAACAAATTGTAACATGCGGACCCTCCGGCGCTCTCCAACGCCTAATTCGACTGGGAGTTCAGTTATTCCGATGGGTACCGTGGCACTTCCATTGAAACCATGGATTCTGGATAAACAGGGTTTCAAATCCTTTGTCTCCATCTTCATCAGATCGTAAGCCCGTTTGAGCAAGATGTTTACAGAGCTCCCACTGTCAACCAGGATCCTCTTCATCCAAGCAGGACCTACCTGGGCGGATATGACTAGTGGGTCGATAGTAGGGGCTTCAACTTTATCAGCGTCTCGGTTCCTGAACACGATATCATCGGACATTATCTTTTGTTGCTTTGCCGGGGTCCCATCCTCGCAATTACTATAACATTCGAAGTCCGCATGCCTGATAGAACTGGCATACGACTCCATTTCCCCCCAGCTTCTGTCTGCCGGATGGGGACCACCACTTATTGTGTTGATAACTAATCTCCCGCCCGTACGAGCGGGTTCATCCTCTCTTTCCTGATTCTGTGAACGATTTTGATTTGAGGGGCCCGCTCCGCCAGGCTGCGGCGCCCGTACAAACTGATCTAGCTTCCTCTCTCTAATCAGCTTCTCGATGAGGTCCTGTAAGTGTCGACACTCATTGGTATTATGTCCATAGCTCTCATGGAACCTACAGAATTTTCCTGTCTGAATCTGTCTCTCCGATGAGGGCTTCGGAGCAGGCTTCTTATACTGTACGGTGTTGCAAGTCTGCAAGTATACATTTTCCAATGACGTGTTCAACGGTGTATAACTGTCAAACATCTGAGCTCTACGTCGTGGACCTCGGTTCTCATCTCTCTTCTTGTTCTGGCCATTGTTTCCTCTCTGCTGGGTTTGCTTGTTTTGTATGTTGAGCTGAACTTTCCCGGAACTCTCGCCGGACTGTTTAACTGCCACATTGCTCTGTATTCCTTCAATGTTAGGCCTCGCATCGTCCTGCTTCCTAGACTGTTTTGCATCCTCCTGCCGCAGGAATTGAGCGGCCTTGGAGTAAAAACGGTCCAACGACGCGGGCGGTTTTCCAGCCAGCCAGTTTCCGAATTCAGAATCAGGATCAATCCCCTTGGTCAGAGCCATTAAGATTGAATTATCGTTGGGATTGGTGATCTCGACGCATGCTGTGTGGAACCTCTCCAAGTAACGCCTGAGTGTTTCTCCAGGAGCTTGAGTGACGCTGGACAAGGTGTTGACGTCCTTCGGCCTAGCAACATGCATCCGGAATTGCTCCACAAACCTCTTGGCCAATTGATCGAACGAAGAAATTGATCTAGGTGGTAGGCGGGTAAACCACATTGTCGCGACTCCTCCCAGAGAGATGGGGAAACTCCGACACTTCACTGCGTCGTCGGCCCTTGCAGCGCTCATCGACCATTCATACTTCAGAATATGCTGGTTGGGGTCACTATTCCCTTCATACATCGGGAGAGTCGGCATTCTGAATCGCCTAGGGGGTTCGGCATGTAACACTTCGTCTGTGAAAGGGGTATGACTACGGGAAATTCCCCAGTCATCATTAGTGAGCCCCTGACTCTCGCGGATCATTTGACGTATCATGGTTGATATATCCGAAACAGGCGGATTCGGAGCGTGATGAGCTAAGGCGTGGTCGGGTTCCACGGCGCGAGTAGGGATCGGGCGTTGTCGACGACCCGTATCTCGCCTCCTTGGCTCAACGTCTTCTGGGACATAAGGTTCAGGAGTATGTCCTCGCTATTGATTGATCGGCTCAGATTGATTTCGGGTATCAGCCCTTGTCTCTGCTGCGGCAGTTGTGGCGCGGTTATCGGTGGTGTACTGTGGGGCAGTACCTCCTCGTGTTGAGGGACCGGTTTGGAAACTAGTCGACGGTCCTACCCTTAGCTGCCCAACAGTTAAGGTAGGCTGATATTCAGCAGCTTGAGCGCGATTCCCCTCTAGTCGAGGACGGGTAGTCTGGCGGTGGTAATCAGATGAAGCTGAGCTTTCGGTAGACGCTCTGGAGACATCATCTCTCCTGGACCTTCTGTGCCCCCGGCGGTTCAGTTGGTTGGTCAGCTCGATATTGGCGCGTAACTGTTCTGCCAACTGCTGACGGCTTTGGGTCAGCTCCTGGAGCAATACCTGAAACTCTTGTCGGGTGACTAGCCCCGTTGAGTCTGACTGAGTGGCATTGTCTTGATTGGAAGAAGGCGGCTGGGTTGGATTTTGCCTGTCTCTGCCTTCTTGCTCTGTGGCGGTGGCGCCAGTTCTCGTGCTGACCATTGTCGGTGGTGGAGTCCTTTCTTAGATTCTGAGCAAATCTGAATAGAATGGAAGGATTCCGGGCTGGATATCTGGATCTTCCTCTTGGATTTGTGCAATCCGGTATCGACGGCAGATCCAACGAGCAGGAGAAAAAGCTGGTTCTTCTCAGTGAAAGCACCAAAGTGTTTGTACCAAAAATGGGCACAACACTCTTCGGGAGTTGTTTGAAGAGATAAAATGAAGATTATAAATGTAAAACAGAGATTATCTAACAAAAACTCCAACAAATATGAATGCAAAGTGAACAGACAAGCAGTTTAGAGTGGTTCGGCGTATAGCCTACGTCCACTATGAAGTTTTGATGATTTTATTGATTCTCTTTCAATGATTACAAGCGTTTACAGCGATGAACAGCGGATTACAGTTTGGAATTCGAAATTGACAGCAAAAGTATGATGCAAATCTCAATCCGGCAGAGTCTGGGCGCTTCAGAGAAAAAAGATCCTTTTTCCGTTGATTCTGGGGCTCTATTTATAGGCGTAGGAGGCTCGGATTTCGCTCAAACTCCGGAAGACTTGGCCAGACACGTGAGGGGGCCCATTCGACCACTTCCAGAGAGTTTCAAGCCAATCTGTGATCGATACGAAATCATTTCGTATCGATCAGGATTACTTCCAATTGAGCTCAAAATTGGTGGAGACATTCCTTGTTATGTGTGCAGCCTTCAGTTAAAATTTCATGGTGTTTGGATTAGTGGATTGAGAGATATCGTCGATACGAGATGGATTTTAACGCTGGCTGTTCTGCTCGTCTCCATTGCTTCGACTCCATCCTTTCGTCTCGATGACTGCACGCGCTCTCAAGGTGATGTGGTGCGCGCGCCTCGCTTCGATCCGCTCTTCACTCCGAGTTGACCGCGTCGACTCCATATATCTCGGCGCATTCGCATCGAGGGATGACGTGGTGTGCGCTCTTCGCCTCGATCCGGTATTTGCTCCGTGTTGACTGCTTCGACTCCACGTATCTTGCCCCGTTTCCTTCGAGAGGTGACACGTTATCCAAGCTGGTTGACCTGATGGTTTCGAGTAGGACTTCATCCTGGGATACGAGGCAAATACTATCTGATGGATACGAAGTAGGCACTGGCTGATGGATACGAAGTAAGCAATGTCTGATGGATACGACGTATGCATCATCTGATGGATACGAAACTGACACTGGCTGAAGGATACGAAGTCCTTCAATTGCTGGTATGTGTGAAGTCCATCGATACGAGTTCGATGGATACGAAGAAAATCGAGTCGAACCTGGGTACCTCGATGGATCCGGAGCTGATCGATACGAAGCATGATGGATTCGAACTGGGGCTTCGGTGATGGATACGAAATCGCCCAGAGTGATGGATACGAAATCTGGGCTCTTTCCCTCCAATTCGACTCGATCATAACTTGAGTGTATGAGTCCGGATCGACTTGAAATTTGAGGTGCTGATCTCTATGGCCTTTCTTGTCGTGTCCTATCAATTGTAGCTCACTCTGGGCTCGGACAAAATTCAGTGATATCCATGGCGTGTTATCCTTGTTCTCTAGCCGGCTTCTTGATGTCCTGGCCTTGCCAAAAGGCGGGATAACAGTAATCGATAAAGAAATCCCTTTGGTTTGAAATATTTTTGGAAAAGAAAACTTCTTTTAACAAAACCAATCCTTGAAAATAAAGCGACTTTAAAATCAAAGCCTTTATTAATTTATTTAAAACAAATTAAACCTTTATTATTTAATTTAAAACTAAATTAAACCTTTATTTGATAATAATTAAATCTTAATTAAGTTCTAATCAAATCTTAATTAAATTTAACTTAATCGGTAATTAATTAATAATTAAACCCCTTTTCTAATAAATAAATAAATAATAATTAATCTTTAATAAATAAAAAAATAATTATTAATCCCTGATTAATAATTAACTTTATAACCGATGAACTAATTATAATTAATTTACGTGATTAACACTTAAGTAGTAATTAACTTTGTTAACAAATGATTAAGCACTAATTACCATATTTAATTAATTAATTAATTAATCAATTATTAAATAAATAATTAAGCAAGTAAATAAATAAATACTTTTTATTACATAAAATATGTTTTAAAACACTTTCGAAAAAAATTTCTAAGTGAAAACACTTTTATTTTTGTGCAAAAAGAGTTTGTTTCACAAACTGCATCCATAACGACTATCACTATACGACCTGTAATCTTCAAAGCTTGAAATTTTGTTTTCTAAGTCTTTCTTTAAATCTTTACTTCTTGGAAAACTTTACTACTTTGTAAACGTAAAGGTATGTTCTTGGAAACTAAACAAGTTTTAAACTTGAAAATATTTCAAAATTTAAAACCAAAGATCATAGTTTTTACACAAGGGATTCTATGTCGCGTAAACTAGTAAATGTGCTAACATTTCTTGTAATATAATAATATATCATGATCGTAACATGCATTATCACGTCATAACCACATCAAAAACATATATGCATGCCATAACCAACATATACAAGCAAAGATTACAACTTGTAAACTACTTTACTTTTCAACTTCCATTTTCAAAACTATATGACATCTCAATCAAGCACATATACATACATTCAAGTCAACATTATTTTCACCCAAACAAACATCATATTTCACAATTAAGTTAGGCAATAAAATATGTTTTAAAAACTTAGTTAGAGGCGAGAACTTTACTCACAAAAAGTTCACAAAACGAAACGAACTTTCACTGTAATTTGCTCGCGACCTATATCTTAGCTTAGCTTTTGGAAAATTGAAGTTTTTGTAGCTTTAGCAAGCAAAAGAGTTCTACTAGGTGGGAAGGGGTGCTCGGCCAAAGTGGATATATGGGTTTTTTTTTGTGAAGAAAGAGTGTAGAAGTGGAAGGAAAAAGGTTTTAACAAGTTTTGAAGAGATTTAAAATGGAAAGATAAGATTTTTAAAGCTTTGAAAATAATTTAGGTAGCCATGAAAATATTTTAAGAACTTGAGGAAGTTTTACACATTAAAATGACATGTTAAAAATGATAATAAAAATTTGGAATTTGTTTTTATACAAAGTGAATATACTAAATTACCAAATCGCCCTCAAGGCACATAACCTCCACTACCATCGTGCCACCTCATCCTCTGTGCTCCCTCCTCCCTTACACATGTGATTTTGTCCATACCCCTTTCGTCTTAAAAAGCAGACTTGCATTTTAAACTAGTGTGCTTCATGTTTTTAAAGAAATAACACTTTATGTCACATTATTTTTAATTTATATATTGTTTTAAAATTTACATAAAAGTCACATAAAAACATAAATTTATTTAAGTTAATATATATATATATATAATTATATTCTAACTTAGTATAAATGTGTATGTATTTTTAACTCAATGTGCACAATGTTTTCCGACAACTTTTAGATATTGAGAAGTCGAAAATTCGAAAAACAATTTTCGATCACAGTTTCTATTTTTCTTTAAAATAAATACTTTTATAAAAAATTCTTAAAAATTATTTCACCATCATTAGTTATTATATAAAATATATTTATTTGAGTTATAAATTCTATTTAATAATTATTAAAATATAGTTAAATATCCATATTTATAGTGATAAAATTCTGGGTCGTTACAAATTGCACGTTTGTGTTTGGATAATTGCTTGCATATAGTGAGAGTGATGATTGTTGCCAAATATTCTAAAGCTGATTAGATTAGAGCTACACCTTAGATATTTTTATTGAAAAAACACAATGGTTGAAGTGTTGAAAATTCGACGGTAGTTTTTTGTGTTTTTTACAATCGATTAGGAAACTTTGGTTAAGCAAATTCTATAGACTTAGAATCTTGGTAATTCAAGTGGGATGCAAGGTGACTTAGGATAATTATTACAGCTCGTATTTTTGACACGGTAATTATATTGATTAATCAGTTTAATCAACAATCACCTATAATTAAATTTGTTTAAACTAATGAATTAAAAAGTGAATTTTTAAAGATAAATAAATCGAAACTTGAAACTTATTCCATGGTTTTCATAACGCTATTTACATATGAGAAACATATAAGCTTTGCTAAAATTGTATAATGAGAGAAAAAGGACAAAACGAGAGCTAGTGGTGTAATATTAAAACATAGAATAATTCTATATATTCTAAAATTATTTCAGCTTCTCATTCCATATTCTTCCTTTTAACATCTAATCTAAGCTTTGATTAAAGCTTCATTATATATCTCAAAATTCAATATAAAAATCCAAGTAAATACTCTAAATTCAAGTTAGGAGATCCTATACAAAACCCACATCTCTAAATCAACTAAAATAGAAAGAGCTGATTCAAATTTCTGAAATCAAACGCTTCGAAGTTAGTTTTGGCTTATTATTGAGATATTTGAAATTAGTGAGGAGGAAACTTACTATTCTTTAGTATCAATCTTATATTCTTATTTCACGATTTAGAATAAATGGGTTAGGGCTTGACATGGGAAGTTCAAGCTAGGATCTTTGAATGGTAATTATGTGAATGAATGTTTTGATTATGTAAAGAATGAAATAAATTAGTTAAGAATGTAATGGCATTGATAGTTTGTATGTTGGATCTAATCATGTTGTATGTCATTGATTCTGATCATGTTTGAAAGGGCAAGGCTATTATACAATGTTGAAAAATGGATTTGGTTGATGACTTGTTGAGTTTGGATGATAGTTGAGTGATTATTATCCTATGTATAGATCGGTATTAAAAGTCTCAAAGTTATTCGTCTATTTGTCGTATAGAGGATGTACTCATCTAAATGATGAATAACATTAACAATTACTTGAATACAAGTAGATAGACATGTGTGCGGAGTGTTGTAGAGACATGGTGTTAAGCGTTGAAGAAAATGGTTGAGAACGAGTGGTCATACAAGTAGGAGAGCAGAGGATTCATCAAGAGTGGAACCAAAATTTTCTCAACTCATGTTGAGCCTACATGGGTCGAACCACAACCGACTAGTAGACTAACCACTTGACCAATCATGTTGCTAATGGTTCAAACCAAGTAGAGCAAATAATATACCATTTCAGCCATGGTTCAATCGACTGCTGTGAACCAAACATTCCACTGACCAAAGTATCTGTAGACTAGTTGATTCCACCAGTCAACTGACGAGCCAAATGATTTTTTGATGGGAGTTGATTTTTGATACAATTCTGAGATGCCTTAGATAAAGTGGTAAAGTTTGGAAGAATAATTAGTGATATTAGAAGACATAGGGACGGTGGTCGGCTCTTGTGATGAATTTTGGCTTGTATGATTATTTTAATGGATTTGTTCAATGGTTTTCATGATGAAACAACAAAAATATTTGGATACACATTCCATACAATGTACTATGAGTATGGACTGAATCTATGTTCCTTAGCCTCAGTCTTGGACCTTGATAACATTAAACCTTGGGTTATCTATAACACTCGTAAAAATAATATGAAATTAATTAAGAAAATTAGTTAATTAATAATGATGTTAAATACGAAAATTTTGCAAATGTTATAATTTTGCCATGAAACTTGCATCATTGTGAACATGGTGGTTTTTGAGCAACTTTCATATATAAAGTTTCTCGATTAGAGTTCAAATGAAGGAGTAATCGATGTTTGATGAATTCAAAATGAAAATAATTTAAACATAATAAAATAATAAATATAGGATAACGTTAACGATTAACTTTTACAGAAATGTCATAGGACCACAACTGATTGACCGCCCAAGGGCAACCGGTCGACTTGTCATAGTATGTCGGTGTAACATCCCAGAAAAATGTAAATAACTTATATTCGAATATAGTGATTATTTAAATATTTGAATTATGAATTAAAATATTAATTCAATGGATTTAATAGCCTTATTTAACTTCTTTTAATTAATAAATAATAATGGTGAACTCATTTTGTAAATTTATTTACAATAATAAGTAGTTCGAATAAATAACAAGAAAATCAACCGATAATAAAATTACTTGATTTTTAGTGATGCATTTTTAAATGAATTTATTTGATTTTTCCATAATTTTTAATCTGTAAAATACTCAAATTATCATTTGATGCATTTTGCGGCAACTTCGGTATTTTAGAAATTTCACAGAATAAGGTGTCCAGTGTATTTTATTATTGTTTTGTGATTGTATCACATGGTTGTGCGCGATCGTGTTTTTATTTCTGTCGTTCGCGATTCATAGGCGAACATGATATTGCGTAACACCTTAATCCTACCCTTAAAATTCACTTTTCACCTTTCTTTCGTGTTAACATAAGCAATAAAAAATGCTGCCTCCTATTTCTACTTCTTTTCGGAGATTCACTCAACGAAATCAAGCACCTTCGAATCCGTCGAACTCGTACGGAGATAAGCTTTAAATCCATAGCAACAAAAGTGGTTGCTTTCAACATTAGTCACGCTCGATTTTGCTTGGCAAACTAGGGTTTTGGTATGGTGGAGCTAGAGGCGGCGTTAGGCAAAACGAAGTGTGGCATTGTTCTTCTCGTGTAAAGGTACACTGTGGTGACAATTTAATGGAGCTTGGTTCACCATGGACGAACGCAACAAATTGGATTTCGCACGGCAGGCTACAAAACGCGATCCTCTTGGGTTGGTCGAGCTTCAACTTGATAGGTCCATAGCGTATATTTTTTGAAGAGAAGTATGGTGGAGGTGGTATGGCGTCGTTTCATTGAGTAATGAGTGAGAGAGGGATGAGGGAAGTCACTGCTATGGTGTGGTGTATGTTTGTGCATGTACAGGTCATACACGATTTGGAGAAGAAAGGATTTGAGGGTAATTAAGTTAATTAATTAAGTAATTAATTATTAATTTAATTTCAAATCTTATAAAATCAACATCTTCTCCATACGAGATCAAACCGAGACGTAGTCTTTTGCATTGCACTCGTAGGAGCATTATATATGCACTAGAATTTGATTCTTTGAGTTTAGAGCTAGTATAATTTTGGAACTAAAATTGAATGTTCGATTTTAGAGCATTCATGAACATGTAAGCGTCAACTAGAATTTTTGTGAGTTAACTCGCCTCTAAATAAACTATATGATATTTGTATTTCTATAGGTTATTGTTGAATACTTATATATTGTTGTTCGATTGTCTGTTTGGATTCGATTCCCGTTGGGAAGCGGATGGCACAAATAGCCAATGTTTTGCAAGGAACAAAAGCAAGGGGAAGTCGAAGTGTATACATAGCGAATAGGTCACTACGAAGCACTTCAAAATACACATACATATGTGATTTACATGGGACTTCTGTAGAGAGAACCTAAAGGGTTTCTCGCCAATATTGATTTATTTGAATCCTTATGTTGCTTATATTGATGTTTGGTTGAAATATTTGTGACATATAGTTTTATTTCTGTAAGTATTGTTCTAGCAATTATAAATATACCGACTGTTAATGAATTTCTTTTCTAACCCGAAAAGTGCAAGGAAGGGAACCATGGTTAATGTAGAGTTTAGGAGAGCCTTGATTAACCTCAACGAGTGTGGCAAAAGCGACACTTGGTTGAGTTAAGGCTTATGTGGAGTGAGTTATTATGCTTGGTTCCATGATAAACATATGTAAACGTCTGATGCAAAAATAGAAATCAAGAATATGATTACTTTTGGAATACGAATCAAGTTAGAATTAAGAAATCACAAGTGCAATGTTGAATGTACAAAGTCCTATGTGTAATAGCCCACTTTGCACTAAAATCCCCAAATCAATTTAGAGTTACAAAGTTTAAATTTTAAGAGATGAGAAAAGAATGATTTGCCCCATCTACTATACCCCTAGGTTCATACTTATAGGGGTAGAAGTGCGACATGGTGGCTTAACCGCAGTACGAATGAATTTCAGCAACATTAATGTCGCATGGCGCTAGATCTTGCTCAATAATGACATTCGACATTCCTTGGTAAATAGTAGAACTTCAGCAATGTCTCAACAATAAAGACATTCGACATCAATGACTTCTAGCATTGATGGCTTCTTTTATGACGATCAACACTAGTAGTTAGCAAGTGGCGACATTAGTGTAAAGCAATATTAATATTAAGTAGTCATAGATGTGTGGTATCCTCTAAGGATTGATAAAGTGTGCCATCAATAAGCAGCGTCATTGATAAGCGGCGATATAGGAAATGATTGGCATTGATAATAAACGACATTGGTAGCAGGCGGTATTAATAATAGATGGCATTGATAGCATGCAACATTGATAACAAGCGGCATTGACAGAAGGCGACATTGTTAATAGATGACATTAATGATAAGCATCATTGAAAAGAGACGGCGTTGGTTCTTCTGGCTATATGGAAGAAGTGCTCCATCGATGGAATACGCCATTAATGTGATGCGGCATCAATGTTATATCATGATGTTATAACATTGATGACTTTTAGCATAGAGCGTTCCAATATTGTCATTCCCTTACTAACATGCGGCATTGATGACATCTAGTATTGCTGGCTTCATTGATGACCTATGACATTGTCTATTATTCTTTATTGATTAGGGACGACATCGTAGGCCTTTGGCGTTGGCTCATTACCATTCTTTCGGCATTGATTATTGATGTGGTGTCACAGCTATATCGCATGCCGCATATCTTCGAAAACAATAATTAAAGTAATAGTTGCTCCCTAATGTAATGGAAGAGTTGACCTTTTAGGACAACAATCTCATCAATAACGCTTGCTAGCTATTGGTATCTCAAGTAAATCGAATCGTTCATTTGAATTGAATCAATGGTAACTGTATGTCTGCCTTTTTATCTATAAGTAGACTAGCCTTTTCTTCATTCCTCTCTTACATGTAACTAAAAACCCGAGCAAACGAAATCAAAATTTACAAAATTATATACAAATCCTAGCTTTTCGAGAGAAAAATTAAAATCAAGGCATCATTCTCCTTTTACTGATTAAATGACCAGGACAAATCGAGTAATCTGGAATCAAAATCGTTATTAGTGTTTAATTAGGGTTGTCGATTTTGAGTTGGCATTTAGGTTTGATTATATAGCTTCAACATTCATTCTAATGATTGGATGGAAAATCGTTTATGCTTGTAGTTGAATTTAGCATTAAATTTCTATATTACATAAAGGAATTTTGGTTAATAATAATTAAGTGACTTTGATAATAAAAACCTGGGTTTTCTTAGTTTGATAACGAACGGGATAATTTATTAGACCCGATTCCAATACCGCTTCATTCTATATCCGCATTGAGCTTTTATAACATAACTATAATATTTGACGTTGACTTATTTTCTTTTGTTTTATGCCGAAATTGATGTTTTACGATATTGATATGATGCTCGGGGCAAAACTTTTCATATCGTTAATGACTAAAGAGATACACATCAACCTATTTTTGGGACATAGAAGTCATTATAACAAGAGAGCTTACGTCAATCAAATGCGACATTAATAAGTTCAGTATCACCTAAGAATGTTGCCGCCTATATTTAATATTGACATGAGGTTATGGTTTGATATCGATAGCTTGACCGTTTGTTTTTAACTTTTAGTAGCCACTTTTATCATTATAAATTAAGTTTTATTCGACACCATAATTTACGACATATTGTCATAACAAATTATAATTCGTTTATAGATTTAGCATTATTTATTTATGCCGGCAACCTTATTACTTTGACATTGATTATAGTTGCGGCATTGCATTGTTTCTTTATAGTATGACCTATGCCACATTTGGCATAGATATACCCATTTGACGTGGGTTTATTGATGCAATATTGTACTTAAAATTCCTTTATGTTAATTTTTATTCAAATATCATGCAAATTCTCATAGGCTTTCTTTGTTACAATAAGTTTAACATTTACTAATGCTCTTTCAATCAACCTAACAGTTTAAGTTTTTCATGAATTCGATAATGACTACTCAGTGGTCACTAATTTACTGTAAATATTATGTTATGGTTTGTATTTTTAGTATTTTGGTGTGACAAGTAACTCACTTATATGCCTTTTAACTTAGTATATACCAATCCATCATATAATAAGCACTAGTATCTCTCAAATTTGGAATAATATCACTAGGTAGGAAAATGGAAGGCCAAAAGGCAACAAAAATGTCTGTCAAAAAGACTAGCATAGGTCTCAAGGCTTCACCCTCTACTAATAAGAAGGGGGCCATCTCTTGAATCCTTCATATATCACAACTCATGCTAAAGTAGACTCTATTTTGGAGCAATTCGACATTACTGCATTTGAAGCTATTCTTGTTGGTCCTGGCGGTATCTATAACCCTCCAGAAGGGTATTTTGCTTTCACCCTAATCCACATTTGGCATACAGGCTACCTTCCTTTTCTTGAGTTCCTTTTGAAATACCTGGAGCATTTAAACATTACCTCAATCCAATTCACTCCAAATTCATATACTTGTCTGATATGCCTAGAAGTCCTTGCTCGAGAAACCGACTTCCTTCCTTGAGCGTTGAAATCCTCCATTTTATAGCTAGTCCTGTAAGAATAGGCAATCAATAGGATAATCCATTGTACCGCATTCGTCCTCTTCCGAAGAGCCTAATCATTGAGACTATCATTAAGACCAAGGAATGGAAGTTGCAATTCTTCTACGTTAGGTGTTATTCCAGTATCAGGGTAACTTTATCCACCGCCATTAAGTTTTTTTTTCTTGTTACTCATGCTTTTTCACTGTTCTCTACTAATGAATGTTTTCTTCAGGTGATGCTCCAAAACAATTACGCTCTTCAGCCCAGGAAACTTTCTAGTCTTTAACTCGAGCATAGAAAACGATCGGAAACAAACTTAAACTGCTAATAGAAGCAAAGCTCCTTCAATATTCTATAATCTTGGATCATCACAAAATCTTGGAGGAGCCTCCAATGATTAAAGGAAATGCTCAATGAAGACGATCATTAGTAATCGGCAAGCTGAGATATTTCTCTATTAATTATGTGGTCCAACCCGAACCTTATGATGAGTTTCCGTTGCAACTTATACAAAACCTTTTGTAATATTATTCTAAGATTTCTTCTCTGATTCAAGCTCATCTTCCCTAGTTACTATCTCTAAAGAAAATAAGACCTTATGTTATGCTCCCCAAAGGAAAGGGAATAAAGATGACACTCCTGCCTTGACTCGTGTTATCTAACATCTTTCAATAAAGGATTCCATTACTAGTGCGTTCAAGACTTTGAAAAGAAAATCAAGTGATGATCCTTTTGTTGCCACTTCAACCTCCAGCAAAAATGTCAAGGTTGGGGATGAGCATACCCCTGTAATTCTAGATGAAGAAAAATATTCAAACATTGATACAATACCTGAGGCCTTAAATCTTAACTCTCCTAAAAAAATGGCTCAATGGCCAATAGAGGTGGGGCAGTCTCATGACTCGCTTCTGAATATCCATTTACCAGATACTCCTAGAGCTCATTACCATATACGCAAGGATCTTGGCATATCTTTTAACCAGAAGATCCACTCCCCTCTAAGTCTCAGGAAAAACTCCTAGTAGTAACTTTGACAATCTTCCTCAATTGGCCGTTCACTCTCCATCTTTTACTTCTCTTAAACTGCCACGGTCTTCTTCTTATTCCCAAGATCGCCTCTTTACTATTCTCAAGTAGTTCTTATTAGTATGTGCCTTTCTCTATTTAACTATTTTAGGTTATCAACTCTATATATAATGTTCTATCTTATTGTTACTTATTCCAGGCAGCTTAGCACATGTTTCTCTTCTAAGATGCTGCCCAAGGGTCTTTTAATAAGGCGGCTAAGCTAAAAGTGCAGATTTTATCGCTTGACACTAACATAATCGACCTTTCAACAACAAAGGATGAGGTCGTGACTGAGAAGGAAAAACGTGCCTCCTCCCTTGATGAAGTGAAAAGCGCTAGACAAGCACTAGAGGATAAGGTAAGGATTTTAGAAGAAAAACATTGGAAGGTCGATAAAAGAGAGGTTAGGCTTGCAATTGAGTATGAGCTTCTAAAGAAGAAGCTTCGAAGGAAATGAACCTTCCTGACTAAATCAATCGACATTGTTAAAGTTGCAAACCATAAGGTCTCTTATTTTCTTGACACCACTCTCTATTCCATTATCGAGAAATGCTATGAGAAGGCCTTATACATTGCATATGCCAACACTATTCGCAAGTGCCCAAGTCAGGACTTCCCTTCTCTTCCAGCTTGGAACGACGGGTTTAAAAAGAAATTCAGTGCAATGTTGGAGAAAGCTCTAGGATCTGAGGAGGAGTCCTCTGATGAGGAGGAGGAAATCAATGCTAACAAACTGCTAACTTTTGATGATCCTTTGACGGACGAGGAGACGGAGTATGACGAAGAAGATGAGGATGATGATAAAACAGGAACAATGATGGTCATGACGATAAGAGCCATGATGATGATGGTAATGATGACAATGGTGGTGGTGATAGAAAGGGTCTCTCTGGACCGCTAAATGAGAAGGATGGATCGGGAGACGCTAACCTAGACTCGACGGCCCAAGGTGCGGAAGTTACTGAAATTCCCGATTCCTCAACTAAAGATTCTCCTCAAAAAGACAATGCTCCTCAAAGCTATAAGTCCAAAGGGAAAGAGAAATTTTCTTCGTCTCAAATTCCATTTTCTCAATTAGGGATCTCTTTATTTAAACGTTTTAAATTATCAAGAAATTTTTAGTTACAATGTTAATTATTTTAGTCAAGGAGAAAATCGAAATACTATTTTGAGGTTAAGCTTGGAAAGAAGCAAATGGAAATAAATCAAGTGAATGGTGAACTGGATAGGCTTTTGAAGGAGAATAATAAACTGTTTGAGAAAAATAATAATCTTACTGGTAGTGTATCAAAACCAATATTTTTCAAAGAAAGGCAAATTGATCCACATATGAAGAATGCACATCTTCATCGGGAGATACTTTAGATAGAGAATGTGGAACATATGATCCTTTGTTGGATGTTGACCGACGATAGGAATGCCTTGGAGGAGTTTCTATATACAATTTATTCTAGGGGTATATTGGTTGATTTTTCTTACTTGGGCGACAATTGCGGGGGTTTTCTTAGGCGCTTCCATTATAGAAACTTAGACGAACATGGGTCTAATCCTCATCCCTGGACATGTTGGACTCGTCCAAGAGTTGCTTCTATTCCCCTTTCTTCTTATTTTCTTCCCCTTAAAAAACTGAAATACAATAGGAAGAGATTTATTTTTGAATTTTATAAGAAATCAATTTTGTATGAACCTGAGTAACTGTATAATTGTACTATGTAACTCAAGTAGCTTATTAACCTTATCGTTTTTGTTTCTCTTGTGCTTAGTCTAATTTCCGTATACTATACAGATTAAGGAACCTTCGAATAGTCCTTCTTCCATGGAATTGCAAAATAAGTTTGTCAAGTTAAAATAGGATTTTTAGGAAAAATCTTTAACCTTTAGAACATTTCAGTTAGCAAGACATTGCTTTCTCGGAGATCTATAGGACGTATATGCATGATTCCATCATTTCCGTTTTCACTTTTTGGGCAATGGGAAGGAAAACTACTTAGTGAAATTCGAACTTATCATGCCAAATTGTTATGTGGTCAGACTAGCCCTTTAGCCGAAAAATGGGTTTATTATCAATTTCCCCAGTTAACACTCTGAAATTAAAGCTTCTTTTCATGGTTCCCTTACTTTGTTAGTCGAGTCACTTAAAAAGGCCAAAGTCGGCGTTTCAAAACTTTAAGAGTTATGTAAATGTTCAAAAATAGAATTGTGATGTAATTTGAATTTCCTTATTGTTTGTAAACTCTGGCTATAATTAATGGAATAGCTTATTTTTCATGTATTAATTTTCATTTTACTTATTTTAAATAGGAAATCCAGTTAGTGCTTACACCTGGTCCTACAGATTGTCTTTCTCGATTGAGCGTTATTAAAGATAAACTGGTAGCTGATAGCGAAATGGGGCGGTCTTCTCAAGATGCTTCAGCTTCACGATTTTCGGACAATCTAGAAGCCCAAGAGTGGCATAGAAAATAATATCGATTAAGATCAACTTTTAGAAACTATAAAGAAATGACCTCTAGCTTTCAGGATCAAATTAAAGAGAAGGACAAAGAATTTTAAGAGTTGAAAAATAAGGTTGGCACGGTCCTAGAGTCTGGACCTTCAGTCGATATTAATATTGAAATGACTAAATTATATCAACGAATAAATAATCTTGAAGTGGATATAATGAAGAGTCAAGTAACACCCCGTAATTTTGTTTTAGCTATTTAAATATTTAGTTAGTTAATTAATTAGGCTCCAAAAATGGAATTTGTGCAAACAATGGAATTTGACCATGAAACTTCCACCATTGTGTTCTTGGCGAAATTCTGAGCAATTTTTATATTTGTAGTTTTGCGATCAGAGTCCAAAAGAAGAAGTTATGAACGAAAAACGAATTCCGAACAAAAATAATTAAATAAGAAAAATTATTGTTTTGTTTATTAATTACCCAGGCCCATGGGTTGACCCATTATTGGGGATGTTCAACCCCCAGCGATTGACCAGTTACCCAAAGGCGATCGATCGGTGGCGACCTAGCGGCTACAATAACCCTAGGCTGCAACAGCCTAGATTTAATATTTTAAATCGAATAGCTCTAGTTGATTCTAGCACCTATAAATTTAGGCCAAGCCCTCACTTCTCTTCTCATATTTTAATAAAGGCAGCATCGATGCTCTGCCACTTCTTCCTCCCCACTTTCTTTCTAAATTATAAAGATAAGATATTTGTATCTATATCCATACAAATTGGAGAAGAGTAGAAATCTAATAAAAAGGAGAAGAGAAGAGAATCAACTATATACGTATTTGAGGTAATTTATATATTTATATAAATTTGTATCTAGTTTCTCTCCCAATCCCAAATCTCTTCTCAAATCTAAATTCTAATGTATATATATACTCTTTTACACATATCTCTTGGATTAAAAAAGATTTGGAGATGAATCAAAGGTTCTACTTCAGATTTAAAGATTTGGATCGCTTTTAAAAGGCGAATGTGAAATTTTATAGATTGTTATAATATGAAAATTATCCCATTGGTGTTTATTTGATTTTTATGCCTAATTGGATAATTGTACATGAGTCGTAAGCAATGAATTGAATATGATCAGAATATAATAAATATCGCCTACATATTCTTGTTTATGAATTGATTAAGCATTGTTTACAACCTGATTTGGAAATCAGTCCCAAAAGTACGAATTTAGAATATTGATTTGAATGAAATTTATTCCAGATCAAAAATAGGCTATATAATAACGTTATAAATTTGGATTATTATCCTAATCTTATTGGAATGCTAACATTTTTATGTTTGGAATTTTTGGAATTTAGATCCGTTTAATATTTATAAATTATTTTGATTTCGTTCCCTTTTAGAAAAACACAGCATTTGATCTAACAAGGAATAAATGAAATTGAAAGAGAAAGAAATGTATAAAGTATGAATTCATTGTAGTTTACACTGTCTATTTCAGTAATAAAAAGAAATGATTGTTCCTTGTAATTTTAAACGATGTAATCTTTTATATTTTAAAGTTAAATCTTTTATTTTAGACTATTTTACAGAAATTATAGCGGATAATCTTTTTAGATATGATTCTAACAATTTAAGATGGAAAGGTATATTCTAGTTAAGAAATATATCTAGAACATATTTGGCGAAAGTAAATATTTGTACTTAATTACAACTCTTATAATAATTAATAAAAAGCTAATAACGATGCTTGCATGTAATATTCACGTTAAGGATAATTAGCTGATGGGAAAATAATTTAAAAGGTTGTAACTCAAATAAATGGTGATAAATATAGGAGTTGCAATAATTTGGTAAGGTAAATGGATTAATGAGACTGATAAAAATGGAATAGATATAAAAGGTTACTAGTCATAAATAAATGTCTTAGGAAAAGTCCGTTAGGATTTTATGTACAAATTGGTATTTATGAGCATTAAAAGGAGACTTATGGGTAGATAAATATTTAAGTTAAATCTTATTGCCTTAAATAAAAGAGAATTAGTAAGCTAAGTCCAATGTCTAGATAATATAAATAATGATTTAGGATGGTTATTTGGACTTAGTGGGCTAGCGATTCCAGGTCGGTAGAGTCACTCGATGAAAAACTACCCTTCACTTTGAGGTTACCAACAGTCAGGTGTCCTTACTATTGATGTGAGATATCATTTAATCCTAAGACCCATGATGATGTGAGAGATTGGGCTTGCTTTATTAACTGGAAAGTATTAAATGGTCCAAATTTGAAATTAGGAGCGGTAAGTGATATCTCCATAAGGGTTCGCTTCTGGTTTGAGGTCTTAAGGGGCTGAAGGGTCCGTCTCACTCCTACATGGAAGTATTAATTAAAGTAGTGAGATTCCAAATAAATAAATAAGGAAGTCTCTAAAAAGGGTTACTTTATTGTTTAGGTCTTAAGTGGCTGAAGGGTCCGCCTCCCTATCGAAAGAAGTAACCTAATGAGATGCCATATTTATAATTAAAGAGTGAGAGTGGATAACTCAGAAAGGGTTCGCTTTAGGTATGGGGTCTTAAGTGATTATAGGATCCTCCTCTTTCCTATAAAAGAAGTATTAAGTACCCCAATGAGATTTTGAAGCAATGATAGTGTAACGACCCGCTATTTTGGACCATTCGCATCCGCACATGTCGAACTTGAATGATTCAAAATACCGAATTGTTAATTTATATTTGGCAAAACTGAGCATATACAGTAAATAAATAATCACAGATCACAGACACAGAGTAATAATTGCAGCGGAAACAAAAGATAGTAGTTCATGAAGCTACTATATACATATCAGAGTTAAATAAGGTACAACAGATGTCTCGAATACAATAATCAAATACAATATCAGAATACATCACTAGAATCAGCTGGATATCTGAAAGCTGGATAGATAGTTGGATCTCCAAGCGAAGCTCCAACTCCAAAGGTGAGTCTCGAATACTGGTACACTCAGTCTGACCCGAGCGTAAAGTAAAACACAAAACACTCGAGTCAGGAATAACATTCTTATATCAATAAATCCAACTCAAGTGAAATAGCAACTGAAATATGAAATGACCCTCCTATTTCCACCCTAATTTCATAAGGATTTTTTTTTTTTTTACTTAGAGATGATATATTGATATATCATTCATTACAAACATATTTTCCAAGGTCATTTTCTTTTTCCAATAACCAAAATATATCCAGGATCAAAATAACTTACCAATATAAATATATCAGTGCATATCTAATAATATACACATACATATGAAGATGTATGTGTTCTTCTTGTTTAAATTCAGAGTATATACTTTATATTTTTTTTTGTTCAATAACATCCTGTTTGATTTAGAGATTTAGTAATTCAGATACATTATTGTATTCAGATTTTTGGCCATAAAATCCACTAAAAACATGTACTTTAGTCTATCATTATGATTAAGAAATGATCAAGTAATAATCAGTGGTAAACAAGCTTTTAATATAGATGATTATGTTAAAGTCTGGATAGTATCAAATTCAGTATAAAAGAAAGTGGATCCTAAGTGAACACAAGCAACATCTAGGCGTAATGGAAACGCGCCTAACTTATACATGAAAGGTCACGAGTTCGAGTGCTATGCTGGTCGGTTCAAACACAATTTTTGGTTTTTCTTTTTATTCTTCTCCTGTATGGTTAGAAATCTGATACCTACCTATAATTGTACATATATATTTAATTTTTTGCCTATAACCTAACATACAAAACAATTCTTCTTACATAATTATTTTTAATACCCATTCTTACAACTGTTTTAAGAATTTATAATCATATTTTTGCTCAAATATCAACATGTACACAGATATACATGTACATGTCAATATCTCTGCTCATTTTCCAGAAAACTGGGTGTAACTTTGAAATGCATTTTTATTTTCAGAATACAATCTATCATGATCAACCAATACTTCATTTATTTGAAGCTGGATAACTCATGAATCCTGTATCTGCCACACTAGTTCAAAGCAATGGAGATATCTTTCATTGCATTCTGTCTAAAGCTTTAGGAAAACATTTTACTCTTCTCAATACAATTCAGAAATGAATTCAAACTTATTTACAAAGCATTTCAGTTAAAGATAATAAAATCCTTTTAAGTTTACTTCTTGCTAAATCCAGATTTTGTTCTAAAACTCAGTGCTCTGTTATGTCTCAAGATTAACTAATACATAATATAAATTATACAAAACAGTAGCTCAACTACATATGCATATTTCTCTTCCAAACATCCATATCCATAATTAAAATCATTTCCTTGTTTCCCACTCAGATTTTTTTTCCTTTGAGATTTTAAACCTTAATGCATAACAATATATTTAACATGATACAACTAGTTCATCTAACCATAATAGAATTCATTACATGACTGGAAATCTTAGAAACATAAAATTTTTCCTGAATACATGCAGATATAATCAATTTAAACTCTTATTGGAAACTAGCTAGCATGTTCATTCACTCCTCCATAATAGCCATTACTTCATTTTTACTTAGTACCTGGGTTACCTGAAAGAGCATAAGTGGCTGCCTCATTTTAAAATGAGACACCCCATATGCCATGAGCAAACAAGGGTCAGATCTATGATCTGGTATGAGTAACATCAATTCATTCATGATATTAAGCAATAGAGAATATAAGGGTACTAACTTGTTATTTAAGCAAATTTCTGCAATCAATTACTTTAACTTAGTATAATTAAGTTGATTCAGGTATGATATATTCATTTATCATTCTTACACTTGCATACATAATCATGCAAACATAATTATCTGTTTGCAACAATTTCATTCACTGGAACCATCTTGGTTCCATACCATTCAACCTAAGAAATATCCATATTCCTATTTCTTCATTTACAGGTTGTATAATTCAATTTAAATCCCTGCCTCATCTGCTATTAAGGAATCACTGGGACACATTGCAATGAACTAATTCACATCATTGCACAAAGATCTCAGGGCTTAAACAAACCATGTGCCAACTTGCATACTTCAAATATGACAAGCATTCCAGCAGCTTTCTTGGCCTTCCCTTCCCTAGTTTATTTACTAGTGTATTGTCTTAAATCCTATCATAAAATATGCTAAGTGAACATATCACTGCAAACATGGAAACATCCATAATTTCTTCTAGCATAATTCTCCTCAGAAATAATCAGACAGTTATTTCCTAAATGGGGTCAATATGTCTTGATCTTAGTAAAATATAAGAACATTTTCAACTGTAAAAGAGGCATGGCATGTTATATTGATCTGCAAGCCTTTATGATTGATTCAGATTCAAGATCTGGTTCAATCATAATTTTAGCTTGTGGGTTTCTTCTTTTTGATTTGATTAAGGGCTCAGCACTTAGAAAATTTCTATTGCACCCTTAACATTCTTCTTTTCAAGCCTCAGCACTTATACCAAGTATAATGCAGCTCCATTCATTTTTTATAAAGTTTCCATGCCATAGATCTATAACAGTTGAGAGTATTCTCTATATAATTTTTAAGATCCTAAACTTTAACATTTATGAGTATAACTAAAACAGTATAATACTCATCCAAAGACAAATGTCTCAGCCAATCAAAGATCATCCAAAATCATCCATATTAAATCATATCAGATTTAAAATAAGACATCCAAAAAGCATTGATGAAATCATATACATCAAAACCAGAAATACATAAATAGCAATATATAAAGTGGCTGCCTCAACTCAGGTCTTAATGCCATGAACTCAGTGAGATTACTCACCTAAATGTTTAATCCAGAAAATTCTTGTTTGAGTGTTCTCTCCTTCCTTCCAATATTTTCCTTCTTTTCTTATTTTTTTTTTGTGCAGCCCGGGGTAAAGACAATTCTACTACCTATTTATATGCATTTTCCTCTAGGGTTTTGTTGAAACAGAATTCCATTTCTGTCCTGGCTATCATGCATTTTTCATTCATAACACCCCGGCCATATTAACCAATTTTTAAAGGCTGCATTTTCTTTCTTTTACTTTTCAGAAAATGGCCACTAACCTAGTCATGTTAAAAGTGTGACTATCCTATTTTATATTTTAATTATTTCTGAAAATCCCCTTTGCTATTTTTGCCTATACAAGCTCATTAACTTGTATCACATTTCATGTCATTTTAATGTCATAGTTTTACTTGCTTATATATATATATATATACTTTTCAGTACTTAAAAATATATATATATATGTACACATATCTTATCTAGGCTTATTTAATTTCTCTTTTAAATTCAGAAACATCTGCACCTATATGTATACAAGTTTACAAATCCTTATAACATATACATATGTATAATTTTCTTTTCTGGGTTTTAATTAAAATCTGTTTACTGATTTAAAGTAAAACTTATTTTTCTTATTTTCTAAGATGATCCATATAATTTCAGAAATCAAATAACCATGTTGCAAAATCATGTTTGTATTGCTCTTTAATTCTTGTTTTAAATCCAAGAAATCTGGAGTTCTTCCTTGTGCCATTTCAGTGTGCACGTGCACACATATACTTGCACACTATTTATTCCAGAAATTTCACCATATTTAAATCTAAATATTTCAAAAATTAAATCATTTTACAAAAATGATTTTTCACAAAATTTTGGAGTATTACATTCACCCCTCCTTTTAGGAATTGTGTCCTCACAATTTTTCTAACATTTATATCAAGCATCATTTTCTGAAAACTTATCAAACATATGCATAAGCAAACAAATTCAGCCATATCAACCATGCATAACAAATTTTTCCAGAAAAAAAAATTACCTTTTAACTTGCAAAAAGCTTAGGATAATCCATTCTAATCTTATCCTCTAACTCCCATGTGCAGTCATTAGGATCACTACTCCACTGGATCTTAACTAGTTTCAAGGTTTTGCTCCTTAATTTCTTTTCTTCCTTGGCTACAATCCCCACTGGTTCTTTTTCATAAACCAAGTCAGGATTTATTTGAATTTTGGTAGGCTCTTCCAAAATGTCTTCCTTATCATGTACCCATTTTCTAAGTTGGGACACATGAAAAACATTATGCATTGCTTCCATCTCCTCTGGTAGTTCTAATTTGTAAGCCAATGAACCAATTCTTTCCAGAATTTTATAGGGTCCAACATACCTTGGTGTAAGCTTACCTTGCTTGCCAAATCTCATGACTTTCTTCATAGGTGAAATCTTGATGAAAACAAAGTCTCCCACTTCATATTCCACTTGCTTTCTCTTCCTATCTGCAAATTTCTTTTGCCTATCTTGAGCTGCTGCTATTCTTTTTCTTATTAACCCAATCCTTTCAGTTCACTTGGCCCCATTCTATAAGGTTTCTTGATTATTGGGCTTGCTCCTGGAATGAGATTAATTTGGAACTCAACTGGTCTGTGGTGTGGAACACCCTTAACTTCCCCAAACACATCCAAGTATTCATTAACTATGGGAATTTCTTCAATGGTTAGTTCACTCAGATCTTTTCCTAAGTCAACTAAATGATACAATTTCCCTTCCTTAGCTATTTCACATAGAACTGTGATTCTCTGGCCTTTAGAATTTTGCAATGATATGGTGGATGAGTCTAAATTAATTATGGCTTTGAATTGCCTTAACCAATCTACCCCCAATATAACTCCTATATTTGGGTAATTTAAAACATATAAATTGGAGATAAAAATATTTCCTCCTATGTTTAACTCCACATCCACACAATTCATGTTCAAAACACTAGAACTCCCTAGGGGACTTTGTACAAGCAATGGGGTTTCAACCAATATGCAGTTTAATTTTAACACTTTAACTAATTCATAGGAAATCAAAGAGTGTGTTGCTCCAGTATCATATACTACTGGTATGGGTATGGCACAAACGAATAATGTACCTTCCACTTGGCCATGATTTTCAGCATCAATTTTCACTACAGATTTGCCTTTTCCTTCCAAAGTTGCCAATTTCCCTTGCTGTTTATTCTCAGGACAGTTCCTCTTCATATGCCCCTCCTTCCCACATAGGTAGCATTTGAAGGCTCCTCCTTTCAACTCTGGGCACCTTGGTTTGATGTGTCCTTCTTTTCCACAATGATGGCAAACCAATTTCTTCTTAGTATCATTAGCTTTTGTATCTTTACTCTTCCTGTTGTCTGCCTCCTCCTTCTTTTTATCATAAGGGTGATATCTTCCCTTATCCTTCTTGTTGTTGCTCTTAAAATTCCTATATTTCTCTCTTTCTTTGTCATGTTGTTCCAGTTTCAAGGCCAGATCAATTACTTGATCAAATGTTCTATCTGCATATGGTAGCATAGCTCTGCTAAGTCCTGGGTTCAGCCCTTTTATATACCTATCATTCTTGGATGCTTCATCTGCCACTAGCATTGCTCCATAATTAGATAGCCCCTCAAACTTTTGAGTGTATTCAGTGACATTCAAAGTTCCCTGCCTAAGTTTGATAAATTCTTCAAGCAAAATGGTTTTGGCTGATGCTGGTACAAATCTTGCCTCCAACATCTCCTTGAACTGATTCCAAGTGATTTCATTTTCATTCCTTCCAGCTATGATCACCTCCCACCAGCTTAAAGCTACCCCTTTCAGTTGTCTAGAAGCTACTTGCCTCTTCCTTTGGTCATCCAACTGCATGTCATTGAAAATCCTATCAAGTGTTCTCAACCATGCTTGAATTTCCATCACACTCTCAGTCCCTTCAAAACTCTTGCCTCCCAAATTGGAATAAGTCTTCAGTAGTTTTGAAAGCTCTTCATGTGGGTTCTCAGGCCTATGCCCAATTCCATCTCTTAAAACTCTCACAAATTCTTGCATATCAAGCATTTGAGGTGCACTGGGTCCTGCATTGTGATGAGATCCTCTTCCTACCATGGTCTGCTAACTAAATTCTGGGTAAATGGTATTAGTATATTATGAGTACTTCTATAATTTCTAATTTCTTATTTAAATTATTTCATCCAAAACAAACAGACATTATACATTTCTATAATACTTATCAATCAATGCAACCAAGTGCTCTGATACCAACTGAAATGACCCTCCTATTTCCACCCTAATTTCATAAGGATTTTTTTTTTTTACTTAGAGATGATATATTGATATATCATTCATTACAAACATATTTTCCAAGGTCATTTTCTTTTTCCAATAACCAAAATATATCCAGGATCAAAATAACTTACCAATATAAATATATCAGTGCATATCTAATAATATACACATACATATGAAGATGTATGTGTTCTTCTTGTTTAAATTCAGAGTATATACTTTATATTTTTTTTTTGTTCAATAACATCCTGTTTGATTTAGAGATTTAGTAATTCAGATACATTATTGTATTCAGATTTTTGGCCATAAAATCCACTAAAAACATGTACTTTAGTCTGTCATTATGATTAAGAAATGATCAAGTAATAATCAGTGGTAAACAAGCTTTTAATATAGATGATTATGTTAAAGTCTGGATAGTATCAAATTCAGTATAAAAGAAAGTGGATCCTAAGTGAACACAAGCAACATCTAGGCGTAATGGAAACGCGCCTAACTTATACATGAAAGGTCACGAGTTCGAGTGCTATGCTGGTCGGTTCAAACACAATTTTTGGTTTTTCTTTTTATTCTTCTCCTGTATGGTTAGAAATCTGATACCTACCTATAATTGTACATATATATTTAATTTTTTGCCTATAACCTAACATACAAAACAATTCTTCTTACATAATTATTTTTAATACCCATTCTTACATCTGTTTTAAGAATTTATAATCATATTTTTGCTCAAATATCAACATGTACACAGATATACATGTACATGTCAATATCTCTGCTCATTTTCCAGAAAACTGGGTGTAACTTTGAAATGCATTTTTATTTTCAGAATACAATCTATCATGATCAACCAATACTTCATTTATTTGAAGCTGGATAACTCATGAATCCTGTATCTGCCACACTAGTTCAAAGCAATGGAGATATCTTTCATTGCATTCTGTCTAAAGCTTTAGGAAAACATTTTACTCTTCTCAATACAATTCAGAAATGAATTCAAACTTATTTACAAAGCATTTCAGTTAAAGATAATAAAATCCTTTTAAGTTTACTTCTTGCTAAATCCAGATTTTGTTCTAAAACTCAGTGCTCTGTTATGTCTCAAGATTAACTAATACATAATATAAATTATACAAAACAGTAGCTCAACTACATATGCATATTTCTCTTCCAAACATCCATATCCATAATTAAAATCATTTCCTTGTTTCCCACTCAGATTTTTTTTCCTTTGAGATTTTAAACCTTAATGCATAACAATATATTTAACATGATACAACTAGTTCATCTAACCATAATAGAATTCATTACATGACTGGAAATCTTAGAAACATAAAATTTTTCCTGAATACATGCAGATATAATCAATTTAAACTCTTATTGGAAACTAGCTAGCATGTTCATTCACTCCTCCATAATAGCCATTACTTCATTTTTACTTAGTACCTGGGTTACCTGAAAGAGCATAAGTGGCTGCCTCATTTAAAAATGAGACACCCCATATGCCATGAGCAAACAAGGGTCAGATCTATGATCTGGTATGAGTAACATCAATTCATTCATGATATTAAGCAATAGAGAATATAAGGGTACTAACTTGTTATTTAAGCAAATTTCTGCAATCAATTACTTTAACTTAGTATAATTAAGTTGATTCAGGTATGATATATTCATTTATCATTCTTACACTTGCATACATAATCATGCAAACATAATTATCTGTTTGCAACAATTTCATTCACTGGAACCATCTTGGTTCCATACCATTCAACCTAAGAAATATCCATATTCCTATTTCTTCATTTACAGGTTGTATAATTCAATTTAAATCCCTGCCTCATCTGCTATTAAGGAATCACTGGGACACATTGCAATGAACTAATTCACATCATTGCACAAAGATCTCAGGGCTTAAACAAACCATGTGCCAACTTGCATACTTCAAATATGACAAGCATTCCAGCAGCTTTCTTGGCCTTCCCTTCCCTAGTTTATTTACTAGTGTATTGTCTTAAATCCTATCATAAAATATGCTAAGTGAACATATCACTGCAAACATGGAAACATCCATAATTTCTTCTAGCATAATTCTCCTCAGAAATAATCAGACAGTTATTTCCTAAATGGGGTCAATATGTCTTGATCTTAGTAAAATATAAGAACATTTTCAACTGTAAAAGAGGCATGGCATGTTATATTGATCTGCAAGCCTTTATGATTGATTCAGATTCAAGATCTGGTTCAATCATAATTTTAGCTTGTGGGTTTCTTCTTTTTGATTTGATTAAGGGCTCAGCACTTAGAAAATTTCTATTGCACCCTTAACATTCTTCTTTTCAAGCCTCAGCACTTATACCAAGTATAATGCAGCTCCATTCATTTTTTATAAAGTTTCCATGCCATAGATCTATAACAGTTGAGAGTATTCTCTATATAATTTTTAAGATCCTAAACTTTAACATTTATGAGTATAACTAAAACAGTATAATACTCATCCAAAGACAAATGTCTCAGCCAATCAAAGATCATCCAAAATCATCCATATTAAATCATATCAGATTTAAAATAAGACATCCAAAAAGCATTGATGAAATCATATACATCAAAACCAGAAATACATAAATAGCAATATATAAAGTGGCTGCCTCAACTCAGGTCTTAATGCCATGAACTCAGTGAGATTACTCACCTAAATGTTTAATCCAGAAAATTCTTGTTTGAGTGTTCTCTCCTTCCTTCCAATATTTTCCTTCTTTTCTTATTTTTTTTTGTGCAGCCCGGGGTAAAGACAATTCTACTACCTATTTATATGCATTTTCCTCTAGGGTTTTGTTGAAACAGAATTCCATTTCTGTCCTGGCTATCATGCATTTTTCATTCATAACACCCCGGCCATATTAACCAATTTTTAAAGGCTGCATTTTCTTTCTTTTACTTTTCAGAAAATGGCCACTAACCTAGTCATGTTAAAAGTGTGACTATCCTATTTTATATTTTAATTATTTCTGAAAATCCCCTTTGCTATTTTTGCCTATACAAGCTCATTAACTTGTATCACATTTCATGTCATTTTAATGTCATAGTTTTACTTGCTTATATATATATATATATACTTTTCAGTACTTAAAAATATATATATATATGTACACATATCTTATCTAGGCTTATTTAATTTCTCTTTTAAATTCAGAAACATCTGCACCTATATGTATACAAGTTTACAAATCCTTATAACATATACATATGTATAATTTTCTTTTCTGGGTTTTAATTAAAATCTGTTTACTGATTTAAAGTAAAACTTATTTTTCTTATTTTCTAAGATGATCCATATAATTTCAGAAATCAAATAACCATGTTGCAAAATCATGTTTGTATTGCTCTTTAATTCTTGTTTTAAATCCAAGAAATCTGGAGTTCTTCCTTGTGCCATTTCAGTGTGCACGTGCACACATATACTTGCACACTATTTATTCCAGAAATTTCACCATATTTAAATCTAAATATTTCAAAAATTAAATCATTTTACAAAAATGATTTTTCACAAAATTTTGGAGTATTACAAAATACAAGTAACTCAAAGGATGTTGGAATAACCATCCTTTAAGGATTCGTTAAACTATCTACTATGTAGTAGAGTACGATAAGTAGATAATGCCTATCAGTAATATAAAGTATCAGAATAGTGTTAAGACGTTACCATTATCCCCCTTAACACATTTTATATAAGCGTTATAGTCTATATAGCACTGTAAACTCCACCGTAAACTAGTGGGATATCAGGGAGTACTCCATAGGTATAACAAAAAACAAACCGTAGTGGTCACGTATATAGGGATACAAGTATGACAAGGCACATGAGGCAATACCCAAGGTAGTGAAACTACCGTTTGCCTGATCCGGACTGGTGAGAACGCATCGCCGCAGCGATCGCAACACCGCGAAACAACACTCCCAAAATCAAGGGTGCACCAATCGATAACAAGTAATGAGTAGTTTTCGAAGAAATGTGTTCGCTCGAGGTAGCTGACCCCATTTGGCCTGGCACGGCTCCTGTTTTAGTCATTTCTAATTTGACACAACTGTCAAGGCTATCCATTATCGTTCTCTTTCTTCAGTCATCACGTACATCATTCCAACCACTTCATTCTGGATCACACTCCGCGCATAATTATTAAAGTGGTTTTCGGTTTAGACAGTGAGTATGTCCCTAACCGATTCCGGTCTCTTTAATAACATTCGAAATTATTTCAACGATTGGTCATTTATTTATTTCAAAACCAAATCAATTTCAATTTCAATTAGAATTCGTAATCCAACATTCCATTTGTCTTTCTAAACAATTTCCATAATTTACGTTTCAAACTTCCAAATTTCCATTTCAAAATCTTATAATTCAAGTTAAATATTTGATTTAAGACAATTCAAGTATTCATTTAAATTCGTATATAAGTTTCATTCCGAAATCATTTAAATTAATTTAATTTAGCATTCAAATCAATTTAAATTCATTGATCGATTTCATTTAATATTCGATAAGTAAATTTGTCATTCAAAACAATTTCTATTTAATTTCCAATTCATTAAATCAATTACTTAAGTTCAACTTCATTATATCAAAACTTCAAATTGAATTAAATTAGATTCGTCAAATCAACTCTTTAAATTACAAGCCTTACATTCATTTTAATAAATCACATTTTTATTTCTTGTTAAAGAAAATTCAATTTCACTTATTTATTTACTTAGTTACAATTTCAAAGCTCAATTAATAAAGAAACTAAATTTCACTTATTCAAGAAGTTCAATTTCACATATCAAGAATTCAATTTCATTTAATTATTAAATAATTCAATTTTATTTAATTATTAAATAATTTCAAAACTTAATTATTAAATAATTTCAACTTAATTATTAAATAATTTCAACTTAATTATTAAATAATTTTAAACTTAATTATTAATAATTCCAATTTTAAAACAACATTCTTTCGTCAACTACTATGTTAATATTTTGATTCAGATTATTAAATATTAACATTTCCTTTCATTAAAATTCAAATTCCAACTTCATTTCAAAACCTTATCATTTATCCAAATAAAATCTTTATTTTATTTTTAAATCAAATTATTGACCAATCGGCTTTTATTTAATTCTCTATCCTAAGTCAAAGTTTAATTTGGGTATTTATCATTTCAACCCGATTCCATTTCAATTTGAAAATTAGAGCATAGCAAAGGGAACTTGCAGTGTGATAACTGGGATGGTGTCAAAGTAAATAAACAAGCAATAACAAACATCAATAACGATCCAATAATTAATTCAAATAATCCTGAAATAATCGTATTAATTCACATTGTTGTTTGTGCAAATTAATATAATTATTTCTAGAATCTACACTATCATTTCATGTAGATTAAAGATTATTATACTAATTATTCTATGCAATTCTACACTTGACATCAATTATTCAATTTCATACTTCATCAATTAATACAACATAAATTCAAATGGTTCAAGGGTAATTAACTATTTTTCTACGTGTCAAATAATTAAACATTAAAGGGGTCATTTTATACCAATTTAACAAATCAAATTCAACACATATGTCGATTTAAATTTTTAACTATCCTTCATCAAATTCAATTTCATACTATTTATCACTTTATACATTACAATTTAACATCCAATATAAACAACAAACAATCAATCACTTATCAACCAAACGGGATTATCATCATATAATTAACAAATAATGGTGTCAGATGTCACAGATGAACTGGTACAGTTAATAGCATAAATAACAGTGTAAATAACTAACAGTAGCATATTTCAATTGTCGTTTCAATTGAAATTAGATTTAATAAATAAAAGAACATTAATCGCGAGTGATTTCTCACCTTTCGAGGCTAGAGGATAAACAATGAAGTTGAGTTACAAAAATGCAAGCACGACTTCCAATGTAAGGTCAGATTGGCACGAATTTCAAATCAAAGCTAAATGGATCCAAATTTGATGGACAGGCTGATAGATAAGGAATCAATGAAAATAAATCAGAATCTGCTTGATGTAGACTGAAACGGAATATATACATTATCTATTATATTATTTTTCTAACCCATATTAAACTTGGAACTCATTAACAATATATATATATATATACAATTTCAAATGAATACTAAATCTAAACACCTATAGATAAACTCTTAATATTTTAATAAAACCCAAACTCGGGTATACTCACCTATATATAAATTTATATATAAACATATACAACCCACAAACATTACTTAACCTTACACGTATGCACGTAAATAACTTTACACATATTTATCTTATGGTTTTTTACCATATTCAACGTAGACGAGATGTCAAGTATTTAAGCAAATAAGCATCATATAGGAAGCTCGAACCCAAATAACAAAGCATATATAAATCTATGCTATAAATTTTTACTTCGTACAATAACATATCTATTTTAAAAATAAAACTTACCCGTGAAACGAGCTGTAGCCTAAAATATATATCCTTATATGTACACAGTATGCGAATCAACATAGATATCCTAATTTAACACTATATATATTATATTAATACAACCAGCAAACATATTTAAGAAATATATATATATATACCTTTTCAAATAGAATTACTGCAAAATACAATCTCTAGAAAATACCCAGGTGTAAATATATATATCTGCAAACAATTGAATATATATACAATAAATATATAAACATATTACCATTGTATATACTGCCAGATAATAATTCTAAAGTAAACCAAGTTGTAACTTTTATAAACCAAGAGATATACAGACATATATATAATTTGAACTTATACATAAAACTTAACAGATTTAAAATTATAACAATACATTCAAACTGTTCAAAATATATATACTATATACATTAGATACTACATATATATAAAAGTTTATAAACAAACATATAGTGATATGCAGGCTTGAACAAAATAGTAAAAACGTGAATCTATACAACAAATATGAATAAAGTATAGATATATAGATTAACAAAGCTAACTACTCCATTTACAATATATATATATATATATCCCATATAAACAACACTTATATAATATAACAGACCATTATATATAAATATATATACTCACGTGCCAAAACAAGCATCCTTTAAAGATGAGGCGGATGCAAAAGCTACAGGCGAGCATGGTAGGAGAGGAGGCCAGGAAACACGAGAGGTGAAGGCTGGAAGGAGTGAAGGTGATCTCGGGTCTGGACTGAACTGGCTGCTGACGTGAATGGAGGTGGTGAGGTCGGAGGAGGGCACTGGGCTGTGCATGCGTGGGTGAATGACATCGGTGGAGAGCAGGGGTGTGTCGTTGGTGGCCAAGATGAGGGTGAAGGCGCGGATGCTGTTGTGGACGTGCATGCGCCGTGGAGTTGATGCGGTGGAATGGTGGTGGTTTGCTGCGTCGGTGCATGCTCGGCAGTCGGCTATGGGGTATTGTGCTGTCTTGTGGAGGATGAGCAAGGAACGAAGCTTCATGTATGGAGAAGTTTGAAAAGTGGGTGGAAGACAATGATAAGGAAGAGAAGAGAGCCTGCCTCCTATCGTATTCAATATTCTTCATTTTCAAAGTATTCAATATTCTTTCATTTTCAAAACGGCTGAACGGACTTAAATAATAAATGTAATAGTGAAATTCAAACTTTGATATGAATTTATTAAGCACAAGAGGCTAGTGACTATTGATTTTGCTCGGTAGGAAATTGGACAGTTACGGAAAACAAATGGACTCGAACGGGTACCGATATGCGTAAACGTTTCACGGTTTCATAACGTATCGGACACCGAAACACAGAATTGAATATACTGCAGAGATCAGCACAACGAGACGATCAAAATGGTATACAGATATCAGTGTTATGATTGAATTATAAAAATTTGAATTTTCTACTATCGGAAAATGCAGCAAAAACGTAGAAAAATAAGATCGACGGAGCTAAAGAAGTCCGAATTTGGAAAAACGAAAAATGACGTCTTGCTCAGAAGATGATTTAGAATTTTTCTATATAAAAATATTTAGGTTTCAAAAATATTTTATTTTCATCACTTTTAACTGATATAAATCGGAATAAAATTACACTAGAAAATAAACTTTCAAATTATCTGATGAAAATTTACCAGTTGCTATGATTATTTAGACGTATTCCAAATATCAAATTTTTATTTCAAAATTTTATCGTTTAAAATTTCACAAAATTTCAACTAATTACGTTATTAAATCAGTTAAAATTTACGGGTCGCTACACTCTCCCCCACTCAAAACTTTTCATCCCCGAAAAGAAAGGTGGTAGGAGAATAGAAACAACTAGATTGAAAAATAGGTTTGAAGACAACATAAGACAATTAATTTTAAAATCATATAATTTTAAAATTAAACTAATTAATATTCAACAATCTAGTTTAATCCATTTGTTTCCATAAATTAAATCAATCTATCTATTTCTAAATTCATTATCTTATTATCTAGTCATCCTCAATTAAAATTTCTAAATCATCAATTTGTATAATCATTTATTATACTCATAGTTTATTCAAACGATCTAATTCTTTTATTCCAAATTATTATTAAGTTTATTCCACTTAATATCTCTTACCACATACATTTAAACCATATAAATTAATTTAAACCGTATAAATTTCAATTTAAATTAATTTATATTCAATAATTGATTTTAAATTCACAGTTCTTCCATAAGTTGATCTAATTTCAATTTATTAATTCCTTTAAAACAAATTTATTTGCCTCATCTATTATTTAATTGACTTATTGTCATATTTATCTCTATTAACATCTTTTGTAACGACCCGTATTTTTATGGATCGAATGATTGTAACCGGTGTTATTCAAACGTTAGTGTTGTTGATTCGTTTAGAATTAGATCGTCCTTAAGTTAAGTCGTTCAGAGGTTAAGACGTCTAGAAGTTAAGTCATGTGGTAGCTTAAGTCGTGGAGCGACCTAAAGAAGTTTGCGACTTAAGAAGGGTAGACGACTTAAGGAATTGACCGATTTATGAAGTTGGCGACTTAAGAGAGTAGGCGACTTAAGGGTTAGCGGCATAAGAGTAGCAACCTAGAAGACTGGGCGAGTTAGCGACTTAAGGAGGATAGGTCGGCAACGACCTAAGGAAGTTGGTGGTAGCAGTTAGCGACCTAGGGGTTGAGTGAGTTAACGACTTAAGGAAGTTAAGTTGTGGACGAGTTAAGGTGTTAGGTCGTTGAGCTTGCTATGGCGTGTTTAGTTAAGTCGTAGACGACTTATGTTAGGTCGCGTGGGTGCTTAAGTCGTTAGGACATTTCTGTAGTAGGCCTGAGTCGTTAAGGTCGTTAAGTCGAAACCCAATTAAGTCGTTAGGCCAAATTTTTGTTAAGTCGTTAGTCGCACACTTGCGTTGTCATTAAGTCGTTGAGTCGCATGGGTATTTAAGTCTCTAGATCGTGAGTATAATTAGGTCGGCATCCCAGTTAAGTCGTAGGGTTTGCTAGACCGTGTGTGTGTTAGGTCGCGACTTTTGTTAAGTCGCTAAGCCGCATCTCAGTTAAGTCGTGGGGTTTTAGGTCGTAAGTTTTATGAGTCGTAGGTCGTGGGATTTCTTAAGTCGTGGACGACTTAGAGATTTCAGCCTATAAATACAGGGGTTTTTCCTCACTTTTTGGGATCCGGGCTTTGAAGCGACGAAGTGCTGCATTTTGAGAGCTCGAGTTCTACACTTCTTCACTTCTTTTCTCCACTCTAATCTTTTGATTCCTTCCATCCAAATCGAAGATCAAATCGAAGATCCAAGAGCTTAGATTGAAGATCTGCATCCATCGAAGAGAGATTTCATCGTTTGAAGCGGAGTTTTGGAGAATCGAGTTAGATTCTTCGCTGTCCAGATCTAAAGTGTGTTGCTTTTGAAGTGTTTAGGTGATTTGGTGAGTGGTGGTTATCTCTCACACGGATCCAAAGGAGTATATCGGATTGTTGGCTTGATTTGGTGTTAAAATAGTGATTTCCATGCATTTTCTTAAACTTAAGCATAGATCTATTGTTCATGATGATTTGACATCCATTTTACTACATGTTAACCTATGTAAGTTCATTCATCAAGTTGTAGAGATATTGCTCATAATTCATGCTTGTTAGATTTGGACTCTTTATTTACAAGATTACCATTATTATTATAATTGTTTATTAGATCATGTTTGAATGCTTGATTACTTGGATTAATGATTGACTTGGTTGATTGTTATAAATTAGTTGATTGATGATTTGATTTGGACAAGTTAGTTGAAGATGATTCAAAAGCTAAGGGAAAGGCTCTTGAATAAGAAAAGCTGCTCGTGGCATATGACGCGGATGATAAAGCTCATATGGATAGATTTGATGATGTTGATGTTGAGACGAGGCTTTGCTATGATGAGATGAAGCGAGGCATGGTATGGATAGCCTTGGTTTAATCTAGACGGGATCATTCCAAGCATGTTGATAACTCGGTGAAATGGTTCGGGTGTGAGGATAATGGTTTGCTCGAGAGGCGCTTGAGCTAGTATGGAAATAGTCGTCGAGGAGGATGACTAGAAGGCTGAGGTTTCATCGTTATTGAAGGTTCTAGCAGACTCAAAGCAAGAGTACGCTGGGCAGATTCGATAGTCCCTAAAGACTATGATTGTAGTCAAGTACTTTGGGCAGATTCGATAGTCCTAGGCACAGGCTGCGACGACATGCGGAGTTCTGTCTAGAACCGGGGTTGCCATTAACCCTTGACGGACGGCTGAAAGAATGTGCCGGTCATTCAATTAACGGTGGTATCGAAGCAAAGATAACAGTGATAGCCAGAGTCATGGATGTTTGGTTGTATCGTCATTCGGTCTCAAGAGCAATGTTTTCTGGGTGCTTATCTGATCTTGGTTTAGGCCTAGGGGGTTTGTACTTGGAAAATGTTGACCTTGACTCGAGTGATAATTGCTTTACTTTAAATGTCTGCTTTGCTATGTTTACTTCTGCTTAGTGTGTCTGGGGGCTATCACTGTAGAAAGAGGTGGAGTGGGAGAGTTGGATTCCTATTCCTTTTTCCTTTATGCTCTTTTGGTATGTTGTTAGTTAATTTACCGCTCACTAAGACTGTTGTCTAACTCAAGGCTTTATGTTTAACTCTTTTTGCCTTGGGTTGTTCATCCGCTTTGGGATGGGCAGACTAGGTAGCAGGTGACAGGTGCTGTTCTTAGTTTCCGACGATGCTGATGACGAAGACGAGCTGGAGGCTTGCATATTATTTTCTTACTATATGTACTGGATGTTCCGCTGCTTTGTATAATTCTCTGAGTGATATGTAGTAAGGCTTGATGTATTGACTATTCAGATGTTTGTATTCAACTATTATGAAGCTTAATTGATGAGATTCTATTTTGAGATTCTTCATATATATTCTCTATTGTATTTTATCCATGCGCTGTGAGTAATACGATGGATTCTGCTGTTTTAACTTACCCCTGACGATCATCCATGGCTGCCTGGCATGCTTTACAGCGCACTATATCCATGTTCAGTGCAGGGGCCATGGGCGGTCGTCACATTTGGTATCAGAGCTTTGGTTAATCGATTTTAGCCAACGCTCGCTGACGTAACTACGTATGAGAGACGTAATTGTATTTTGATGGATGATTACTATATATAATATAGTAGCTTAGAAGTGTGTGAGTCCTTTATGCAGTTGTTTCTCAAGGTGTGCTGATCATTTCTTTTATAGATATTAAGAATGAGTCAAAGAGGGAGACCAGCTGCTAGGGAAGGCCGTGCTACTGAGGGGGCTGCTGATTATGCTGCGATGTTCGAGGCTATGATGACTTTGATCATGAGAAGGATGCCAGCTCCAGGGCCATCAATAGATGTTGGAGTTCAAGTTCAAACTCCAAAACCGGTGGATTTTGCTAAGCTATGTAAAGATTATACTGCTCTTGGAGGAAAGGTTTTCTTGGGAACAGAGTCAACTATTGAAGTCCAGAGATGGGTAGATGATTGTAGAAGGATCTTTGGTGACTTGGGAATCGAAGATGCAACCAAAAGGAAGCTCGCATCAAGACAGCTTCAAGGAAGAGCTTCTGATTGGTGGAACTCTATCACCATTGATACTCCGGAGGAAGAGATTACTTGGGTACAATTCCAAGCCAGATTTGAAGCTAAGTTCATTTCTACAGCTCAGAAATCTATTCTGTTCAGGAAGTTTGTGGAGCTCAGGCAAGGTGGAAGACCAGTTCTTGAGTATGTTTCTGAGTTTGAAGCTTTGTCCAAGTATACCCGGTCGTATATTGAATCTTCATATCAGAAGAACAAGAAGTTTGTGACAGGCTTGGACAGTTATCTTGGGAGGCAGTTGGTGGATCATTTAGACGATTCATTTGAGAAGCTTGTGGAGAAAGCTCTCAGGCACGAAATCTGTTTCCTAAAGAAGGATCTGTTGTTGCTGTGACCAAGGAGGAGTTTAAACCACAACAGGGTGGAAACAAGAAGAGGAAGCAGCAGCAGCAAAAGGGTAAGGATGGCCAGAAGAAGCCGAAGGGCGAAGTGACCTGCTACAATTGTCAGCAGAAGGGCCATTTCTCCAGGGATTGCAAGAATCCGAAGGTGCCGGTGAAGTGCCACAACTGTGACAAGCCAGGGCATATTAAGAAGAATTGTCCAGAACCGCGGAAGGACAAGCAGATTGTGCAAGCTTATGCTTTGGGGGCTGTTCCATCATCTTCAAAAGCTCCTACCGCTGAAGATAAAGGAAAGAGTGTGGTGGTTCAAGGTACTCTCTCCATAGGTGGTGTTCCAGTTAGAGTGTTATTCGATACTGGGGCGTCACATTCTTTTGTTTGTAGTGAACTTGTAGGCCAGTTGGGTTTAGAACCAGATATTGTTGATAGGCCATTGGTTGTGACTAATCTAGTTGGGGGTTCGTCTTGTCTGTGTATGCTATGTCGTGGTCTGATTGTATCGAGTCATGATTGCTCTTTTGTTTGTGATTGTTTTGCTCTGAACTTTGCGGGGTTCGGAATTATTTTGGGTATGGACTGGCTTAGGAAGTATGCGGCAAAGGTTGATTGTGAAAGGTTGGAGGTGACAGTCGAGAATGTGGAGGGGCGAAAGGTTGTGATACGATGTAAGCATGAGGAAGGTGTCTTTATGAGCTTCATGTATTCGCTGGTTGTTCCACGGGATGGACTGTCATCGGTGCCAATCGCTAATGGATTTGAGGTTGTCTTTGATGAGATCAAAGGGTTACCACCGCATAGAGAGATTGAGTTTTGTATCGATCTAGTTGAAGGAGCCAGACCTGTTGTGATGCCTCTTAGGCGGATGGCTCCTAGGGAACAGCAAGAGTTGAAGGTGCAAGTTGATGATCTTTTACAGAAAGGATTCATTCGGCGTAGTGTGTCCGAATGGGGTGCACCAGTTGTGTTTGTAACCAAAGCGGATGGATCGTTGAGGTTGTGTGTGGATTATCGTGAGCTGAATAAAGTGACTAAGAAGAACAAGTATACATTGCCGAGAATAGATGACTTGTTTGATCAGCTTCACGAAGCTAAGGTGTTTTCTCAGATGGATTTGGCAACGGGATTTCACCAGTTAAGAGTGGCTAAGGATAGTGTGCCGAAGACTGCTTTCAGGACACCATCCGGTTTCTTTGAGTGGCTGGTAATGCCGTTTGGATTGACCAATGCGCCATCATATTTTGTGGATCTTATGAATAGAGTGTTCAGGGATCAGTTGACCAAGTTCGTACTAGTGTTCGTGGATGATATTTTGATTTATTCCAGAACTGAGGAAGAGCACAAGACGCACTTGCGTATTGTTTTGGAAATCTTACGGAAACATCAGCTGAAGGCTAAGTTTTCGAAGTGTCACTTCTGGAAGAGCGAAGTGAGGTTCTTAGGCCATATTATCTCTGGAAGCGGAATAGCGGTTGATCCCACCAAGATAGCAGCAATCCAGGATTGGGGTAGACCTAAGAATGCAACTAATGTGAGAAGTTTTCTTGGATTAGCAGGATACTATCGTCGATTTATCAAAGACTTTTCCAAGGTGGCTGCACCATTGACATGATTGATGAAAAAGAATCAAGTATTCAGATGGGATGCTAAGTGTGAGAAAGCTTTCGGAATCCTGAAAGAGCGACTGACAAGTGCTCCTGTTTTGACTATTCCAAGTGGAAATGATGAGATGGTGGTTTACACCGACGCATGTGGTACTGGACTTGGAGCAGTGCCGATGCAGAAGGGTAAAGTTGTTGCGTATGCAAGTCGACAACTGAAGTCGCATGAAAGGAATTATCCGACTCATGATTTGGAGTTAGCGGCGATTGTATTTGCTTTGAAGATGTGGAGACATTATCTATTGGGAGTTCGATTCGAGTTGTTTACAGATCATAAGTCGTTGAAGTATCTTTTCTCCTAAAAGGATTTGAATCTTAGGCAGCAACGATTGCTAGAGTTTTTGGCATCATATGATTTTGATATAGCCTATACTCCGGGAAAAGGTAACGCAGTGGCAAATGCGTTAAGTCGAAGACATGCAGGATTGGGAGCCATGTTTTCAGAATGGAAGAGTCTCGAGTATCTAGCTGGATTTGACTTCAGGCCTAGATGTGAATTGGAACCTGAGATGTTGGCAAACTTATCGATAAGACCGACTCTTGTGGAAAGGATTGGCGAGAGCCAAAAGCGAGACGATAAGCTTGTCAAGATTATCTGTGATTTGGAATCTGGATTGGACCCAGAAAAGGATAAAGGATTCGAGGTCGATCGAGAGGGTTGGCTTCGGAAGCAAGGACGACTAGTTGTTCCCGATATAGATGAATTGAGAAATGAAGTTCTGAAGGAAAGTCATCACTCGAAGCTGACAATTCATCCAGGTGGAAATAAGATGTATAGGGATATGAAGAGAACCTATTACTGGGAAGGTATGAAGAAGGATGTTGGAAATTTTATTTCCAATTGCATGAACTGCCAGTTGGTAAAAGCTGAGCAGAAGAAGCCAAGTGTATTGCTTCAGCCATTAGAAGTTCCTACATGGAAGTTGGAGCAAATATCGATGGATTTTATTGATGGACTACCTAGAACAAGAACGGGAAATGAAGGGATTTGGGTCATCATAGATCGTCTGACTAAGAGTGCAAGATTCGTTCCTGTTCGATCAACTAGGACTGCATCAAAGTTGGCTGAGCTGTATGTTAAGTGGATAGTTCGATTCCATGGTATACCGAAGAGTATAGTGAGCGATCGAGACCCATTGTTCACTAGTGGATTTTGGAAGAGCTTCCAGGAAGTTTTGGGAACCGAGTTGTGTTTGAGTACAGCTTATCATCCCCAAATAGATGGTCAGACCGAGAGAGTCAACCGAGTTTTGGAAGATTTCCTTAGAGCATGTGTTTTGGATTTCGGAGGATCATGGGAAGATCATCTTCATTTGGTGGAATTTTCGTATAATAACAGTTACCAGTCAAGCATTGGTATGGCACCGTACGAGGCATTGTATGGAAGACCGTGTAACTCTCCGACATGTTGGTTAGAAACAGGAGAAAAGCTGATACTTGGGCTAGAAATGATTCGATAGACTTCAGATTGCATAGAGATCATTCGGCAACGAATGAAGGCAGCCCAAGACCGTCAGAAAAGTTATGCCGATAAGCGTCGTAAGGATTTGGAATTCGGTGTAGGTGATATGGTTTTTGTGAAGATTTCTCCACTGAAGAATGTTATTCGATTCGGAAAGAAAGGAAAATTGACTCCGAGATTTGTTGGACCATTCCCGATCATCGAGCGAATTGGAAAGCTCGCCTATAAATTGGAATTACCAGAAAAGATGGCGGGTGTGCACAATGTTTTTCATGTATCGTATCTACGGAAGTATGTGCACGACTCGAATACTGTGGTTTTTGCTGATAGCTGTGAAGATTTTGAAGTTGACCTAGTTGATAACAGACCTCGTAAGTCGCTTCGTGTTGTGGAAACTGACACGAAACAGCTTAGGAGGAAGATAGTTAGGTTGCTCAAGATACAATGGAGTGATGATGTTAACGACTGTACATGGGAGGTGGAAGAGAGGATGAAGGCAGCTCATCCTGAACTCTTCGAGGTATGGCCATAAGGTGTCGTGTCATCTCACAACATTGTAACTTGTTCTAGTTTTAGAATTCTGCATGCTAGGCTAGAATTGGATGCATGATTAGTTGATTGCTATGAATGGTAGGCATGCAGAATAGTTTTGATTGCTCTTGTTTGTTTGGAATTTCGGGGGCGAAATTCCTCAGGGGGAGAGAATGTAACGACCCGTATTTTTACAGATCTAATGATTGTAACCGGTGTTATTAGGACGTTAGTGTTGTTGATTCGTTCAGAATTAGATCGTCCTTAAGTTAAGTCGTTCAGAGGTTAAGACGTCTAGAAGTTAAGTCGTGTGGTAGCTTAAGTCGTGGAGCGACCTAAAGACGTTTGCGACTTAAGAAGGGTAGACGACTTAAGGAATTGACCGATTTATGAAGTTGGCGACTTAAGAGAGTAGGCGACTTAAGGGTTAGCGGCATAAGAGTAGCAACCTAGGAGACTGGGCGAGTTAGCGACTTAAGGAGGATAGGTCGGCAACGACCTAAGGAAGTTGGTGGTAGCAGTTAGCGACCTAGGGGTTGAGTGAGTTAACGACTTAAGGAAGTTAAGTCGTGGACGAGTTAAGGTGTTAGGTCGTTGAGTTTGCTATGGCGTGTTTAGTTAAGTCGTAGACGACTTATGTTAGGTCGCGTGGGTGCTTAAGTCGTTAGGACATTTCTGTAGTAGGCCTGTGTCGTTAAAGTCGTTAAGTCGAAACCCAGTTAAGTCGTTAGGCCACATTTTTGTTAAGTCGTTAGTCGCGCACTTGCGTTGTCATTAAGTCGTTGAGTCGCATGGGTGTTTAAGTCGCTAGATCGTGAGTATAATTAGGTCGGCATCCCTGTTAAGTCGTAGGGTTTGCTAGACCGTGTGTGTGTTAGGTCGCGACTTTTGTTAAGTCGCTAAGCCGCATCTCAGTTAAGTCGTGGGGTTTTAGGTCGTAAGTTTTATGAGTCGTAGGTCGTGGGATTTCTTAAGTCGTGGACGACTTAAGGGGGCGGACGACTTAGGGATTTCAGCCTATAAATACGGGGGTTTTTCCTCACTTTTTGGGATCCGGACTTTGAAGCGACGAAGTGCTGCCATTTTGAGAGCTCGAGTTCTACACTTCTTCACTTCTTTTCTCCACTCTAATCTTTTGATTCCTTCCATCCAAATCGAAGATCAAATCGAAGATCCAAGAGCTTAGATTGAAGATCTGCATCCATCGAAGTGAGATTTCATCGTTTGAAGTGGAATTTTGGAGAATCGAGTTAGATTCTTCGCTGTCCAGATCTGAAGTGTGTTGCTTTTGAAGTGTTTAGGTGATTTGGTGAGTGGTGGTTATCTCTCACACGGATCCAAAGGAGTATATCGGATTGTTGGCTTGATTTGGTGTTAAAATAGTGATTTCCATGCATTTTCTTAAACTTAAGCATAGATCCATTGTTCATGATGATTTGACATTCATTTTACTAGATGTTAACCTATGTAAGTTCATTCATCAAGTTGTAGAGATATTGCTCATAATCCATGCTTGTTAGATTTGGACTCTTTATTTACAAGATTGCCATTATTGTTATAATTGTTTATTAGATCATGTTTGAATGCTTGATTACTTGGATTAATGATTGACTTGATTGATTGTTATAAATTAGTTGATTGATGATTTGATTTGGACAAGTTAGTTGAAGATGATTCAAAAGCTAAGGGAAAGGCTCTTGAATAAGAAAAGCTGCTCGTGGCACATGACGCGGATGATAAAGCTCATATGGATAGATTTGATGATGTTGATGTTGAGACGAGGCTTTGCTATGATGAGATGAAGCGAGGCATGGTATGGATAGCCTTGGTTTAATCCAGACGAGATCATTCCAAGAATGTTGATAACTCGGTGAAATGGTTCGGGTTTGAGGATAATGGTTTGCTCGAGAGGCGCTTGAGCTAGTATGGAAATAGTCGTCGAGGAGGATGACTAGAAGGCTGAGGTTTCATCGTTATTGAAGGTTCTAGCAGACTCAAAGCAAGAGTACGCTGGGCAGATTCGATAGTCCCTAAAGACTATGATTGTAGTCGAGTACTCTGGGCAGATTCGATAGTCCTAGGCACGGGCTGCGACGATGTGCGGAGTTCTGTCTAGAACCGGGGTTGCCATTAACCCTTGACGGACGGCTGAAAGAATGTGCCGGTCATTCAATTAACGGTGGTATCGAAGCAAAGATAACAGTGATAGCCAGAGTCATGGATGTTTGGTTGTATCGTCATTCGGTCTCAAGAGCAATGTTTTCTGGGTGCTTATCTGATCTTGGTTTAGGCCTTGGGGTTTGTACTTGGAAAATGTTGACCTTGACTCGAGTGATAATTGCTTTACTTTAAATGTCTGCTTTGCTATGTTTACTTCTGCTTAGTGTGTCTGGGGGCTATCACTGTAGAAAGAGGTGGAGTGGGAGGGTTGGATTCCTATTCCTTTTTCCTTTATGCTGTTTTGGTATGTTGTTAGTTAATTTACCGCTCACTAAGAATGTTGTATGACTCAAGGCTTTATGTTTAACTCTTATTGCCTTGGGCTGTTCATCCGCTTTGGGATGGGCAAACTAGGTAGCAGGTGACAAGTGCTGTTCTTAGTTTCCGACGATGCTGATGACGAAGACGAGCTGGAGGCTTACATATTATTTTCTAACTATATGTACTGGATGTTCCACTGCTTTGTATAATTCTCTGAGTGATATGTAGTGAGGCTTGATGTATTGACTATTCAGATGTTTGTATTCTACTATTATGAAGCTTAATTGATGAGATTCTATTTTGAGATGCTTCACTATATATATTCTCTATTGTATTTTATCCATGCGCTGTGAGTAATACGATAGATTCTGCTGTTTTAACTTACCCCTGACGATCATCCATGGCTGCCTGGCACGCTTTACAACGCACTATTTCCATGTTCAGTGCAGGGGCCATGGGCGGTCGTCACATCTTTATAATAAAATTTAAGTGTATAACATTTATTATAACACTTAAATTTTATTTGTAAAACATTTTATATTGTATATTATCGAATTACAATTTTAACTTCTGAATAATTTAGGTAAGTTGTATTAGAATGCTAATTGAATATTATACAAGTAAAATTTCCAATTCAATTATTCAAGTTTAAATTTTATTCAAAATTTTAGATTTATTTATAATTAAAATCATCCTTTAACAAAATTTAAGAATTAGATTTCTGATTAACTTTAAACAATTTAGAGATAAATGTATATAATATATATCAGATCAAATTAAATTTTTTATATATAATAAATCAGGTCATACCACAAAAATTCAAATCAAATTAAATTTCCAAACAAAAGTGTAGTAAAGTTACTGAATGGTCTCTTCACTTCGAAACTCGAAAATGAATGTCGATGATGCGGCCGCCATTACCGAAATTATTTTCCAGCGACAAAATAGAAGTGTATTGATTTAAACCTTAAAATTCTTTGAAAATCATTTATATTCGAAAATACTTTATATAATATACATTTAAAATTTTAAAACCAAAGTTTGAAATCATCGGAAATTAAATTCTCCAATTCCTGAATTAAATTCATTTCAAATTCCAAATCAATTTATAAACCATATTTATAAATTCATTTAGAACAATAAATGATAGTCAAATATTATCATTTCAAACAACCATTTTAATTAACTTATTAAATTCCAGAAAATTTCACTTATATATTTATAATATAATCATACAAATTTATTTCATTTACCAAATTCGAAAATACTATTGTGTCAGTTTGCTTTGTTCAAGTGTTTTGGAAATCCTATCGATAGCGTTGATCAAACGAATCGATCGAAAACCCAACTCAACATCAACAACTCAAACAACACAATATATAAAACATTTTTAATATTAATTTATAAATACACTTCCTCGCTCGACGATACGAGAATGGATTTCAAGGCAAGGATAGAGATTTAAATTTGAGGGACTCAAAACAAAGAGAATTTTTTTTGATTTGAAGATAGGTTTTAAACAAAGACGAGATAATTACATAACAAAATAGGAAGATGGATAAGTTTATATAAATCGCAGGCAACCTTAACCGGGTCGACCGTAACTTCAAGAATAAGATCGATGCAGAATTTCAAGGCAAATCTACATTCGATCACCAAAGATATAATTAGGGCATACAAGAGATAATAGCATCTAAACCGAGGATATAGAAATCTCCGGTGAATCGATGCCAATTGTAAAGGAGTCTCACCCATTTACAAAATTTCGAAGATTGGCGAGACCGCCGATCCATTATAAAGATCATTCAAAGTGGAGTTATGGGATGCTCCAGAATTGAAAGAAGAAGAATAGTGAGGGACACGAATGAAATTTGGAACCGCAGGGAACGTTCCAAAATTCAAAGGAATCGAGTCAAAAGGAAGAGAATGAAACTCGAATGAGAGTGATTCTGTAAATACATTTTACCCTATATGCTAAGTTTTGCCTAGAGCTACCAAAGCTCTGATACCAAATGTAACGGACCGCGTCAGTGGGGTAACGCCCACCGTAGCATATAGTAGTACCTGTGTTCTGCCTTTACAGCCAGCCTCTCGACTGCACCAACCCCGCAGGGACATGTAGGAGTAAGAGTCATCCGCTCGCTACCAAACCAAATGCGAGAACCCCCTATCATGCTGCACCCGCCAAGTGCATAGGCAGACACACATGTCAAACTTGAATGATTTAAAATACCGAATTGTTAATTTATATTTGGCAAAACTGAGCATATACAGTCAATAAATAATCACAGATCACAAACACAGAGTAATAATTGCAGCGGAAACAAAAGATAGTAGTTCATGAAGCTACTATATACATATCAGAGTTAAATAGGGTACAACAGATGTCTCGAATACAATAATCAAATACAATATCAGAATACATCACTAGAATCAACTGGATATCTGAAAGCTAGATAGATAGCTGGATCTCCAAGCAAAGCTCCAACTCCAAAGGTGAGTCTCGAATACTGGTACACTCAGTCTGACCCGAGCATAAAGTAAAACACAAAACACTCGAGTCAGGATTAACATTCTTATATCAATAAATCCAACTCAAGTGAAATAGCAACTGAAATACAAGTAACTCAAAGGATGTTGAAATAACCATCCTTTAAGGACCCGTTAAACTATCTACTATGTAGTAGAGTACGATAAGTAGATAATGCCTATCAGTAATATAAAGTATCAAAATAGTGTTAAGGCGTTACCATTATCCCCCTTAACACATTTTATATAAGCGTTATACTCTATACAGCACTGTAAACTCCACCGTAAACTAGTGGGATATCAGGGAGTAATCCATAGCTATAACACAAAACAAATCGTAGTGGTCGCGTATATAGGGATACAAGTATGAAAAGGCACATGAGGCAATACCCAAGGTAGTGAAACTACCGTTTGCCTGATCCGGACTGGTGAGAACGCATCGCCGCAGCGATCGCAACACCGCGAAACAACACTCCCAAAATCAAGGGTGCACCAATCGATAACAAGTAATGAGTAGTTTTCAAAGAAGTTTTTTCGCTCGAGGTAGCTAACCCTATTTGGCCCGGCACGGCTCCTGTTTTAGTCATTTCCAATTTGACACAAGTGTCAAGGCTATCCATTATCGTTCTCTTTCTTCAGTCATCACGTACGTCATTCCAACCACTTCATTCTGGATCACACTCTGCGCGTAGTTATTAAAGTGGTTTTCGGTTTAGACAGTGAGTATGTCCCTAACCGATTCCGGTCTCTTTAATAACATTCGAAATTATTTCACCGATTGGTCGTTTATTTATTTCAAAACCAAATCAATTTCAATTTCAATTAGAATTCGTAAACCAACATTCCATTTGTCTTTCTAAACAATTTCCATAATTTACGTTTCAAACTTCCAAATTTCCATTTCAAAATCTTATAATTCAAGTTAAATATTTGATTTAAGACAATTCAAGTATTCATTTAAATTCGTATATAAGTTTCATTCCGAAATCATTTAAATTAATTTAATTTAGCATTCAAATCAATTTAAATTCATTGATCGATTTCATTTAATATTCGATAAGTAAATTTGTCATTCAAAACAAATTCTATTTAATTTCCAATTCATTAAATCAATTACTTAAGTTCAACTTCATTATATCAAAACTTCAAATTGAATTAAATTATATTTGTCAAATCAACTCTTTAAATTACAAGTCTTACATTTATTTCAATAAATCACATTTTAATTTCTTGTTAAAGAAAATTCAATTTCACTTATTTATTTACTTAGTTACAATTTCAAAGCTCAATTAATAAAGAAACTAAATTTTACTTATTCAAGAAGTTCAATTTCACATATCAAGAATTCAATTTCATTTAATTATTAAATAATTCAATCTTATTTAATTATTAAATAATTTCAAAACATAATTATTAAATAATTTCAACTTAATTATTAAATAATTTCAACTTAATTATTAAATAATTCTAAACTTAATTATTAATAATTCCAATTTTAAAACAACATTCTTTCATCAACTACTATGTTAATATTTTGATTCAAATTATTAAATATTAACATTTCCTTTCATTAAAATTCAAATTCCAACTTCATTTCAAAACCTTATCATTTATCCAAATAAAATCTTTATTCTATTTTTAAATCAAATTATTGACCAATCGGTTTTTATTTAATTCTCTATCCTAAGTCAAAGTTTAATTTGGGTATTTATCATTTCAACCCGATTCCATTTCAATTTGAAAATCAGAGCATAACAAAGGGGACTTGCAGTGTGATAACTGGGATGGTGTCAAAGTAAATAAACAAGCAATAACAAACATCAATAACGATCCAATAATTAATTCAAATAATCCCGAAATAATCGTATTAATTCACATTGTTGTTTGTGCAAATTAATATAATTATTTCTAGAATCTACACTATCATTTCATGTAGATTAAAGATTATTATACTAATTATTCTATGCAATTCTACACTTGACATCAATTATTCAATTTCATACTTCATCAATTAATACAACATAAATTCAAATGGTTCAAGGGTAATTAACTATTTTTCTACGTGTCAAATAATTAAACATTAAAGGGGTCATATTATACCAATTTAACAAATCAAATTCAACACATATGTCGATTTAAATTTTTAACTATCCTTCGTCAAATTCAATTTCATACTATTTATCACTTTATACATTACAATTTAACATCCAATATAAACAACAAGCAATCACTTATCAACCAAACGGGATTATCATCATATAATTAACAGATAATGGTGGCAGATGTCACAGGTGAACTGGTACAGTTAATAGCATAAATAACGGTGTAAATAACTAACAGTAGCATATTTCAATTGTCGTTTCAATTAAATATAGATTTAATAAATAAAAGAACATTAATCGTGAGTGATTTCTCACCTTTTGAGGCTAGAGGATAAACAATGAAGTTGAGTTACAAAAGTGCAAGCACGACTTCCAATGTAAGGTCAGATTGGCACGAATTTCAAATCAAAGCTAGATGGATCCAAATTTGATGGACAAGCTGATAGATAAGGAATCAATGAAAATAATTCAGAATCTGCTTGATGTAGACTGAAACAGAATATATACATTATCTATTATATTATTTTCCTAACCCATATTAAACTTGGAACTCATTAACAATATATATATATATACAATTTCAAATGAATACTAAATCTAAACACCTATAGATAAACTCTTAATATTTTAATAAAACCCAAACTCAGGTATACTCATATATATATAAATTTATATATAAACATATACAACCCACAAACATTACTTAACCTTACACGTATGCACGTAAATAACTTTACACATATTTATCTTATGGTTTTGTACCATATTCAACGTAGACGAGATGTCAAGTATTTAAGCAAATAAGCATCATATAGGAAGCTCGAACCCAAATAACAAAGCATATATAAATCTATGCTATAAATTTTTACTTCGTACAATAACATATCTATTTTAAAAATAAAACTTACCCGTGAAACGAGCTGTAGCCTAAAATATATATCCTTATATGTACACAGTATGTGAATCAACATAGATATCCCAATTTAACACTATATATATTATATTAACACAACCGGTAAACATATTTAAGAAATATATATATATATATACCTTTTCAAATAGAATTACTGCAAAATACAATCTCTATAAAATACCCAGGTGTAAATATATATATCTGCAAATAATTGAATATATATACAATAAATATATAAACATATTACCATTGCATATACTGCCAGATAATAATTCTAAAGTAAACCAAGTTGTAACTTTTATAAACCAAGATATATACAAACATATATATAATTTGAACTTATACATAAAACTTAACAGATTTAAAATTATAACTATACATTCAAACAGTTCAAAATATATATATTATATACATGTTTGCGCCAAAAATGGTCACAAACCCCAAGTGTAGTGAAAGCACCAGCGTATGAATACAGATCAACAATGTTCACACACAAATCACAGATCTAAGCAAGTAACAAACAGCAATCCAGAAATAATGAACAATGACACACAATTTATAGTGGTTCGGCTATCTCCGGCCTACGTCCACTTCAAGGTTTTTATAATTTTATTGCTCGATGCTTGAAGATTACAATTTCGTGTGTTGTATTACAACTGATTTGCTGAACTAAGTTTGAATCTAAGGCAGCAATGGTGATTTGGAGTAAATCTGGCAGAGTCTGGGTGCTCTTTATCTCTCAAAATTGTCCGACCCCTTTTCTGAATGACCAGGGGCTCTATTTATAGGTGTAGGAGGCTGATATTTCGCCTAAATTGAGGGGAGACCAGTTCCGTCACGTGAGGGAGCCCACATGGCCGAGATCCGGGCCCACTTTGGGATCGATTCGACCCTTGGTTCGAATCGATCAAGAAATTTTCCAATCAAGCTGAAATTTGGTGTGGACATTCTTCAACATGTGCTCAAGCTTCTGTGAAAATTTCGTAGCGTTTGGATGTGTAGATCTCAAGTTATGATCGATTCAAGTTGAAGATTTTCGCTTCCTGGAGTCGTTCGAATCGATACCTTCGAATCCATAGGGTCGACTCCATCTCCTAGCACGTGAAGGCAATGACGTGGTGCGCGTGCTTCGGGTTAATCCCCCTTTTTCTTCGAGATTTACTGAGTCAAATCCGTGGTTTTAGTCGCGTTTACTTGGTGGATTCGAAGAGAAGGATCTGAAGGTATACTCCTTCGATTCGATCAAATGTGCGTTCCTTCGTATCGATTGAGGGACAAGTAGCTCGAATCGATCTCTTGTGCAAGTCCTCGAATCGATGGTTTCGAGTGATGTTGATCGATTCGAAGCTATGCATTGCTCATGGATTCGAACAACCTTTTACTTGATGGATTCGAACCAAGGTTGGGTTTATGGTTTCGAACGTGAGGCTATCTTGTGGATTCGAAGGCGGGAATACTCTGATGGATTCAAAGCAGGGAGAAACCGATGGATTCGAATCGACTAAGACCTCATCGATTCGAAGTAGATCACATGAGCTTGATGCATTGGATACGAAGGCGATGAAATCGAAGGCTAAAGCATTTCTCATGGATTCGAAGCCATCAGGGGAACTTTGTTGGAGTCGAGTTTGATGGATTCGACCCTAGGGGATTCGAACCATAGGGAGACGAAACCAAGGCTATGTCCTCCACTTGCGTCGATGATATCTTGGGCGTATGAACTCGTATTGACTCGAGATTTGGAATGTTGCTTCATCTGACCTTGCTTGGCATGTCTTATCAATTGCAGCCCGATCCGGACTCGGACAAAATTCATCGATATCCGTGGTGAACCTGCGATGCACAATCGATGTTCATGACTAATAATCATTGATTTTCAGTTAATCTTTGGGTATCTCGACTTTGCCAAAAGTTGGGATAACAATACATTAGATACTACATATATATAAAAGTTTATAAACAAACATATAGTGATATGCAGGCTTGAACAAAATAGTAAAAACATGAATCTATACAACAAATATGAATAAAGTATAGATATATAGATTAACAAAGCTAACTACTCCATATACAATATATATATATATCCCATATAAATAACACTTATATAATATAACAGACCATTATATATAAATATATATACTCACGTGCCAAAACAAGCAGCCTTTAAAGATGAGGCGGATGCAAAAGCTACAGGCGAGCATGGTAGGAGAGGAGGCCAGGACACGCGAGAGGTGAAGGCTGGAAGGAGTGAAGGTGATCTCGGGTCTGGACTGAAGTGGCTGCTGACGCGAATGGAGGTGGTGAGGTCGGAGGCGGGCACTGGGTTGTGCACGCGTGGGTGAATGACATCGGTGGAGAGCAGGGGTGTGTCGTTGGTTGCTTCATGCTTATATTTGCAGGAGTATGGGGTTTTGTTGAAAAGAATTTTCAAAAAGCTGCATACACGTAGAACTACCAGTATATATGTAAGATGTTTGCATCATGTTTTCAAAAATATTTCCAAAAGAGATGCATTCATATAGGAGGATCTGATTTAGAATCATTTTGCATACATATTTTCTGTGTGGTGATACATTAATACACTATACACTTATACACGTTTGGTTACAAAATTTGTTATACACCGAATGGTTGTGTAGTTTAGGATAATTAGAAGCCAAAACCTTGACTTATTCATTGGTAAAATTTTCGAGGACGAAATTCTTTATAGGGGGAAGAATGTAACACCCTGTAGTTTGGTGTTAGTTATTTAATTAGTTAGTTAATTAATTAGGCTCCAAAAGCGGAATTTGTGCAAATGATGGAATTTGACCATGGAACTTGCACCATTGCATTCGTGACAAAATTCTGAGCAACTTTCATGTTTGGAATTTTGCGATCGGAGTCCAAACGAAGATGCTATGAATGAAAAACGAATTCGAAACGAAAATAATTAAATAAGTAAAAGTTGACGTTTTTATATTAATTACTTGGGCCCACAAGCCGATCCGTTATTGGGGACGGTCGACCCCCAGCGGTCGATCGGTTACCCAAAGGCGCTTGACCGGTGGCAACTAGGCAGCTACAATAACTCTAGGCCGCAACGGTCCGGATTTAATATTTTAAATCGAACGGTTCTAGTTGATTCTGGCGTCTATAAATTTAGGTCTAGCCCTCCCTTCTTTTCTCATATTTTTATGAAGGCAACATCGAATCTTTGCCATTTGTTTTTCTCCACTTTCTGTCTAAATTATAATGGTAAGATATTTGTATCTATATCCATACAAATTGGAGAAGAGCAGAAATCTAATAAAAAGGAGAAGAGAAGAGAATCAACCATATGCGTATTTGAGGTAATTTATATATTTATATATATCTGTATTTTCTTTCTCTCCCAATCCCATCTCTTCTATGATCTATAATTCTAATGTATATATATACCCATTTATACATATCTCTTGGATTAAAAAGGATTTGAAGATGAATAAAAGGTTCTACTTCAGATTTGGATCGCTTTTAAAAGGTGAGTGGGAAATTTTATAAATTGTTATAATATGAAAATTATCTCATTGGTGTTTATTTGATTTCTATGCCTAATTGGATAATTGTATATGAGTTGTAGGCAAAAAATTGAATATAATCTGAATATAACAAATATCGCCTAAATATTCTTGTTTATGAATTGATTTGGCATTGTTTAGAACTTGATCTGTAAATCAGTCCCAAAAGTATGAATTTAGAATATTGATTTACATGAAATTTATTCCAGATCTGAAATAGGTTGTATAGTAATGTTTTAAATATGGATTATTACCCTAATCTTATTAGAATGTAAGCTTTTTTACATTTGGAATTGTTGGAATTTAGATCCGTTTAATATTTGTAAATTAGTTTGACTTTTTTTCCTTTTTAGAAAAATACAGCATTTGATGTAACAAGGAATAGATGCAAATAGAAAGAGAAAGGGGTATGTAAAGTATGAATTTATTGTAGTTTACACTGTCTAATTCAGTAATAAAAAGAAATAATTATTCCTTGTAACTTCAAACGATGTAATCTTTTATATTTTAAAGTTAAATCTTTTGTTTTGGACTAATTTATTGAAATTATAGAGGATATTCGTTTTAGATATGATTCCAACAATTTAACATGGAAAAGTACTCTAGTGAAGATATATAACTAGAACATATTTTACAAAAGCAAATATTTCTACATAATTACTACACCTATAATAATTAAATAAAAAGCCGGTAACGATGCTTGCACGTAATATTTGCATATAAGATAATTAACTAATGGAAAAAGAATTTAAAAGGTTGTAACTCCAAATAAATTGTAATAAATATGGGAGTTGCAATAATTTAATAAGGTAAATGGATTAATGGGACTAATAAAAATGGTTACTAATTTGATATTAGTAATCATATATAAATGTCTTAGGAAATGTCAATAGGATTATATGGATAAATTGAAAATTATGAGCATTAAATGGGAATTTATGGGTAGATAAATATTTAAGGTAAATCTTATTGTCTTAAATAAAAAGGGAATTTGTGAGCTAAGTCTTATGTCTACCTAAAATAATGTAAATAAAGACTTAGGATGGTTAATTGGACTTAGTATGTTGTGATATGAGGTCGGTAGAGTTACTCGATGGAAGACTGCACTTCACTTTGAGGCTACCAACAGTCGAGTGTACTTACTACTGATATTAGATATCACTAATCATAGGACTTGTGATGACGTGAGAGATTGAGCTTGCTTTCTTAATTTGGAAGTATTAAATGGTCCAAATTTGGAATTAGGAGTGCTGAGGGATATCTCCATAGGGGTTTTCTTCTGGTTTAAGATCTTATGTGGTTGAAGGATCTGCCTCTCTCCTAAATGGAAGTATTAAGTAATATAGTGAGATTCCAAATAAATAAATAAGGATGTCTCTAAAAAGGTTTACTTCAGCGTTGAGGTCTTAAGTGGCTGAAGGGTCCTCCTCCCTACCGAAAGAAGTAACCTAATAATGCCATATTTATAATCAAAGAGTGATGGTGTATATCTCAGGAAGGGTTTACTTCAGGTTTGGGGTCTTAAGTGACTGTAGGGTCCTCCTCTTTCCTAAAAAAGAAGTATTAAGTAGCCAAATGAGATTTCCAAGCAATGACAGCTAGATAGTACCATTGAGGAGCACGCTTCTAGAAATAGGTCTTAAATGATGTGTTCTACCTAAAATTAAGGTCTTAAATGACCAGAGCCTTCCTATTTTCTATTTAGAAGTATTAAGTGGCTTGGGTATAGTCTCTCACATTGCTAGGCCGTAATAACAATAGTACCATTTAGGAGCACGCCATAGGGATGGGTCTTAAATGATGGGGCCTGCCTTTGTCAAGGTCTTAAATGACCAAACTCTGTCTATTTTCCACTTGGAGGTATTAAGTGGCTTGGATATTGTTTATTACATGGCTACAATTTTATCGGCGATAGATGTGGTAACAATTGGACATTAAATGTCGGAAGCCTTAAATAGTGGTTAGAGGTATTATAGCTAGGACCCACCAATTATTGACAACATTGTTAGGAAACCACCTTGGAAATAGGTCTTAAATGATGGGGTCTACCTTGACTAAGGTCTTAAATAGCAGAGTTTGCCTATTTCTCTTTTTAAAAAGTATTAGAAGCCCGCTTCATATTTAGAAGTATTAAGTGGAAAATAGGTTTGGAAATATTGGGTGGTTGATAAGGCTTTATTAGTATGTCGTACCTTGGGAAGGGGTAAATATGTAATCGTGTATGCAATGCAACATTAGATTAGAATTGCTAACCTTAATGGACATAATAATTAAGTGGAAACCAATCAGTATAAGTTTATATTATGGACAGTTTATATTTCCAGTCTCCAAGACATTGCTTTGACCCCCTCCACATTACAACCCACCGGATAGAATTTAGGAAAACATGTCATTGGAGCTGGATGCACTTTGTTGTTGGTGAAGTCTTCATTCTCTTATGCTCGATACTATGTGACAATCTTCTATCCAAGGAACACCATTAGTTCCGAGGTAGTAGTCATGGAAAGTATTCTTATCCTATTATTGTTTCAACCGTGAGTTTAGATTTCTATCAATCTCTGATAATGCTTAACTTATTTGCGGGTACCAAATCCAATGATCTGTGCTTTGATGGACTTGGGTTTTGATTTTTATAGAAATTTTGGCTCATTAAGATGCGGGTTGTTACAAGTCAAGTATCTTGCCAATCTTTGGACGTCATTGCGAGCTGAGGCAATTCCCGCCTTCCTACTCTTACTCCTGGAAGGATGAAAGATCTCAATCTTTAGTTAACCAAAAAATTTCCACTTTATTAAACCCACCTCTGGGTCTAAGTAATAAAGTAATCTCCTAGTGGGTTAGGAAACTCAAATTTGAATGCATGCAATTCTTTAAGAAGAAATGAAATGAATGAGTCACTCAATGCCTTAATGATTTTGAAAGTTGAGTTGAAAACTTGAGCGTGAAAAGGACATTCTTAGGTAGGAGATTAATGAATTAAAGAGCATAGTTCAAATCTTAAAAGGAGCCAACAAGACTCTTAAGCGTGCATTGTGGACTCAAGTTGACTCGGTTGATGATGTGGACTCCATTCAAAGGAAAGAGAAGAAACTCAAAGAACTTTTGGATGTGGCCATTCGCCATATTGCTAATTCTTTGTTGGCTGTTGAAGATTTAGATAGGATAACACAGAACCTTGATCTTTAGTAAAGAATTGCTTGCAGACCCTTAAATAGACCCCTTTTTGTCGTTCAATTTATGTACATGTAACTTTTGTAAATAACATATTAGATAATAAATAAATTTGTATTCATATAAATGCTACCTTGAATGCATCATATGTACTCGTTAATATGCCAAATTATTTGAGATATATATCCTGCTTTCCAGTATTTTGAGCCTTTCATCATATAATCCAATAATTTTCCTCTCAGTCTAGTAACGGAGATTCCCATTATCATAAGAAGGTTGAATTTCAATCTAAACTTAACAATCAAAAGCCGATTTAATGAAGCTCCACTTTTGTCCTTTAGTGTCAAATTTTCCTTGTTTTAGGGAATCCCCTGATTATAGTCTAGAAACCTGACTGGTAATAGAAGGCTAGAAAACCACTTGGCCATTGAAATTCAGAAAACCATCTAGCAATCATAATTTCTGAATAGAAGAAGACCAGAAAATCCATCTAACAATAATGATTTCTGAAGAATAGAAGAAGATTAAAAAACCCATCTAACAATAATAATTTCTGAATAATAGAAGAAGACCGGAAAATTCATCTGCCAGTAATGATAGAGGACCAGAAAATGTATCTCACTATAACGGAAGACCAGAAAATCCATCTAGCAATTAGAGATTGCTTTCTTTCGTAGAGAAATTTCGCTTTCTTTACTTTAAAGCACAACAACTCTTATTATATATAGATACTCCTTTGGGAGATTACTAGACTCTTGCTTTGGAGCACAAATGGCTCATTTTTTGATCAAATTATTTTGCCTCTCTTTGGGCTTTGGATGTCTCGGTCTCTTTTTTCGCGTCTCTCTTTGAGCTTTGGACATCTTAGTCTCTTTTCTTTTTCACCATCTTAGGTGATGATCTCAGCTTGGATCGTAGCCCTTATCTCTATCTTAGGTAACGATCTAGGTCTGTTGTCCAGTGTGTTTGGTTAGCTATCTTAAGCAAAACCAAAGACTTACTCGACCTCCCTCAAAGAGGCACTTTAGTAAGGCCTTAAAGGCAGTACTAAAGGCTGGTTCGGTGCTTTGGTCAGGCCAGCATAGACGGGACCAGAGGCTTACTCCGTCCTCTCTCTAGGAGACGCTCCAGCAAGCCCGCGTATGCAGGAGCTGAAGGCTTGCAGATGCTTTGGTCAGGCCTTTTTAGATGGGGCCAAAGGCTTACTCCGACCTCTCCCTATGAGGTGCTTTGACCAGGCCATCTTGGCAGGGACAAATGCTTTTCATCCCTTAGTACCATCTTAGGTTGTGGTATAGGCTTTTCCTTTTATTTTAGGAGAGTTTTATTCCTTAACCATGCAGATACACTTATTTTTACTCAAAAAATATTTCTTTATTATCAACTTATTCAATACCATTATACAAATTCTTTGAGCTTCCCATGTCCTAAGTGGTCGTTGATTATTCCTTCTAAGCTTTGGCTCCGATTGGTCTCATAGTGACGCAGCAGATTAATCAACACAATGTAGATCGTTGAAAGTAGGAGTCGATGGATTGATGGATACTGAAATGGCCGAATTCGTTGATCCGAAGATACCGAATTCTTAGCTATCTCTGACTCGTTGATCCGAAGATACCGGGAAAGAGATCTACGATTCTTCGACGTTGATCTTGCGCACAAGATACCGTGAATCGGCTTCAACAAACGATGATTCGAGCGCACTCGAATGACGTAAGTGGAGATAGGAGATACACTCGACTACCAATTGAAATTGAAAGCACAAAGCTAACAAAAGAGAATTTTATTCAATATTCAACCACCTTTTACAAATGAGAGACTCGGCCTATTTATAGGCATTTTACAACTCACACAAAAAAAACAACAAAAATTACATCTCCTAAGTCGGTTCCGAGCTAACAGTCACGACCTAACATAAGTCGTACTCGACTTAAGCCCAAACAGTTACAACATAACGACTTAACAATACCTCCGCCTTACACCTTACAAAATACAGACCATTCGACTTACAACAGACGACTTATGAAAACAGACGACTTAGTATAGGTCGGCATACGACTTACAAAACACACAGCTTTCGACTTAACAAATGGTAATTACAACAACACTTAGGTCGTGAGCGACCTACGACCTAAAACATGCGACTTAATAGCAGCTTCTTCACGACTTAAGGAATCAACGGTTTTCATACTTCAGCGACTTAAAGAATGGACGGCATCCGTAGCTTTGCGACCTAAAACAAAAGCGGCATCAGGAATCAACGTCTTTAAGGGAATCAAAGACAGAGATTAACTCGGCAGACACATCAACGGCATCCAGGGCTTCGCGACTTAAGATGAGACTTTGCGACTTAAGAAGCCTAACTCCGCGACCTAAGTCTGTACGACTTAAAACCTCGCGACTTAAGAACATAGCATCTGAACCCTCTTCATGCGACCTTAGTTCCAACTCGTTAAGTCGTACACGAGTTAAAAACAAGTTAAGTCGTATCTCTTTTTCCTTCAGGCTGGTAGGTCGTAGCTCCGACTTAAAAAATACGTTAGGTCGCAAGGCTTGGTCACGACTTATGCCTTTGACAAATGAAGGTTGCGCTGCATCATCCTCCCCAGGTTGAGAAAAATTCGACCTCGAATTTGTAAATTCTTCTCTACCAGCTCGTTCATCTCCGTGATATGGTACGAGATGTTTAACATTGAACACATCAGACGTATACACATCATCTGGCAGCTTCAATTTATAAGCATTTTCATTGATTTGTTTCACAACTTCCACCGGACCAATTTTCCTGGCTTTCAGCTTGTTATAAGCGCCTACTGGAAAACGATCTTTTGTTAACACTGCATAAACCATATCTCCTTCATTAAACTCAACATTTCGTCGTTTCAAATTTGCAGATTGTTTATACTTCTCATTTGCTTTCTCTAATCGTTCTTGAACGATTTTATGACATTCCGTCAGCCCTTCAACAAAATCACCAGCTTTCTTAATTGTCCCCTTTGAGTGTGGTATCACCGTTAAATCCAACGGTCCTTTTGGTAAGCTCGAATAGACAATCTGGAATGGACTGAACCCAGTACTTCGATTCACAGCATGATTATGAGCAAATTCTGCCTGGCATAACTTCACATCCCAACTCTTCAGATTATCTTGAACGAGACACCTTAACAAGTTTCCCAACGATCTGTTTACCACCTCAGTCTGTCCATCTGTCTGTGGATGATAAGCACTACTAAACTTCAGCTTCGTTCCTACCATCTTCCACAAACTTAGCCAAAAATGACTCAGAAAACGTGTATCCCTGTCTGACACAATCGATTCTGGCAATCCATGAAGTCGATATATCTCTTTGAAAAACAACTGAGCAACATGAACAGCATCCGCCGTCTTCTTACAAGTGATAAAATGTGCCATTTTCGAGAATCGGTCAACTACCACATAAATGGAATCATTACCACGTTGTGTCCTCGGTAATCCCAACACGAAGTCCATACTCACATCAACCCACGGTTTAATTGGTACAGGTAACGGCATATATAACCCAGCATTAGTTGCAGTTCCTTTCGAAACCTGACAAATATGACAACGCTCCACAAACCTCTCTACCTCCTTCCTCATTGATGGCCAAAAGTAGGATTGTGAAATCAACTGTAATGTACGGTCTCTCCCAATATGTCCCTCTTCGTGTAACTCCTTGATAATCTTCATTCTCAGACTACCCTCCGGTATGCACAATCGATTTCTTTTAAAAAGAAAACCTTCTACCATCATGAACTCATCCGTCTCTCCCTCCTTGACTTTATCAATAAACTTTGCAAAGTAAGGGTCATCGGTAAATAATTCTGGCAATATTTCAAACCCTGTCACTTCAACCTTCAATGTAGTTAACAAGTGATTTCTTCTACTCAACGCATCCGCAACACGATTTGTCACTCTCGACTTGTGTTTCACAACAAATGTAAATTGTTGCAGATATGCAATCCACGATGCATGTCTCGCTGAAATCTTGTCTTGCCCTTGCAAATGCTTCAATGCTTCATGATCAGTATACAGAACAAACTCCTTTCTGAAATAGATAGTGTCTCCAGTGTTTAATAGATTGTACAACAACATAGAATTCCACATCATACGTACTGTACCTCATCTTCGCTCCTGACAACTTCTCACTGAAATATGCAATTGGACGTCCCTTCTGACTCAACACTCCTCCAATTCCAACCTTGGATGCATCAGTATGTAGTTCAAACACTAACTAAAAATCTGGTAATATTAGAATTGGTGCAGACGTCAAAAGTTCTTTGATTCGCTCAAAAGCAACCCCGGCTTCCTCCGTCCATGCAAACTGTTTACCCTTCATGCAATCAGTAACAGGTGCCATCACACTACTAAAGTGTGGTAAAAACCTTCGATAGAATGAAACCAACCCGTGAAAACTATGAACTTCCGTTATCGTCTTGGGCTGCGGCCAATCTCTAATTGCTTCGACTTTACTTTGGTCAACCTGTATTCCTCTTTCCGATACAACATATCCCAGAAATAAAACGCTATGCGTCATGAACACACATTTCTTCATTGCAGCATAAAATTGTTCTTGTCGCAATACCATCAGCACTTCTCTAAGATGATTCAAATGTTCCTCTGGACTCCCACTGTAAATCAGAATATCATCAAAATACACCACCACAAATTTCCCAATGAACGGTCTAAAAATCTGATTCATCACCCTCATGAAAGTACTTGGTGCATTCGATAAGCCAAACGGCATGACCAACCACTCGTATAGACCCTCCCTGGTTTTAAAAGCAGTCTTCCACTCATCTCCTGGTCTGATACGAATTTGATGATATCCACTCTTCAAATCAATCTTCGAAAATATAGTAGCTCCGCTTATTTGATCTAACAAGTCATCCAACCTCGGCATTGGAAATCTATATCTCACAGTAATCTTATTCAATGCTCGACTGTCAGTGCACATCCTCCACGTTCCATCCTTTTTTGGTACCAATAAAGCTGGTACAGCACAAGGACTTAAACTCTCCTGCACACGCCCCTGTTCAAGCAATTCTTCCACTTGCCTCCGCAACTCTTCATGTTCCTTCGGACTCATTCGATAATGTGGTCTGTGTGGCAACACAGCACCTGGAACAAGATCTATCTGATGTTGTATATCCCTCAATGGTGGCAACTCCGTTGGTAACTCCTCTGGAAATACATCGTCAAATTCTTTCAAAACTGGTTTAACTTCTTCTGGTATTTCAACCTCCTCACTGCTTTTTCGCCCAATCAACAAAAACACTTCAGGTTCTTCCTCAACCTCCTTAACAAACTCTTTCAAAGATAATAAAGTTTTCAGCTCTTCAATCTCTTCTGACTTACTTTCTCCTTGTTATCTCTTCTTCGGAACTAGGATAATTTTCGTGCCTTCAAACATAAAACTGTAGCTATTGGTCCGACCGTCATGTTGTACTGCTCGATCATACTGCCATGGTCTTCCCAATAATAAGTGGCAAACATCCATCTCTACTACATCACACCAGATTTCGTCTTTGTATTTCTTCCCAATAGAGAATGGAACACGAACTCGTCTATCCACTTTTACTTCTCCTCCTTTTCTCAACCATGCTAACTTGTATGGACTCGGATGTTTCTCTGTCTTCAATTTCAACTTTGTCACAGCTTCGGTTGAAATAATATTATCACAGCTTCCTGCGTCAATCACAAACTTACACACCTTCCCCAGAATAGTACATGTTGACTGAAAAATATTACTTCTCAACCAACTAGCTTCCTCCTGCTTCGGTGTTAAACACGATCTTCTCAGCATTAGATTACAACCTTCATCTCCTGACGCAACATCCTGTTCATCTTCCTCAACTGGACTAGAACACTCCCCATCAACATCCTCATCTTCAACTTCTACAATCATGGTTCGTTTCTTCGGCTTTGGACACTCATTGCTTTTGTGACCCAATTCCTGATAATTGTAACATTTGAAACCATTGTTAACCCTTGCCTTCTCAGCCTCCTTCACCACTGGTCTACTGATAGGTTTAGAAACATTAGAACTTCCACCAACAACCTTCACTTGATTGTTAGAATTAGTAAACACACCACTTCCTCGTCGTCCCTGTTTCTCCCAAGCCAACGCTTTCTGATGTGCTTCCGCTACAGATCTTGGATCGAACATATTAACCATATCCTGAATCTGCATTCTCAATCCCCCAATGAATCTAGATGTCAGCTGCTCTTCCGTTTCCATAATATCATTCCTTGCAATAAGTTGATAGAATTCATCAGCATAGTCATTCACAGATTTCGTCCCTTGTCTCAAGTTCTGCAAACGTTGATACATCAAAGATTGATAATTGTAAGGTAAGAACGTTGCTTTCATCAATTTCTTCATCTTCTCCCAAGATTCAACTTTCGACTTTCCCATCCGATCATGTGTAAGTTTGGTCTGCTGCCACCATGCCAAAGCTCTACCCCTCAACCTTGTAGCAACCAACTTCACCCTACGATGTTCTGGAACTTCTTTAAAGTCAAAAATCTCTTCAACATTAGCTACCCAATCTAGAAACTCCTCTGCTTGCATACCACCTTTGAATTCAGGAATTTCAGTCTTCATCCCCGACTCCCACTTGTGATCATACTCAGAGTGATTTCTTCCTTGTCCTCGTCCTTGTCCTCGAACACTACCATCATCATATTCCTCTTCCAAATCAGATGTATATCGTTGTCTATCTCGTCCACCCACATCTCTACTACCATTACGTCTTCCACCATCATCTCTTCTATCTACATTCCTCCGTTCACGATCATTCACGTTCCTCCCACGCCCTTGATCATTTTCAACACTTCTGTCTCGATTGGAATGTGGCGAGACTCTACCCCCATGGTTAGATTCAGGTGAAACCCTTCTCCGATTTTGATTCATCTCTGTCATAAGCTTTTCTAACCGGCCAATTCCTTCGTTAAGCTTCTCACTAAAGTTTTCATTGATTCTTTGCTCCATCTCATCAGCTTCTTCTCTTCGATACAAAGCTTCTACGTTTTGATGACGATTAGCTCTTCTTGGCGGCATACTTGAAATTTACAAACTCTTCAAATTCAAACACAATTCGAACTTTGATCCAAAATGGAATGGATTGAAAACTTCTACTTTGTAGCAAATCGCGATGAACATGATGGACAAAGTTTCGGCTTCCAATACAAATTCGATCAATCAATCTTCGAACAAACTCTTCTTACTCTCGGCCGTGATAAACGCAAACTCAAATCTTCACTTCAAGCTCGGCTAATCACTTCAACTTCTAAATGAATAGGCTCCAAGTCTCGATCTAGCTATGATTGGCTAGAACAAGCTCTGATACCAAAAACTGACGCAGCGGATTAATCAAAACAATGTAGATCGTTGAAAGTAGCAGTCGATGGATTGATGGATACTGAAATGGCCGAATTCGTTGATCCGAAGACACCGAATTCTTAGCAATCTCTGACTCGTTGATCCGAAGATACCGGGAAAGATATCTACGATTCTTCGACGTTGATCTTGCGCACAAGATACCGTGAATCGGCTTCAACAAACGATGATTCGAGCGCACTCGAATGACGTAAGTGGAGATAGGAGATACACTCGACTACCAATTGAAATTGAAAGCACAAAGCTAACAAAAGAGAATTTTATTCAATATTCAACCACCTTTTACAAATGAGAGACTCGGCCTATTTATAGGCATTTTACAACTCACACAAAAAAAACAACAAAAATTACATCTCCTAAGTCGGTTCCGAGCTAACAGTCACGACCTAACATAAGTCGTACTCGACTTAAGCCCAAACAGTTACAACATAACGACTTAACAATACCTCCGCCTTACACCTTACAAAATACAGACCATTCGACTTACAACAGACGACTTATGAAAACAGACGACTTAGTATAGGTCGGCATACGACTTACAAAACACACAGCTTTCGACTTAACAAATGGTAATTACAACAACACTTAGGTCGTGAGCGACCTACGACCTAAAACAGGCGACTTAATAGCAGCTTCTTCACGACTTAAGGAATCAACGGTTTTCATACTTCAGCGACTTAAAGAATGGACGGCATCCGTAGCTTTGCGACCTAAAACAAAAGCGGCATCAGGAATCAACGTCTTTAAGGGAATCAAAGACAGAGATTAACTCGGCAGACACATCAACGGCATCCAGGGCTTCGCGACTTAAGATGAGACTTTGCGACTTAAGAAGCCTAACTCCGCGACCTAAGTCTGTACGACTTAAAACCTCGCGACTTAAGAACATAGCATCTGAACCCTCTTCATGCGACCTTAGTTCCAACTCGTTAAGTCGTACACGAGTTAAAAACAAGTTAAGTCGTATCTCTTTTTCCTTCAGGCTGGTAGGTCGTAGCTCCGACTTAAAAAATACGTTAGGTCGCAAGGCTTGGTCACGACTTATGCCTTTGACAAATGAAGGTTGCGCTGCATCACATAGCCATCATAATGATGATGACAACATAATTATAACATCCCGAAATTTTCGACCTCAAAAATTCGGCACTAATACATTCACTATAGAAGTGCCAAGCAATCGAACGCCGGAAATTCCAGATTGTTAGGGTAAAGAAGAAAAGAGGTAGAAGAAGAAACAAAAAAACAAAACACAGAATCTCACATTCGCAGCGGATCAAAATATAATATCAAATAACAGCATTTACACAAAAAAAGTTGTAACTGCCTATTTACAGACAATATATCAGAGTACAACCATTCACAAATAAACTGGACAGTTATAACAACTTATCCCAGACTACTATCAATACAATCTCAATATACACAGCGAAATATACTCCATACGTCTCTGCCATCCAGCTCGTCTCCTGAACTCCATAACGTCCTAACCTGGAAATCTATAATACTCACTCTGACCCGAGCATTACGATAAAGTAACACCCGAGTCAAGCTGGAAACCAACGTGAGTAAAACCCATTTAAATTGAAATACTAGGGTTGTAAAACTTCTTTGAAACTAGGGTAATTCGTTCATCACTACGAGTTCTTATCTTGTTATAATCAAATACTTATTTCACAAAATAATATCTAAGTACCGTTACATAGTTTCAATGGTCTAGTTTACTTAATTGATTCCATTCCAGCCTATTTCGTTCTAAAATCAAATCTATATATAATTATTGTAAATTACTACTCGAAGTGGTTTCAGATATCGCTGATATCTGATGCCGGTCTCTTCGAATCAAATGTCATCTTTTAAGCCAAGATGTTTAAGTTAAACAATTTAATTTAAATTCAGCATATCATATTCACACAAAAATTTCATCATAGATATCAATTAAACAAATGATTCACACTTATCAACAATTAAATCCAAAGCATTTCATATCGCAGAACACCATAATTTATCAGACTAGAGATATTAATCACTCCAAGCATTCAATACAATTTAATCATCCATAAGCAAGATAACTAGTTATACAATTCTAATTAATTTAATTAACATAAATAAATTAATTACTTTTAAATCCTACTTAATTAACCTTAATTAAACCATTTATTATTATTAATTAATTAATTATCCTTTAAACATTAATTAATTATCCTTTAATTACTTAAGACCTTAATTAATTAAAGATAAACCATTTGTCTTAATCATTTACTTAATTATCATTTAAATTTCATTTTTGAAAACACTTAGGAATTAATTTAATTAATTAACTAATATATGATTATTTCAAATCCAAACAATTTAAATTCAAAAACATTTGACTGATCACACTTTGCTTTAAACTTTGTACTTTTCCTTTATGCTTGAAAACTTAATCTTTTAATAACTTTTAAAACTTGTTAAAAATTTTTCTTTTAAATCTTGCATTTGCTTAATGCCTTTAAACTTGTTATTTCTTTTATCTTAAAACTCTATTATCTTATACAAAAGAATCCCAAGCCTGACCTATATTTTCTCGAGCCAGACCCGAGCAATCTCCCATTACTTCCTTCACGATAAAACTTCGAGTACGACCCCGATCAAAACCTTGTTTTTCCTGAAGCTCTCTTCTTCTTCCCTTCCTCCTTCAAAATCATGAACCTAGACACAAACTGATATACGTGCACGTGCACACATGGTCGGAGCGTCTCTAACCATCGCCGCGACCACCGGCATCTCACCCTCGACCATCTCGAACCAATCCGGCCACCCAAAACCCACGACGAACACCTAAATCGAATTAGAGAACACCGAGCACCACCCGGAACAAACTCAATTGCTTAAAACCACCTCGAAATGACACCTTAGACCACCGGACACCACAGCCTCATGCCTGAACCTTCGCCTGAGTCCCACACATCGATCTCCCCACCACCGATTACCTCCGGTGCGTTCTCGTCGACGCATTAGCCTGTGATTCAACAGCGACCATAACTGGCAATGTAACCCTAGATCGATGTCGTGCCGCCTCCACGATGACCAGAAAATTACCTGAGCATTTTTCCCGATATCCCTAGCCTACAACCTTCCTCCAACAACGAGCACGACAACCTACATTTCGCCGATCGCCGTAATTTGACCAAAACCCGATATACGGTCAACCCAAAAATTCTCAACAACCATCAACTTAAAAATCACCATATTATTATTAAAATTCATCATTTTCGTAAACGAATTCGATTATATAATCAGAGCATGGAAATTTAATAATCAAAATTCCGACATTAATTGATTCTTCACTGTAATATTCTAATTTCAAAATATTTACTAAATATCTTTATTTGAATCTATTTTTAAAAATGATGTTACACATATACAAACATTTTTCATTCAGAGATCATATCCAGAAATGGAATGGAGAAAGAGAATTGAATTTTTTAATTTGATTTGGTCTATAAAAATCAAACAGAGGCTGGAATCTTCATATATCCAGACATGCACAGGTTTATCTCATATTATATACATATAAACATCTTAATTCATCCATGCAAAGATGTTTCACAACATTACATTTACAATCGATCACATACATCATGATAAAAACAAGTTTTAAGCCTTTAAAGAAATGTTTACCTGTAATTGATAAACATGGGACATGGAAAAGATTTGATCTAGAAACTGATTTGTTGATACTAAGGCTTGATATTGATTTGGATCTATGAATTGAGTTTGAATTTGCTTGTTTGAAGCTTTAATTCTTGCTTTGCTTCATCAGGTTTGCAATAGTTGTTTGATTTTATTTCTGGTTTTATTTCTACTTTTGAAAAATGAGAAGAAGAATGGATTGAGAAAAATCTGTAGAAAATTATAGCCTTTACCTCATTTTATCATATTTCAAGTTATAAGAAACAATGCCACTTGTAATGGCATATAATCCTTAGTTTACAAATGCCATTTTGCATGTATTATATTAATATATGTTATATATTTTTAAATTTATACTTATTAAATTTCTCATGAATTATAAAAGATATATATATATATATATTAAAGCTTTTTATTTGTTCAACTAATTAAAATTAGTATCTCAATAGTTTAAAATCAGTTAATTATCCAATTAACAGATGTCCAAAAATCCGGGTTATCGCATTCCTCCCCCCTTTAAAACTTTTCGTCCTCGAAAAGGAACGAAGCAAGAATTTTATTACAATGTTTATTATTAGTTAAATTACTCTTTTACAATTTAACTCTATTTATTTTAAAGTTTCAAAACACTTTAAAAAATCTACATAATATTATCAAAATAGTTATATAAAAATACTTGGAAAACATTTTGAAAATATAGAAAACATTTTTAGTGAGAATGCTTTGGAAATCATCACCCCCTTAGGACTCAAGGCAGAACCACCCCGTGGATATCCTTCTAGAAATTTCAACTCTAAATAGGAGCGCCTTTTTCCCCACAGCCATTCTCAAAACATTTTATACTATACATATATAGTATCTTTCAAATCATACTCTTTATATGTATCACATATAAACCTCCTTTACACAAAATTGATATCCCAAAATCTATAATTCTAAAACTTGGCTTTTTAAATTCCCAAAATTTGCTTTTTCCCAAAAATCAAAAGTCCTTCAAAATCAATGGGTTCCAAAAACCTTTTTCCCAAAATCGTTCTCATAAAATCATTTATATATATAGATATATATAATCTTGAAAAATCTTTGGATCACTTCATACTTATATAAATTCCCTTTTATACTTCAAATATTTTTCAAAAATCTTTTCTTTTGGCTATAGATTCAACAAGGGGAAGTTTATCATTTGTATCAAATTATATATAACTTTATTTATGCCAAAACAAATATTTAAGTTTTATTTCTCTTATATAGTTATTTACCATATTACTTACTTACATAAAGTGAATTTCAATTATAAAGATATCCATCTTCCACTTTCATTCATCATATATTTCTCAAAATATACTTTTCTTTTCAAAAATCATTTTTACATTATTTTTTTTAATAATTATATAAGAAAATAAATAGTACGCTCTCATATATAAATACACTCAACTCATTCTAGGGTACTACTGACCCTATCCTAATGAGTAAACCCACCAGAGCCAAGGTTCTCGCTTAACCTTCGCTCTGATACCAAAATGTAACGACCCGAAATTTTTGACCCCGAAAATTCGACATTAATACGTTCACTGTAGAAATGTTGAGCAATCGAACACTGGAAATACCAAATTGTTAGGGTAAAGAAGAAAAAGAGGTAGAAGAAGAAACAGAAAACAATAGCACAGAATCTCATAATTGCAGCGGAACAAAATATAATATTAAATAACAGCATTACATAAGAAAAGTTGTTATAACCGTCCAGTTTATTTGTGAATGGTTGTACTCTGATATATTGTCTGTAAATAGACAGTTACAACTTTTCTTGTGTAAATGCTGTTATTTAATATTATATTTTGTTCCGCTGTGATTGTGAGATTCTATGCGGTTGTTTTCTGTTTCTTCTTCTACTTCTTTTTCTTCTTTACCCTAACAATCTGGAATTTCGAGCGTTCGATTGCTCGGTATTTCTACAGTGAACATATTATTGTAGAATTTTTGGGGTCAAAAATTTTGGGTCGTTACATATAACTCTCCATGATTTCTTTCATTCTTTGGTCACCTTTTTTGTGAAGGCCAATAATATCCAAGCCTTAGTCTTTTGGGGAATGACCCTCTCGATTGGTGCTTAACTCTTTTGTTGCTTGCGATGGACTCTTCATGTTCAACGACCAAATTTCTTTTTTGGGAGTTTTGTGCTTTATTTGTTTTGTAAGATTGATCAAGTATGCTCCCCCACTTTCTAGTAAACTGATCAAAATCTCTTTCTATTTCCTTCTTGAAGATAGTCCTTTAGCTTTAAGTTGGATTTCTTTTCTCATTTTTATGAACGTGTTTCCTCTTTTATATTGTCTTCCTAGGGAAAAAATTGGTGTTGGCCCCATATGGAATGGATTCAGGCTCCACTTTTATAGATTATAAGAAGCCACTTGTCTTCTTTTATCCTTCATGACTTGTAATGCCATAAGCCTTAATACTAGCTCCTCATAAAGCCGAGGATCATTATTCATTTGGTAGGTTAGTCTAGCCATTTGAGGTTCGGAAGACCCTTGCTCAGAGATTTTAACACATTTAATTGACATGACTAAGCTAAGCTTAGTTGATGTGATTAAATAGTGTTAAAAATCAAGAGTAGGTCGGTTTAGGAAGATTCCTTAAGGGGATATGCTTGGTAGGGACAAATCCTCTAAGCCCTACGTATGTAGGTCAAGGTAGTTCCACTTAAGGGTTAAGCAAAAGGCCGGAGGTTCGAGCTCTTCTTCTAGCGCCAAAATGTTATCAAATTTCTTCGTTAACGCAGAAGTGCAAGGAAGCGAACCTTGGTTAATGTAGGGTTTAAGAGAGCCTTGGTGAACCTCAATGAGTGTAGGAAAAAGTGACACTTGGTTGAGTTAAGGCTTATGTCGAGTGAGTTAACAAGCTTGGGTCCATGATGAAGTCATAAACATTGTTATGTAGAAGACTATATGCACTTGATAACAAGCGGCATTGATAGCATGCGACATTGTTAATAGGCGGCATTGATGATAAGCTGCATTGATAAGATATGGAATTGATTCTTCTGGCTATATGGAAAAAGTGCTCCATTGATGGAATACGGCATTAATGTGATGTGGCATCAATGCTATATCATGTTGTTATAACATTGGTGGCTTTTAACATAGAGCTTTCAATTATCGTCATTCCCTTACTAACATACGACATTGATGGCATTAGGTATTGTTGGCTTTATTGATGGCCTGCGACATTGTCTATTATTCTTTAATGATGATGGACGACATCTTAGGCCTTCGGCATTGGCTCATTACCATTATTTTGGCATTGATTATTGATGCGGTGCCACAGCTATGTTGCCTATCGCATATCTTTGAAAACAATAATTGCAAACTTATGAAATATTATCTCCTTAAATCTTTGTGTGTGTTGAACTTGTGCTTGTGCGTTTACAAAATAATAGTTTCGGTCGTAGTTTAGCAATTCGGAAGTCATGTTTTAAACACTCTTTCAAATGGGTTTTGTTGACTAACAAATTCTCTAAATCTTTGTGAAGGCATACTAAATTCATAGTATGTTATTCTAAAAATTAATTATAATATTTATACTTCATAAAAATATGTAGAAAATTCCACTTTGAAAACAACCAATTTAAAGGAATTTTCCATATTCATTTTAGCTGTTGTTTTACGATACTATTTCCTACTTTTATAAAATGGTTTTAGACTTGATTTTTCTTCTTCTTCAATCCTTTTAATGAACTTTTCTAATAAGTGTTTTAAAGTGGTTCTAAATTTATATATATTTTAAATGATTTAATATAAATTATTAAAGAAGAAATTTTGTTTCGAAATAAGGGAAGGTCATGGATTTTGAGATGTTAATAAATTTTAAACTAGAGATTTTCCAAGTAATATTTGAAATGGATGATTTAAACTATATTTCAAGTATTTTTTAATTTATTTCAAATGAAAAGGAGGCATGGGTTACAAAACCATTGTTGTAATAAATGTTTTCCGAGGTTTGAGAATGGATTCACTGGTTATAACACTTTTGTTATGATAAATGATTTCGTTATGTTATTAAGAAAACCTATTACTAGATTTAGTAAGTGTTGATATTCTTATATCTTTGGAGGAGTTTTGTTTTGAATATGATAATAGGTTGATATATAAATGATATTTTATAAATGAAAAGATCTTTAGAAAGAATTTTTTTAAAGAAAAAGCCAAGTGTAATTCGTTTTGGATCTATAGTAAACACTGTTTTAATGACATTTGTTTTTGGACATTCTTTTAATACACTTAAAAATATAATTAGCTCTTTAAGAAGAATATTTTTAAAGTGTATTACAAATATTTATGATGTGACAATTAAGTACAAGTGTAAGGCGGATGTTTTAAAAGTTTGATTCATTTATTGAAAATATTTAGTCTTACAATTAGCACTAAACATTGAGGAAACTCTTGCTATTCTTAACGTTAAGAATGTATGTTGAGTCAAGGTAGGAAACAACACTGCCCTAACTTGTTTGGCTTTATTGTTTTCCGTGGAGTAGTACTAGTTTGGGATCGACAGGTTGTGACAAGTGTAGGAGATATAAATTTCCATATACGATCATTTTTGTTATCCCCGATAGTTGATTTCTTTACTATCGATATCGATTCCCTTTCTTTGTGTTTCATAAATCTAAGACGATTTGTTGCTTGTTTGGGGCATTATTATCCTTTATAGGAAATGACTAAAAAAAGATCGAGTGGGGTCTAAGTTATGTGGGGTTGCTCCTATTAGGGTATTAACACATCTACTATAGATTGGTTTCGGTTGTATGCGCATGGAAATATAAAATACTCGGATACTCGATAAGGTTGGCGGGGTTCGGCTTGGAGGTTTTCGGGAGCCATCAATTTTCTCAAGTATATTTTCTAGAGGCATACTTTCGGTAAGGAGGTGTACCCTCCTAATCATTGTTGGAAAATTTCAGTTTCCATATTTTGATTCAAATCTTTAAATTATTTTCTTGATTGCATTGAGAAGTTCCTAATCTCTTCTTTATCTTTAATTAATTATGTCCATTCTTCAAGTTTGGATTCTGATCTTGCTCATGCCCATTCTTTCAAATTTGGGTTTTGTTCTGATTTATTTCAACTCTTTCATCTATGAATATTGTTCATGTAAGGTAAAACCCGTTCCGTGTTTAGCGGCGTGGTCTCACGGATTATTGTATATTCACTATATTTCTTAAGTAGTTTGATGCTGGTTTTTCAGACTGATCTGGGTGTTATTTTATTATAAAGCTTGGGTTAGACCGAGTATTTTCCAGTTTGTCATTGGTGGGACATGGAGTTCATTGAGTAGAGTTGGATATTCACCTACCATAGCATTTTTTTATTGTATTATTATGTATACCCATCAAAAATGGTAAGATTAGGAAGTTATAACTATCCAAGTCGATGAGGATTGTTTTTAACTGTGATATACCATGTGTCTAGTGTGACAGCTTTTACTATCTTTGTTATATTATATGTGATCGTTCCATTGTGAGATTTTGTTTTCCCCGTTCTTTTTCTTTTTACCCTACCAATTTTACCTTTTCGGCACTTGGATGCTCGGCATTGAATACCATGGATGTATTAAGTGCCGACTTTCAACGGTCGAAAAGGAGGTCATTACATTTAGAATCGGAGCTGAAGGTTAAGCAAGAACCTTGGCTTTGATGGGGTAAACTCATTTGAGATAGGATAAGTGACACCCTAGAATGAGTTCAGAGCATTATGTATACGAGAGCATACTTGTTATTGCTATAAAAACGTATTGTGTTGATTGGTCCATTGAGTTGTTTAAGAATTCTAGTTGAGACTTGGGACGCCATGTTGTCGATAGTGATTTCTATACAATCGAACAAGGAAAATGGACACGATATTGATTTTTTGAAACTTGGTAAATGAAATATTTTGCCCAGGACTATATATTATATATATAAGAAACAATTTTCAAATTTATATAGTTATTTATAGGTTGTTTATTTATTAGTGATAATATTCTTTATTATCATTATTGTTTGATTAGTCATGCTCGGGTAGTTTAGAAGCATTGACTTTTGTTTGTTTATTGTTAATTATGCTTGATTATTTTTTGGGCATTTATTGTTTTGATAATTGTGAGTACAATAAAATAAATCCCTTGTGAATTAAGTTTCATAGTTTGACTATGAGGTGTTCAAAGAAAAGGTTAAGTTAAAAGCCATCCTTTAATAAAGTTGTTTAATATCATCTAAATGGGAAGATAAGAAATTTGGAGGATAAATATTTGTGAAATGTTTATTATAATAAAGGGGATTTATTATAGTGTAAGATGGTTTTGAAACGTACATTTTATATGAGTATGGTATATAAAATAAATTTATATGACTTACAAAGAGTATTTTATAAGTAAAAAGGGTTTTGGAGAATTTAAATATTGGTATTGCTTGAGATGATTTCAAAATTTATTTTAAGAAAAGTAATAGTGGTATTACTTGGAAGTATTTGTAAGTATAAATATTTCAAAGAGAATTTTTAAGAAAGATACATTTTCTTTAGATAGTTCTGGGAAAACATCTCGATTAGTTTTGTGGTAATCTGAATAATCTTCTAAGGGACGATCAAATGTTTGCTTAGAGGAACATTATAATGCACTAAGTAAATTATTCTGTTTATCATTGTGCGATCAAAATGAGTTCGAATCTGAACGGACTTAAAGCGAGTGTTAATGAATAGATTGTTAAAATTATTTTATGTGTATAGAAATATATGTAGTATGATTTTAAAAAGGGTTTTTGAAATAAAAACCGAGTATTTAGTTCTTAAGTTTCCATAAAAGAAACTAATTTGAAATAAAAGGTATTTAGACAAAAGAATGTTTTGATAAATAAAATTTGTAACTCTTGGATAAAGAAAAGATAATTTAACACAAGTCTTTAAATGGGCTAAATTGGATAGGGAGGTTTTAATAACCATTGTATTATTAAAACTGTTGTTATCCACATATTTTCTAAAGGATATTAAGTTGAAAGCATAAGGCTTCTCATGACATCGGAGAAAAAGGAATATTGCATGTACTACACTCCATCAAAGCAAAGTTTGATGCCGCTTCCCTTCAATGTCGCTTCTCTTTAATAGCACATTTCAAGCAATGTCACATTTCTTCAAAGCATTATATAATCAATGTCGCATAGGTTCCATGTCACGCTTAATTAATGCTGCATAGATTCCATGCCGCACTTTATCAATGTTGCATTCCATCAATAGAATTGAAAATAGGATACTATACGCAAGAGTCTATCGCATACTAGCTACAAATGTCAAATAGAGGCATGCCAAAAGAATCGATGTCATATTTCAAGAATAACGCATACTATCGTTCTCGCACAACATCAATACCATATTATGTCAAAAGGCATGCAACGAAAGAGGAATAAAATCATTCACAAGAGAAAGTTCAAGAGGATTTAATGTATTTTTCCTTTATAGAGCTTCAAAGGCCTTCACATTCGATCACATACTCCATGTTGAGGCCACCACCAAGATAGGAACCAATTACACCATAAAGTCCCACATATCGCTAACGGAAGCAATCCTACCTTCTTCCAACAACTATAAATAGAGATGCACCACCTCATGAAAAAGGGCCCTTAACTTCTTTCTCATTCTTATCACTTTTTACTAATTAGGATCTTCTTCAAGCTCTCTTCATCGAGAGCTCAAGGAATATTCTAATGGAAAAAAGGCTAATGAGAGAGAAGATGATATATTTGCAAATAAGGGCTTGAAAAATTAGGAAATTGCATATTGGCACATTGTGTGACAAGCTCATAACTGAATAAAGGACATGATTCAAGCATATTGCCTATTGTTATTTTGACTTGAGCATATTGTCCATTGTTATTTTGATTTTCCTATTTTACCTTTTGAACTTATGAATCATATTTTGAACAATTCCGTAAATAATTATAAAACCAAGGGATATAATTGAAATTTCTTCGAATATGCCCCCTTGTACAACCTTTTTGAGCGTTGAATCAAATTTCAATTTAACATATTGGCGCTACAAGAAGGCCTCGAACCTCCCGCGTTCGGAAAATTACCAAAATACCATATAAGTGATTTTTAAATTTCAAATTGATTTCATATTTAAATTCAAAATTTAAAAACTAACTTTATTCATGTTTAACTGTTTTTTAGGAATGGACAACAGCAGAATAAATGTGGTAACCATCAAATACTAATTCCGCTTCGTCAATACCGCTTTAATTTTCATATCATCCATACAATATTCAATATCAAATCCATCCCTAATTCACCTCGATATCCCTTCCTATTTAAAATGGAAAGATTTTAATCTTATAAGTGGGGCTAAATTTATAGATCTGGATAATCCTAAAGTGGATCTGGAGGATGATCTGGATTTCGTAAACATTGGGCAATGACAGGATCAATGATGCCGAGGATTGTGCTCCATGTTGGAGTTTAAAATTTGAGGTCAGGGATTATGGGTGCTAACAGATCTGATTTTATAAGGAACTTATGTCGCAGGTAGATTTAGGTCATAGGTTGAGTTATGTCGTAAGTTACCTAGTAGCGAAGAAGTAATTAATATCGCTGGCTATCTGATGCCCAAGGATAATCAATGGCATCGAGTTAATGATTGCACTGAGATAATGATGGTGTTGGGTTACCGATGCCGTAGGTTATCCGATTCCCCAAATAGGTGATGCCATCAGTAGGTAATGTCATGGCTATTTGATGCCATAAGTTAGTTAAGGCGTAGGTTAGTAATGTTACAGGCTATTTAATGCTGCAAGATAGATAATGCCACAAGCCATTCGATGCCACAAAAATCAATGTCGTAAGAATACTAATGTCGCTTCGTATTCCATATTGCATGGTAGTCAATGTCATCGATTTCACAATCTAAAGTTTAGATCCATATTAAAGTTCTATCTATATCGAAATTCTGATCTATATTGAAATTCTAATCTATATTGAAATTCAGATCCATATTAAAATTCAGATCCATATTAAAGTTCAAATCTATATCAATACTCAGATCCATATTGAAGCAGAAAAGTTTATTCCATAGGTCTCAAATGCTAAAGTGAAAGGGATTCATGAACTCATTCCAAAATGGAGGACTCTAAGTCCAGGGCTTCCAACTGAGGTAAATATTTTCATTCTAGAGGATACCGAATTTCAAAAGTTAAGCAATTTCAAAATTAAAATTTCAAATATTTTTATAAATAAAAGAATTTCAAAGTTGGAAATCCTAAAAAAATACATTCATATTTTTGAAGGAGAAAATTTTAGATGCATATCTGGTTTAGAATTTACATAGTTTTGTATGTATATGGATAAGTTTTCGAACACATGAAATTTCAAACAGAAAAGTTGTATATTTTTAATTTCAAAACATATGTGATTTTATTTATGTATCAAGTTTTTAGTAATATTAAACTCTGTCTATCAAAGTGTTTTCAAATATATTTGGTTCTTAAATAAAAAGTTTCTTATACATGTAAGATTCAAATATGCACAGTTTTGAGCATCACAGCTTTTCACATATATATGATTTGGTATATGGATATCGGATATATCAAGTTTGGACATTCATGTTAGGTCCACATCATTAGGCTTCAGACATATTAATTTTGAATATATATATATATATATATATATATTCTAAAAGGTAATATATATGAGTTTCGAATATGACTAGATATGGTTTCAAATATATGAGTCCCTTCATACGCATCTAGGTTCTAATTATATCAATATCACATATAAACATTTGATTTTAACTGCGTAAAAACTTTAAACAGGTAGCAATCTCAAATGTATCAAGTTATAGGTATGGTAGTTTTGAATCTATTTAAGTTTTAAATATACATGGTTTTGCATATATACTAGGATTATATATGAATGCAACTTTCAAATATAATTTCCTGTATATGCAGCTCTGAACATATGGGATTTCGAATGTATACTTGTGTTAGCACCAAAATTGGCCACTAACACCCTTGAATAGAATTTTGTAGAGAGATTAATGAAGAAAGTAAATTAAAGCAGAGATGTAACACAGTTGAATGCAAAAGAACAACAAAAAACTAGAACACCAGATTTATAGTGGTTCGGCATAACTGCCTACATCCACTTTGAATAGAATCTTTATTACTTTTTCAATCACTTGAATACAGATACAATCCGTAAACAAACCACTTGAATACAAGTTTGAATCAAAAAGAGGAGAGTATAAAAATGGCAGAGTTTCCCTGGAGTTCTCCCAAAAGGTCCTTTCAACTGTACCCCTGCCTCTGTATTTATAGACGAAGATAGGCTGGACTCCCTTCGCAGACCCAGAAACAAGATACTTTGGCCCATAGCAGGCGACTTCTATGTACAAAGCCAAACATACCGAACGATGGTCGCCGAACGATGGTGGCCGAACGGTGGTGGTCGAACGATGGTGGTCAAACGGTGGTGGCCGAACCATGGTAGCCGAACGATGGTGGCCGAACGATGGCATGTCGAACAATGGTGGCCGAACGATGGTAGCCGAACGATGGCATGCCGACCGAAGGTGACCGAACGATGGCATGCCGAACGATGGTGGCTGAACGATGGTGGTCGAACGATGGTGGTCGAACGATGGCATGCCGAACGAAGGTGGCTGAACGATGATGGCCGAACGATGGCATGCGGAACGGTGGTGGCTGAACGGTGGTTGCCGAACGGTGGTGGCCGAACGATAGTGGCCGAACAATGGCATGCCGAACGAAGGTGGCCAAACGGTGGTTGCCGAACGAACTTGGCCGAGCGACCTCTCCTTGGACGCCTATATTAAGCCATCTCATTTTCCCATTCTTGACCGAGCGATATCTGCCGATCCTACTTTGACCGAGCCATACATACCGATCCATACCTACCGAGCCGCACATTCATGCCGAACCATATCGATTGCATCAAACCCTTATATCCCCAGTCTCCTCTTGGTCAGAATCTTGTCTAGTGCTAACTATAACTTCTGCAACTTTCGCTTTGTCGCCGGGCCAAGTAGCCGGGTAACAACTTGTATTTCATATCAGCCTTTCGAGTACATAAATTTTTCAAACATATATTAGCTTCAGATACCTTTATTAGGGTTTCTAATGAATATATAAGTTTTGGATAAACAAACTTTGAATATATATAGTTACATATATAACAGTTTTGTATATTTCAGATTTTTATCAAGTAAAGATTTAGAATGTGTAAGTACTTAGCAAATTATTTCAGAAGATTTCATATATATATATATATATATATGAGTACTTTGGCACGTGCGATGCACGTGCGTAGGAGGAATTGGTATTAAAAACATTGGTTGTAAGGTTTTATGATTTTACAAAATAACTTTGGTGTGTATGTAATATTGCATTTTTTATGCGTATACACGCACAAATCAATCGATCATCAAAATGTGAATGAGACTACGTTAATTTAGGAAATAATTAAACAAATAAAGAAAGTAATCGACTATCACATGAATATCTAGAGAAATGTAACAAATATTAAAATTAGCATTTCCAGTAATTAAAAACTTAAAAAACTTATATCAGTCTCTCATTTAAAAAGTATTTGCTAAAGCATAAAACTACTTGGTGCTAGTGTATAAATTTTGAATTTTTTTACCGTAATATCGTAATAAAAGTTTGTAAGACTTGAATTGATGTAATGATTTTTATCTATGCTTTTTCAAAGTTGATCTCAACGGCGGTAGCTTGTAAGTAATATGTAAGAACTAAAATAAAGTTGTAGCAATCGTTTTCCATTCTCTTGTTGCGGGCTTGAGACCGGCATCAGTAATATATAGATGGCAGAGTTAAAAACGTTGTGTAAGGGATTTTGTAATGTAAATTACAATTTTATTTTAGTAATAAAATTGGAAAAAGTATTCATATGCATATAATAAAATTAACTCAATAACGTAATTTATAAACGCACAGCTTGAAAATATGAAAAAAAATAAAATGGAGAAAACGATATTAACTACAATTCTTACACATTTATGGTTATATAAAAAATCATTTATGTACATAGGGTCGAAGTAACTCATGCTTCACACAAAGACAGTTGATGGTCTATTAATTTCTATGTTTATTAGTGGTGTGGAAATTATTAGAGCTCATACTTTGTGAAGGTAAAATGTCGTTGATAGTTGCATGTAATTTACCTTGGATACTTATTGTCGATGAAATATGTAGATAATTAGCTTTTTAAATTATATATCGAGGTTAACAGCTAGATTTGAGATGGAGAACAGTCATTTATGTCGTTTTAAATGTTGGTTTATAAGTATAATAATGTATGTATCTTCATTTATCATGTGATTTCAGTCTTGATTCTCAATTTTATATTGTTTTAATGAAATTATCCTTATAATTCCGTAGACCTAACTGCAAAATTCGGTTGGATGGCCGTTAATTCGAATTATGTTCATTATATTTTTCCATCTTATAGTTATTTCCATTGAATGAGTGTAAAGGAGGTGTTCAACTATTTACAATTATTAGTAGCCATATTTGAATGTCCAGATGATATGTTACGCTAAATTTACTTGGTCTTTAAATGAATTAGGCATTTTTGTACATAATGTTAACAGAAGCATGAGAATTTAGATAACACACACATGAAGAATACAAATCTTGAAAATGATACAAAACTTCAAGCGGTTAAGGAATATTTTATTCATAATGTGATCGGTATCTAGTATTTTGAATCATTAGAGGAATGTATTTTTCTTATGCTATCACATTTGTTTCACAAAACAAAGTTGAGGTAAACATTTATGTGCATATATGCGTATGCTTATAGTTCAATATCCATCAAAATGGTGAAGTATAACACAAAATATAAGATACATGTACAGTTTCAAATCTGCCTATAGAAGAGTTGAGTATTTTAATAATACAAAAAACCTACAAATGTTTGTTTTTTTGAATACTATCGGCACTAAGTATACCTTATAAAAAAAACATACAATCAACTTGATCTAAATACATAATAATAATAATTAATGCATGATTGGAAACAGAGGTATGAAATCAAAAAGTACCTTATAAAAATATATCTGGCCATGTTTTAAGATTGAGACAGGCCAATAACTCCTCACTTGATCATACTTTGCATACTTCAGATTCAAGACCTTATAAGCTCTCCATTTTGAATTAATGGTGTATACACTCGCAATTTTGTCATTTAGAGAATAAGATTATGCGCTCTGCATTTTTGAACCTACTAAACATGCACTATTGATCCAAAAAAATTTGAACCTGCTAAGCATAATTAAAGCATGGATTCTAAGTTGAGATAATAGATAGAAGCATAATTAAATTATAAAACAACTGATTATAAAATTTAGATGAATTATGCCTAGATGATATTGAAAGCGATGAGCACTTTGTCAGCTTTTATGAAACGTATATGGGAAAATATAAAATAAAAATGAAACATCTTTCTTCATTCTTTATTGTAGCTAAAAAGAAAAACATCTACAAACATAGAAGCTTGCTATGAATCAAAAGCATGAAAACACGTTAAATAAGCTTTCCTCTTGGTACAAAATAAAACAACATTTCCCTGCTACAAAACTTCAGTCTCAGACCACTACACAGTATAGCTTACATATTCCTCAACGTCTTCTTCAAAACATCCATAACAAACGCAAAATCAGCCTTAACAGCAACAGGCAGGTTGGCATACCTACAGTCCAAACCCTCGATCTTCCTCTCATGATAACTCACCTTACCGTTCGCACACATCAACTCATGCACCGTACTCACCACAATCGTCCGATCATTCACTTCAATCACTTGGCTCCTCCTCAACTTCTTCAACGCAGCTAGCGCAACCCCTGTATGCAGATGGCAGAACATCCCTATAAGATTTGCCTGGGCCATGGCGTGCATCAACTCCTCCTTGATGGCCTCCTCAACCACACCATATGTTTCTCTGATCGCGTGTACCGCCATGTCAATCGACACCGGGTCCCTATCTGTATCGTAGACACGAACGTCTCCCCCACCGTGATGGTGTTGAATCCGCAAGTGACCATGTTGTATTGCCTTGCCAATTTGTAGTAATAATGGCACATGTGCATACAAATACAACACAGAGTTAACAAAATTATGAATAGAAGTTCAAAAATTAAACTAACAGAGGGCTGAATATGTGAAATACAAAAAATTTATGAATAGAAGTTGAAAATTAAAATTAACAGCAGGCTTAATATGTGAAATATAACAAAATGTATTAAACATCAATTCACCAAACTTTCATACTTTCAACCACTGAACTGATTTGATATGAACATGTTCATTATTTAATACAACCTATATCCATATAAATTATTTAAGTTAAACATTCTTATTTATAGAATAGTTACCTCATATAGGTCTACCATAGAAGTAGCTTCCATTTTGTTGCCTACTTTTCCTATCGGAAAATTGTAGTCTTATTTCTCCCTTTGATCCATGTGCCTGTTCTTATTTTTAAACAAAATATTCTGTAAACTGAAAATAAAATAATGCAGAAATGGAAATTAGTTGTAGAGAATATTTATGGTTGGGAATATTTGAGTGTTTACTTTTGTTAACTCTTGTTTAACCGCTTCAATTCATTTATATTGCAAAATTCAATATATTCAAACAGTTAAAAAGAATCATAGCCTATAAGATTTAAAAATAAAAGTTAGTACAAAAGTTGATAGACTTCATAATAACATTAGTATATGTTAACCGTGTCATGAAGGATTAATTACATCAAATATATTCTGCTTTAATTAGTTAACTGTAGCCTGACGCATTAAATAAACATATGCTAAAACTTTGTGAGTACTCATTAAACCTTGTTTTGAACGTATCATCTAAACATTAGAAAATTATAAAGCCATGTATCAATCTCAGTCATAATTATAAGACCAATGTGAATTAAGGGGCAATTCAACTTTAATCTATGTGCAACTATGGGATTCCAAATTTTTTCAAACTTAAATAAAGTAATCTGATCATACCTTAAGTCTAATATATTATGATATATAACATGTACACTGATTTTGTATACCAAGAATACGGAAAATAATAAAAAAATTCTTTAAAATTGGTTAACAGTGTATTACTCGTCATGTCTTAACACAAAACATGAATTTTCATTCTCATGAATGAAAGCTTGAAAAGATCTACATCAAATAAATCTAATATTTTAAAACTCACTCACTTGGCCTAAGATCACATCCAATATATTATTTTTGCACTTTGATGAGATGAATCAAATTTCATTTAGTATAAAAGTTTCCTTTGCCTAACAGTTGAATAAAACACATTTCATATATAGTTCTTATTTTAGCTTATAGATGTGTAACAAAAAGACCAAAAGGTATACATAATGTACTATGCTTCAACCAACAGCTTTCTAATCAAAAATAAAATAAAAAATATAGTAGATATGAAGATACAGTATTGCATAGTTATTATCCACAAAATTTACTTAACAAAAAACAATGAAATGATGCACAAATAAGTTAAGAAACTACATAAGCTAATGAACAAACCTTTTGTCATTCGAAGAGCTTGAATAACTCGGTTTATTCTTCACGGTAAATAATATGTCACTCTACATTGAATGTATTTCGTTATGAACTCATTAAAATGAAGAAATGCAAAACTAGGGCTCAACATCTTGCAAAATCCTATCATTTATATTAGCTAAGACAATCATAACCATACAATTAACCGGTATCATCAATATGCTTTGAACATGTACCTAAAACACATAAAGACACATTAACTACAATAAATGACATAAAAGTTAGTTACACACTATTAGTAGATAAGCAAATATATTCCACAAAACAGTTAGTATAAGCAGACGGGGAGCCGGCCCATATGATGGCACTAACTAAGATGGCCAAATTGCAAAGAGGTTTCTTCTCACTTTTTTAACAGTTTTTGCAAATCTACATCTAGTACCAAATGATAATCAATATGCGAATGAAATATTTAGTAGTCAATATATCTAGTGCCGTATTCTAAGGGTATCCACCTTTTTAACAAACTTCCAAACAAATTGGTCAATAAGTGAATCTCCAATATTCTCAGCTTTTCCATGATACTTTGCAAAAACTATCAAAAAGTCAATCAAAGGTCACCAAAGCTATCTGTTAGCATGCATTCATCATAATATCTTGTAACTAAAATTGGATGAAAATTATATCATGTAACATAAGCATAATACATTCATTCATGCTAAAATAATGGGTTAACACTGGCTATAATAATACCATATTTAGGATTCATTCAAGGAAAAGCATATTACTAACACAGGGTTGGTCATGTAGCTAATGACACGTAATACATGGTATGTCATGCATAATATATAATGTGTCTAAAAGTAAATTTATCAGCTAAAAATGGATGCATATCAATATCTTAGAACTAATGTATAGACATATAGTAATGACAGCTACAAAATGACATACAGATATTACTCAAACATTAATATTTATATGATTCCAATCAACAAATTACATGACTAAATATATATGCACTATAGTTTTTTCAATTTATGACATAAAATGGAGTAAAAATAAACTTACATTTTATTGACTTACTGGAGAGAATTTTTGAACATATTGACATTCATAATGGACCAAGGCAAAGATCTATTCACCAAGAAATTAACATTCTCAGCACGAACCTGGAGAACAAAACAATCATTTTCAATGCAAAAAGCAACATAATTTCTTTCTAAAAATGCGAATAAAATTATGTAATATTAGTTGGTATTCATCAAGAATTGAAAAAATCTTAAATATTAAAAATCAAGCTGTATGAGGAATTATATCAAACATTACATGTGAACTGTCTAACCCGGTTCTTCTTGTGCAAACTTCAACAATGTCTAAATTGGATCAAGAATTTTTTTGCGTCTGTATCTCGGTCTTAGTTCATTCAACGAATCCTCTATCTGAAGAAACTTTCATCATTACTGAAAACTGTAAGCTCAACTTCCTAAACCGTAACACTATTTACAACTATAGCTTAGCTTCTTCGTCTCCAAATATCCCCATGGTTCTCTTAGCGAAGATGGGAAAATTTGCACAATGATAATGGAAATTTCATTAATAAAATCCCAAATCAAAAATTGAAATCTAAGAACCATCACCGGTATCTGTAATAACAGAGCTTGTTAAAAAAAATGAATGGCAACAACAAACCTAATAAAGTATAGAGATTTGCATACAACCTAAGAATAATTTTCACATCAGCCGCCTAAGCCGTTTACGCCACCTCCATCGGTTTGAGTAGTTCTTTCATGGTGCATCAGGTGGGTCATCGAAGACCAATGATGGTCGAGAGGGCCATCAGCTGCGATCTGGAGATAACTTTACTCGTTTTTTAATTTTTTATTGAATCGTTTATTTTGATACTAAACATGGAAGATGGCGATAAATGGATTGTTGGAAAGAGAATAACCGAAAAGTTTGAATCTGTGATGGATATACTGCTAAGAACGTGGCAAAGGAACATGCAGCAGTAATGGGTAAGAGGAATTAGCTGTTGGCTCCAATAATTTTTCGTTGAATTATCCCGCCTCTGTAAATTAGTTAATAAAATAACAAAAATAACCCTATGTAGATAAGTTTCACACTATATTACCATGGGCATTTTAGGCCTTTCAAAAAAGGTTTCACTTTGACCGCTTTGACCAAGGTTTTGCTTTATAGTATAGATATATATAAATGTTCATGTTTAAGAATGTATATGCATATATATGGTTTCAAGTGTATTCAACAAGTCTTAAAAAGGATGAAGTTTCGAGTAGATACAGTCTTAAGTATAAGAATTTTGAATATGTGTATGATTTTGCATATGTGTACAGGTTCAAATATGCAGAGCTTTTGGATATATATTAGATTTCAAGTCTAACAGTTTCAAATATATTTATAGCAGGTTCCTAAAAGACAAGTATTTACAAAATCTTGGATGTGCGAAGAATTCAGATGTATATATGTGAATTTTGAAATAAGTGCACTGTCATATGTATAAGTTTTTAAATGTATACTAGTTTTGTATATTAAACTTTGGAGTATATGCAATCTCCAATGGAACATAGCTTTATATATATATACACACACACACATACACACACATATACACACATATATGTATGTATCTATGTATGTATATGTGTGTGTAGGCCTTTAATAGTGACAATATAAGGAATGTTGTTTAGAGTATATTAAACTCTTTAAAATGTAAACTTTAATTGTTTATAAGCTTCGAGAAAATAATCAATGATTTTAAAGGGTCACTGATTTCAAAACAAGGGCGATTCTTGGCTTCAAGTACCTAAGCAAAGTTTCAAAACAAATGCTTATTTACAAAGTGTGATTTTTCGAATAGGAACAGTTTCATATGTGCATGCTTTCTTATATGCTTGGTTTTAGATATTCGCATGAATTTTTAGTGTAAGGATTTTGAAAGTTGTGAATATCCATTAACTTGTAAATACTAGAATTCTCATGTGTTTGAATTTTGAGTATATGAATTTTTGGATGTATATTAGCTTTGAAAATATGTATTCCAAAGGAATATATAACTTTGGATAAGTGTATCAGATTTCGAAAAACATATATTAAGCGAGGTCAAGGTTAATTTTAAGAATATCGGGTCCTTGGAAACATAAGCTTCCAAAGTATGAAAGGCTTCATATATATATATATATATATATATATATATATATATATGATACCATCAGATTTCGGAATGTAGTCATATTTCAAATACATATGATTTTACATGTACATGAATTTAAATTTGTATATATTAATTTTTAACATAAAGCTTTGCAAGAACATGACTTCAAATTGTAAAGTCTCATAAATTAGGCTTTCTTGTACGAGTGGATTTCTAACGTTATATAAGATTCTAATTCTCCATTTCAAGATCTAGATTTATATATAACAATGTGACTCTTTTCATAAGCCATTTTCTGGAGAAAAGTATTTCAAAAGAAGGGATCCTTACAGAAAAGCAAATTCTTGTCTATAAAGTCTATCGATTCATGAATCATAACTCTTCAAACTTACATATTTCTTCTTGCTAAGTAAAACCTGAAGTGGCTCAATTTTACATCTTACAAAGGAGGAAGAATATACAACAATATTTAGTTTAACAAGCGGTTTTATTCAAAAAGTTTTGTAACAAACCAAAATTTTGGTCATTGAATTTTAAATGTTTAAGTAATTTTAAATATTTAAATTATTGGATTTTGAAATTTAATAACGTGAATTCAAATATAGTGATTGTTTAAATATTTGAATTATGAATTAAATATTATTTAAGTAGATTTAATAATCTTTTTAACTCCTTTCAATTAATAAGTAATAATGATGAATCCATCTTGTAAATTTATTTACAATAATAAATGGTTCAAATAAATAATAAGAAAACCAAACGGTAATACTCGAACAAGATATTGTATAGCAGGGTACCGTAAATATTTTATTTGAAACGATCGAATAAAAAATATTCAAATTTTAATGACAATTTGATGGCGTGGACATATTATGCGGCTCGAGAATTTGTTTTTTGTTATGGAAAATGTAAACTTAATCATTTGTTTTTTTATTATATTTTTTTTGGTTATAAAATCAAATAAGTCAACACATAAATCACTTTCACTTTTCATCCTTGCTCTTGTTCATTCTTTCGTCTTCCACTTCATCTTCCAGTAGGCAATATAATGGTTGTGCCCTTTAAAAAAATTAATATCTCCAACTACACTCCATTAAAAATCCAATACTTACCCCGTTCAATTCATTTAGGTCTAGGCTTTGTTTCTGTGTTCTGTTTGTAGTGTTCGACGTCCTTGGGTGGAGTTCGATCTTCAATGGACGAACTAGGGCTGGATAGAGTTGGAGTTTGAGCCATCGAGAGGTGAATCGAAGCTTGGTCTAGGATTGGTAGGTCGAGGGGCAGCTACGCCCACGTTTTTATGGACCTTGGCCTTTTGTTGACGAACGCGACTTTTGTACGGTTGTTGTAGGGGTGTCAGGTATGTCACGTTTCGGTAAGGTAAGCGTGAGATGATGGTGTTGGCCAAGTGGAGATCACGGAGAGGTGTGTAATGGCGTGGTCGGATTGAAGAATCGACGAGTGTAGCTTCATGTCATAGTTTTAGCGTGCACGTTCTTGGAATGTACTAGTATGAGGTGGAGAGAACTTTGTTGATTTGGGGAGAATGATGGCTTAGTTTATTAATTAAGGGTAATGTTGGATTAGTTAAGTTATTTATTAATTTAATTTAATCGTTAACTTATAAATCGAATATCTTTTACGTATGAAGTCATATTCGAACGCCGTTAATTGTGTTATGCTCAGATGGACATTGTCTTTGTAATGGAGTTGGGTTGGTCGGATTTGGAACAAGTGAAAATTTTATGCTAAATTCGAATGCCCGTTCGATTTTAGTCCAAACCGGAACGCTTCAGCGATAACTGGAATTTCTGTGAGTTTACTCACCTTTAAATTAGCTATATAATATCTATGATGCTATAAATTTATTATTAAATGCTTAGTTGCTAGTTTTGATGTTGTTGTTTGTTTGATTGATTATTTGTTTGAAATTTTGTTTTGGAAAACGGATGACATATTAACTTAATTGTTGTGAACCCATATGATTATATATTGTCCGTTACCATTGTTTTGCAGGGAATATTTGTACAGAGACCCTAAGGGGTTTCTTTCCAACAATTGTTATTTATTTCTTTATGCTGCTTATATTGATGTTTAGTTGAAATTAATCATGATATTCTGTTTAAATTATTTAAGCGTGTTATAACAATTTTACGCTATACCATCAATTATTGAATATCATCTCCTAAACCCTTCGTGTGTGTTGTCTTGAGCTTATATTTTCACAAAATATATTTAAATTTATTAATCATTTTGATTAATGATGTTTAAATTAATTAATCATTTTAATTAAAAATGTTTAAAATTTATCAAATCATTTTAACTAATGATGTTTGAATTTAATTAATCCATCTAGTTAATGATATTTGGACTTAGTTAATGATATTATAATTTAAGTAATCATTTTAAGATGATGTTTTAAGCTAATAAATCATTTTAACAAAAGATGTTTAGATTTAATTAATCGTTTTATTAATGATATTTAAATGAATTAGTCGTTTTAATAATACTATTTGAGTTTAATAAATCATTTTATTTAGTGATATTTAAAAGTAATTAACCATTTTAAATAATGGTATTTGAATTTAATTAATTATTTTAACTAATGATGTTTTGAATATAGTTTAATCCTTTCAATTAACGATGTTGGATCTACTTTACCATTTTAATTAATGATATTTGACTTTAGTTAACATTTTTAATTAATGGTGTTTTAAAAGTTAATTAATTGATTTAATAAAAGAGTTTAAAGTAAACTAATTGATTTAATAAGGTTTAAGGGTTAATTTACTAATTAAATAAATGTGTTTTTAAGATAATTAACTATTTATTAAAGATACGCGATTGGTTTGTTAAAAGAGATTATTAATTTGATAATATATCTTTTGGGATAGTTAATATTGTTTTTAAAATTTATCAGATAATAATGTGATTAATTATCTTTCGGGATAATTAACGTTGGGTTAAATTTATAAAGAGGATTTTAAATTTGATTTATTATCTTTTAGGATAATAAGTATTGTTTTAAAATTTATAAATAATAGTTTATAAACCATAAGATCTTTTAAAAGAAGTATTTCAAAATAAAGCTAAGTGTAAATTGTTTGGGTTTAAAATAAATAATGTTTTGACATTAGTTTGACCTTGGTTTCAATACACTTAGAAAATATAATTTGTCCCTCTAAAAGAATATTCTTAAAGAGCGTTTTAAAAGTGTCTCTAAAAATATTGTGACTTAAAATCAAGCGCAAGTGAAAACAACCATCTTATCATTCCCGATAGTTGATTTATCAACTATCGACTTTGATTCTGTTTTTTTCTTTATATTCCGTCACTCTAAGACAATGTGTTGCTCATTTGAGCCTTATTATCCTTTGTTGGAAATGACTGACCCAAAGAGCGAGTATTGGCCAAGCTATGTGAGGTTGCTCCCATTAGGGTATTTTCACATCCACTCTAGATTGGATTCGATGTTGCGCGTTGAGAAGTGAAATACTCGGATACTCGGTAACAATTGGCGGGGTCCGGCTTGGAGGTTTCCGAGAGCCATCGGAGTTCTCAAGTTTATTTCTAGAGGTATAATTTCGATAAGGAGGCGCACCCTCCAAGTCATTGTTGGAAAAACTTCTCTTTTCTATTGTTGTTAATTTAAATCTTTGAATTTTTCCTTAGTTGCATGGAGAACTGCCTTGTGCTCTTCTCTATGTTCAATTATTTGTGACTATTCTTTCGAGTCTGGAATTTGTTATTATTTGTTCCCATCCATTTAGTATGGGATTTGTTCCTACTAGTACACACTCCTTTTATTTGGATTGTTTATGTTGTTTATTTCCATTCTTTCTTAATTGGATTGTTGTTCTGATTTGTTTCCCATTTCTTCAGTTATGGAAGTTGTTCTTGTGAGGTAATAACCCGTTCCACGTTAGCGACATGGTCTCACAGAATTTTTATATTTCCATCATATTACTTGAGTTTTCTCAGGTTGGTTTTCCAGACTGACCCGGTATTATTTTATTATAATTCTCGGGTCAGATCGGGTTTTTCCCAGGTTGGCTTTGGTGATATGGAGTTATTGGAGAAGAGCTGGATGTTTACCTATCGTAGTGTTTTATTTTCGCTGTATTATATTGTATACCTATTGTTAGCACCAAAATTGGTCACTAACACCCAAAGAGAGTTTGTGTAGAGAGATTAATGAAAATAAAAAATTGAAATAGAGGAAGATATGCAAAATTAACTGCAGAAACTAGAACATCAGATATATAGTGGTTCGGCGTAACTGCCTACATCCACTTTTAGTTTAATCTTTATTGGATTTCTCAAATAATTGAATACAGATACAATATGTACACCAACAACTTGAATACAAGTTTGAACAGAAAATAAGTGAGTCTTGAAAATGGCAGAGTCTCCCTGGAGTTCCTGAAAAAAGGTCCCTTTTCACTATGCCCCTGCTCCTCTATTTATAGACGAAGATAGGTTGGACTTCCTTCACAAGCCCAAGAACAAAGTACTTCGGCCCATAATGGGTGTCTTTTGTGCACTGAACCACGTATGCCGAGCGAGGTATGCCGAGCGAGGAATGCCGGACGAGAAGTGTCTGGTCGATCGTCAAGCGACTCGAAGTAAACCTCCAGGAGCTCCGAAGCAAATAGCAGGTTGATCCGCAGCGAAGTCACACCGGTCTCTTCACATTGTTGTATGCCTAACAACCTAACAACTCCTTTAGAAGGCACCAAACGATGTATGCTGAGCCTTCCACACCGAGCGGCATGCGCCGACCGTCTAAGCCGAGCGACACGTGTTCGCACTTCCTCGACCGAACCACCCATGCCGAGCCGCATCGGCCGAACGATAGTTGATGAACGACGCTAGCCGAACGAAACTTGTCGGGCGACGTTGATCGAGCGAGGCTTTCTGGAATACTCTGTCCTGTTCACTTGGGTCGAACCCTTCTGTGCCGAGCGATGTTGGTCGAACAAAGGATGTCGAGCGCTGTTAGCTAAAACATATAGACCAAACGGCATGTAGGGTAATATCCAGACCGAGCGACGAATGACAATGCGCCTTTTGGGTTGGAACACTTCTACACCGAGCGATAATTGACCAAACGATAAACTTCCGTCTTAAGCCGAGTCATGCACATGAAATTACCACAACATCCTCCATTGGCCGAACGGCATACATCCCCTAAATTCCGGCCAAGCCATGTCTACAGGCCGAACCGTGTGTGTAGGCCGGACCATTCAAACTAACTTCTATAGCTAGTCTTTTGTAGCCGAGCCAAGTACCTGGGTAACATTTGCCCCCCAAAGCGTATCGTGTGAGCCAACATGATGCGCTTTATACCATGAGCAATCCACGTGCTTCCTTAAAACCTTGCTTCGACTTCTTACCAGTTGATTCTCACGATCTTCTAAATGCCGAGCCACGTTTGAGCTTTCCATCACACCATGTCTTCGATGCGGTTCGGTCGATGTTCGTGCGCCGAAACACACATTTGGCAAGTCAGTTGTCGCTCGGTATGACTTCTCACCGAGCCACTGAGATGTCTTTGACCGGTTCCACTGGTTGATGCCTGTTCACCTCCCCTTCTTTATATATAAAAGCCAACACTTCTCTCCTTTTTTCTCTTTACTTTCACTTCGACTCTACAGGATCTCACAACCTATCTTCCTCCAAACTTCAGTTACCTCTTCGATCTTCCTCCTTCATCTTGAGTCCAGTACATTTGCTTCTCAACTCCCCCGATAACAAATCTAAACGAACTTCAATCCTAAATCCAACAGTCCCCCAAGCTTCGATTCATTCTCTTAGGTACGAATTCTTCATCCAACCGACTTTTCCGAATTAGGGGTTCTGCGTGAGGCTCGAGTTCGCGAGTACTTCTCAGTAGAAAATGTTGTAGACGAGGGAGGTAGAACTGGACATAGGTTTTTTTTGTCAAGCCACTGAGTGAGGAGTGGTTGCTAGGTTTGTGAGATAGGGCTAAGTGTGTGATTGAAGCTACTCGGTAATTAGGGAACGAGAGAGGAGAGAGGACGAGCGAGTCAGTATTAGCATTTTAGGTGGATGTTTATCGCTCGGTCATCCCCTCGTGGGAGTAATGCTAAGGAGGTAGTGGAATGGGAAGTCATTCGGTTTAGGGAAAGAGAGTGTTGAGGCGATATGAGGAAGTGAGGTGGAGGTGAGTGAGTGGGTCAGTGTGTCTAGTCCAGAGCGTCGTTCGATTGTTAGAGAGATAGGAAGTGAGTGAGAGTGAGTGGATCAGCTTCTCTGGTTTAGAGGGTCGTTCGGTTGCTAGAGAGATAGGAAGTGAGGGAGAGTGAGTGGGTCGGCTTCTCTAGTTTAGAGGGTCGTCCGGTTGTATACTTTGAGAGTCGCTCGGCATTAAGCCTTGAAGTAGGCAATGACAGTCAAAATCATTCCACCTTGAACACAACACATGTCAAATCCACTTATCTCCCATGCCTAATCATAGGACTATCAACAAGGACAATAACATAAGAAAACAAGCATATCGAATTGATTCGGACTGATAACTTCACGATTGAAACTATAATAAACGTGAACTTAAAATTCTGTAAAGAGGGCAACTTAAAGCTCGTCGTGCTGCACTTTACTTTTCAGAACCCTAATTTACTTATATTCTTTATATGAACCATCACACTAGTTCACAAACCACACGGGGGAAGCACTTTTGTTGTTATGACTAATATCAATTGTCTTTCAAGTTTAGTTCAAACAGGTGTTTAATCAAATTCAACATTCATTGAAGATGTCTAGAAAGTCAAGCTCCGCCATAGTTTCAGATAAACCCAGGCCAAGTTCTCGACAAGAAGTAGTGGAAACTTCGAATCCGTCGACAACTCCTGCACAAAATATCCCGGGTCCAATGACTACGACTATTGACTTTGCTCCTGATGCCATAGATGCAGCCATTATCCTCGATAATTCGGCCGATTCTCAAGCTTCGAGAATCAACGAAAACGCTCTTCGCCGACTATGCTCAATCCATGGAATCCCTTTTGATGACGTGTTGGTTCCATCGGGACAAGGTGACGCAGCGGATTAATCAAAACGATCTTCAATCGGTGAAAGTAGTAATCGGTGGATTGGAAGATACTGAAATGCCCAAATTCGTTGATCCGAAGATACCGAATTCTAGCTATCTCTGAATCGTTGATCCGAAGATACCGGGAAAGAGATCTACGATTCTTCGACGTTGATCTTGCGCACAAGATACCGTGAATCGGCTTCAGCAAACGATGATTCGAGCGCACTCGAATGACGTAAGTGGAGATAGGAGATACACTTGACTACCAATTGAATTTGAGAGCACAAAGCTAACAAAAGAGAATTTTATTCAATATTCAACAACCTTTACAAATGAGACTCACGGCCTATTTATAGGCGAACAACTTTACAACAGAAATTTCACTAACTCCTAAATCATTTCCGACTCAACATAAGTCGTACACGACTTACGACTCAAATGAAATGACTCAAAAGTAAACAACTCAAAACAGACGACTCACCATAAGTCGTTTACGACTTAGCAGATTACAACACAATCACCACGACTTACGACTTTAAACAAATGTGTTCTACAACTTACAAAAATATACAGACTTATTACAACACTTAGGTTGTAGACGACCTAACGACATAAGACTCATACGCTTTACGACTTAACAAACAACGGCAGAGATTAACTCGCAGAAGAATCAACGCACCAGGCTTCAGCGACTTAAAAACAGGCGGCATCAACGACTTAAGGAAATCAATGGTTTAGATTAACTCGGCATAAGGATCAACGATATCCATCTTCACGCGACTTAAGATAACCACCTTCATTCGACTTAAGAATCAATGGTCCAGATTAACTCGGCGTAAGGATGAACGGTCTTCAGGCTTCGGCGACATATGATGATACGATTTAACTGGGTCGTAACTCGGTGCCGACTTATCATCTGCCTTAAGTCGTGTCTGACTTAACACTTTTGTATTCTCCTCCTTGAGTCGTGAGCGACTCATCTCCCTGTTAAGTCGTAGACGAGTTATAGTTGCTTCGTTAAGTCGTACACTCGTCACAACTTCCCCTTTGGTTTTCCAGTTGAGTCGTGGACGACTCATCACCGCCTCCTTAAGTCGCGCACGATTTACACCTTGCTTGTTAGCTTTAGCTCGTGGACGACTTAGGCTTTTAAGTCATAGCCCTTTTTCACATGACTCCTTAGGTCGTAGACCTGCTTCTTTAAGTCGGTTACGACTTATGCTTCCTTCCTTAAGTCGGTCACGACTTATACCTTGGACAAATGAGGGCTGCGCTGCATCATCCTCCCCAGGTTGAGAGAAATTCGACCTCGAATTTGTAAATTCTTCCACATCAGCTCGTTCATCCCCATGATATGGTACGAGATGTTTAACATTGAACACATCAGACGTATACACATCATCTGGCAGCTTCAATTTATAAGCATTTTCATTGATTCGTTTCACAACTTCCACCGGACCAATTTTTCTGGCTTTCAGCTTGTTATAAGTGCCCACTGGAAAACGATCTCTTGTTAACACTGCATAAACCAAGTCTCCTTCATGAAATTTAACATTCCTTCATTTCAAGTCTGCAGATCGTTTATATTTCTCATTTGCTTTCTCCAATCGTTCTTGAATGACTTTATGACATTCTATCAACCCTTCAACAAAATAGCAGCTTTCTTAATTGTCCCCTTTGAATGTGGTATCACTGTTAAATCCAACGGCCCTTTCGGTAAGCTCGAATAAACAATCTGGAATGGACTGAACCCAGTACTTCGATTCACAGCATGATTATGGGCAAACTCTGCCTGGCATAACTTCACATCCCAACTCTTCAGATTATCTTGAACAAGACACCTCAACAAGTTTCCCAACGATCTGTTTACAACCTCGGTCTGTCCATCCGTTTGCGGGTGATAAGCACTACTAAATTTCAGCTTCGTTCCCACCATTTTCCACAAACTCAACCAAAAGTGACTCAGAAATCGAGTATCTCTATCCGACACAATAGATTCTGGCAATCCATGAAGTCGATAGATCTCCTTGAAAAACAACTGAGCAACATGAACAGCATCCGCCGTCTTTTTACAAGCAATAAAATGTGCCATCATCGAAAATCTGTCAACCACCACATAAATGGAATCATTACCACGCTGCGTTCTCGGCAACCCCAACACAAAGTCCATACTGATATCCACCCATGGTTTTACAGGCACGGGTAACGGCATATATAAACCAGCATTAGTCGCAGTTCCTTTCGAAACCTGACAAATATGACAACGCTCCACAAACCTCTCTACTTCTTTCCTCATCGATGGCCAAAAGTAGGACTGTGAAATCAACTGTAAGGTACGGTCTCTCCCAACATGTCCCTCTTCGTGTAACTCCTTGATAATCTTCATTCTTAGACTACCCTCCGGTATGCACAATCGATTTCCCTTAAAAAGAAAACCATCTACCATCACGAACTCATCCGTCTCTCCCTCCTTGACTTTATCAACAAACTTTGCAAAGTAAGGATCATCGGTAAATAATTCTGGCAATAGTTCAAACCCCGTCACTTCAACCTTCAATGTAGTTAACAAGTGATTTCTTCTACTCAACGCATCCGCAACACGATTCGTCACTCCCAACTTGTGTTTCACAACAAATGTAAACTGTTGCAGATATGCAGTCCACGATGCATGTCTCGCTGAAATCTTGTCTTGCCCTTGCAAATACTTCAATGCTTCATGATCAGTATACAGAACAAACTCCTTCTGAAATAGATAGTGTCTCCAGTGTTTAATAGATTGTACAACAGCATAGAATTCCACATCATACGTACTGTACCTCATCTTCGCTCCTGACAACTTCTCACTGAAATATGCAATTGGACGTCCCTTCTGACTCAACACTCCTCCAATTCCAACCTTGGATGCATCAGTATGTAGTTCAAACACTAACTGAAAATCTGGTAATATTAGAATTGGGGCAGACGTCAAGAGTTCTTTGATTCGCTCAAAAGCAACCCCGGCTTCCTCCGTCCATGCAACTGTTTACCCTTCATACAATCCGTAACAGGTGCCATCACACTACTAAAGTGTGGAATAAATCTTCGATAAAATGAAGCCAACCCATGAAAACTATGAACTTTCGTTATCGTCTTGGGCTGCGGCCAGTCTCTAATTGCTTCAACTTTACTTTGGTCAACCTGTATTCCTTTTTCCGACACAACATATCCCAGAAATAAAACGCTATGCGTCATGAACACGCATTTCTTCGTCGCAGCATAAAATTGTTCTTGTCGCAATACCATCAGCACTTCTCTAAGATGATTCAAATGTTCCTCTGGACTTCCACTGTAAATCAGAATATCATCAAAATACACCACCACAAATTTCCCAATGAACGGTCGAAAAATCTGATTCATCACCCTCATAAAAGTACTCGGTGCATTGGATAAACCAAATGGCATGACCAACCATTTGTATAGACCTTCCCTGGTTTTAAAAGCAGTTTTCCACTCATCGCCTGGTCTGATACGAATTTGATGATATCCGCTCTTCAAATCAATCTTTGAAAAGATAGTAGCTCCGCTTATTTGATCTAACAAGTCATCCAACCTCGGCATTGGAAATCTATATCTCACAGTAATCTTATTCAATGCTCAACTGTCAGTGCACATTCTCCACGTTCCATCCTTTTTGGGTACCAATAAAGCTGGTACAGCACAAGGACTTAAACTCTCCTGCACACGCCCCTGTTCAAGCAATTCTTCCACTTGCCTCCGCAACTCTTCATGTTCCTTCGGACTCATTCGATAGTGTGGTATGTGCGGCAACACAGCACCTGGAACAAGATCTATCTGATGTTGTATATCTCTCAACGGTGGCAACTCCGTTGGTAACTCCTCTGGAAATACATCGTCAAATTCTTTCAAAACTGGTTTAACTTCCTCTGGAATTTCAACCACTTCCTGACTCTCCCGTCCGATCAACAAAAACACTTCAGGTTCCTCCTCTACTTCCTTCACAAACTCCTTCAAAGATAACAAAGTTTTGAGCTCTTCAATCTCCTCCAACTTGTTTTCCTCCTGTTGTCGCTTCTTTGGAACTAGAGTAATCTTTGTGCCTTCAAACATGAAACTGTAACTGTTGGTACGCCCATCATGTTGCACTGCTCTATCATACTGCCACGGTCTTCCCAGCAACAAATGACAAACGTCCATATCTACCACATCGCACCAGATTTCATCTTTGTATTTCTTTCCAATTGAAAAATTCACACGAGCTCTTCGTCCAACCTTCACCTCCCCGCCTTTCCTTAACCAAGCTAGCTTGTACGGTTTCAGATGTTTCTCAGTCTTCAATGCCAACTTCCTCACAGCCTCTGAAGAAATTATATTATCACAGCTTCCAGCATCAATAACAAATTTACAAACTTTCCCCAGAATGGTACATGTTGACTGAAAAATATTGCTCCTCAACCAACTACAATCCTCCTCTTGCTTTGGTGTTAAACAGGACCTCTTCATCATTAGATTGTAACCTTCGTCTCCCGTCACTTCTTCTTCCTCCTCATCAGGTGGTGAATTGGAACATTCAGCTTCTTCATCCTCATCCTCAACTTCTGCAATCATGGTTCTCTTCCTTGGCTTTGGACACTCACTGCTTTTATGACCCAATTCCTGACAATTGTAACATTTGAAACCGTTGTTAACCTTTGTCTTCTCAGCCTCCTTCACTACTGGTCTACTGATAGGTTTGGTAACATTAGAACTCCCACCAACACCCTTCACTTGATTGTTAGAATTAGTAAACACACCACTTCCTCGTCGTCCCTGTTTCTCCCAAGCCAACGCTTTCTGATGTGCCTCTGCTACAGATCTTGGATCGAACATATTAACCATATCCTGGATCTGCATTCTCAATCCCCCAATGAATCTAGATGTTAGCTGCTCTTCTGTTTCCATAATATCGTTCCTTGCAATAAGTTGATAGAATTCATCAGCATAGTCATTAACTGTCTTTGTGCCCTGCCTCAAGTTTTGCAAACGTTGATACATCAAAGATTGATAATTGTAAGGTAAAAACGTTGCTTTCATCAATTTCTTCATCTTCTCCCAAGATTCAACTTTTGACTTCCCCATACGTTCGCGTGTAAGCTTGGTTTGCTGCCACCATGCCAAAGCTCTACCCCTCAACCTTGTAGCAACCAACTTCACTCTACGATGTTCTGGAACTTCTTTGAAGTCAAAAATCTCTTCTACATTAGCCATCCAATCTAGAAACTCCTCCGATTGCATACCACCTTTGAATTTAGAAATTTCAGTCTTCATCCCCGACTCCCACTTGTGATCATACTCAGAGTAATTTCTTCCTTGTCCTCGTCCTTGTCCTCGAACACTACCACCATCATACTCCTCTTCAAAATCAGATGTATATCGTTGTCTATCTCGTCCACCCACATCTCTACTACCTTCACGTCTACCACCATCATCCCTTCTATCTACATTCCTCCATTCACGATCATTCACGTTCCTCCCACGCCCTTGATCATTTTCAACACTTCGGTCTCGATTGGAATGTGGCGAGACTCTACTACCCCCATGGTTAGATTCTGGTGAAACCCTCCTCCGATTTTGATTCATTTCTAACATCATCTTCTCTAATCGTCCAATCCCTTCGTTAAGCTTTTCACTAAAGTTCTCATTGATTCTTTGCTCCATCTCATCAGCTTCTTCTCTTCGATACAAAGCTTCTACGTTTTGGTGGCGATTAGCTCTTCTTGGCGGCATACATGAAAATTTCACAACTCTTCAACACTTCAAATTCAAACACAATTCGGACTTTGATCCAAAATGAAACGGATCGAAAACTTCCACTTTGTAGCAAATCGCGATGAACACGATGGACAAAGTTTCGGCTTCCAAATAATTTCGATCAATCAATCTTCGAACAATCCTTCTTACTCTCGGCCGTGATAAACAAATTTGAATCTTCACTTCAAGCTCGGCAAATCTCTTCAACTTCTAAATGAATAGGCTCCAAGTCTCGATCTAACTATGATTGGTTAGAACAAGCTCTGATACCAAAAACTGACGCAGCGGATTAATCAAAACGATCTTCAATCGGTGAAAGTAGTAATCGGTGGATTGGAAGATACTGAAATGCCCAAATTCGTTGATCCGAAGATACCGAATTCTAGCTATCTCTGACTCGTTGATTCGAAGATACCGGGAAAGAGATCTACGATTCTTCGACGTTGATCTTGCGCACAAGATACCGTGAATCGGCTTCAGCAAACGATGATTCGAGCGCACTCGAATGACGTAAGTGGAGATAGGAGATACACTCGACTACCAATTGAATTTGAGAGCACAAAGCTAACAAAAGAGAATTTTATTCAATATTCAACAACCTTTACAAATGAGACTCACGGCCTATTTATAGGCGAAAAACTTTACAATAGAAATTTCACTAACTCCTAAGTCGTTTCCGACTCAACATAAGTCGTACACGACTTACGACTCAAAAGAAATGACTCAAAAGTAAACAACTCAAAACAGACGACTCACCATAAGTCGTTTACGACTTAGCAGATTACAACACAATCACCACGACTTACGACTTTAAACAAATGTGTTCTACAACTTACAAAAATATACAGACTTATTACAACACTTAGGTTGTAGACGACCTAACGACATAAGACTCATACGCTTTACGACTTAACAAACAACGGCAGAGATTAACTCGCAGAAGAATCAACGCACCAGGCTTCAGCGACTTAAAAACAGGCGGCATCAACGACTTAAGGAAATCAATGGTTTAGATTAACTCGGCATAAGGATCAACGATATCCATCTTCACGCGACTTAAGATAACCACCTTCGTTCGACTTAAGAATCAATGGTCCAGATTAACTCGGCGTAAGGATGAACGGTCTTCAGGCTTCGGCGACATATGATGATACGATTTAACTGGGTCGTAACTCGGTGTCGACTTATCATCTGCCTTAAGTCGTGTCTGACTTAACACTTGTGTATTCTCCTCCTTGAGTCGTGAGCGAGTCATCTCCCTGTTAAGTCGTAGACGAGTTATAGTTGCTTCGTTAAGTCGTACACTCGTCACAACTTCCCCTTTGGTTTTCCAGTTGAGTCGTGGACGACTCATCACCGCCTCCTTAAGTCGCGCACGATTTACACCTTGCTTGTTAGCTTTAGCTCGTGGACGACTTAGGCTTTTAAGTCGTAGCCCTTTTTCACATGACTCCTTAGGTCGTAGACCTGCTTCTTTAAGTCGGTTACGACTTATGCTTCCTTCCTTAAGTCGGTCACGACTTATACCTTGGACAAATGAGGGCTGCGCTGCATCACAAGGTCGTCCCCACTTGCCCCCAGCCGGGTATACGGCTTGCAACAAATTCATGTGTTGGGTTGGTAGTGTGCCACCTTTCAGCTCCTTCCTTCGTGATGTGCTGCAGTATATGGAAATCGCCCCAGCACAATTACATCCCAATAGTCATGCGTTCCACTACGGCACGTGTATTCTTTTCATGAATGTTCTGTTCAGACTACCCACGCCCGGGGATATCCGATACATCTATCATTTCAAGAGAAGGTCCGGTAACCCATCCTTCATATTCCTCGAGCCACACTCCAAGTGCCAAATCTTAACAGGGGTGTGGAGAAAATTTTCCCTATACAAGCAGGAATGGTTTTATATGCGCTGCCCCCTGGCTTTGCGAGGAGATGGATGGAAGTGAGTAAGTTCCTTTTCTGGATCAATAATTGTACGTGGCAGGAAGTGCATTCTTTTTAAACCATCTTTCGATTTTTACAGGTATTAGCCCATGTCATGAAGGCTCCGGGTACTCTGAGGTCTTCGAAGCTATTCAAGTTGTTCCCGCAGGAGACCGGGACATCAAATTCCTCATTTCCAATGAATCGCTTTCAAGATTTGGATTGTTGGCGGAAGGTCGCCAGATAACACTTCCTCACAATGCCACCACAACCAGACCTGCCTTGGATAAAGGAAAAAGGCAAGCTGGGCCTTCGATGCCTTTGACAAGAGAGACTCCCGATGTATCCGAGGAAGGTGAAATAAAGGAGGCTGAAGCTCCAGGTGAGGGTGTAAGTCCTGCTCTGGAACCAACACTTGAAGCACATAGCACTGATGAACCACCTCCCCTTCAAAAGGAAAAAAGAAACTAGCTTACAAGTTGAGGAAGAAGGTAGTGGGCGGAACTTCGAAAGTGACAATTACTCCGATGGAGAAAGAGCCGTCTCCATAACACTTAGAGAGTTCATTGAAAGGCTTGTCTGACCTTACAATTCCTGATGATTTGCTCTACTATGGTTTCGACGACCCAGAAGCTGTAAAAATACATTCGCCGGTGAGAGGCAGTGAAGGCGTTCAAGCCCATCACCAAGTAGAAAAAACTCCGATAAATAAAGCTAAAGAAATTGGTCCATTGGTGGGAAACACTAGGACACACACGAACACTCACACCTCACCTTGCACTTAAACTTCAGCCGTCATGCCATTTTTGCTAACTTGTCATCACTTAACTTATGCGCAGGTGATATGGGACACTCACATGGATTCGACCGCCTTCACGGCTCTTCCATTTTCCATCCTTCCGGCCGAGACTTTTGATATGGCAAACGCCGAGAAAGAGGTGATGACAGCGATAGAGATTATCGCTTTTGAGATTCATCTTCTCGAAGGAAAATTCACAGTCACTCATCGTACTCCAACGATCCCCCACCTCCACCGGAACAAGGCAGGGAGAAATCAGGTCAAAGAGGACCACAATCTGAAACTCCTCGCGACCAACACTCGGGTTCCTCAAGTATTAGGCAATCTCGGGAGGTTCATAAGAAGTCCGTAGTTTTGGCAAAGCAAACCTCCTCTACTCCTACACATGATCCATTGATAGCGGAGAAACTTGCTGAGCTTAAAGCGACATTCCGAAAAATATGCTTTGACGGACTAAAATTTCTTCTAGCCATCCATCCTAATCCAGGGAATGTTAAACAGAGTGCCCTTCCTTGCAAAAATGATGTTTACGTCCAACACGACGCATTCGTTCACTTGGTAGAAAAAGTTTCTGAAGTTTCTATGGAACGCCAACACGAAATCGATCGTCTGAAGCTTGATCCATCCATGATAAAGACATCATTAGAGCCCAAGATAAAGAGCTTTCCACGTATAAATCTCAACTTGAGGCTGCCCAGAAGAACGCTAAAGATACTGCCGGGGCAGTCAGTCGCCTAGAGGCCACACACAAAAAGGAGATCGATGAAGCTGTCCAACGCTGTGGCGCTCTAGCTTTAGAGAAGGACTCCGTTTAAAAGGAGAGAGATGCGTTTGCTCAATGAGTCAAAGAGTTGGAAGAGCTAGTTCTCAAATAGAAGGAAGAAATAATTGCTGCTCAGGAGGAGTCGCAGCGATATTGAGACGAAATTATTTCTACGCGACTCCTGAAAACAAAGCTCGATGAAGAACTTTCCAAGGTCGAAGCGCTGAAGGATGATGCCTGTGAGGAGGGTAAAAGAATAGCGCTCTCAAGAATTGATTCCCGCCTTGAGGAGGCTACTGAGGATGGTATGGAGGAAATCAAGGGTATGTTTGATCCGCTCATAACCGAATATAATGCTCGAGTTCTCATGAATCGCGACTTAAGATTTCTTGGCGAGGGTTATGTTGAATCTTTGGCCGAAGCATGGGACACTTTAATCAAAATCAAAATGGTTGAGTTGGGAACGGAAGAGATTGACGAAGACGCTTTAGTGAAGGAATTTCTTTGGGGGAATGAGCCTTTGGACTTGTCCACGGTGAAGGCGCTTTAAAGCAGAGACTCTCACTTATCAAAAGGAAAAGATGCCATTGCTGGTCCGTCCGGAACCGAGTCTCCGGTTCCTCCCCCTACTCAGCCGTCTAGTCGCCTATCACTTGACCCCTTCGAGCAACACGTTGGCTATGACCTACCTAGAGGACCCTGGACTTAATATTCACGTTCTATCTCCTATTCCAGAAAGCGAAACTCCCCGAACAGTTGAGAGTCAACTAGAGACTGGTACACAACTTTTCCCCCAAAGTTCAAAGGGTTCTCATTTTCAACGAGTGATAAATGTATTCTAACATTTGTTTTTTATGAATTCGTGTAGGCCATCTTGATCCCGAACCTACTCCAAGGAGCGATGTCGCCACGGAGGGGGAAGAAAAAATGGGAGAGGCTACTCAAGCCGAAGAGGCTCCTAGACATGGCACTCAAGTGATCGAGGCGCTCAACGAAGACAAGTCTAAAAAAACTTCTCCTTCAGAAGAACATTATGAAGTTGAAATTACAGGCACCTCCAAACATACTTCGAAGCTGAGCATGAAGGAACAGATCATCGAATAGGGGAAAAAGAAAGCCAAAATTAAGACTGAGCCTCAAGTGGTTGAACTCGATGACCCACTGAGCAGGCCTTTAAAAGTTATCCTTCCAGGTGGGACCAGGTCGTTAGAAGTTCCTCCTCCTTCCTTTAACACCCCTTCTCCAGTGACCAAAATGTTTAAGAAAAAACGCGTGGGGGAGGAGTCTTCAGAGAAACTGAAGAAGGAGAAGAAGTCGAAGAAGTAGCTATCATGCTTCATTTAACGTGAATAAGACCGGATCATGTAATTATTTCTATTTATTTTCGTAGTCGATGTTGATAGACTTCTAACTCCGAGTTTAGGATGATTGTAGTGGAACTCTGTTTTGGGATTAGTGAATAATTTTTTTTTTGATGATGTTCGATGATTAGCTTCACCATTTGTCTTGCGTTTGAAATCAAAAGTTATGTGGGTCAGGCAAGTACTTGCTCACTTCCACATGACTCGGAGTATTCTGAATTGCTTCAATTTTAGTCAGCACTGTAGGAACATAGAGATTTTTTTCAAGTCATTTATACCCTAGTCCGCACTCTGGGGACTCAGAGTGCTCTAGTCCGCACTCCGTGGACTTAAAGATTTTTTCAAGTCGTTTATACTCTAGTCCGCACTCTGGGGACTTAGAGATTTTTTCAAGTAGTTTATACTCTAGTCCACACTCTGGGGAATCAGAGTACTCTAGTCCGCACTTCGGGGACTTAGAGATTTTTTTCAAGTCCTTTATACTCTAGTCCGCACTCTAGGGACTTAGAGTACTCTAGTCCGCACTCCGGGGACATAGAGATTTTTTCAAGTCATTTATACTCTAGTCCGCACTCTGGAGACTCAGAGTACTCTAGTCCGCACTCCGGGGACTTAGAGATTTTTTCAAGTCGTTTATACTCTAGTCCGCACTCCGGGGACTCAGAGTACTCTAGTCCGCACTGCGGGGACTAAGAGATTTTTTTCAAGTCATTTATACTCTAGTCCGCACTCTGGGGACTCAGAGTACTCTAGTCTGCACTCCGGGGACTTAGAGATTTTTTTAAGTCGTTTATACCTTAGTCCACACTCTGGGGACTCAGAGTACTCTAGTCCGCACTTCGGGGACTTAGAGATTTTTTCAAGTCGTTTATACCCTAGTCCGCACTCTGGGGACTCATAGTACTCTAGTCCGCACTCCGGGGACTTAGAGGTTTTTTCAAGTCATTTATACTCTAGTGCGCACTCTGGGGACTCAGAGTACTCTAGTACGCACTCCGGGGACTTAGAGATTTTTTCAAGTCGTTTATACTCTAGTTCGCACTTTGGGGACTCAGAGTACTCTAGTCCGCACTCTGGGGACTTAGAAATTTTTTCAAGTCGTTTATACTCTAGTCCGCACTCTGGGGACTCAGAGTACTCTAGTCCGCATTCCGGGGACTTAGAGATTTTTTCATTTTGGGTGTGCGTTCATACGCCAGACAAAGCAATGTAATTTAATTTTTGTTACAGAATTGTATCATACGGAAACATCAATAGTTTATAGAAAAGACGGCTTCAAGCCTTTATTGATCATAACAGGCGGAAACTAACCGAATTGTCTTATTACATGTCAAAAACTAAAAAACAATAAAACGAACATACATTGGAAATAATTGCAACTACAATGCGAAAGGAAATAGATTAGGTGTAATAACGACGCAAATGCTCGCTATTCCATGCGTGAGGAAGTGTCACGCCATCTACGGTCGCTAGCTTGAAATTTCCTTCTCCAAGCCTCCGTTCGATGACATATGAACCTTCCCATGTAGGATTCAGATGTGATGGAGTCTGAAAAAATCGCTTCAAAACGAGATCACCTACATTGAAAATTCTCAGTCGAACTTTTTCATTATAATATCGAGCAACTCTGTGCCTATGTGCAGCTAATCTTAAATCAGCTTCTTCATGTTTTTCGTCAACAAAGTCCAATGATTCCAATCGGAGATTCTGATTCATCTAGGGGTCATAATAAGTTACCCGATGATAAGGAACTTCAAGTTCCATAGGTATCACAGCTTCGGTGCCATATGCCAAGGTGAAAGGAGTATGGCCAGTCGTGGACTTGTGGGCAGTTCTGTAAGCCCAGAGCGCCATCGGAAGCTCATCCACCCACTTGCCTCTAGCCTTCTCCAATCGCTTTTTTAATATTAACTTGATTATTTTATTTACGGCTTCCACTTGTCCATTCACTTTAGGGTGAGCGATCGCCGAAAACCTTTTCTCAATGTGATACTTTTGGCAAAATTCTTTGAAGTCTCTACTTTCAAATTGAGTTCCATTGTCCGTGATGATAGTTCGTGGGAGGCCAAAATTACATATAATGTTTCGTACAACGAAATTAATTACTTTTTTGGTGGTGATCGTGGCTAGAGGCTTCGCTTCCGCCCATTTAGTAAAGTAATCGACTGCAACAATTGCATATTTTGCACCACCTTTGGAAATTGGTAAGGAACCGATTATATCAATCCCCCAAATCGCAAATGGCCAGGTACTAACCATTTGTGTGAGTTCCGCTGGCGGAGCTCTCGGGATTTTTGCAAACTTTTGACATTTTTCACATTTTCTTACGTAGTCTGCAGCATCCCGATTTACAGTGGGCCAATAGTATCCATAACGGAAGATCTTTTTTGCCAGTATCTGCCCCCCAGTATGGTCGCTACATTCGCCCTCATGAAGTTCTTTCAAGATCCGTTTTATCTCGTCTTGAGCGATGCAACAAAGTAATGGAACCAAGAACCCTTTCCGATACATTATTCTGTCCTGCATCACATATCTTTAGGCTTTGCGAATGACTTTTCGTCTTTCGTTCTTCTTTCCAGGCAAAGCTCCATGTAATAGATACTGGTTGAATGGGGTTATCCATGACTCCTTTTCAATTTCCGCTTCTAGTAGAAAGTCTACTTCCAACTTGTCTATACTTGGAAATCGCAAAACTTCAACAGGAACCAAGCCCATCTGTTGTTCATCGCCAGTATTTGCAAATGTTGCTAATGAATCGGCTTCCCTGTTTTGTTCACGCGGGACATGCGAAATATCATAATATTCAAGGTTTACCAAAAGTTCTTGAACCCGAGCGAGGTATGGAAGAAGCCTTTGCCCCTTTGCTTGATAGTCTCCCCGCACTTGGTACACCACCAATTGAGAGTCACAAAAGATTTCAACCATTTTTATTTCGAGCTCCCTGACAAGTTTTAAGCCAGCGAGCAATGCTTCATTCTCTACTTCGTTATTCGTAGCTGAGAAATCAAGCTTCAAAGCATAAGAAATAGATCGGTTTTCAGGGGTCACAAGAATAACACCAGCTCTGGAACATCGGTCATTTGACGCCCCATCGGTGTATAACTTCCATCGAATGGTGGGAATAATGTCTTCATTATTTGCTCAACAAGCATCGTGAATTCTGTAATAAAGTTTGCTAACGCCTGTCCTTGAATAGCCCTCCACGGTAGGTAGGTGATACCGAATAGACTCAACTCAATATTCCATTTCAGTAACCTTCGTGAGGTTTCTGGTCGCTGGAGCACCTATCGTAGAGGTTGATCGGTATAAACACTGATCGGGTATGCTTGAAAGTACGGGCGAAGCTTGCGTGATGCAATCACCAAGCAGTAGGCTAGCTTGTCAATTTTAGGATAATTTCTTTCTGCCCCCGTTAAACGTTTACTGACATAGTACATCGGATTTTGAACTCGGTCCTCCTCACGAACCAAAGCCGTACCGATGGCATGTTGAGATACGGCCAAGTATACATACAACACTTCGTGATCTATAGGATTTGACAGCACCGGAGGACTTTCCAGTTGCCTTACCAGAGCTTGAAATGCATCCTCACAGTCGGGCGTCCAATCAAATTTTCTCTTCCCCTTTTTTATCACATCGAAGAAGGGAATACACTTGTCTGTCGCTCTGGATATGAAACGGCTTAATATGGCCACTTTTCCATTCAGACTCTGCACTTGCTTTATAGTTCTTGGTACCTGTATGTCCCGAATAGCCTGAATCTTTTCTGGGTTAGCTTCAATTCCTCGTGCATTAACAATGAAACCCAAGAACTTTTCTGACGCAATGCCAAAGGAACATTTTAATGGACTGATCTTCATCCCATAGCATTTGAGTATATCAAACATTTCCACCAAGTCTCGAATGTGGTCGTTTGACTGTCGTGACTTCACAAGCATGTCATCCACATAGACTTCCATTGTTCTACCAATTTAGTCTTTAAACATCCGATTCATCAAGCGTTGATAAGTTGCTCCTGCGTTCTTCAGCCCAAAAGGCATCACCACATAACAATATAGTCTGACATCCATGACAAAGCTAGTGTGCTCCTGATTCGGGACGTGCATTGGGATTTGATTGTATCTCGAGTACGCGTCTATAAATGATAATAACTCATGCCCCGCGATTGAATCGACCAGCTGGTCAATTCTGGATAAAGGGAAACTATCCTTAGGGCAAGCCTTGTTCAAGTCTGAGTAATCAACACAGGTCCGCCATTACCCATTCGCTTTTCTCACTAGCACAGGGTTAGATACCCATTCAGGGTAGAGTGCATCGCGGACGAACCCATTGGCTTTGAGTTTGTCCACCTCCTCTCTGAGAGCGGCGGACCTCTCCGAATCCATCCCTCTCCTTTTTTGCTTTATTGGCACGTATTTTGGGTCTATGTTCAACATATGACTCGCAATGGCAGGAGAAATCCCGCACATATCAGAATGTGTCCAAGCGAAAACATCCAGATTTGCTCGGAGGAAATCAGTAAGATCCTCGATCATCGAGGGGTCAAGTTGTGATCCAATCTTAAGTACTCGCGATGGATCATCATGGCTGATTGGAATTTCAATTGTCAGTTTGGCCGGTGTTGCTTTTGCCTCCTTGGGTTCTCCATCGTCATCTCTCGGATCTATGTCTCTATAGATCCGATCATGTTGCCTGAGCCAAGGCTCGGGCATTACTTGTCAATCTTCAGTAGCTCGGATGCGGATGGATCATCATTACAAGTCGACAAGTAAATATTCTCCAAAGATGCGTTCAGAGGAGTGTATTTGTTGTATGTTGGGATCCTTGTATTCCACTTTCCGGCTTCCCTTTTCTTTCCAGGATTTCCCCCACCAGATCCTTTAAATTGTTCAGGCTTGTTTTGAACATTGACTTGTACTTTTCCAGAGTTGTCACCGGATTGTTTTACAGCAATGTTGCTCTGCACTATCTCCTTGCCAGGTACGGGTGCATTGTCTCGCCTCATTCACCTAGCTTCTTCCCTTCTTATAAATTGGTGTGCCTTTGAATAAAAATGTTCCTGTGTAGTCGGAGGCTTTCCCGCCAGCCAATCTCCAAACTCTGAATCCGGATTTACTCCTCGCATCACGGCCATTAAAATAGCATGGTCGTTGGGGTTGCTAACTTCAGTTGCGGCAACGTGGAATCTTTCCAAATACTCTTTTAACGACTCCCTTAGAGCCTGAATCACACTGGGCAAGGACATCACGTCCTTGGGATGGGTGGCATGAATCCTGAACTGTTCCACAAATTTTGTCGCTAACTCATCAAAGTTGGAGATAGTCCGCGGTGGAAGTTGAGTGAACCACATAGTAGCGATTCCAAATAAAGTTATTGGGAAGCATCTACACTTAGTTGCGTCGTTTGCTCTAGTTGAGTCCATCATCCATTCATATCTCATCACATGCTATCGAGGATCAGTCTTTCCTTTATAGGCTGGAATAGCCTGCATGTTAAACTTCTTGGGGTACTCAGCTTGTAAGATAGCATATGTGAACGGCGTATGACTCCTGGATATTCCCCAATCATCATTTGATAAGCCTTGATTCTCTCTCATCATCTGTCTAACCATAGCTGATAGGTCTAGTGTTTGTATGGATGATGGCAGGTTGTTGTCTGTCCTGCGAGACCGTTCTGGTCAGTGTTTCCTCTGTTGGCGATCTACCAAGTGTGTATCCTGGGGACTAGCATTATTAGGACCTTGGTGTGTTGGCTGTCCAGCTTCCACTCGTACTCCAGGTCCTAAGTTTCCCGTTCCAGCTAGAGTGTGATTTCCTTTGTGTAAGTGAGGGGCCATTGCCCTAGGTAGGGAACCCGGAGCATCCCTGGTTGATCGATCAGCAGAACCTGCTTGCGTTGTTTCTATTCTGCGACATCTACGTTTGGGAGGTTCATCGGACGAAGAAGAGCTGTCGGATGAGGAGTAAGGAGCAGGGCTTCCTCCAGCATTCTGATGCTATTGTTGAGTAATCTGAGTCATAAGGTTGGCATTAGCTTGGATCTGTTTGCTAAGTTGTCTCCTGCTTTCCATGAGTTCTCTCATCAACTCGTTGAACTCTATCCTAGTGACAGCTTCCATTTGGTTTTGGGCGGTGACAGGTCCTGCGCCCAGATTAACCTGTTGATTGCTGGGTCCTACTTGTTGGACACTTGTAGTCTCGTTGACATCTGCGTTGTGGGAGGTTGATCTAGTATGTGTTCTTCTCATTGTAGAGTTATTGGTAGAAACTGTCAGTAAAATCAACGGACTTCCTGTGAATGACTTGGATCCCCTTCGGGGGATTTCTTCAATCCAGTAGCTACAAAGTAGATCCTAACAACCTGAGTTCATCTCTCAATGAAAGCACCAAAATTGGTCACTAACACCCAAACAGAGATTTGTGTAGAGAGATTAATGAAGATAGAAAATTGAAATAGAGGAAGGTATGCAAAATTAACTATAGAAACTAGAACACCAGATTTATAGTGGTTCGGCGTAACTGCCTACGTCCACTTTGAGTTTAATCTTTATTAGATTTCTCAAATAATTGAATACAGATACAATCCTTACACCAACGACTTGAATACAAGTTTGAACACAAAAAAAGTGAGTCTTGAAAATTGCAGAGTCTCCCCGGAGTTCCTGAAAAAAGGTCCCTTTTCATTGTGCCCCTGCTCCTCTATTTATAGACGAAGATAGGCTGGACTTCCTTCACGAGCCCAAGAACAAAGTACTTCGGCCCATATTGGGTGTCTTCTATGCACCGTACCACGTATGCCGAGCGAGGTATGCCGAGCGAGGTATGCCGAACGAGAAGTGTCTGGCCGATCGTCAAGCGACTCGAAGTAAACTTTCAGGAGCCCTAAAGCAAATAGCAGGTCGACCCGAAGCAAAGTCACGCCGGTCGGTTCACATTTTTGTATGCCTGACAACCTAACAACTCCTCTAGAAGACACCAAGCGATGTATTCTGAGTCTTCCACACCGAGCGGCATGCGCCGACCGTCTAAGCCGAGCGACACGTGTTCGCGCTTCCTCGACCGAACCACCCATGCCGACGAGTCGCATCGGCCGAACGAGAGTTGCTGAACGACGCTGGCCGAACGAAACTTGCCGGTCCACGTTGACCGAGCGAGGCTTTCTAGAATACTCTGTCCTGTTCACTTGGGCCGAACCCTTCTGTGCCGAGCGATGTTGGTCGAACAAAGGATGTCGAGCGCTATTAGCTGAAACATATAGACCGAACGACATGTAGGGTAATATCCAGACCGAGCGACGAATGACAATGCGCCTTTTGGGTTGGAACACTTCTACACCAAGCGATAATTGACCGAACGATAAACTTCCATCTTAAGCCGAGTCGTGCACATGAAATTTACCACAACATCCTCCTTTGGCCGAACGACATACATCCCCTAAATTCTAGCCGAGCCATGTCTACAGGCCGAACCGTGTGCGTAGGCCGGACCATTCAAACTAATTTCTATAGCCAGTCTTTTGTAGCCGAGCCAAGTACCTGGGTAACACCTATCAGCAATTATAAGGTCAGAATTTTATAACTGTCCAGCTGATAAGGTTTGTTTTTAACTCTGTTATACTCTGTATTTTGGAGTGATAGTTTTTAATGCCTTTGTTATATTATATATTATTGATTCCGCGTGTGTAACGACCCGTATTTTCAATAATTAAAAATATTAAATTTAATAAGATTTTGGAATTTAATATTGTCAGAAATCAAAATTCGTGACTTATAAATGGAAAAAAAACTATTAGAATACAATTTAATAATGTTAATTGAATGAAATTGACAACTATTTAATGTAATTTCAATTAATGGTAATAATAAAAGGTCAATGAGGAATAAATTAAATGTTGTACTAAATAGAGAAATCATATGTTATTAATTGAAATTTGTTTTAATATGGAATATGAAATCAATTAATTAGTACATAAATTCATTAGCTTTTGTTTGTAAACAATAAATTTAGAAATGTGTTGAATTACTAATGTATAACAATTATTTTATTTCCCATCTTATTATTAAATCCATTTGAACACTTTTAATTGGTAATTTAAAAGTGATTAAATCAATTTAATAATAATTAATTTTGATTAACATGTAAAATTAGTCTTTTGGGCACTTCTCGGATTTTGACGAAACCAGTTTCATCGGACCCGTAATAGTGAATTATTGTAGGATTTCAAGTTTCGTAGCGATCGGACTTATCGTTTGATCATGCGAGCTCGAAACGCGTAGAAGCCAATTAAAGGAATATAAATGAATATAAATTGATTTTAAGAGCTAACTTCTATATACAATAGAATTAGGGTTTGAAATTAGTTTCATTGAGTTTAAAAATATTGAAAACCTATATTTTAATATATGAGATGACCTATTTTCGTTTCGGAAACGAAACGGGCTTTTCGGCTTTTTGTTATCGATTCGACCCATTTGATCTGTTCCATCCATTCTTATCCATCTCTGTCTATTTATAGGTTGTTATAAATCCTAGCAGTCTTTATTCTATTGTCTGTACGTACAATTTCTGTTCTTATCTATTCCTTCTCAATGGTAGACATCTCAAACCCTAATTACAATTCCAAATCAAATCGAAAAATCCAAACTACTCAAACCCTATCATATAATATATCATCGCAAAGCTCTCGACTGTAATCTACGTTTGCAATTCATTTTTCAATTGGAGGCTCCGTTTGTCCAGAAATCATCAAATCATTCTTAGCCGTTGAATCTAAGTTTTCGTTTCGACGGTGGATCTTCGACTTTGGACCGATCGGCGAGCACTGCGACGTAGAGCAGGCCGAGAGGAGTGCATCCATTGGGTTCGATCTTGTCAAAGGCGTCTGTATTCGCTGGAATCGACGATCAAAGATGGTGGCGGCGCTGGCTCTCAAGACGACAAGGGGCGAAGGCGTTGGGGCCTGGGTAAGCAGCTCGAGGAGGCGAAGCTCGGGGCGTGGTCAAATCTTCGCGCAGTGGGTTGTAGGAGGAGCAACAGTGGATGATCGTGGCCACTGTAGGCTATTAGGGCGCATCTTCTGTTCGTACGCGAGTTGAGGAAGGTAGCGGAAATTACATTATTGCCCTCTGTTTATTTAAATTTAAGTTTTAAATTTCAAACTTCTAACCATCATAACCTTTGCATACGAACTCGGATTCACGTGCGGTTTCTTCCATTGAGTTCGTATCAAAATTCCAGACAATATGAAACTAGTTTAGTTAAATTTGGAGATTGTTCAAATTTTGGGCTTTATTGGATTTTAAATCGGCTATGAATCGAAGGTGAGAGATTTAACCCACTCACGCAATACTAAATCTTATTATGTTAGTTGAATTAAATTTACGATGTGATAAGGATTTTATTGGTTGCTGTTTGGTAGTTTAAATTGACATTTTAATTGTAATCGAATTTTATATTGAATTAAATTGACATTTAAATTAATAATTTAATTTAATTGCTAGTTAAGTACCTGATATTGATAACTAGTTAATTGTTGTGATTTATTGGTTGATTTGGATGTTGACTGTGATGGATGTCTATTTGTGACATGTTGGATGATTGGATATTTATTTATTTATATATATCTTTTTTTCACCTTGTATATTAATTGAAAGCACATAAACTGTGATTTAAATTATTTCTAATAAATTAAGAAATAGGTTGAAATGATATATACTTATGACATTTTGATTTGGATTGAAATGATATATATCCATTCCTATAATTAAAATCGAAATAACTGATCACTTGGCCATAGGGTAGAAAATTATATACAGACACCGAATTGGTTAAATTAAATGGTTTTAAAATCTTGAATTTGGATTTTTGAGTAAATGATATTGTTTTAAAGGAAATAAATTGTGGATTTATATGAATTGAATTATTTCTAATTCAAGCTGTGAAATGTTGAAATTGAAATGGGTTAAAAAAAATTGTTTTAAAGAATTGAATTGGAAATGTGAAGTTATAATCGAGGTATGACTTTAATTTTGGAAATTGAATTATTTTAAGATTTGGACCTAAAAATTGAACAATGAGGTTAATTTGATTTAAGTGGTTTAAATCGGTAAATTGATATTGGACTTGAAATTGATATAAATTGAAATGGTTTAAAATAAGAATTTAGTTGAAATTTAAATCATTGATTTGAATTGTTGAATCGAGTTTGAAGTTAAAAATGAATGTTTCAAAAATTTATGTTAGTTTGAATTGAAATTGAAATCAAGTTGATTTGAAATTAAATCGCAATTGAGTCAATTTAATTGAATGGTTGGGAATTGAGTTTGTTGATTTGAAATTAGACATGGGTCTAGATTTGTTGAAATGGAAAGAAACAATTTAATTTGATATTATTATCAAAATAAATTATTTTAATATAAACTATTTAAAATCTATCTTTTTAATATTCAAATTATTTAGATTTTTCCAACTATTTTACTATATAAACCATTTTCAATACTCAAACCACTTTATATCAAACTATTTAAACTATTTAACTATTTAAAACTATTCAAACTATTTTCTAAAAATTCAAACTGTGCAAAGCTGGAATGTTTATAGTTAAATCGTTGATTTAAATGCGAATGTGGTTAAATGAGGTTATAACCTAAGTTGGAATTTGAAATGATATTTTCAAATGAAAATGACATAATTTGAGTAAATATGATGATTTTGATATTTTGAAGCGAGTATGATATTTTGATATCAAATATTAATCGGTTTTGAAATGTAAAAGAACCAACCGATGTGAAAAATAACGTTTGGTCGTTAAAGAGACCGAGGCCTCTTATTGTCATACTCTCTGTCAATTTTGGAACCACTTTAACAACTGTGTACGTGGTGGATGATCCAGAATGTAGTGGTTGGATATGGTGAACGTTTGCTGGATTTGAAGAAAGAGAACGATGATGGATGACCCCGACACTTGTGCCAATTGGAAATAATTAAAACATGAGCCTATGTATGGCCAAGGGGTTTGCAACCTTAAGGGGCAATCACCCCTTCGTATTATTATATTGATTTTGGACTTGATCAGTGCACCTTGATTTGATTTGAGGGTGGTGGACTCGGTGGGCGGTCGTTGCTACGATGTGTTACCACCGGCCAGAAAGGGTAAACTAGTAGAATAATACCTTGGGTATTGCCTCACGTGCCTTGTCATACTTTTATCCTTATACGCGACCACTACGATTTTTGTTTTAGTGTTATCTTATCACGGCGCCTCCATGACTACTGATGTTACTGGTGGTATCAAAGGCAAACTGTAAGAGAATGCTTAAAAATGTGTTAAGAGGGATTAATGTAAAGCCTTAACGCTAAGAAAAATATTTATTTTACTGATTAGACACTACATATATAGCATATCTTACTACATATAGTTAGTTTAACGACTCCTTAGGAGACGGAAAATCTCGTTACATCTCTTAAGTTATTGACTCACGTTATACACTAGATAGGAGATGTAAAATCCCGTAAACATCTCTGAAGCTGTTACACTCATATTTACTTGTTGTTGATTTAACTTACATAAGAACTTTTAGTTTTGACTTGAGTGTTTTGTCTTTTCATTACGCTCGGGTCAGCCTGAGCATTTTAGTGTCTGAAGATATTATTTCTGAAGGACGAAGATGGAGTTTGGTATATTATATTATTAGTATTATTCCACTGCATTATTATTGGTATGTTGTTATTTGTACTATGATTATGTTGAAAAAAATTATGTAATCAAATGTATATTGTAAAACAGCTTCATAAACTGTTTATTTGATTATTATATTTTGTCATTCTACTGCGAGATTCTGTATTTTGTTTTCCATATTTTCTCTTATTTTCTTATTAAATCCCATTGAAAATCCTTTCCTTTTGAATGGTTTGAGTTAGACATGTGTGGTATATTGTTGATTTAAACCGTCCAAAACGGTGGGTTGTCACAACGTGAGATTCTGATTTCCCTATTCTCTATTTTTTTATTTTACCCTAACAATTTGCCTTTCCGACGATTGGATGTTCATCATTTGAATACCGTGGATGTATTCAGTTTCAACTTTCATTGAAATAATGATGAGCATAATGGTACACTTAGGAAAGTTGTAAACCTAAGCAAAATTTCTAAATCTTTTTTGTTAGCCATTTAACATTTTAAATAATTTTAAGTGTTAGTTTATTTTTTTATGGTATTTGATTTAATTGATAGTGTGATTTTATATACTATGGTTTATGAAGCTAGAATATACAAACAAATGATTTTTAAGTTATTATTTATTAGGAGTTAAATCCTAGTGCTTTGGAAAAAGTGATTTCGAAAGAATTTATTAAAGAAATAATAATATTATTATTTTGAAAGAATTGATGAAGTATTATTGTTTCAAGAAAAAACACATTTGTGTAGTGATTTTCAAATATTTTTTTATGACTAAAGTTGGGCGATAGGAAGTTTTTCGATTTGGAAGACATGCTAGGTATATTTGTTTACTATAGCTATCATTTTAGGAGGAACCAAAATGCCACCGGATGCTCCATGTTGTTTTAATTTTAGAGTTATATCATGCTTCGATCGGAGGATCCCCCTCCTTGTCATAATTGATTTTAGTTTTGATGTATTTTTCTTTGGAGAAATTTGAAATTATATTTTGAATATAAAAACCCGACCATTTAGTTCTAAGCTTATCTTTTGAAAAGATTGGATGCTTAGTATTTTATTGTAAAGTATTCTTTGTACTTTTGTTGCATATGGTTGTTATATTGTTTATGTTGTTTGTGCTTATGATAGAAATAGCTAGTGTAGTGCTCTTTTGTCAGCATGATTCTCTTTTGGATTATGTAAGTACAAGATAGGTATAAGGAAGCAAGGAGTACTATTTGATTGCTTGCACATTTGCATTCACATCGGGACATTAAGTTGCTTGCCAAAAATCAAATGCAAAAGAGGTGTGTAATAAGTTTAGAAATTGGTGATTAATTGATGGTTTTATGCCTCAGATATGGAAGGCCACTTTTGGGCATTTGTTTTCTTTGTTGATTTGGGCCTGTTGTGGCAAGTTGTTGTTTTTTTGGATCAAGCGGTAGAAAGGAGGTGCTGCCGAGATTTTCCTTAACATAAGGAACTTTAATAGCCTAAGGGTGAGAGGACATTTCTTCCTTTGGGAATTTCGAGGATGAAATTCATTTAAGGGGCGAGAATGTAACATCTCGAAAAAAATATAAATAACTTATTTTCAAATATATTGTTTATTTAAATATTTAATTGTGAATTAAAATATTAATTCAATGGATTTAGTAGCTATATTTAACTCCTTTTAATTAATAAATAATAACGGTGAAGTCATTTTATAAATATATTTACAATGATAAGTAGTTTGAATAAATAACAAGAAAATCAATCGATAATAAAACGACCTGATTTTTAATGATGTATTTTTAAATGAATTTATAAAAAAATTCCATAAATTTTAATTTGGAAAATATTCAAATTATCGTTTGATGCATTTTTGCGGCAAATGTCAGTATTTAGGAGATTTCAGAAAATAAGATATCCAATGTATTTATTATTGTTTTGTAATCGGTCGCATTGTTGCATGCAATCATATTTTTATTTCTATCGTTCACGATTTGTATGCGAACGTGATATTGTTTTGCGACATATCGTAAATTTTAAATTAAACAACACGTTAACCCCACCCTTAAAATTCACTTTTCAACTTTTTTTTCTTTTACCTATAAGCAAGAAAAAAAGGCCACCTTCTATTTCTAGTTCTTCCCGGAGATTCGCTCAACAAAATCAAGCGCCATCGGATCTATTGAACTCGTATGGAGATAAGCCTCAAATCCATAGTAGCGAACATAGTTGCATTCGACATTGGTTATGCTCAGTTTTGCTTGGTCGAACTTGGGTTTTGGTATAATGGAGCTAGAGGTAGCGTTAGGCAAAAAAAAGTGTGACATTGTTCTTCACATGTGAAGGCACGCCGGTGGCGACGATTTGGTGGAGCTCGGTTCACCATGGAAGAACACGACTAATCGAATGTCGCACGGCAGGCTACAGGACGCGATCCTTTGGGGTTGGTCGAGCTTCAACTAGATAGGTCCATAGTGTAGAGTATTCGAAGAGAAGTATGATAGAGGTGATGCGGTGTTATTTCGTTGAGTAACGAGTGAGAGATGGAGAAGGGAAGACACCGCTATAGGGTGGTGTATGTTTATGCATGTACAAGTGGTACACGGTTTGGCAAAGAAAGGATTTAATGGTAATTAAGTTAGTTAATTAAGTAATTAATTACTAATTGAATTTCAAATCTTATAAAATCAATATCTTCTCCATATGATGTCCAATTGAGATGTGGCCTTTTGCTTTGCGCTCGTAGTAGCATTATCTATGCACTGGAATTAGAGATACGTCGATTTTGGAGCTAGTAGAATTTTTGAGCTAAAATTGAACGACGTTCAATTTTAGAACATTCGTGATTGCGTAAACGTCAACTAGAATTTTGGTGAGTTAACTCACCTTTAAATAAACAATATGATATCTATGTTGCTATAGATTATTGTTGAATGTTTGGATGATAGTTTATATATTGTTGTTTGATTGTTTCTTTAGATTTGATTCCCGTTGGGAAGCGAATGACTTAATTAACCATTGTTTTGTAAGGAACAAAAGTAAGAGAAAGTCGAAGGGTATATATAACTAATAGGTTGCTACTGAGCACTTCAAAATACCCATATATATGTGTGTGATTTACATGGGATTTTTGTAAAGAGACCCTAAGGGGTTTCTCGCCAATATCGATTTTTTTGAATTCTTATGTTACTTATATTGATGTTTTATTGAAATATTTGTGACATATAGTTTAATTTGTGTAAGTGTCTATTATCCCGCCTTATGGCAAGGCCGTGACACTAAGGACCCGACTAGAAACCAAGGACAATTCGGCCTGAAGATCGGTCATACAAAGGTTCACTATGGATACTGGCAAATTTGGTCCAGGTCTGGATCGATCTACAATTGACAAGACACGACAAGAAAAGCTATGAAAGCCAACGTTTCGAATTTCAAGTCGATCAGAGTTCGTATGCTCAGGTTATGGATCGATCAAGTTCCATGAGAAGCACATTCTGTTCGTATCCGTCTATTTCATATCGATCCATTTTGTATCCATCATCTTGCAACCATTCTATTCGTATCCATCAGGTAAACATTAGTTCGTATCCATCAATAAGCAATGGTTCGCATCAATATCATCCATATGTACTTCGTATCGGTCCCCTCATCACTCAGTTCGTATCGATCAACCAACGATCAATACGAAACGCTACTAAAGTCATCGCTACGAAGGATGTGTGGAATGATCGATACGAATTGACATCCAGGTCATCGATACGAAATGAATTGGTTCGTATCGATACAAAGCGGTTACAAAGCATCGGTACGAAGAAGTGCAAACCATCGATACGAAAGGAATACTCCAGATCGATATGAAGAAAGCATGTAAAAGTAGAAGACTCAGTCACTCGGCATAAAAAGTGGATTGATCCTAGAATATAGCACCATGTCACCTAATCGATTAGAACCAGAAGCGATACGAAGCCATCGATACGAATTGTATCGATACGAACTTGGCAGTGTTTTGTAAATGCGGACTTGGATCGATCATAACTAAATATCTACAAGTCCAAATGCTACCAAATTTTCACAAGAGCTTGCGTACCACCTCTACTTGGTCTATGATCGATCTCGACCAAAATGGATGTATTTTGGATTAATACGAAATGAGTGTGTATTGATCATGGATCAATCCCAATCAACATCGGATTGATCTGGTGGGCCTACCCACGTGAGAGAAGGAGTCTTTCGAGATTTGAGCCAGATATTGGTAGCCTACACCTATAAATAGCAACCCTGGACCTACAAAAAAAGGACCTTTGGTTTCTCTAGGCTGATACTCTTCCGATATCATTACTATACTTCAGTTGTACTGTTGTAATCTCTTGTAATCAGCAATTGAAATTCAATAAACATCAATCATTCCATAATGGACGTAGGCAATACGCCGAACCACTCTAAATTTGCGTGTTTCTGCATTTTTTCTTATCTACTGATTGGTGTGTTTGTTAGATCTACCTCATTTTACATTTATTTTCTTCATTTTATCTCTTCAAACACATCAAAAGAGTGTTGTGCCCAATTTTGGTACAAACACTTTGGTTCTTTCACTGAGAGAACCCAGCTTTTCTCCTACTCATTGGATCTACTACCGACATTGGATTGGGAGAATCTAAGGAGAAGATCTAGAGCTCAAGCCTAGAAGTTCTTCCATCCTATTCATATTTGCACCAAGTCTAGGAGAGAATTTCACTATTCACCATGGTCGCTACCAGGACTACCTCAACTGCTGCAGATCCAAAAGGATGGGATGGGCAGAACCCCGCACAACTTCCCTCTACAGACCAGAATGCTACCGGACCATCGGATCCACAAGGCCTTGTCACTAGGGAGGAGTTCCAACTACTGATGCAAGAGCTGGCTCAAAGCCGCCAGCAGCTCCATGCCAACGTGAATTTAACCAACTGACTGAACCATAAAAGACAAAGGAGATCTAGAAGGGATCAAGCTTCCTATTCATCCACTGAAAGTTCAGCTTCTTCTGATTACAATCACAGATCCACGCGCCCACGGCTAAATGGAAGCTATACACAGGCTACCGGACATCAATGCCCTTTGAATCTTGGGCAACCGAGAGTTGGTCCATCAACCAGCCACCGGACCGGACCCTCCTCCCGAGGAGGGATGGCTCCTTATCACACTACTGACAACCACGCCACTACCGCTGCTATTGAGTTAGGAGCTGACACTTGGAACCAAATGGATCCAAACCATCGCCAATGTGATAATACTCCAAGCCTTATGTTCCTAAAGACCTAGAGCCAAGGAGGCAAGGTATGGACCGTCGACCGCGCCCGGCCCATCCCCGCATTGTGGAACCCGACCACAACTTGGCCCAGCATTCCCAGAATGTCTAGATGCCAGACATCCCGACAATGATCCATTAGATGATCCGTGAAAGCCAAGGCCTCACCAACGACGATTGGGGAATCTCCTGGAGTCATACCCGTTTCACCGAGGACATCCTCTACGTTGAACTGCCTCAACGATTCAGAATGCCAACTCTAACTATTTATGAAGGGAGCTTTGACCTTAACTAACACATTTAAAAGTATGAATGGTTAATGAATGTCGCACAGGCTGATGGTGCGATCAAATGCCGAGGTTTCCCAGTCTCCCTAGGGGGCATCGCGACTATGTGGTTTACTTGCCTACCACCCCGATCTATCTCATGTTTTGACCAGTTGGCAACAAAGTTTATTGAGCATTTCCGCATGCATGTCACAAGGCCCAAATATGTTAATACCTTGTCCAGTGTCACTCAAGCTCCCAGAGAGACACTCAAACGTTACCTGGAGAGGTTCCACGCTGCATGCGCTGAGATTAGTAAGCCTAATGACAATTCCATTCTGATGGCACTGACTAAGGGAATCGATCCCGATTCCAAATTTGGCGACTGGTTGGCTAGAAAACCCTCGGTATCATTGAACTGTTTCTATTCCAAGGCAGCTTAGTTCTTAAGAAGGGAGGATGCGAAACAGCCTAGGAAAAAGGATGACGTGGGGCCTAGTGTGGAAGGCATCCAAAGTAATGTCGCCGTGAAACAAACCGGACAGAGTTCCAGAAAGGTGCAGTTAAACATACAGAATAAGCAAAATCAACAGAAAGGCGATGGAAATCAAGGTAGGAAGCGGGATCAGAATCACGGACTGCGATGTAGAACTCCCATGTTTGACACATATACTCCATTAAATACATCTCTGGAAAATGTGTACTTGCAAACTTGTAATACTATCCAATATAAGAAACCTGCTCCGAAGCAATCGTCGGAGAAACATATTCAAACTGGGAAGTTTTGTAGATTTCACGATAGTTATGGCCACAACACGAATGAGTGTCATCATCTATAGGATATTATCGATAAGTTGATCCGAGAAAGAAAGTTGGAGCAGTTCGTTCGGGCGCCGCAAGCTAGAGGTATGGGCCTATTAAATCAAAATCAAATACTAAATCAGGTTAGATCAAAGGAACCCGCATGTACCTGTGGGTGGTTGGTGATTAACACTGTTAGTGGTGGTCCTCATCCAGCGGATCAGAGCTGGAGGGAAATGGAGTCGTATGCTTGCTCTATTAGGCATGCGAGCTTCGAATGTTGTAGTAATTTGGAAGACGGGGCTTTGGCGAAACAACAGAAAACGATGATAGACGACATTGTATTTCAAGACAGGGATGCCGGCAGAGTTGAAGCCCCAACCATTGATCCACTAGTCATTTCAGCTCAGATAGGTCCTGCTTGGATGAAAAGGATCTTAGTGGACAATGGAAGTTTAGTGAACATACTCTTTAAGCGAGCCTATGATCAAATGAAGATGGAAGCGAAAGATTTGAAGCCTTGTCAGTCTCATATTCATGGCTTCAATGGAAGTGCGACTATACACATTGGGATGGTGGAGCTACCAGTGGAATTGGGTGTTGGAGAGCGCCAGAGAGTCCGAATATTATAGTTTATTGTATTGGATATTGACTCACCATACAACGCTTTCTTGGGCCGACCGGCCCTAGCTGAGTTCTGGGCTACTATCGCCCCTTGGTGTCTAACTTTGAAATTCCCTACCGACAATGGAATTGGAGTCGTTCAGGGGGACCAGGCTGCTTGACGAGCCTGTTATGTTGCTGAGCTATAGGAGGCGTAGGGAAAAGTGAAGGGGAAGGGCATAGAGGAATCTCTCTACGTTCGCTTTACGGATAATTGACAGTTAACACCTGGGCCATAGCCCGGGCACCAAAACCAATTCCTTAGAGATCTTAACCCGAGAGATACTGAAAGTAAGGACGAAGTCAAGGATAGTCAGGCTTCTCCGGCAGAGCTGACGATCGATGTTCCGATCGATAATGATGATGATTCTAAAATGGTAAAGATTGCGTCCCAGCCAAGCCAACAGATGAAGGAGGAATTGGTTGAATTTCTCTAGGCAAACCTCGATGTGTTTGCCTGGACGCACTCCGACATGTGTGGGATCTCACCGAACATCGCTAGCCACACATTGAATATTGACCCGCGCCACATCCCAGTCAAGCAAAAAATGTGTGGTATGGAACCAGAGAGATCTGCCGCCCTAAAGGAAGAGGTGGATAAACTCAGGTCGAATGGATTTATCCAAGATGCGTTATATCCAGAATGGGTGTCCAACCTTGTAATTGTCAGGAAACCTAACGGGAAATGGAGAACTTGCGTTGACTACTTAGACTTGAATAAAGCTTGCTCTAAAGACAGTTTTCCACCTCCCCGAATTGAGCAGCTTGTAGACTCAACGGCCGGACATGAACTCTTATCCTTCATGGATGCATATTTTGGCTATAATTTGATACCGATGCACCTACCTGATCAGGAGCATACCAGCTTTGTCAATGATCTGGGACTCTATTGTTATAAAGTGATGCCGTTCGGACTTAAGAATGTTGGGGCAACCTATCAGAGATTCGTCAACCGAATGTTCGCTAACCAAATCAAGAAAACCATGGGGGTATATGTGGATGACATGCTTGTGAAGTCACGGTTCTCCACCAATCATATCAAAGACCTGAAAATGAAATTCAACATCCTCTGAGAGCATAGAATGAAACTCAACCCGTTGAAGTGTCACTTTGGGTCGCGTTTGGAAAATTCCTTGGATTCATCGTTAATGCTCGGGGAATCGAAGCCAATCCCGAGAAAATCTAGGCAATTAGAAATCTTGAGACTCCAAGGACTATAAAGCAAGTTCAAAGCCTCAATGGGAAGGTAGCAGCGCTGAGCAGGTTCATTTTAAAATCCACCGATAAATGCATTCCCTTCTACGATCTGATCAGAAAAGGGAAACAGAACTTTGAATGGACTACAGAGTATAAAGGCGCATTCCGAGCACTGGTTCAACATCTGTCCACACCACCCATCCTGTCAAAACCTATTGATCACGAGAGAGTGTACATCTACTTGGTGGTGTTAGAAAACGCAAGCAGTGCTACTTTACTTCGGGAGGAGGACCGGATACAACGTCCAGTCTGTTACATCAGCAAACGGCTGACCGAAGCAGAGAGAAATTATCCGAAGTTGGAGAAGTTAGCTTACTGTCTTGTCATTGCCTCGAGAAAGCTCCGCTCATATTTTCAGGCTCATCCTATCACTGTCTACACCGACCAGCAGTTATGCAGGTCCTTACGCGTCCTGAGACATTTGGTAGGTTACTCAAGTGGAATATCAAGCTGAGTCAGTTCGATATCACATACACACCAAGGCGAGCTATTCAAGGACAAGTCCTAGCGGACTTCATCGCCGAATTCACTATCCCGGAGGACTTGCCCGAAATCAGTGAATCTCCCAAATATGTATGGAAGCTACATACTGATGGTGCATCAAATGACCGCTGCTCAGGCGCTGGGATTGTGCTTGAGACTCCTGAAGGCCGATCTATATGCTATGCTTTGAAGTTCGATTTTCGTGCGACCAACAAAGAGGCCGAATATGAAGACTTGCTCGCCGAACTAAGGCTTGCCAGAGATTTAAGAATCATTGCTGTGGAGATTTACTGTGATTCACAATTGGTCGTGTGTCAAGTTTAGGGGGAATACCAGGCCAAAGACCGAAGACTGGCCGCTTATCTCGCTCGGGTCCAGGAAATATTGAATAAGTTCGATTATTATGCCATCTATTGCATACCTTGAGAACACAATCAAAAGGCCGATTCCTTGGCAAAATTAGCCAGCACCTATGAGGCCCAGAAAATGGGACTCATTCCCGTTGAGACGCTATCTTCCCCGAGTATTGATCAAATGGAGACAACTTGGGTACTTGAAGTCATACCCAATAAGGAGTCGTGGATGACTCTGTCCCGAAACAATCTCGAGCATGCGACCCTGCCAGAGCGCAGAAGTGAAAAAATACAAGTTCTTCGTAAGGCTTCGCGGTTCAATATTCAGAATGGAGTCATGTATAGAAGAGGGTACTCTATTCCTTTACTCCGGTGTATCGCCCATGATGAAATCAAACGTGTATTGCATGATGTACACGAAGGAGAATGTGGCGATCACACCAGGGAGCAAGCTCTTGCTAAGAAAGTGCTCTGATATGGTTATTATTGGCCGATTGTAAATCGCGATGCATCAGATAATGCCAGGAAATGTGACAGATATCAAAAACATGCTCGGATTCCAACAGCCCCGCCTACCAAAATAACTCAGATGGTCAGTCCATAGCCATTCGCGATATGGGGCATCGACATTATTGGGTCTCTACCTCTAGCTAAAAGTGGCGTGAAGTACGCCATCGTTGCAGTTGATTACTCTACCAAATGGGCGGAAGCTAAGCCCCTTGCTACTATCACAATGAAGAAAGTGATCAACTTTGTTGTATGCAACATTATCTGTCGATTTGATCTCCCACACACCATCATCACTGATAATGGAGCACAATTCGATAGTGTCGAGTTCAAGAATTTCTGTCAGCGATTCCATATCCAGAAGAAGTTCTTTGCGGTTGCAAACCCTCAAGCGAATGGACATGTCAAAGCTTTTAATAAAGTTATAAACTCCATTATGAAAAAATGATTGGAAAAAGCCAGGGGCAAATGGGTTGATGAACTTCCTATGGCCCTATGGGCTTATCAAACAACCCACAATTCCGCAACCGGTCATACTCCGTTTTCACTTTCCTACGGTTCAGAAGCCGTTATTCCAGTCGAGTTGGAAGTGCCTTCTCATCGTGTGACATATTATGACCCTAAGACAAATGCTATATTACTTGCCGAGTCTCTGGACTTATTAGATGAGAAGCGAGAAGAGGCTGATTTGAGGGCAGCCGCGCACCAAAGTCGAGTCGCCTGATTGTACAATGCTAAGGTCTGACCTCGAACCTTTGAACTCGGCAATCTCTTCCTCAACGGAATTTACTCGGTCCCTTTGCATATGAAACCAATGTGGGAGGGACCATATGTCATTGAACGAAGACTCGGAGAAGGCACATTCAAATTATCGACCATTGATGGGCTCACTTTGCCGAGAGCTTCGAACAGCGAGAGTCTTCGTCGCTACTGCACATAACAGGCTTTATTTATTCATTCAGCCTGCTTTTCATTTGCAATTTCTTTATGCATTTCGAAATTTGAATTTGTAATAAGGCAACTGACTTTGCCATATTTTATTATTTCAGCAATAAAGTGCAATCTCTTCGAGCCAGAGCAGTGATTCTTAAAATGCGTCATCCGACCATCACAATTGACGCAGTCTACAGGATCACACAACTCACGAATTGATGAATTCGTGGAAAATGAATCGATGAAACAAAATGAATCGATGAATTGAAGATACCCAAGTGCCCAAATCCGATGATCTCTCGAGATACCGGATTCTAGTTATCTTCAACACGTTGATCGCGCACGATACCGCGTTAGAAGATCTACAATTCTTCGATGTTGATCTCGCGCACGAGATTCCGTGAATCGGCTTCAAGTTCGTTGATTCGAGCGCACTCGAATATCCGAAGATGGAGAAAGGAGATAACACTCAACTTCCAATTTTAATGGTGGTACAAAGCACAAACCAAATTTTATTCAAAAATCAACTCCCTTTAAAAATGACAATACACTCCTATTTATAGGGAAAATACAACACACACTCGACTTAACATATGCGACCTAACAACACATTACAAAATACATGCGACACGACTTAAGAAAACAAAATACAAACGACTTAACAAGTTACAACATCATATGACATAACATCATTATACGACTCAACAACAATGTACATCTTAACGACATAAGCACGCAGCGACTTAAACAAGTAGCGACTTAAGCAAGTACAACATAGCAGCGACATAAAGAATTTGGCATCGACCTAACAATCAGCGACTTAAGAATCTCGTTCGCGGCCTAGGCTGGAGCGACATAAGAATCTTCAGCGACTTAAGGAAGTCGTTCGCGATCTAAGGGATTCAGCGACCTAAGGAAGTCGTTCGTGACCTAAGCTGGAGTGATTTAAGCAATGTCCTTTGCAACTTACGATTTCTGCTCGTTCGCGACCTTGGAAGGAACGACCTTGGATGGAGCGACCTAGGGCTTCGATTTTAGGATTCTGCTCGTTCGTCGTTTGCGACTTAGGAATTTGGCAGCGACATAAACTTCGTTCGCGACCTAAAGAGGAGGTGACTTAGGGTTTGCGACATAGGAAGCTCGCGAGTTAAACTGGAATGACCTACTGGAATTCGCGCTTCGCGACCTACTGGAATTCGCGAATCAGGTAAGCCACTTAAGGTAAGTCGTTTATTTTATCTCGCGCTGCATCAACAATGCACGGAGAGCTAAGTTCCACCCTACAGTGGGACTTATTCAAATAGGGAGTGGTTGTGATATGACCAATCACTCGCTAAGAGAAACCCGAGGGGGTAAGCCATCACAGTAAAGCCAAAAAAGGATTGATACATGACAATCCGCTAACTAACTCCGGCTCCCAAAGTGTGAGGTGGAGTATAAACTTACAAATGCGGGCTCGAAGAGGATGGATCCGTCCACCTAAGGACTTTGCCCGTGTTTAAACCAAGTTTGAGGAGGGTGGATCCGTCCATCTAACGACCTCACTTGTTAACTCAGGGTGGATGTGACCCGACCGTCCACGATCCTGATGAATCTATCGTTCTAAGAGTGCGAACGAAATCCTAAAACTCGAAACAGATGTGATCGACCGTCTGTTGGCCAACTCCAGATTCCCAAAGGGCGAACTGGAGTATAAACATCAAAATGGGTGTAACCTACCCATCGGCTAACTCTAAGTCCCCGAAGTGCGGACCGGAGTATAAACATAAATTGGGTGTGATTGACCACCCACGAATCAATTTAAGTCCCCAGAGTGCGGACGAAATTAAATATCAAACAGGTGTGATTGACCGCCCGTAAAATAACTTAAGTCCCCGGAGCACGGACATATCTTTAAACATTAAACGGGCGTGACTGACCGTCGACGTACATGTGCAATCCCCAGAGTGTGGATGCGATTACCAATAGATGAGCGAGTGTGATCCGATCACTCGAACCCGTCTCTTTTCAACTTCGTTCCGACTAAGTTAAGCTCGATTTATCGAAGGTGGAAAGCGACTGCCCAAAATTCAAGTACCAGCTACTGAATGAGATAGTACAATATTGAGACTCGACTTAACGTTCGGTTATAACCCGAAGCCATAACTTCAGGACTTAACAACTAAACTCAGGTCTGATTCAGAGACTAAGGCTTCACAAGTGCATTGAATGGAAGTTCGAGCGCTAAAACACTTAAGCAAATAAACACGAAACTGTGCTGGAAACAAAATGGAATTTTATTTTAACTATTCTTTGAAAAAGAAGGATAAGTACAAAAATCATTCCAAGAAATCCTACTAGCCAAACTCGCATCTATACACGGCCTACAGGAAGCAAAAAGAAATTCCTATCTATCTACCAAAAAAGGAAGCAAGAAGACATGTTTATTCTCTCGATTTCTTCTTCTTCTTCGGCGTTGACCCACTGGAGCTACCGCTCAGGTTCCTCTTTGAGCCTTTGCCTTTGGTGGTTGATCTCCATCTTGGGAAATTATGGTGACCTCTTCCTCCGAACTCACAGGAATTGGAATACTTTCTGAATGCGGAGTCGGAGGGATAGGAACACTCTCGATGTTAGAAGATGAGGAAGGAACGCCACTGTCGACAATTGTACCGTCGGGAGAAATCATTCGTTGAGGAGCTGGACCAGGACCCGCCATACCATCTCCAATACCACTGGCCTGTGTGGCTGCTTCCTTCTCGGCATTAATCTTCGCTATTATCTCTTCTTCATGAATTGTTGGAGCATCCACGGGGATGCTGCTAGTTGGGCCCAAAGAGCTGGCCATGAATGCGCCTTCACCCATGACGAATGGAAGGTCGGTAAGTGGGTCACTTTGATGACCAAGGAGTTCCTCTATCATCTTCTCATCAAAAGTAAAAGCGCTCTCCTGCACTTCGTCAGTTGGTGCAGCGGCCGTTGTTGTGGTTGCCTCCGTCATAAGGGCCTCCTGCTCATGATGTGGCTCTTGGGTACCGGAGGGCGCGGCCGGTGCGGCTCCTATCGCTGAATAAAGATAAGAGAAAAGGTGTTAGTGACTACTTTGAACAAAGTTCCTGACTTTGAATAAATGCGAGAAATGTTCAAAATACCTTCCTTAGATTGGCTCACGAGTGGAACCGGAGCAGCTTCAGGGGCATGCTCGCGAGCTGGAGACCACTACGGTTGATCAGGATTGTAAGCAGGCACAGATAAGGGATCAACCATGGGAGTAGATTCTGGCTGGGTTGGCATAGGAATTTTGGAGCCCGTATCATGACGCTCAATGCCAGAACCCTCTCCAGCCTTCGGATGCTGAGTGTCGAGTCTCTCTTTCTCGAATATGATAGTGGCATCGTGGAGAACTCTTCTTTTATCCTCGTTCAGCACCCGATTCTCTAATACAAACTCATCAATGGATTCGGTATGGTGCTCTGCTTTTTCATCTTCAACCAAGCCTCATTAAGCATTGTATAGATGCGATGGATAATTTTCGAGCTAGCTCAGATTTTGATGCTTAAGAACATTGGCATTATATGTAATGAGGAGATCTTCAATGTCACCTTCCAACATGGCCTCTACCGCTCTCACTTCACCCTCAACCCAGGCTTCGACTTCCTAAACTTTTAGCGTTTCCGCATCCCTCTCATCCCTGAGCGCCATAGCCTGTTCGCATGCTTCCTGAGCGGCTTTATTTACATCGTCTTTTTCTTCGACGACTTCATCAAATTTAGCTTTAAGCTCCTCAAGCTCTTTTAACGCCACATCTCTTTCATCCATGACTGTGGTGGTCCGGTGCCCCATTTCCTCAACCAGGGCTAAATGTGTTCGCCTCATCTCCTCCATCCTCTGGGTTGCTTCTTCGGCTCTTTTATTAGCCTCCGTTTCTGAATTTCTCGCAGACTCGTTTTCATCGTTAAGCACCTGAATTATGTGGTCCTTTTCAGTAAAATCAGTTCCTAGTTTCTCGATTGTCTTCTCCTACTCAAAGGCCATCGCTGATACTTTGTCTGCGGTCTTCATCCATTCCTGATATTGTCCATAAACATCGTATATGTAGTCATGCATCGTCCGTTCTGCCTCATTGGGAATTCGCTTTAAGTGTGGGGTGAATATGAAGCCGTCAAAAAGATATTCGGAAAATCCTTTTTCAACTTAGCTATTCTAATCACTCCTTCCTCGGTGGGTTCTGTGCTGGCTTGTTCAGTGGCGACGGGAGTTTCAGTTCCAGTCCTCTTATGCTGTTGGGCAGGCCTTGATGCTTGGGAAGGTGGTATTTGATGTGAATATTCAAGAGGTTGTTTGCCAGAGCGAAAAGAATGTGTTGGACCTCTAGGTGGCGAGGAGTGCGATCGGGAATGACGACTGTACTGTCACTCCTTCTCCCTCTCCCTGTCCCTTTTCCTCTCATAGCACTCCCTCTCTTGACTGGAGTAGTCGCGATCACGGTCTCTATCGGCCTCATGTCTGCGAGACTCGGAGTATGAGCTAGATGAACGGCGCGTAGAACGAAGGCTGCCAAGCATTGATTCCCGCCTCGACATCGTATCTGTAAAATGAAAAGAGAAACATAGTTGGTAATCTCCAGAGATGAATAGCTTGTCACTAGAAATTGTGTGGTGCCGTGAAGTGTGTGTATGCATGCGCAAAACCCCCAACTAACTGGTTGTAATAGACGTACTCGAAGGAGTTGGCTCTCCTATGTCTAAGGGGCTTTGACGACCCTCTAATCTGGTATCTTGGTGTAGAGACAAGTCATCTAGAATGGGGATGTCCGCCAGCCCCGCAAAGGAGCTCTCCATCTGTGAGAGAGGAATCTCTTGACTAGTAGCAGAAAAAGAGACTTCGACGGTTTTGCGCCTAGCAGATTTTTGAGCAGTAGACTTTCCTCTTCTTTTCCACTCTAAAGATCGAGGACTTTGCGAAGGTTTAGCTGCGGACTCATCTCCAGCGGTCATATTCTCATCACCGCCTTGTTCGGTAATTATTATCCCGGGAGCTCTCCTTCGAGTTTGCCTCACTAGGGCTGTCCTAAGAACTCCTACGAGTCCAATGCTTTGATCTCTGTCAATTAGCCCGACGGCAACCAGATTATTGTCCATAAGGACTTCATCAATCTCTCTATGTTCAGCGGGAACCTCTTGAATAACTCGTACTATCTCCTTGCACCGGGCACCTTCAGGTCGTGGAATTGACGCTGTAAAGGGAAGAAAATGTTAGACTCGACATTAACTACTATTATCCAATTAGTCAGCAAGGAGGCCAGAGCACTTACGTCTTGCTAGCCACCATCTGGCAAACCCCGGTGGACACCGAATGTAGAACCATTCGGTCTTAAAGTAACTGAGCTTGCTCCAAGCCCCGGTCACGATTTGGTAATTTCTAACTGCTTCTAGAAAAGTAAAGGAAGGGTTGTCCCCACGACTCTTTATATTGAATAAGTATATGATCTCCTCTACCATTGGAGGTCGGAAGAGGTGCTCCATGACGATGACGAACAAACTATTGAACAAGGCATACACATTCGGGTGCAGCTGAGACGGAGTGATCCTCAAGAAAAATTGAACTTCCCGGATGAATTGGTTGAAAGGAAGAAGTGTCCCGGGTGCACACATAAATCTGTTGCAGGTTGTATACCCTTCCGGGGGGTTATGGGCTCTATCTTCTGACTCCGGCAATAAGACATCGTCCAGTGACAACCCATGCCTTAAACAAATTCTGCCCAGCATATCTTCAGAAATATTAGAGCGAATAGAATCTTGTGGGTGTGTGATGAAGACTGCTCCTGGTAGCTCGTCTGGAGCAGGGCTAATAACGTCGGCTGCAATAGCCGGCATTTCGATTACGGGGAGAGGCAGACTTTGAACATCCTACGACTGTGAACTTCCGGGTTCCATAGCTATTGAACTCGGTAAAAATCATTGTTAGACGACAATAAACCCGTGTTTCCCCCAGTGTGAAGTGCGTGAATGTGTTGTGCAGTGCAATGCTACATAATACTTATAAATTCTACAGGAGTGAAAGATGTTCGAATGACAAGACTTCGAAATTAAACCAGAGTGACCATCATCGCTGACTGTTACAACTATGCCATCCAGACTTTGAAGATCGATCCAAGTTAAAGTTTGTTAAATTTTGTTAAGTTACAGTTCCATCGACGAGCTTCGAAAGGCATTCAAATATGCAGTGAAACAGTTAAGTCCAATTATGCAAGGCGTAAGCTCGTCGAAGTTAAATGCTCGAGTGTGCAAAAAGTTTCGTATCCATCAAGGTTCAGATGTGGATCGATCCCCAGAGAATAGATTTCGTATCGATCATGGGATACCTTGTTTCGTATCAATCACCGAAGAAATAGCTCATATCGATACCAATTGTCCATTTCGTATCGATGCTCAACGGTGCCTTCGTATCGATCGGCAAGCTCAAGTTTTCGTATCGATCACTTCGGATCAATACAAACTCCCTTCATGGATCGATGCAAAACCACTCCCTCCATCGATACGAAACTCCCTTGCCTTCAGATCGATACGAAGCTCTTTTACCACCCATGATCAATACGTACGAATCCACCATATCCATCTGCTCTCCTTCTTCTCCAGATGGCTCGAATTCCTTTTCAACCTTCCACGACCTTGCTCCGACCATTTATGGCCTCCTATTCACTAGAATCGGCCACAGATACAAGTGGAAAGACATGAGAGTTCAAATCGCATCATTTTACGTTGATTTAGTTCAATGATTTACCTAATTTGAGCAATTACATGGATTGAATAACTCGAAGGCAAAAGGCAGTTTTAATTTTCCTTAACTTGGAGCGATACGAAAGTAAGGCTGAAGGAAAAATGAACAAGTGAAAGAATTTTCTAAGTACAAAAGGACTTTATATATGTTTCGACCCAAGGAAAGTGTCGATTCGTCTCCCAGTTAAAATGACCGGTCAAGAACGGTCTGCGATTAACCGATACGAAGAGCTCTCTTCATATCCTTCTACACCGTCGATACGAAACTTCCATCGTATCCGTCCATAGATGATCCGAGATGAAGCTTTTCATATCCATCAGGCTATCAATACGAAACACGAAGCAAAGGCTTATTTGAACCGTTCGAACCCATCAGAGATTCATCGATATGAAATGGCGACTTCGTATCCATTGCTTTGAAGCCCACAAAAATTCGTATCCATTGATATGAGATATTTTAAAAAGCCAACTAATTCATATTGATCACCATCAATACGAAGACGATTTTCCAACTTTTCACATCGATCCAGGAGAGGATCGATACGAAGAGATACGAAGGAATGAATGAAAACGACCATCAAGCGTTGTTACAACTTGAATTTCACATTGATCCAGGAGAGGATCGACACGAAACTCGATTAAAAAAATGTGACAATGACCCGTGAATGTGCAAATGTGAACATGAGTCAAGTTAACATACGTGCATGTATGACGGACTAACATTCAATTTTCAAAATTTACAGGAATTGAATGCTCACCTTATAACAGTCAAAACAGTGAACGACAAGTTATTAGCACTCGACACTCAGTTACGATAATGCACTGCATAATCATTGGCAGCCAACAGTCCAAAATTTATATTATTGAAAATCGATCAAAAGTTACATCTCTTGATGAAAAGGCAACGACTATTCAACGAATCAGATAGAGCTTTTTCAAAATAAAGAATGCAGCTTTTCAAAGCACGTCGTGTTCACACAAGACGTACTTTTGGGGGCAAATGTTATCCTGCCTTTTGGCAAGGCCGTGACACCAAGGACCCGACTAGAAACCAAGGACAATTCGGCCCGAAGATCGGTCATACACAGGTTCACTATGGATACTGGAAAATTTGGCCTAGGTCCAGATCGAGCTACAATGACAAGACACGACAGGCAAAGCTATGAAAGCCAACCTTTCGACTTTCAAGTCGATCGGAGTTCGTATGCTTAGGTTATGGATCGATCAAGTTCCATGAGAAGCACGTTATATTCGTATCTGTCTATTTCGTATCGATCCATTTCATATCCATCGTCTTGCAACTATCCTATTCGTATCCATCACGTAAGCATTGGTTCGTATCCATCAATAAGCAACGCTTCGTATCGATATCGTCCATATATACTTCGTATCGGTCCCCTCATCAACTCAGTTCATATTGATCATCAAACGATCGATACGAAACGCCAGTAAAGTCATCGATACGAAGGATGTGTATTGGAATGATCGATACGAAACGACATCCAGGTCATCGATACGAAATGCATTGGTTCGTATCGATACGAAGCGGTTTCAAAGCATCAGTACGAAGAAGTGCAAACCATCGAAACGAAAGGAATACTCCAGATCGATATGAAGAAAGCATGTAAAAGCAGAAGACTCAGTCACTTGGCATAAAAAGTGGATCGATCCTAGAATATAGCACCACGTCACCTGATCGATTCGAACCAGAAGCGATATGAAACAAACGATACGAATTGTATCGATACTAACTCGGCAGTGTTTTGTAAATGCAGACTTGGATCGATCATAACTCAAAGTCTACAAGTCCAAATGCTACCAAATTTTCACAGGAGCTTGCGTACTACCTCTACTTGGTCTATGATCGATCTCGGCCTAAATGGATTTGTTTTGGATCGATACGAAATGAGTGCGTATCGATCACGGATCAATCCCAATCAACATCAGATCGATATGGTGAGCCCACCCATGTGAGAGAAGGAGTCTTCCGAGATTTGAGCCAGATATTTGCAGACTACGCCTATTAATAGTGACCCTAGACCTACAAAAAAGGGCCTTTTGGCTTCTCTAGGCTGATACCCTGCCGAAATCATTGCTATACTTCAGTTGTACTGTTATAATCTCTTGTTATCAGCAAGTGAAATTCAATAAACATCAATCCTTCCATAGTGGACGTAGGCAATACGCCGAACCACTCTAAATTTCATGTTTCTACATTTTTTTCTTATTTGCTGATTGGTGTGTTTGTTAGATCTGCCTCATTTTACATTTATTTTATTCATTTTATCTCTTTAAACACATCCGAAGAGTGTTGTGCCCAATTTTGGTACAAACAGTGTCATTCTTGGGATTATCACTATACTGAAACTTATGAAATATCAACTCTTTAAACCTTTGAGTTTGTTGATCTTGTTCTTGTATTTTAAAAAGATAAAATTTTTGATCACGGTTTAGCAGTTCGGAAGTTAAATTTTAAACACGCATTCAAATAGGTTTTGTTGACTTTAAAATTCTCTAAATTTTTGTAAAGGCATACTCATAGTATGTTGTTCTAAAAATAAATTACAATATTTACTATGTAAAAATATGGAGAAAATTTCATTTTGAAATGAACCAATTTAAACAAATTTTCCATACTTTTTTTAGCGGCAGTTTTGCAGCACTATTTCCCACTTTTATGAAATGGTTTTAAACTTGATTTTTTCTTCTTCAGTCCTTTTAATGAACTTTTCTAACATATATTTAAGTGTTTCCAAAGTGGTTTGAAATTTATATATTTTAAATGATTAAATACTAATTATTAAAGAAGAAGTTTTATTTCGAAATAAGAAAAGGAGATGGTTTTTGAGATTTTAATATAATTTAAATGGGAGATTTTCCAAGTAATATTTGAAATGAATGATTTAAATTATATTTCAAGCATTTTTAAATTTATTTCAAATGTAAAGGTGATATGCATTACAACACCATTGTTGTAATAAATGTTTTCCGAGGATTGAGAATGAATTCATGTATTATAATACTTCCATTATAATAAATGATTTTATTAAGTTATTCAGAAAACTTGTTAGTTGATTTAATAAGTGTTTATATTCTTAAATCTTTATAGGAGTTTTGTTTTAAAGATGATAATAAGTTGATTTATAACTGATATTTTATAAATGAAAAGACCTTTAAAAATGTTTTAAAGAAAAAGCTAAATGTAATTGGTTTTGGGTTTATAGTGAACAATGTTTTAAGGACATTTTTTTGACCCTTATTTTTAATACAATTAGAAATATAATTAGCTCTTTAAAATGAATATTTTTAAAAAGTGTTTTTAAAGTGTTTTACAAATATTTGTGATGTGACAATCAAGCACAAGTGTAAGTCGAATGTTTTAAAAGTTTGATTCGTTTATTGAAAATATTTAGTCTTACATTTAGCGCTAAACGTGGAGGAAACTTTTGCTATTCTTAATGTGAAGAATGTATGTCAAGTTAAGGTAGGAAGCAACGCTGCCCTAACATGTCCGACTTTATTGGTTTCCCCAAGGTAGTACTAGTTTGGGATCAACGAGTTGTGATAGGTGCACGAGATTTAAATTTCCATATATGATCATTTTTGTTATCCCCGATAGTTGATTTCTTGAATATCAATTTCGTTGCCCTTCTTTCTGTTTCGTCGATTTAAGATGATTTGTTATTTATTTAGAGCATTATTATCCTTTATTGGAAATGACTAAATAAAGAGCGAGCGTGGGCCAAGCTATGTGGGGTTGCTTCCATTATGGTATTATCACATCTACTCTAGATTGGTTTTGGTTGTATGCGCATGGAGATATGAAATACTTGGATAATCGGTAAGGTTGGCGGGGTCCGGCTTGGAGGTTTCCATGAGCCATCGTAGTTCTTAAGTATATTTTTTATAGGCATACTTTTGCTAAAAGGGCACACCCTCCTAGTCATTATTGGAAACTATTATTTTCCTTATTTTGATTCAAATCTTTTAATTGTTTTCCTAATTGCATTGAGTAGTGCTTGTGCTTTTCTCTATGTTTAATTATTTGTGTCCATTCTTTAAGTTTGGATTTTGACCTTGCTTATGCCCAATCTTTCAAGTTTGGATTTGTTCTAATTTGTCTCCACTCTTTCATGTATAGATATTGTTCTTATGAGGTAAAACAGGTTCCATGTTTAGGGATGTGGTCTCATAAATTATTATATGTTCTCTACATTTCTTGAGTATTCTCACGCTGGTTTTCTAGCCAGATCGGGATATTATTTTATTATAATGCTCGGATCAGACTGAGTATATTTCTAGGTTGTCATTGCTAGGACATGGAGCTCATGCAGTAGAGCTAGATGTTCACCTACCATAGTATTTTTATTTTCTGCTATATTATTATGTATACCCATCAGCAATTGTATGGTTAGGAAGTTATAACTGTCTAGGATGATGATGATTGTTTTTAACTCTGATATAACTTGTGTCTAGCGTGATAGCTTTTACTGTCTTTGTTATATTATATGTGATTGTTCCGCCATGAGATTCTGTTTTCCCTGTTCTTTTTCTTATTACCCTAACAATCTGCCTTTCTGGCACTTGGATGCTCGGCATTTGAATACCGTGGATGTATCAAGTGCCGACTTTGGAGGGTCGAAAAGGCGGATTGTTACAATCGGCTAGGATTTTCCCTAGCCTAGACTATCTGAATTTAACATTTTTAATCTAATGGTGCTGGTGCATTTGACCAACAATAAATAAGAACCTAGCCCCTTATTTATTTTCAGAAAAAAATAGACCTGCTAACGATACTTTGCCAAATTTATTCCTCCATGGTAAACTTCCTAAATTCAAAAATGAAAATACGTATATACATTGAAGATATAAGCATTAGGGAAGTTTTTAATCAAGTTAAAGGAACAGGAATCTAATTTATATACAAATGAACTGCTATATAATATACACTTAAAAAGACAATTGAAGGAAGAGATTGGCGCTAACACGAAAGCATATCCAAGGAAGTTCAGTAAAAGCTATTTGTGAGTCGAAATCTTAGTTTTCCTCGTTATAGTAGTTTGTGCAGTTGATCTTTTGATTTCTTTTATGCCTTACTGAATTTTGTGTGGAAAAAATTTAAATCTAAAACCCTAAAATTCCCTTGAAAAATGTATTTTTATGTTAATATAGCAGGATTAAATCTGTTATTATTTGCATTATGAATAATTTATATTATGTTCAACTTCAAACTCTCAATTTATGTTTGTTATAATAAAGATTCAAAAGAAATTAGAAAATGGTGTGCAAAGTATGGATTTTTATCCAATCCGTGGTTTGCACCGCCTACTTCAGTAATTAAAACATATATGAACCTTTTTTCACTTCAACCTTATATATTTAAAAGTTGAATAGAATATAAAAGATTTAATTTATAAAGTTTTGCTCCTTTGGAATAGAGGTGATTATCCTACTATATTAATGCAAAAATAAGTCGGGTGACTTTTATTCCATTTTTGAATATATATGCAAAGTCTGTTTTATTTAGCTAATTTAAATTGTGGTATTAGCTTTGTTGTAAACTACTGTATTGGACTGGGACCTGTATGGATATGAAATTGTGAATTTAAATTACCTTAAAAACCTGAATAAGAAGCGAAAATCTTTGTATAGAAATTTTTTACACACACACTTAGGAATATTTAATAAAAACGAATCAGCCAAAAGTAAAGTTAAGTATAAATAATAATAATAATAATAATAATAATAATAATAATAATGTATAAGGCGCAACATACAAAATAAACATGGTAATAAATATAGAAACTCCAATTGAATGATCAATGATCATCAACAAATAACAATATATAATATAAAATGGGAGTTAAGTTTAGTTATGGAGATTAATCCATAATTAAAGGCGAAGTAATGAGTTTTCCCTATATGGTCTTAATGCATAAATGCAAGTGAGGTATATTGTGTGTGTGTGTGTTAGTTTTGTAATATCGGATAGCGAAAATATGACTACGTTATAGGGATGTGAGGTCAGTTAGAATCACATAGAAGTCTGCCCAACTAATATGGCTACCAGCACCTATGAATAGTCAAACAAATGTGAGACATCATGGTTTGGGTTACGGGTCATAGGACGGTGATCCCAAGATAGGCTTGCTTCGGGGTTGAGGTATTTAATGGCTATAGTAAGGTCTGCCGCTTTTCCATTCAAGAAGTATTAAATGGTCGGGATTATCTTTTAGGTGTGGTAGTGGAAAACTCTAGATAGGTGAGGTAGTGGAAGTATCTAGAGGGATCTACTTCGGGGTGAGGTATTAAATCGCTATTGGAGGGTCTTTCTCTCTCGCATTTAAGAAGTATTAAGTGGCCTTATAGGATTTCTCGCAATGCCAACTAGAAAGTACCAATGATGAGTTTGCCTTGGGTCTAGGTATTAAATTATAGGGATTTGCATAGGGTCTAGGTATTAAATGGTTGGAGTCTACCTATTTCCCATTTGAAAAGGTCTTAAGTGACTCAGGTACTTTCTCTCGCATCGTTAGGGTAAGACTGACGGAACATGGGACGTTGGACCCAATATACTTCATAGTTGCGTCGCACCTGCATTATAGTTATGAAGTTAGACTGGAAAGGGTCGTTAGCTTATAGTTGAAGGTACGTTATGGAGTTAGACTGGAAGAACCGTTGGCTTACATTTGGCTGTATACTGGAAAAATTGTAGTTATAAAATATGTAAGAGATAAAACTCATCTAAATGATACTACCTAAATACTATTATTGTAAGAGTTGAGATTTCCATTTATTGGACATTGTAATTTTGTCTCCTTCCTCAGTACAACCTATAGTTTAGGGGAAATGATGTTGATGATGAAGAGTGAAGGGGAAGTAAAGATTGGTGGATGTATAGCTATTTATTTTTGTATATGATTTATTCTGATGTACCCAGATTTTAGACTTGTTGATGAACTATTTTGAGGCATTGTGTGTAGATATTTGGAATATTATATTTTTGCGATTTGGAAATGTGTGAAATGGGTAATTAGTTTATTATTATATTTTATCCCTTCTGTTGTGAGATTTTGAAAACATAGATAGATAGTTTATATATTGCTTGTTTATCAATTTTACCAACCAATATCTAGCTCTAGAATGGACCTAAGGTTCGATGAGATTTTATTGGGTTGAAAATTCGGCCCATTTTAGAGTGGGTTGTTACATCTGGTATTGGAGCTTAAGTTACCCAATCAGCGGGAATAGGAATACACGAGAGTATGATTTGTCATTTTTGAAAATATTTTTGAAAACCATACTATATATATGAGTATACATATATGGACATACACGAACACGCTAGGAAAACTTTTAATTTCAACAAGTAGTACAATCATAGGAAGTCGGGACTAATACAAAAATTTTGAACCTATAGATAGCTGAAAATGGCTGAGAATAATGGCTCTGAGGTCGTGAAACACCCCACCTAGGAGATACCCACCATTTATGATATGTCATCGTGGTTCCTACAATATCTAAGGTTCGGGGGGAAAGTTCACGTTCCTTAACAAGATGTACCAGCTATGCCATATGCTCTGCCCGTTAAACCAGCATCCTGCTCACTAGACGTCCCTAAACTGTGTAAAGATTTTTAGAATATCGGAGGATGAACATTTTTGGGGATGAGAGATTTTATAGAAACCAACACTTGGATTAATGACTATGACCGTATATTCCAGGAGCTAGGATGGGAAGATCTGGTCAATAGAGGATAGCTTCATGGCATTTAAATAGGGAGGCGCTGAATTGGTGGACCATAGTTGTTGAGGAGAATGTAGAGGAAGGAATTACTTAGGCTGAATTTAGGTCTTGCTTTAAGTCATGATTCATGTCCAAAGCTGAAGTAAGTCTGCAATTAGAGAAGTTTACCCAACTCACTATTTCAAATCTCAGAAATATCGGTTGATATCTCGGTTTAGATCTGAATTTGATCACCCTTTGAAACAAAACATCAAATCTCATTGTAAATCTCGTTTCGAATATATCGGGCGAGCTAAGATGAGATATTGAAATATGGGCCGAGATGTTTTTTTTTTGTTAGGCTAAAATTTAAGCCCGTACCCAAGCTAAAACAATAATTAAAAAATTGAAGTCTAGCTGCAATAAGCTTCAGCTATTTCAATAGCTAACCCCTCCTCTTTTAATTGCTAAAATTAACCCTAATAAATTCCCTAAATTGAACAACCCCACGTGAGACATCTGAATCACATTCATAGTCACTCGAAGAATAGCCTTTCAAGATATATTAATTACTCTTTTTGCTAGTTAACTTGTAATAGTAAAAGCTTGGTTTATTTTGATTTACCATTATGCATTTTTTATGTATTTTGTATGTAAATAGAACACTTAAAAAGAATCATGTTTAATATTTAATGTTTTGTATACATTTTGCATTTTATATGGCTATCTCATATATTCATATATGTTCTATAATCTTTTGTATTTTCATGTTCTTAATTTTACATGCATGTTACTTACCAATGTATGTGTTTTATATTCTACTTCTGTGTTATTGTTCAATGTTTTGGATCTTTTTTATGTTCTATGTCGAACAATGATTCATGTTCATGGATCATGACTTGTTTGGTATAATATATTTGTATTGTGTTATGCTGTTAGTTTAAGCATATTATATGATTTATGAGTATGAATGTTCTTTCGTACATTAATAAAAATGGAGTGATTTTGCAAATCAAGTTTAAGTTATTATTTTTATAGTAGCATTCATAAAAATTGTTGTGTAAGAATATCAGATTTTAACATATCATATACCACGAGATGGTTCTAAGATGAGCTTTAAGCCCTGAGATGGAACCTCGAGACAAACACCCGAGATGGACTCATCATGTTCGAGATCTCCCCGGATACAAGATGAGTCTTTAAAATTTCCAAGATGAAACGTCACCAAAATTTGAGATTTAAAACCTTGATCCAACTAAAGCAGTGGGACTCCACAGTGAAGGAGTATATCAATAAGTTCATGGAATTAGCTAAGTTTGGAATGAGCCTGAATGACACCCAAGTGAAGAAGGCACTGAAATTTGTAAAAGACATAAATTATTTTCCCAGGAAGCTACTTTTAATTCAAGTTCCCGTAGGCACTACCTATGTGGTGCCAGTTGAAATGTTCTTACTTCAGGCAGTTAGTAAAGAAGAAAAGGAGAAAGTAGGACAGTCACATAATCAAGCTGGAGCAAAGAAAGGGGGATTATGGACAGACAAGAAAGCCAAGGGAAAGTTCAAAAAAGGAGGTGTGATATGCCGTGGATGTTAGAAGAAGAGGCACATCACTAAGGACTACAGAGTAAGTTTGATGAGAGAAGAGTTCAAGGGCAGGTGTTATAACTGCCATGAAGAAAGGGCACTACAAGAACTGCTTCCCAAAACTGACAAATAAGGGATATGGTGCAAGTTTATGCCATTGAGGTTGTACCAGTCTCAAGCAAACCTCCTCCTAGGGACAGAGGAAAAGCTGTGATTGAAGGTACAATTATTATTTTTAGAAATATTATTCATACCTTATTTGATTCAAGAGCATCACATTGATTCATACTAGAAATATAGTTAACTCTTTTGGATTGAAAACCCAATTTGTCACGAACTCTATTGTTGTATCAAATCCTATTAGGGGTCGACACATCTTTCTATGATTTGCAATGACCTAGTGATGGATATTTATAATGTTGACTTTATGAGTAATGCGTATGTTCTAGATTTTAAGGGGTATGAACATATCTTAGGGATGGATTGGTTGTCTTACTACATGGCTGACTTAGATTGTGATAGGAAGATTTTATGGTTGAGTTGTTATGGGGTTGAGATATAGATGTTCATTGCATGTCCCAAAGCTCAGTCAAGTTCATCTATATATATCATTAACATATCATAGGATGATCTCTCGTCTATACCCATAGTTCGAGAGTTTCCAGATGTTTTTAAAGAAGTCTCCGGTCTCCCAGTCCAAAGGGAAATAGAGTTTAGGATTGATTTAGGGAAATGCACTAAACCCATTGCACTTCCATTGAGGTATATGGCCCACAAGGAAAGGCGAGAACTAGATAAGCATATTTTGGAGCTATTGTAGAAGAAGTTTATTTACCGTAGTACTTCAGAATGGGGAGCACCAGTTGTCTTCACCACTAAGGCATATGGCTCTTTAAGATTATGCATTGGTTACCGAGCACTCAATAAGATGACTAAGAAGAACATGTATCCTTTGCATAGAATAGACGACTTATTTGACTAGCTTGTTGGCCTTTTCTCAACTAGACTTGGTCACTGGGTTCCATCAACTAAGAGTAGCTAAATATAGCAAGGAGAAGACTTCTTTTCACAGTCGAGATGGACTATGTGAATGGGAAGTAATGTCTTTTGGGCTGACAAACACTCCTGCATATTTTGTAGATTTGATGAGTAGAGTCTTTAGGAGGCAACTGAATAAGTTCATCGTAGTGTTTGTAGATGATATTTTAGTATTGAATAAAAGTGAAGGTGAGCATTAAGACCACTTAAGGGAGGTGCTAAAGACCCTGAGAAAACACCAAATAAAGGCCAAATTCTCAAAGTGTCCTTTTTTGGAGAAAGGAGGTAATTTTCTCGGTCACATTATCTTCAAGAAAGGGTTAGCTGTTGACCCTGCAAAGGTAGCAGCTACTCAAGACTGGAAGATTTCAAGGAATGCTATTGATACTAGAAGTTTTCTTGGTCTGACCTATTACTATAGGAAATTCATCAAGGACTTTGCAAAGATAGCAATACCATTGAATCACCTAACAAAGAAAAACATAGTCTTCGCAATGAATGAGAAATGCATAAAAGCCTTTGAGAAGCTGAAGGAGTTGTTGACTAGTGCACTAATACTAACTATTCCAAATGAGTCCAAGCCTTTCACTGTTTATACCGACGCATGCGGTATGTGGGTTGGACCTGTTCTTATGCAAGATGGAAAAGTGATAGCTCATGCAAGCATAGGGTATCCCACTCATGGCTTAGAGTTAGCGGCTACCATATTCTTCTTGAAGATGTGGATGCGGTATCTTTTAGGGAAATGGTTTGAGTAATTTACCGACTACGAGTCCTTAAATACATATTTTCCTAAAAGGATTTTTGTGAACCATAAAATCCACTCAAGGGAAAAGGTATGAAAGAAGACTAATAAAAGTGTTAGGCTCTGCTGAAATTGAAGATATTAGTTTCATCAAAATTTAAAGGAAGGGTGTTTCCAAGGCATTGAGATGGCTTTCAAAAGAGTTGCCAACATTAGGTGTCATCACAAATGATAAACAGTACGAAAGCTTTCAAGAAGATAGAAAAATAAGGCAAGGGTACTCTTTCGCCTCATTGAAAACCTTCCGATGCAGATGAGTTCTCATATTTAAGAGAAGCAGGAATGGATTGGAAACCCCTTTCGAAAGTGTTGAACAAAAGGCTTGGACAATGAACCAATGCCTTCAAAATGGAAGATTTTGTCATTGTCAATTTACCACATGGAAAGTTGATTCCAATACACCGTTCGACTCAGATATCACTCTCATAATTTTCGAAGCAATGAGAAAGCTCAACCCGCTTCTCACTCGCAATAGTATGGCAACAATGAGCAAGTAGCGCGTCTACCACCCTTTCGATGAAGTCGAAAGTAGTCCAAAAGAAAACAGTGGAAAGAGACACTTGGACCTTGATGGCAACGAATGGTGGACATGGAGATCCTTTCGACTGGGTCGAAAGGTCTAGAATAAGAAGATGGGAGGCAAAATAATTAAGTGAGAAAACTTGAAAGGAAAGCCTTTCGACAGTATCAAAAGCAAGCACATCGAGAGCTAAAAGAAGGCCTTTCGACTATGTCGAAAGGATGAATGTGCAAGATGAAGGAAGACCTTTCGACTATGTCGAAAGGATACGCATGCAAGATGAATGGAAACCTTTCGACTATGTCGAAAGGATACACATGCAAGATTGAAGAAAGACCTTTCGACCTCCTTGAAGGAATGAGCGCGGAAGGCTGGATAAAGACCTTTCGACCTTGTTGTAAGGATGGAGGCGAAAGGAGCCACTACACCAAACTGGACTTTTCACGGCGTTTAAAAACTACTTTAAAAGCTTTTAACAACGTTTTTGGCTACGCTGTATAACGACATGCCATTATAAGGCAGAAACATGCCATAGCAATTTTGTAAAAGCTGTAAAAAGCAAGTTTTTAGATCTTATAAAAACATTTATAGTGTTTGTGTTGATGAGCTAAATCACTTTTCTCAGCGTTCGACTTCTCACGACAATAACTTTTTAACAACGTTCTTATCGTTGTAATGAGTTATTTTTAATAGTGTTTCTTTCGTTGCCATGATATTTTTTTACAGCGTTTGTTCTGTTGCTGTGATTGTTATTTACTAGGCATTATGTGTTGCTATGAACGTTTTTTCATTGTAAGGAACATTTTTATTGCGTTTTTGAAACGCTATTAAACTTTTCCACAACGTTTTTTCAATGTTGTTGAATTTTTACATAGCGTTTTAAAAACGTCATCGTCTTGGATTTGTGCATTTCCCATATGTAGGTTCCATTTCTATGCCGTCATAATTTACATACAACACAGTGATATAAACACATACATTTCGTAATTAACATATTATATTAATCACACATTTCATAATCAACATATTATACTAATCACACATTTCATAAACAACATATTATATTAATCACATCTCACAATCAATACGCAAGGTTACATAACAAACATACGTAATATCCTCACATAAATTATATATAATACGTCCATGGTATTTCACAATGCAAAACAAGTAGCAACTAGTGACCAACATACAAACCAAAACGTAGTTCCGACATCTGAAGTAACTTCGAATCCATCACTTGTTACGGCATGTTACTACTTTTTTGCATCGATGATATCTATCCACCTGTAAAGTAACTTTAGTTATACATACTTTAACTCACTGTAAACATAACTATGAATGATGAATTATGCTTTATTTAAGACTAAAGAAATGAAATATATGGGCATGTGTGTTTTTCCTTCCCTCTTCAATTGAAATCAGCCTTTGTATTAAATTCTAATGCAAATAAACACAACTATAAACTAATACTTATTATACTTGGCAGACTAAAGAGGAAGTTTGGAGAAGCAAGGCTATTTCTAGCTTTATAAAAAGCGAAGTACTGGAGGCTTTAGCATGGATCCTGATTTGCTAGTTTGTCATAAAAAAGTGCAAGGAATCATCTATCAAAGTATATGTGGAAGATTTTATAATCTGAGTGCTTGGAAACCTAGGGCACTAGACATCAAAGAAACTTGAGGAGCTCGTATTTAAAGAATATATCTCCAAGGAAGAATATATGAGCTTGACAGTGCCTAGAATTGTATGACAAATACTTAATATAATGAAAGCTATGCACTACAGCTGGCAACAATGGCAGTGGTATACACTCAGTATCTACAGATAATACAACAATGAACAATACAAAAGATGCTTCCAGTTTGGTGCAAAATACAAATGCAAATGTCTCGGTTGGTGCTACAAACAATTCCATGTTTACAGCAAATGAAACCAATAATCCTCATGGTTACCGACAAACACCTGCTAATGTCATTTATGGAACAGGAGGGAATAGTAATATTAACAATAATCTTCATGATTCAAATGACAATGATGAGGTGGTTTAATAATATTCATGTTTTTTTCATGTTTCTTCGCACCTTTGACTTGTAATCTTCTATAATTCTTTTCAATAAAGCACGACTCAAGATTGGAATTTGTGAGAAAAATCAGTAGCCCATTAAAGTAGTATGTTAATACATATTACGTCAACTTAAAGTGTTTTGCTCAAGGTGCAGCAAGTCCTGAAGTTTTTCTAAAATGGATATTCACAACATTTCTCAAACAAGTAGGGGCATTCTCAAAGTGCTTTAGTACTAATTGTTGATTCGACGAGTCAAAAACCAGTAATATCTGTTATATGCTTTGAAATGGATTGAAATTTATTACATGTTTTGAAAAATGGACTGAATTGATAAAAATTATATATACTTTACAATATGATGTTATAGATGATGAATGATGAATGATGTGATGATTGTGAGAATAAAAAAATAAATGCATAACCATTCTTTTGAATCTTTGAGGAAACCCAAGGTAACATTTTGTTAGGAACTTGCCTTTGTGGTATGCCACCGATCCTTTGGTGCAAAAATAAATGCTTACCATGAATTATCCACTTGTTGTCCTAGTGAGTGAATCCAGTTTCAGTGTATATCTGCAAAAATATGGAGATGATCATGACCGTGTATGATTTTCAGCACTAGTTTGGGATTACTTTTGTACCAAATCAACTTATATGAAACTTACTATTGATATGTAACATCTCCCATCTCCTTTAATTTTCATTGATATGGTGTCATATGCTCCTCAGTTTATGAAACCATCAAATTGGGCATAACATAGAAAGAGGTGAGCAGATATGTAATATAAGTAAACATAAGTAAAATAGTTTGTATAACAAAGAAAATGCTAGTTTCCACAGGTTTACTTGCAAGGAAAATAGTCAAGTACATATAAGTAAATAGTTTGTAGAGAAAAGTAGTTAAATAACGTCAACAACAATTTTAAAAGCCAGAGAAAATGCTAGTAAAATGGCATGTTTACTTGTTAGTGATTTATAGTTACATATATGCATACCAACAACTACTGTACACATCTCACTTGCTTAAAAAATATCTATCTAAACACAAACAAGGTTTTAAATCTCGGATTTTAGTCATGTTTTGTCCCAAGATTTTCACACAAGCTATCTCGCATCGGAACAGATCTTAGACGAGATGAGTGCATCTCAAATTAATATCTTAGGTCTCAAAGTACATTTCAAGAATATTTTGAATAACTTATGTGTCTAAAACTGATGTTTTAATGATTTACTTAATAATTATAATTTTCAAGGTAAAATTAAAAAATTTAAAACTCTTGATTTGCATTGAGAAAATTAAAATTTATGTTTTGGAGAAGGGTGGCTTGATTAGCTTAATTGATTTGGTAATGATTGAACGGTATTCTTTTATTTGAAAAATAAAAAAATGAAGCCTTCGTTGTGACTTACAAAGATAAAAGGTAAAAAGTATGTCCCCGGGTTGGTAAATAGTCATTGGCTTGAGTATTTTCTTTTGAACATCTTTGAAAATAAATAAATAAATACGTAGAAGAAAAACATATAATTTCATGTGAGATCTCCGATTAAAATTTTGATCCATATTTTGGTTGAGATTTGAATATTTTGGACAAGATGAGTCTCGAATGAGATATGAATTAGATCTGATATCTCGTCTCGTCTAAATGTGAAAATGGTGAAAATGAGATCAAGGGAAACTCGGACGCTATATAAGATATTTAAAACCATATACAGACAGGATGTCAAACATAAAAAATTAAGGATTAACTGATTGCAGTCTATACAAAACTTCTTCAAGCAACATATAGCGAACATGCAAGGACAATGATACGTTCAAAATTAATTGGATCCGATGAAGTCAATTTGGCTTGAGGAGAAAGTGGGAATTTGAATTTGAGATATCTAACTTATACTTGATATTTTAATAATCAATCAAATACAGTAGAGTAATTTGGCTTCAAGCCGAAGTGAATAAATTTCGATGTAATGGATGTCTGCCATTTTCTTTCAGAGTTAACTACCATGAAAATTTTAAATACCCTTTTAAATTGTCTTTCCCTTCTCCCTAAAAACTTGATTATTGAATGTAAAGTTACTAACATGCTAATGGCTATATCAACATAAAAATTCAAAACAATTCGAAAAAGAAAGAAAAAGGAAAAAAGATCAGTTATTAGAATAAGGATGTAAAAAGCCAATCATAAACATAATAGTATGATACTGGGCTGGCTTCTTTGCCTTAAGTTTGGGGGTGTTTTCATGCCTCTATATCGAACTTCTAATTAATTGATATTTTAGAAAACATCTTTAAGCAGCCTTTGAAGAAATATTATTGCAAAAATTATTGAACACCATATAGATTGAGGTCTGTGAGAATTGCATGCTAGTTAGTCATTTCCACTTTATGGAACTTGCAATTGATGCCCCGCTCACTATAATTTGCAACTACAAAAATATAGTTACGCAAAATATGTGTGCATGCATGTGAAATAATGCCTCTTAACATCAGTGATACTGTTCTTAAAATAAATTTATTAAGAAAAAAATCTAGCATAAACAACATTAATATAATACTGACAAAAGGTGGTACCTTCTTACTCCGCATTCCGCAAAAACCACTTCTCTTTATTCTCCACGTTGATCCCTCGGTCATATCAAAGGAAAGGTTGCCAAAGAATTTCCCTTCATGAAAATATAAACGTATGTCAATTTGAATCCACAAAACTCAAATATAATGTTTCTGCCATAAGTGTCAGATCAGAAATTTGGCCCAACCTTATTTCGGTGTATCGTAATTCAGTGTTTGCTTAAATATGTTTAATTTTTCTAGAGTAATATGCATTTTGTGTAAACTCAGCCGTACAACACTTGGTGGCATTAGCTTGAGGATGACTCTTCAATTGTAAAAACTTTTGAAAGGAAGGATCCAGCCACAAATGTTTCAAAAAATGGATTAATACATGCATATACCTATATACGTTTGGTGGAGCGCACTTTGGCTTATCCTAAACATTGGATTTTAGATGAGATATAGTGGGTTGATATACAAGGTATTCTACTACCCGCACAGTAAGATCTTTAGTCTTAAAATAAGAAAATAGCAGTAAAATGCAGGAGCTATAATGCTCAAAATTACGTGTACCGGCGTATAGTTGTTTTCAACTTCAAGAAACCCTGACTAAATTTACCTTATTAATTGAGAGGACTAATAGTTAATATAATAAAGAAAATAGTTCAATAGTCGATAATCAACTGTAGGAAGGCTTAGATAAGTTTTCACAAGAAAACTACATTAAAACATGGCTAAACACAGCATAGAGCATCTTCTACTGCATCACAGTAGGATATACTCAAGTAGATAGATACAAAACTATTCATAATTACATAAGCAAAAATTCATGCCAAAACCATTTACCAATGTGGCTTATTGTAAGCAATCGGTTGTTTATCATATCTTCACTAATTCTAATATTTGACCTGCTTCTCATTTAACTCAATAGAGTGACAGTATTTCCGCTAAATCTGAATAGATCCAGATTATTGCAGTATCATGCTGAACATTATAGTTCTTCATAGTTAGTGAAAACACTTGTGGCATGCAGGTATATATCAATTGGTACTTTGTCTCTTATAACTAATAAGTAACAAGTCCATGCCTTTGGCGTGGATTAAAAAAAGTAGAAAATAGTAATTGTATCTTGACATTAATTTATTCATTGAATGTATAATACAAACCTTTTTTTATAGATTTTCTTTACATATTAATTAGAAAAAATAGACAGTATTTGTCAAAAAATACCTTTACACTAGCATTGTCAAAAAATCTCACATGAGCAAAAAACATGCTAAAGCTACTTTAATCAATGTATTTGTTTTTATGTAGTTAGTTATTTCATAGGATGAATTTTCAATATAAACCACTGTGAAACTCTTACTAACAAAATAGGCTAGCATGTAAATTTACTATCAACATACGCTAATATAAACCCAACCAGCAAATGCAGTCATTTTAGAAACATTTGGATATTATATGTATGAGTTAAATAAGACATATACAAAAATACATACATACAATATACATATAGTTATTCTAAAGAATCTGAAATTAGTATATTTCAAGCTGACATGCTTTAGAAAATATTCCACCAGTTAATTGTTTCATGAGAACCACGATTATATAGTAGGAGTCTTGAAAGTGCATTTATAAATGCTCTTTACGTGAATTAGGTTAAATGAATGAATTATATGATTTTTGTGTGATTTTAATAAGAAAAAAGAAAAATAGTAATCATAATAAATAGAAACTAAAGTAGAGACATAGAATTGATGAACACACAGAAAATGCATCACCTCAGTGAACTGCAGTCATTAATATAACTAGCGACATTGCAAAACTGAAATGTTAAAGTCATGAACTCCATAAGCTATGCAATAAAAATTCGTATACCACCAAAGTCGTAGCATACATTAATATAAAAAAAATTATTTTCTAAATGTATACTGATAAAGAAATATGCAATTCAATTTAAGCAGCATACTTAATTGGTGCAAGATGAAGAACTCTACAAACCATTATTCTAAATGTCTGTGGGTATAAATATTTGATACGAGTGGATGTTAAAAAAAATATGAAAATGATGCTATTAGATGTACAAGTTGTTAAAAAATAGTTTCTTATAGAAACTGAATAACACTTGCATTGAAGCTCGTACACTTTTTGATAAGTGTTTATGTAACTTCCATGAAAACGGATAACGCGGGACTAATATTGTGACTATATTTATGTAGTTGTTTAACATAAATGTTAAATACGATTTTCATTAATTTTTGAAGTTGCTTTCACACACTTGTCAACTATGATTTCATGTGCTGGATTTTATACTACATAAACCATATTACTTCTAAAATCATCAATTGTGAACAAATCAAATCATCATGAATCAATATATACTTCCTTTTGTAATCACAATAAGAATACAATACTAAAAAATAACTCTATTAAAGAAGTATATCATTAATTTCTGACACTTACTATTTCATTTTATGAAGCTGGTTTAACTAGAGTTCTAGTTTCTAGGTTTTTTTGATAAATTGATATTTATAACGATTGAAAACAATATTCCTTCTTAATTTTACAATCATTGGGCTAAATAAAATGCAATTCTGTAGTTTTGAGGACTTTTAGATTTTCTATTTTCAATTTCTACTTTTCCAAAAGTCAATTGAAATGCAGGTTAAGCTATAACATAGTTTTGCAAGAGGCAAATTCAACTTTTCCTATAATAGTATCCACTAAAAAGATGGAAGTGAAAATTAAGAACTAAATAGGACGACTATATATCTAATGAACTTGAAACTAATCTTACTCTAAAACTTCGAGGACGATGGCTAATTGCTCCTTGCAATGATGGCTGTCGATCGGTTGCAACAGGAACGACTATGGAGGGAGCTAATCGAATGCAATGAGGATGACGATGAAGTCGCTGATTCGCTTCCACTTATGTGCTACAAGCGAAGACAATTTACCTCAGAGGAAGATTGGAAATTTTTTTTAGTTTTGTTTGGATCGGTATTCTAAGATTTTTAGGATTTTTTTAATGAATACTTGGAAAGGGAGGGAGGGAAAGTGAAATGTAAGTGAATCTCACAGCGTTAGGGTTAGGAAATTAGGGAACTTAGCGCCAAAATAATTGTTTCTAACGGTGATTGTTCATTAACGCTGTTTGCTAATGCTAAGAAAATAAACTTTTGTTGTAGTGCATGGGTCTGCATCTAAAAATACGACCTTAGGGGTTCAATTTTGGGGACTGAATTTTGGGAATTCAAAACTCAACCTTACAATTTTTTAGCTAAATCAAGCCTTTGTAACCCTAAATTGATTTAGGGAAAAAGCTATGTTACTTGTAACTCAATTTAAATTAATGTGAAAAAAGGATGTACGTGGATTCAATAAAGATTTTGATTATGAGAGAGATCATTTCTATCATCAGCTCGTCTAATGATCAATTACACATGATATTAGCTTATCTTGTCAATTCTATTTTGTCTTATGTAATGCCATGGGATCAACTTAGATAATATGCATTCAAATCACATTATCGTCATGTTTAATGATGTATAATAAAAATTAAAGATGAAGATGATGTTTCGATCTTAATAAGTTCACGGAACTTATGTTATCTGAGATGATTTCCCATTGCATATATTTAACAAGACTTTGCATATTATACATCAAATCCACTTCGAAAGAGTTACATCCCTTTCGACTTGATCGAAAGGGGTGTTTCGAGGAAGATCAGATGTGTAAATGTAAAGCAGCGCTATATGGAATGAATCCCTTCGAAAGGCATACACACCTTGTAGTACCCATAACCCTTTCGAAGGAGTTCCTCCAAAAGAAGCCTAGCCAATTGTGTCAAAAGCAAATTCTACTCTTTAAAGGCAGAGTAGACCATTCGATATGGTCGAAAGGGCATGGATACTTAATATACATAACCACTTTTGACCCATTCGAAACGGAGGTTCCAATTGAGATGCTTTCTCCTTAATTTTCACCTTGGGGTGGTTGATTGGATCAATTAACCACCATTAGTATTTTCATGAGTCATTCTCCAAAAATAGTTTGAACAAGTCAACTCGATCGAAAGAGGGGTTTTGAAGGAAGTAATCTCTTCTAATGATCTTCTTTTGTGGACTAAATTATTTTATTTGCTAACCAAATAGCTTTGAAGGTGTTGACAAATTTTCTTGTTAACATTTTTTGCGCTCGAAGGAGGGGTCGAACCTCCGCCCTTGTGACTATCTTATAGACTAATTTTGGATTTGTTTAACTTGGCATAGGAAAATGAAATCCAAAAGACTTAGCAGAATTCACGAGGAGGCCGCTCACACTACAACTTTTGAAGAAAACATAACTCCAACATTCAACTTGGAGGGGGTTGTACCAGGGCAACCTCAGCTTAACAAGACGATAATGCTACTAAAATAAAGCACTTGGAACAGCAATTGCTGGAGATGCAGGAACTACTTAAAGTAGCATTGTCTCAAAAATCTTCTAAGACAACAATGCCAATGAATGGAGATGGGGCAATCTCTCCGAGAAGGAATTTGAAGACTTATACAAATGAAGACAAGATCAAAATTGATTTGACATCTTCAAAAAGAAAGGGCGTCCTCCAACTAAATTTAATCGCCAAGGAAGCGTGTTAGACAAATCTCTTGAACAATCTGGTAGCTCAACATCGAAGAAAAACAATCCAAACCGGAATAATTATCATAATGCCGAAGCTTACTTGAAGGATGCGATAGAAAAAGTAATCAAAGAAATGCTGAATGTTAAGGGGAAGAGACCTTTGGACGAGAATGTGAATGGTAACGAGCGAGTAGCACCTTTCACAGATGAAATCATGGCAACAACTATCCCATCCTATGTAAAATTTCCAACTATGAAGTATCATGGAACTACAGATCCAGACGACCACTTGATGGCTTTCGATAGCCAAATGGATCTGTATAATGCATCTGGAGCTATTTGATGCAGATTGTTTCTAGTGACTCTCCAAGGAGCTGCAGCTAAATGGTATCGACAATACCGTGAAAGGACTGTTTACTCATGGAAGCAATTTTCTTATGATTTTTCTGCTCAGTTTTGTATATGCAAGGACCCAACCATCGATTATACAATTCTGGCTAACATTAAACAGTGATAGGGAGAGTCTTTAGGAGATTACCTCAAAAGGTTCACCACAGAAGCTTTAAAGGCTAAATACATGAATGACCGTGATAAGCTCATTGCGATACATTCTGGATTAATTGAGAATACACCATTCTGGAACAACTCTTTATTCATGCGTGCAAGGATCTGCAAGATTTCCATTTTCAAGCTAACAAATTCATTCGTATGGATGGGTTATACCACGCTAAAAAGAAAGCAATTCCAAAGAACAAAAGTGGAAGGTTTTGTAACGTCCTGCCATTTTGACCATCGAAAGTTGACACCGAGCACTACCACTGTGTTCCAGTGTCGTGCATGCAATTGACAAAAGGGCAGATTGTTAGCGTAAATAAAAAGAAAAGAACAGAGAATGGAGAAAAATAAAATCTCACAACGAAATCGACAACATATACTATAACATAGACTATAGAAACTGTCTCTTAAAAATACAAGGTATACCAGAGTTAAAACAAACCTTATCAGCTGGACAGTTATAAAATCCTAACCTTACAAATGCCAATAGGTATATTACATAATACAGCCGAAAATAAAATACTACGATATGTGAATCTTCAGCTCCCCTACATAATTCCATAACACAAAAGGCAACTTGGGAAAATACTCGGTCTGACCCAAGCATTATAAATAAATAACACTCGGATTAGTCTGGAAATACTAGCATGAGATAACTCGAATAAGAAATATTCTACGAGACCACGCCGCTAACGCGGAACGGGTTTTTACCTCACAAGAATAACATCCACACAAGCAAGAGCAGAAATGAATATCAAGAAACAAAACCAAGTATGATTTAACATAAATAATATCAACCAAACTTGAAAGAAGGGAAATAAACCGAGTAAAATCCAAACTAGACAGAATGGATAGAATAGGGAACACAGTCCAACTTGATAGAAAGGACTAAATAAGGTAACAGTCCAAACTCGATAGAATGGGATAAATAAAGTGACAGTCCAAACTCGATAGAGTGGGCTAAATAAAGTAACAATCCAAACTCGATAGAATGAGGTAAGTAAAGTAATAGTCCAAACTCGATAGAATGGACTAAATAAACACTAAAATGCCTTGATGATGCAGCGCCTACCTCGCTATGTCGTGGAATCCTAGTTCACGAAGAAGAAGCCGCTCTAGAAGCCGCTCCAGCGTCCTACCTATGTCGCGAGGAAGAAGACGATCCAGAACTCCTTAGGTCGCGAGCGACCTACTTTAAGTCGTGTCTCCTTAAGTCGCTCCAGATTTCCAAAACCGCATCTCTTTATGTCGCGAACTCTACCATAGGTCGCAAACAGATTCATCAGAATCCCTAAGTCGAAGATCCTTAGGTCGCGAAGCTACTGAAGACTCTTAGGTCGCGAATTCCTTAGGTGGTTCATCCATAGGTCGCGAGCAGATTCATCAGAATTACTTAAGTCGCGAACTTTGTTAAGTCCCTGTTTTCTTATGGCTTCTTTGAGTCGATGTTTGTATTTTGTTAAGTCGCATTGTCTTAAGTCGTTACTTTTCTTATGTCGTTCCTGAAGCTTGTTTGTATTTCTTTAAGTCGTGTGTCGTTTGTAATTGTTGTGTCACTTTCTTATGTCGTTAAGTCGTGTATTGTTAGGTCGAATGATTGTTAAGTTGTGAGTCGCCCGTGTGTGTTGTAATTTTCTATAAATAGGGGTATGTTGCCATTTGTAAGGAGTTGGATTTTTTTGAATAAAATTTGGTTTGTGCTTTGTGCCACCATTAAAATTGGTAGTTGAGTGTTATCTCCTATCTCCACCTTCGGCATTCGAGTGCGCTCGAATCAACGATTGTTGAAGCCAATTCACGGAATCAAGTGCGCTTGATCAACGTTCGAAGAATTGTAGATCTTCTCTCACGGCATCGTGCGCGATCAACGTGTCGAAGATTGCTAGAATCCGGTATCTTCGTGATCAATGGATTTGGGCATTTGGGTATTCTTAAATTCACCGATTTATCATCGATTCATCGATTATTTCCGCTAATCGTGTGAGATCTTGGATGGATTCGATTTACATCGTCGAATTCGCTTCCTTGGCTGCGTTATTTGGTATCAGAGCTAGATCACAAGAAGTTTTGTGTTCATCGTGAAGTTGCAACAAGTTGGGAGTTTCGATCCATATCATTTTGGATCAAAGTTCGGAAAGTGTTTGATTTTACTCATTGGGATTTTTGCGCGCCGAAGTGAAGTTTGAAATTCCGCGCCGTATTGAAGTTGCACGCCTTATCGTCTTAGGTTGTGCACGTTGGTTTGCGCCTTTAGGTCGTGAAAATTTCGCTAAGTCGTTCGACCGAGGTAGTTGAAGTTTGGGAAGTGCGCCTTTGCATAAGTCGTGCTCAAATTGAAGTTTGGAGAGTTGCGACCTAGAGCTTGGAGGGTCGAGATTGTCCATTGATTTGTGAAAGCCGTGTATCATTTTTCGTGAAGTGTTCGTGTTAGTAGTGTGAAGTTTGAATTTTTGAAGATTCGTTTGAAGTTCAATCATGCCACCGAGACGAGCTCAACGTCATCGCAATGTTGATGCTTTGTATGGAAGAGAAGAGGTCGTTGAAATGGAGCAATGAATCAACGAGAATTTCAATGAGAAGTTGAATGAGGGGATTGGTCGATTAGAGAGAATGATGCTTGAAATGGATCAAAGTAGAAGAAGGGTTTCACCTGAATCGAGCCATGGGGGAAATAGAGTTTCACCACATTCAGATCAGGAGAGAAGAGAAGATCATGATCGTAGAAATGTTGATGATCGTGATAGGAATGTTGATGATCGAAATCGGAGAGATGTGGATGATCATAATTGGAGGAATGTAGATCGAAGGGATGTTGGTGGTAGAAATGGTGGTGGTAGAGATGTTGGTGGTCATGATCGACATCGATATGCAACAGATTTTGAAGAGGAGTTTGATGGTGGTAGTGTTCATGGTCGAAATCGAAACCAAGGAAGAAATCATTCAAAGTATGATCACAAATGGGAGTCCGGAATGAAAACTGAAATTCCAGAATTTAAGGGTGGTATGCAGGCTGAAGAATTTCTAGATTGGTTATCTAATGTTGAAGAGATCTTTGATTTCAAGGAGGTTCCAGAAGATCGTCGAGTGAAGTTGGTTGCTAGTAGGTTGAGAGGAAGAGCTATGGCATGGTGGCAGCAAACCAAACTTACACGAGAACGGATGGGGAAGTCGAAGATTGTTGCTTGGGAGAAAATGAAGAAGATGATGAAGGCTACATTCTTGCCTTACAATTATCAATCACTCATGTATCAGAGGTTGCAGAATCTGAGGCAAGGGACGAAGACTGTTAATGATTATGCTGATTAGTTTTATCAACTGATTGCTCGAAATGATATTATGGAGACGGAGGAACAATTGACTGCTAGGTTTGTTGGGGGGTTGAGGATCCAGATCCAGGTATGGTAAATATGTTTGACCCTAGATCTGTGGCTGAAGAGCACCAGAAGGCGTTGGCTTGGGAGAAGCAGGGAAGACGAGGAGGTGGTGTGTTTCCAAGTTCCAATACTCAGAGCAAGGGTGCTAGTGGGAGTTCCAATGTTTCTAAAGCTGTCAGTAAACCAGTTGTGAATGAAGTTGCGAAGGCGAAGGTCAACAATAGTTTCAAGTGTTATAATTGCCAGGAAGTGGGTCATAAGAGTAATGAATGCCCGAAACCGAAGAGGCGAGCTATAATTTCTGAAGTGGAAGGTAAGGATGTTGATGAAGGTTATTCTAGTCCAGTTGAGGAGGATGAACAGGATATCGCGTCGGGAGATGAAGGATGTAATATAATGTTGAGGAGATCATGTTTGACACTGAAGCAGGAAGAGGAGGCTAGTTGGTTGAGGAGTAATATCTTTCAGTCGACATGCACTATACTGGGGAAGGTGTGTAAATTTGTGATTGACGCGGGAAGTTGTGACAATATCATTTCTACCGAAGCTATGAGAAAGTTGAAGTTGAAGACGGAGAAGCATCCAAATCCTTACAAGTTAGCGTGGTTAAGGAAAAGAGGAAAGGTGAAGGTGGACAGGCGAGTTCATGTTCCATTTTCTTTTGGGAAGAAGTATAAAGATGAGATCTGGTGTGATGTGGTGGAGATGGATGTTTGTCACTTTCTTTTGGGAAGACCATGGCAGTATGACCGAGCAGTGCAGCATGATGGTCGAACCAACAGCTACAGCTTTATGTTTGAGGGTACTAAGATCATTTTAGTTCCGAAGAAGAGACAGCAAGGAGAGAGCAAGTCAGAAGAGATTAAGGAGCTGAAGACTTTGTTGACTTTGAAGGAGTTTGTTGAAGAAGTAGAGGAGAGTCCAGAGGTGTTCTTGTTGATTGGACATGAAGCTACTGAATCTATTGAAGTTCCAGAGGAAGTAAAGCTAGTGTTGGAAGAATTCAGAGATGTGTTTCTTGAAGAGTTGCCAAAGGAGTTACCACCGTTGAGAGATATTCAGCATCAGATTGATCTTGTGCCAGGGACGGCATTACCTCACAGACCACATTACAGGATGAGTCCTAAGGAGCATGAGGAACTGAGAAAGCAGGTGGAGGAGTTGTTAGAACAAGGGCGTGTTTAGGAGAGCTTTAGTCCTTGTGCAGTGCCAGCCTTATTGGTACTGAAGAAGGATGGGACTTGGCGGATGTGTACGGACAGTCGGGCTCTAAACAAGATCACTGTGAGATACAGGTTTCCTATGCCGAGGTTCGATGATTTGATTGATCAGTTGAGTGGGGCTGTTGTGTTCTCAAAGATTGACATGAAGAGTGGATACCATCAGATTCGTATTAGACCGGGTGATGAGCGGAAGACTACTTTTAAAACTAGGGAAGGTCTATACGAATGGCTGGTTATGCCGTTTGGCTTGTCAAATGCTCCTAGTACTTTTATGAGAGTGATGAACCAGATTTTCAGACCATTTATTGGGAAGTTCGTAGTAGTTTACTTTGATGATATTTTGATCTATAGTGGGAGTATGGAAGAGCATATCCAGCATTTGCGAGAAGTGCTGTTGATTCTATGACAGGAGCAATTCTATGCAGCAACGAAGAAGTGCGTGTTCATGATGCACAGTGTTTTGTTTCTGGGATATGTTCTGTCGAAGGAGGGTATTCAAGTGGATGAAAGCAAAGTGGAAGCTGTCAGGAGTTGGCCACAACCTAAGACAATTACTGAAGTGAGGAGTTTTCATGGGTTGGTATCTTTTTATCGAAGATTCATTCCACATTTTAGTAGTGTGATGGCACCTGTAACCGATTGCATGAAAGGAAAGAAGTTCGTGTGGACAGAGGAAGCAGAGTTAGCTTTTGAGAAGATCAAGACACTTTTGACGACATCACCCATTCTGGTACTGCCGGATTTTCATATATTGTTCGAGTTACACACTGATGCTTCGAAGGTTGGGATTGGTGGAGTATTGAGTTAGAATGGAAGACCAGTTTCTTATTTGAGTGAGAAGTTGTCTGGAGCCAAGTTGAGATATAGCACCTATGACGTGGAGTTTTACACAATTGTTCAAGATGTGAAGCGCTGGAGGCATTATCTGTTTCAGAAGGAGTTTGTTCTTTATACGGATCATGAAGCTTTGAAACATTTGCAAGGGCAGGACAAAATTTCAGCTAGACACGCTTCAAGGGTCGCGTATCTGCAGCAGTTTACTTTTGTTGTAAAGCACAAATCAGGGGTGATGAATCGTGTAGCTGATGCCTTGAGCAGGAGGAATCATTTGTTGACGACGATGAAGGTTGAAGTGACAAGATTTGAACTATTGCCAGAGTTGTTTGAGGAAGATCCTTACTTTGCGAAGATTGTTGAGAAAGTCAAGGATGGGAGTACCGATGAGTATGTGTTGGTAGAAGGTTTTCTATTTAAGGGAAATCGGTTGGGTATACCAGAGTGCAGTTTGCGAATGAAGATTGTGAAGGAGTTGCATGAAGAAGGTCATATGGGAAGAGATCGTACCTTGCAGTTGATTTCTCAATCATATTTTTGGCCTTCCATGAGGAAAGAAGTTGAAAGATTTGTGCAGAGATGTCACATATGTCAAGTTTCCAAAGGGACAGCTACAAATGCAGGATTGTATATGCCATTGCCCGTGCCTACTAGACCATGGGTTGATGTTAGCATGGATTTTGTTTTGGGTTTGCCAAGAACTCAACGAGGGAATGATTCTATATATGTTATGGTGGATAGATTTTCGAAGATGGCACATTTCATAGCTTGTAAGAAGACCACCGATGCAGTTCGTGTGGCTCAATTGTTCTTTAAAGAGGTTTATTGACTACATGGACTACTTGAGTCTATTGTTTCGGACCGGGATACTCGATTTCTAAGTCATTTTTGGTTGAGTCTGTGGAAGATGGTTGGGACTAAGCTGAATTTTAGTAGCGCCTATCATCCACAAACGGATGGGCAAACGGAAGTGGTGAACAGATCTTTGGGAAACTTGTTGAGATGTCTTATGAAGGATAATTTGAAGAGCTGGGATGTGAAATTGTGTCAGGCAGAATTTGCACATAATCATGCCGTTAATCGAAGTACTGAATTCAGTCCATTTCAAGTGGTAAGCAATTCCGAAGGGACCATTGGATTTGTCGACAGTTCCACTTCAAAAAGGGGTTGTTAAACGAGCTTGTGATTTCGTGAATGAGTTGCAGGAGTGTCACAGGATTGTTCATGAACGATTGCTTAAGTCAAATGAGAAATAAAAGCAATTGGCAGATAAGAAGCGAAGGAATGTGGACTTCAAAGAGGGTGATTTTGTTTACGCAGTATTGATGAAAGATCGTTTTCCAGTTGGAACTTACAACAAGTTGAAAGCTCGAAAGATTGGTCCAATAGAAATCTTGAAGAAGATCAATGATAATGCGTATCAGTTAAGGTTGTCGGAAAATGTTCATACTTCTGATGTTTTCAATGTCAAACACTTAATTCCGTATTATGGGGAGAAGATTGAAGAGGAGAGCGTGAATTCGAGGACGAATTCTTTTCAACCAGGGGAGGATGATGCAGCGCCTACCTCGCTATGTCGCGGAATCCTAGTTCGCGAAGAAGAAGCGGCTCCAGAAGCCGCTCCAGCGACCTACCTATGTCGCGAGGAAGAAGACGATCCAGAACTCCTTAGGTCGCGAGCGACCTACTTTAAGTCGCGTCTCCTTAATTCGCTCCAGATTTCCAAAACCGCATCTCTTTATGTCGCGAACTCCACCATAGGTCGCAAACAGATTCATCAGGATCCCTAAGTCGAAGATCCTTAGGTCGCGAAGCTACTGAAGACTCTTAGGTCGTGAATTCCTTAGGTCGTTAATCCATAGGTCGCGAGCAGATTCATCAGAATTACTTAAGTCGCGAACTTTGTTAAGTCGCTGTTTTCTTGTGGCTTCTTTGAGTCGATGTTTGTATTTTGTTAAGTCGCATTGTCTTAAGTCGTTACTTTTCTTATGTCGTTCCTGAAGCTTGTTTGTATTTCTTTAAGTCATGTGTCATTTGTAACTGTTGTGTCACTTTCTTATGTCGTTAAGTCGTGTATTGTTAGGTCGAATGATTGTTAAGTCATATGTGTTGAGTTAAGTTGTGAGTCGCCCGTGTGTGTTGTAATTTTCTATAAATAGGGGTATGTTGCCATTTGTAAGGAGTTGGATTTTTTTGAATAAAATTTGGTTTGTGCTTTGTGCCACCATTAAACTTGGTAGTTGAGTGTTATCTCCTATCTCCACCTTCGGCATTCGAGTGCGCTCGAATCAACGATTGTTGAAGCCAATTCACGGAATCAAGTACGCTTGATCAACGTTCGAAGAATTGTAGATCTTCTCTCACGGCATCATGCGCGATCAACGTGTCGAAGATTGCTAGAATCCGGTATCTTCATGATCAACGGATTTGGGCATTTGGGTATTCTTAAATTCACCGATTTATCATCGATTCACCGATTATTTCCGCTAATCGTGTGAGATCCTGGATGGATTCGATTTACATCGTCGAATTCGCTTCCTTAGCTGCGTCACTTGATGAGGAGTTGGCTCTACTCGTGGCAATTTAAAGCTAAAACAGATTCAGGGTTTTCGAATCAAATAAGGAAAGGAAATTTTCCAACAAATGACTAGGAGGGTGCTCCCCCCTCACCGAAAGTATACTTCTAGAAATATACTTGAGAACTCCGATGGCTCTCGGAAACCTCCAAGCCGGACCCTGCCAACTGTTACCAAGAATCCGAGTATTTCACATCTCAATGCGCAACACTGAATCCAATCTAGAGTGGATGTGAAAATACCCAAATTGGAGCAACCTCACATAGCTTGGCCCCCACTCACTCTTTGGGTTTAGTCATTTCCGAAAAAGGATAAAAAAGCTCAAATGAGCAGCATATCGTCTTAGAGTGATGAAAATAAAGTGGCTGAAGTAACCGATAGCTGAGATACAACCTATCGAGGACATAAAACGATCGTATATGGAAATTAAGTCTTTTATACTTATCACCACTCATTGAATTCAAACTTGTACTATTTCTGGGTTAACAATAACACTGGAAAAGTCAAGGTAGTGTTACCTCAAGTTCATGTCTTACTATTATTCTTAACTTTTGAAATAGCGACAAGTCTACTTCTTCGATGTTTATTACTAATTATACAAATAAATCGTTTCCATATAAGTGATTTTCTTTACGAAAATAATTCATTTCCATAAACGAATCAAACTTTTTCTTTCTAAAAATGTTATGAACTTTTTGGCTTGATTTCCGTATTGGTAAAACACTTTTAGAATTAGTTCCAGATTATTAAAACGTTAAGAGATTAAGTTTTCCAAGTGCGCGACCCCGAAGGCCTAAGCCAACATTAGGCCGAACACCCAGAAGATTATCCAACTTATCATCCCAATAGTCGAGTTCCAATTCCTTTTTATACTTTAAAAACAATATTAATTATCCCGAAAGATAATTAATTATTTTTAAAATCCCTTTAAATAAACAATTCATTATCTATAATAAAATAGATAATTATTACCAAACACTTTTATAACATTAGTAAATTAACTTTTAAAATCTTCATTAAATCAGTTTATTAACGCAATTTTTTTATTATATTAGTTAAATTACTTTAATCACCTTTATTAAATCAATTAGTTAAAAAGATTTATTAAATTCAAATAGTCATTAATTAAATGAATAATTAATCTCAAGCATCATTAATTAAAATGGTAAGTAATTCTAAATTCCATTGATTAAAATAATTAATTAATTTCAAAATAATCATAATTAATCGAATTAATTAAATCCAAACTTTATTAGTCAAACCGATTAATTAAAACATCATTTGTTAAAATGATTTATTTAATTATAAATCATCATTAATGAAAATGATTTAACTAAATTTCAAAAATCGTTAGTTAAAACAGTAAGTAAATTTTGAAAACAATCATTAATTAAAATGATTAATTAATTTCAAATATCATTATTTAAAATGATTAATTACTTTTAAATATCATTAATTAAAATGATTATTAATTTCAATTATCATAAATTAAAATAAATAATTAATAAAACTCCAATATCATTAACTAAATTAATTAATTAAACTCAAATAATCATTAGTTAAAACGATTAATCAAGTATAAAACATCATTAGCAAAAATGATTAATTAAATCTAAGGATAACCAATTTTAATCATTATTTATTAAATTGGTTAATTAATTCAAATTACTTAATTTAAAAGATTAATTACTTTAAACTATCATTAATAAAATGATTAATAAATTTTTAATATTCTTTTTAGTGGAAATACAAGCTCAAGTTCATATGACAGGGTTTTGGGGATGAAAATTTAATAAATGACGGTATAGCGAAAATCACTATAACGACATTTAAACTATTAAATGGAATATCAGAAATTAATTTCAATTAACCATCAATAACAACATATGGATGTAAATAAATAATTTATGGACGAGAAGCCCCCTTTAGGTCTCTCTACATATTTTTCTTGTAAAACAATGGATATGGATAACATAAAGATAATCATATTGGTTTATAACAATCAAATTAAGATGTCATCCATTTTCCAATTGGAAATGCAACCAAACAAACAATCAAACAATTTAACTAATATCCAAACAATCGATAAAGATTTATAACATAACAGATATGATAATAAAAATTAATGTGAGTTAAACTCACATTGATTTTCGTGTTCACCGAAATGTCTCGATTTCGGACTAAAATCGAACGGCCGTTCGATTTTAGCCAAAATTTTCACTTACCCCAAATCCACCCAAACTAACTCCATTGCGAAGCCCTCGACAACACGAGTCCAACGCAATAAACGGCGTTCGAATCCGACGTCGTATGAAGGAGTTATGCAAACTATAAGATATTAGTAATTTAAATTAAACATTTAAACAACTTTTTATTAATTTACAAATTTACCCCTCCATGACCAATCTTCTTCTTCCCCAATCTAGTAACCTCTCCCTGTACATGAATGCAACTATTCACCTGTGCACGCACGCACAAACACCTCGAATACCCAACGAAAAGCAAATCCGACTTCGCCAACGACTCGAGCATCAAAATCTCCATCATCCAGTCACCACGTCTCCTCACCCCAACTTCCCAGGCAAAATGCGACCTGAAGCTCCCCCATGCGATCCCCAAATGTTGCTCCACCCATCTCGTGATCGGACCAAGCCAAACGGCCCCAAATCGAAGCTCTCCTTGCGACTGACCCAAAGAACACGACCCCAAAGTCCATCTTCGACCAAATAGACAATGAATTTAAACCCTAGTTCGACCTTTCTCACGTCGATCATCCAAACATGGGTCGAACTCAATAATACATATATGGATTAGTAGCTCTAGAGAAAACAAACCAAACGAATTTAATTTCACAATTTTTAGAGGTGTATATGATTTGATTTCGATTTTTAATATATGCAGCCATTTTTCTTATTAACTAGAACAAGAAAGAAAGAGAGAAAGGAGAGTCAGAGTGAAAACAAGTTTAGCTGATGATTTAATCTCATTTTATAACCAAATTAAAATAAACAAAATGGTCATGTTGTTCAAACACAGATCCAGGAAACATGGTAACATATTTGTGTGTTGTTGTGTACTATGTGTTTATTTTTGAAGTGAAATATTTGCGGCTGATGTTATGTGTTGACTTATGTTGATTTTAATTTTAAATTATTTAGCAAAACATACTCGAAAATGTCGAACTCCAAACGAGACGTGCCGCCTTGCGTCCCTAGCGAAATACCCTTATTCCGAACACAATGGAAATTGTTTCGAGACCTAATTCGATCGCATGCAGAAGATAGTTTTTGGACCCGGTTTTTATATTAAATTTTCGATATTAATTTCAAAGCGTTTTGATCTCGCACGAGCAAACGATACGTCTGATCGCTATGAAATTCGACGGCGTAATATAATTCACTATTACGGATCCAATGAAACTGGTTTCATCGAAGTCCGAGACTGTGCCTCGAAAGGCTAATTTCACGGATTTAAATATTTAATTATTGATATTTAAATCCGATTTATTTATATTTGTATATAAATTTACAAATTGGATTTACCAATATTATTTATTGGTTAAAGGGAGTTAAATAAAATTATTATTCCCTATATTTGAATTATAAATTATTAAATTCCAAAATTCAATTATTTTAAATGTTTAAAATTAATTAAACATTTAAAATCTAATAACCAAAATTTTGGGTCGTTACATTCTCCCCCTTAAATGAATTTCATCCCTGAAATTCCTAAGGAAGAAAATGTTCCAAACCCATAAGTTTAAAACCATTAATTAAAATGAGTTATTAAACTCATTTTCAAAACCCATTAGCTGGAATAGATTCCAAAGTTTCCAATTCTTTTAAATTCATTTATCTATACCAACAAATTCTCTTCTATTCATTTATTCCAAGATTTACTCTGGAAAATCAAATTTTAGTTGCCAGAAAATTTACAAATTTCTTAAAAATTTTCTAACTCTTAAATTTTAGAAAAATTTCGTCAGCGTCTCCTTTGCGCAACTCGATCGGTACAACTACAAATTGCCTCTACAGTCTCCAAACCAATCAAAGAAAACAAAAGCCAAGTGGCCTCCCATATCTGGGGTATAAAATCATCGAACCATTTATATTTTCTAAATTAATTACGTAACCTTTTGCGTTTGATTTATATTTTGGCAAGTAATTTATTATCTCGATGCAAATGCAGGTGCACAAGAATCAAATAGCAATCTCTTGCATACTTGTACTTATAAAATCTAAAAGAAAATCAGGCTGACAAAAGCAATGTGATATAACTCTACATGCAAAAACTAGCATGATATAAATCTACATGCAACCAACAACCATATCTCAATCATATGCGACAAACAAGAGGATATACTATAATAGATGCCATGCATCCAATTTTTTTTTTTAGATGACAAATTTAGATCTAAATACCCGGGTTTTTCAATTCAAAATTTTATTTTCAAATTTCTCAGACGAGAAAAATCAAAGCTCAAAATCAAAATGACAAGGAGGGGATTCCTCCAAATAAATGATGGTGAAACTATAGAATCAAAACAACATGGAGCGTCCACTGGTATTCAAGTTCCACCAAAACATCAACTAGAGTGAATAAATATCTTTTCCTTTCCCAAAATCTTCAAAAATCTCCTTTTTCAAAATCACCGAGATTTAGGTCTTAACCCCAATTTAAAATCCTTTGTCTATAAATTTAAACTTTATAGAAAATGGTATATGAAATCACACAACCAATCAATTGAATTCAATCAAATCCAATCAATCAAATTCCGTGAAGTAATAAACTAACACTAATAGTCAATCAAATTCCATAAGGGAAAATTTATCACTTGACATTGTTTTAAAACGTCAAATAACTAACAAACAAAATTTAACTTAGGTTCAAAACTTTCTTAATTATCCAAAAATATAGATAATTTTCTAAGCGTACCGTTTTGCTCATTAGCCTTTGGTCATTGCTTAGAAGATTACCCAAACTAACTCGGACAAAATGGAAAGTTATACTCTATATTTTATTAATCTCTTATTATATTAATTTCTAATTTACTTATTATTTCACTTATTATTTTATTCAATACTAAATTTATTTATGAATTATTTCATAAATTCTCACCCAAGTTCTAAAATATCTATAAAGTTATTTCTTTATAAAAATCAAATCATAACTTATTCCACTTTATTTATTTATATAATATTTTTTATATTCTGAGAATACATATAAATTTTATTTTACTTTTTCAAAGATCTGGATGGAGATCAATTCAAACTATGGTTTCTTAAAACCGAGTCAATCTATTAACCTCTTTTTATTTAGGGTGTTAAAATGAATAATATTTATGGGTTGACCCAATCAACAAGTAGTTCATACTACTTAGATGTTTCAAACAATTTATATGGTTTTAATAAAAACAATGTTTATCACAACCTTCTTTATTAATTTAACCCAATTTAGCTGTTTCTATGGGGAAAATCCCATTTATCAAAACAATTTCTTATTGGAAATATTTTTTATTGTTAGATCGATTTCCTTTTTGGGAACTTAAAAGTTAGATACCCGGTTTTAATATCCAAACTCCATTTTGAAAGCATATTGCATATATTTTTATATATAATAACTTCAAACAATTTATTTATTAAAACATCACTTTGGTTTTATTCTAATTTTGAACTTATTTCGATTGCATAGTGATAAGGAGAATAATTTACTAAGTATTACACAAGTTCGCATAAGCAAACATCTGATCATCACTTAGAATATTATTCATATTATCACAAAACTAATCGAAACAATTTCCTCCTAATTATCCCAAAAGAAAATATATTCCTTTAAAATTTTACTTCCCAAAATAATTTCATCTTCAATTACTTTCAAAAGGACTGCTATTCCATTTCTCAAAACCTTTTTGGAATTATTTTCAAAAATAAAAGGATTTAATTTCAAAATCCTTTTTAAACATGTTTTACAAACTAAATCTATATAAATTTCCTTTATATAAAAATTATTTCATAATATAATATTCCTTCTTATTTACAATAGAATTATCTTCAATATGTATTCTCTAAATATCTTATTCCACTATTTGGATTATATTACAACTTTTTATAAAATAATTCTTAACTCACCATTATTAAACGGTGAATTCTTAATTTAATCATATTCTTCGAACAACTTATTGTCAAATTGTGAAAATTAATTCATAAAGGGTTCATTTTAAATCAAGCGATAAATGCTCCTAAATAAATCGAGCGCAAGAAATCAACATACAACAGTCTATGCATTTCATTTAAGTTAAGCATAACCGAACAAACAATAGTGATAATAAATAAATGTTATCACATTTAAACCAACTCACTATATAACTATATAGAGTTTTGAAAAATATTCCTTTATATATATATATATAATATAATCCTAGGCAAAATATTTAATTTGCCAAATTTCAAAATTTCAATACAATGTCCATTGGCCTTGGTCAAGTGTTTAGAAACCCCTATCAATGCCGTGGCATCCCACGTCTCGACCAGAATTCATAAAAACTCAATAGACCAATTAAAATAATACGTTTTTATAACATTAACTAATATGCTCTCGTATATATAATACTCCTAAACTAATTCTAGGGTGTCACTTACCCTATCTCTAATGAGCCAAACCCTACCAAAGCCAAGGTTCTCGCTTAACCTTGCGCTCTGATACCACTTGTAACGACCCCCCATGTTAACCATCGAAAGTCGACACCGAACACTACCACTGGGTTCCAATGTCGTGCATCCAATCGACAAAACGGGAGATTATTAGGGTAAATAAAAAGAAAAGAACATAGAACATAGAAAAATAGAATCTCACAACGGAATCGACAATATATAATATTACAAAGACAGTAGAAACTGTCTCTTAAAAATACAAAGTATATCAGAGTTAAAACAAACCTTATCAGCTGGACAGTTATAAAATCCGACCTTACAAATGCTAATAGGTATACTATATATGTTTGCCCCAAAATTGGTCACAAAAACCTAATTGCAGATGAAAGCACCAACTCACAGTCACAGATCATAGATAGAATATACGAAGAGGATATAAATATGAAGAACAACAAAAATTCAAAAGAAAGCAGAAAAAGACGAGATTTATAGTGGTTCAGCGTTGTAGCCTACATCCACTTTGAAGAGTTTGTTGTTTATTGATATTCACAACTAATTTTCAACAGTGATATACTCTAACGCTAGAGTTACAATGGAGTTGCGGTAGAGTAACGACATAGAAGAGCCAAAACTTTTCTATAGGCATAGGGGTGCTATTTATAGGCGTAGGTTTGGAAATATCTGACTCTAAACTTGGAATACTTCTTATGATACGTGGGTGGGCCCCTCAGATCGATCAGGGTTCATTTGGTATCGACTGGGATCAATCCCCATTACCTTTGTGTCGATCAAGATTTTGTCCATTTTGGTTGCGATCGATCAGAGACATTCTTGAGTGAATAAGAAACCTTATATGAAAATTTCATGGCATTTGGGCTTATATGTTTTGAGTTATGGTCGATCCAAGATTCGATTTGTAGGTTGGCCGATGGCTGCGTATCGATCATTGCGTATCGGTAGACTTCGTATCGATCGATCCTGCATCGACGACGTGGAGCGGCAATTACATGTAGATCCATTTTTCATGATAGTAGACGGTTTCTTTTGGTTCGACCCATTCCTTCATATCTACCTGGCACTCTACCTTTCGTATCGATGCTACATCTTCACCTTCATATCGATCAAATGGCATCGGTCTGTATCGATCGTTTGACTGATCGACATGAAGTATACAGAAATGGGATCGATACGAAGTAGACAGTTGTGGGTCACATGAATCCCTATGTGCTTCATATCGATGCTAGGTTTTTTGCTTTGTATCGATCACTTGACTGATCGATACGAAACATGGTGGAATTTGATCGATACGAAGTAGTTGAGTAGTGATCAATACGAAGCGCATGGATACGAAGGGGATGGATTCGAAGTAGATAGATGTGAATTTGGTGTGGACCATATGGACTCGAAGCACTCTGACCCGAAGTAACCCATCCAGTGACTCGAAGTAAATGCTGAGATGACCCGAAGTAGTTGCCGAGCCCTTGTAAATACTCCAATCCATCAAAGACCCGAAGCAAGCCCTTCTCTAACCCGAAGTAACCTGCCTGAAAACCCGAAGTAAACGTAAGGACGACTCGAAGCAAACTCCAAGCAACTTGAAGTGACTCGACTTTTGTCAAAACCCATATTTTAAGTATGTCGCGCTGTTTTTCCATCGACTATGCTATATCCTGGCCTCATGATCATGCTTATTACCCATGACGATCCATCTTCGATCATTGTGCAGTCAATTGGGTTAAATCCGCCAGTATGTTACCTTGCCAAAAGGTGGGTTAACACATTGCCCCCCAAAACATTCCTTACGATAGGAAGGTATGTTTTGTAGTGCCATAGGCTTGATGTTCGTATTCTGTTGATGACCTATAAAGAGATCGATAATCTTACCTGATTGAGAATAGCGATCGTTCGAGATCGTATGCTATTCGGGGCGATATGTGACCGTTCGTGGTCGGATGCCGTTCGAGGCGATTTGTGATTGTTCGAGGTCAGGTGCTGTTTGAGTCAAGATGTGACCATTCGAGGTCGAGTGTTGTTCGTGGCGAATTGTGACCGTTTGAGGTCGGTTGCCGTTCGAGGCGAATTGTGACAGTTCGAGGTCGGGTGCCGTTCGAGGCAAGATGTGACCGTTCGTGGTTGGGTTTTGGAATTATACACATCAGATTTACATTCAAATGAGTCTTGCAATAAAATATTTCCAACTAAATCAAGTCCAGATGCAAAAAGAGAAATCAAAAGCAAAACAGAAACATTAAAGTGCTAGCTTCTCCACTATTGCGGTTATAGTCATCTCAAAGCATGCCCGAGGTCCGTTCGTGATCCTATACATGTGTAAGCGACTTAACCATTTTATTGTGGACTTTATTACTTATTCTTCATTATCCCGATCAGTTGATAACAAGTTGACGCCTTGATCGAGGCCGTCTTCATTTGATGCGGATGGTGGTCGCTCTTGTTCCACCGTCGCTGTTCGCCTCTTCACGTACTGTAATAGCATGTCGTTCCGAATATGTCCTTCGATCTCATCCCTTAAGTGACTGCAATCATCTGTACTATGTCCGCCTTGCTTATGGAATAAGCAGGATTTGTTTGATTTCTCTCGTTATTAGTTGGCTCCCTCCTGACTGGCCTTCGGTAAGGAACCTGCCCCCTAGTGTCTTGGTATATTCGTTCTAACGTCCCACTCAACTCTGTATAAGAGGTGAATCTTGGTTCCTTTCGTGGCCACTTCGGTTCATTAGAGCCATTCTCTGCTTTTCGCTTCCCTTTATCCTTGTTTGAATCTTTCCTGGGCAGATCCCCGCCTCTGACCACATAAACATCAACTTCCTCACCTTCCTCTCTTTCAGCCTTTGCGTCTTCCAATCGCAAAAACCTTTATGCCTCATGGTAAAACTCTCGTAGATCAATAGGTGGATCCCTTGTCAATGAATTCTTGAATTTTGTGCTATCAACTATGCCAGATACAGCTGCCATCAAAACTATAGACAGATCTAGGCAATCCACTGATGCCACTGCTGCATTAAATCGTGTTAAAATATTCCTCAGAGATTCTCCAGTCTTCTATTTCAGTGTTGTCAAACTTATCACATTTTTAGGTCTTGAGATATGAACTCTAAATTGTCTCATAAACCTCTCGATCAACTCGGTCCACATTCTAATGGAACCGCTTTCCAATTGCCTGAACCACAGTGCTGCTATGTCCATCAAATACAAAGGGAGACACCGGGCAATGACCTCCTCTGATGCCCCTAGTACTTCCATGTGCTTCATATACCTTGTCAGATAAACATCAGGATCCGTCCTTCCATCATATGTCTCTAGCGTTGGTAGCTTGAATTCATGGGATTCCGAGCCTGCCTAATTGTGGGAGCAAAGGGGCTCCTGTTCACATCCTCCAAATCTTTATTCACTAATCCTCCTCTCATGGCCCATCTGATCATTTCTGCCAATCCATTGTTGTCACCAAGTGGTAGTTCTTGTCCGTTGCCTTCGAACTACCTCCAGAATTCGCGAGGGGATCCCAAAATCTGCTATCTTGGATGAGCGTTCATTTCCCTATCAACGCCAAATTGCATAGTACTGCCTGGTATCCTTCTTGGGATTGAGCCAACATGATTCGGGGGTGTGCCCCCTAGCCCAAGGGTTGTTCCTGATGGTCCCACTCTATCTTGAATCCTGGTTGTTTTGTTCCCCTGACTCTTGTTATGGACTCCCTCTGCTCTTGCTGCTCTATTCTCTTGAATTTTCACTCCAGCTTGTCCAATCTGTCGGAGTTGGTTCTACATCATTTCCTCCTGCCTTTTCAGCATCCCTTCCTGCATAGCATCCATCATCATCTCCATCTCATCTTTGGTGATGAAAATTGAGGTTTGATTAGCTCCTAAGGAAGCCTCCTGACTTCCTTCATGATGGCTCCTCTATGTTCTCCGTCTCCTTGTTGATTGCTTAGCCATGGCTTCCCAGATCCAAGTTCCTAAGCCTTCAAATTCAAAATCCAAGCTTCAGAATCAATGAGCGTTAGCTTTCTCAGTGAAAGCACCATAATGTTTGCACCAAAATTGGTCACAAACACCCAATTGCAGATGAAAGCACCAACTTACAATCACAGATCATAGATAGAATATATGAAGAGGATATAAATATGAAGAACAACAAAAATTCAAAAGAAAGCAGTAAAAGACGAGATTTACAATGGTTCGGCAGTGTAGCCTACGTCCACTTTGAAGAGTTTGTTGTTTATTGATGATTCACAACTGATTTACATCAGTGATATACTCTAACACTCAAGTTACAATGGAGTTGCGGTAGAGTAACGACGTAGAAGAGCCAAAAAAGTCCTTTTTCTGTAGGCCTAGGGGTGCTATTTATAGGCGTAGGTCTAGAAATATCTGCCTCTAAACTTGGAATACTTCTTCTCACACATGGGTGGGCCCACTAGATCGATCATGGGTCATTTGTTATCGATTGGAATCGATCCCAATCACCTTCGTATCGATCAAGATATTGTCCTTTTGGGATGCGATCATTTAGAGACATTCTTTAGTGAATAAGAAACCTCCTGGTAAAATTTCATGGCATTTGGACTTGTAGGTTTTGAGTTATGATCGATCCAAGATTTGATTTGTAGGTTGGCTGATGGTTGCGTATCGATCACCGCGTATCTGCAGACTTCGTATCGATCGATCCTGCATTGATGACGTGGAGCGGCCATTACATGTAGATCCATTTTTCATGCTAGTAGACCGTTTCTTTTGGTTCGACCCATTCCTTCATATCCACCCGGGACTCTGCCCTTCGTATCGATGTTACATCCTCGCCTTCGTATCGATCAAATGGCCATCAGTTCATATCGATCGTTTGACTGATCGATACGAAGTATACAGAAATGGGATCGATACGAAGTAGATAGTTGTAGGGCACATGAATCCCTATGTGCTTCGTATCGATGCTGGGTTTGTTGCTTAGTATCGATCACTTGATTGATCGATACGAAACATGGTGGAATTTGATCGATACAAAGTAGGTGAGTAGTGATCGATACGAAGTGCATGGATACGAAAGGGATGGATTCGAAGTAGATGGATGTGAACTTGGTGTGGACAATATGGACTAGAAGCACTCTGAACCAAAGTAACCCCTACAGTGACTCAAAGTAAATGCTGAGATGACCGGAAGTAGTTGTCGAACCCTTATAAATACGCTAATCCATCAAAGACCCGAAGCAAGCCCTTCTGAAACCCAAAGTAACCTTCCAGAAAACCCAAAGTAATCCTAAGGATGACTCGAAGAAAACTCCAAGCAACTTGAAGTGACTCGGCTTTTGTCGAAACCCATATTTTAAGTATCCTGTGCAGTTTGTCCATTACTATGCTATATCCTGGCCTCATGATCATGCTTATTACCCATGACGATCCAGCTTTAATCATTGTGCAGTCAAGGTTAAATCCGCATTTATGTTGCCTTGCCAAAAGGCGGGTTAACAATATAATACAACGAAAAATAAAATACTACGATAGGTGAATCTTTAGCTTCCCTCCATGATTTCTATAACACCAAAGGCAACCTGGGAAAATTCTCGGTCTGACCCGAGCATTATAAATAAATAACACCCGACTCAGTTTGGAAATACCAGCGTGATATAACTCGAATAAGGGGAAACATATATAAAAATTCCATGAGATCACACTGCTAACGCGGAACTGGTTTTTACCTCACAAAAATAACATCCATACAGGCAAGAGTAGAAATGAATATCAAGAAACAAAACCAAATATGATTGAGCATACATAATATCAACCAGACTTGAAAGAATTGAAATAAACCGAGTAAAATCCAAATTGGACAGAATGGATGGAACAAGGAAAACAATCCAACTTGATAGAATAGACTAAATAAGGTAATAGTCCAAACTCGATAGAATGGACTAAACAAAGTGATAGTCCAAACTCGATAGAATGGGCTAAATAAAGTAACTGTCCAAACTCGATAGAATGGACTAAATAAACACTAAAATGCCGTGATGAGGAGTTGGTTCTACTCGTGGCAATTTAAAGCTAAAACAGATTCAGAGTTTTCGAATCAAATAAGGAAAAGAAAATTTCCAACAAATGACTAGGAGGGTGCTCCCCCTTCATTGAAAGTATACCTCTACGTATATACTTGAGAACTCCGATGGCTCTCCGAAACCTCCAAGCCAGACCGCACCAACTATTATCGAGAATCCGAGTATTTCACATCTCAATGCACAACACCGAATCCAATCTAGAGTGGATGTGAAAATACCCTAATGGGAGAAACCCCATATAGCTTGGCCCCTACTCCCTCTTTGGGTTTAGTCATTTCCGACAAAGGATAACAAAGGATAAATGAGCAGCATATCGTCTTAGAGTGTCGAAAATAAAGTGGCTGAAGTAACCGATAGTTGAGATACCAACTATCGAGGACATAAAACGATCGTATATGGAAATTAAGTCTTGTATACATATCACCACTCATTGAATTCAAATTTGTACTATTTTTGGGTTAACAATAACACCAGACAAGTCAAGGTAGTGTTAACTCAAAGTCATGTCTTACTATTATTCTTAACTTTCGAAATAGCGATAAGTCTACTTCTTCGATGTTTAGTGCTAATTATATAAGTAAATCGTTTCATTATAAGTGATTAACTTTACAAAAATAATTCTTTTCCATAAATGAATCAAACCCTTTCTTTTTAGAAATGAGCTGAACTTTTTGGCTTGATTTCCATATTAGTAAAACACTTTTAGAATTTGTTCTAGATTGTTAATACGTTAAGAGAATAATTTTTCCAAGTGCGCCACCCCGAAAGCATAAACCAACATCAGACAGAACATCCAGAAGATTATCCAACTTATCATCCTAATAATCAAGTTCCAATTCCTTTTTATACTTTAAAAACAATATTAATTATCCCGAAAGATAATTAATTACATTTAAAATCCCTTTAAATAAACAATTCATTATCTATAATAAAATAGATAATTATTCCCTAACACTTTTATAACGTTGGTAAATTAACTTTTAAAATCTTCATTAAATCAGTTTATTAACTTTAAAATAGTTTATTAAAACAATTTTTCTATTATTATTTAATTTACTTTAATCACCTTTATTAAATCAATTAGTTAAAAAGATTTATTAAATTAAAATAGTCATTAATTAAATGAATAATGAATCTCAAACATCATTAATTAAAATGATAAGTAATTCTAAATTCCATTGATTAAAACAATTAATTAAGTTCAAAATAATCATAAATTAATCGGATTAATTAAATCCAAACTTCATTAGTCAAATCGATTAATTAAAACATCATTTGTTAAAATGATTTATTTAATTATAAAACATCATTAATTAAAATGATTTAACTAAATTCCAAAAATCATTAGTTAAAACAATTAATTAAATTTTGAAAACAATCATTAATTAAAATGATTAATTAAATTCAAATATCATTATTTAAAATGATTAATTACTTTTAAATATCATTAATTAAAATGATTATTAATTTCAATTATCATAAATTAAAATAAATAAATAATTAATTAAACTCCAATATCATTAAGTAAATTAATTAATTAATTAATTAATCTTAATTAATCATTAGTTAAAATGATTAATCAAGTATAAAACATCATTAGCGAAAATCATTAATTAAATTTAAAGATAACCAAATTTAAATCATTATTTATTAAATTGGTTAATTAATCTCAAATTAATTAATTTAAAAGATTAATTACTATAAACTATCATTAATCAAATGATTAATAAATTTGTAATATTCTTTTTAGTGGAAATACATGCTCAATTTCATATGACAGGGTGTTGGGGATGAAAATTTAATAATTGACGGTATAGCGAAAATCGCTATAACGACATTTAAACTATTAAATGGAATATCAGAAATTAATTTCAATTAACCATCAATAACAACATATGGATGTAAATAAATAATTTATGGACGAGAAACCCCCTTTGGGTCTCTCTTTATATTAATCCTACAAAAATAGTTATGGATAACATATAGATAATCATATTGGTTTATAACGATCAAATTAAGATGTTATCCATTTTACAATCGGAAATGCAACCAAACAAGAAATCAAACAATTTAACTAATATCCAAACAATTGATAAACATTTATAACATCATAGATATGATATAATAAAAATTAATGTGAGTTAACTCACATTGGTTTTTGTTTTCGTCGAAACGTCTCGATTTCGGACCAAAACCGAACGACCATTCGATTTTAGCCAAAATTTTTACTTACTCCAAATCAACCCAAACCATCTCCATCGTGAAGCCCTCGACGACACGAGTCCAACGCAACAAACGACATTCGAATCAGACCTTGTACAAAGGAGTTATGCAAATTATAAGATATCGGTAATTTAAATTAAACATTTAAACAACTTTTTATTATTTTACAAATTTACCCTTCCACAACCAATCTTCTTCTTCCCCAATCCAATAACCTCTCCATGTACATGAATGCAGCTATTTACCCTATGCACGCATGCGCAAACACCTCCAATACCCAACGAAAGGCTAATCCGACTTCGCCAACGAGTCAAGCATCGAAAACTCCATCATCCAATCACCACGTCTCTTCACCCCAACCTCCCAACGAAATGCGACCTGAAGCTCCCCCACGCAATCCCCAAATTTTGCTCCACCCATCTCGCTATCAGACCAAACCACTCCCCCAAATCGAAGCTCTCCTTGCGACTAACCCAAAGAACACGACCCCAAAGTCCATCTTCGACCAAATCGACAATGAATCTAAACCCTAGTTCGACCTTTCTCACGTCGATCATCCAAACATGGGTTGAACTCAATAATACATATGTGGATTAGTAGCTCCAGAGAAAACAAACCCAACGAATTTAATTTAACGATTTTGAGAGGTGTATATGATTTGATTTCGATTTTTAATATATGCAGCCATTGTTCTTATTAACTGGAACAAGAAAGAAAGAGAGGAAGGAGAGTCAGAGTTAAAACAAGTTTAGCTAATGATTAAATCTCATTTTCTAACCAAATTAAATTAAACAAAATGGTCATGTTTTTCAAACTCAGATCCAAGAAACATGGTAACATGTTTGTGAGCTGTTGTGTATTATGTGTTTATTTTTGAAGTGAAATATTTGTGGCTGATGCTAAGTATTGACTTATGTTGATTTTAATTTAAATTATTTAGCAAAACATACTCAAAAATGTCGAACTCCAAACGATGAATGCAGAGTTTGGCGGGGATGACTCAGAAGTAAATTAGCGAGGGTCATTTGAAAGAGTTCATCCAGGACAAATAGAAAGCTCCATAAATTGGGGACGGTCCGCAAAAGCTTCCTAGTGATGCTTTTAATATCCTGGTGGAAGAAGATCCTTTGAGGTTGAGTTCGCCGCTGAATAGATTCGATGTAATTCATGGAGGGCCACATCCAGCGGGGACTAGAAAATGGGAAAGGAATAGGTGCATTAAAGAGGCAAGAGAAGGTGTGTTCTTCGTTCAAGAAGAGCCCCCACTGAAAAATCCATGACTCAACATCCTATTGTTAAATCTCATCATTTCTCCCCAAGAGCTGAAGAATGGAGTCCATCATCCACATAATGATCCTCTGATGATCACAGCTCGGATTGGGCTGTATATAATATCCAAAATTCTTGTGGATACTGGTAGCACAGTCAAAGTCATTTTTAAGCATGCCTTTGATCAGATGGGCGCCCCTGAAGACAAACTAGAACCCAACATGGAAACAATCTTTGGGTTCAACAACAAAGGATCGACCCCAATGGGACAAGTAAAATTGCTGGTTCAGATGGGAGTGCCACCATGTTGCCAAACTTTCGAAACTCTCTTCGTGATCATTAACCAGCCATCCTATTACAATGCTTTCTCAGGTAGGCCTACACTTGATGAGATAAATGCTTTTCTCTCCTTAAAATATATGATGGTGAATATTCTTGACCAAGAGGGGCTAGGGAACTGTCCGCGGAGAGCAATTCAGCTCTCGTGAAATGTATTTTGCTACAATTGATCAATAAAAAGGGTGTCTTCTGCTTATTTTGATTCTTTTACTGTTTTTCAGCCTCCGGATGATGGATTTTTACATCCAACATTCGAAGCAATGATTAGATCTAATAAGACTAAAAACGTTTATATGAAAGGTACATTTCCCCTGGAAGCAAGAGGAAGAGAGTCGATGAAAATTCTTTAGAAGAAGGCCAAATCATCAAAGAATTTGATTGTCGTAGGGAAGTAGAAACAATAAAACCCATGGAAGACCTTAAGTAGCATGCAAAGAAGCCCGATGATTCCACTAAAGTAGTCAAAGTAGGAAAAGATTTGGAAAAAAACTTGAAGAAGGACTTAATCCTGTTTCTAAAACCCAATTAAGATGTATTTGCTTGGTCTTATTCAGATATGGTGGGATTGATCCATCGGTTATGTGTCATGCATTAAACATTAATCCAGAAGCAACTCCCATTAGACAGAAAAGGAGACAACGGGATAAAGTGCGGTCTGACGCCTTAAAAGAGGAAGTTAATAGACTCCTTGAAAATGGATTTATTTGAGAAATTTAGTAGCCAAAATGGCTAGAAAACCCAGTATTAGTAAAAAAAAAGTCGAACGGAAAGTGGAGGACTTGCGTTGATTATGCTGACTTGAACAAGGCCCGTCCGAAGGGCTGTTTTCCATTGCCATGGATTGACCAATTGGTTACTGCAACTAGTGGGCACAGATTTTTATCTCTCATGGATGTATACTCAGGATACAATCAGATACCCATGTTCAAGCAAGATGAGGAACATAAAAGTTTCATTATTGATTGGGGGATTTACTATTACAAAGCAATGCCTTTCAGATTAAAGAATGCAGGGGCTACATATCAAAGGTTAGTCAACAGGACATTTAAAGAACAGATTGGACGAAATACGAAAGTTTATGTTGACGACATGCTAGTGAAGTCTTATGAGGCTAAAAATCACCTTGGGGATCAAGGAGAAATGTTCGAAATATTACGGAAATATTAGATGAAACTGAATCCCCAGAAATGCTCTTTTGGAGTCCATTCAGGAAAGATTTTAGGCTATCTTGTGAGTGCCTAAGGGATTGAAGCTAGCCTAGACTAGATTCAAGCTATCAAGGACATAGTTGAGCCCAAAACAAGTATGGAGCTAATGATTTTAAATAGAAGAATAGCCGCTCTAAGTAGATTCATTTCCAAGGTGATTGATAAGTGTATCCCCTTTTTCGATGTAATCAAGAAAAAGAAAAACTTTGAATGAAGAGAAGATTGTAGGAAAGCTTTTCAAGAGATAAAAATCATTTGGAAAAACCGCCAATACTATCTAGTCCCGAGAATGGTGAAATCTTGTACTTATACATGGAAGTCTCAGAACATGCGGTGAGTTAGGTATTGATTAGAGAAGGAAGTGGGACTCAAATTCCTGTTTATTATGCAAGCAAGCGGTTAAAGGATGCAGAGATTCGATACTCTCTAATAGAAAAATTAGCTTATTACTTGATACTCACAGTGCAAAAACTTAGAGCATACTTTCAAGTACATCCAATTAGGGTATTAACCAATTTTCCACTCAAACAAAATTTTTAGTAAGACGAAAACTTCGGGTAGGCTCGTAAAATGAGGAATTGAGCTTAGTCAGTATGATGTTGAGTTTCAGCCATGAGCAGCTATCAAAGGGCAAGCATTGGCGGATTTTATTAATGAGTGTACCAACATCATTAAGGAACAATCAGAGAAGGAAAGGGATCAAAAACCTATATGGCAATTATTCGTTGATGGTGCATCAAATGTACAAGGGGCTGGTGCGGGGTGTGTCATAATAACACCAGACGGATACCGTCTACACTATTCCATGAAGTTAGGATTTCCCACAACAAACAATGTAGCCGAATATGAATCAATGGTGGGAGGGTTGACTTTGGCATTGGAGCTTAAAATCCCACAGATTCAAATCTTTAGTGATTCGCAACTAATGGTAAATCAAGGGAAACAAGTTTATCAGACTAAAGACTCCAAGTTATCTCTATATGTAAAGAAGATATTGAAGATGATCGGTTTATTTGAAGATTTTTTTATACATCAAGTTCCTCGAGGAGAAAACTCATAGGAAGATTCATTAGAAAAGTTGGCTAGTTCAAGGGGAGCGCTAGAAACTCGGATTGTGCCAGTGGAATATCAAGCAAATCCGAGTGTAGAAGAGAGGACATCCGAACAAGGAAACGAATTGTTAGTCCTAACTAGATCCCAAGCCATGTCCTGAGAAAGGAAAGAAAAGGAAATTAATAGGGAAATCTCAAATGAGAGAATCAACCAGCCAAGAATAGATGACTACTATAATAACACTTGGATGGCGCCTATTGTCAAATATCCTTCTAATGAGATATTGCCATATGACAAGAGGGAAGCTAGGAAAATCAGACGACAAGCTCCAACCTTCAAAATAGTGGATGGAATCCTTTACAATAAAGGATATGCATTACCTTTCTTAAGATGTGTAAGTCTAGAAGACATGATGAAATTATTGGTGGAAGTGCATGAAGGATTGTGTGGAGATCACTCTAACGGGACAAAGTTGGCAAAAAAGATAATGAGATAGGGTTTTTATTGGCCTCGTATGGTAAGTCAAGCCATTGAGTATGTAAGGAGATGCGAGAAAATCCAGAAATACTCGAAGGTTCCTCGGTTACTACCAAGTCAGTTAACCCTAATTTTAAGTCCATGGCCCTTTGATATATGAGGAATTGACTTAATCGGCCCATTGCCAATTTCTAAGGGGGAGCAAAATATGTTGTAGTCACCATAGACTACTTCACTAAGTGTTTAACGGCTAATTTCCTATCGGGTTAGAAAATGGCCGATAAAATTTTAATTAAAAATAACCGCAAGTGCACGGCGTACAATTTTAGTACATGGTGAGTACGGGTCGATCTGTAGGGAACTGAATTGATTTTAAAATATCTCAATCAAATTACACCAGGACTTGAAGTTGTGATTAGCTAAAAATGTAAAAAAAAACTAGCTAAAAGAAAGTGAATAAAAAATGAAATTAGAAGGCAATTTAGAGGTAATTTCCTTTTCCTGATCACATAAATCAACAAAATGAAATTATGATCTCTCTTTTGGTCATTAGTGAATTTAGTTGATATGTTTATCATAAGTATGGCCTATTTGTCCTATAGCCCAACATAAACCATCAAACTTTAACATACCCACTAAACCACTTGTTAACTCTAATGAAAATGTTAATGAACTTTAAAATAAAATCTATTCTAAGCATGATCTATTCACTATTGATTTGTAATATAGACCATCAAATTTTGATTTTAAAATTCACTTCATTACCATAATCATATGTAGATGATGTGGTAATTTGTGTTTATGTTTGTTTAAGCATAATCTATTTGGTGTAAAAAACAGAGGCTATCAAATTCAAACTTAAAACAACAAAATATTTACCACATCAAAACTTCCATTAAGCACAAAAGGAGATCAAATGAAATCACTACATTGAATTTACAAGATTAAGAGAGCTTCATTACCCCTAAATTGAAGGGGTTTAGCTTCTCATATTTGTTATCATGTCAACAAATGTAAATTGCAACATAGAACAAAAATAAGAGGAAAAAGAGAGCTAACTAATTTTGCATGAAATAAATCTACTCTACTTGCAAGAAATAAAACTATACTAATTGCATAAAATAAAGAACAAGAATTAAAAGAGCATGAAATTAAATTGCATAAAAGAAAATTACATGAAAGAATGCTAAGAAGCCATTAAAAAGAAAAGAGTTTTTGTTTATTTTTGAGCCTAAAACTAAACTAACTACAGAGGAGGCTAAGAGCTCATTACATAAAACATAATGGGTATTCATACATGTTTTGAAACCCTAATGCATATTTTAGGGGACTACCCAAAATACCACTCTAGGAAGTGTGGCCATCAAGTTATCATTAGCCTCTAATTGATCCTCCATTAAGTATGCATGTAACTTTAAGCTCCACTAACATGTGCATTAGCTCCTAATTGTAGATCAAGGTAAGTGGGTAGGTGGTGTCCTCCATGATGCATGTAATGATTTATTCCATCTTCATTTGTTTCCTTCTCCTGTGCATGCATATTTCCATGAAGACTTCTTTTATTTTCCATCCAATTTCCTACAGATAAAAATAAAATGTGCAAATAAATAATCTCAAGTTAATTCACACACCAAAATGACCATTTCACCCCTATATGAAGATGAATAAATGATGATTCGAAAATAATTTAAATTTGGGTTTAAACATGTTAAAATACCCTATATGCTCATTTATTTAATTAAATTAGATTAAATATGGAAGTAAAAATATGCCCATTTACGTGCACATCAAATACCCCCACACTTATCTTTTTATTCATCCTCGAATAAAGAACTAAGATAATTCTGTTTTCGTAGGAAACACGATTGCATTGAGTGTATGCAATAAGCCGTTAAACCTCTAGGTGTCCCTAATAGGACGAGTGTTGTCTCTGAGGGTTTTCAGCGGATACTACCCATAAAATCCAAATGCAACATGAAAAATTCCTAAATGCAAGATTTATTTACAAATATATGGATGTAAGTTTTTGAAAATATTTACAAATGAAGAATTTACTTTTAAATTGACACAAATAAGTTAAATAAGTGTTCTGGTCATCATCATGAAATTTTAGTCATTTTACTCGTCAAAACATCGAACAAAAATTAAGTTATCATCACAATTAGACTCTAGTTTGGCTAATTGTTTCGATTGATAACATAGTGTAACTATGAAATGGATCCTTAGTTGATTATCAAAGTTTTTGAAAGTGGTATTTTTATTTCTTTTGAATAACAAGCAAATCACACGTGTTAAAATAGTGCTTGGATTTCAATTGCTTACTCTCTCCTTATTTGAAAATTTTATTGATATTAACAATATTTAAATATTCCTAGCTCAAAAAACTGAGGTCGGATATACCAACCATGCACTCCTTTGCAGGCTTACATGAGGAGAATACACAACATGGCGAGTGCACACAAGTATGTACATCTATATACTGTGGGCGTTATTAATGAAAGATTTTTTACATATATACACCTAACTTAGATAAACTGAGGCCAAATATACCGATCCTACACTGCCTTTCGGGCTTATGTGAGAAGGGTACAGGGCATGGTGAGTGCTCACACTTGCGTGTGAACACATCAATCTAGGTGTTTCTTATTTTTATAAAAACCATTTTTTAAGAGAGAATTTTGCAAAATCATCTTAGCACCACTTAACTTAGAAGATTAAAATTTTTATATCCTTTACTTTAAATCCACTACTTTTTTAAACAAAGATTTTCAATTAGTATATACTTCATAATTATCACCCATGAATCTTCCTATATACTAGTTAAACCATCGTTACTTGTAATCAAACTTTATTTTTATTTTTGTTGAGACAAATAAATTTTCAAAAATTTCAATTTGATAACCTAAAGCTTATATTTATCCTATAGTGTTTCTTCAATAAAAAAACAAAATGCTAAAAAGAATATATATATATATATATATATATTATTTTGAGTTTTGGAAAGAGAATGCAAAAAATAAACCATGAAAAATCAAAAATGAAGAAGAGACTCCCCCCATACTTGATTTTGACTGTGTCCCCACAGTCAACCCAAGTGAAAGGAGAAAAATAAAATATAATAAAATAAGACCTATATTTACATAAAAATGAAAGGATTATTATTTACAACACATCAGAGAATATACTGTTAAAGAATAAATGAAACGGTCTTCCAAAGACCAATTCATTTGTCTCACCAAGTATGAGAGACAATGCTTAAGCGTAGAAAACCGAACTATAAAAGATTTCGAAGTTGATTGTTGATTTGGGAAAACGAATGTCATTTTATTGAAAAATGTATAAGTTGTTTTATTTTCAATAATTTTTGGAGTTGATAAAACAATTGATTGAAGTTCAAGTTTATTTTCACCAAATTGAAATTCAAACTTATCATTGAAAATTTCTTTAGAATTATTGATTTCAAAATCAAAATGGTGATTTAAATCTTCTCCTTCAGAATTCAACAACTCATCTTTGAAAAGTCCAAAAAAATTGTGTTCACAAAATTCGTCTTCCTTTGTTGAATTATTCACAACTTCATTTCATATATCATGTTCAAAATCCAAAGTTGGTGCATTCAATTTTCAAAATCGGAAAGAAGAAGACCGAATTTTAAATCGAGTTTCTCACGCTCAAAAGAACTGAAATCCAACTCAATTACTGTATTTTCAACAACTACATTAAGATTTTCATTTTCAATTTCAAAAGTTGTTAGTTGAAAATCGTCAATTTTGGTAAAAGGTGGATTATTATTTGGCTCGTCGTGCATTGGGATTTGATTTCTTTTCTCACGTTGTTTCATATATGTTTCAAACAATAAATCCATGTAATCTCTATGAATTTCTTCCATTTTCTCAACAAAATCAAATTTATAATTATTAATTTTAGAATTTCAATATGAAATTGTTGAGAATAAAAAATTTCAATTGCACCATAGTCGAGATTATTCGCATTGCCAAAAGCATGTAAAAAATGGTTCACATTTCCATTTTGACTTTGAAATTCATTCTTGAGTTCGAAATTTAATCGGTATGAGTTATAATCGAAATCATTTGAATTTTGAAGTGAATTCAAATTTTAATTATTTTGAAATCCTTGACTTGAGTTATTGCACAAATATAAATTACACAAATCATTTATCCTTTGATCATTTTGTGTAGAGAGTTCATGTAAAGACGAATTAATTTCAATACTATTTTCAGGATTTGAGGGTTGGTCAACTTTTTGAATAGGAATGACAGTGGATCCTAGCACTGCTTAGGACCTACAGATCGACAAAAGAAATGGCTGAGGTGATTAGGCGGCAAAAGAAGGCTGTCCAAGACTGATAGAGGTCATATGCAAACAGAAGAGGGAAAGAGTAGGAATTTTTAGTTGGAGATATGGTACTTGTTAAGTTTTCCTCTGTTAGGAGGGTTATGAGGTTCAGAACATCGAGAAAGTTGGTGTTGTGATTTGTTGGGCCTTTCAAGATTTTGGAAAGGGTAGGCAAACTTGCATATTGAGTAGAGCTTCTGGCTAAGTTAGCGATAGTCCATTATTTTTTCATTGTATCGCATTTGAGGAAATTTCTGCACAACACATCTCAGTAAGCAGAGATTGAGACATAGCCAACAACACTACATGCTATCACATGTATAGTGGAGCATGGAGTTAAGAAGCTTCGTAACAAAGAAACTAAGCTTGTCCGAGTACAGTGGGGAGACAATCAAGCAGAAAGCACATGGGAAACAAAAGAGAAGATGATGGCTTCTCATCATGAGCTTTTCTCTAGTAAATTTTTTCTCTCCAAATTTAGTGCTGTATAGGTTCGGTTGCATCGTTGTTGTTAGATTGGATGTAGGGGATGGTTGCCATAATTTTTCTTGTTATTTTTGCACTCATGTAGAATCTTGTGCATATTTAGAATGTTTGCAAACATGCCTATATGTCACGATTTTTCATTCACACTAGAGTTGAGGTTACCTATAGTGTAACATCCCGTATCTAGAGGCCAAAAGCTAAGTGCTACAGATGCTACAGTCATCCATAGTATTGACTTCTGGTGATGAAATACGGTAACGCTAACGGTATCCATGTAACAACCCGAAATTTAACCCATAATAATTAATTTGTTAATTAATTAAATGATAAAATAACTTTGTGAAATTATTAGAATTGAGCCACAGGATTTGCACCATTGTGTCCGTGGTAACTTTCTGGTCGATTTCCATGTATAGAACGTTAAAATCCGAGCTAATATGAACAAGATATGAATTAAACAAGAATAAGAAGAAGAAAAAAAGAAACAAAAATAAATGGGCTAGGTCGACCACCAGGTCGACCTAACCATAACCTAGGTGGACCGGCTGGTCGACCTAGGGGATGGGTGGTTGACCCGCCTACATTATTGAGTGGAAGAATTTAATTCTTTCATTTCATACGATTCGAACACCTCATTTGCACTCTTTTCTCTCATCTGGTCCATCTGTGCTCCCATCCGACGACTCCTATTCAGCCTATGACGTGGTTGCACTATATTCAATTTCAAATCCAACAGTCTAAGATCCACTTCCACCCCTATAAATAAGACCCTAGGCCTAACACTTTTTCTCATTCTAGATTTTCTCCGCTTGGGTTCACCTTTTAATGAAGGACCCTAAAAGGAATAATTTTCCAAGGAGAGAATCTTTATAATAAAAAATATTTTAATACCCTCAAGTGGATCCGGGAAGACCAAAAGGGAAGAGTTTAGGACCACAGGTGAGTGATTGTAATTATTTAGATTTTTAAGTAATTTAAAATAATAGGGTTTTCAATAGTTGTAGTTTTACTATGATTTTTGGAATAACATTTTTAGTAGTTTACATATAGTTTTTTTGAATTATTTTCAGCCTATTTCTTTTAGCTATTCTTTTCAGTTGATTTTAGTTTATTTCGGTCAATTATAGCTTTTCCATTTAATTACAGTTTATTTACAGTATTTTAATTTATTTACTGTTATTTATGCTTTATTTACATCCTTTTCCTACGCTTTGGATTTTCTTCTATTTTCAGTTTTCTTTTATTTCTCCTTCTTCTTCGCGTACGGATTAGAATAGATTAAACGTGAATATGGATTAGAATTATAAGAATACTGAAATAACGGAAGATAAGATGTAAATTGTAAAGACTGTAACAAAAATGGAATAGAGACTGAAATTGAGCCTAATTATGATATTAATGTTAGAATTTGACTAATTAAAAATATTGGCATAGTTATAACTTAGAATTAAAACTAAAAAGAGTATAAGATGAAAGAAGCTTATTTTACACTTAGACCTTGGGTTAAGTAGTAAGCATGATTATAACGTAGTTATAATAAGAAAAAGAACAGAATGAAGCTTATTTTAAGACTTAGGATAAATTAATAAGCACAAATAGCAAGAACAAAAGTAAAGGCTTATTTAAATAATTTATCTAAGTTAATAAGCAAGAATTATAGTAGGACCTATACTAAATAGCATTCCCCTATTATTTCTATAGACACGGTGTTTCACATAAACCTGAAGTGAGACAAGGGGCACGCTTATGCTAATAATGGTAGTAATTGGTCAATACGTAGAAGTCCAAATCATGGGGATTTGGGCAAGGGGCGCAACTAGATATTGTTTTGATGACAGATCAGTACCAACAACATTTCCCCTATTATTTCTATGGACATGGTGTTTCACATAATCCTGAAGTAAGACGAGGGGCACGCTTATGCTAGAGCTTAAGGTAATATGAAGACCCAATAGGTGGAACAACAGGTAACGCGAGCTTAGTGGTGGTCACACGTGCGACTTCCAGTGATGGCTCATAAATTGTTATGAGTTCCAAGCGCTTAGTATGTGTGTCAGTCGTAGGCACCATTGCCTTCTGTTTGGGAGCTTTATAACGTCTAGTCCACAATAAATACTTTGTGAGTCTTTTGTAGGCACCATTATACTTTGTGCGTCTTTCGTTGATGCCATTACCTTATTTGTAGGGAGTTATATATCGTTCAGTCCACAGTAAGTTCTATGGAGTAGCAGGCCGATCAAAGGGAAGAATTAGGATTTCTGCCTAGTTATAGGATTAGGAATTCAGCCCAATCAAAGCATCTATCAAAGACAAGTGCAAACAATCAGAGTTAATCAATCATATTGATTTAGTTAATTCGTATTTATTTCCAGCTTGTTCCTTCTCCCTATTTTCTTTGTTTCCTTTATATATACTAGATCTGTTGTAAGGTCTATTACTTTTACTTTGCTTAAAGATTCTAGTAATTACTATCATTCACCAGACTTTTATTCTGACCCACTCCTCTATTTTCCCCTTTCCCCCCATAGGAAATCGGGTGCAAGGAAGATAGACCGCAGTTTCTTAAAGACTTGGAGACCCTATCTTGTATTCCTTCTTTTTATTTCCAGCGTTTTGTTCTTTTATTGTACTGGCACTGTATTAAGGGAAAGTTTGTGTTTGTACTTTGGTTTTTCTGATGAGACTGAGATTTTATTTTCATAAGACAATTGTATTTGGTATTTGGAACATATGTGGTTTGTCTGAAGTATTTATGAAGTATTAATTTTTAAAATCACTTATTGTTTTAATTACTTCCGCTATGGTATTATCTATCTATTTTGTCTTGTGAATCTTAGTCTCTACTAGCTTTAGTTATACCTACAACGCACCACATCTTTTAGTGTATCCTTTTGGGTATACTAAAAGGTGTGGGGTGTTTCACTTGGTATCAAAGCCAAAGGTTAAACGATTCCTAAAAAATTATTTTAAAAAATAAAGTATTTTTCCAAAAGCAACCTATTTTTTAGCAGCATATCTTCAAATTAGATGTATTTTTTAGAAAGAAACTCTTATTATAGATGTAGTTTTTCAAGCATAAAAGAGTTTTTATAAAAATCCCCTCAAAAGTCCAGTTCAACCTTCTTTCGAGCCTAATTTTCCTTTTCTTTGCATAATATGGCTGACTGGTTATGTAGAGCTACTGTACCAGAGGTGCAAGGGCTAGCACCCAATACAGCACCGGTAGGTGGAGATCCCTTTAATCCACCTGCAATAGCCAATTTTTATAAGCTATGAAAAAACTTCGCTAGTCCAAGAGGCAGAACGTTTTCTACCATAGAGGATTTCGAGGAGGCACGAGCTAAGTTGGAGGTTATGGAGCAAAGGTTTAGGATGTTAGATTTGGAGGACCTTAGAAGTGGATCAAGAAAAGAGGGAAATGCAATAACTATGGAATGGTTGGGCACTACACAAAGGACTATAAGAATAAAAGGTGTTATAATTATGGGCAACCTGGTCGCCTTAGTAGAACTTGACCTCAGAAAACGGGGCAGAGAGCAAGCGCACATACAGTGCAAATACAAGCTTTGGATACAACAGTGGACCAAATAGAGGTAAAAAAATCTCTTTAGAAGGATTAATCTCTCTTTCTAATTTTCCCATACGGACTCTTTTCGATTCTGGAGCATCACACTGTTTCATCTCTAGTAGATTGTTTGCACTTAGACATCTTTAGTAGTAGACCCCATTGTTGTTTCAAACCACATAGGAGGATCGACGCACTTGTCTATGGTTTGTAAGGGTTTGATATTTTTTATCCTAGGCCTAGAATTTGACTGTGATGCCTATGTTTTGGGATTTTCGGGGTATGGGATGATTTTGGGAATGGATTATCTATACACATATGGAGGTATATTAGATTGCGAGAGAAGAGTCGTTAGACTCGAGACATGCAGCGGTAGGACTCTCGAGGTTTCTTGTGACCCACAAGGGTAAGTTATGTTGAGCTTCCTTTATTCCTTTGATTCATCATCATTGGAGCTAGATTCGGTTCTTATCGTCAGAGATTTCCAGACGTCTTTGAGAAGGTTAGGGGACTACCCCCTAAGAGAGAGATTGACTTCAGGATTTACTTGACGGATAATGCTAAGCCAGTGGCATTACCCGTTAGGCACATGGCACCTAGGGAGAGGAAGGAATTGAGTAAGCAATTCCGCGAGCTTTTGGAGAAGGGTTTCATAAGAAGGAGCATATCGGAGTGGGGAGCGCCAGTCGTATTTGCTACTAAGGCGGATGGTTCTCTTCGACTTTGCATGGACTATAGGGAATTAAATAAGCTTACAAAGAAGAACCGTTATCCAATCCCTAGGATAGATGACCTTTTTGATTAGTTAGTTGGCTCTTCGGTATTCTCTTAGCCACTGGATTTCATCAGCTTAGGGTCGCTGATGACATCATTGATAAGACCACATTTAGGACACTCGACGGATTCTTTGAGTGGTTATGCCTTTTGGGCTAACCAATGCCCCAGCCTATTTTGTTGATTTGATGAGCCATGTTTTTAGAGAAGTCCTAAATAAGTTCGTGGTGATATTCGTGGACGACATTTTGTTGTTTTCCAAGAGTATGGAGGAGCATGATGTTCATTTAGAGGATGTTCTTGATCAGTTGAAAGAAAAATTCTTGAAATATCACTGCGGTGTAAGGAGGTGAGTTTCTTGGGGAATAGAGAAGGTCTGCACATGGTAGGAGTTTGTGAAATGGTTTTGTACACTTAGGTTCGGATTATGGAAATCCAAAGAGTGGTAGGCAAAGATTGGAAATGTACAATAGATGCAGTTGTTAAGAAAAGGAGGAAGGCTGCGTGTAGATAATTGCAGAAATTAAAATTGCCTCAGAAAAGTGGATTTAATGGTAATGCCATAAGATAAATATAGGCATACAAGAGGAACAAGAATATAAGACTTTAAGTAAGGAAATGAGATTTCCAAGGTTTAGAAAGGATACTCCTAAGATAGTAAGTAGGAAAATCCACTTTATGTCTAACCCAATAAAATGAAATTATTAGAATTGAAAAGAAGAATTGTCAATATTTTTAAAAGTAAATACTGGTTTTTGGGAATATGGTAAGAATTTAAATTGGTTTTTATATGATATAAATTTTGTTAAAAGTGAAATTCTTTTTGAAGAATTATAGAGCGTATATAACTCACTAGTTTCCGTGTAAGTAAACAAAGATTTTAATATAAAAACCTAGAGTGTATTAAGTATCGAAAACATAGATTACAACATTTATTGTTATAATAGATGTTTTCATGAAAATAAAAGGGAGCATAGACTATTACGCTACCGTTATAGTAGGTAACTCCCAAATGAAATGTTTTTACTTAATATGTGAGGTTTATTAGTATTTATTTTTAATTAAATTTATACACTAGTATTTTTTGGGTTGTAGTAATAGTGTTTTATGTAACATCGGTTTTTAACCAAAATAAAAATGAATTTTAAAAGATAATTTCTAAGAGTAGAAATGAAAGTGATTTGTAAAATACACTTATCGTTTAAATAAGTATAAGAAAATGTTTTCTGGCTATGGATATATTAAAATAGTTTTAAAAAAGGGTTTTTCTGAAAAGAAAAGAGAAATTTGAGGATTCAAATTTTTATAGAAAACAAAAAAGGTGTTTAAAAGAAAACGAGGAATAAGTTTTGGGACTTAGAATTTGAAATTTTTTCCCTCTAGGTTTGGAAAATAATGTAAATTCAAAAAGCTGTGAAGATGCAAGTCTAGAAAGATAAGATAACCTAGTATTTTTGAATTTAGTAAGAACTTAAAGATAACACTTTTAAGGACAAAGATTTTGGGATTTGAAAATTTATAAGCCTTAGTTTTTTGAAATGAGAGGATAAATACCAAACCAAACTCTTATAAGTGGAATAGATAGGAACCATTTCCTAAGGAGTGGTGGAAAAGGTGTAAGGCTATAAAGGAGAAAGCAGTAATTACTTTTGGAAGTAATAATAGAGTTTCCATAAATTATATAGGACCCTAGTGAAAACCTAGGAATGTTGATTCATGTGAGCAGACTAAAGAAGAACATTAAAATGGAGTTGGTAAAATTGTAAGACACGCATGGTTGAGAATGGATATTCCTGATTTTGGAAGAGCTTGGGAAAAACATCTTTCTTTAGTGGAATTCACATACGATAGTAGTTCTCAAGCTAGCATTAGAGTGGCACCTTCCGAAGCTCTTTATGGAAGACCGCGCTAGTCGCGTTCGAGTTGGATAGAGTCTACAGAGGGATTGCCTTAATTCCGACACGGTTAAAAAGACTTCGAAAAAGACTAAATTTAATTTGGAGAAAATTCATATGTCACATCCCCATTTCTTTTGGAACACCCTAACACCCCTTAGTATACCCAAAAGGACACACTAAAAGATGTGGTGCGTTGTATGTATAACTAAAGCTAGTAGAGGCTAAGATTCACAGGACAAAATAGATAGATAATAACACTGCGGAAGTAAATAAAAACAATAAGTGATTTTAAAAATTAATACTTCATAAATACTTCAGACAAACAACATATGTTCCAAATACCAAATACAATTGTCTTATGAAAATAAAATCTCAGTCTCATCAGAAAATCCAGAGTACAAACACAAACTTTCCCTCAATACAGTGTAAGTACAATAAAATAACAAAAAGCTGGAAATAAAAAGAAGGAATACATGATAGGGTCTCCAAGAAGCTGCGGTTTATCTTCCTTGCCCCTGATTGCCTATGGGGGGAGAAAAAAGGGGAAAATAGAGGAGTGGGTCAGACTAAAAGTCTGGTGAATGATAGTAATTACTAGAATCTTTAAGCAAAGTAAAAGTAATAGACCTTACAACAGTTCTAGTATATAAAAGGAAACAAAGTAAATAGGGATAAGGAATAAGCTGGAAATAAATATGAATTAACATCTTTGATTAACTTTGATTGTTTGCACTGGTCTTTGATAGCTGCTTTGATTATGTTGCATTAGGCTGAAATTCTAATTCTACCGTTTGATCGGCCTGCTACTCCATAGATCTTGATGTGGACTAGACGCTATATAACTCCCTACACAGAAATGGTGTCTACGAATGACACGCAAAGTATCTACTGTGTACTAGATGTTATATAGCTCCCTACATAGAAGGCAATGGTGCCTACGAAAGGCACACATACAAAGCGCTTAGAACTCAAAACGATTACTGAGCACCTGAACGGAAGTCGCACGTGTGACCACCACTAAGCTCGCGTTACCTGTTGTTCCACCTATTGGGTCTTCTTATTAGCTTAAGCTCCAGCATAAGCGTGCCCCTCGTCTTACTTCAAGATTATGTGAAACACCGTGTCCATAGAAATAATAAGGGAAAAGCTGTTGGTACTGGCCCGTCATCCAAACAATATCTAGTTGCACCCCTTGCCCAAATCCCCATGATTTGGACTTCTACGTATTGACCAATTACTACCATTATTAGCATAATCGCGCCCCTCGTCTCACTTCATGTTTATGTGAAACACCGTGTCTATAGAAATAATAGGGGAATGCTATTTAGTACAGGTCCTACTATAATTCTTGATTATTAACTTAGATAAATTATTTAAATAAGCCTTTACTTTTATTCTTGCTATCTGTGCTTATTAATTTATCCTAAGTCTTAAAATAAGCTTCATTTTGTTCTTTTTCTTATTATAACCTACGTTATAATCATGCTTACTACTTAACCCAAGGTGTAAGTGTAAAAATAAGCTTCTGTCATCTTATACTCTTTTTAGTTATAATTCTAAGTTATAATTAGGCCAATTATCTTTAATTAGTCAAATCTAATATTAATATCATAATTAGGCTCAATTTCAGTCTTAATTCCTTTTTTATTACAGTCTTTACAATTTACATCTTATCTTCCATTATTTCAGTATTCTTATAATTTTAATGCATATTCGCGTTTAATCTACTCTAATCCATATGCGAAGAAGGTGAAATAAAAGAAAACTGAAAATAGAAGAAAATCCAAAGCGTAGGAAAAGGATGTAAATAATGCATAAATTACAGTAAATAAATTAAAATACTGTAAATAAACTGTGAATAAATGGAAAAGCTATAATTAACAGAATTAAACTAAAATCAACTGAAAAAAATAACCAAAAGAAATAGACCGAAAATAATTCTAAATACTTTAAATAAATTACTAAAAAGGTTATTCCAAAAATCGTAGTAAAAACTACAACTATTGGAAACCCTATTATTTTAAATTACTTAAAGAAATCTAAAATAATTACAATCACTCACCTGTGGTCCTAAGCTTTTCCCTTTTGGTCTTCCCGGATCCACTTAAGGGTATTAAAATATTTTTATTAAAAATATTCTCTCCTTGGAAAATTATTCCTTTTAGGATCCTTCTTGAAAAGGTGAACCCAAGCAGAGAAAATCTAGAATGAGAAAAAGTGTTAGGCCCAGGGTCTTATTTATAGGGGTAGAAGTGAATCTTAGACCGTTGGATTTGGAGATTGAATTGGATGCTACCACGTCATATGGTGAATAGAAGCCGTCAGATGGAAGCACGAAGGGACCAGATGAGGCTAAAGAGTGAAAAATACGTGTTCGAAAACCTCTGGAAAGAAGAAAATTTTCTTCGTTCCATACCCGTAGGTGGGTTGACCGCCCCTCCAACTTGGTCGATCGGCCGGTCGACCCAGGGCATGGTTAGGTCGACCTCTTGGTCAACCTAGCCCAATATTTTTCTTCTTCTTTTCTTTTCTTGTTTATTTTGTTTCTAGCTCATATTAGCTCGGATTCTGACGTTCTATATACGGAAATTTATCAGAAAATTACCACGGACACAATGGTGCAACTCCCGTGGATCAATTATGATAATTTCACAAAGTTATTTTATAATTTAATTAATTCGTTAATTAATTATTATAGTTTAATTTTCCGGGTTGTTAATTATTGTAGTTTAATTTTCCGGGTTGTTACATCTTTGATAGTAATTTTTCGAATTTCCTACTTTCCATCTTTAGTTTTGAATAGGCTCTTTCCTTTATTATCCTTTGGGATGGTAGAACTTAGGATTTAACCTATGGATGGTAGGATTTGATGTAAACATGTTATGAATGATGGATGCTAGTGTTTGCAAGTGTTTGCTGGTGGATGCTAATGGACGCATATACTTACACTAGGCACTATTATCTCTTAGGGATCAGCCTAACTAGGACACTAGAGCATATGCATATGAATGTGTGCGCATTCGTATTTTTATTTTTCATGGTTGCTATAAATGGATGCTTATCACATGGTCGTTGCATTTGGATGATGATTGTAGCACGCATATAGAACTATCATTAGGAATTTTTGCATTCATTTAGATACATAGCATGGACATGATTGCATAAAAGGAGGTCAACTGAATCAGTGGACCGCTTAATCTTTTGCATTAGTTAAGGACATTAACACTACACTAATTGCATAAGTATCACAAATTGTTTTAGAAAAACTTAAGGACAATGGACAAATGGTTAATGATTGAGTAGTTAGTTGTAGAACTTGGATGAAAACATTTAGTTCATTCTTTTATCCTTAGAGATTTCGGGGACGAAATCCCTTAAGGTGGTGAGAATGTAACAGCCCGAAATTTAACCCATAATAATTAATTCATTAATTAATTAAATGATCAAATTACTTTGTGAAATTATCAGAATTGAGCCACGGGAGTTGCACCATTGTGTCCGTGGTAATTTTCTAGTCGATTTCCATATATAGAATGTCAGAATCTGAGCTAATATGAACAAAATATGAATTAAATGAGAATAAGAAGAAAAAAAGAAAAAAATAAATAAATGGGCTAGGTCGACCACCGGGTCGACCTAACCATCACCTAGGTCGACCGGTCGGTCGACCTAGCGGAGGGGCGGTCGACCTATAGGTCGACCCGCCTACGTTATTGAGCGAAAGAATTTAATTCTTTCGTTTCATACGATACGAACACCTCATTTGCAATCTTTTCTCTCATCTGGTCCATTTGTGCTCCCATTCGACAGCTCCTATCCAGCCTATGACATGGTTGCACCATATTCAATTTTCAAATCCAACGGTCTAAGGTACACTTCTACCCCTATAAATAAGACCCCAGGCCTAACACCTTTTCTCACTCTAGATTTTCTCCGCTTGGGTTCACCTTTTCAGGAAGGACCCTAAAAGGAATAATTTTCTAAGGAGAGAATCTTTTTAATAAAAATATTTTAATACCCTCAAGTGGATCCGGGAAGACCAAAAGGGAAGAGTTTAGGACCATAGGTGAGTGTTTGTAATTATTTACATTTTTAAGTAATTTAAAATAATAGGGTTTCCAATAGTTGTAGTTTTACTACAATTTTTGGAATAACCTTTTTAGTAGTTTATTTACAGTTTTTTCGGAATTATTTTCAGTCTATTTCTTTTAGCTATTCTTTTCAGTTTATTTTTGTTTATTTCGGTCAATTATAGCTTTTCCATTTAATTACAGATTATTTACAATATTTTAATTTATTTATTGTTATTTATGCTTTATTTACATCCTCTTCATACGCTTTCGATTTTCTTTTATTTTCAGTTTTCTTTTATTTCTCCTTCTTCTTCGCATATGGATTGAATATATTAAACGCAAATATGGATTAAAATTATAAGAATACTGAAATAACAGTAGATAAGATGTAAATTGTAAAGTCTCTAATAAAAATGGAATTAAGACTGAAATTGAAATTAATTACGATATTAATGTTAGAATTTGACTAATTAAAGATAATTGGCCTAGTTATTACTTAGAATTATAACTAATAAGAGTATAAGATGAAAGAAGCTTCTTTTTACACTTAGACCTTGGGTTAAGTAGTAAGCATGATTATAACGTAGGTTATAATAAGAAATAGGATAGAATGAGGCTTATTTTAAGACTTAGGATAAATTAATAAGCAAAGATGGTAGAGGTAAATTGTAAAGGCTTATTTAAATAATTTATCTAAGTTAATAAGCAAAGATGAAAGTAGGACATGTACCAAATAGCATTCCCCTATTATTTCTATGGACATGGTGTTTCACATAAACCTGAACTGAGACGAGGGGCACGCTTATGCTAATAATGGTAGTAACTGGTCAATACGTAGAAGTCCAAATCATTGGGATTTGGGCAAGGGGCGCAACTAGATATTGTTTGGATGATGGGCCAAGTACTAACAGCATTTCCCCTATTATTTCTATGGACTCGGTGTTTCACATAATCCTGAAGTATGACAAGGGACACGCTTATGCTGGAGCTTGAGGTAATAAGAAGACCCAATAGGTGGAACAATAGGTTACGCGAGTTTAGAGGTAGTCACGCATGCGACTTCAAGTGATGGCTCATAAATCGTTATGAGCTCCAAGCTCTTAGTATGTGTGTCTTTCGTAGGCACCATTGCCTTTTGTGTAGGGAGCTATATAACATCTAGTCCACAATTAATAATTTGTGCGGCTTTCGTAGACACCATTGTATTTTGTGCGTCTTTCGTAGATACCATTACCTTATGTGTAGGGAGTTATATAGCGTCTAGTCCGCAGTAAGGTCTATGTAGTAACAAGCCGATCAAAGGGTAGAATTAGGATTTCAGCCTAATTATAGGATTAGGAATTTAGCCTAATCAAAGCAGCTATCAAAGACAAGTGCAAATAATCAAAGTTAATCAATCATATTAAGTTAGTTGATTTGTATTTATTTCCAGCTTGTTCCTTCTCCCTATTTTCTTTGTTTCCTTTATATATACTAGAACTGTTGTAAGGTCTATTACTTTTACATTGCTTAAATATTCTAGTAATTACTATCATTCACCAGACTTTTAGTCTGACCCACTCCTCTATTTTCCCCCTTTTCCCCCCATTGGCAATCGGGTGCAAGGAAGATAAACTACAGCTTCTTGGAGACTTGGAGACCCTATCATGTATTCCTTCTTTTTATTTCCAGCGTTTTGTTCTTTTATTGTATGGGAAATGTATTGAGGGAAAGTTTGTGTTTGTACTCTGGTTTTTCTGATGAGATTGAGATTTTATTTTAATAAGACAATTTTATTTGGTATTTGGGACATATGTGGTTTGTCCGAAGTATTTATGAAGTATTAATTTTTAAAATCACTTATTGTTTTTAATTACTTCCGCTGTGTTATTATCCATCTATTTTGTCTTGTGAATCTTAGTCTCTGCTAGCATTAGTTATACCTACAACGCACCGCTTCTTTTAGTGTTCCCTTTTGGGTATACTAAGGGGTGTATGGTGTTTCAATCCATAATATTAGAAGCACTCGAATATGAACAAAATCACAGATTTCAAAGAAACAATTATAGCGATTACATTTCAAACAAAATCATATCCAAGTTACAAAATCCCAAAACGTATCTTAGGCAATGACCAATTATAATTTACAATAATACGCCAAGAGCGACATATAAAGATTCCCCCTTGGATGATCAAAGCGATATAGTCATGTCAGACTTAATACACAGCAGAAAAAAACAAATGAATTCCTAAAGTAGCTATCCGTCAGCCACCTGCTCGTCTCCGGAAGCTTTATTCGCCAAAACTGCGAAAACTTCAAAACCTAAACCCTCAGCTTACTTAAATCAATTTTGAGCACCTGAGAGTTAAGGAGAAATAAAAACTTCGAGTCATACATAAAGCCTGGTATGAATAATTCTGTTACATCTAGGTTTACTGATATTGAGTGAGACCACCCCGCTTAGCGGAATGAGATTCCCCCCACTATTATCCTCTTTCAAAAGATATATTTGGCAAATCCTTACCTGCAACCAAACTGGTTAATCAAACTGATTATAATAATAATATAGCAAGTTCCATTATGCTAAAAGCAGGATATAAATGGATTAACTGTCTGAAATCTGGGCTAGCTGCCCTCAACTGGACTAACTGTTCTAAAACTGATTATACCAAAATAGCAATATCTTTTATGCTAATAAATGGACTATCTGTCCAAAACAGGTAAAAAGTGGACTAACTGTCCTTAAAATGAAGCAAGGTTCATTATACTAATAAATGAACTATCTATTCATAAACTGGGCTGACTGCCCTAAACTGGACTAACTGTCCTCTGGACTAACTATCCTCTGGGCTGACTACCCTTAAAATGGACTAATTGTCCAAATTTAAATGGACTGACCTTCTGAATTTTCTTTGGGTTAACTACCCTTTAAATTTTCTTTGAAAACCTTTTCAAATGATTTAGTCCGTCAAATCATACATATACAAGGAAACTATATATTTAGCTTTACTCTAAGCTACTTTTGCCATGTTATATATACTTTACTCAAAATAATGTTGATGATATTCAATAAGGATTTACTATCCTTTTAAAATAAGTTTAAGTCCTTTATAACTTAAAACACTTAGGCTATCTACCTATTCATTATATTCGAAACCATTGTTTAAAACCTTTAAACAACCCTTTTGAAAGCATTGAAGGTAACTTCTTCTAAACCACTGAAAGAACCTTTCGAAACCATTGAAGGTAACTTCTTCAAAACCATTGAAAGACCCTTTCGAAACCATTGAAGTTAACTCCTTCAAAACCATTGAAAGTCCCTTTCGAAAACATTGGAATATCCTTTCCTTTCTTTTCTCCGAAAGCTTCAAAATTTCAGACATCCTCCATTAAAACCTTTTAAATATTGCCTTTTGAAACCATTGGAAAAACCTTCCATTTCAACCTTGTCGAAACCTTGGGGAACCACCCCTTTTGAAACCATTCATAAAAACCTTTTGAAACAGTCAAAACAATCCTTTCGAAAGCACTTTGGGTTCAATTTAAAACATGTGGATACCTTTCGAAACCATTCGAAGTTAACTACTTCGAAACGCCTTTTTAAAATGTTTCGATAAAAAACATTTGGATTATGCCTTTAAGTATAGCAAAAGGATAAGAAAACCAACAGAGTCGAAAGCATCCGCTTCAAAACCATTTTTAAACAAAGAAGTGATGGTGTCAAAACCACCCCTTCGAAACCATTGGAGAGGAGGCAGATTTTAAAAAACAAAAAAATCTCTTCGAAACCATCTGGATCGAAAGGTAGGAAGCGACAGCTATAGGTTTCGACCATGTTGAAAACAATCATTTAAAAAAAATATAACAACCTAATCGAAACCATACCTATTAAACAATTTGACTTAGTCGAAAGCTAAATAAGCCGAAAGTAACTTAGTCGAAAGCACACAGGCGTATTTTCCTTTAAAACCAAAACAATGCTTCACCTCTTTCGGAACCCCATGGTTTCGACCCTATACCTTTCGCCCTCTTCCAATGCACTACTTACCGGTTGCCTGATACCATATGCATTGGTTTTGACTTTGTCGGAAAGGGAGGGATAGAGGTGGAATCTAGGTGCTGAAGGAGACTAAACAGTAAAAAGGTTGTTTATTTGTACTTTAAAACTATGCTTTTGTACCTAACCTGCCTTGTTTGTCTAAATCTGATTGGTTGCCAGATTTTTCTTTTCAAAAGTGCTGCCACCTTTCCATATTTAACATTTTAAAGATTTTTATAAAAAGCCCCTTCTCCTCTATAATTATATAAAACATTTAAGTCTCATACCTTAAATAATTTTATATAACCATTAAAACACTTTGGAAAATCTGGAAAAATTCCAGAAAATCACTTTATATATGTTCTCTAACACATAAAAATTTCAGATCCAAATAATTAATTAATTTCTCGTAAATAATTTATAATCCAAAATACATTTTCTTTACTAAAAAATTCATATTAAATCCACGAAAATTCAAAAAAATCTGAAAATTGAAACACATCTCTAAAATATCTTTTTAGATCTTCAAAAAAATTCGCAAGGCAATTGGATGACATTTAATAGGGTTTTCATCTAAAAACATGTCATAAAATCTATATGAACATTTGTAAATCATCAACAAGTGTATATATATATATATATATTCATTCTATCATTCAAAAACATGGAAAATACTTGCAAAATATTCGGATTTAATCTTAAAACCGAAACCAATAAAATTTGAGATGTAAACATCATTCAGCTTAGTTTTAGAGATTAAAGGAGCTTGAGATTTGGATGAATTTGATTTGAATTAGCTTTTCCTTTAGCCTTCCTTAATTCTCCTTCCTCTTTCTTTGTTAATGGTGGCCGGCCTCTTTTATAAAATTTTTGAAATGAAATGAACGCTGATTATACATGGTTATGGGGTAATGATAAAGGAATGGTCACTTTCCCAATTTTACCCCTTATCTAATTCATTTTAAAACCCTTCTTTAATTCATTTGTTTTAGATGGCATGGCTACCTTTAATTAAAATCAAATCTCAACCCCCCCTAATCAACACATTATTTTATTTAATTTAGCTGATTAAATATCCTAAATAATGTTACCAAAAATCTGGGATGTTACAGACTCCCCTCCTTAAAGAATTTCGTCCTCGAAATTATGATAAGGCTCACAATAAATCAAGAAGGTAAAACATATCATCAAACAAGTCAGGATAAGTGTCTCTAATCCTGCTCTCAACCTTCAAAGTACAGTCTCTGTCATCGTCACTCCACTGGACTTTGTCTAATCTGACTTTCTTGCTTCTAAGCCTCTTATTATCTCTTGCAACAATGCGAACTTGCTTCCTCACTATGGTCAAGTCCAGTTCTACCACTAAATCATCTAGCACAGTCGGTGCAACAGTAGTCTCTGGGTCCCTAACATACTTTCTAAGATGAGAAACATGAAAAACATCATGGACACCTACGAAACTGCTCGGCAACTCAACTCTATACGCAAGCTTCCCGATCCTCTCAAGAATAGGAAATGGTCCAACGAACCTTGGCGATAACTTCCCTGATTTCCCAAATCTAATCACACCCTTCATCGGTGAAACCTTGACAAAAACCTGGTCTTCAACTGAGAACTCTAAATCTTTCTGTCTCTTATCTGTATAACTCTTCTACCTAGACTGAGCCTCCATCATTCTAGCCTGAATGACCTCAATCTTTTCTGCAACCTCGCTAACCAAATCCAGACCAAGAATCAACCTACCCCCGACCTCCAACCAACACATGAGCGATTTGCATGGCCTTCCATTCGAAGCTTCAAACGGTGCCATCCCTATACTAGTCTGATAATTGTTGTTATATGAAAACTCGACTAGATGCAGATTGTCCTCCCATGATCCCTCGAAATCTAGAACACAAGCTCTTAACAAGCCTTCCAAGACCTTGTTAACCCTTTCTGTTTGTCCATCTGTCAGCGGATGGTAAGCGGTGCTCATCTTAAGCTTGGTTCCTAAACCATCCTGCAGACTCTTCCAAAACTCACTAGTGAACAAGGGATCTCTGAAACTAACTATACTGCTAGGAACTCCATGTAGTCTAACCATATTCCTCATGAACAACCTTGCTAAAACAGGTGCAGTCCTGATTGACCTAATGGGAATGAAATGGGCACTCTTGGTCAATCTAACCACTATGACCAATGTACTTTCATTTCCTCTGTTCGACCTTGGCAACCCATCAACGAAGTCCTTAGAAATATAATCCCACTTCCACATTGGAATGTCTAACTGCTGAAGCAAACCACATGGCTTCTGGTGTTCGGCCTTTGCCTGTTGGCAAATCAAGCACTGCTTTACACATAAGCTAATATCTCGCTTCATATCTTCCCAGAAGAAACTACTATTCATATCCCGATACATCTTAATACCTCCTGGATGAATGGTGAACTTCGAACGATGGCATTCCTCTAAGACTCCCTTTCTTATGTTTCCTACACTCAGAACACATAATCTTCCTTTCTTCCTCAACCACCCATTCTGATCAAGACTGAAATCTTTCAAGTCATCGCTCTCGGTTCCTTCCCTAATATTTCTGATCCGCTCAACTAACACTGGATCCTCCATCTGCTTAGAAGCAATCCGTTCGATTAACACTGGTGGAATTTCCAAACAAGACAATACAACTGTATCTCCACTAGACCCAGTCTCAGATCTCCACTGCACTCTGCAATCTGCTAGTGCTTCCAAGTCTTTCCACTCAACAATCATTGCTAACACTGCATTCTGATGCTTCCTGCTAAGTGAATCTGCAACCTTGTTGCCATTCCCTAGTGTGTACTCAATCCCAAAATCATAAGCGGCTATAAACTCTAACCACTTCTGCCGTCTCGTGTTCAGCTCCTTTTGAGAGGACAAATACTTCAATGCTTATGATTTGTATATAGCTCAAACCAATCTCCTAAAAGGTAATGTCTCCACACTTTCTAACCAAAAATTACTGCAGCCAATTCCAAATCATGCGTCGGATATCTGACCTTATGCAGTCTAAGCTATCTAGAAGCATAGGCAATCACTTTACCTCTTTGCATTACCACAACTCCTAACCTTGTTCCACACGCAGCGGTATAAACCACCAAATCTTGATTCCCCTCTGGAACAACTAACACAGGTGCATGGGTCAATAAGTGTTTCAAACTCTGGAATGCTTCCTCATACTTATCGATCCACAAAAACTTCACATCCTTCCTCGTCGGCTTGGTCATCGGTGCTACTATCCACGAAAAATCCTTAATGAACCTTCGATAATAACCAGCCAACCCAAATAAACTCTTTATCTTGGTTATTGTCTCGGGTCTCTTCCAACTATTTACCACCTCGATCTTAGTCAGATTTACTAACAACCCTCTCTCTGAAACTACGTGACCAAGAAACTTCACTTCATTCTTTCAAAAGTGACACTTCGAAAACTTAGCTTTCAGTTGATGCTGCCTCGGCATCTCAAGCACCACTCTAAGATGAACTTCATGCTCTCTATCATCCTTAGAGTAAATCAGGATATCATCTATGAAAACCAATAGGAACCTACCAAAGTGCTCTCGGAAAATTTGGTTCATCAAATCCACAAAGAAAGCTGGCGCATTCGTCGGTCCGAACGGCATAACTAACCAATCGTACGACCCATATCTGGTCCTGAACTCCATCAAAGGTATACTATCCTCCGCTACCCTGAGCTGATGGAACCCAGTTGCCAAATCCAACTGAGAAAATACCTTTGCTCCACTCAACTGGTCGAACAAATTGTCAATTCTGGGCAATTGATATCGATTCTTTATCGTCCTCTCATTCAACTTACGATAGTCGACACATAGGCTCAATGATCCGTCCGGCTTCTTAGCAAACACTACTGCTGCGCCCCAAGGTGAACTACTCGGCCTGACAAAACTCTTGCCTTCCAAATCCACCAACTGCACCTTCAACTCCCTCATCACTGAAGGGGTCATCCTGCTTGGTGGCCTACTCACCGGTTCTGCTCCCGAAACCTAATCTAATCTGAAAATCTATGGCTCCTTTCGATGGCAATCCTACTACATGCTAAAAAACATCCGTGAATTCTCTAACCGCGAAAACTTGACTCAACTCATCATCAGATTCCATAGCATAAACAATCTGGTCGCTATAATCAGGGTGTCTAAGAGATATCTTCCAATCCTGGCAAAATATCCTAGCATCGTACTCACTCAACCAATCCATCCAAGGATAATCCCGAACCCCACAAAATCAAATACATGCAAACTGCAATCAAAAGTATGACTTAATAGGTCAAACTCTAACTGGTCACATCTCAACCCTTGAGTTGCATACCCTCCTATTGGATTCGCAACTCGCAAGGAGGTAACTAAATATGTGGGTTCAAGGTTAAGCTTATCTATCAAACATCTAGGTATAAAAGAATGTGATGCACCAGTATCAAATAAAACGCTAACAAACATACCATGAATCTAAAGCGTTTCCTCGTAAAACTGCCTTTCCCTACTCCTGGGCTGTTGGCTTAGAAGCAGCAGGCTCCAATGAATACAACTTGCCTTACCATCTATAATGGGCTCCTTGCACTGGTTCTTGTAATAGCCAATCTGGTCGCAGTTGAAGCACCTGACATTCTTTCCTTTAGCCACATCCTATGCCTTCCCAGCACAACACTCATTAGCAAAGTGCCTCTTCTTGTTGCACTTATAGCAGACAATCTCAGACTTCCCTTTCTTAGCTGCTCCACCTCTCTTAGTACATTTCTTGGGAAAGAACTTCCTCTTTTGGCCTTGCCCAACCTGGACCTCCTTAGCCTTGCTCCACTCTAGAGAATCAAGAACCTCTTCTTGCCTCATGCCATCTCCACGACAATATCAGAAGAATCTCTAAGGTGAGATATACTAGCCCTAGCCAACTCAGGTTTCAATCCCCTGATGAACTTCTCATTCCTCTTCAACACTGTATTCATTGAAGCATACCCATACTGGGCCAACTCTTCAAACTTCCCGGCATACTCTGCAACTAACATATCTCCCTGCTCTAACTCAACAAACTACCTGATCAGAGCTGACTAGGCCATAACAAACAAGAACCTCTCCTGGAACCTTCCATTAAAATCCTCCCAGGTCATTGTCTCTTCATCCACCATCACAGTCACACTATTCCACCATTACAAAGCAGCTCCCCGAAGCTATCTAGATGCCAACCTCCTCTTTTGCTCATCATTGAGCCCCAAATCTACAAAAATCCTTTCGCAATGCAATAACCAGTTCTCCACCTTAATGGAATCCTCCATTCCCATAAACGTCTTCCCTCCAAGCTTAACATAATCTCCGCTCAGCTTAGCAAAATGGTTAACCACTAGAACTTCCGGAACCCCTGCTCCTACAGCATTTCCTCCTAGCACTCCGGCTGCAACTCCTGCCTACATCATATTCCTGAAAAACTGATACATAGCTTCCATTCTGACCTACGAGACCTCGGAACCAACATTCTCAGCTTGGGCCTGACCTTGACCTCTCCTCGCATTAGGTCCGGCATTCCCTTCGGTGCTTCGCCTTCTTGGGTTAACTCTGCTTCTTCTACCATCCATATCTGTATTCAAATCTCATGAGATACAAAAGAGATAACCTAAGCAAAGATAGGAGACTTGAGATAAATCGCATACTTATATATAGCAAATACAAGTACGTTACTATAGCATTATCCCAAACCCCAATCTTTCTCAAGTTCCTTTGGATTTTGTTTTCAAAACCATTTTTTGTTAAAATTTTTTATAAACCTATGCTCTAATACCAAGTTGTAACATCCCGTATCTAGAGGCCAAAAGCTAAGGGCTACATATGCTGCAGTCATCCATAATATTAACTTCTGGTGACGAAATACGGTAATGCTAATGGTATCCATAATATCAGAAGCACTTGTATACGAACAAAATCACAAATTTCAAAAAAACAATTATAGTAATTACATTTCAAACAAAGTCATATCCAAGTTACAAAATCCCAAAACGTATTCCAGGAAATGATCAATTATAATTTACAATAATATGCCAAGAGCGACATATGACGATGCCCCCTTGGATGATCAAAGCGATCTAGTCATGTCTGACTTAATACACAGCAGAAACAAAACAAATGAATTCCTAAAGTAGCCATCCGTCAGCCACCTACTCATCTCCGGAAGCTTTATTCGCCAAAACTACGAAAACTTGAAAACATAAACCCTCAGCCTACTCAAATCAATTTTGAGCACCTGAGAGTTTAAGGGGAAACAAAAACTTCGAGTCAGACATAAAACCTAGTATGAATAATTCTGTTACATCTAGGTTTACTGGTATTGAGTGAGACCACGCCGCTTAGCGGAATGGGTTTCCCCCCACTATTATCCTCTTTCAAAAGATATATTTTGCAAATCCTTTCCTACAACCTAACTGGTTAATCAAACAGATTTTAATAATAATATAGCAAGTTCCATTATGCTAAAAGCAGGAAATAAATGGGCTAGCTGTCTGAAATCTAGGCTAGCTACCCTCAACTGGACTAACTATCCTAAAACTGATTATAACAAAATAACAATATCTTTTATGCTAATAAATGGACTATCTGCCCAAAATAGGTAAAAGGTGGACTAACTGTCCTTAAAAAGCAACAAGGTTCTTTATGCTAACAAATGAACTATCTGTTCATAAACTGGGCTGACTGCCCTAAATTGGACTAACTGTCCTCTGGACTAACTATCCTCTAGGCTGACAGCCCTCAAAATGGACTAATTGTCCGAATTTAAATGGACTCACTGTCCGAATTTTCTTTGGGTTAACTACCCTTTAAATTTTTCTTGAAAACCTTTTCAAATGATTTAGTGCGTCAAATCATACAAATATATGGAAAATATATCTTTAGCTTTACTCTAAGCTACTTTTTCCATGTTATATGTACTTTACTCAAAATAATGTTGATGATATTCAATAAGGATTTACTATCCTTTTAAAATAAGTTAAAGTCCTTTATAACTTAAAACACTTAGGCTATCTGCCTATTCATTATATTCGAAACCTTTGTTTAAAATCTTTAAACAACCCTGTAGGTATCATTGAAGGTAACTCCTTCAAAACCATTGAAAGACCCTTTTGAAACCATTGAAGGTAACTCCTTCTAAACCATTGAAAGACCCTTTCAAAACCATTGAAGGTAACTCCTTCGAAAACACTGAAAGACCCTTTCAAAAACATTGGAATAACCTTTCCTTTCTTTTCTTCATATGCTTCAAAATATCAGACATCCTCCATTAAAACCTTTTAAATATTGCCATTCGAAACAATCTGAAAAACCTTCCTTTTCAACCTTGTCGAAATTCTGGGAACCACCCCTTTCGAAACCATTCATAAAACCTTTCAAAACAGTCAAAACAATTCTTTCGAAAGCACTTTGGGTTCAATTTAAAACATGTGGATTCCTTTTGAAACCATTCAAAGTTAACTACTTCGAAATCCCTTTTTAAATCGTTTCGATCAAAAACATTTGGATTATGCCTTCAAGTAGAGAAAATGGATCAGAAAACCTATATAGTTAAAAGCATCTGCTTCGAAACCATTTTTAAACAAAGAAGTAATGGTGTCGAAACCACCCCTTCGAAACCATTGGAGTGGAGGCAGATTTTAGAAAACAAAACAATCCCTTTGAAACCATCTGGATCGAAAGGTAGGAAGCGGCAGCTATAGGTTTCGACAATGTCTAAAACAATCATTTAAAAAAAAGAACAACCTAATCGAAACCATACCTTTTAAACCATTTGACTTAGTTGAAAGCTAACTAAGCTGAAAGCAACTTAGTTGAAAGCAAGCACGCGTATTTTCCTTTAAAACCAAAACAATGCTTCACCTCTTTCGAAACCCCATGGTTTCGACCCTATACCTTTCGCCCTCTTCCAATTCACTACGTACCAGTTGCCTAATTCCATGTGCATTGGTTTCGACTGTGTCGAAAGGGGAGGGATAGAGGTGGAACCTAGGTGTCGAAGGAGAGGAAACTGTAAAAAGGCTATTTATTTGTACTTTAAAACTATGCTTTTGTACCTAACCTGTCTTGTTTGTTTAAATCAGATTGGTTGCCAGATTTTTCTTTTCAAAATTATTGCCATCTTTCTATATTTAACAATCTAAACATTTTTATAAAAAGCCCCTTCTCCTCTATAATTATATAGAAGGTTTAAGTCCCATACCTTAAATAATTTTACATAACCATTATAATACTTAGAAAAAATCTGGAAAAATTCTAGAAAATCACTTTATATATGTTCTCTAACATATAAAAATTTCAGATCCAAATAATAAACAGGAATTTATTGTGAAGGACAAAATTTCTCAGTGTTTTAGCCTCAAGGACAGACCTTCAGTATTTTAGCCTGAAGGACAACTTTCTTTAGGTATCAGTTTTTAGTTATTGATAGCAGTTTTTAGGTACCAGTTTGTAGTTATCGGTAGCAGTTTTTAGGTATCAGTTTTTAGTTCGGTAGCAGTTTTGAAAGAATGTTTGTCCATATGAATAATTTTAGAAGAATGTTTGTCCTTATGAATAATTTTTAAGAGAATGTTTGTCCTTGTGGTAAAAATATTGAGGTCGTGTCCTTGAGGCTAAAAATATACAAATTTTTGTCCTTTAAATTAATTCCCCCAATAATTAATTACTTTCCCGTAAATAATTTATAATCCAAAATACCATTTTCTTTCCTAGAAAATTCATGTTAAATCCATGAAAATTCAGAAAAATATGAAAATTGATACACATCTCTGAAATATCTTTTTAGATCTTCATAAAAATTCGCAAGGCAATTGGATGTCATTTAATAGGGTTTTCATCTTAAAACATGTCATAAAATCTATATGAACATTTGTAAATCATCAACAAGTATATATTCATTCTATCATTTAAAAACATGGAAAATACTTGCAAAATATTCGGATTTAATCTTAAAACCGAAACCAATAAAATTTGAGATGTAAACATCATTCACCTTAGTTTTATAGATTAAAGGAGCTTGAGATTTGGATGAATTTGATTTTGAATTAGCTTTTCCTTTAGCTTTCCTTAATTCTTCTTCCTCTTTCCTTATTAATGGTGGTCGGCCTCTTTTATAAAAAAATTGAAATGAAATGAACGTGAAAGTTATACACTGCTATGGGGTAATGATATAGGAATGGCCTCTTTCCAAATTTTACCCCTCCTCTAATTCAGTTTAAAACCCTTCTTTAATTCATTTGTTTTAGATGGCATGGCTACCTTTAATTAAAATCAAATCTCAATCCCCCTAATCAACACATTATTTTATTTAATTCAACTGATTAAATATCCTAAATAATGTTACCAAAAATCTGGTGTGTTTCATATAGTATGTTGTGTACATAATCACATTGCACTTTTTGTTGAGTGAGTGATTGGGTGGATAACTTGATTGTATAACACGGTTGTAGAGTGCACGCCACACTATTTGTCCCTTAGGAATTTCGAAGACGAAATTCTTTTAAGGGAGAGTCTTTAACAGCTCGTAAAATTAACAAGAATTTTATTAAGAAAAATCAATTAATGAATAATGACGCTCAAATAGAAATTTTGGAAACATTAGAAATTCGCTATGAAGCTTGCACCATTGTGACTACGCCAATTTTCTAAACCACGTTCACACATAAAGCTTCGTGATCAGAGTTCAAAAAAAGAAGTCATCGACGTTTATAGAATTTAAAACGAAAATAATTAAAACATAATAAAGTAATAAATATAGGATAACGTTAATGATTAACATCTAAGAAATTGTTATAGGATTACAACCGATTGACTGCTAGCGGTCGACCGTCTAAGGGTAACCGGTCGATTGGTTGTGGTATGTTTGCTAGGGTTGCCCTAGCCAAAATGGCCCGGATTTAATATTTTCAATCTAGTGGTTCGGGCGCATCCGACCAACTATAAATAAGAGGCTAGCCTTTTATTTCTATTTAGAAAATACAAACCTGCTAATAAATTCTTCCTCCACAATAAACTTACTAAATTCAAAAATAGAAGTACATATATACATTGAAGATCCAAGCATTAGGGAAGAGATTATTCAAGTCAAAGAAAGAGGTAATGAATTTTACATATATGTATATTTCTCTATTTCTATTCTTCGCTAATCTTCAATTTTTTTATCTAATCTATATACAAATGTGTTACCTGGATGATTGAACCGGCTACAGGATGCTGATCATATACGTTTTTGTTTCAATCTGGGTGGTTCGGCCCAAATAAAAGGATTGAGTGCGGTCGGCTTAGGATGGAAGTGCACCGTTCAGCCTAGATGCGTCGTTCGGAATGCAAGTTTCGTTCGGCCTAAGTACATTGCTCGGCATCCTTCATTCAAGTGTCGGTGCTCGGCACTCTTTGTTCAAGTGCCAACGCTCGGCTTCCTTCATTCAGCCTGAATATGTGGTTCGACCTGCATACCGTTCGGCCAACGACCTTCATTCGAACGACATCGCTCGGCTACCTCCATTCGGCCTGGATATGTGGTTCGGCCTACATAGCGTTCGGCCAATGACCTTCGTTCGAACGGCATCGCTCAGCAACCTTCGTTCGGCCTGGATATGTGCTTCGGCCTACACTGCTTAGCAACTATCGTTCGACCAGTACTAGGAGACGAGGTGGCTCGGTCTAAAAGGTACGGTGAATGTCGTTCGGTCGGGGCTGGTTCGGCGCGAGCGTTCGGTATATCTATTTCAGTACAAGAAGAAGGGGCTAGCTTATTCGTGGAGACCAACATCAAGGTAAGGGGTTTAGTACTGTTCTATTCTAAGTTCCTCCACGAGTTGCTCTGAGTCTTTTGAGGACTTACTTCGAGACATTTGATAAACGACCACTGACCCTCCATGATGGCCCGACATCTCTCGATCGGCATGTCTAGTTCGACATGACTTGTTCAACATACCAGGCTCGGTGCGCAGAAGTCACCTACCATGGGCCGAAGTACCTTGTTCCTAGGCCCGCGGAGGAATTCCAACCTATCTTCATCTATAAATAGGGAGGCAGGGGCGCAGTGAAAAGGGACCTTTTTTTCGAGAACTCCGGGGAGAGTCTGCCGTTTTCAAAACTCATTTCATTTCTACAAAAACTTGTACTCAAGTTGTTGGTGCACGGATTGTATCTGTATTCAATTATTCGAAGAAGTAATAAAGATTAAGATCAAAGTGGACGTAGGCAGTTACGCCTACAACTATAATTCTGGTGTTCTCGTTTTTTATTGTTCTTACTGCATTCTATTGCGATATACCTCAGTTTTAATTTATTTTCTTCATTAATCTCTCTACATAATCTTACTCAAGGGTGATAGTGACCAATTTTGGTGCTAACATTTTGGTGCTTTCACTTAGAAAACATTGTCAGGCCGTTAGGATTTTCTGTTGTTGCTACTGGATTGAGGAAATCCCCTGAAGAAGATCCAAGTTGTTCGCAAGAAGTTCAGAGAATCTACTCAGAGTTCCATATTATAACTCTACAATGGGAAGACCACGTACTAGATCAGCCTCTCACAATGCAGATGTCAACGAGACTACTAGCGTCCAACAAGTAGGACCCAGCAATCAACAAGCTAATCCGGGCACAGGGTCTGTCGCCACCCAAAACCAAATGAAAGTTGTCACCAGAACAGAGTTCCATGAGCCGATGAGGGAACTCATGGAAAGCAGGAGACAGCTTAACGAGAAAATTCAAGCTAATGCTAACCTTATGACTCAGCTTACTCAATAACAACATCAAAATGCTGGAGGGAGTCCTGCTCCCTACTCCTCGTCCGACAGCTCCGCTTCATCTGATGAACCTTCCAGGCGTAGACGCCGTAGAACTGAAACAACACAAACAGATGCAGCGCACTAGGGGAATCGCGCTCAAGCTGAAACAGTAAACTAAGGATTTGGAGTGCGAGGGGAAGCTGGACGACTGGCTCACCAAGGTCGTGATGAGGTAGGTCCCCAGGATACACATCTGGTAGACCGCCAACAGAGGGGGCACCAACCGGACCAGTCCCGCAGGACGGATTCCAACTTGCCATCTTCCATACAAACCCCAAACCTATCAGCCATGGTCAGACAGCTGATGAGGGAAAATCAAGGTTTAACTAATGATGATTGGGGTGTATCTAGGAGTCATACTCCGTTCATAGATGCTATCCTACAAGCTGAGTACCCCAGGAAGTTTAATATGCCGACTATCCCGGCCTACGAGGGGAAGACTGATCCCCGACAGCATGTAATGAGGTATGGGTGGATGATGGATTCAGCCAGGGAGAATGATGCAACTAAATGTAGATGTTTCCCAATAACTTTATCTGGGATCGCTATGATGTGGTTCACCCGACTTCCTCCACGATCTATTTCAAATTTTGATGAGTTAGCGGCGAAATTTGTGGAGCAGTTCAAGATTCATGCCACTCGTTCCAAGAATGTTATGTCCTTGTCTACTATAATTCAGGCCCTAGTGGAATCGTTAAAGGAGTACTTACAAAGGTTCCACATTGCTGCTACTGAAGTTAGCAACCCAAATGACCATGCCATTTTAATGGTCGTAATGCAAGGAGTTGATCCGGATTCGGAGTTGGGTGACTGGCTGGTAGGAAAGCCTCCAACGACGCTGGAACGCTTTTACTCAAAGGCACATCAATTTTTAAGAAGGGAGGAAGCTAGGTGGATGAGATGAGATAATGCTCCAACACCCGGCAAGGAGACTATGCAAAGCAACATTGCTATAAAACAATCTGGTGACAACTCTGGAAAAGTTCAGGTTAATGTTCAAAATAAGCCTGAGCAGTCAAAAGGATCCAGAGGAGGAAATTCCGGAAAGAAAAGGGAAGCCGGGAAGTGGAAACCAAGAATCCCAACTTACAATGAATACACTCCTTTGAATGCATCTCTCGAAAATATTTACCTATCGACTTGTAATACTTTCCAATATCGAAAGCCACGGCCAAAAGAGTCCACCGAAGAACAAAAGCGGACTGGGAAGTATTGCCGCTTCCATGAGACTTACGGGCACAATACCGAGGAGTGTAGGCACTTCCATGATGCGATTGAAAAGCTAATTCAACAGAGAAAATTACAGGAGTTTGTGAAGGACCCCCAGAAAGGCGGACAAGGGACATCCGACCCCAATCCCGGACAGGCCCCAAGGCGGTCTGAGGAACCCATTCGGACTGGAGGTAGATTAGTCATAAACATGATAGCCGACGGGCCTCACCCTGCAGACAAAAATTGGCAAGAGATGGAGCGCTATGCTAGTTCCTTAAAACATGCAGATTTTGAATGTTGCTCAAACACAGAAGATGGAACTCCGGCTAAGCAACAACGAATAATGACGGATGATATAGTGTTTAGAAGTAGAGATGCCGATCAGGTGGAGCCACCTACCATTGACCTGATGGTCATCTCGGCCACTATCGGGCCAGCGTTTGTGAGAAGGATACCAATTGACTATGGAAGTTCTGTTAACATCATCTTCAAAAAGGCGTACAACCAAATGAAGATGGAGACAAAGGATCTAAAGCCATCTAAAGCCCGGATTCATGGCTTTAATGGTGCATCTACCGATGCAGTGGTTTATGTTGAATTGCCAATTGGACTTAGAGAAGGTGAACGTAGAAGGGTGCAGATCCTACTGTTCATCATTTTGGATGTCGATTCCTCATACAATGTGTTTTTGGGCCAACCGGCCCTGGCGAAGTTTAGGGCATCTTTGGCCCATGGTGTTTAACTCTGAAATTTCCGACAAAAAGTGGAGTTGGTGTAGTGCATGGTGATCAAGCGACTGGTCGTGCATGTTATGTGGTTGAGCTGAGAGAGGCTCAGCGAAGAGAGAAGGGAAAGGTTGTTGATAGCTCCATCCGCATTCGAGTTGCAGAAGATTGACAAGTAGTGCCCAAGCCTCGGCTCGGGCAACATGATTGGATCTATAGAGACATAGATCCGAGAGATGACGATGAGAAACCCAAGGAGGCAAAAGCAGCACCGAATGAAATGACAATTGACATTCCAGTCAGCCATGATGATCCATCGCGAGTACTTAAGATTGGATCACAACTTGACCCCTCGATGATCGAGGATCTTACTGATTTCCTCCGAGCAAATCTAGATGTCTTCGCTTGGACAAATTCTGATATGTGCAGGATTTCTCCCGCCATTACGAGTCATATGTTGAACATAGACCCAAAATACGTGCCAATAAAGCAAAAAAGGAGAGAGGGATGGACCCGGAGAGGTCCGCCGCTCTCATAGAGGAGGTGGACAAACTCAAAGCCAATGGGTTCATCCGCGACGTCCTCTACCCTGAATGGGTATCTAACCCCTGCTAGTGAGAAAAGCGAATGGGAAATGGAGGACCCGTGTCGATTACTTAGACTTGAACAAGGCTTGCCCTAAGGATAGTTTCCCTTTACCCAGAATTGACCAGCTGGTCAATTCAACTGCCGGACACAAGTTTTTGTCATTTAAGGATCCATACTCGGGATACAATCAAATCCCGATGCACATTCCGGATCAGGAACATTCTAGTTTTGTCACGGACGTTGGACTATATTGCTATGCGGTGATGCCTTTTGGGCTGAAGAATGCGGGAGCGACTTATCAGCGCCTGGTGAATCGGATGTTTAAAGACCAAATCGGTAGGACAATGGAAGTCCATGTGGATGACATGCTCTTGAAGTCACGACAGTCAAACAACCACATTCGAGACTTGGTGGAAATGTTTGATATACTCAGGTATTACGGAATGAAAATTAATCCTTTGAACTGTTCTTTTGGCGTTGCGTCAGGAAAGTTCTTGGGTTTCATTGTTAACGCACGAGGAATCAAAGCTAACCCAAAAAAGATTCAGGTTATTCGAGACATACAAATGCCCAAAACCATAAAGCAAGTACAGAGCCTGAACGGAAAAGTGGCCGCGCTTAGTCAATTCATAGCCAGAGCGACGGACAAGTTCATTCCCTTCTTCGATATAATAAAGAAAGGGAAAAGAAATTTTGAATGGACTTCCAACTGCGAGGACTCATTCCGAGCTTTGGTACGACATTTGGAAAGTCCCCCGGTGCTGTCGAAACCTATAGACCATGAAGTATTGTATGTATACTTGGCCGTGTCTCAACATGCCATCAGTGCAGCTTTGGTTCGCGAGGAGGACCGAGTTCAAAAGCCAGTGTACTATGTCAGTAAAAGTTTAACGGGAGCAGAAAGGAATTATCCTAAAATTGAGAAGCTAGCCTACTGCTTGGTGATTTCATCACGCAAGCTTCGTCCTTATTTTCAGGCACATCCGATCAGTGTTTACACCGATCATCCTTTGCGACAGGTGCTCCAACGTCTAGAGACCTCAGGAAGGTTACTAAAATGGAATATTGAGTTGAGTCAATTCGATATCACCTACCTTCCACGGAGGGCTATCCAAGGGCAGGTGCTAGCAAATTTCATCGCAGAATTCACCGTATCAGACGAACCAAACAGTGATGATGTTATTCCCTCCATTCAATGGAAACTATACACCGATGGGACATCCAACGACCATTGCTCTGGGGCTGGAGTCATTCTAGTAACCCTTGAAAACTGATCTATTTGTTATGCTTTGAAGCATAATTTCCCAGCTACGAGTAACGAAGCAGAGTATAAAGCACTGCTTGCTGGCTTAAAACTTGTCAGGGAGCTCGGAATAAAATCGGTTGAAATCTTTTGTGACTCTCAATTGGTGGTGTACCAAATACGGGGAGATTATCAAGCAAAGGGGCAGAGGCTTGCTCCATACCTTACCCCGGTTCAAGAACTATTGGCAGACCTTGAATATTACGATATTTCGCACGTCCCGCGTGAACAAAACAGGGAAGTCGATTCATTGGAAAAATTCGCAAGTACTGGCGATGCACAGCAGATGGGCCTAGTTCCCGTCGGAGTTTTACAACTCCCAAGTATAAATGAGATGGAAGTAGATTTTGTGCTAGAAATAGGAATTGAAAGGGAGTCACAGATAACCCCATTCAAACAATACTTATTTTATGGGACTTTACCCGATAAAAAGAACGAAAGACGACAAGTCATTTGCAAAGCTTCACGATATATAATGCAGGGCAGAATAATGTATCGGAGGGGATTCTCAGTTCCCTTGCTTCGGTGCATCGCCCACAATGAGATAAAAAGAGACTTGAGGGAAGTTCACGAAGGAGAATGTAGTGACCATACTGGGGGCAGACACTAGCAAAAAAGATCCTCCGCTATGGACACTATTGGCCAACTGTAAATCGGGATGCTGCAGACTATGTAAGAAAATGCGACAAATGTCAAAAGTTTGTGAAAATCCCGAGAGCTCCTTCAACGAAACTCACACAAATGGTTAGTCTCTGGCCATTCGCGATTTGGGGGATCGATATAATCGGTTCCTTACCAATCTCCATAGGTGGTGCAAAATATGCAATTGTTGCGGTTGATTACTTTACCAAGTGGGTAGAAGCAGAGCCTTTAGCTACGATCACCACCAAAAAAGTATTTAATTTCGTTGTACAAAACATCATATGCTATTTTGGCCTCCCACAAACTATTATTACGGACAATGGAACTCAATTTGAAAGTAGAGAGTTCAAAGAATTTTGCCAGAAATATCACATTGAGAAAAGGTTTTCAGCAGTCGCTCACTCTAAAGCGAATGGATAAGTGGAAGCCATAAATAAAATAATCAAGTCAATATTAAAGAAACGATTGGAAAAGGCTAGAGGCAAATGGGTGGATGAGCTTCCGACCGCTCTGGGCTTACAGAACCACCCACAAGTCCGCGACTAGCCATACTCCATTCACCTTGGCATACGGCACTGAAGCTGTGATACCTGTAGAACTTGAAGTTCCTTCTCATCGGGTAACTTATTATGACCCCAAGACGAATCAGAATCTCCTATTGGAATCGCTGGACTTTGTTGACAAAAAACATGAAGAAGCTGATTTAAGAGCGGTTGCACATAGGCACCGAGTTGCTCGATATTATAATGAAAAAGTTCGACCGAGAATTTTCAATGTGGGTGATCTCGTTTTGAAGCGAGTTTTTCCGATCCCAACACATTTGAATCCCACATGGGAAGGTCCGTATGTCATCGAATTGAGGCTTGGAGAAGGAACTTTCAAGCTAGGGACCGTAGATGGCGTGACACTTCCTCGCGCATGGAATATCGCGCATTTGCGTCGTTATTATACCTAGTCTATTTATTTTGCCATTTTAGTTGCAATTATTTCCAATGTATGTTCATTTCGTTGTTTTTAGTTTTTGGCATGTAATAAGACAATTCAGTTTGTTTCTATTTGTTATGATCAATAAAGGCTTGAAGCCGTCTTTTCCATGAACTATTGATGTTTCCGTATATTATAATTCTGTGACGAAAATTAAATTGCGTTATTCTGTCTGACGTATGAACGTAGACCCAAACTTGAAAAATCTCTAAGTCCCCAGAGTGCGGACTAGAGTACTCTGAGTCCCCAGAGTGCGGACTAGAGTACTCTGAGTCCCCAGAGTGCGGACTAGAGTATAAACGACTTGAAAAAATATCTATGTCCCTAGAGTGCGGACTAGAGTACTCTGAGTTCCCAGAGTGCGGACTAGAGTATAAATGACTTGAAAAAATCTCTAAGTCCCCAGAGTGCAGACTAGAGTGCTCTGAGTCCCTAGAGTGCGGACTAGAGTATAAACGACTTGAAAAAATCTCTATGTCCCCAGAGTGCGGACGAGAGTACTCTGAGTCCCCAGATTATGGACAAGAGTGTAAACGACTTACCCTAGAGTGCGGACTAGAGTACTCTGAGTCCCCAGAGTGCGGACTAGAGTATAAACGACTTGAAAAAAATCTCTAAGTCCCCAGAGTGCGGACTAGAGTACTTTGAGTCCCTAGAGTGCGGACTAGAGTATAAACGACATGAAAAAAATCTCTAAGTCCCCAGAGTGCGGACTAGAGTGCTCTGAGTCCCCAGAATGCGGACTAGAGTATAAACGACTTGAAAAATCTCTAAGTCGCCAGAGTGTGGACTAGAGTACTCTGAGTCCCCAGAGGGCGGACTAGAGAATAAACGACTTGAAAAAATGTCTAAGTCCCCAAAGTGCAGACTAGAGTGCTCTGAGTCCCCAGAGTGCGGACTAGAGAATAAACGACTTGAAAAAATCTCTAAGTCCCTAAGTGCGGACTAGAGTATAAACGACTTGAAAAAATCTCTAGGTCCCCAAAGTGCGGACTAGAGTACTCTGAGTCCCCAGAGTGCGGACTAGAGTATAAACGACTTGAAAAAATATCTATGTCCCCAGAGTGCGGACTAGAGTGCTCTGAGTCCCCAAAGTGCCGACTAGAGTATAAACGACTTGAAAAAAAATCTCTAAGTCCCCAGAGTGCGGACTAGAGTCCTCTGAGTCCCCAGAGTGCGGACTAGAGTATAAACGACTTGAAAAAAATCTCTAAGTCCCCAAAGTGCGGACTAGAGTGCTCTGAGTCCCCAGAGTGCGGACTAGAGTATAAATGACTTGAAAAAATCTCTAAGTCCCCAAAGTGTGGACTAGAGTACTTTGAGTCCCCAGAGTGCGGACTAGAGTATAAACGACTTGAAAAAATCTCTAAGTCCCCAGATTGCGGACTAGAGTGCTCTGAGTCCCTAGAGTGCGAACTAGAGTATAAATGACTTGAAAAAATCTCTAAGTCCCAAAAATCCGGACTAGAGTACTCTGAGTCCCCTGAGTGCGGACTAGAGTACAAACGATTTAAAAATCTCTAAGTCCCCATAGCGCGGACTAAAATCGAAGCGATTCAGAAAACTTTGAGTCGCGTGGAAGTGAACAAGTACTTACGTGACCCACATAACTTTGGATTTCAAACACAAGATGGATGGTGAAGCTAAGCATCGAACATCATCAGAAAAACAAAATTTTATTTACTAATTAAGGATTTGGTTTCACTACACTTTCTCCTGAACGTGGAGAAAAAATATATTCACAAAGACTACGAAAATAAATAGAAATAATTACATTCCAGGCTTATTCGCGTTGAACGAAGCATGATAGCCACTTCTTCGACTTCTTCTCCTTCTTCGGTTTCTCTGAAGACTCCTCCCCCGAGCGTTTTTTCCTAGACGCCTTGCTTGCAAGGGAAATGGTGCCTGGGGAAGGAGGAGGTACATCCTGTGGCGAGGTTCAACGGGGGAGTATAACCTTCAGGGGCCTGTTCAATGGATCATCAAGCTTCACCACCTGAGGCTCAACCTTAATCTCAGCTTTCTTATTCTTCTCTTCTATGATTTGCTCCGCCATGCTTGATTTTGAAGTGTGTTCAGAGGTGCCCGTAATCTCAACTTCATCGTGTTCCTCCTCGGGCGATAAATTTTTAGATTTGTCTTCGTCAAGCGCCCCGATCACTTGTGCATCGGGTCCGGGGGTCTCTCTAGTTTGAGTTTCCTCTCCCATTTTTCCCTCCTTTTCTGTGGCAGCATCGCTCCTTGGAGTTGGCTCAGGGTCAGAATGGCCTACATGAAGTCGTAAGAGACAAATGTTAGAGTACATTTATTATTCGTCGAAAGCAATGGCCCTTTGAACTCTAAAAAAGCTATGTACCAGTTTCTGGCTGACTCTCAACGGTTCGGGGAGTTTCACCTTTCGGAATAGGAGATAGAGCATGAATATCAAGTCCAGGTTTCTCCGGGTTATAGCCAATATGCTGCTCAAAGGGATGGAGTGGTGAGCGACCAGTCGGCTGAATAGGAGGAGGAGTTGAGGACTCTGTTCCGGATGGACCGGTAGTATCATTTTTCCTTTTCGATGAGGAAGAGTCCCTCCCGTAAAGGGTCTTTGCCGCAGATAGATCGGTGCGTTCATTCTCGTGAAGCACTTCTTTCACAAGGAAATCTTCATCAATCTCTTCAGTTCCTAACTTGACTTTTTTTATCTTTATCAAAGTGTCCCATGCTTCCGCCAAAGATTCGAAGTAACCCTCGCCAAGAAAAGTTAGGTCATGATGCATGAGAACTCGAGCGTTATACTCGGCTATGAGTGGATCAAACATACACTTAATTTCCTCCCTACCAACTTCAGTGGCCGCCACAAGGCGAGAGTCGATTTCCGAGAGCGCCTTCTTTTTCCCTCTTCACGGGCCACATCCTTCAGCACTTCAACTTTGGAAATCTCTTCGTCGAGCTTTACTTTTAGGAGTCGTGTGGAGACAATCTCGTCATAATATCGTTGTGACTCTTCTTGGGCTGCAATTTTTTCTTCTTTTTCTTTAAGGAGTAGCTCCTCCAATTCTTTAACTCGTTGAGCGAGCGCATTCTTTTCCTTTTGGATGGAGTTTTTCTCTAAGGCTAAAGCGCCACAACGTTGAACCGCCTCATTAATTTCCTTTTTATGTGTGGCTTCCAGACGATCAACCGCTTTGGCCGTGTCTTTAGCGATTTTTTGAGCAGCTGCAAGTTGAGGTTTATATATGGAAAGCTTTTCATCTTATGCTTTGATAATGTCCTTGTCATGGACAGCTTCGAGTTTCAGGCGATCAATTTCGTGCTGGCATTCCACCAAAAATTCTGAAACTTTTTCCACCAAATGAACGAATGCGTCGTGCTGGACGTAGACATCATTAGTACAAGCAATGGCACTTTGCTTAACGTGCCCCGGAATAGGATGGATCGCCGGAATAAATTTTAGTCCATCAAAGCATATTTTTGGGAATGTGGTTTTAAGCTCAACTAGCTTCTCTGCTACCGATGGATCATGTGCAGGACTAGATGAAGTTTGTTTCGTCGGAACAACAGATTTCTTGTGAAGCTCACGGGACTACCAGGTGCTTGATGAGCCAGAATATTGATCACGAGAAGCTTCAGGTTGAGACCCCCTTTGAGCAGATTTATCCCTACTATGCTCTGGTTAAGAGGGAGGATCGTTGGGGTAGGAAGAATGGCTATAAGTTCTCCTTCGAGACGATGAATCTCGAGAACGATAGTCTCTATCACTATTATCATCTCTGTCTCGGCGTTTTCCTGACCCCGAGTCTCGGCTAGAATGATAGAAAATAGAGGACCCGCAAAGGCGGTCGAATCAATGAGAGCGTCCCATATCACCTGCGCAGAAATTAAACAAGTACGAGTTAGTAGGAAAACCATAGTGGCTGAAGTTTATGTGTAAGATGAGGTGTGAATGTTAGAGTCCGTGTCCTAGTGTTTCCCCTCGACGGATGAGTTTCTTTAGCTTTACTTATCAGAGTTTTTTCTACTTGATGATGAGCATGAATGCTTTCATCGCCTCTTGCGGGCGAATGAAGTTTCATGGCTTCCGGATCGTCGAAGCCGTAGTTGAGCAGATCATTAGGAATAGTAAGGTTAGAAAAGCCTTACAATGAACCTTCTAAGTGTTGTGGAGACGGCTCTTTCTCCATTGGAGTAATTGTCACTTTCGATGTTCCGCCCACTATCTTCTTCCTCGGCTTGTAGCTAGTTTCTTTTTTCCTTTTGAAGGGGGAGGTGGTTCATCAGTGTCATGTGCTTCAACCACTGGTTCTGAAGCAGGACTTACACTCTCACCCGGAGCTTCGACCTTCTTTATTTCACCTTCCTCATATACATCGGGGGTCTCTCTTGTCGAAGGCATCGAAGGCCCTGCTTGCCTTTCGCCTTTGTCCAAGGCAGGTCCGGTTGTAATGACGCTATGAGGGAGACTTATTCGGTGACGTTCCGCCAACAATCTAAATCTTGAAAGAGATTCATTGGAAATCATGAATTTGATGTCCCGGTCTCCCGCTGGAACAACTCGAATAGCTTTGACGGCCTCAGAGTACCCGGAGCCTTCGGGACGTGGGCTAATGCCTGTAAAAATTGAAAAAAGGTTTAAAAAGAATGCACTTCTTTCCACACACAACTATTGATCTTGGAAAAAAACTTACTCCCTTCCAGCCATCTCCTCGCAAAACCAGGGGGGCAGCGCACGTAAAACCATTCCTGCTTGTATTGGGCAAATTTGCTCCACGCCCTCGTTATGATTTGACACTTGGAGTGTGGCTCGAGAAATATGAAGGATGGGCTGTCGGACCGTCTCTTGAAACGATAGATATATCGGATATCACCGGGAGTGGGTAGTCTGAACATGACACTCATGAAAAGAATACACGTACCATAGATGAACGCGTGACTATTGGGATGTAACTGTGTTGGGAAGATCTCCATATATTTTAGCACATCACGAAGGAAGGAGCTGAAAGGTGGCACACTACCTACCCAGCATATGAATTTGTTACAAGCCGTATACCCAACTGGGGGTAGATGAGGACGAACTCGCCCTGATGGAACCAACACATCATCAAAGGGGATTCCATGGATTGAGCATAGTCGGCGAAGAGCGTTTTCGTCGATTATCGAAGCTTGAGAATCGACCGGATTGTCTAGGATAATTGCTGCATCTATGGCATCAGGAGCCAAGTCAATAGTCGCAGTCGTTGGACTCGGGATATTTTGTGCAGGAGTCGTCGATGGATTCGAAGTATCCACTACTTCATGTCGAGAACTCGGCCTGGGTTTATCTAAAAATGTGGCGGAGCTCGATTTTCTAGACATCCTCAACAAACGCCAAATTTGAGTAAACACCTGTTTGAACTATACTTGAAAGACAATCCATATTAGATATAATGACAAAAGAACTCCCCCCGTGTGGTGTGTGGACTAGTGCAATCGTTCGAGCATGAGTGTAAAAGAATTAAAGGCCTAAAAGCCGATAGAGTAAGGTTAAGCATTGAACTGTCGTCTTTGAAGACCGTCATCGCTGACCGTCTTCGAGAGCTTGTCTTATGACGGTTTTAGTTTTGAACTGGGACATTAGAACTATATGTTAAAGTCTGTTATTTGTTTCTATCGAGTTGGACACAGGTTTATAGTTGTTGGAATTGGGGAGTTATCAGTGAAAATCAGTTCGATATGCTTGTATGCTTAAATTGCTATCGTTGTTAGACATTTTGTGGTAAGGCATGGAAGTATGAAGTTTTGATATGTATTGTTCTTAAGTGGAGACAATCATGATTATCAATGCCAGCCTCAAGGCCTAGAGTCGGACGACCTACTAGACCGACATTGTCGAATCACTCACTCTTCTCTCCGACACTCTCTCTTCACTATTCAGCCTGCGGAGGTCATGTTGAGCCACACTCTCTTGGCATACTAAGCCCAACTCACAGTCTCTGACCGGGCCGTAACATTACACTCGAGTGATTAGACCATACTCTTTCCCTCACACCGAACGATACCAGGCCAATATCCCTGGCTCCAGAAACCGCCCATGCCAACCAAACCAATCGTTCTCCTTCAACTCACTTCCTCGAGTAACCTAAACACTCCCCTAGTTGCCCACCGAACAAGACTCTCACTCATACGCCGCGCCCAACCTACCAACTAGTAGACTCCCACACAACCAAACAATTCAGCGTTAACGCTTGGCCAACACTTCCTAATCTCACTAAATCCTACCGACCCATCACTACTTCCTCCTCCCTCACTCGGTGACCTAACATGAGCCTACGTCCCGGATACCTCCGGTATCCTTTTCCTTCCTCCTCTCCATCTAACCCAAAGGCATGTTTAAACCTTAGATTCGTCTTCCTCATCTACACGACTTCCACCGTCCGTAATTTTAAGGAAAGTCATGAATTCGAATCTCATACAAAACCCCTAATTTAGGAGAGTCGATCAAGTGAGAAGTTCATACCTAAGAGAATGGGTCGAAGCTTAGGGAAATTTATGATTTGGAATTGAAATATGTTCAGGCTCGTTATCGGGAGAATGTGTGGGGAAAACGTACTGGAGTTAGGAAGATAGAGGAAGATTGAGGAGGTAGTAGGAGTTCGGGGGAAGGCAAGTTAGAAAGTCCTATAGAGTGGAAGTAAAAGTAAAGGGAAGAAAAGGAGAAATATTGGCTTATACAGAAAGGAGGGGAGGTGAACATGCATAAACCAGTGGACCCGGTCAAGGTATCTCAGTGGCTCGGTGAGCAGTCATACCGAGCAACGGTTAACTTGCCGAACGAGTGGTTCGGCGAACAAACATCGACCGACCCGCATCAAAGACATGGCACAATGAAAAACTCAAATGTGGTTCGGCATTCAGGAGACCGTGAGAATCAACTGATGAGAAGTCGGAGCAAGGTTTTAAAGAAAAATGTGGATTGCTCATGGTTCAAAGCGCATCCTGTTGGCTCACACGATACGCTTTGGGGGGCAAGTGTTACCCGGATGATTGACCCAGCTACAGGATGCTGACCATATAGATTTTGTTTCAACCTGGGTGGTTTGGCCCAATAAAAGGATTGAGTGTCGCTCGGCATAGGATGGAAGTGCACCGTTCGGCCTTGACGCGTCGTTCGGAATGCAAGTGTCTTTCGGCTTAAGTCCATCACTCGGCATCCTTTATTCAAGCGCCATTGCTCGACAGTCTTTGTTCAAGTGCCAACGCTCGGCGTCCTTTGTTCGGCTTGGATATGTGGTTCGTCCTGCATACCGTTCGGCCAACGACCTTCGTTCGAATGGCATCGCTCGGCTAGCTCCGTTCGGCCTGGATATGTGGTTCGGCCTACACTGCTTAGCAACTATCGTTCGGCCAGTTTGAGGAGACAAGGTGGCTCGGTCTGGAAGGTCCGGTGAATGTCGTTCGGTCGGGGCAGGTACGGGGTGAGCGTTCGGTATATCTATTTCAGTACAAGAAGAGGGGCTAGCTTATTTGTGGAGACCAACTTCAAGGTAAGGGGTTCAGTACCGTTCTATTCCAAGTTCCTCCAAGAGTTCCTCCGAGTCTTTTGACGACTTACTTCAAGACATTTGATAAACGACCACCAACCGGCCATGATGGGTCGGCATCTCTCGATCAACATGTCCCGTTCGGCATGACTCGTTCGACATACCAGGCTCGGTGCGTAGAAGTCACCTACCATGGGCCGAAGTACCTTGTTCCTAGGCCCGTGGAGGAAGTCCAGCCTATCTTTGTCTATAAATAGGGAGGCAGGGGCGCAGTGAAAAGGGACCTTTTTTCGAGAACTCCTGGGAGACTCTGCCGTTTTCAAAAATCATTTCTTTTCTACAGAAACTTGTACTCAAGTTGTTGGTGCACAGATTGTATCTGTATTCAATTATTCGAAGAAGTAATAAAGATTAAGATCAAAGTGGACGTAGGCAGTTACGTTGAACCACTATAATTGTGGTGTTCTCGTTTTTTTTGTTCTTACTGCATTCTATTGCGATATACCTCAATTTTAATTTATTTTCTTCATTAATCTCTCTACATAATCTTACTCGAGGGTGTTAGTGACCAATTTTGGTGCTAACAAAATGAATTGCTATATATTATATAACTAAAAAGAAGATAATTGGAGGAAAAGATTGGTGTTACACGAAAGAAAATCCAAGAAAATTCAGGGAAAGGAATATGTGAGTCGAAATCGTATATTTTCTATTTATATTAGTTTTTGTAGTTGATGTTGGGATTTTTTTTATGCCTTGGGGAATTTTGTATGCCAAAACTTTAAATCTAAAAACCCAAAATTCCTCGAAAAATGTAAATTCTAAAATTAGTTGGATCTTATTTTTTTATGTTAATAAGGTATAATTTAATCCATAATTTTTTGCATTATGAATAATTTACATTCTATTCAACTTCCACCTCTCAACTGTGTTTGTTATGACAAATATTCAAAAGGAATTAGAAAAGGGTGTGTATAATATGGATTTTTATCCTATCCATGGTTGCTTTGCCTATAGTAATTAAAATAAATATGAATCCTTTTTCACTTCAATCTTATATATTTAAAAGTCAAATAAAATATAAAAGATTTAAATTGTAAAGTTTTTCTTCTTTGTAATAGAGGCGATGATTCCACTATATTAATGTAAAATAAGTTAGATGTTTTTTATTCCACTTTTAAATATATATGCAAGTCTATTTTGTTTAACTAATTTAAATTACGATATTAGCTATTGTGTAAACTCCTATATTGGACTAGAACTTGTATAGATATATATAAATTATGACATTTAAGTTACCTTAACAACCTGAATAAGAAGCAAAAATCTTTATATAGAAATGCATTACACATACCTAGTAATATTTAATAAAAACTAATTAGCCAAAAGTTAACGTTAAATATAAATAATAATAATAATGTATAAGGCGTAACATACAAAATAAAATGGTAATAGACAAAGAAATCGCCGATTGAATGATCATTAATAAATAACAACATATCATATAAAAAGGGAGCTAAGTATAATTATGGAAATTATTCCATGACTAAAGGCGAAACTAGGAGTTTTGCTTATATGGCCTTAATGCAAAAATGCGAGTGAGATATATTATGTATACACATAATATATATATATATATATATTATACATATATGTTAGTTTGTAATATCAGAGAGCAAAAATATGATTAAGTTATAGGGATGCAAGGTCAGTTAAAAACACGTAGAAGTCTGCTCGGCTAATTTCGCTACCAACGGTGTAACTTTGAAACTGATGTGAGTCATCGCCTATAATAAGTACCCATGATGGACACATGTAAGTCCTAATTCTGTAGGGTAAGCCTACCCAGCTAATCTGTCTATCAGCACCTACAAATAGTCGGACTAATGTGAGATGTCACATTTTGGGTTATGGGTCATTGGACGGTGATCGTAAGATGGGCTTAGTTCAAGGTTGAGGTATTAAATGTCTGTTTTATGGTCTACCTCTTTATCATTCAAGAAGTATTAGATGTTCGGGATTATCTTTTAGGTGTGGTATAGGAAATCTCTAGAAGTGGCCCGCTTCCAAATGAGGTATTAAACAGCTATTGGAGGGTCTGCCTTTCCCACATTTAAGAAGTATTAAGTGGTTGTATGAGATTTCTTCCAATGCCAGCTAGGAAGTACCAAGGAGGGCTTTGCCTTGTGTCAAGGTATTAAATGGCGGGATCTACATAGGTTTAGGTGTTAAATGATCGGAGCCTGCCTATTTCCTATTTAAAAAGGTCTTAATTGACTTAGGCACGTTCTCTCGCATCATTAGGGTATGATTGACGGAAGATGGGTCATTGAACCCAATATATTCAATATTTGCATTGCACCCGTATTATCGAAGTTAGACTGGAAATGGTCATTGGTCTACAATTAAAGACATATTTTGGTAATAGTCTGGAAGGGCCATTGGCTTACAGTTGGAGGTATACTTTGAAAAATATAGTTATAAAATACATAAGACATAATACTCATCTAAATAATACTGCCCAAATATTATTATGGTAAGTCTTGAGATTTTCATTCACTAAACATTGTTGTTCGGACTCCCTCCTCATTACAACCCATGGGTTAGGGGGAAAGATGCCGATGATGAAGGGTGAAGGAGGCAGTGAAGACTGGTGGCGGTATGGCTATTCATTTAGATTTATGATTTACTCTAATGTACCAAGGTTTTAGTTTTGTTGATGTACTATTTTGAGGCATTATGTATGGATATTTGGAAAGTTGTAATTTTGAGATTTGGAAATGCGTGAAACGGTTACTACATAATTGTTATATTTTATTCCTTCTATTTTAAGATTCTGAAAGCATAGATATATAGATCTATATATTGTTTGTTTAATCAATTTGACCGACCAACAGCCAGCTCTAGAATGGACCTAACATTCGATTGGATTTTATTGGGTTAAAAATTATGCCCATTTCGGAGTAGGTTATTATATATGGGTATATGTAATCTAGTGGGTTGCAGTTAGTCACATTGCATATCGGGTGGTGTGCAATATATTTATAGGTTGTGGCACAAATACCTTTATGCATTTTGGTGTCATATTAGTTACTGTAATTGATGGGTCTTGACCTTGTTGGGGGATCTAGGGCACACTTGTTATGAAGACCAGCTTTTTGACATCGAAATATTGACATTATATCCATGGTATTCACGTGCCGAGCATCCAAGTGCTGGAAAGACATATTATTAGGGTAAATAAAAAGAAAAGGAACAATGAACAAGGAAGAAAGAACACAAGATCAGAATATCACAGTGGAATGATAGCATATAATATCAAAAGGATGGTACAAAGTGTCTCTCTAAGATACACAAAATTTTAGAGTTACAATCCTAAGTACTATCATCAGCCTGGACAATTATAATAGCATGTCCTCACAAATGCTGATATATATATATATATATAATAGTAGTGTAGCAGGAATATGAACACTATGGTAGGTGTAAACATCAAGCTCGACTGCTTGAGCTCCAAAGAATATTAACTAAAACCCGCCTTTCTCAAACTATTCGGAAGAGCACTCGAGGAATTAAAAGAAAAATAAACTATGAGTCAGATAAAAGTCTGATATAAGAAACTCAAGAAACATTTGGCCACATATTACAATATCTTTCGAGACCACTCAAATCACCGGAACGGTTTTTCCTCTCAAAATAACAAAACCAACTAATAAATACATAAGCTGATATAATAGACAGTGTCTAAGGTGTAGAATATAAATTAAAAAATAGTTTTGTTGATTGCATCTCACAATACAATAATATTAGAAGTGCAACTAAAATGGCTAAGGTATGTCCGCATATAGATTTCCATTGGAGACATCCATAGATATACGGAGGCCAATATCCTAACAAGGGTTAGAAAATACCTTTCAAAACCATGCATATCTCTAGATAAAATATGTCACAAAGGAAAACATAGTTAGTCCACGCCCGAACATATGATATCGAATACCAAAAACCCCTGCGCTCCTCAATCGAAAGCATCTCTAGATATATGGAGTTGATGTACCCTTTAGGTTAGCTAAACCCCCTTGGCCATGCCCTTTGTAATAACTTGCACCTTAATGGGTTCGAATCTCAACTAAATCGAAACCCATGTCCATTAGGATATAGATCGTTGGTTTTGGTAACCCATAATAAACATCAGTATATCAAAGAGTTATCTACATAAATTTACAATGGAATAGAAAAATATAATAGAACATATATGCTGACCAAGGCTACTACATAGGAATCAATATTATTCCTTTAGTATACGATTGCCTTGCCAGCATCAAGCATGAATGAGAAGACTTCACCATCTACCATTCCCGTCTTACACCAATAGCATGTCATTCTAAACTGTCATGTGGGTTGTAATGAGGAGGGGTTCAGAACAATGTTCTAGTGGAAAATTACATACTTTATCCATAACACTAATTTATGCCGATTGATTTCTATGTAACTGTTATGTCCATTACCCGTGGCTATTCTGTGTAATTCCATCTACCTGTACGATATGTCAAACCTTCTCTGGGATATAATTATATATATGCCTATATATAAGCGTTGTACTACCCAAAAGAAAACCCCAACCACTTAATAATTCTTAAATAAGGAGGAGGCAGACCCAACAGCCATTTAATACTTCAACCAAAAGCGGGCTCTCGACATCAAAATCGCTAGTCAATTGGTTCTATCTACAGAGACCGATGAGCCCTAGATACGACTTTATAATTTAATTTCTATATTACTAATGTATCTCAAAGACTTACCTAAGGATTAACTAGCCCACCTCCGACAAACAAATAACTAGCTAATTAAACTTTGATGTCTGTGTGTATTCTAAACTAATTCTACACTAGTAGGAAGCGAAATCCATCAGGGCATTATCCAAGCCTTTGTTAATGACATCTCGGGACCGGTGATCATAGCATATATGCCATCCCTACTACAAAATACCAATATAAAAATAATATCGACAAAGCCTAACGACCTCTCACAGTCAAAATTTTGTTCCGACCAACCTAATGTAAGTCAAGAAAAATGCACGTTCTAGTTTAATAATACCTCTTATTAGAATTGAAGTAGACCCCATTTCTCTATTAGGTACCATCGTAGGTTATTTAAGACTTCTTAAATAGGGAGGAGACATACCCAATGGCCATTTAATACCTTCCACCCCGAAGCAAACCCCTTGACTTCCCTAAAGGTACTAAGTCGTTTAATACTTCAAATCCGAGGCGAACCCTTGGTATATTTCCCCTATCTATATGCAAACGTATATCCATTCCCCACGGGTCCTATAATTTGAGATGTTCCACATCAGTATTAAGTATACACAATTGCTGGTAGCCTCTAAATGAAGGCAGACATCTGTTGTGTAACTCTACCGACTTTGCAACCCAACCCTTACTAAACCAAACCAATCGTCCTAGGCCCAAATATTAGGCTAGGTCCACTAATTCATGCTCATCCTAAATGTATTATTAAGGCTATGTATTTTCCTACTATGAAAATTATATTGTCCTCTAGCATTTAATTCCTATATTATATGCTTATTACGTATATTCTATATTTCTCTCTTACGTCTCATAAATGTCAATTTTCTGTAATAAAGGGTCATTATTATTCAAATTGGACAATCACTAATGACATTTATTTATTCGTTCTAATTCAACCTTTTATGCCTATTTCATTTCCCCATAAATGTCATATTAAACTCCTTAATTAGTCCCATTAAACGTATTTATGTTCCCATTTAATTCTTGTAACTTCCCATTAACTGCACATTTATTGCCCTATCAAATTTGGAGTTACTATCTCTTTTCTCATTCAACCTCCCAGTCATATGGTTTACTACGCTATTAATAACTAGTTGTCCTAATTATAACTAATACGATATCGTCGTATATTACGCTATATATAGATATATTTATTTACTTCTAACTCATTAATTCCTATGCTTAAGAATTCTAGAACATACTTATATGCACTTTCTATAAGGAACACTTATTTCAAAATTTTAATATATTAGAGCTATCCTTCCAAAAAAGGATTACTGTTATAACTTTCTGTAAATTACCCAAAAGTGAGACTTTTACTCCGTTTGAAATTACAAGAAATTTCGCTTTCCTTTCATGGAAATATACAGTGCGAACTATGGAGAAAAATATCTATACTTTACACATCTCTTTTATTTTTGGTAGATTTCTTATTATTTCAGACGGTGCACTTTTTATGCATAGTTGTGGAATTAAATAATTTATGGAAATTACAGGAAATAGATACAACTAAATTATACTCTATACACTCCTAATAAATTAAAATATAGAAAACATTCCAAGTCAAATTACAGCAACCTAAATCTATACTAACAATATATAATCCAATTATCATAAATCTGGAATGAATCTTGCAATCTTAGCAACATTCCACTTTAACAAATTTGAGGACTGTTTTTCAAAATCCAGATTATGGTGTAAATACCATTCCTGTTAAAATTACCTAACTTACAGAATATGTAGACGAGATTTCTATTAAATACATTATTCCAAAGCCTACAATTCCATAATATAAATCATATAATTTCTCACTCACCTTTCAAGCTTTCCACATCTTCCAAATCTGAGTTCATCCCTTTAATTTGACTCATTTTCCTTTCCAATACAAAAATATGTATAAAACGATATATACATACCATTGGAATTACAGATTTGATAAGAAATTTGTGTTAAGTGGAATATAGATTTATACTAATGAAATTTACATTTTTCTACAGTATCGATTCGCTCCTTCTCTTCATCTCTTTTATTTCTGCCCTTCTCCGACTATATATATATATAATTTATAGAAATAGTATTTTATAATTAATAGAAATAGTAGAGAAGGAAAATTTTTAGAGCTTCGCTTCTTTGATTAGAAAATATGAGAAGAAAAGTGAGGGGGTAGGCCTGTATATATAGGCGCTCGAATCAATCGTATCTGTTAGTTCTAAAATAATTAAATATAGGTCTTTCGGCCAAGGTTCAATCCCAGTTGTCACTCTACAACCGATTGACTGGCCAAAGGAGGGGTTGACCGGTGGGGTCCATGCAATTAATATTTTTTTCCTTTTGTTCTTTTTTAATTATTTTCGATCCGAAAACTTCAAATGTTGATAACTTCTTCGTTTGAACTCTGATCGCTAAACTTTATATATGAAAGCTGCTTAGAAAATCGCCACGAACACAATGGTTTATGTTTCATGGCCAAATTCTGATGTTTGCTCAAATTCCATTTTAAAGAATTAATAATTATTTATTAATTATTGTTCATTTTATGGGGTGATACACCCATACTATGTTTTCTGTCATTTCTGATGGTGAAGTATCGTTCAGCATCCTAACACACAAGTCTTCATTACTCGAATAAATCTCTTTCTCAATGGATTCCAGCATAAGTTATCCGACAAATGCTAACACTGACCTCTCCCTTGGACTTAACTTTATGATTGACAGTTCAACTCTATAGCATTCCACTCTACAATCGCTTCCAAAATATAGAATTCGTATATTAGTTTTGAAGTAGTTTTTTGCTAAGTAATACCTTTATCCGATCCCGGACTCTTCAAAACTAAATCGATGAACTTTCGGTTAACTCAATTTCAATTCTTTAAGAAGTAAACAAACGATACAAAGGAGTCCTCCTTGGGGGATCTCGTGTGTGTGTGTGTATTCTTAAAGCAAGAGACAATTTATACAAATGAGTCCTCCTTGGGAGATCTCAAACCGTCCCAATACGTGATGCTTACATATACTTCCAAAGTTGAATTGGTCAAACTTAAAGTCGTCTAATCGACTACCTAGTACAAAATAGAAACTATCGGATATGGAAACCAAGTATTGTATACTTATCACGTTTCCAAACTTCTTAACTTACACTATCCTTTGATCAAGAGTGAAGCTGGCAGGTTAAGCACCGTTTGCTTCTAAACCCTACTTGAACGTCATTCTTAACTCTAACGAATAGAGTAAATTTACTTTGTAGGTTTTAATGCCAAATATAGGATTAAATACTTTCCATAAACAAGTAGACACACAAATCATAGTGAACTCACACAAAGCATGATTAAATCTTAAGTGACTTCTAATACCTTTCGTATTTAATTAATCTTTTATGAATTGAAACTTATTTGTATATAATTGTATATATATTTAAAATACCTTTACAGAAGATACATTCATGTATACTACTATTTCACTATTCGTTTTCACTTTTTTCAATACATAGAAATGCATTCATATTCTTATCCAAATGGTACAAGAATATTCACAAATCTCTTAACAAGATTTCATATTTTGAAAAGTATAATTAAAGGGTTAAGAACAAATATTATTAAAACATTATTACTATAAACCTAAAAGCATTTTATACTTAGCATTATATTTAAAACATTATTTTCAAAGATCTGGTTACATCTACACTTATTTAACAAAGTAATGTACTTTTAATTAACTTCTCAAAACCTTTTATTATAACTAAGTGTTATAACCAAAATCCACTTTTTATAAAGTACTTAACTTACTTTTCTAAAATTATATACGTGTATATATATATATAAATATTTTAAAAAGCTGAGATACCCAAAACTGACTGAAAATCAATAATAACTAGTCATGAATATTCAACTATGCATTGCAGGATAACCATGGATATCGATGAATTTTTCCCGAGTCCAGATCGGGCCGTAATTGACAAGACATGATAAGCAAAGCCATGAAAGCCAACGTTCCAATTTTCAGGTAAATCGGAGTTCGTATGAACGAGATATGATCGATACAAGTTAGATAAAATGTGATGTTCGTATCCATCAGAGACAACCTATTCGAATCGATCAGATTCGTATCCATCAAAATAGCTTCGCCCCGTTTCGAATCCATCGTATTCGTATCCATCAGGATGACACCGCCTCAGTTCGTTCGAATCCACCAGGAGCTAGCGATTTCGAAATGATCGTCCTTGAATCGATCGTCTTCGAATCGATCCCGGACTGCGTTATTCATGCCCATCGAGTTCATATCGACTAGCGAACCCCTGATCGAGTCCATCGCATGCTGCGTTCGTATCTATCACTCAGCTGTTGTTTGTATCGATCTGGCACCATTGGTTCGTATCGATCATACGGATATGAACTGGAACAAAGTCGATCGATCCGAGCATCCCCCTAATAAATTGCAGATGCGAATGAAGTTGCATGCGATGGATGAGAAATGGTCTTCGTCAACGTGGAATGGCGATGCGAGCAAAGTGCACGGAGGACCCAGTCAATACGCCACAAGGATTGGGTCGATCCAGGAAACTCGCACCATGTCATCCCCCGCGCATGTGCCTCGATCGAGTCGAATGGATGGATACGAAAGCGTGAATTCAAAAGCAGCAGACTACGAAAAACATGACCTTGAATCGATCATATCTCACAAACTGTTGATCCAAATGCAATGAAATTTTCACAGGAGCTTACACATGAGGTAAAGATTGTCCCTGCCAAGTTTCAGCTCAATTGGAGCAGTTTCTGATCGATACGAAATAGTTTCGAATCGATCACAGATTGAGTCGAAACTTGGTGGGGTCGGTCGCGTGGGTCCCCTCTCGTGCCAGAAGGAGTCTCCCGAAGTTTGAGCGCGATCTCAGCCTCCTACACCTATAAATAGCCCCCTGAAGCCTACAGAAAGGGGATCTTTGGGCCATTCAACGTCCAGACTCTGCCGGATTCAATTCTACTTCTTTCCATTGCTGTTATACTCGAATTCAATCATTGTATCTGCTGTAATCATCTGTAATCAGCAAAGAACATCAATAAAAGATAAAAATCATTGAAGTGGACGTAGGCCGGAGATAGCCGAACCACTATAAATTTCGTGTTTTTGTGATTTATTTTTGGATTGCTGTTTATTGCTAGCTTAGATCTGAGATTTGTGTCTGAATATTACTGATTTGTATTCATACACTGGTGCTTTCACAATACTTGGGGTTTGTGACCATTTTTGGCGCAAACAGTTAGCGTTGAGGTTTGTACGAATTGTTGTATAATGTATGTTCATTAGTTGGTTTATTAAATATGTTTAAATATTGATGCTAATGGTGATTTCATTCTAGTTTGTAATTGATTTTTGTATTTATTATAACTACTAATTTGACATGTTGGTAACCATTCACGTATTGTAATGGTTGATTAATTATTTCAAGAATTATAAAAAAGAACGCAAAATGTTACTTTCAGTAGCTTGTACACTGTAGTAAATGTTAATTTTTGGGTAGGTTGATTAGGTAGAGAAATTGCAGTATATACAGCTGTGAAAGCACATCCATAGCAAAGCGTAAGCAAAACTTCTAAGTAGCCAAGAAAATTTTAAAAAGTGGTAAAAGCACTATAATTCAAACCTAAATTGACTAATTATGTGTAGAAATTGAAAACAACAAGCATGCTGTATATCAGAATTAATGAATGTTAAATATTATAACCATGTAGGTCTTCTCATGATCATATCACACTCCAACATTTAAATGCTCCTATCTATTGTGCACATATCTACCTTGAGCTGCACTAAATCATACAATTCGTGAATCAATCAAATCTTCAACTGCATCCAACCCCCCATCACCAACCTCACCTGAATCTGCTTTAGAAATTAATTCTCTCGTAGACTCCTTCCTCTTCCCTTGCCCAGCAACCTCATGGTTGTCCAAATTGCTACCCATATTTCCCAAACCAAAATCCCCAAATTTCCATCCAATTCCATCCACATCGAACCCCTCTTTTCAATAGTGCTAACCAAATGATCGGTCTCATCTACTACATCTGCATCCACAAAAGAGGCTTCCTCCGCTATAGTAAACATCAAACAGACTGTATATTTTCATAGATGATACATAAGACAAACGAAGAAGTTAAGTAAAACCAAGAAACATAATTTCAAATACACTGAATTCTTAATTAATTTTGAATGAAGATTTTTGTTTCATTACCATATGCACTAAAAGTTTGTAACCATGCCGAGTTGGTCATCAAAAAATAAGTAGCAAAAATTTCAAATCTGGTCAAAAGAAGGGAATGTAATTAAAGTATAATTTACATTAACAAATAAACCGGTAGATGTAGAGGACAGTTGCTAAACATAATGGTAGGTATAGAGGAATGTTGCCAAACCGAGCGGTAGATATAAAGGACAGTTGATAAACATATAGGAAACAAAATACATACATTAAACAATACAGATAGCCATAGGCTTTGTAATACAGAATAATTTATATAGTTCTAGTAGTAGTAGGGGCAGAGATGTTGGTTCTTAAAGCTACGTCTTCAGGTTTTCCTCTTGTTTTTGTCACGGATCTTCTTTCCAAGATGCTCTTTTTTGCATCAACCTGTAGATCAAAATAATAGGAAAGTTGTTGTATTAAGATTGATTTATATTGAATTTAAATTAAGGTGTTGCGCCTATGACAATTCTACCTCTAGCTCTGGATTTGTGTCCCATTGAATGTTTGATTTTGTATACCTCATCCCCCAAATTCGATGTTGTTCAGCAAAGAGGAAGTTAGAAAACATTGATTAGTTGATTTACCTGAGTTTTAAGTTTTTTTCACTATTTTGAATAGGACAAACCTTCTCCAGTTTCTGATTTCCGTGTTTGAAATAAACTTAATTTTGCAATCTAGATTTTTCATATAAGAAATATCTAGATCAAGAATATATGGAATAATATATTTGAAATTGTATGAGAGAATATTTAGGAGGTATTTATGGACTAATATATTTGAAACTATATGAGCGAATATTTAGAAGATATATATGGAGAATCGTTAGATTAAGATAATCTCCATCGTTTATTTGAAAATGTGAACTCCTGTAAATAGAGGTGGATTCAATCATTTTGGATGTAAGAAAAAAAATATGAACTTTTGTAATAAAGTTTTTCTCCTTGTATGAAAAAAAATCGTTTTTTCCTTCTTCAACCTCTTATCAATCTTCTTCTAAAATCAAATATATTTGCTATTGAAGAAAACTTCCAACAAAGTGGTACCAAAGCTTGAAGGTCCTCCTAAAGAGATGGTGAATAGCGGCGTTCCTTTCCAAGTCCCAATGCTCATCAAGATCAATTATGACAATTGAAGTTTAAGGATGATGGCTCTTCTTGGAGCACACGACATATGGGAGATGGTCAAGAAAGGTTACATCGAACAAGAGAATGAAGACAGTCTATCTCAAACACAAAGGGATAGTTTGAGAGACTCAAAGAAAAGAGAAAAGAAGGCTCTCTGTTTAATCTGTCAAGCATTGAATGACGATATTTTTGGGAAAGTTTTGGGATCAAAGTCAGCTAAAGAAGCATGGAAAAAACTTCGAATATCTTACAGAGAGGATCAAGTCAAAAGGGTACATCTTCAAACTTTAAGAGGAGAATTTGAAACTTTGCATATGAAAGAAAGTGACCTTGTCTCTGATTACTTCTCAAGAGTATAGCCGATTACTAATAACCTAAAATGAAATTTTGAGAAGTTAAATGACGTAAGAATTATGGAGAAGATTCTTAGATCGTTAAATCCAAAGTCCGATCATATTGTCGCCATCATCGAAGAGACAAAAAACTTGGAGGCTATGGCAATAAAGGAACTTCTTCGTTCATTGCAATCTTATGAAGAAAAGAAAACGAAAAAGGAAGAGATCGTGGAGCAATTACTCAAGACACGGATTGATTCAAAAAAGCAAGAAAGCAATCGAAGTCAACAAAGATGAGGTTGTGGTCAAGAACAAGGACGAGGTCATGGATTTGGACACGGATGAGGTTGGAGACCCAATGAGGACAACAACAATGACAACAACAACCAAAGAGAAAAAAGATCAACAAGAGATCATGGAGAGGAAATTCAAAATCAAGGTCCGACAAGTCATGCATCAAATGCTACAATTGTGAAATTTTTGGATATTATGCTTCTGAATGTAGAGCTCTAAACAATAATAAAATTGAAGAGAAGGCCAGTTACATTAAGTCAAGGAGATGGTACTTTACTACTGGCTTACAAGGAAAGTGAAAGAGGTGAGGATGATCAATGGTACCTAGATAGGGGTGCAAGCATCCATATGTGCGGAAGAAGAAGCATGTTTTTGGAGCTTGATGAATCGATGAAGAGAAATCTGGCATTTGGAGATGATTCTAACGTAGAGGTGAAAGGTAAAGGAAATGTTCTCATTCGATTGAAGAATGGAGATCACCAATTCATTTCCAATGTTTACTATGTGCCAAACATGAACAACAACATCTAGATCCTAGGACAACTCTTAGAGAAAGGTTATGATATTTAATTAAAAGATAAAAACCTTTCTATATGAGACGGTGCATGTAACTTCATTGCTAAGGTGCCGATGACAAAAAATAGAACGTTCATTCTAAACATTCAAAATGATGTTGTAACAATGTCTTAAGATGTGCTACAAAGGGACTTCTTGGCTTTGACACCTTCGATTTGGGCATGTCAATTTCAGAGGATTAGAGTTGCTCTCCAAGAAGGAAATGGTAAGAGGATTACCTTGCATCAGCCATCCTGATCAAGTATGTGAAGAATGTCTACTTGAAAAACAATTTAAAATGAGCTTTCTGAAGGAGCCATACTCAAGTGCTAAAAAATCATTAGAACTCATACACACGGATGTGTGTTGTCCGATCAAGCCAAGATCACTTGGTAACAGTAACTATTTCCTTCTTTTGATTGATAATTTTTCAAGAAAAATATAGGTGTATTTTTTAAAAGAGAAATCAGAGGTGTCCGAGAACTTCAAGAAGATTAAGGCCCATGTTGAACAGGAAAGTGGCCTTGTGATTAAAGCCATGAGATCTTACCGTGGTGGAGAGTTTACAACAAAAGAATTCTAGAAGTATTGTGAAGATAATGGAACCCGATGACAACTGATGGTGCCTAGATCCCGCTAGCAAAATGAAGTAGCAAAAAGGAATAATAGGACAATCTTTGAGATGGCAAGGAGCAAACTCAAAAGTAAGAGGCTGCCAAAGGAGTTTTGGACGGAAGTAGTTGCATGTGTAGTTTATCTATCAAACCGATCTCCAATAAGAAGTGTGTGGGGAAAAACACCACAAGAAGCATGGAGTGGAAGGAAGCCCAGTATTTCCCATCTAAGAATATAAGCATAGCTCACGTACACGTACCGGATGAGAAGCGTAGTAAGTTAGATGACAAAAGTGAGAAGTACATCTTTATTGGTTACGACACCAACACCAAAGGCAACAAGCTCTACAATCCTGATAAGGGGAAGATAATCATTAGTCAAGATGTTGTGTTCGATAAAGAAGGGGAATGGGATTAGAGTTCACATAACGAAGACTACAACTTCTTTCCACATTTCGAACAAGTTGATATGCAACAACCAAGGATGGAACAATCAAGAGTGGAACCTACTTCTCCACCAGCTTCACCAGCCATGAGTTGTCAAGAAGACGAAAGCTCAAGTGAAAGGGCTTCACGCTTTCGAAGCCTTCAAGAAATATATGAGGAAACCAAAAACCAAGATAATCTTAATCTTTTTTGTCTATTTGCAGATTGTGAGCCTATGAACTTTCAAGAATGTGATGACCCTTAATTTCAGTCAAACTTTAAAAAGGAATTTTAATTGAAATTTTGAATTAATTATTTTAAACTTTGAATAAATTTGAATTTTAAATAATTTTTTTGGAATATTGAGTGTTTTATTTTTCCAAATTCAATGAAATAGAAAATTCTCTGAAATTTTAATTTTCATCAAACTTAGTCAAAATTTGACCTTTGGTTGAAAATTTTAAATTTGAATTTTAAATTTTTATTCTTTTTATATGATACTAGACTGAATTCTGATCTTCTCTCCACTTTTCGTTTCGTCAAAATCAAGTTCCTATTGCTCTAGAATATAAAATACTATGAAAAAAATTGACATAAGTTTGTAATGTTTAGTTGTGAAATTTGGCTAAGTCCTAATGGTTTTGTTTGGCCTAATGGGCCTTGGTTAACCAAGAGACTCTAGCCATACCAAGAGTCTTTAGACCATTCCTATGCCTATGGCCATTTGTTTCTTATCTGACTGTTAACCCTTAATTTTCTACGACTCAAGAAGGCTACGACTTAAGAGCTGCGCGACTCAAGAAGGCTACGACTTTAGAGCTTCACGACCTACGACTCATGGTCCAGACGACTCAACGAGTTAAGATCTACACGACTTAAAGAAGCCTACGACTCAACAGGCCCCGACCTAAGCTACAGGACCGACTCAGTAAGTATACGACTCAAGAAGTATACGACTCAAGAGCTTCACGACCTACGACTCATGGTCCAGACGACTCAACGAGTTAAGGTCTAAACGACTTAAGAGATTCCACGACTTAAGGGAAGCTCCGACCTAACTACTGTATGGGGTTTACCAACCTGGACGACTTACGACTTAAAGAGCTCGCGACTTAAGGAACTCACGACTCAGCTTAAGTAGTCCACGACCTAAAAGCTATCAAGATAAGATAACAGTGCCTGTGCCTATGCCACTTTTATCTGATAAGTCGACCACGACTTACGGCTCATTGTAAGTCGACCACGAGCTACCAAGCCATAAGTTGAATTTAGTGAGTCATCCCCGAGCAACCTTAAGTTGGCAACGAGTCACGACTTACCTTAAGTCGGCTATGACTCATGACTTGGCAGAAACTTCTGTTCGGAATTTGACTCCTATAAATAGACCACCACTTCCAACATGAAGTGGACTTTGGCCATTCATTTCTTGAAGCGTCGTTACTCTGCCGAACTCTCAACTCATTCCGCAATTGAAGATCTCCAGATATTCGAGACACTACAACAAGCTTCGATAGGAATTTCCTACATCCAACACGGATTCATCAAGTTTCATCATCGAAGTTTGAGCTAGTAGTCGAGATTGTCTTTGTGATCGAATTGTATTGTTTTGATAAGTGCATTGTATCGTCTTGTAATCAGATTCAGTAATAAAGAGATTCAAAGTGGACGTAAGCTCGATCTCAAGCCGAACCACTATAAATTGCTGTCGTTTACTGCTTTTTCACTATTTTTCTGCTTAAATTCTGTTCCCGTCACACGGGTGGTGCTTTCTCAACTCTACCACACACACCGGGTGTCAGCGTTCACTTTTGAGCATTAATATTTTGGTGCTTTCACTGAGAATTGAACTCAGGCTACCACTCACCATTGCTTCACGGAAGTTTGTTGAAAGAATTTCCTACAAAACCAGAAGTCTATCAGACATAATGGCTCTTGGAAGGAAACGAAAGTCTGTTAGAACTGATGATGACCGCGACAATACTGCCACTTCTCTTTCTCCAAATCAGGCAGCTCCAAGCGTCGGTGTGACGCGACAAGACTTAGATGTTGCTGTATCCGGACTGTACCAGCAGATTGAAACTCAGAATAATCTGATGATGGAAAAGCTGAATGCTCTGCTTGGGGCTAATCAAAGACCAATAAGTAATTAAGAAAACTTTGCTAATGCTGCTCCCAATTCCGAAGGGAGAAATATTCCTCAAGGGGGATCAGGTGCTGCTGAAGGGGCACCTCTCCAGGCTGAAGGATCCAGGCCGTCACCGGTTCTCCATGAGCATTTGCCTGGGAAAACCTCCGAAAAGATGGCCGAAGTCTATTCCGCGAAATCTCTAAACAATGAGGAATATCTCTCTAGCATGGTTCGGCAAATAATGAAGGAAAGCATGCAAAGAAACGAAGATGAGAACGATTGGGGATTCGCTCCGAGTAAAACTCCATTCACTGAAAGGATCTTAAAAGCTGAGTTTCCGAGAAAATTCGTTCCTCCCACCATTCCTTCTTATCGAGGAACGAGTGATCCAAATCAATTCCTATACAAATATGATTGGCACATGACTGGTGCCAGAGCAACTGACGAGATTAAATGCCGGTATTTCCCGGTATACTTAGAAGGAGTGGCGTTACTTTGGTTCACCAAGCTTCCTGTGCGATCTGTCGACCAATTTTCCGATCTGACCCGAAAATTCAAGGAACAATTCAGATTATACATTTCAAGAGCAAAGGATATAATGTCTCTCTCAAGTCTTGAACAGAATCCTGGAGAGCCCATTAAATCCTTCTTGAATCGCTTTAATTTAGCCCTAGCAGAAGTTGATAACGCGGAACCGCGAATGATCTTAACCTACTTAATGCGGGCTATTGACAAGTCTAACGAGTTTGGAAAATGGTTAAAAATGAAAGAACCAAACTCGCTCGAAAAATTCTACAAAAAGGCTGATGAGTTCATGCGCTTAGAGAATCTCTCCGCGTCAGCTAAAGTTGTGACAACAGTGGTGGAAAATAATGCTACAGATCAGAACAAGAAAGAATCTGCAAATCAGAAGAGGGAAAGTAATGGTGGAAAGAAGCAGAAAGATCTCAAAAAGCCCCGCTTCCTCAAACCTTCAGATTTTACTCCTCTGACTGATACCCCGGAGAATATTTTCATCGCCACTAAGGATGCTGTTGATTTTCCAAAACCATCAGCAGTAAAAGTTGGGAAAAATGCTGTTCAAAGCGGAAGATTTTGCAAATTTCATAATCAACCAGGCCACGATACCAACGAATGCCGCCACTTGAAAAGCCTAATTGAAGAATTGTTGAGAGAGAATAAGTTGCAGCAGTATGTGAAAAGAAATAGAAAAGACCCGTCTTCATCTAACCAGGGGCAACTACCCCCAGCTCATTCGTCTGGTTCAGGAGAGAGGCCTGCTGAAAAAGAAAGACCGGTTATCAATGTGATCACAGGAGGACCTCATCCAGCTGGCAGGAGTTGGGGTGAGATGGAAAGGTATGCTAGAGCTTTGAAGTATGCTCCAACTGAAGAAAGTGTCTTGATCTTGGAAGATGCTGCACCTCTAAAGCAGCAAAAGACTTTTCATGATGATATTATGTTCAGAACCAGGGATTCTATTGATGTGGAAGCTCCTACTGAGGACCCTTTGGTTGTCTCTGTCGGTATTGGGCCAGCTATTGTCAGAAGAGTTTTGGTTGATAGTGGTGCTTCGTGCAACATACTCTTTAAAAAGACATTTGACCAAATGAAAATTCCAATGACAGAAGTACAAGCCTCTTCACACAAAATTGCCGGATTTACAGGAGAGCTGAAACAACCAATTGGAACGGTGGACTTGTTTGTTGAAATGGGCGAAGGACATAAGAAGTTGGTTCGAAAGCAAACCTTCGTAATTGTTGATGGATTCTCCACCTATACTGCTTTCTTGGGTCGGCCTACTCTTGCTGCTTTCAGGGCCGTCCTCGCTCCGTGGTGCTTAACAATGAAATTTCCCACTGGTAATGGGGTTGCTGTCATTAAGGGAGATCATAACGCGGGGCGAGAATGTTATCTTGTAGAGCTCCGTGAGGCCAGAAAAAGAGAGATGGGAAAAGATGCGGCAGCTCCGCTCCACATCAAAGAACCAACCTTGTAGCAGCTACGGAGTGGCCCCTGTACTGGTGAACACAGCAATGTAAGGAAAGAAATGGACACCAAAAAAGCCAGTACAGGGGAGAATAGAGTGGTACCTGTGGAAGTAACGGTACCAATATCTGTTGATTCAAAAGACCCAAACAAAGTACTCAATGTGGGTTCACAGCTAAGCATAACAGTTCAAAACACGCTGATATCATTCTTAAAAGCCAATCTGGATGTGTTCGCCTGGTGTCATGCTGATATGTGTGGGATCTCCCCGGAAATTGCTGTACATACTCTGAACATTGATCCAAAATTCACGCCAGTGAAATAGAAAAGAAGAACTCAAGTCCCAGAAAGGTCGACAGCACTAAAGGAAGAAGTCGATCGACTCATGGAAAACGGCTTCATCAGAAACTCCACTTATCCAAATTGGGTTTCAAATCCGGTACTGGTTAAGAAGGCAAATGGGAAGTGGAGGGTATGCATCGATTTTTTGGATCTAAACAAAGCTCGCCCCAAAGATTGCTTCCCACTGCCCAAAATCGATCAATTGGTGGATGGAACGGCTGGGCATGAGTTGTTATCATTTATGGATGCTTACTCCGGATACAATCAGATTATGATGCATGAGCCGGATCAGGAAGATACAAGCTTTATCACAGATGTGGGTCTCTACTGCTACAAAGTTATGCCTTTCGGATTGAAGAATGCTGGGGAAACCTACCAAAGGCTCGTCAATGCAATGTTCAAGCCTCAGATTGGTAGAACCATGGAAGTTTATGTCGACGATATGTTGGTAAAGTCAAAGAAAGCTGTAGATCACATGGGTCACTTGGAGGAAATGTTTGCAATTCTTCGAAAGTACGGAATGAAGCTTAATCCATTGAAATGTTCGTTCGGAGTAGAGTCCGGGAAATTCTTGGGTTTCATCGTGAGCGCCAGGGGCATTGAAGCCAATCCTACTCAAATCACAGCTCTAAGGGAGGTCAAAGCCCCTAAAACAAAGAAAGAAATGCAAAGTCTCAATGGAAAAGTCGCTGCTCTGAGTCGTTTCATTTCCAAGGCCACAGACAAATGCATTCCCTTCTTTGACGCTCTAAAGAAAGGAAAGAAATTTTTTGAATGGACTCCCGAATGCCAGAATGCTTTCGATGAACTAATTCGTCATATGGAAACACCTCCGGTTCTTTCCAAGCCTGCTGACGGTGAAGACCTTTTCATCTATTTAGCAAATTCATCTCACGCCCTCAGTGCAGCACTTGTACGGGAAGATATAAAAGTACAATGTCCACTCTATTACATCAGTAAACGGTTCACTGGGGCAGAGATGAATTATTCGAAGATAGAAAAGCTCGCCTATTGCTTGCTAATTGCTTCCAGGAAATTGAGACCATAATTTCAAGCTCATCCTATCAAGGTTCTTACTGATCAACCTCTAAAGCAAGTCCTGTTTCGTCCTGAAACTTCGGGCCGTCTTTTGAAATGGAACATTGAACTCAGCCAGTATGATATCACTTACCATCCCCGGAGAGCAATCAACGAACAAGCTTTAGCAGATTTTATCACAAAATCTACTGACAAAGGTGATAGTGAGAATGAAACAACTGATGGCATTCCAATCTTGTGGAAGTTGTATGTTGACGGATCGAGAAATGATTACTGTTCTGGGGCAGGGGTTGTGCTCAAAACCCCCGAAGGACGATCGTTGTGTTATGCATTGAGACTGGAATTTCCTTCAACGAACAATGAAGCAGAGTATGAGGCTCTTATTGCTGGTTTGAAAATTGCTAAGGAGCTAAACATCAAAGTGTTACAAATCTTCAGCGATTCTCAACTTATTGTTTGCCAGGTAAAGAAAGAGTTTCAGGCTAAAGGTGGAAATCTACCCGCATACTTATCAAAGGCATGTGAACTTCTCGAAGATTTCGATCATTATACGATAAGTCATATTCCTGGGTAGAAAACATGAAAGCGGATTCTCTTGCGAAGTACTCAAGTTCTGGAGAAGCTCAATTACTGGGATTAGTTCCTGTAGAAGTTCTGTCAGCTCCAAGCATTGATGAAATGGATGTTGATTGGATTATGGCTACGTCTCAAGAGCATGAATCATGGATGACTCCAATCAAAGAATACCTACTCAATGGTTCCTTGCCAGAAAGTTCTAAGGAACGTCGAAAACTATTGAGGAAAGCGTCAAGATATATAATTCAAGATGGCCGATTATACAGACGGGGATTTTCAATGCCACTGCTCCGATGTGTAACTAAGGAAGAAGCCAAGACAATTCTAGCCGAGATACACGGAGGAGAATGTGGAGATCATTCAGCCGGTCAAACTCTAGCCAAGAAAGTCCTCCGATATGGGTATTTCTGGCCGGATATTAATCGAGACGCTGCTATTTACTCCAGAAAGTGTGAGAAATGTCAAAGATTTGCAAAAATCCAAAAAGCACCTTCCACCGAACTCACACAAATGGTCAGCCCATGGCCATTCACCATTTGGGGGATAGACTTGATTGGACCTTTACCGATCGCTAAATCCGGAATCAAATATGCTATTGTTTCCGTTGATTATTTCACCAAATGGGCTGAAGCCGAACCTTTGGCCACCATCACTTCTAAAAAGATGATAAATTTTGTAACGAAAAATATCATTTGAAGATATGGTGTGCCACAGAAGATAATCACAAACAACGGTACTCAGTTTGAAAGTGAAGAATTCCAGGATTTTTGCAAACGATTTAGAATTCCGAAAAGCTTCTCAGCAGTGGCCCATTCGCAGACAAACGGGCAAGTGGAAGCAGTGAACAAAATCATCAAGTCAACCATCAAAAAGCAACTCGAAAAAGCAAAAGGTGGTTGGGTTGATAAGCTTCCATTAGCACTATGGGCGTACAGAACTACTCACAAAACTGCGATTGGGCACACTCCATTTCCACTAGCATACGGATCAGAAGCAATGATTCCAGTGGAAGTAGAAGTTCCTTCACATAGAAGAGTTCATTTCAACGAAGCTGAAAACGAAAAGCTGCAACTTGAAGCACTTGATTTTCTTGATGAAAAAAGAGAAGAAGCTAGGCTCAGAGTTTCAGCTTATCAGCAAAGGATAGCCAGGCACTTCAACTCTAAAGTTTGCCAACGCAGCTTTGGGGTCGGAGACTTAGTTTTGAAAAGGATCATGACGGCAACTGGTGTGTTTGGACCAAACTGGGAAGGACCATATGCCATTGGCAGTAAACTTCTTGATGGCACTTTCAAACTCATAGCTGTTGAAGGAGATCCAATTCCAAGGGCCTGGAACAGCAACCACTTACGTCCTTATTTTACTTGAAAGAAGCTTTGCTCAAAATTGTAAAATAGTGATGAATGTATCAGTTGTATTGTAAAACATTGTAAATCAGTATAAATGAATGAAAGCTATAAAGTGGATGTAGGCCTGATTCTTGGCCGAACCACTATAAATCTTGTGTTCTTTACTATTTCATAATGCCTGTTTCATTTCAATAAGTAAATACTTTAAATGTATTGCTAAAATGTCGATTCAAAATTGCAGGACATTAAAACAAGGCTCGTTCATTACAAAGGCAAGCGACCTCTATAAATCACCTATTACGCTAATACCAAGCGACAAAAAATTCCAAATTCAAATCCTATACAAGAAGAACTTCACATAAAAAGTTGGCGACTCCACTGTGGCAAACCTTTGTTAACTGATTGAGACTATCGATATGAACAGACATCCAACTAAGATAACTCGCGTTTGTCCCGTGAAGTCGTTCAACAGTGAAGTCCACTTCTTCGGATGAGGCAATTTACTTGAAAAAGGAAAGAAGATGCGCTTGGAAACGATAATAAAAGATCGCTAATGAGCAGATGATGAGAGAACATTGCCAAGCAAACAAAGAAGCAGCCAAAAGGAGGTATGCCTCTCAATAAAAGGGCCGGTAAGAACCACCGAAGGGACACCTTCCCAAGCAGAAGGAACAGGGCCCTTGCTAACTGATCGTGATGCATCCGATCAGGCAGCTTGCGTCCATCCCGTGGATCTACTCGCCCCTGAGACGCAACCTTCCTGGCACACCAACCAACCAACGCTCCTTCCCAAAGGTCAACAAAGCCCTCTAACGAGGCACACCAAAAAATGAAAGTACTTCTCTTAATCAAAAAAGATTGGTGGAACCACCGGAGGGGCACCTTCCCAAGCTGAAGGAACAGGGCCCTTGATAATTGATTGTGATCGTTTGTGCAAATGAACATCCAATCAAGCAACTTGCGTCTGCCCCGTGGATCCATTCAACCATGAGAAAGTAACTTCCAGGCAATCAAAAAGCCCTCTCCGATGGCACAAGCCCTCTTCGGAGGCACATGACCTCTTCGGAGGCAAAAGCCCTTTCCCAAGGCACCACAAGCCCTCTTCGGAGGCACATGACCTCTTCGGAGGCAAAAGCCCTCTCCCGAGGCACCACAAGCCCTCTTCGGAGGCACAAGCCCTCTTCGGAGGCACAACTCTTTAAGAGGAGCCCTCTCCGAAGGCATGTCCCAAAATAGAATACTCAAATTAAAAGCCTTCTCCGGAAGCACAGTTCAACTCCCAAAGGAAGGTTAACTTGTCCATCTCAAAAAGTTCCTTCTAAAAAAGTTGAAATACTACAAAAAAGACCTCTTCGGAGGCACACTTCACCTTGCTTGAAGAAACAAACATCTCCTTCAGAAAGTTCATTTCACTGCATGGGGAAATCTACCTTCTTTTTTGACAAATGAAAGTGATCATCCCCGAAAATTGAAGTGTTCTTCAAAAAGAAAGAGAAAATAAAAATTTCTCCAAAAAAAAAACGAGATATGATCTATTAAAAGCAGAATAATTCTTCCCTTAAAAGTGGAATAGTTATTCTCTGAAATAAGATTATCAGTCTTGTGAAAGTTAGAAATGTTGCAATGCACTTGTGGTATGGGGGCAACACTATACAATTCAATTACATTAATAAAAGGAATATGCAAGCAACATACCGCAAGTTCATTGCAATATCATGAAAAATAGATGTGGAATAAATGCATTCTCAAACACAGACCAAAAAGTTTGTACAAGTAAGAAGAATTGTTTATTCTACACTAAAATGAGAAACAAATGCATTCTCACATACACAAGAATTTGTACAAGTAAAATAGCTATTTTATTCAATACTATAAAAACTTTTTACATTGTACAGATCGCAAAAAAGAAGCGGGGACCGGTACCCGCACAATCTCCGGTCGATACATGCAAAAAGCAAAAATAAGAAGTAGAAGATCCAGCTTGCTATTCCTTCTTCCCGCCACCTTTGGAGCCTTTACTCGGCCTAATGATTAGTTTCTGAAGCTGTTGTGAACGGGTCGGGGCAGAAGGAGAAAGAGGCACGGCTGGATCAACTTCTGCTTCCTCTCCAGCGGAAATATTCTTCTTCTTCCTTATGGCACGCTTCCCCTTCCTCTTCGAAGAAGATTCGCTCCCCGGAGTAGCAAGCAATGTCGAAAGCTTCGTGTCATCATCTAGAGACCGCTCCGGCGTCTTCTCGATGTCATCAAGATCCTCCGCCTTCTGCTCCTGCGAAGCGGCCGGATCATCCAGGTCTTGAAGAGCTTCAATTTTCTCTGCCTGTGATCCCGGTTGGGAAGCAGAAGGAGGAGTAATTTGCGAAGATGGAGGAACGGCAATTAAAGGAGTGGAAGTTTGTGCAGTATTCGGTACTCCGCTGTAGAAGAAAAGAAGTTAAAATCGGTATCCTCCAAGAAAAGAGAAGGTATCGGTTCACCAAAGTTTAAGTAATAAGTAAGAAGGTCATCAAACTCATTTAAATCAAATAAATGATTCATTGAACTTGGATCGATGCCAAAATTACCTGGAGAAGTCGGTTTTGACAAGACAATTTCAAATTTATCAGCCTCAGTGTCTTCTTGGCTCTGCTCCTCGATTTGAGTAAGGGGAGATTCGGTTGTGACGGGCTTGGCCTCGATAGTTTTTGCAGGAGAAGAAAAGTGAGAGCTGGAACCAACGATATCGACGTTAGTTGAAGTCGAAGTGTGGACAGGGGTAGTTAAAGATATTTTCTTCTCTAGATGTTCTTCTGCCACTATTCCAGCTCTGGCTTCAGCAAGTTGCTCTTTTCCCTTGGCAAGAGCAGCACGAGCTTCTTCGTCAAGATAGCGTGCCTCGAGTTCCGCCTCATCATAGCCGGCCCCGCCAAGCATATCAACTGCTGCTTCCCATACTTCGGCCAGGGTAACCTCATAGTCAGGACCCAGAAAAGAGTGGCTCCCGTGACCTAGAATGCTGTGCAGATAAAAGTCAAATAAGGTGGAGCTGATGCTAGCTTTTGTTGTCTCATGCGATTGCTCGGCTGCCTCTTTTTCGGCGACAGCCGCAGCTCGACCAGCAACAGCCTCATCACGCTCTTTCTCAGCGTTAGCAAGTCGGGCCTTTAGCAATTCAATCTCCACGTTCTGGGAGTTAACTGTTTCCCGCAACTGAGTGTTGTTTTTGCGGTATTCTTCAACAACGAACTGCTCAGTTGCAAATTTCATCTCAACATCCCTCTGAGCAGCGTGCGCATCCCGCACTTGTTTCTGAAACACTTCTTCTTTTTGAGTTTGTGAAGCAGAAGAAGCGGTGAGATTTTCCTTGGGTTTTTTAACCTCGGACTCAAGTCTCGCATTATCATCAGCAATACTCGTCATCTCGGCGTCATGCTGTTTGCAGATTTTGTCCCATTCCGTCTTGTCGTTTTCCATGGTCAGCATGGCTTCAAGGTTCGCATGATTGACTCTTTGGAGTTCATCGACGAGTTTCTGCCATTCCGACATCCTCTCAATGTTAAGCCTAACTGCATCAACACTTTTAAGCATGTCTTGCTTATCGATTGGGACCAAATCCAGGTCAAAACACACTCCTTTTAAGCACCAGTTCGGAAACCGGCTTTGAAGCGTTGGAGGGCCGTCTTTAACCTGATAATGGGGCCTGCTGATGATCGCTTGGATAACGGATTTCTTTAAAGGAGGAGAGCCGACTGGAATATCAGGAGAGATTGGAGCATCAGTCTTCTTAGAAACTGCAGATGCATCACTTGGCTTGGATCGCTTGCTCGATTCGTCAGCAATATGAGTCTTCCCCTTGTCATCATAAGACTTTCGCTTATGGGAATTGTCACTTCTGTGAGAAGAATCATATCGCTCAGCGTCTTTTCTTCTCTGCCACTGCTCGTAATCCCGCCTTTCTTGAGCCTTCCTTCGAGCCCTTTCCTCATCTGTCTCTCTCTGGTCACCAAGGTATTTCCTGAAGTCATAAGATCCACGGCCTCCATGGCGCTGAAATGAGTCATAATACGAGCCAGTTCGCCCCATTGTAGAACCTGAAATTGAAGAAAAGACAAGTCTTAGAAATCTTCAAATTAAGGAGGCTAAGTGCATGTAAGTGCTAAGCATCCTAAGTGTGTGTGGTGTGCGAACTACGCGTGTCAAACTACAAACCACTCTTTGGTTGGGGAGTGATAACAGATTGAGAAACGAGAGTTGATTCTTGAGCCGACAAAGTTTGCTGCAAAGTAGATGTTGCTTCTGTTACAGGAGAAGTGACTTTAGTTATGTCATCTTTAAAGAGCTCTCGGGAAGTTATCATTATATCACTTAAGCCATCGAAGGTGTCATCACCATGGTACCCAGCAGAGCTTTCCTTTTCAGCCTCCACATCGGTTGACTTTTCAGAGATTCGAGGATTTTCTTCCTCTTCGATAATTGGGGCAAGTGCCAGTTTGCTGGACGGGCCCGCAACATCGGTAAGTGTGGGACATTTTACCAGTGAAGTTTCAGTGGCAGTTTCCTTCGATGTGGGGTCTTCAACAGAAAGTGGGGCATTTGCTGCCTTCGAAGGAGAGTTGGGAACTTCGTGAGGCTGAGTAGAGCGAGAAGAATGAAGAAGTCCGAACTAATGAAGAAATTCGTCTTTCAACAAAAATTTTGCGTCCCGCTCTTCAATTGGTACAGCCATAAGCCTCTCCAGAGTTCGCTTGTTGCTGAGATTCCTAGAAGGAGGGGGAAGCGCTGAAATGAGAAAGCAAAGTTAACACTTGATGATTCATACTTCACAAAAACTCAAAAAATAGAGGAAGTAAAGATAGATAATCTTACTTCCTTCCCTCTACACAGCGTAGAATCCCGGGGGACAACGAACATAAAAGAATTGAGTCAAGATCCCATGAGCACTATCGGGAAGGCCAACAATTAATTTACGGTTTCTGGCACTTCTCACGACAATAATAAAAGGATGATCTTTGGTTTTGGTGAAAGAGCACAAGTAGCATATCTCGTCGAAATTCGGGATTCGCTCGAGAGTTCTCCCAAATAGCACACATAGCCCCATTAAAATGGCGTAGCCATTGGGATGTAGCTGAAATGGGGAAATGGCCAGTTGTCGGAGAAGATGCTGGAGAAAGTTATTGAAAGGTGGAACGGCTCCAATAAGGCACATTTGTCGATTCACTGCTACAAAGCCAGGAGGCGCTACATCAGCAGTGCTATTCTTCTCAGGAAGGATGGCATCAGCTTCAGCAATGCCAAACTGAGTGCACAATTGCCGAAAAACCCTGTACGATAAAGTGGTAGAAGCTCTTTCTGGGGGATTGGCTAAAGGAGCTGGAATAGGAGTGGACTCTCCGGTTTGGACTGTTACATCTCCTTGTTGAGAAGTCATTCTACACAAGCAACTGGATATTCAAATATGAAGGTGCATGTTTCCTAAATAGTGTAAAGTGTTATGCAAAACTAGTAAAGATAACAAGTAAATACAACTGGAATTAAGATAGTCGGTAATTGATCGATTATCGAATTTCATGACTTGTTAATTTAAAGTTCAGGTACAGTATTAAACCGGTCATTTTCAGTTGACTGTTTAAATGTTGCTTTAATACTTTGCTTGAATCTGTTGATTTAGAGCACTTCGTTCACACAATCTATTTATGTCAATTATCTGTTGTTAGCTAATCTGTCATTCGATGTGGGCGGTCAGTGACAGTATATTCGTCCCAATTTTCTGTAAATGTGGTATTAAACAGGTTGATTAATTTGCAAGTTAGAATGATCTGTGAAAAGATGCAGCAATTCAAAGTTCAGCAGTTCAAAGTTCATGCAAAACACAAGTCTTGAGTCGCCAACGACTTATATGTTAACTCGTCCACGGCTTAAGGACTTTAAGGCAATACAGGACAAGTCATGTCGATTTTAGGTCGTTGATGCCTTGAGTCGGCAGTTTTTCAAGTCGTTAAGTCGTGTAAAAGAAGAAAGAGACTTCAGGTTAAAGCGAGGCAATTTCCCTAAGTCCTAAGTCATCCACGACTCAAGGCTTATGTCGTGACAGGCTTAAGTCGTACAAGGCTTATGTCGTGATAGGCTTAAGTCGTACAAGGTTTATATCGAATGAGGCTTATGTCGTAGGTCGCAAGACGCTACTAAACCGTGACCATGCTAACATCTCACTCCATTGGACCCATTGACTTTTCTCCTAACCCGTTATCCTCCAAACCCGATAACCTCTCAATCAACTATGTTCCTTATCCTCATTCCACCACACCATTGAATCTCCCAAAAGCCAATTCCAGATCGCCAAAGCCTCGCCAACCTAATCAGTTAAACCTGAAATACAGTAATCCCTCATCTCCATCGCCCCATTCATCTAAAGATAAAATCGAGCAAAATCAAGCTCACGAACTGCCAATGCAGTGGAGCTCGCAACAAGGCATTGCACAAGGGGATGGATTAGGGACAAAGAGGGGAATTCAGAAGTTAATGATGATCGAGAATCGAGGAGGAGGCAGGAGCACTTACGCAATAGAGGATCGAGTATCAGTGATCAGTTGATTGTTGAAAAAAGGAAAAAAATCGCCTTGAGAAAGCTCGGAGGGATGTTGATGGTAGAAACGACTCAGGAGATAGGTAATGAGTGGAAGAAACGACTCAAGCTTTTTATACCTTGGGGCAGTGGAACACGAAGAGGCACACACGAGTTAAGATAAGTCGAAGCACACGACCTACGACTTAGGCGTGTATTTCGAGGGGCAAATGTTAACCCTTAATTTTCTACGACTCAAGAAGGCTACGACTTAAGAGCTGCGCGACTCAAGAAGGCTACGACTTAAGAGCTTCACGACCTACGACTCATGGTCCAAACGACTCAACGAGTTAAGATCTACACGACTTAAAGAAGCCTACGACTCAACATGCCCCGACCTAAGCTACAGGACCGACTCAGTAAGTATACGACTCAAGAAGTATACGACTCAAGAGCTTCACGGCCTACGACTCATGGTCCAGACGACTCAACGAGTTAAGGTCTAAACGACTTAAGAGATTCCACGACTTAAGGGAAGCTCCGACCTAACTACTGTATGGGGTTTACCAACCTGGACGACTTACGACCTAAAGGGCTCGCGACTTAAGGAACTCACGACTCAGCTTAAGTCGTCCACGACCTAAAAGCTATGAAGATAAGATAACAGTGCCTGTGCCTATGCCACTTTTATCTGATAAGTCGACCACGACTTACGGCTCATTGTAAGTCGACCACGAGCTACCAAGCCATAAGTTGAATTCAGTGAGTCATCCCCGAGCAACCTTAAGTCGGCAACGAGTCACGACTTACCTTAAGTCGGCTACGACTCATGACTTGGCAGAATCTTCTGTTCGGAATTCGACTCCTATAAATAGACCACCACTTCCAACATGAAGTTGACTTTGGCCATTCATTTCTTGAAGCGTCGTTACTCTGCCGAACTCTCAACTCATTACGCAATTGAAGATCTCCAGATATTCGAGACACTACAACAAGCTTCGAGAGGAATTTCCTACATCCAACACGGATTCATCAAGTTTCATCATCGAAGTTTGAGCTAGTAGTCGAAATTGTCTTTGTGATCGAATTGTATTGTTTTGATAAGTGCATTGTATCGTCTTGTAATTAGATTCAGTAATAAAGAGATTCAAAGTGGACGTAGGCTCGATCTCAAGCCGAACCACTATAAATTGCCGTCGTTTACTGCTTTTTCACTATTTTTCTGCTTAAATTCTGTTCCCGTCACACGGGTGGTGCTTTCACAACTCTACCACACACACCGGGTGTTAGCGTTCACTTTTGAGCATTAGCACTGACTAAACATGTACATACAGAATTATTTCTCCTGAGAAACTTTCTCTTCGCTCTTCCTTCTTCCTCTCCAAATCTACAGAGAGTTCTAGATCTCAAAACTCAAAATTTCTCCAAAACAAAACTCCTTTCTCCTCTCTTCCAAAATCCTTCCATCCTTTTCCTATAGCCACCGCCCTCTCCTACATCTCTAAGGCCATCTCCTCCTCCTCATCTCGGCCACCATCTCTTCCAAGCAAGGCTGAAACCATCCCCTCTTTTCTAGGCCATAGCCGTGCCCTATCTTCACTAAAACCACCAATTCTTCCACCATATCCTTCCCTAAACCCTAGCCGCACCTAACCCTAGAATCCCATCTTGACCGCACCCAAACCCACCCAAAAACCCTATAGCCGAGCCAAATTTTCTTCCCTAGGCCGAGCCTTTTAACCCCTCTCTTCTTCCCTTTTTACAAAAAAAGGAAATATATATTTATATATATTTTGTGTTGCATCAATTCAAGTTCGTGCTTAGGAATTGTTATTGAAATTCATAGCTTTGTGTTGTCAATTTTCCTAGCCTCGAAAGGTGAGCTATTCACTCATGATTTAGAACCTTATGCTAAGTGAATGGATATCAATTGATATGTTATTGGAATGTTGCAATAGTTTGGATTTTGGCGTAGTTTGTATATGATTTTGATATAATATATGTTCACTTATGTTCACCTATGATCTTGACATGATATTGTTATGTTTAATACGTTGTTTGTTTATAAAAATAGATGTGATGATATGCGTAGGATATATGCTTCATGATGTTAATATGAAATTGCTATGTTGAAAAAAAAAGAAATGTATATTGATTTAAAAGTTGTCATACATGTTAAGAAAGTGTCAATATTATTGTATGTAAATAAAATAATGTGTGAAAAAAAAGAAGAAGAAAAGAAAAAGAAAATTGATGTGTTATGATATAAAAAGAAAAAGAATAAAATTTATATGCATATATGTGTTATGTTGTAATATAGGAAATCACCTAAAGTGCTATGTTAGAAATGATTGAATATTATTTTATGTTATGGTAGCAATTTTATATCATATGACATGTTAAAATATGAATACATGTTGTGTTATGTAATTTGTTATGCAAGTAATATGCTATGTTATGTAATTTGTTATGCAAGTAATATGCTATGTTTTGTAATTTGTTATGCAAGTCATATGCTATGTTATGTAATTTGTTATGTATGTATTGTGCTATGTTATGTAAATCATTATCCAAGATATGTGTTATGTTATTTTTTTTATGAAAATTATGATGCAAGTTCCCTTAGCTTTAGGAAATCACTGTGGGTTGAAATGATACATACCCGAATGATCTTTTAGATTATGGAAAATCGTTATGGGTTGAAATGATAAACCAAAGCGATTTTATTTATTTTGGAAATTTGGGATTGCGGGTTAAAATGATATACCCGTAAAATTTAAATTATTGCGGATTGAAATGATAACTATCCGTATCATTTATTAAAGAGATTTCTGAAATTTTGGAAAAGAAAAAAAATGATTTTTAAATTTAGTATAAAAATTTTATTTTAAAACATATATGTAAAATTTAGATTTTTAAATTATATGTTTTAAGAATTTTAAAACTATAAGTTAAGTTTTAAAAATGTATCTTTTAAGGTTTTACTTATAACTTTATTTTTAAAATATATAATATAAGATTTTATTTAATAAAAATTTAATAAAATAAAAATATATATTATATTTTAAAATTATTTAAATTAATGTAATAAATAGACTTGTAATAACTTTAATAAAAGAGATTGGGAAAGGTAAGTTAGAATTTAAGTTGTATCTTAAATAGTTTTAAGAATTGAATCCAAATAAGAATTGATTGAAACTTATTGATTTTTAAGACATGATTCTATAATTTGATTTGATTAAAGGTGGGTAAGTGAATATTTTTTAAAATAAATAAAATTAAAGTTGAATATTTAATTTTGATTTTAATTGTAAATGAGATTTATTAAAGTGATTTTATAAATTGACCACGGTGTGAAATAAGCGTTTGGTTGTTAAAGAGACCGGGATCGGATATTGTCATACTGATCACTACCAATACCGAAAACCACTTTAACAACTGTGCACATGGTGGAGAATCCAAAATGAAGTAGGATGGTTTGGCGAACGCTACTTGAATGAAGCAAGAGAACAAAGATGGATATCCTTGACCTTTGGGTCATAATTAAAATGACTAAAACAGGAGCCATGTCGGGCCAAGTGGGGTCGCTCCCCCTATCGGGCACATTTCTTCGAAACCATATCTATTACTTTTGTGATTTGATTTTGGTATGCACACCTTTTATTTGGGAGTGTGTCTCGAGGTGGGCAGTAGTAGCTGCCATGTGTTACCACCAGTCCGGATCCGCAAAACGGTAGTATCCTACCTTGGGCATTGCCTCGTGTGCCCTGTCATATTTATCCTGATCGAGCCTGTTACAAGTTAGGTTGGTATCGTATGTATGGAGTGCTCCCTAAGTATCCGACTGGTTTGGTGGGGCTTACAGCATCTGTATAGACTACGGTATTTATATAAAAATGTGTTAAGGGGGATATGAGTAACGCCTTAATGCTATTTTAATATTTTACTTTACTGTAGACAATATTTATGTAGCGTACTCTATTATGTATGTAGATAGTTCCATGGATTCTTAAAGGATAAAAATCCCAAACATTCTTTAAGTTATTGCATTTCATTTGAACATTTCAATTGAGTTGATTTACTTGCATAAGATTGTTAATTCTGACTCGGGTGTTTTTTTTGCTTTATGCTCAGGCCAGCCTGAGTATTACAGCATTTGAGACTCACCTTTTGGAGCTTGGAGCTTGGCTTGAAAATCTATCTTTATCTATTCAGCTTTCCAGTTATTTCAGTTGTTTCAGTTATTTCCAGTTATGTGTGTTCAGACCTGTTATTTGCTTATGTACTAGAGACTTCTTTGTATTTGGACTTATATTGTATTTTCTTTTGGACTCTGATGTTTATGTAGTAGCTTCATTAACTACTATTTATCTATTCTACTGTGTATTGTTGTATTACTCTATGTCTGTGATTCTATGATTGATTTATCTATTGTATATGATAATTTTTGCCAAATATTAATAACAATCTGTTGTTTTGAGCAATTCTAGTCTAACATGTGTGGTTTATTGTCGATTTGAATGGTTCAAAATGGCGGGTCATCACAGTTGGTATCAAAGCTCTGGTTTAGGCAAAACTTAGCATATGGAGTAAAAACTCATTAGAGATAGGGTAGTAATACCCTAGAATGCGTAGAATTAAATTATAGAACCATTTTCGTTCGTGCTTGAAATTCTTTGTTAGTTCTCTTTGACTAGGATTTCTTTTGAATTTTGGAACTTTACCTTTGTTCTAAAATCCATTCTTGTCTTTTTTCCAAATGAGTAACCGTAGGAATGTTCATGGTAGGGGTCATGGAAATGCCCCTGCACCATTAGTTGTTGCACCTGTTCCACCTGTTCAGCCTGTTTGGTTCACTCAGCTTTGTAAGGAGTACTCTCAGCTTGGAGGTACCAAGTTCACTAGAGCAGAGCGTATTATTGAGGCACATCAATGGCTGAAGAGTTTAGAGAGGATTCTCACCGGACTTGAGATCACGATGCTCAGATGCATTAGTTAGCTACCTGATAGTTGCAGGAGTCTGCCCAAGATTGGTGGGAGTCGGTTACTGCTCAGACTATTGAGGTAAATATCACTTGGGAGCAGTTCAGATGAGATTCTTAGTTTTCCTTTTGTTAAGCTATCCTTTAGTTGTCCTTTTTCTAGTTTATCTCTTTGAAATTTATCTCCTTAGACTTATCTTTATCTTGGATCCTTATTTTCAGGATGCTTTTGTGGCTAAGTGGATGCCTGAAGCTGGGAAGTCTCAGTTGTATAGGGAATTTATGGACCTTGAGCAGTGGGATATGACTTTTGCAGAGTATGAGAGGAAGTTTAATGAGTTATCTAAGTTTGGGCCTAACTTGATAGACACCCAACTCAAGAAGAATGAGAAGTTTATTCATGGTGCTCGCCCAGAGTACTATGACCGTTTGATTAGTCATGTTCATGGCACCTTCACTTCTCTTATGGATATGGCCACTAGATTTAAGAATCCAAATTCCAAAAGAAAGCAGGTTGTGTCAGCATCTAAGGGAAATTCTAGTGGTTCGAAGAAGAGGAAGCCCAATTTTTAGCAGCAGAAGAAGAATTGGCAGAATTCTCAAGGTATTGGTTATTCTTCTCAGAGGTAACCACTTGACCTATCTTCTATCACATGTTTCAAGTGCGACCAGAAGGGTCATTATGCCAACAGCCGTCCATCTTCTGCCGGAGCCGCTATTCCTCCAGCCTAGATGTCCAGAAACAACCTTTGCCACATTTGTTTGCAGCCTGGCCACTTCAAGAATAACTATCCTACTCAGCAGAGAGGCAAGACATCTGGAGTCTTTGATATGACTTCTTCCACTCCTCCTTCTGCTAGTAATACTTAAGGTACTCTTCAGGGCACCTTTACTATAACAACCCATAATTTTAATAAATATTTTTAAATTAATTTTTATTTTGAAACTTTGATTTTTAAATAATTTTAAATTGAAGTTTGGAATTTTACCTATGTATTTTGGATTTTTGTTTCATTTTTATTTTACCAAATACAATTAAATATTGATTTTTTGGAAATATTATATTTTGTCAAACCTTCATTGTTTATGGAAAATTTTTGAAAGTTGAATTTTTAAATTTTAATCTTTTCTTTGAAACAGTAATTGGTTCAGATATCCGCTCTGTTTTTCGTTTCGTTGAATTCCATTTTAGACTTTTTAGAATTTGATAAATTCAGCATTTTTCACGCAAAAATTTACCTGCATTTTTAGTTTTCATTTTCTATTCTATTTGCTATCTTTTATTTTGTTTTGGGTTTTGAATTAAATTGTGTGAATCTTGTTGAGTTGGAATTTCCTTTACTAATTGTATTTTGTTTACAATTTTTAATTCTAGTTTCAATAAATTTAAAATACTTTTTCTTTATTTATTTTCTTATTTTTCCTAATTTTTTTTGTATTTTCATTCCTACTTTATTTTGTTTTAACTTTGATTTTGTTTAACCGATATTCTATTTGTTTATTTTGAATATATAGATTTGGAAATTCAAAGAGACTAAAACACTTTAACTTATGGCTTTCCATTTGCTTGGCTCTTCATTGCTTTGTTTGTTTCTTTTCATTATTGTGGCCGTGTATTTTTCTTTGCTTTTCACGTGAAAAGCATCTCATTCCTATCACAAATCACAGCGAATTCATTTTTGGAAATTTATGTAAGCAATGGCCTCCTCTTTTCTCACTTTTTCTCCTCTTTCTCATTGATTTTTGCTTGTTTTTGCCTTGACTTCCCCATGCCTTGTTCGGCTATAGCCACCACCATCTCCTCCACCGACCACCACCACTTCCTTCCCCACATCATCCACGACCTGATCACCACCTCCTCTGACCAGTAGTGGCCGTGACCACCACTTGAAGCCAACACCACAAAACTTTGCTTAACCCTTGAAAACAATGCATAGCCTAGCCTAGTTTCCACCACCACTTTCATTTCCTTGCCACGGCCACCCCCTTAGCCACCACCACCAGTAAGTACACCACCTTTGGCCATCACTTCATCCATCACCTGACCTGTAGCAGCCTTTAGCCGAGCCATAGGACCATAGGCCGAGCCTATGTTGCAACCAAACTCCTTTTAGGCCTTGACCCTTTGCATTCCTCACTTGTAACTCCATTCTCTTCACATTCTCTTGCCTAGTCGTGTGTTATTAAGTCCAAACCCAAGCCTTACCATCAATTATAACATCATGGCCGAGCCAAATAAAATGTTTGGTCGAGAAAAAGTGAGTTGAGATCAAGAATCTTGTTTTCAAAGCTTGGTGATGTCTTTGTTAACTTTATTTCAATTTGTTTTAACTTATTTTGTGTTGAAAATATATTTATATATTGCTTGTTTATTTTTGTATACAAGATAAAAATCTTGGCTCTCTCTCCACTTGAATCCAAGTCGTACTATATCATGCCTTTTGAATTTATCTGTGTGTTTTGATTTGCGAACTCCAGCTTAAAAAGGTGAGTATTCACTCATGACATTTATACTTATATAATTTGTGAAGTCACAACAAGTGAATGTGTAGAACTTTTATATCATGTTATATCGGCCTGTGATGTGAATTATATGATGTTAAACCCTGTTATAAACTTGTCACATCATCTGCTATGTTATTTTCTGTTATACAATTTGTTTATTTCTATTTCTCACACTGCAAGTTCCCATTAGAGTAGAATCACTATGGGTTGAAATGATACATACCCGAACGGACTTTAGAATAGGGAAAAATAATTATGGGCTGAAATGATAGGCTCGAGTGATTTTTATTTATTTTTATTTTTATTTACTTGAGATTGCGGGTTTGAAATGATAGAACCCAGATTTTTCTTTGTAAATTACGGATTGAAATGATATATTATCCGTATCACTTGACTTAGGTTAGAAAAATGTTATACAGACCCGTGGTTATTTTATATACTTTTCTAGGAAATTTTAGGTATTTTTAAATTTAAAAATATGATAATTTGATTTAAATTGAATATAAAATGATTTAATAAAGGGTCAGTGATTTTTCTATAAATTAAAAGTGTTAAATAAATAAATTCTTAAAAATGGAAATTTGAATTTAACTTGACTTGGAATTGTGAGATTTGGTTTTAAAATGGAAGTTTAAGTAAAATAAAATAAAATGGAAATTAAGTTTTATTTGTGAAATGATAAATTACATTAAAGTGTCTAGTGAATGTAAAGAATAGGAAAATTGTACACTTGAATTTAATAAGTGAAGTAATGAAAAATTTGATATTTATTTGTGGAATTTACTTTATAAAAATCATAAGTTAAAGGGTATTTAAATGACCATTTTAAAGTGGAAAAATATGATTTTTATATAATTAAAATGGTTTAAATTGAAGTATATTTGTTGCTGAAATTCTATTGTAAATCCGGAAATGTCTTTAGCAGCACTTCAGAAATGCTATCGTTTCTGAAAATTAACTAAAATCTGAACTAATAGGAAGCTGCAGCACTTTGTAAGTGTTGTAGTTGCAGAAGTGAACTAAAGGCTAAAATGAACTAAGGGCTATTGCAGCACTTGGTAAGTGCTGTAGTTGTAGAAACTAAATTAAAATTTGAAACTAACAACAGAGCTACAGTTGCACTTGATAAGTGCTGCAGTTGGCTGAAATGATAATTTTGGATGTAATTGAACTATTACAGCAGTTTTATAAATGTTGTCTTTACTGAATTTAATTGTTTTCAAAAATAACTTACCGTAGCATTTTCTAAGTGCTGCGAAAGCTGAAATTTCAATGTTTTAAAGTACTTAACTGAATAAATGAACTCAGAAAAGGCTAAATTTTTGAGAATTGAATATTTGATTTGAAGGAATAATGACTTCACTTTTAATGGTTTAAATGAATGATTTCAATTCGAAATTATAAATCATTTTGAAATTTATAACCACGGGTACACTTCTCTGTATGCCATTTTATTTCCTTGTGATTTATTTGGATGCACAACTTAGATTTTCAGAGTGTGGCTAGAGATGAGCGGTTACTGCGGTTCTACGCTGCCCTAGTCACATTAACACTGTTATTTGCATTGGTTTACTTTAATACGGATATTTCTATGATAGTCTTTATTACCGCTCAGTTTACGGTTTGACTGATCCTTAAAGGATGGGCGATCCCAAGCATCCTTTAAGTTATTGTGCATTGCTATTACAGATCACTTGAGTTGGTTTACATTGTATAAGTATGTATGTCCTGACTCGAGTGTTTGTTTTTTACTTTACGCTCGGGTCAGCCTGAGAATCACAGCTTTGGATTCACCCTTTGGAGCTGGAGATCTGTTGGAGCTTATTTGTCAAATTGTCATATGTTTCTATTCCAGTTATTTCCTATTCGGTATTGCCTCTGTATTATTGACTTATGTATCCTGACTCCTATTGTATCTATTTTGACTATTAGATTTTGTATATGTTTTTGATGTAGGATCTAGATTAACCCTTGAGGGGGGGGGGGGGTGAATAGGGTTATAGCAAATTTTCTTGAATTAATCACGAAATCAAACTGCAGATAAATATGCTGAAAAGTAAATCACACACAAAATTTACCCAGCTTCGGCAACCCCTGCCTACTGCTGCATTCCTAGATTTCTATTAGAATTAAACAGTATCCTGCTTACAAACACTCTAACAGACTCGCAAATCCTGCTACCGCCTATAGAGTTTTGCAAACTTGCAAACCCTGCTCACTGAACTAATTCTAACTAGACAATCTGACACTACCTAAACCCTAGGTGGTGATTTACCCTGAATTTATTTGAAAAGTACAGATTTAAAAAACAAGAAAACAAGGGCAAAAATTAAATTGTAAATTTTAAAACAATTTTGCCCCTTAATAATAAACCCAGCCCAAATAGATAAAAACAAAAATAAATCCTTTGTTAAAATTAAACAAGGCCGGCCCCTTCTTTTATTTGTATCGGCCCGCTTCTTTTTTCTTGTGAGAAAAAAATGGCTGCTCCGATCTTCTTTTTGAGATTAGGGCTTCGGCTTGATTTTTGTTCCTCTATGAAATAATAGCGATGTCGTTCCTCTTTGTCTACTACTCTGAATTAGGGCTTTCGTAAAACTCGAAGACGCCGACTGTGGTTGTTGCTCTGTCGATTGATGCCTACTTGCCTTGAAATGATTGATTTATTCGATCGTTGCTCTTACAGCTCGGCTGGTTACTTCGACTTGATCGAATTCGACTGGTATGTTATCTGTCCCTTTTGCTTTCTCGATTGATTACTTGAATTCGATGCATTTTATTTGCTGATGATTGGTATTTATAGGGATTTCGAAACCCTAATTCTTCGTCTGATTTGATTTACTTGGCCTTCAAGTCGTTGAATCTTTCCATTTTTATGTTGTGCTATTTTGGGTATTTGCTTTGTACCCACGGCTTTGATTTTAAATCGTTCGATTGTTCTTTGGCAGAAACTTTCCTATTTTATTAACTTTGACCTTTTCAATTAAAACATACAGCTTTGATTTTGTGATATATTTGGTCAAAACAGAATTTGATTTCTTGACCACGGCTTCGACTTTGACCTGTTTCTTTGATATTGAACTATTGACTTCATTTTTGACTTTTGGTAGCACTGGCTTTGACTTGAATTCATTGCCTTGGTCATAACTGCTCTTACTTGATTTCCTTGTTGTTCTATGTAGCATATACATGTTTACTTTGTCTTTGACCTGGTCATGTTTTGTTTGTGTGATGATATTATTTGGCTTCGAATTTTCTGGCATGTCTGGCTTTGCTTTGCCTTGATTATTTTGAAACTGCTACTATAAAAATGTTCGGCCTTGACTTCATTCATTTTTGATTTATACTATACTCGACTTTGCATTCTTATTCATACTGCACATATGTTGTTTCATGTTGTAGTTGATATTTCTAGTCAAGTAATATATGTGCAGTTTCACTGGTGCATCCTTGTTTCACTGGTGCATCCTTTTACCTCTGGTTATACATCGCGTACCCATACATCTCTGAGTTGTTGCTTTATATGCGGTCAGTAATCATGTAGTTGTCTGTACTTGCATTGTCTTCGACATTGCCTGATTTCATGTGGTAGCTTCTGTTGTCTGGTGGCATTTGAGTTATGATTAGACTTCATGTGTTATTCTTTTGTGAGCTATTTTGATATAAGTCTGTACTTTGTTTCAATTAAAGTGATTTGGTCGAGTCTGGAGCATTTGGTTGACTTGATACTCTGTTGTTACCATGTGGTTGTATTCACCAGGTTTCACTTGGCTTGTTGACTTGTGCATTTGAGTGTGTACTGACTGAAGCTTGAGTTGCATGCTTGAAGTTGAGTGACTGTTGTCCTTTGTATATTGCAGTATCATGTTGTATTTGTATCATGTCCGGTGCACCACTTCATATGTGCACTTGATTACATCTGCCTGGACTTGACTGTTGCATTGCTCCATTGTATTCATGTAGTCTGGTCTGGTCATCATGTAGTTGTATATATACATGTCCCTGATTTAATGTACTTGAGTCACTTGTGCATTTTTAAATTGCTGTTTTAATTTGGTCTGGTTGAACCCGAGACTGTAGCATTCATTACTTGTTTCACTGATGGTCTTTGCTGTTTTCATGCTTGACTTATTAACCTTGATGTTGTTCATTCTTGTGCCATGTTGGTCAGTTCTGAAGCATGCTTGACTTGAATTTGTTGTACACTTTTGGCTTTTGCATTGTGGTCCACTGGTCTTTGTTTTACTGGTGCATGTGCTTATGCCTTCGAACTTGACTTTGTTAAAAGTTTAAGTGTGCATCACTGGTCTTTGCATTTGTACATTGTTATTTGCAGTTACACTTCAGTTGCTTGTATATATGCATGCACTTGTTTACTTGATTGCTGTATTGAGTTGAGTCACGATAGCAATGACTTGATCTCTATTGCCTTGTGTTGAATCCAGTTTAAACGCTCGGGTTTGACCTTGTGCTTGTGATTTGACTTTATTTGCGTTGCACTTGAGTTGAACCCGGCTTTTCTTTTGGGTTTGACCTGTGCTCACCTGTCCCTGTAACATTATCAAGTGTACATTTCGGTGTGCACGGCCTTGTGGCATGTACAGTGATACAATGTGCATGTCATAAGCTATTCGTGTATGATGAATTCAAATATGATGACGAACAACCCAAATAACTGAGGCAAATATTATTTTCAAAATCCATATTTTGTTTTATACTGCAAAAACATTTTATTTTCAATTGTACTACGTCAATGTATATTTTTGCAGATTGCTCAGATGTTGGATTCACATTGGAATGAAGTTGAAGATAAATACGAGTGTGAGTGATATGTAGTGAGGAACTGATGTAACTATGAAATTGTGATGAAATTGTATTGTGACTGAAATTGTATAGTTATAGTGAGAGCTTGAAATTGTACTATCAAAATTGTAATAAATATTTGTTTGAATAAAATATTCGTTTGAATTCCAATTCTGTGTTATTCAGCAAATATTTATTTTATCTATGAAAAATAAAATAGTACAATATCAAATACATTTAAATAAATGTATATATGTTTATTATCATCAAACAAAGATCATATACACGCATATTTAACATTTGAGAGTATGCATATAGTAGCTTAATGAACTACTATGGTATTTTATTTCCACTGCGAGTTATTCTGATATTCTGTGTCTGTGATTCAGTGTTTGATTTCATTTGCTTCAAATTTTCTTGACAATCCACTGTTTTGAAGTATTCAAGTCCGACATGTGTGGATTTATTGTCGATTTGAATGGTCCAAAATAGTGGGATGTTACATTTGGTATCAAAGCTAGGTTTTTGGCAAGCCTTAGCCTACGGAGCAAAAACTCATTAGAGATAGGGTAGAAATACCCTAGAATGAGTGAAATCAATCTCAGAATCATTTCTTTGTGAGAGGACGTATTTTCGAAGTGTAAAATGATTTTCAAATAATTTTAAAGAATTTTCAAAGATTATTTTGATATAAATTTTCTTGCTCTGAAAGTATAAAATTTTCTAAACTTCCTTCCTTTCGTATCCACCTTGTTAGTAATTTCTTTGATTTGGATCCTCTTAAATTTTGAACTTCTAGCTTGTTGATCTAGATCCATTGTTGATAGGAATCTATTTGGGTATGGCAAAATCAGTAGTATGTTAGGTTGCTTTGAGTAAACTCTATTGTATCTTTTGCTTAGCTGAATTTGTCAAACTAAAGATATTTATGCTTCTATTTTTGTATGATATGAATTTGGGTCTTTTTCAAATTTTGAATGGGAATTCTTTCATATTGATATAGGTTATATATCTCTAGTTTTGGTTTGGATTCTTATCAATTAGGATTCCTTTGAACTTTGGAATGCTCCCACTTGTTCTGAAATCCATTCTTGCCTCCCCTATCTGTATTCTTTTGATTTTTGGAGCATTGCATAACCCCACTTTGAATGACCTTATAAGATGGCCGTTCTGCCAATCTTTGAATGATTTGTAAAGGGGTGAAACTCCCTTACAATTGGCATTGATTCACCGAAGATTTCTGTATCCTCGTTTACGATGCTATCTATTTTCTACTATACTGGGATTCTATCTCTGGCGATTGAATGTCGATTTGCCTTAGATTCCCCCATTGATTATATTCATGAAATCACGGTTGACCCGGTTAAGGTCGCCCATGATTTATATGGGCTTATCCATCTTCTAATTGGTAATTTAATTATCTCATCTTCGTTCGAGCTTATCTGAATTATATTTAATTAGAGCTCCTCTAAATTTGAATCTCTGTTTTGTTTTGAAATCCACCCTTGAATCATCCCTTGGAAATTATTTGGTTGATTTTCTTTTGAAAATTTTGTATTCATCGAAGTTATTATTTTGATAAGGATGACCATATTTTATATATAAAAGTGAAATGTTTTCGATAAGGATTATATACCTTTTTAAAATGAAAATTTGAAGTTTCGAAAGGATTTGAAATTTTGAAAATTATATACAATTATGTATAACTGAAGGGTCTTGAATTTGAAATTTTGAGAGATTGAACTCCGGCATTTTGAAATTGGTTTAAGATTTTTAAATATATAATAATACGATTTGAAAGTATTTTCCGAATAAGAAATGTTTCAAATGATTTTAATGAGTTTCAATAATTTTGAAGAAATTTCAAAGAAGTTTTTGAGAAAATAGAAGTCCAGAACCCACTTAGGTCACTGGAAAATAATTTCGGTGATGAATGCATGCATCATCGACATTGATTTTCGAGTTTCTGAGTGAAGGAGAGGCCACTTCAGTTGCTTTGCTATGCGATTGATTAGTGAAACCAATTTTGATTTCAAATTCCAAAGTATGATTTGATATTCGAAAGATATATGTATATATTTGAACAGTTTGAAATGAGGTGGTGTTCAGTCCTTGAGTTTTGGATTTGATTTGATATAACCCTATCTTTTGGAATTGATTTACTGATTTGTTGGGGATTTCCAACTCTTGGATTGAAATATGATTTCTTCGACCATTTTGAAGGTTCGAGCACTTCCAAATCAAGGTTAACTTTTCAAAACTATGTAATTTTGAAAAGTATAAACTATAGAAGTTTTGTATGTATGTTTAAAGTATGTAGTAATATGATTTAAATAAGTTGAAACTCTTTTGTTAAGTAAATGATTAAGGCTATTTTGAATTTTTCTAATATGAAATTTAGATTTGAAATGTTTTGAAAAAATTTGGTCTTCAAAATATTTTGAATAAAATTTAGTTTAAATGTTTTAACTTAGTAACATCTTTATAAAACTATATATTTAGCAAGTTGGAATAGATACATAAGTTGTACATATGCTGTTTTATTCGCATAATTAATTTGATCCAGGTTTGAGTACACAAGTTCGAGGTGAATTACACCATTTCGTGTTAGGATTTTCATTTGATTCTTGATGGTGAATATTTGATATGGATTTTGGGCTTGATTCTAGAATTCTCTATCATAGTATATGGCTATGCAAGGAGACTGATGACTTCTAGTCAAGAAACCATATCGAAGTCTGCATTAGGAAAGTCGAATGGACAATACTAGTTCGAAAGCGAACTTGTGTGATCGAGTGAGCAATCGAATGTGATGATTTCGAAATGATGACATATGTACATCTTATATTCTAATATCATTGATATACTTGACGCTGAAATTGGAAGTTGTTGGGTTGGATATCTTTGTAATTTAATTGGAATTTTTCTTTTATGAAAAACTACTATCAATTTAAAACCATTTTTCAAAACTATTTTTCTTTTATTTTTCTTAAACAAACTATTTTATTCCATTTTACATACAAAACTATTTTACAAAACTATTTTATATACAAAACTATTTTAAAAACAATTTTATATACAAAACTATTCTAAATTCAAAACCTTTTATAAAGCAAAGGTGTTCTATCCCATATGGCTCTTCATTCAGCGTAATATATTTTGGAAAATTTTGATCTTGATATAAGATGGACTTTATGTAAGTATAAGATGATTTTGAAAACCATTGATTTTGGAAATGAATTGGTTGACTTAAATTATATTGATTTAGAAACTTGGATTATTTTCTAAATTTAGTATTTTGGAAACTTTGAAACTAAAGATATTTGAGTTGGAAGAATAATTTGGTGAAAACGTCTATGATTTTGAAAACTATATTGATATTGAAACAAATTTAAATTTGAGAACCTTGCGTTACTAAATACTTGATTTGGGAGTTGTCGAACTTATATAAAATTTGTTTGTATAAGTATGAAGTTGATTCAAAAACAATTGATTTTGGGAAAGTATTTGATTTGAAATGAAATATTATATATAATGGACTTTATATAAGTATGATATTTGAAAGTGATTTGAAAAGGGTACTATATGATACATAATTTTGAAGTAAAGATATGGAAAGTGCCTTCTGCTTGATATCCGCTTTGTGGCCACATTGTGGATTCATTCTATCGATATTATTTCTTTGATTTGGTTTTCTGTATATGATACTCGAGTGTCCGTCGAATTCCATGGCGTAACCCATGGTCTTACGAGCGCGACTGCATAGCGTAATTCACCTGGTTGGATGGCCTAGTGGTACAAATTGTTTCCTGGGGGATCCAAGTGTAATCATTGTGTATCCTATGATTTATGTAGGTCGTATTAGTAGCGAAATCCACAGGGCTGAGATAGCTTACGGGTACGGATTGTTTCCTGGGGGATCCAGGCGTAACCATTGTGTATCTGCGGTCTACTAGTCATCATGGTGTAATTCGCAGGGCTGAGAAAGCTTACGGATATGGATTGTTTCCTGGGGGATCCAGGCGTAACCATTGTGTATCTGCGATCCATGGTTAGACAAAGGTTTTGGTTGTTTTGTTTGGATTGTATTTTCCATATCTGTTTTAAAAAGTTTTTCCAGTATTTTCATTGGGTGTTGAAACAGGTCTACTAAGTACCTGGAGAATTCTAGCTTTGCGCCTGATCAACGCATGGGCAGAGTCTGCAGGAACGAGGATAAACTTGTCAAGACATCGAGTTATAAAAGTATTTTGATAAAGTATTATATAAAGGATATTTTGATCAGTTATTTTCCTTTCTAAAGGATTTTAAAGTGTTTTAAATACTGTTTACCTCTTTAACTAACAATTTGAATTAAATGACTTTTATGGATATAATAAAATGGATTTAACCAAGTTACTAAATATTAAAAAATTTTGATTGAATTTATATGGTTTTAAATTAAGGGCTCATCCCTGTCTTTCGACCTATTTTACCACCTAGCTATGCCGATTTACCATTTTTCCTACTACTATTCCTATTTCTCTTCTTTTTCCTGCTAGCTGTTCCTATTCTCCTGTCTTCTTCCTTTTCGAGGACGAAAAGCTTTGAGTGGGGGAGAGTGTAACAACCCTTAATTTTAATAAATATTTTTAAATTAATTTTTATTTTGAAACTTTGATTTTTAAATAATTTTAAATTGAAGTTTGAAATTTTTCCTATGTATTTTGGATTTTTGTTTTATTTTTATTTTACCAAATACAATAAAATATTGATTTTCTAGAAATATTATATTTTGTCAAACCTTCATTGTTTATTGAAAAAATTTTAAAGTTGAATTTTTAAATTTTAATCTTTTCTTTGAAATAGTAATTGGTTCAGATATCCGCTCTGTTTTTCGTTTCGTCGAATTCCGTTTTAATCTTTTTAGAATTTGATAAATTCAACATTTTTCACGCAAAAATTTACCTATATTTTTATTTTTCATTTCTATTCTATTAGCTATCTTTTATTTTGTTTTGGGTTTTGAATTAAATTGTGTGAATCTTGTTGAGTTGGAATTTCCTTTACTAGTTGTATTTTGTTTACAATATTTAATTCTAGTATCGATAAATTTAAACTATTTTTTCTTTATTTGTTTTCTTATTATTCCTAAGACAAATTTTTTATTTTCATTCCTACTTTAATTTTTTTTAACTTTTATTTTGTTTAATTGATTTACTATTTGTTTATTTCGAATATATAGATTTGGAAATTCAAAGAGACTAAAACACTTTAAACTTGTGACTTTCCATTTGCTTGGCTCTTCATTGCTTTGGCCGTTTCTTTTCATTATTGTGGCCGTGTATTTTTCTTTGCTTTTTCATGTGAAATGCATCTCATTCCTATCACAACTCACGGCCAATTCATTTCTGGAAATTTATGTAAGCAATGGCCTCCTCTTTTCTCACTTTTTCTCCTCTTTCTCATTGATTTTTGCTTGTTTTTGCCTTGACTTCCCCATGCCTTGTTCGACTATAGCCACCACCATCTCCTCCACCGACCACCACCACTTCCTTCCCCACATCATCCACGGCCTGATCACCACCTCCTCTGACCAGTAGTGGCCGTGACCACCCCTTGAAGCCAACACCACAAAACTTTGCTTAACCCTTGAAAACAATGCATAGCCTAGCCTAGTTTCCACCACCACTTTCATTTCCTTGCCACGGCCATCCCCTTAGCCACCACCACCAGCAAGTACACCACCTTTGGCCATCACTTCAGCCATCACCTGACCTGTAGCAGCCTTTAGCTGAGCCATAGGACCATAGGCCGAGCCTATGTTGCAACCAAACTCCTTTTAGGCCTTGACCCTTTGCATTCCTCACTTGTAACTCCATTATCTTCACATTCTCTTGCCTAGTCGTGTGTTATTAAGTCCAAACCCAAGCCTAACCATCAATTATAACATCATGGTCGAGCCAAATAACATGTATGGTCGAGTAAAAGTGAGTTGAGGTCAAGAAATCTGGTTTTCAAAGCTTGGTGTTATCTTTGTTAACTTTATATCAATTTTTTTCAACTTATTTTGTGTTGAAAATATATTTATATATTGCTTGTTTATTTTTGTATACAAGAGAAAAATCTTTGCTCTCTCTCCACTTGAATCCAAGTCGTGCTATATCATGCTTTCTGAATTTATCCGTGTGTTTTGATTTGCGAACTCCAGCTTAAAAAGGTGAGTATTTACTCATGACATTTATACTTATATAATTTGTGAAGTGACAACAAGTGAATGTGTAGAACTTTTATATCACGTTATATCTGCCTACAAGGTTTTAAATCTAGGATTTCGGTCACGTCTCGTCTCGAAGAATTTAGATAGCTTATCTCGTATCGGGTGAGATCTCGAACGAGATGAGTGCATCTCGGTCGTCCATCTCGGATTTACATCTCGGTTTCTAAAATTCATTTCGGAGTTATCTCGGAGTATATGTCATGTCGAAAATTAGTTTTCATACACCTAAATTTATAATACTAGTCACTACCTTAAGGAAAACACTATGCACTTACCTTGAATATATCACACGCTTATCATTAGTAATTTAGTATGGAAAAATATCACTTGTATCATGTAAAATAAACAAATAACTAGATTTCATGAATAATGTTCAATATAATATCATATGAGATAAAGTAGACAAGAAACAAACCATAACATTTGCACCTTTACTTTGTTTGATCATTCACTTAACTTTCCTACACAATATAATGTCTCATTTCTACCTTTTATGATTTATAGTGCTGCAAGGGAAATCTTAATTTTATAACTTCAAATACAAAAGTCTACAAGTAGAATTAAGATATTCTATGTCTGATTATAGTATTTAATTATTAGCAAACAAAATCTCATTAAGCAACTAATAGCATAGATATTTCAAACAAATGTAGAAAATAGCATACATAGTACAAACAATTTCAAACATTTAGTAATATTATAAGAAAAGCAAAAAAATGATGTACGAATGAACATGTAATCATCAAATTAAATTAATAGATGAAAGAGAATTCCTTTATTGCTTAAAAATAAGCCTTGAGGAAAAAAATTATAGCAGCAAAGACTAAGAAATCAAATTGGGAATCCATTTAGAACATAAAGTTAAATAAGTGAAGCCCAAAATTTATAGCCGCAAAAAATAGGGTTAGGAAAAAACTCAAGAAAGTGTCGAAAAAAGAAAAATGAAATCGGATGTAAATTAATTTGGATCAGAAACCTAAATGAAAATCATAAAGTGAAATACTTACCATAATCGATGTAGATTTTATCATCTTCTTACACTTGTCACTGCCGTAAAATAAGAGACGAAGATTAAATGAGATTTATATAAGAAATAAGGGTTAAAAATAGTACAATTAAGAAGGCTTAAATTAAGGTAAATGATGAGCTAGCCAAATACGGAAAAAGAGTTGATTTTTTTCAAAATTCAAAAATTCGGCCGATATCTCGCTGTTAAATCTCGTCCGAGATACCAAACGAGATACTGAAATCTCGTCCGAGAATTGGGTCAGACGAGATTCAAACGAAATTAGTTGTTTCGAATCGCCCAGGCTTGAAAACGAGATCTCGCCCGAGATCTCGGCCGAGATGAGCGAGATTTAAAACCTTGTCTGCCTGTGATGTGAATTATATGATGTTAAACCCTGTTATAAACTTGTCACATCATCTGCTATGTTATTTTCTGTTATACTATTTATTTATTTCTGTTTCTCACACTGCAAGTTCCCAGTAGAATAGAATCACTATGGGTTGAAATGATACATACCCGAACAGACTTTAGAATAGGGAAAAATCATTATGGGCTGAAATGATAGGCTAGATTGATTTTTATTTATTTTTATTTACTTGGGATTACGAGTTTGAAATGATAGAACCCGGATTTTTCTTTGTAAATTACGGATTGAAATGATATATTATCCGTATCACTTGACTTAGGTTAGAAAAATGTTATACAGACCCGTGGTTATTTTATATACTTTTTTGGGAAATTTCAAGTATTTTTAAATGTAAAATTATGATAATTTGATTTAAATTGAATATAAAATCATTTAATAAAGGGTCAGTGATTTTTCTAAAAGTTAAAAGTGTTAAATAAATAAATGCTTAAAAATTGAAATTTGAATTTAACTTGACTTGGAATTGTGAGATTTGGTTTTAAAAATGGAAGTTTAAGTAAAATAAAATAAAATGGAAATTAAGTTTTATTTGTGAAATGATAAATTAAATTAAAGTGTTAAGTGAATGTAAAGAATTGGAAAATTGTACACTTGAATTTAATAAGTGAAGTAATGAAGAATTTGATATTTATTTGTGGGATTTACTTTATAAAAATCATAAGTTAAAGGGTATTTAAATGACCATTTTAAAGTGGGAAAATATGATTATTATATAACTAAAATGGTTTAAATTGAAGTTTATTTGTTGTAGAAATTCTATTGTAAATTTGGAAATGTCTTTAGTAGCACTTCAGAAATGCTATCGTTTTTGAAAATTAACTAAAATCTGAACTAATAAGAAGCTGCGGCACTTTGTAAGTGTTGTAGTTGCAGAAGTGAACTAAAGGCTAAAATGAACTAAGGGCTATTGCAGCACTTGGTAGATGATGTAGTTGCAGAAACTAAATTAAAATCTAATACTAACAACAGAACTACAGTAGCACTTATTAAGTGCTGCAGTTGGCTGAAATGAGAATTTTGAATGTAATTGAACTATTATAACAGTTTTATAAATGCTGTCTTTACTGAATTGAATTGTTTTCAAAAATAACTTACCGTAGCATTTTCTAAGTGCTCTGAAAGCTGAAATTTCAATGTTTTAAAGTATTTAACTAAATAAATGAACTCAGAAAAGGCTAAATTTTTTAGAATTGAATATTTGATTTGAAGGAATAATGACTTCACTTTTAATGGTTTAAATGAATGATTTTAATTCGAAATTATAAATCATTTTGAAATTTATAACCACGGGTACACTTCTCTGTATGCCATTTTATTTCCTTGTGATTTATTTGAATGCACACCTTTGATTTTGAGAGTGTGGCTAGAGATGAGCGGTTACTGCAGCTCTACGCTATCCTAGTCACATTAACAATGTTATTTGCATTGGTTTACTTTAATATGGATATTTCTATGATAGCCTTTATTACCGCTTAGTTTACGGTTTGACTGATCCTTAAAGGATGGGCGATCCCAAGCATCCTTTAAGTTATTGTGCATTGCTATTACAGTTCACTTGAGTTGGTTTACATTGTATAAGTATGTATGTCCTGACTCGAGTGTTTGTGTTTTACTTTACGCTCGGGTCAGTCTGAGAATCACAGCTTTGGATTCACCCTCTAGAGCTAGAGATCTGTTGGAGCTTATTGGACTATCTGTCATTTGTTTCTATTCTAGTTATTTCCTATTCGGTATTGCCTCTGTATTATTGACTTATGTATCCTAACTCCTATTGTATCTATTTTGACTATGAGATTTTGTATATGTTTTTGAGAGTATGTATATAGTAGCTTCATGAACTACTATGGTATTTTATTTTCGCTGTGAGTTATTCTGATATTCTGTGTTTGTGATTCTATGTTTGATTTCATTTGCTCCAAATTTTCTTGACAATCCACTGTTTTGAAGTATTCAAGTCCGACATGTGTGGATTTATTGTCGATTTGAATGGTCCAAAATAGTGGGATGTCACATTTGCATGATTTTCATGTTCGTGTTCTTTTTGATACTGGTGCAGTCCATAGCTTTATTTCTGTTGATCTTTGTGATAAATTTGAGCACATTTTGTAACCTCAATTGGCAACTTCATCATTGTGTGTGACTAATCCCATCGGCGGTCCCACCAATCTTAGTATGATTTGTAAAGGGGTTAAACTCCTTTACAAGAAGCGTCGATTTACCGGAGATTTCTATGTTCTGGGTTTCGATGCATTTGATATCTTACTTGGAGGTGATCGGTTAAAGCATTATGATGCAGTTATTTCTTGTAAAGCCCGAATTGTCTCTTTAGTAGATGATCAGGGTAATTCTCTTGTGGTCGAATGCATAATGCCTCAGGATTATGCATGTAGTTTTATTTTTTCTCTTGATTCTCAGCCTAGTGATCTTGACTCCACCATTATTGTTAAGGATTTTCCCGATGTTTTGGTGAAGTCACTTCTTTACCTCCTAAGCGGGAAATTGAATTCCGTATTGATCTCATTCTTGGAGCCCGACCTGTTGTTCTTTCTCCCAGACGGATGGCACCTAGAGAGAAAGATGAGTTAAAGAAGCAGATCGAGGACTTGTTCTCTAAGGGTTTGATTAGGTAGAGTTTTTCAGAATGTGGAGCAGCAGTGGTCTTTGTCACTAAATCTGATGGTTCTTTGAGGATGTGTGTTGATTATAGAGAGCTAAGTAAGATTACCTTGAAGAACAGATATCCTATGCCTCGTATCAATGATATGTTCGATCAGCTCTATGGAGCTAAAGTTTTCTCTCAGCTTGACCTTGCTACCGGTTTCCACCAGCTTCGTGTAGTAGAGGAGAGCATTCCCAAAATAGCTTTCCAAGAAGAGAATGGTTTCTATGAATGGTTAGTCATGCCCTTTGGATTAACCAATGCTCCTGCCTTCTTCGTTAATCTTATGAATCGCGTTTTCCGCGATGTTCTCAACAAGTTTGTCCTAGTTTTCGTTGATGATATTCTCGTCTTTTCTATGTCAAAGAAGAAGCATGAATCTCATTTGAGCTTTGTTCTCCAAACTCTTAGGAGTCATTGGTTGAAAGCTAAATTTTCTAAATGTCATTTATGGAGGGATGAAATCCGATTCCTTAAGCATATTATTTCAGAAAATGGAGTCTCGGTTGATCCGGTTAAGGTCGCCGCGATTAATGATTGGGAGACACCTAAGACTCCTTCCGATATTCGTAGCTTTTTAGGCCTAGTCGGTTATTATCGGAGGTTCATTGAGAATTTTGCCCGCATATCTGCACCTCTTACTGCTTTGACTCGTAAGAATGTTTAGTTTGTTTGGAGTGATAAGTGTGAAGCAGTATTTAATGAGTTGAAGCAAAAGCTTACTTCTGCTCCTGTTCTTACCGTTCCAAATAGGAGTGAAGGATTATCAGTTTATACTGATGCTAGTAGAAAAGGTTTGGGTGATGTTTTGAAGCAAGATGGGAAGGTCATTGCTCATGCTAGTCGACAGTTGAAGCCTCACGAAGCTAGCTATGCCACTCATGATTTGGAATTGCTTATTGTTGTGTTAGCTCTGAAGTTATGGAGGCATCATCTTTTGGGAACAAAGTTTGATCTTTTTACGGATCACCAGTCTCTTAAGTATATTTTCACCCAGAAGTATTTGACCTAAAGGCAGGTTAGATGGCTTAGCATCTTATTACCTCAACATCAACTACACTCCTAGGAAAGCTAATGTTGTGGCAGATGCCTTAAGTAGGAAAAAGGCTATGTCGTGTCAGATTTTTGCTTCTTCGTCTCTTATGGACCATATAGAAGCCAAGCAAGATAAGGATGAGATTCTTAAGCTCATGAAGGAGAATATTCGTGGTAGGGAAGGTGATAACTAGAGTAAGTTTGGAGCATAAATTGATCATAATGGAATTCTGAGGATTAATAACCGAATTTGTGTTCCAAATGTCGACGGATTAAGGCTGGAAGTGCTTAAAGAGAATCATCCGTCTAGACTCTCTATTCATCCTAGAGTTACCAAGATGTATCAGAATATGAAGAAGTTGTATTGGTGGAATGGTATGAAGAGGGATGTTTCCATTTTTGTTAGTAGATGTGCCACTTGTCAGCAGGTTAAGGCTGATCACCAAAAGACCATTGAATTACTGCAACCCCTTGAGATTCCCATTTGGAAGTGGGATAAGGTTTCTATGGAATATATCGATGGTTTAGCGAGGACTAGAAGGGGTAATGAGAGTATTTGGGTAGTTGTCGATTGATTGACCAAATCCGCTCATTTTATTCCGGTCAAGTCAAATCGAACCACTTCGAGCTTAGTTGAGGTTTATATGAGGGAGGTTGTCAGACTCCATGGCGTTCCTTCTAGCATTGTTTGTGATCGTGATCCTACCTTTACCAGCAAGTTCCGGAAAGCTTTCCAGGAAGCTTTAGGTACTCGTTTGAACCTTAGTACTACTTATCATTCTCAGGCTGATGGTCAGACGGAAAGGGTGAATCAGATTTTGGAAGATCTCCTTCGTGCCTGTGTTATTGATTATGGAGGATCTTGGGAAGATCATCTCCATCTTATTGAATTCACTTATAATAACAGTTATCAGGTATAACTTTATTTTGAAATTTAAATCATCTTAAGCTTCAATCAATTGAATCCCATTCTTTTGAATTCAAGCAAGTATCGAGATGTCTCTATTTGTCGCTCTTTACGGACGATCCTGCAAATCTCCATCTTGCTGGATTGAATCAGGTGATCTTTTTGTTCTTGGGCCTGATATGATTCTAGAAGCATCCAAGAAGGTTGAGGAGATTAGAATGAAGATGAAGATTGCTCAGGATAGGCAGAAGAAGTGTGAAGATAGGCAGATGAGAGATTTAGAGCTTTTAGTGGGTGATAAGGTCTTTCTTAAGATCTCGCCACTGAAGAATGTGGTGTGCTTTGGTCGGAGAGGGAAGCTTGCTCCAAGATTCATTGGTCCTTTCCGCATCTTGGAAAGAGTTGGTCCTTTAGCTTATAGAGTGGATTTACCGGAGAAGCTATCGGGTCTGCATAACGTGTTTCACGTATCTCACCTTCGCAAGTATCTTCATGATCCATCTTTGATCGTTCAGCCTTCTTTATTAGAGAATTTGGACGTTGAGCCAAATCTCACTACTGAGAGGAAGCCACTTCATATTGTGGATAGAGGTACGAAGCAGCTTAGGAGGAAATCTGTCAATCTTGTCAAAGTACAGTGGAGTACAGATGGTTGAGATTGCACATGGGAGATTGAGGAGTCCATGCGCACTTCGAATCATGAGTTGTTTGTATCAGGTACTTTTTGTTTCAAATCTATCTTATCTTTCTACTATTTCTTTTCTTCTATCTCGTTCCTTTTCGGGGATGAAAATTTTTGAGTGGGGAAGAGTGTTATGACCCGTAAATTCAGTCAAACTTTAAAAAGGAATTTTAATTGAAATATTGAATTAATTATTTTAAACTTTGAATAAATTTGAATTTTAAATATTTTTTTTGGAATATTGAGTGTTTTATTTTTCCAAATTCATTGAAATATAAAATTCTTTGAAATTTTTAAATTTTGGTCAAACTTAGTCAAAATTTGACCTTTGGTTGAAAATTTTAAATTTGAATTTTAAAATTTTATTCTTTTTATATGATACTAGATTGAATTCTGATCTTCGTTTTGTCAAAATCAAATTCTTATTGCTCTAAAATATAAATTACTGTGAAAAAACTGACATAAGTTTGTAGTGTTTAGTAAAATTTGGCTAAGTCCTAATGGGTTTGTTTGGTCTAATGGGCCTTGGTTAACCAAGAGACTCTAGCCATACCAAGAGTCTTGAGACCATTCCTATGCCTACTACCATTTGTTTCTTATCTGACTAAATATGTACGTACAGAATTATTTCTCCTGAGAAACTTTCACTTCACTCTTCCCTCTTCCTCTCCAAATCTACAGAGAGTTCTAGATCTCAAAACTCAAAATTTCTCCTAATCAAAACACCTTTCTCCTCTCTTCCAAAATCCTTCCATCCTTCTCTTATAGCCGCCGCCCTCTCCTCCATCTCCAAGGCCATCTCCTCCTCCTCATCTCGGCCACAATCTCTTCCAAGCAAGGCCGAAACCATCCCCTCTTTCCTAGGCCATAGCCGTGCCCTATCTTCACTAAAGCCACCAATTCTTACACCATCTCCTTCCCTAAACACTAGTCGCACCTAACCCTAACCTAATCCCATCTTGGTCGCAATCAAACCCACCCAAAAACCCTATAGCCGAGCCATATTTCCTTCCCTAGGCCGACCCCCTTAACCCCTCTCTTCTTCTCTTTTTATAAACAAAACAATAGAAATATATATTTATATGTATTTTGTGTTGCATCAATTCAATTTCGTGCTTTGGAATTGTTGTTGAAATTCATAGCTTTGTGTTGTCAATTTTCCTACTCTCGAAAGGTGAGCTTTTCATTCACGATTTATAATCTTATGCTAAGTGAATGGATATCAATTGATATGTTATTAGAATGTTGCAATAGTTTTGATTTTGGCGTAGTTTGTATATGATTTTGATATGATATATGTTCAGTTATGTTCACCTATGATCTTGACATGATATTGTTATTTTTAATATGTTGTTTATTTATAAAAATAGATGCGATGATATGCGTAGGATATATGCTTCATGATGTTAATATGAAATTGTTATGTTGAAAAAAAACAAAAACGTATTTTGATTTAAAAGTCGTCACACATGTTATGAAAGTGTCACTATTATTGTATGTAAATAAAATAATGTGTGAAAAAAAAGAAGAAGAAAAAGAAAACAGACGTGTTATGAAATAAAAAGAAAATGAATAAAATTTATATGCATATATGTGTTATGTTGTAATATAGGAAATCACCTAAAGTGCTATGTTAGAAATGATTACATATTATGTTATGTTATGGTAGCATATGTCACATGACATGTTAGAATATGAATATATGCTATGTTATGTAATTTGTTATGCAAGTAATATGCTATGTTATGTAATTTGTTATGCAAGTAACATGTTATGTTTTGTAATTTGTTATGCAAGTCATATGCTATGTTATGTAATTTGTTATGTAAGTATTGTGTTATGTTATGTAAATCATTATGCAAGATATGTGTTATGTTATTTATTTTATGCAAATCATGCTGCAAGTTCCCTTAGCTTTAGGAAATCACTGTGGGTTGAAATGATACATACCTGAATGATCTTTTAAATTAGAGAAAATCGTTATGGGTTGAAATGATAAATCCAATATTTATTTTGGAAATTTGGGATTGCGGGTTGATATGATATACCCGTAAAATTTAAATTATTGCAGATTGAAATGATAAATATCCGTATCACTTGACCCTAAGATAGGAAAACTATATACGGACACCATTGGTCTGTTTTTAAAGTGATTTCTGAAATTTTGGAAAGATGTGTTTAAAAGGAAAAAATGATTTTAAAATATAGTATAAAGATTTTATTTTAAAACATATATGTAAAATTTAGATTTTTGAATTATATGTTTTAAGAATTTTAAAATTATAAGTTAAGTTTCTAAAATGTAAATTTTAAGGTTTTACTTATAACATTATTTTTAAAATATATAATATAAGATTTAATTTAATAAAAATTTAATAAAATAAAAATATATATTATATTTTAGAATTATTTAAATTAATGTAATAAACAGACTTGTAATAACTTTAATAAAAGAGACTGGGAAAGATAAGTTAGAATTTAAGTTGTATCTTAAATAGTTTTAAGAATTGAATTCAAATAAGAATTGATTGAAACTTATTGATTTTTAAGACATGATTCTATAATTTGATTTGATTAAAAGTGTTTGGCGCTGTTGCCGGGGAGTTGCTTTCATTTCAATTTTCTATTCTTCAAATTATTTTCGTTTGATTTTTATTGCGTGTTTGTTTTGTGTTTTAGTTTGCAAAAAAATGTGTGTTTGTTTGTTGTTTTATTTTTGTTTTCAATTTGTTGTGTGCTTGTTCTCTAGTTTCATTTAGCATTTGCATTTTCTATTAAAAAAAAGTTTTCATTTCATTTCTCATATTTTTTTTACATCACGGTTACAAGTTTAACTTCACTTTTTCAATTTTCATTTACAATTTCCAAAAAAAATATAACAAAAAAAATTCTTCTGCATTGCTTTCTCTGTGCAACTGTGCACACAACACTTCTGTGCACATACATCTTTTGGTTGCTATTTTGTTACTACCCATATCCACAACATACCACCAGGCAGCAAACTTCCCCACTCCACTGATTATCCAAAGCTTCCCCCTCTACATACTTACTATCAGACAAGCACACACCTCAGCAACAACCCTGTACCTCTGTCACAACCTCTACAGCAGTTTTTCCTTGTCCCCTGAATTGAAAACTGCACTGAACTGTCACTTCTACCATTCAGTCAAACCATCCACCTCCATTTCAGTCCATCTATAGTTCATCAATTCTGGTGCACAATACTCCTATTCACGGTCACTGTCAACCATCAACCATCAACCTGACATATCACCTTCACCTGACCACACACAACAGTGCATAGTGCACTATACATATTCATCACTTCAAACAGCAGACCCCCAAACCATTTTTCGAACCACATAACAACATCCTGCATACAACTCACATACCCCATATAACTTCAACTGCAATAATACTGCAACTGCCAAACAGTGCTCAACCTCATCATCTCATTCAACACACCTCAAACTACTACAGTGTCCATACTTGCAAGCAACCCACTATAGTTCTCATCGTCTCCAAAAACCACAACATTACTGCCTTGCACCATCAAATTCTTCATTCATCTCCTTGCCATCCATCATCACACACTTGCCAAACAAACAACCCACCTTACCACTACATACAACCTTCCACTGCCTTTACCTTCCATTCACTTCCTTGCATTGAACATACTGTCCATACATATATCAACCCATATCCCTGTGCCATTGCAATTTTGTCAACAGACATCATATACCACTCAAAACTGTGCACTTCTTATAAACCCACTCAACATCAAAACTGCAAATACAGACATCAAACTCTCCACCATCATTACCACCGAAAGAATTTCCATTTCCAAACCCTTCTTTACGACTGCCTACGTTCATCACACAACTTCGACCATTACCCTCCTCTGAACTGCTATTCTCCATATCACAGACCTCTCTACTTGTACACTCCACAAAACAAAACTACTGCAAACCACTGTTCCATTCCATACCACCATCCTCATCCCACTGATACAAAAACATCTGCAGCCACGCCTTTAACCACCAAAAACCACTCTGCACATACAATTCCACTTCCAACCACAGTGCCCAAATCGCAACCCAAAACCTCTGTTATCGCCTCGGCGAACCCCTCCAAAACCACTGCTGCAACCAAATCTCTCTTCCCAAACTGACTTTCTTTCTACTCCCATACCCCAATCGCAACCAAACTCGACTTCTCCTCAAATTCAAAATCAATCTGCCGAACCACCTTTGCGATTTCTACAATCAACCAACGCAAATTCATAACCAAATCCTCTACAATCGACTCAATCCAATCCTCCATGATCTGAAGTGAACATCCGAACAAGTTCGGTTATTTTGTTTTTAGGGATTTTCGAGTTTTCGAGTTAAGATTTTTTTTTTGAAGAAGTGAATACATTGTGAGTGTGGTTTTTATTTTTGTTTTGGGATCTCTGTTGTTATGCATGTTGGGGGTTGAGTGTTAACTTTAATTTTGTGTGTATTAAATTTTGTTTTAGGCTGAGTTTAAAAGTAGGCCTTGCTTTTGGGTCTATGGGCCTGAGTATTTGAATTTATTTTTTGTTAGTGTTTATTCATTTATTTGTAAAAAAAACAAACAAGTTGTTTTCAAAAGAAAAAAAATTGTTTTAATATCATTTATTTTGTTTTTGACCTGTTTGATAAACATAACAAAAAAACAAATTTTTTTAAGTAAAACCTCACTTTTACGTTTCCTTTCAAAAAAAAAACAATTGTATATATCTTGTTTTAAATTTCAGGTTGCTAAAGCAGATTGAAAAAGTTGCTTGCTTCGCTCAACTGTTGCCCAAAAATAATTGCTTCGCTTTGCTTTATAAAAAGAAAAAAAACTGCTTGCTTGATATATCTATTGTTTTTATTTTCCTTGCATTGTATATATCTCTTGTTTTTATTTTAGTTGCATTGTTGATTACTTGCATTTGCATATATATATATATATATATATTTAAAAAAAATTAAAAAATTAAAAAACAAAAAACTTACATTCGTAGTTGCATTGTTAATACACGTTTATTTTCTGCTTTGCATTTCATCCTAGATTTTATTAATAATAACGATTAGACATCGATAACTTTTAATTGTATATTGACAAATTGTCTTCTTTGAACAATTTAATTTATTGGTGTCTAGGCTACGACAGTTATAACCATTTATAAATATTATGGTGATTCGTAAATATTATATTGGTTGTTCCTATGAAGGTACTTAAACCTTCGACTGCATTGCTACGGTGATTTGTGGTGCACCAATAACCCCTGCCCGTTACCTGGCTGAGAACTATCTTGTTGATTTAAGACAAAGTTTGATTATACAATTTTGAGTTAACTTAGGATAAATCATTTGTAATTAACCCTTGCATTCATTTAGTTGCATTAGTTCATACATATTTAAAAAAAAATTCAAAATCCAAAACTAAAAAAATTGTATATATTCCTTTTTCTTTGAAAATTTTAAATCCTTTTTCTTTGAAATTTCAAAAATCCAAAAAAAATTTAGAAAAACCAAAAAAAATAAATTATAAAACCTTTTCAAAAACAAAAAAAAATTGTAAAACCAAAAAACAATACAAAAATCAATTTCCCTTTTGAAAAATAAATTTTATTTGTAAATATTTTTCCTTAAAAAAACAAAAACATTCTTGAAAATGTCCGAGTTTCCCCACTTACGTGAATTTTACAATAGTTGTGAAAATCAATATAATCCATACGATTTCACTCCAAATTCGTATGGATATTTTAACAACAACTATTGTTTAAACGATTTGAGTTTTGAACCACAAAATTTTCAAAATGATGAACCACCCTCGAATCTCGAAAATTGCATTTCATCTCTACTTGAAATCTCTACACAACAGAATCAAAGTATAAATGATTTGTGTAATTCATATTTGTGTAATAACTCGAGTCAAGGATTTCAAAATTTGAATTCAATTCAAAATTCAAACAATTTCGATTATGACCCATGCCAATTCAATTTCGAACTCCAAAATGAATTTCAAACTCAAAATGAAAATGGAAATAACTTTTCAAACGAATTTGGAAATGGGAATAATCTTAACCACGCTACGATTGAAAATCTCTGTTCTCAACAAATTCAAAGTGAAAATCCTCATGCTAATAACTATAAATTCGATTTTGTTGAACAAATGAATGAAATTTACGATGATCACACGGATTCGTTGTTTGAAACATATATGAAACAAAGTGAAAAACAAAATCAAATTCCAATGTGTGACAAGTCAAACAATAATCCATCTTTTACCCAAATCGACGATTTTCAAATAACAACTTTTGAAATTGAAAATAACGATCTTAACGAAGTTGTTGAAAATTTGGTGATTGACTTGGATTTCAATTCATTTGAGGGTGTGGAACCAAATTTAAAATTCGATCTTCCTTTTTCTCGATTTTGAAAATTTGAATACATCAACTTTGGATTTTGAACTTTAGATACGAAATAAAGTTGTTGACAATCCAACAAAGGAAGACGACTTTAACGAACACGATTTCTTTGGACTTTTTGAAAATGAGTTGTCAAACTCTGATAGGGAAGAGTTACATCACCATTCTGATTTTGAAATCAATAATTTTGAAGAAGTTTTCAATGATAAATTTGAATTTCAATTTGGTGAAAATAAACTTGAATTTCAATCAATTGTTTTATCAACCCCAAAAATCATCGAAAATAAAACACATCGTACGATTTTCAATAAAACGACATTCGTTTTTCCAAATCAACATTCAACTTTGAAACCTTTTACGATTTGGTTTTTCAAGCTTGAGTTGTGTCTCGTATACTTGACGAGACAAATGAATCGGTCTTCGGAAGACCGTTTCATTTACTTTTTGACGATAGACTTTCTGATCTCATGTAAATACCGTTAATCTTCATTTAAATAAAGGTCATGTTTTTATTTTTATTTTTCTCCTTCCACTTGGGTTGACTATAGGGATACAGTCAAAATCAAGGGTGGGGGGAGACTCACCATCATTTTCAATTTTTCCAAAATTTAAAAAAAAATTTCAAAAACAAAAAAACTAACAATTTTTTTAAGCATTTTAATTTATTTTTAAAGAAACACTATAAGATAAATATATGGTTTTGGTTTATTAAATTGAAATTTTTGAAAATTTATTCGTCTTAACAAAAATAAAAATGAAGTTTGATTACAAATAATAATGGTTTAACTAGTATATAGGAAGATTCATACGTAATAATTATGAAATATATCCTAATTGAAAATCTTTGTTTTAAAGTGGTTGATTTAAAGTAAATGATATAACATTTTTTTTGTCTTCTAAGTTAAATGGTGCTAAGATGATTTTGCAAAACTCTCTTTTAAAAAAACAAAAAAAAAACAAAAAAAAAACCAAAAAAATATTTATTAATGGCTAGAGTCATGTGTTCACACTCGTGTGTTCACTCACCATGCTCTGTACCCTTCTCACGTAAGCCCGAAAGGCAGTGCACGATAGGTATATCTGGCCTCAGTTTATCTGAGTTAGGTGTGTATAAAAAATTCTTTTACTAATAATGCCTACAGTCAATAAGTGTTCACACTTGTGTGTTCACTCGCCATGCTCTTTATTCCCCTCACATCAGTCCGCAAGGCAGTGCATGGGTAATATATCTGGCCTCAGTTTATCTGAATTAGGCATATGTAAATATTGTTAATATCAACAAAATTTCAAAAAAAAATGGAGAGAGTAAGCAATTGAAATCCAAGCACTATTTTAACTTATTTGATTTGACTTGTTATTGAAAAGAAATAAAATTACCACTTTGATAAACTTTGATAATCAACTAAGGATCCATTTTATAATTACACTTTGTTATCAACCGAAACAACGAGTTAAACTATAGTCTATTTGTTATGATAACTTAATTTTTGTTGGAAATTTTGACGAGTAAATGACTTAAATTTTCAAGATAATAAACCAAAACCTATATTTAACTTATGTGTGTTAATTTAAAAGTAAATCCTTCATTGTAAATATTTTCAAAAACTCGCATTCATCTCTTTGTAAATAAATCTTGCATTCTGTAAATATTTTCATCCTGCATTTGGATTTTGTGGGTAGTTTCCGCTGAAAACCCTCACGAGACAACACTCGTCCTACTGGGGACACCCAGAGGTTTAACGGCTTGTTGCATACGCTCAATGCAATCGTGCTCCCTACGAAAATGGATTTATCTTAGTTTTCCTTTATTCGAGGACGAATAAAAAGATAAGTGTGGGGGTATTTGATGTGCACGTAAATGTGTATATTTTTACCACCATATTTAATCTATTTAAATTAAATAAATGATCATATCGGGTATTTTAACTTGTTTAAACCAAATTCATATTATTTTCAAATCGTCACATATTCATCTTCATCCAAGGGCAAAATGGTCATTTTTGTGCATATATTAATTTGAGAAAATTTAATTAGAAATTTCTATATTTTTATAGGAATTTGGCTTCATATACAAGTGGTTACATGATGATATATGCATGCACAAGAGTGAAGAGAACAAATGAAGATTGAAATAATTCAAAGTGAAGATAATGGAGGACCCCACCTACCCACCTACCTTAATGTACAAATTAGAGGCTAATGCACATGCTTATGGAATTAATGGCTTCATGTACACTTAATTGAGAGTTATTTGAAGCTAATGATTACTTAGCCTCTACACTTCCTAAGAGGGTATTTTGGGCATTCCCCAAAAATATGAATTAGGGTTTAACACATGTATAAAATCCCCTTATGTTTCATGTAACCTGCTCTCACTTACTATCTCTTAGTTTAGTTTAGGTTCAAAATAAAAAGACAACCTCTCTTCTCTTTCTCTTTTCATGGCTACTTATCCATTTCTATTTTCATGTAATTTCCTTTCTTTTTCTTATGCAATTTAATTACTTGTTCATTTTCTTTCCTTGTTCATTTACTTTAATGTTGGTAGTGTAGATTTACATTCATGCAAAGTAGATTAGTTTAATTCTTTTTAATTAGCTTCTATTTTCAATTAGCTTTCATTTTCCTTTCTTTTTGCTTTCATGTTGCTAGCTACATTTGTTAATCAAATGACAAATATGAGAGGCTAAACCACTTCAATTTAGGGATAATGAAGCTCTATAATTATGTAGTTTCAACTATTTGTTAATTCATGCTCTCTTTTTGTGCTTAATGATGATCAATGAAGTGTTTTATTTGTTGTTCTTGCTTTGAATTTGATAGCCTATATTGTTGACACCAAATAGGCTGTGCTTAAACAATCACTAACACAAATGCCTCTTCATCAAAATATAATTATGGCATAAGAAAGTGATTTGAAATTAAAATTTGATGGTCTATATTTCTAATCAGTAGTTAATAGGCCATACTTAAAATAGATTTCATTTTCATTTTCATTGTCAAGTTTCATGAAAGTTAGTAAGTGGTTTAAGGGGTGTGTCAAAGTTTGATGGCTTATGTTGGCTAACTAATAGCACAAATATGCCATACTTATGATAGGCACATCAATTAAAGCACTAATGACCATAAAAGAGAGATTATGATTTCATATGTGTTGAACTACATGATCTAGAGAGTGGATATATTCTCTAAATTGTCACTTAACTCTTATATTTGCTTCTCTTTTCTTTTAGTTAGTTAGTTAATTCTCTAATTCTCTAGCTTAACTTTCACGCGACTTTGGTTTAGTTTGATTGAATAGATTTTTAAAATCAACAATTCCTTGCGGATCGACCCGTACTCGCAACGTACTTCAATAGTACGCTGTGCGCTTGCGGTTATTTTATTTCTAAATTCATTCGACGGTTTTCTCAACCGACAGAATTTCCATCGAAGAACAAGTGTTTGACTCTCTAGATCACATAAATCAACAAAATGAAGTTATGATCTCTCTTTTATGGTCATTAGTGCTTTGATTGATGTGCCTATCATAAGTATGGCATATTTGTGCTATTAGTTAGCCAACATAAGCCATCAAACTTTGACACACCCCTTAAATCACTTACTAACTTTCATGAAACTTGAGAATGAAAATGAAATCTATTTTAAGTATAGCCTATTAACTATTGATTAGAAATATAGACCATCAAAATTTAATTTCAAATCACTTTCTTATGCCATAATCATATTTTGATGAAGAGGCATTTGTGTTAGTGATTGTTTAAGCACATCCTATTTGGTGTCAACAATATAGGCTATCAAATTCAAAGCAAGAACGACAAATAAAACACTTCATTGATCATCATTAAGCACAAAAAGAGAGCATGAATTAACAAATAGTTGAAGCTACATAAATAGAGAGCTTCATTACCCCTAAATTGAAGGGGTTTAGCCTCTCATATTTGTCATTTGATTAACAAATGTAGCTAGCAACATGAAAGCAAAAAGAAAGGAAAATGAAAGCTAATGGAAAAGAGAAGCTAATTAACAAGAATTAAACTAATCTACTTTGCATGAATGTAAATCTACACTACCAACATTAAAGTAAATGAACAAGGAAAGAAAATGAACAAGTAATTAAATTGCATAAAAAAAAGAAAGGAAATTACATGAAAATAAAAATGGCTAAGTAGCCATGAAAAGAGAAAGAGAAGAGAGATTGTCTTTTTATTTTGAGCCTAAACTAAACTAAGAGAGAGTAAGTGAGAGCAGGTTACATGAAACATAAGGGGATTTTATACATGTGTTAAACCCTAATTCATATTTTTGGGGAATGCCCAAAATACCCTCTTAGGAAGTGTGGAGGCCAAGTAATCATTAGCGTCAAATAATCCTCAATTAAGTGTACATGAAGCCATTAATTCTATAAGCATGTGCATTAGCCTCTAATTTGTACATTAAGATAGGTGGGTAGGTGGGGTCCTCCATTATCTTCACTTTGAATTATTTCCATCTTCATTTGTTCTCTTCACTCTTGTGAATGCATATATCATCATGTAACCACTTGTATATGAAGCAAAATTCCTATAAAAAATATAGAGATTTCTAATTAAATTTTCTCAAATTAATATATGCACAAAAATGACCATTTTGCCCTTGGATGAAGATGAATATGTGATGATTTGAAAATAATATGAATTTTGGTGTAAACAAGTTAAAATACCCGATATGATCATTTATTTAATTTAAATAGATTAAATATGGTGGTAAAAATATACACATTTACGTGCACATCAGGTGGGTAAGGGAATATTTTTCAAAATTAAATAAAATTGAAGTTGAATATTTAATTTTTATTTTAATTGTAAAATAAGATTTATTAAATTGATTTTATAAATTGACCACGGTGTGAAATAAGCGTTTGGTTGTTAAAGAGACCAGGATCGGATATTGTCATACTCTTTGCCAATACCAAAAACCACTTTAACAACTATGCACGTGGTGGAGAATCCAGAATGAAGTAGGATGGTTTGGCGAACGCTACTGAAATGAAGTAAGAGAACGATGATGGATATCCTTGACCTTTGGGTCATAATTAAAATTACTAAAACAGGAGCCATGTCGGGCCAAGTGGGGTCGCTCCCCCTATCGGGCACATTTCTTTGAAACCATATCTATTACTTTTGTGATTTGATTTTAGTATGCACACCTTTTATTTGGGACTGTGTCTCGAGGTAGGCGGTAGTAGCTGCCATGTATTACCACCAGTCCGGATCCGCAAAACGGTAGTATCCTATCTTGGGTATTGCCTCGTATGCCCTGTCATATTTATCCTGATCGAGCTTGTTACAAGTTTGGTTGGTATCGTACGTATGGAGTGCTCCCTGAGTATCCCACTGGTTTGGTGGGGCTTACAGCATCTGTATATACTATGGTATTTATATAAAAATGCATTAAAGGGGATATGGGTAACGCCTTAATGCTATTTTAATATTTTACTTTACTGTAGACATTATTTATGTAGCGTACTATATTATGTATGTAGATAGTTCCACGGATCCTTAAAGGATGGAAATCCCAAAGATTCTTTAAGTTATTGCATTTCATTTTAACATTTTACTTGAGTTGGTTTACTTGCATAAGATTGTTAAGCCTGACTCGAGTGTTTTGTGTTGTGCTTTATGCTCGGGTCAACCTGAGTATTACAACATTTGAGACTCATCTTTTGGAGCTTGGAGCTTGGCTTGGAGATCTATCCTTATCTATTCAGCTTTTCAGTTATTTCAGTTGTTTCAGTTATTTCCAGTTATGTGTGTTCAGACTTGTTATTTGCTTATGTACTAGAGACTTCTTTGTATTTGGACTTATGTTGTATTTGCTTTTGGACTCTGATGTTTCTGTAGTAGCTTCATGAACTACTATTTATCTATTCTGCTGTGTATTGTTGTATTACTCTGTGTTTATGATTCTATGATTGATTTATTTACTGTATATGATAAGTTTTGCTAAATATAAATAACAATCTGTTGTTTTGAGCAATTCAAGTCTGACATGCGGTTTATTTTCGATTTGAGTGGTTCAAAATGGCGGGTCGTTACAAAGAAGCTTGGAAAAAGAAGAGTTGGAGAAATGCTATGGATGAAGTGATAATGGTGATCAAGGAAAACGACACATGTGAGTTAGCTTCACTTCGACAAGGGCACAAGGCAATCGGTTTAAAGTGGGTATACAAAGTAAAGAAAAATGCCATAGGAGAAGTTGAAAGATACAAGGCGAGATTGGTGAGGCTATAGTCAAAGAGCCGACATTGAACTATGATGAGGCATTCACTCCAATCGCTCTATTAGAAACTGTTAGACTAATTGTTTCTTTAGCAGCTCAAAATAATTGGAAGATGCATCAAATGGGTGTGAAATCTGTATTCTTAAATGGAGCTTTTGAAGAAGAAGCTTACATCGAGCAGCCACAAGGCTACAAAATCAAGGGAGAAGAAGACAAGGTCCTGAAACTAAAAAGGCACTTTATGGGTTGAAACAATCCCTAAGAGCTTGGAATGCTAAGTATTTCCAATAGAGAAACTTCATCAAATGTCCGTATGAGCATGCACTCTATATCAAAATCCAAAATAATGATACATTTGATTGTATGCTTGTATGTAAATGACTTGATCTTCACTACTAGCAATCCAAGTATGTTTAATGAGTTTAAGAAAGAGATGACAAAGGAGTTCGAGATGACCGATATTGGGCTTATGTCTTACTATCTTGGCATTGAAGTAAAACAAGAAGACAAGGGCATTCTAATAACTCAAGAAGGCTATGCTAAGGAAGTGCTGGAGAAGTTCAAGATGGATGACTCTAACCCGGTCTACACGCCAATGGAATGTAGAATCAAGCTGTCAAAGCATGAGGAAGGAGAAAAGGTGGACCCACACTCTTTAAGACCTTGGTTGGAAGCTTGCAATACTTAAAATGCATAAGACCCGACATCCTATATGCAGTAGGAGTTGTCAGTCGATATATGGAGAACCCAACAATAACTCATTTGAAGGCAGCAAAAAGGATTCTTCGTTATGTCAAAGGGACAACAAACTTTGGCTTGTACTACTCTATTACTGATAATTACAAGCTTGTTGGATATAGCGATAGCGATTGGAGTGGAGATATGGATGACCGAAAAAGCACAAGCGGCTTGCGTTCTACATGGGAGACACGACCTTCACATGGATGTTGAAAAGCAGTTTGTCACTCTTTCCAGATGAAAAGCGGAGTACGTAGCTGCTACTTCATGTCTTTGTTATGCAATTTGGTTACGAAACCTGTTAAAAGAGTTGAATTTTCCACAAGAGGACTTGACCAAGATTTTCGTGGATCATAAGTCAGCAATTGCTTTGGCCAAGAACCCAGTTTTACATGATCAAAGCAAGCACATTGATACATGCTATCACTACATTAGAGAGTGTGTCGCCAAAAAGGACGTACAACTAGAGTACGTAAAGACACATAATCAAGTAGGTGATTCCTTCACCAAGCCTCTCAAGCACGTAGATTTTGTTAAGTTAAGGAGTCGACTTAGAATAGCAAAATCAGGTTTAAGGGGGTGTTGAAAATAACTTAATTTTGCAATCTAGATTTTTCATATAAGAAATATTTAGAATCTAGAATAAATGGAATAATGTATTTAAAATAGTATGAGAGAATATTTATGAGATATTTATGGACTAATATATTTGAAATTGTATGAGAGAATATATAGGAGATATATTTGAAGAACCGTTAGATTAAGATAGTCTCCACCATTTATTTAAGATGTGAACTTCTATAAATAGAAGTGGATTCGCTCATTTTGAATATAAGAAAAAAATATTAACTTTTATAATAAAGTTTAGTAATAAAGTTTTTCTCCTTATATGAAAAACAATCGTTTTTTTTCTTCTCCAACCTATTATCAATCTTCTACTAAAATCAAGTCTATTTTCTATTAAAGAAAACTTCCAACATTCCGCTGGTATCAAATGCTGCATAAAGTTAGTAAAACTTGAATTGCATCAGAAAATTGTAATGTTAATGACAGTAATGTGTAAAAATTGAGTTAGATCATCATACATATTTTTTCAACAGTTTTTGGCCCCGCACTAAGATTTGTAGATGGAATTACAGGTTTAATGTTTGTGTGTTCTAGTAGTTGATGCGATAAAGTGTTAGTTTGTGTGGGTAGAGTTGTAACTATTATGAAATATATAGTAGTATAGTAAGTTCTTAACTATTGCAAAGTTATTTGATCTGAAGGAGCATACACGGATGATGAATGCTGGAACTATTGACCGCCATTATTTTCCCTCTGTTAACTATGACGTAGTTTGTAGGTTTAAACTGTAATTGAGCTTCTACACCAGCTAGTTGGTTGAAAAGTCTTTCAACCATGTCAACTTCATTGTTCTGTTAGTAAGAAATAATTGCAGTTAGCAAGTTGAAGATGAGGAGTACAACCATTGGAGAACAGGTTCTTAAATTTTTAAACTTTGGTTTAAAACCGGAAGTATGATAAAAATAGTTATAAAATTATACCGACAACATTTTGTGCATATTTTAATATTCCCAGTAGGAATTTGTTATGAAAAAAGTGATACTTTGATTTTGAAACTGTAATAGAGTTAGTATCAGTTTCCTCGCTAAGTTGGCCTTTTTTATCATGTTTTTTTTTAAACAACCAGTATTATTATAAAAAGGAGAAAAAAGCCTTTCTCCAACGGCTCACAAAACACGGCAAGGCATACGAAAATATGCCTCCCACACAACCGAAAATAGATACAGTACAATAAAGAACAAAGGGAAAAGAAAAAGCAAAGCTAACAGCAGCACCATAAGACATAGCTGAAAAAGAAGGAACAAAAACCCGCTCAACCATCATCCCCGCTACACCAAAAATGGTGTAGGCCAGTCCACTAGATAGAAAACCAACCACCACCAGAGGGAGAGAAAACCAATAGTGAACCACAAGCCAAAGCACGCTAATCTAAGAGACCCAGAACATGCGGCCTCAAGCAAACCCTACCGGCCAAACGACAAGACCCGATGAGCTCCGAATTCCAACACCCGAAAAGAAGATCGAAAATCTGAAGTGTGAACCGAAGGAAAAAATCCCCAGCCAAAGACAACGACCAAATCTCCTTACAAAGCCTAAACCTGAAAAACTAGCAAACACATCAAAACAAAAAAAGGGGGGGATGAGAGAATCAAGAGCGTCGGATGATGGCCAATGCCCCGATTGGATCACTCAACCAACGCCAGTTCTAGCGAAACTCCGCGCACAAGAAATAGACAGAAGGCCCACGAATTGCTGAATACGGGAGCCCATGCGTCCCCTGAATGGCCGACCTCGGAAAGCAAGGAATACGTCATTCCTGACGCGCCGAATAATGGCCACGGGGTCCATAGGAGAACAGTCGAAGATAGCCTTGTTCCGAGCACACCAGATGTGCCAGCAAATAAGACATGGAATCAAGCGATGAATGATCGAACGAAGAGATTTCCTAGAGTTCCCAGTCCACCAGGTAGATGGTAGATCGTTAACAGATCTGGTAATTCCTCGGACACCAACCAAGTTTCCGAAGAAGTTCCAGCAAGATCTGGCTGAGGAACCAGCGAAGAATAAATGGTTCAAGGATTCCGAATCCCCGGTGTCACAGCATCTGCAATGGGAAACTAAGGGGATGCCTATCCGCTGGAGATTCTCGTCTAATGGCAGCCCATCATGGAGGATACGCCACATCAGGGTAGAAACTTTTGGAGGAGAACGAGTATCCCAGATGAAGGAAAACAAAGGACGGATGGGGGTAGGAATTCTAATCGACGTCCAAGCTCTGAGGATGGAAAACGGGGCACCGTCCCAGCCTGTAAGACCGCCATGGGAATCAGATAAAGATTTCACTGACTGCATGTGCTTCCAAGTCTCGCTAGCATAGGACGGAGAACCCGTATAATTAGAGCCCGCTAGCCTATGGTACTTAGTGTGAAGGAACGAGGACCATAAAGAGTCGTTAGCACCAAATCTGTACCACAGTTTGCAAGCAAAAGCAGAGCAAATATCCTTGGGGTTGCGTAGCCCCAAGCCGCCCTCGTTCTTGGGACGGCAAACCGTGTCCCATGAGACCCAGTGATGGCGGCGTCCGTCTTCCTTGTTGCCCCAGAAAAAGGAAGAGGCCAAAGAACGATACGACCGAAAGAAAGAGGAGGTAGGGGTCATAGTTGCAAAGACATGAGTTCCCATCGAATCTAACACAGACTTTATGAGAACTAGTCTGCCAGCCTGAGAAAGAAGAGCCGCATTCCAACGAATGATCTTACCCCTCACCTTGTCAGATAAAGGGTCGAAAAAAGCGTTAAGCTTCCTACCTCGGTACAGAACGATACCCAGGTAGGGTAATGGAAGCGAGGTTTCCTTGAAGCCTGAAAATGTCTCAATCCAGGATGATCGAGAGGAAGAGCAGTCCTTTGCACGGACGAAACAACTTTTTGAAGGGTTTACGAGCTGACCGGAGGATCTCTCGTATTGATGTATGAATCTAAGGAGCCTCCGGATAGAGGAGCGACTACCGTTTGAGAAGATAACAATGTCATCAGCAAACGACAGAGACGAAATGAGGGGACAGCCCCTAGGAATCCCGAAACGCTGAATCTGACCATATACCGTTAAGGTATGTAGGCCGTGAATGAAAGCCTCGGCCGCAATCACAAAAAGCGAAGGCGAGAGCGGGTCTCCTTGGCGCAGTCCCCTCCCAGCCCTGAAATACCCATTAGCCGAACCATTAATGAGCACAGAGAACCAGCAGTTGGAGATAAGCCTCCAAACAAGGTCAATGAAGGTTTCCGGAAAACCGAAAGTTCTCAAAACCTTTATGACGAAAAACCAGGACATACGATCGTAAGCCTTAGCCATGTCCAGTTTGAAAACAACATTAGTGCCTTGTTTATCATGTCATTGATATTTGTCAACGTTCATTAATATATTGGTAGATGTGAAGGAATTATAATAATATAGTGTACATACCTATTTATAGGTTTGGCAATAGTGTCATTACACTTAGGGCATGTAAAAGAGCTATCTTTGTTGTTTAAGGTCTTTCAACAAATTGGGTAGGAGAGATAACTCCATTCACTTAATGTCTTAACTTTCATCACTGTGACATGAAAATAAATTTCTTTCCCTACAAAAAGAGAAGTTTGTAAAAAAATTTCTTCGTTATGTACAGTAAAGAAGTATAATGGCTAAATGTGCAGTAAATACACGGCTATCATTATTTCTAATCTTTGATAACATATTTGTTATGGTAGTGCGCACCTTGAGATGCTCATTTTTTGATTATGAGGTATGTGATTGTCAATTGTTGTAACAGTGCTTACTCCAGATTCAGCGACACCTGTAGGACAAAAATATCACTAATCATCAACATGTAGTGCTACTTCATTTGTCAACATATAGGTAAAGAAGAAATAAACCTTGAAATCAAATCCTTTAGATCAGTTAAATCGATATTTGTGTACATTTTTTTAGCATTGGTAGATGAAAAGGTAAACACGCCTACAAAATATAGTATATGCTAACTTATAAAAGTTGGTCAAATGGTAAATGTATATTTACTTATTACCTCTAAATAGATTTACAACATGGATGCGAATATTAAGGAGGGAGGTTGATTGTTTTATTTAACCATGGACATATTAATTAGGTTTGCCTTGTTAGCCTATAGAGTAATTGGTATAATTTTTTTCCAGAAATTTATGCTGAGGCTGGCTGAGGCTGACTGAGATGCCTGATTTTCAACCGGCCTAGAGTGAAGAATTTTGGAACCTCTGAATTCCGTGAATTCCACCGTGAAAATTGTCTCTATATGCAATAAAAACCAGGGCATTCTACCCGATTGATGTAGCATCATCTAACTTTTCCACTATTCCATGGTAAAGGAAATTATGACTGACTCTAAATAAACATATAGTCTTAAGTGATGTAAATAATAAATGCAACCTTCCCATAGTAAGTGTTAGTTCCCTTTTCCCTATTTGACATCTAGTTCGTAAGTGTTGGGATTTATACGACATCTGAAATGCCAGCAAATATTCCAGCTATATCTATATAGGTTTAGTGATCATATTAAAAGGAAAAAATATATAAAATACTATTTAAAAATTGGATAGGACTTGTAAAAATAGCACAAATAGCAAAGAAGAGTTATTATTGACCCGTTAGTTGAGTTAGTTAGGGCAAATACTGTTAAATTTGAACAGTTTAAATCTATTTCAAATATTAAAAGAGAGAAGATATTAATTGATTTTCGCAATCAATCAAATATGTGAAATAAATATGAAGATAATCAATTAATGCTAGAAGATATATTAATTGATTTGAGGAACCAATCAAATAAGGATATACATGAAAACGAATATCAATATTCTAAATTTGTGTTGAAATCAAATCAAGTAATCGAGAAAGATTTTATCCATATCTCCAAGGCAATCTTCATCCTTCCACCAATATATATGAAACATTTGTTCATCTTTTCAACACAAGATGACAAGAGAGTTTTCCACGAAATATCTTTAATAAAATCCCTATTGTTGTATCGATTGTAAGGTGAGAAATTTATATTTAGTGATTTATATTCTTCTCATGTTGTACTCCCTTTTCAAGTGAAGAAACGATATAGTTTGTTGAATCCAACAATGTAGGCATAGCCGAACCTTATTAAATCAGTGTGTTCTTTCCTTTCTATCTTTTATCTATAATTTGCGCTCTTTGATTTTCTTTTATAATCTTTGTTGAATTAGAATTATTGAGATTGTTCACAGACTAAATTATTAGGCGTTCTTCTTCTGCTGCCCAAAACTCTAACTTTTCACTAAAATTTGGTATCAGAACTTGTTTTTCTGTTTAAAGACTATTTTAGAGGAATTAAAAGAGAATGCTCTTCTACCATCCAACTTAGCCATTCTGATGAAGTACTTAGAGAGTTTTCTCATGTCAAAAGTACTAAGGAATTATGGGATGCTCTTCAAAAAAAATTTCTATAACAAGTCTCTCACCAGCCGCATCATCCTACAACAACTTTACTCGTTCAAGATGAAGCCTGGAATCAATGCATTAGCTCATGTGGATGCTCTAAACATACTTGATATAAATCTTCGAGTAGCTGAAGTAAAAATTGAGGATGAAGCGCAAGCTGTTATTCTTTAATGTTCTATACATGCGGAGTATAACACTTTTGTTAACTCTATGATCTATGGGCGCTCTTATATAAAGACAAATTTGCATAATGAGATGTTGAGGGAAAAGTTAGCAAATATGAGCACGGAGAATGGTTCCCAAGGCTTTATTGTGCAAAGGCGAAGAAGTAAGAGTAGATCCAAATATGGTGGAGATAGAGCCATGTCAAGATTTCAGTCAAGGGGAGCTCCAAAATGAGTTTGTCATACAGTAGAAGGCCTGGGCATTATACTAAAAGTTGTCCCAAGTTGGCGAATAAAAACAAAGCCGTTACCCAAAAGGCTTCAGCCTCTACAACGAAGACATCAGATTCAGAGAATGATCTTGGCATTTTTACAACTTCTGCCTCTTCTATGATGAGTACTATGTGGATTATTGACGCCAGAGTATCCTATTATATGACACTTGATAGACACTCTTTTCCCACTTATCGTCGGTTCGATGGTGGAGAGGTTCTCATGATAAATAATGCTACTTGTCGCATGATTGGTATTGGAACGACGATGACCAGGATATTTGATGGTGTTGTTCATACTTTGTGTAATGTCAGGAATGTTCCTAATTTGAGGCGTAGTTCGATATCCGTTGGAGCATTGTATAATCATGGCTAGAAGTGTGTATGTTACATCCCCCTACTTGGAGGCCCAAAACTAACGGCCATGGATTTTGCTGTCATCCATAGTTATTAATCCTCGACGACCAAATACAGTAATGTTAGATACATTGATACACAGAAACACATGAATATAGAGAGAGAAATTTAAAATATCAAACAAGTTCCATATTCCATTTCAAAACATTTCAAGTTCATTACATAATCCCACAATCGTTAACTATGTTCAAAGAAAATATTTATTACAACATACGCCAAGCGCGACATATGAAGATGCCCCCTTGGATGATCAGAGTATACAAGAAATTTAACAACTTTGCCATTAAAAACAACACAGCAGAATCAAAATGAAATTGAACTCTAGATATCTATCATGCCTTCTGCACGTCCCCGAAAGCTTTATTCGTCTAATGGGGTACCTGAAAACCTCAACTCTTAAACAACTCAAAGGCAATTGAGTACCCGAGAGTTTAATGGGAAAACATAAACTTCGAGTTAGACATAAAGCTTGGTATGAATAATATTCTACCATCTCAAAAAATTTAGATATATAGTGAGACCACGCCGCTTAGCGGAACGGGTTTTCCCCTCACTAGTATCTTAAAACCTTTATAAAACCATATTCTGTGCTCCTACATCCACAATGGTTAAAACAATTCAAAATAATATGATATGATGATATGCAAAACAAGAGAATCAATTCTGGATTACCCATCCCCATTTATTTTGACTATCTGTCTCAATTATAGTTTCTAGGATTACTATTAACCTAATAGTTTTCATGGGCTGACTAATAATTGATAAAATGTTCAAGGATTCCCTGTCCAATTACATAGTTTTCATGGGATCACTAAGAACCTATTGGTAACTCCAATATCTTTACACTTATCCTAGTTTTCATGGGCTGACTAGGAACCTATTGGTAACTCCAATATCTTTTCTTATTATCCTAGTTTTCATGGGCTGACTAGAAACCTATTGACATTTGTCAATATCTTAGTCCGGATATAGTTTTCATGGGTTCACTATAAACTTATTGGCCTCTACCAATATAAAATCATAGTTTTTATGGGCTAACTATGAACATGTCTTTTTGACATATTTATTTATACATAGTTTTCATGGTCTTACTATGAACCTATTGGCCCCTACCAATATCTTTTCCTATACACAGTTTTCATGGGCATACTGTGAACCTATTGGGGCCCGCTAATATCTTTCTTTAATATTTTAGCATCCTATATTCTGGTCTTCCTGACCTCCTGGATGCAATTCTACTCATTCAGGAGTTAACGTAATTTATATTCACTACTTGGTCAACCTAACTAGTTATTCTGCCTTTCCCCAAGATACAGTTATAGGTCCTTTACGTGAATATATACATATATGAAGAAGCAAACACAATAACTTGGTTAATCCCATAAACCTTTTAATCAAAGAAAACTTCTTCAAAAACTCCTTTTTAAAACACTATATTTATTTATGCTATGGTTCTCTTTTAAAATGAGATTGAGTTATTTGTTTTGAAAATTAAGGCTTTCGAAACCTTCAAAACTTTGCTTTCGACCTCACTGGATAACCTCCTTCGAAAGCATATAGATCTCTTTTCAAAACATTAGGCCCTTGCCTTTCGAAACACTTTAAAACTTCTCTTTTGAAACCTTTTGAATGTAATAAAGTATTACTTATTAACTCTTAGAAGCATAGCTTCGAAATCATTGAAGTACCCCTTTCGAAACCTTTGAAAGTACTCCTTTCGAAACCTTTGGAAGTATCCCTTCCGAAACCATTGAAAGTCCCACTTTCGAAACCATCGGGTTTATACTTAAAAACATCATTTGGGTCAAAGTGAATATAAATGAAAGTATCTCCATCGAAACCATCCTTTATCATATAAAAGTATTAGGGAAACTTGATGGCGTCGGCACCATCCCTTTCGAAAGCTTCAAATCCTTTAAACAAAACACTGAAGGATAGCATCGAAACCCCCCCTTTCGAAGCCTTTGCCTTCGAAATCCTTAGACCCTTTCGAAATCATTTAGGAATTGGCTTAAAACATCTTTTAAAACAAATGTTACCCTTTGAAAGCATTGATGACTTCAATACACTCGAAAGGCAAAAGAACCGCAGCAGGGCTTCGACTAGGTCGGAACCCCTTCTTTCGAAAGCATTATTTTACAATTAAAGGAACCCATTCGAAAGCCCTTAATTGTAAAACATCATATGGCAACCCGTTCGAAAGATTTTAGAAAACTCTTTTCAAAACATATGTTTCGACTATGTCAGAAGCTTTAGTAAAACAAAGGCAGGTGCTTGACTTTTTAAAACAAACAAAGGTATCGACCCCATCAGAAGCAATGCTTTCGACACCATGCCTTCTGCCTTTCCTCCAGTCCACTACAAACCATCTAGGTGATACCTTGTGTATTGGTTTCGGCTTAGTGGGGTTTCAACTTGATTGAAGGCGGAAGCTCTGAGTCGAAAGGTACTTCTATTAGAAGCAGAACATGCTTTTCTATGTAAAATCTCATTGATGCTAATTAAAGCAAATTTTGTCTAACTAACCCGCCACATTTAAATATGTGATTGGTTGCCTCAACTTTTCAAATTCTTTACTAAAATAACTGCCGTTTAATTTCAGATCTAAACCATGGTTAATTTAGCAAATAAGCCCTTCCATTAAGCAAAACCAATTTTGCAAATAAATCCATCTAAAATAATTTAGTTTCCACAACAAATCACTAAGGAAAGATCCCCAAAAATTATAGGAATTCATTTTAATCATGTTATCTAAAATATCAAAATTTTAGACCCAAATTCTCAATATAATTTCTAAAATAAATTTCTAAACCCAAGTAACCATATTTTCCTTTGAAAATTCATAATAATCTTTTCATAGCTTGAAAAATTATCGAAATTAAACCCCAATTCCAAAATCATGTTTTACATAAAATAAATTTTTCCATGGCATTCAAAATCAAATATAATCTGTTTTACCCTTAAAAACCGTGAGAAATCATATTTAAACATTCTTGTTTAAATCTTACATATTTTTGATCCGATCATATCATCATTCATATCATCATAAAATGAATTTAATCTTAAATCCAAAAACATATGATCATAAAACAAAATAGAGATGGTATAAATTATTATTCACCTTGATTAAGATAAGGAATTTGGATTGAGATTGAGATTTATTCCCCTAACTTTAATCCTTGGCTTTTCTTTAATTTGAATTGTCTTTTCTTCCTAGCTATGGCCCGCTCCTCTTTACGTTTGTGTTTTTGTGAAATGAGAAATAACCGTGAATAGTGTGACGTGAATATATATAAGGGTAGGGGTTATGTGCAGCTAAGTCCCAATATACCCTTATGTAAATTAATTAACTTTAAGTCCACTTAATTAAATAAATTGAGCACGACCCCTTAAGAATTTATTCAAATTTCTTTTCCCTTATCATTTAAAATTTATATTATTCTATTTAATTTATCTATTAAATCTCATGAATAATGTTATCAAAATTTAGGAGTGTTATAGCATAATAGAAAACGATTCATTGAAAATTACAAATGGCTCATTGATAGTGATGAAAGTGGTAAAAGCTGAAAATCTATGCTTGCTGAAGGGTACCACTGTTATTATAGAGTCTTCTCCGGTTGTTGATTCTGTTGATTTTGATTCTACTATATTATTGTGGCTTTTTCGTATGGGACACATTGGAGAGCGTAGTTTGCAAGTGTTGAAAAATCGAGGTTTGATTGACGGTATTCATCATTCAAAACTTGGCTTTTATGAGGGATGCGTACTTGGAAAGCAAAAGAAAGTTTCTTTTGGCATTGCAAAGCATAAGTCTAAAGCTGTTTTAGAGTATGTTCATACCGATGTTTATGGCCTCGCACCATGCCTATCTTTTGAAGGAGCCAAGTAATTTTTTTTCATCCGTTGATGATTTTTCTAGAACGGTATGAGTTTACTTTATAAAGTCCAAGGAAGAAACTTTTCATGAGTTTCACACTGGAAATCTTTCGTTGAGAAACAGTTTAGATAGAAAGTGAAGGTTCTTCGTTCAGATAATGGTGGTGAATTCACTTCTAAAAAATTCACCAAAATTTGTGAGTCCAGGAGAATCAAAAGGCACTACACCACATCAGGGGACCCTCAATCAAATGGGGTTGTAGAGAGGATGAATCATACTTTGTTAGACAAAATTCGTTGCTTACGTCTGACTCCTAGATTAAAGAAGAGATTTTGGGTAGAAGTATTATCTATAACGGTTTCCATTGTCAACCATACACCTTCTACCGTAAAAAATATGAAGATTCCTGAAAAATTATGGAGGGGAGAGAATGTTTCATATTCCTTTCTCCTAGTGTTTGGTTGACTAGCTTATGTGCACGAGAGCAAAAGAAAGTTGGATCCAAGATCGCGCAAGTGTATTTTTCTTGGCTATAGAAGAGGAGTTAAGGGTTATAGGTTGTGGTGTCCTACTACCCAGAAGATTGTTATTAGTAAGCATGTTACATTTGATGAAAGTACTATGTTGAAGGTGGAGCCTTCTACTTTAATTAATGATGATGTTAAAAGGACTAATACAGAGTATCAAACACAAAGTAGATCATTAAACTTTCATACAAGTAAAATATTGTGTTTTCGATGACACCGTGGTTGATGAAAAGAGGACAGAGGATCAAACTCAAGATGGACTCAAATTCAAACTCGACAAATCAAAAAGAGGAAAAGACCTAGATGACTTGATGATTTTGTGGGATTAAGCATTGAAGACATTGATTTTGATGACATGGCAGCTTATGCATTAAGCGTATTTCATGATGACCCCAGAGACTATAGAGATGCCATTAGTTCAGTTGATGGTTCCAATAGGTTAGTAGCTATGGAGGATGAAATTGAGTCTTTGCACAAAAATCACACTTAGGATTTAGTGCCTCTTCCTTTTGGCAAGAGAGAAATTAGGTGTAAGTGGATCTATAGGGTGAAAGATGACGACAATGGTGACTTGAGATATAAGGCGAGATTAGTGGTGAAGGGTAATGTTTAGAGAAAAGGTGTGTAGTTCCATGATATTTTTTCTTTAGTTGTTAGACACACTTCCATTCACATTCTTTTTGCATTGGTTGCCCACTTTGACATGGTGTTGGAATAATTAAATGTCAAGGCAACATTCTTGCATAGTGACCTTGAGGAGGACATTTACTTACAGCAGCCAGAGGGGTACATTGACAGTAGTAGACCCAGTCATGTTTGTAAGTTTAACAAATCTCTTTATGGTTTAAAATAGTCTCCTAGACTGTGGTATAAGAATTTGATAAGTTTATGATCTCACATGGTTATTCTAGAAGCTTTAAGGACCAATGCATCTATTTTAGGATGTGTAATGAAGAAATCATCTATTTTTTGTTTTATGTTGATGATATGTTGATAGCTTCTAAGAGCATGCCTAAAATTTCAAAGTTGAAGATGAAGCTCGTCAAGGAGTTTGATACAGAATATTTGGGAATGGCATAGAAAATTATGGGGATAGAGATTCAAAGGGATAAAAAGAAAAGAGTTTTAAGGCTCACTCAAACTCAGTATATCGAGAAAGTCCTATCTCGATTTGGTATGGAGAAGGCTAAACTGGTGGCTACTCCATTAGGCACTCAATTTCAACTATCCAGATATTTATGTCCCACCTCGGATGAACAAAAGGGATATGGATAATATTCCTTACTCTACTGCAGTTGGAAGCCTTATGTATGTTCTGGTATGCACAAAGCCTAATTCATCTCATGTAGTTGGTGTTGTTAGCATATACATGTCTAACCCAGGCAAGACTCTTTGGTAAGCAGTAAAGTGGATTCTACGATATTTGAGAGGAACTTTTTATATTAGCTTGTTGTTTGGAGGTAGTGACATAACTCTAAGGGGTTATCATGATTTAGATTATGCTGGAGATAGAGATGGTAGGAAATCAATTTTGGACTATGTTTATACACTTGGCATAGGCTCGATTTCTTGGAGATCCAAGCTACAATCCATTGTAGCTTTATCAACTATAGAGGCAGAGCTTATTTCTGTTGTGGAAGCGAGTAAAGAAGGATTGTATTTGTTGCACTTTTTGGAGGAGTTATCAATTATGCAGAAGACTGTGAAGTTATTTTCAACTAGCTAAAGCGCCATTCATCTTGTTGAGAATTAAGACTACAACTCATGGATAAAACATATTAATGTTAGGAGTTTCTTTCTTATGCTTGAAGAAGAGATAAATAAAATAAAGCTATTGAAGATACACACAAAAGATAATCTAGCTGATATGTTAACCAAGTCGGTTCCAAAGGACAAGTTTCAGCATTGCTCAAACTTGATTAGTGTGGTATGAGCTACTTAGCTCCATGGGGCGCTAGCCTAATAACCAGTTTAGTTGATTGATTGATATATTTTAATCGAGGTGGAGTGTTAAATTTGGACGGTTTTAATCTATTTCAAATATTAAAAGAGAGAAATATTAATTGATTCTCGCAATCAATCAAATATGATAAACAAATAAGAAGATAATCAATTAATGTCAGAAGATATATTAAGTGATTTGAGGAATTAATCAAATAAGGATATGCGTGGAGCAAATACCAATATGCTAAATTCATGTTGAAATTAAGTCAAATAAATCCGAAAAGATTTCATCCTTATCTCCAATGCAGTCTTCATCCTTCACCTATATATATGAAGAAATTTGCTCATCTTTTTAACACAAGACGACATAAGAGTTCTCCATAAAATATCTTCAATAAAATTCTTATTTCTATATCTATTGTAAGATGAGAAATTTATATCGAGTGATTTATATTCTTCTCATGTTTTACTCCCTCTTGAAGTGAAGAAATAATAATGGTTGTTGGGTCTGAGGACGTACTCATAGCTGAACCTTGTTATATCGGTGTGTTCTTTTCTTTCTGTCTTTTATCTATAATTTGCGCTCTTTGATTTTCTTTTTACTCTCTTTATTAAATTGAAATTGTTGAGATTGTCCACAGACTAGATTATTGGTTGTTCCGCTTCCACTGCCTAATACTTTGATTTTTCACTACAAGTACGTCATCTGGAACAAAACCAAATTTATATTTTGGAATGAGGTAGTCTAGCAACAGTCGCTTCAATGCACAATCGTCCTTACTCGCTATTTTATTGGATGAAGAACTTAGATGGCCCACTCTATTATTATTAAAATCACAAAATGAAAATAAATCAGCCAATCAAAGAAGCGACTGTCTTGTACTCACGACTGATGTTAGAATATAATAGTGCTTGATATCCTTTTAGCTTTGCTGTCCAGACGCAAAACTACCATTAACTCCTCATCAGTAGCACGGTAATCGATTTAGGATGGATAAATGTCAAATGTTTCAATCTCATACACATTGTTTTTCAAATGTATTTAATATTTGTCGAGTAAGTTGGACCCCTATAAAAATTTGCAGTAGATTCAGATATTTGTATAAAATAAGTTATCCAAATATAAGGCATCTCCAGTAGTGCTGAGTCAGGGCTGAATAATTCAACATTGCCACTCGAGTAACGAATTCAAGTCTGAACATTCGGTTGAATGTTTAGACTTGAGTTCAGGAAGTCAAATGGGGTGTGGATGTCCATTTAATGGGCACCCAAATTCAGGCACCCTTTAAATGGGTGCCCAACGCCCATTAGATGGGCGCCTTGTTAAACAACCCCCAAATGGCTACGCGTTTGCCTTCCTAATTGACTTCCCTACTCATCAACGGCCATAAACAGTCATTTCAACGGCTATAAATGGTCGTGTTTCAACATTCGACTTCATTTCAACAACTATAAATGGCTATATTTTAGAATTCATCCTATAAATTCAATCCACTTTATCAATACCAAACACAATTCTTCTACTCTTAAACTATCTTCTCAAATTCAGTATAAACAAAGTATGTCTCATCCGATTTAATCATATAGTGAAGCTATGAATATGGATAATTAGGAATTTGATTCATAACCCGTTCAAAGTGCTCTTCCACATAATGCTCCCCCTCTAAGCTTCCATTCCTCTGCTCTATGGAATAGCAAAGAAGACAATGATCTTTGTGTAATCTACTATCACTTTTTGAACAACTTGGTGAAGGGAAATGACCAGAGTGGAGAATCATTTTAGGCGAACGTAATGACTGCGTATAACCAAAAACATGTTGAGAAGGCACAGTCAATGTCGGTAATTACCATTCGATTTGGAAAGATTAATCGACAAACGCATTTTTATGAGCCTTAAATTTACAAAATAAAAACAAGCAAATCCTAGTTGAATGGAAGGCGAAGCTAAGCTAGTATGTTTATTTAAAATATCTCTTCGTAATTAAATTCATATCGTATTTATTCTTTTTTATTATTGGATGTAGAAGAGAATGACGAATGATTAATTCTTGAAACTATTTCGAAGGAAAAATGGTTGCAAAAAACCTTACTATTATCAGTTTGCAAACTGGTATGACTTGCTTACCGGTCATCCAAAATGGAGCCCCAACAATGCAAATTCCTTAAGAGATGTCCAATCAAAGCAGAAGGGTAAGAAAAAAGTGTTGAGGACAACTTATAATCCTAGTCAAGGAAACTTGTGACGACCCGGATTTTTGGACCAGTTAAAATTGATGAAAAATCCGTCCGTTCTAAAACTACTCATGAAAACTACCAACTTAATACACCATATTTGATAAATATTCAACATTACTAAATGTATAGGATACAATTTCAATTATAGAACATATCAGAGTAATTAATTAATTTATTAATTCTACAAAGAGTACTTTAATACATACCAAATACAATGACTATAAATCTACCGCTACACAATTCTGATGAGAGAGACATCACTATCAATACCTGCGAACTCAATAAACAATGTAAATGCGGAATAAAATAGTAAGCAGAAAAATACAATAACACAAGACAACAACCAATAACAGATAAGCATGAAAGGGTTATAGTATTTTAGGGGCTACATCACTACCACTTATGACTGCCTGCGTACCCCTCTCTAATTGGGTACCCAATTAGATACAGGATCAAGCCAACGTAGTTCTCCTATCGCAAATAGGACTCATGGAGCCTACGATGCAACAAACAATATGCAATTCCCAAAACTACCCACTTATGCTTAATTTTCAATTTTAGATTTTCAAATTTAGTTACCTTTACGAAAATTATCTATTCGGACTTCATTTCGAATTCTTATTATAAAACTTTTGAAATATATATATATATATATATATATATATATATCTTTTATATTCAAATTATACTTTACTTCGGGACCTTAAATCAAATCACTTTTGAAAAGTTTATTTGGAAATCCCAAATACTGTAATAAAAACACATCAAACCATATGCAACCAGATCGGGAGGTTTCTCCCAATAACAAGGCAACTGGGTCCTAGCCTTCATACAATCGATAAATAAGTATATCTCTTTATTCCAAGAGTGGACTATACCAAAAACATATGCCTACTTTTTAGTTACGGGTTACCCGAATCATTGGTAACATAACAGATCATTTTATATCCCGAAGCGATAAATCATTTCACACTAATATTCACAAGTACTTTCAAATCTATAATAATTTTCATTTCCCAAATATGTTCAAAAATCATCTTAAAACCATTGGGTTTACCCCTCGAAATTCTTTCTGTTTTATAAAACATTTTCATAAAACCATTCTTATATAAATCACTTTTATATAATATAACTTCAAAATATTAATTACCGAACATTTCTATTTCTTTTAAAGGGAAAACATTTCATAACATTTCCATTTGAAAACAAATTTTCAAAATAATTCATTAAATTGAAGTGAACCCAGTCCATGCATATGGATAATTAATTTCTCATAAACTAGTTGAGAAAAGTCAATAATCAATAAATAATAATCAGTGCTCATAAACTAGTCGAGCGCAATCCAAACAATCAATCAATAAAATAAACACAATAATAAATTATAATCAATGCTTCATTCTATAAAATATTTATAACACTTTTTAGTTTATCTTGGGTTAAAACAGTTTGATATTTATTTTGGAGCATCTGGGCTTTCCCTTCGATCTGTTCCACCCCTCGTCTAAAAGATAAAGCAAAGGCCAGGTAAGTCCAGGGCACTGGTTGCTCCATTCCTAACCATAGTTACACACCTTGTTTTACCGTTTAACTCTCACGAGCGGGACAAATGTACTAGTCGTTTCCGCATACTCAATATGTTATTATATTCAATATTCTTCAAGTATTGTTTAAGTGTTATAAACTATCCCCCCTAACCATTTATTTAAACTCTTATTAAAACTTCAAAATCATCTTTAAATTACTTAATTATTCTTTTAAAATCATTCACAAAAGATTTAGGAAAGAACTGTTAATTTTAAAACTACGTTTCAAAAGTTATTAAAAACTGCTGCGAAAAGCGTTGCGAAAAGTGTTGCAAATATATTTTAAAAGCTATATTCCTTCAAAACGACATTTATATCATTTAGAAATACATATTTTCTACTAAAATATCTTTTAAAACATTTTAAAGGATTTTTAGAATTTATTTCATATTTTTAAAACATTTAAAATATCAATTTTAAACTTTGGTCACTTTACTGCAAAAGCGCGATTTTTTCTAGAAAATTGTTTTGGACATATTTAAAATATCAAGGTGAAATCTTGATTTTCTTTCTTTATTTATTTAAACATATTTAAATGTTTATAAAACATTTCTAACTCATTTTAAAACTATTTCCAAAAGGTTTAAGCATTCCATATACAATATTTCATTTTCAAAAGGAAAGTGATTTCCTTTGTGCTTATCGACGTGTATTAACGTGACTTGGTAAAACAATTTAACAATCGTATCAAAAATCAATACTTGATGATCAAAGCATATATAAGCATCCATATCAATCATAACACATCATCAAACATGTATATATATAAATATAGATGTTAAATATAGTTTCTCACCTTAAACCAAAGCTATAAACTTCCTACCAATATTCTAATCAACCAACACTTCACTAACTACTTCCTACTCCATTAAACACTAGCAAACAACACCCTCTCCCTTCCAATAGCTTGGCCGAGGCTTAAGATGGAGGTTGGCTGAAAGTATAGAGAAGTAGCGGTAGAGCTTTGAACTTGAATTCCCAAGATTTTGATCCGAAAAATAGGTTATTTTGTATCTAATTTTAGGCCTTCTAAATCTAAAAATTTAGAAATGTTGTTAACTAAAAAGTTTTTTAAAATTATTTTCTATTGAATTTGAAAAAAAGAATCATTTGAATCCATGTTTTTTTGAGGGAGATATGATAGAATGAAGAAGAGGTATTGTAGGATTGACAAAAATGAAGCCCGAAAATGCACTTCAAAGAATGAAGTTTCAGGTATAGGAAACCTAAAAAATGGAAAAAGTGGTCAACATAAAAGTTGTAACCACTGGAATTTTATATGATTTGAAAGAAATAATTTCTTAATTGGGATCAGTTATGATCAAAACAAAATGGGCTATTTTCTGTGTTACAAACTGGATTTTTGACATGTTTAGTTTTAGAATAAGACAAAGTGGTAAACATGAAAGTTTTAGCCACTAGAAAAATACATGATTTAAAAAAATAATTTTGAATTTTAGTTTAGTTTGGAAGAAGTTCTGGCAGAGAGAAGAAGATGTAAAATATGGAAAAAAGAGGAGTTTGATTTAAAGAGAATGAACATTGATTTCTTTTGAATATTTTGTAAATATTTTAACATTATTTCTTTCTAAATTTTTTCCTATGGCTTGGAAGCCTTTAAAGAGAAGAGGAAGAATCTTCAGAAAAGAAGAAGAAATTTTAATGAAAGTGAAGAAGGAGGTGGCTATTTATAGAAAAAGTAAGGAATGGAATTTTACAAATTTAACCTCTTATCAAATTACCAAAACACCCTTACTTCAAACTAAAGTAAGCTATATTTTTTTCAACCCTTAACATCATCCTTTCACTTCTTACTTTATGTCTTAGCCACTTAAAGATTAAGTAAAGAAAAGTAATTATTGTGTAGGATTTTGATGTGATTTGGATTTGATGTTTACTTTTGACTTTTCTTAAACTTACTTACTTTTCTTAATGATGTTATAGAAGTCTCCTAATCATAGTTAGTAAAAGAAAACATGTTTAGTTATTAAAATGTATAATATATATGTTAAAATAAGTTAACAAAGGTGCAACGACTTATTTTGAACAAAACGTTGAATTTTGACAAAACGTTTTACGGTCACATTTTAATGTTTTTGTTAAACTATTTATTTATGTAAACCAAATTTAAAAATAAATTGTATAATGTTATTTAAAAATATAAACACTCATAAATCAATTAAAATAATTTATTAAACCATTTAAACTTACTTTTCTAAAAATCAGGATTTTGTCACTTTTGTCGATATAAGAAAATGTTACTATTTTTATGTGTATTTCTATTTCCAAATCCTATCTAATATTGTTTAAATCATATAACCTTACCTATTTTATATTTAAAATGATCTTAAATGTCATTTTTAAGAGTGGTCAAATTCTGCGTCGTTACAAAACTCTTCTGGTATGGATTTTAATGTAGTCTCGGAGAAAGAAGTTGACGAAGCAGAACCTAGTTGACGAAGCAGAACCTAGAATGGACGAAGATGCTAGATCGATGGGGTATTGGGCAGCTAAGAAGAAAATTGATGTTCAGACCTAGATTGATTCTCTAATAGCCCTTATGCATGAAAAACATGCGAAAGAAAATGTTGAACATCAAAAGGGTAGTGCGGAGAAGCTGGTTGTGTTAAAAGAACCGACCACTATCAGAAAGGCGAGGTTTGAGACAGAGCATCAACGTCAAGAGACCGCTATTATGGAAAAGCATGTAATGGGAGTGGATCCACTATCAATGCAGTATTGAATGGAATATAAACAACGCATTGTTGAGAGTAGATCTGGAATGAAACATATGTAGTTGAGGAAGAGCGAACTATATCTTTAACTATTGTTTTAAACTGTGGACTATTATGTATGGTTGAAAATTTAATTGGCTTATCATTTTGTTCAATGAATTCATGACTTACAGAATAGTTCTACTTAAACAAAGTCAAATATGATTATGGATATCAGAGTTATAGCATGCTACATTACATTACACAAATAAAAAGACAAAGACAAATAATTAAACAAGGGTCATCAATAGTTAACTACTGATTTCCATAAGAATTCCAAATATTATCCAATAGATCCTTTTGGAGCCTATTATGAAGAGCTGCATTTCGATAAACTTAATGATGATCCACATGAATTATGTACTCTCCTTTAGTTCGAAGCATGTCGGCGCAGAATAATTCGGCTGTTTGTTTTGCCTCATCATACTCATAATTAGGATGGTCCATACCCATTTCATCTTCAATGATCATGTTATGAAGAAATATACAAGTGGATATAATTGTAGCCATTTTCTATCTCTTTCATAGTCTACATGGATTACTCACCATTGCAAATCTTGCTTGAAGTACTCTGAAAGCTCTTTCTATGTCTTTTCTTTATCCTTCTTGCATTGCAGCAAACTTTCGATGTTGTTAATGGGTTTTGCAATCGTGCTCTATTTAGGATAAATTTCATCTCCTAGATAGTGTCCACAATCATATGTGTTTTGACCAAGTGAAAATGATACAGGGGTTGATCTACCAAGTGCCAAATCAGCGAACAAATGGGATCGCTCAGCCATATTTAAGTCGTTATGAGAACCTGGCTTTCCAAAGAATGCATGCCAAGTTCGCAAATCATGAGACACAACCGCTTTCCTTACCATTGTATGCTCCATGGAAAGGTTTATGACAGTTCTTCCACACCCAAATCATACCATCCAGACTTCCGAGCATTCCAGGCCAACCCCTGCTTTCGTGCATTTCATACAATCGTGCTACATATGCTTCATTAGGAGAATGAAGGTAGGGTACCATAAATGTCCACAACGGCTTGGCAGAAGTGATCTAGATTTTCTAGTCATGTACTCTCTATAATACGGTATGCGTTGTCAAGGGCATCGACAGGTGTAGCATAAGCTAACATCCGTATAGCTACGGTCATCTTTTGATACCCACTTAGACCTTGTACTTATAAAAAAAGTAATTATTATTCTATTGAATACTTTTCAGAATTCTTAAAAACAATGCATGACTCATTCTGAATCATCAGCGAAACATCTAAGAACCATAAGTTGGATCATGATTAAAGTAATCTTGCATAAGTGTTTTGTGGAATGCTGCCTGGTTACGGTTGATGTATTTCCGAATCATAACTGAGCCACCGTGTGTCCCGAAGTTGAACCATATGCTTCACAGTAGATTTCCAACAGTTCCTTTTCTTCTTGTTAATGCGCTAGTTCGTACACTTCTTCTTCAAAGTCGCTATTGAATAACATTATAGCTTTTAGTATATTTGAAGACATTGTTGGTGGAGTTAGTTGTTTGATTTTAGTATATATGATAAGTTCAAGTTGTGTAAAATAAGTATGATGGGTGTATGCTTATATAGAATTACCTCTTCTTATTGTCCACGGTTAAGAATATTGTGTCACCTCGGTATAAAATTACGATAATGATTGGAATATTCTGTCACATTTACTTTTTTTTAGGTAAAGATAAGAATATTATGTCAAATAGGCTTTTCTTTAAGGTAATGACAGGAATATTGTGTCTTCTCGACTTGGTTTTGGGTAATGATTGGAATATTCTATCACATCTGCTTGGTTTTGAGTTAAAGATAAGAATATTCTGTCACATCGGCTTTTTTTAGGGTAATGACAGGAATATTGTGTCTTCTCAACTTTGTTTTGGGATAGTGGATGGAATATTCTATCGCATCTACTTGGTTTTGAGGTAAAGATAAGAATATTATATCACATCTGCTTGATTTTGGGGTAAAGTTTAAGATTATTATGTCGTATCACTTGTTTTACGGTAAAGATTGGAATAATGTGTCTTCTCGACTTGGTTTTGGGGGTAAGGATTTAGATATTCCTACACAAACCACCATCTATAAGTATGGTCCTGACATTATGTTAATGATGTATAAAAATATTAAAAATGGAACGGATAGGCTAAATCAATGACAACAGAAAGTTGAAGTAAGCAATATAATGCATTGCATATGTGGTTTGCCTGCTAGAATGATCATAGTAATAGTTCCAACTTGGAATATTGGATGATGCTACTACAAATGTGCTTAGCTCCGTAGATGCAATATTCGTGAATGGATTAATGAACCTTTTTTAGCAGAAAAGCTGTTTATGTTTGCGACCTTACTAGAGAAAATAATTTTCTATGACAACAACTTCATTCACCACACATCCGTCCCAATGACAATTAGGGAGTAAGAATTACAAATCATGTTTGTGGCCAGCAATACCTTTTTCTCAACTGTGTTTGTTCCAAAATTACCTTTATCTCGATTGTGTACTGTATGTTACTTAGTAATTTATGTATTTTCATAAAATCATCTTTGCTTTCTGGAAATGAATAAGAATATCGTGTCAAATCAACTTTTCTTTTGGAAACGAATAAGAATATTATGTCAAATCAACTTTTCTTTCTAAGAAAGAATAGGAATATCGTGCCACATCGTTTTTACATTCAAACAGTTATAAAAAACAAACAGACCATCATAACACATAAAATAGCAGTTCTTCCAATGTATAATTCTCCTTTAGACAGTTGGTGGACAAATGTTTAAAATATCACAGATTACTATGTTCGACAATGTGACAAACGGCAGTAGGAGAGTCATCAATGTGAGAATTCATCATTCAATGAAACTTCTAAGGCTTACAACATCTACTTGCAAAATAAACATTACAAAGACATTTGATGGCAAGAGAACAAGGAGCGAGAGGAAAGAAGAAGGCTTAATGATGTCCCTAATTGGGAACCGTGATCTTATAATAATCTCCGTCACAACCAATATCCATTTTTGCATATATAACCATTGGGTTTGAACGAAGATGTTAAACGATTTGAATGTGGTTGGTTAGCAAGCCTAGTCGCTCTGTCATATGGTAGGGAAGTTGACCGTAGGCACTACTATTGTAGACACAACATTTATGTATTACATCAATGGACATATGATCCTTTCTCGAAAAGTTGTTGACTTTATTACAGACTTAGAAATACGGAATAATTCATACCCCAATCAGTTGCGTGAAAGGTTAAGTCATCATGATAATTAAGTTATCTAGCATTGGTAATCTCTGTATCCTGATTGTTTTTGTTTGCAGCAGTACCTTTATCAAGTACTTTATTTTCCAATGTTCATGTTGAAAAAAATGAGAATTATATAAACAAAAAAATGTTGAATACAAATAAACAAATGACAAACCATACATAGGCATAGTACAATAACATAAGCTAAAGAAAGAACATTCATATGCAAAAATACAACGTACTTGTACGGTGAAACATACAAGATACAATGCGAAGACAAAGATGGGGACCACATATAAACAAATAACAGTCACTTTATAATAACATAAGCTAACAGTAAACAACTTGAATACAACGTACATTGTCCATACAATGCAGCATACGACATACAACAACTACAACTAAAACTCGACAAATTTTAACATTGTATAATGTAATAGAAATAAGTACAGTCAATCCAATGGTGCAACATCATCATCACCTCCCCCATCACCATCATCACCTCCATCGGCATCACCATCGTTCTCATCGTCGTCGTCCTCATCATCGTCGTCCTCACCACCATCACAATAATCAAAACCATCTCCAACATCAACAGAACCATACCCACCATCACCAGCATCACCTACACCATCTCCATCTGGTGGTCTGTAAGGCTCATAAACGGCAAGTCTAGCGGTTAACTCATTTATCCGTGCCTCTAACATATGTGCATGATGCATGTACATCTCATGCTGGGTGTGCGTTTGTGCGAGCGTCATATCTCGGAACCCACTAAATAAAAGTCTGCACTAATCAAATCTAGATGCATACTAAACAAACAAAAACTTTGACATGTAAGATGCTTAGTTTAAAATAAAAGATGAAATACACATAACTAACAAAAAGTATCTTATATGGAGGGTATAACCTGACTAAAGACATGCCAGGAATATCATGGTGCTCTTGAAGGACTAAGGGCTGCTCAATCAATGTACTCGTGGCATCGTATGCCCTAAAAATATAATCAGGCTCCACCTGCATCGGAGTCCGAGAGAACTTTGACGAAATAGGACCGAAAGAAACATACGGTGCCTAAACTCTTCCCGGCTGCGATGTGAGGGCCTATATGATAAGAGTTGACCCTTTGGACATAATCTGGTAACATGAAACGACGCGGTTATACTTTAGCCTAATATGCATCGTAATCTACATCTATGAAGTATGTATTGGTATCCACCCACCCAGCCTATCGAAGAGCATGCAGGTACTGATCGCCAATCACCCTATATCTACCAAACATGTCATCGCAAGATAATGGATGGGATGGTATACGATCATCGCCTATGGTCTGATATGCACATCGCTCTCCCAAATACCACATAGGCAAGAATGTAGGTGTGTACAAAGCGACCGTACATCGAGATAATGAATATGCGATCACTATGAGATGGTCGTCCGCTATAAGGCTTACATCTAAAAGGTGGGTCCAATGGAAGGCCCAAGGAGTCCGTATGAGGTTGTCGCGGCTCCGCATGTCAAGCTGCGACCTAGCCGTCATCAAGTCATGTCAAACACCTAAAAGAGCATGCTGCAAATACTAAACTATCACGAACCGGATTTTTGACCCTCGAAAATCGACATCAATACGTTCAATGTATAGCATGCCGAGCAATCGAGTGCCGAAAATACCAGATCGTTAGAGGAAAAGAAGAAAGAGGTAGAAGAAGAAACATAAACAATTACACAGAATCTCACAATCGCAGCGGAATAATATATAATAGATAATAACAAGTCTTTATACAAAAGAACTACAACTATTGTTTACACATTACATCATCAGAGTATGACACACAATACACAGCGGAATAAAATCAAATACATTTAATATGTCTTCGTCATCCAGCTCGTCTCCTAAGCTCCATAGCATCATATCCTGTATCTATAATACTCGGACTGACCTGAGCATTATAATAAAATAACACCCGAGTCAGTCTGGAAAACCAGCGTGAGAAAACACACTCAATTTGAATTATTAAAGTTATCAAAATCCTTTGAAAAACAAAGGTATCTCGTAAGACCACGTCACACATAAACACAACGGGTTTTTACCATACGATAACCAAAACACTTTATATCAAAACCGTTTGATATTATAATAGTGTCTAAAACAAAGTAAATAAAAAATAGCGGAAATGCTTGCATCTCACGTTTCAGGATAGTTGGGCACAACCAAAACTGTACGGTGCTTATTGGAGAACGGATTCCATACAATGACTAGGCACTGGGGTACCACCTATCATGGTACACGTCTAGAAAAATGTACCAAGGACCTTTCCGGGATCCCCTACAACACAAGACCGGCCCTATCCCTAACCTGGATAGAACCGAATATGTTATTCCCACCCTTATCGAGAGCTCTTTTGCATGCACCACCGTATCCATAATAAATAATATATCCAAGGATATCTAGAAAGGTGATAACATACCCCTAATTGGGTATGACCCACTTAGCCTTGCTACATATCCCCTGATTTTCAGTAATTCCGGTTGATGAGTCTTGAGGCTATAATTACTTTTCAAGAATAATTTCACTTCGAATGCTCATCATCCTCCAATGACGATGTTCTGAAAGCATTCGTCCATACAAGTTGTCCTGGGCCTGGACAAGCCGAATCACCGTCTTCATCATCTTCATGATATCCATTCGTAACGCTTAAATCGGATCGAAGTGGTTTTCGAATAATTAAATCCGATCCCAGTCTCTTCGAAATGATCAACGAAATTGGCCAAATACTTGATAGTTGGTTATTTAACTGTCAATATAACATCCATAAGCAGTCACTAGGACCATATTATGATTTTTCCAAAATTTAGTTTCAAAATATCTTTATAAGATATATACTCAAATTCCTTCCAAGTTTTATATATTTGGGACAACTCAAATACTTATATCCATAACAGGATACTTCAAACCATCTCTTATTTCAAAACTTAGAAAAAATATATTTAAAAAAATATTTCCTAAATCCCTTACTTCCCAACACTTAGGAAAATTTCACTTATTTCTCTTTTCTCAAAAACCCTTCACAATTTATATTGTAAATTTCTTAACTCGTTTATAACGAATTCTATAAGTTCCGGGTTCCTTAATTAAATCTCTTAATTCAAAAATATATACTTATCTCACCGAAATAAGTATATACACAACCCATTTCCTTCAAAAATATTTGAAAAACCTTTTAAAATAATATGGAAAGCACCATGCGGTATCATCCATAGATTCACAGCTCAATGATTACGTCTCTATCCCAGAGAAATCCAAACTTAACTACAGGCAATCTCTGCCTCCGATTTCGCCATGAAAGTATACCATTACTTTTCAAAAACTTTATTTTATAATTTTCTCTAAATAATACTTATAAAATTTCTATATAAATTCCCAAGTTTAATTTAGACAAATACTCTTTAAATAAAGGTATTATATTAGACAAGATTAATATTGAATAAATTATCTTTTTAAAATAATAATACTGATTTATTTATAATTAACTTTAAAACAAATCATTTTAAAGTAACTTTAATTAATAATTAAATATATTTTAAAAAAAAATTTAAAATGATTACATAACTAATTTTCTGAAACACCTTTTTAAATTACGTAGTTTAATTTAATAATTAAAAACCCTCTTTTTAAACAAACCCAACTTCTTGACAAAAATATATTTTCAATCCCATATAACCAATCTAATATTTATAAATCTCTCTCGATTTATCACTAATTTGATTTACACCCCAATTTCGTAAGTCCTCCTTTTACATTTCTAAAAGTAAATTTATCTTTTATATTTACACCGATTTACCCATCTCATTATAAATCCTCACCGTGAAGTTATAACTTCAATTTATCAACTGATAATCATTCCACTTTATTTATAAACATTGTTTATAAATTCCATAGTTTTCAATTCTAGTTTATAAGGGTTTCACATCACTTAAATCCATTATAATTTGATTTCTAAATTAAATTCCATTTATAAATCAATTTCTAAAATAATCCAAACTATGTTCCAAACCCAACCCAATCTCAATTATATTTCCATTTGTAATTAAGAAGTCTTATTTAAGATCCGGTATATTCAATTTCACATTTATTTCCAAATGCACTTCTTTTCCCAATCTATTTAAAATCTTGATTTAAAAACCCTTTATATTTAAAACAAGTACACTAAGGAATTATTATTTAAAATCCTTATTCCAAATCTCTTTTACCATATTCTGAAATTGTTAAGTACAAATTTAAAGTCAAACTTTTTATTTTACCCAAATTCATTTCTTTTAATTAATCCAAAATTCACTATAAATATTTCACTTCTAAATTTCTTTTTAATTTCTTTCAAATTCAAAACATTTATTATTGGTATTTTAAAATACCAAAATCTTGGCAAAACTACCTTTGCATCCAATAAATTCAATTCACACTATAATCTACATGGACTATTCAAACAGATCATATATCAATATATATGAAATTTAATTCAACATTTTTTAGGAATCCAATTGGATCCCTCCAACCTATTTCCTTGCATCCATAGATGTTAATACAACATAAAAATAGCAATCCCACTTCGAGGGGTATATCGCGGTATATAGGGTCATCCGCTATTATGCGGGGCGCATAGATCTCATCCGCTAAAATATGCGGGAATATCAATCCAACTACTAATATATATACTACTATATATATTATAACATCCAATTGATAATAATAATTATCAAAACATTCAATTCAGTCAATAATTTAATTTTCAACATTTAAAACTAAACTAGCAATCCAAAGATGAGTGATATTTACTCACATTGATTTTTTTATTGTCGCTTTCGCGTTCCGATTCCGATTAAATTTCCACGCGTTCAAATTTATCTGAAAATTCGACAAGCTCTAATTTCAACCAAACTGACTCCATAGCCAAGATCTCGTTTATACGAACCCAACGCGACTAACCGCGTTGGATTTGAACCTAAAACGGGCAAAGTTATAAATTTTACAAGCTTATAGAATTTTTTTAAAACAAATAATATCCTTAATCCTAGCATTACTGTCACGTACCGAAATTTTCGACTTTCGAAAATTCGACATCGATACTCACTTTATCGACTGTCGAGCAATCGAGTGCCGGAAACTCCAATAGTGAGGGTTTTAGAAAGAAGAAAACAGAAGAAAAGATAGAAGAAGAAGAGAAGAAAGAAGAACAACAGAATAACATCAGAACAGAAAACATTATCAGAATCTCACATATCGCAGCGGAACAATATATAATAGATAAATGAATAATCTTTAAACAAAGAACTATATCATTTTATACATACATCAATCATCAGAGTCAATATACAACTCAATACAACAATGGACAGTTATATAAACTTGTCCTCATACAGAATACACAGCGGAATAAATATATCAGATAAAAGTACTACGTCTCGCCATCCAGCTTATCTCCAAAGCTCCAGAATATCCAGAATATCCTGATAATATAACTCTAGGCTGCCCGTGTGGAAATTGGTGGGCACCCAGAGTTTAGAAGGGAAACAATAAACTCCGAGTCAGTCATGGTGACTGGTGTGAGATCGTAAAACAGTTATTCTTTAAAATAAATAGCAGAGAATTTTAAAGTCAATTCGCAATGCTTTTGGAAAATGAAACTACCATAAGACCTCCCGCCACACACACAATGCAAACGCAGACTTGGAGGAGATTTCTTCTTATGATAGTCAAAGATGCTTACTACGCAAAAATCAAATTCTTTTTGATATTATTATTAGTGCATAGTGTAGAAAACATTTCGAAAGTAGAATATAAATCTTAGCCAGCATAGGTACCATTATAGTATGCTTGCTATAGCTACCATATTAAATGGCAGGTTCTACAACTAAAACCGTACAAGGCTCGTATTGTTTCTTTGGATTTCCAACAAATGGTCAGGCTAAGGAACTTCCTTTTCCACGATGGGTACGTCCCTGGAATAGATGACCCGAGAAATAACCTAACATTACGGTTAGATCTCTGCCAACACAAGGCCGGGTTACCTCTGCAAAAGTAGGTAACTACTGACACACGTATGTCATCCCCCGATCGTCACCGATCTTCCCGAGGATCCCCGATTCGCAACAAACCACATAGATAATAATGCATCAACCACATAGGTTAAGTATCTGGGCTCCATACCATGATACCACCTTTATCCAGAAGGAATGACATACACTAAGGGGCGCTACTCCCTAGAACCTTGCTGCATCCTTCCTGTTTCGACCATTTCCGGGGTGTGAGGCTCGACGAAGTCTCGTCCACAAAGCTACGCTTTCTACAAAGCCCTGCTTTGGGTCAAACAAAAATGATCAACCTATGATCACAAAGATATAAGATCAAACAAATGATCATATCACAAATGATCAAACACTGATCATTTCACGGCAACACTCAGTATGCCACGTTACCAAATTGGGATATATCGCTGATAAATTTCAACTACATAACCTCTGAGCTCGTACGTCTCAGAGAAGGGTGTTAAGCTAAGAGAATAAATTCTCCGCCACCAACAGAAATGTATTTGAAAGAAATCAGCTTTATATCTCAAATTGTAACGTCAGACACACAATCCATACAAGTCTGTTCCGGGATCGAACAGAACCGAAGGCACTTCTCACGAAGCCCTTGCACATCCGGATAAATTTCTAATCACGTCCGGACTTCCCGTCACTAAGGGTGATAAAACCTCTAAACCGGAGATCAGCCGATGTAGAGTAACTCGACGGAAATCCTTCCGTTTTCAAAAAATATCCGGTCTTCAACACCGATCTTCGAATACAATTCATAACGACGTATCACATATTCGGAATGGGTTATACGACCCCATGGTCCTTTCCCGGCTAACCCGAATAGTGAGCGCTTATTTAAAAATAAGTGTGGCATTCAAATTCATCCAATTCACAACAAATACCTACTCAAGGTAATTATTGATAGTCGGTTATTTAACTATCAATAAAGATGCGCAACATCATCAGATTCCAAATAATTTTCCAAATTATTTCATCTTAAAAATATCTTTACTAGATATATAAAATTTCCACACTTCAAAAATAATCAACGTTTATTTTTCTAAACAGTTTCCCTTTCCTTTATAAATTCCATAGTGAATTTATATTTTCAAATATCTACTGATATACGATTTTCAATCGTTTTCAAATATTCATTTTCGATTTATCTTTAAGAAGATAAAATCTCAAAACGTTTCATTTCATTTTGGAAAACATTCCATACTTATTTAATAATAAGTGTTTCATAAATCTTTTATTTTCAACATTTGAAAATATTCGATATACTTAAATCAACATTAAGTATATATTTCATTCTTTAAGGAAATCATTTACTTTGACAACATTTATTTGAGTCAAAACGAATGTTACGTAAAACATCGTTACGACGACTCAAAATCACTAGTATAGGGATTCAAATTTTTAAGATAGATATGTAAATCCCAATACTATATAAAAACATTTCCTTTCGGAAATCATTTACTATAACAACAGTGTTATAGTCCACCATTTCCTTATTTCTCGAAAACGTCTATTTCAACAATGAATGTTGAAATCTATGATTTCGATATTTAACACGTTTTAAAACATCTTTTAAAACGTTTAACTTTATTTAAAATATCGCTTTCCCAAACATACTATTTTTTTTCAATAATATATTCACTGTCCAAAATCGTGAATATACTTCAATAACCAAGTTTCAATCCCTTTTTACATATTTATTTCAAGAATTATCCACTGTCCCAAAATCGTGGATAAAATTCCCTTAATAATCTCTATATTTAAAATCAATCAAATTTGATTTATTTTCGAATTTATAACAACAACGTTTATAAATTCTATTTTCATTCTTATAACAACTTCGATTTATACATCTTCTTTAATGACCCATTCAATCCATAAGTTAATATAACTTATAATTCATTTATTTTAAAAGAAATCTTTCTTTTAAACTTCACAAAATTTAAAATTTTCAGATTTCATTAACTTATGAAATCCCATTTTCACTTCATTTTAACCCTTATAAAACTTGTCTTATAATTCACTTTTATTTCAAAATCACACTATGATTTTAATTCACAAAAATCTTAACTTTTATAACTTTAAAATTTTAGACGTTTATTTATTTGAAATAAACCAATTCAAAAATTCAATAAAACGTCTACTTTCAAAAATCACTTTAAAAACACTTTTAAAGTAAAAGATGTATATTTTAAATTCCAAAACTGAATCCGATGATGCAACGCATCAGTTAGTCCATCACAACAACAACATCATATATCAACATATGATAACAGAATATACATCAATATCTGTAAATAAATAACTACTGGTGAGGAATCCAGTTGGATCCCTCCAACCTGTTTCCCTTCATCCAAAGATGTTAGCATGATACCAATTCCGCTCCAGTACGGAATTATCGCGGTATATGGGTTTAATAAAATATCCGCTTACTAACGGCGCAATAGGGTCTCATCCGCTATACGAGGCGGGAAATCAATCAATCCAATATATACATATGCCAATATGTATATATTGCTATATATATATAGATATATCCTACTATATCTAATATCACATCCAATAGCAATCAAATAAATAACTGAAAATTCCACTTTTCAATTCTTGAGTGAGAAGATCTCACCGTGATTTTCTGATAGCAATTTGTAGCGATTAATTTCGAATGAAATTAAACGGACGTTTAATCTCACTCAAAATTTTCACTGACCCCGATCGTCTCCAATCCAGTTTCATCGCGAAGAGCTAGACAAAACGAAGACAACGCAACTGGTTTCGTAATTTTCTGATAATGTATGAACAAGTTATAGCTTTTTAAAGATCGAACAAATTATAATACAATTAATTTTTTTACATTTTCTTTTAAAATTTTTACCCCTAACCAATCTGGCCGTTCGTTTTTTTTGATGAGATGAGATCACAGCCCCTTTTTTTCTTTCTTCCCCCATGCAACTCCCAGGCATGTCACGAACGTGAAGAACCCACCTTGGCCGCCTTATAACCCTAGTACACGCGACCACATCGCTGACTTCCACCCCGATCAGACATTTCCACTTCGACGCCCATCACCACGCCTACCACCACCACGAACACGGCTGAGCTCGGTCGACCCCAGCTCCCTCCAGACGAGCACGAACGCAGCGCCTTTGAACCCAAACCCCCATCGATCCACAGCTCCAAACGCGATCGTGACCGTTCACATCGTAGAGCTTGCGAAGCTCTTCACCTTTGCAGTTGACATTTTCCTCTAATTGTCGATGGATTGAAAGAAGAATTGGGAAGAACGAAACGAGATTCTGGCCTTTGAAATAGCAAGTGGCGGCTGGCCTTGGTGATTAGGGTTTTCAATTTTCTTTTGCAAAATGAAATATGGAGGTGCTTATATAGAAAATGGCCAAATTTACTATTCATCGAAATTTTCCGAACTCCGAATCGAACGTGCCGGCTGACGTTTCTAAGGTTTACCCCATGTTCCGAACGCAATGGAATAGGTTTCGGAAGCTAATTCAATCGTCTGTGTGAGATATGGATTTAAACGATCAATTTAAATTAAACCGATTTAAATCGATTTCGAGGCGTTTTGGCTTGCCTCGGACAAATGGTAAATCCAAAAATTACGAAATTTGAAATCTTATAATAATATCACATTACGGATCCGATGAAACTGGTTTCGTCGAAATCCGAGACCTTTTGAAAAATGACTATTTTTAACTCGACGATTTAAAATTAAGACGGTATCGATGCATTTCGAGCTGCCACGGTCAAACGACAACTCCGATGGATACGAAAATTGAAATCCGATAATAACTAACTATTACGGATCCAATGGAACTAGTTTCGTTCAATTTTGAGACTGTTCGAAAAATGGCTAATTTTCAGTCGATAATTAAATATTAAAATATTCGATTTTCACAGATTAACTTTAAATTCAGTACTGAAAGTTCTAAAATATTTCTATAACTCCAGTATGATTAAATAAAATTTTCCAAATCAATTTCAATCATTTTAAACTCGATTTTCAATTATCTCTGGAATTTCAATCATCAAATTATCGATTTAATTGACCAAATTAAATCCAATATCCTATAAATAAATTATTCGACTTATTAAATTCATTTATTAATATTTAAAATCAATTAAATATTCGAATTTTAATTATCAAAAATTCTGGGTCGTTACAGACTTCCCCCCTTAAAAGAATTTCGTCCTCGAAATTACAAGTTAGGAAAAAAGGTCCTTAACTCGTCTATCATTTTTCAACATCTAATAGTTTCATCTAATTTATCAAAACAAATCTTTCTACTAAAGATTCGTTATTATTTCAACTAAATTTCTAACTTCAATTATAAGTTTCAACAACATTGTTTTACTTCAAAATTCAAATTTAAACTTAAATTCAAATTTTAACTTTCAAAAATTTATCAAATTTTTTCTAACACTCTAAATTTTTGAAAAATTTCGCCAGCGTCTCCTTTGCGCGGCTAATATGGTACTACTACAAAACGTCCCTACGGACTCTCAGATTTCAAAAAGAAAAAGAAAAAGCCAAGCGGCTAGAGAAATAAGTCATCAAATCTCATATTCGAATTCAAATACTTACCTTTTGTCGAGCCATTCAAATTATCTTCGAAATCAAAATTCCAATTCCTTTATAACACCTGTATATCCTACTGGCCATAATATCTAGTTACAACATTCAAATCATTTTGCAAATTCTATTACAAAATTTTCAATATAAACTGCTTATACATTTTTACTTCACTGTTGAAGTTATACATATTCATTATCATTCAATTTTGCATTTCAAATTCATTTGAATTCAATTTCAATCTAATTTGGATTCAATTCAACTTCTGAATATTGAATTTATCAATTATCTTTCATTTACAACTGCTTATTTTAGATTAGTTTCAATTACTAATTCATTTCAAATTGTAATTCACTTTATTCAAATTTGTTTTCAACATTCAGTTTCAATTCCAGTTTTATTCTTTCATTCATTCCCAAAATTTATTTTCAATTTGCCATTTTGGTTTATAACCACTCATATTAAACTGGATTTTCAAATTCCATATGAATTTAATTCATTTCACTTTATTTAATTGATTCATTTATACTTAATTTAATTTAAATCCATCCTTTAAATTGAATTTATTCTATCAATTCAAATTGTATAAGTTATCAACTTAATAATATTTCATAAATATTTCTACATAGTATTCCAGAGTTTACCAACATTTCAAAAACCATTTTTGAAAACAGTTCAAATTATCCTTTGAATTTTCTAAAACAAAATCCAAATTTTTCAAACCACCTCTATTTAAAACAATTTGGTAGCAATTCCTCTTTTGGAAACCTGAAAATGAACACCGGTGATGTCGCGATCATCATCGGAATTATTTTCCAGCGACTTAAAAGAGTTTAGAGCTTTTCATCTCTTCAAAACATTTTTCCAACCTTTGTAATTCATTTTCAAATCAAAAAGATTTAAACTTCCAAATCTCCAAAATTTTCAGATTCTTTTCAAAACATTTCCAAAAACTTCTTTGGAATTTCGTTTTAAATTACAATCACATTTATAATTTATATTCTTTAAATTTCATTAGTATATGGATTTATTTCTTAACTTTGGAGTTACGATTTCAATTTCTTATTCAATTTTAGTGATGATAATTCACTATTATTACTTCCCAACATCCATGCAACCATATACTATAGTACTTTATAGAAAAACATTTCTTTTCTATACAAAAATAGTTTTGGGCAAAATTATCTCATTTACCCTATTTAAAACAATACTGTGCCAAATTGTTCTATACAAGTGTTTAGAGATCCCTATCGATAGAGTTGTACGGACAATACCGACCAGAATCCATATACCACTCAACAAACCAATCATCACAATATAAAACAATTTTATATTCACTAACAAATACGCACTCGTATCTATTATTACACTCAACTCATTCTAGAGTACTACTAACTCTATCTCTAATGAGTAACACCCAACAGAGCAGGGTTGTCGCTTAACCATATGCTCTGATACCACGCTGTCACGTACCGAAATTTTCGACTTTCGAAAATTCGACATCGATACTCACTTTATCGACTGTCGAGCAATCGAGTGCCGGAAACTCCAATAGTGAGGGTTTTAGAAAGAAGAAAACAGAAGAAAAGATAGAAGAAGAAGAGAAGAAAGAAGAACAACAGAACAACATCAGAACAGAAAACAATATCAGAATCTCACATATCGCAGCGGAACAATATATAATAGATAAATGAATAATCTTTAAACAAAGAACTATATCATTTTATACATACATCAATCATCAGAGTCAATATACAACTCAATACAACAATGGACAGTTATATAAACTTGTCCTCATACAGAATACACAGCGGAATAAATATATCAGATACAAGTACTACGTCTCGCCATCCAGCTTATCTCCAAAGCTCCAGAATATCCAGAATATCCTGATAATATAACTCTAGGCTGCCCGTGTGGAAATTGGTGGGCACCCAGAGTTTAGAAGGGAAACAATAAACTCCGAGTCAGTCATGGTGACTGGTGTGAGATTGTAAAACAGTTATTCTTTAAAATAAATAGCAGAGAATTTTAAAGTCAATTCGCAATGCTTTTGGAAAATGAAACTACCATAAGACCTCCCGCCACACACACAATGCAAACGCAGACTTGGAGGAGATTTCTTCTTATGATAGTAAAAGATGCTTACTACGCAAAAATCAAATTCTTTTTGATATTATTATTAGTGCATAGTGTAGAAAACATTTCGAAAGTAGAATATAAATCTTAGCCAGCATAGGTACCATTATAGTATGCTTGCTATAGCTACCATATTAAATGGCAGGTTCTACAACTAAAACCGTACAAGGCTCGTATTGTTTCTTTGGATTTCCAACAAATGGTCAGGCTAAGGAACTTCCTTTTCCACGATGGGTACGTCCCTGGAATAGACGACCCGAGAAATAACCTAACATTACGGTTAGATCTCTGCCAACACAAGGCCGGGTTACCTCTGCAAAAGTAGGTAACTACTGACACGCGTATGTCATCCCCCGATCGTCACCGATCTTCCCGAGGATCCCCGATTCGCTACAAACCACATAGATAATAATGCAGCAACCACATAGGTTAAGTAACTGGGCTCCATACCATGATACCACCTTTATCCAGAAGGAATGACATACACTAAGGGGTGCTACTCCCTAGAACCTTGCTGCATCCTTCCTGTTTCGACCATTTCAGGGGTGTGAGGCTCGACGAAGTCTCGTCCACAAAGCTACGCTTTCTACAAAGCCCTACTTTGGGTCAAACAAAAATGATCAACCTATGATCACAAAGATATAAGATCAAACAAATGATCATATCACAAATGATCAAACACTGATCATTTCACAGCAACACTCAGTATGCCACGTTACCAAATTGGGATATATCGCTGATAAATTTCAACTACATAACCTCTGAGCTCGTACGTCTCAGAGAAGGGTGTTAAGCTAAGAGAATAAATTCTCCGCCACCAACAGAAATGTATTTGAAAGAAATCAGCTTTATATCTCAAATTGTAACGTCAGACACACAATCCATACAAGTCTGTTCCGGGATCGAACAGAACCGAAGGCACTTCTCACGAAGCCCTTGCACATCCGGATAAATTTCTAATCACATCCGGACTTCCCGTCACTAAGGGTGATAAAACCTCAAAACCGGAGATCAGCCAATGTAGAGTAACTCGACGGAAATCCTTCCGTTTTCAAAAAATATCCGGTCTTCAACACCGGTCTTCGAATGCAATTCATAACGACGTATCACATATTCGGAATGGGTTATACGACCCCATGGTCCTTTCCCAGCTAACCCGAATAGTGAGCGCTTATTTAAAAATAAGTGTGCCATTCAAATTCATCCAATTCACAACAAATACCTACTCAAGGTAATTATTGATAGTCGGTTATTTAACTATCAATAAAGATGCGCAACATCATCAGATTCCAAATAATTTTCCAAATTATTTCATCTTAAAAATATCTTTACTAGATATATAAAATTTCCACACTTCAAAAATAATCAACGTTTATTTTTCTAAACAGTTTCCCTTTCCTTTATAAATTCCATAGTGAATTTATATTTTCAAATATCTACTGATATACGATTTTCAATCGTTTTCAAATATTCATTTTCGATTTATCTTTAAGAAGATAAAATCTCAAAACGTTTCATTTCATTTTGGAAAACATTCCATACTTATTTAATAATAAGTGTTTCACAAAACTTTTATTTTCAACATTTGAAAATATTCGATATACTTAAATCAACATTAAGTATATATTTCATTCTTTAAGGAAATCATTTACTTTGACAACATTTATTTGAGTCAAAACGAATGTTACGTAAAACATCGTTACGACGACTCAAAATCACTAGTATAGGGATTCAAATTTTTAAGATAGATATGTAAATCCCAATACTATATAAAAACATTTCCTTTCGGAAATCATTTACTATAACAACAGTGTTATAGTCCACCATTTCCTTATTTCTCGAAAACGTCTATTTCAACAATGAATGTTGAAATCTATGATTTCGATATTTAACACGTTTTAAAACATCTTTTAAAACGTTTAACTTTATTTAAAATATCGCTTTCCCAAACATACTATTTTTTTTCAATAATATATTCACTGTCCAAAATCGTGAATATACTTCAATAACCAAGTTTCAATCCCTTTTTACATATTTATTTCAAGAATTATCCACTGTCCCAAAATCGTGGATAAAATTCCCTTAATAATCTCTATATTTAAAATCAATCAAATTTGATTTATTTTCGAATTTATAACAACAACGTTTATAAATTCTATTTTCATTCTTATAACAACTTCGATTTATACATCTTCTTTAATGACCCATTCAATTTTTAAGTTAATATAACTTATAATTCATTTATTTTAAAAGAAATCTTTCTTTTAAACTTCACAAAATTTAAAATTTTCAGATTTCATTAACTTATGAAATCCGATTTTCACTTCATTTTAACCCTTATAAAACTTGTCTTATAATTCACTTTTATTTCAAAATCACACTTTGATTTTAATTCACAAAAATCTTAACTTTTATAACTTTAAAATTTTAGACGTTTATTTATTTGAAATAAACCAATTCAAAAATTCAATAAAACGTCTACTTTCAAAAATCACTTTAAAAACCCTTTTAAAGTAAAAGATGTATATTTTAAATTCCAAAACTGAATCCGATGATGCAACGCATCAATTAGTCCATCACAACAACAACATCATATATCAACATATGATAACAAAATATACATCAATATCTGTAAATAAATAACTACTGGTGAGGAATCCAGTTGGATCCCTCCAACCTGTTTCCCTGCATCCAAAGATGTTAGCACAATACCAATTCCGCTCCAGTACGGAATTATCGCGGTATATGGGTTTAATAAAATATCCGCTTACTAACGGCGCAATAGGGTCTCATCCGCTATACGAGGCGGGAAATCAATCAATCCAATATATACATATGCCAATATGTATATATTGCTATATATATATATATAGATATATCCTACTATATCTAATATCACATCCAATAGCAATCAAATAAATAACTGAAAATTCCACTTTTCAATTCTTGAGTGAGAAGATCTCACCGTGATTTTCTGATAGCAATTTGTAGCGATTAATTTCGAATGAAATTAAACGGACGTTTAATCTCACTCAAAATTTTCACTGACCCCGATCGTCTCCAATCCAGTTTCATCGCGAAGAGCTCAACAAAACGAAGACAACGCAACTGGTTTCGTAATTTTCTGATAATGTATGAACAAGTTATAACTTTTTAAAGATCGAACAAATTATAATACAATTAATTTTTTTACATTTTCTTTTAAAATTTTTACCCCTAACCAATCTGGCCGTTCGTTTTTTTTGATGAGATGAGATCACAGTCCCTTTTTTTCTTTCTTCCCCCACGCAACTCCCAGGCATGTCACGAACGTGAAGAACCCACCTTGGCCGCCTTATAACCCTAGTACACGCGACCACATCGCTGACTTCCACCCCGATCAGACATTTCCACTTCGACGCCCATCACCACGCCTACCACCACCACGAACACGGCTGAGCTCGGTCGACCCCAGCTCCCTCCAGACGAGCACGAACGCAGCGCCTTTGAACCCAAACCCCCATCGATCCACAGCTCCAAACGCGATCGTGACCGTTCACATCGTAGAGCTTGCGAAGCTCTTCACCTTTGCAGTTGACATTTTCCTCTAATTGTCGATGGATTGAAAGAAGAATTGGGAAGAACAAAAGGAGATTCTGGCCTTCGAAATAGCAAGTGGCGGCTGGCCTTGGTGATTAGGGTTTTCAATTTTCTTTTGCAAAATGAAATATGGAGGTGCTTATATAGAAAATGGCCAAATTTACTATTCATCGAAATTTTCCGAACTCCGAATCGAACGTGCTGGCTGACGTTTCTAAGGTTTACCCCGTGTTCCGAACGCAATGGAATAGGTTTCGGAAGCTAATTCGAACGTCTGTGTGAGATATGGATTTAAACGATCAATTTAAATTAAACCGATTTAAATCGATTTCGAGGCATTTTGGCTTGCCTCGGACAAATGGTAAATCCAAAAATTACGAAATTTGAAATCTTATAATAATATCACATTACGGATCCGATGAAATTGGTTTCGTCAAAATCCAAGACCTTTTGAAAAATGACTATTTTAACTCGACGATTTAAAATTAAGACGGTATCGATGCGTTTCGAGCTGCCACGGTCAAACGACAACTCCGATGGATACGAAAATTGAAATCCGATAATAACTAACTATTACGGATCCAATGGAACTAGTTTCGTTCAATTCTAAGACTGTTCGAAAAATGGCTAATTTTCAGTCGATAATTAAATATTAAAATATTCGATTTTCACAGATTAACTTTAAATTCAGTTCTGAAAGTTCTAAAATATTTCTATAACTCCAGTATGATTAAATAAAATTTTCCAAATCAATTTCAATCATTTTAAACTCGATTTTCAATTATCTCTGGAATTTCAATCATCAAATTATCGATTTAATTGACCAAATTAAATCCAATATCCTTTAAATAAATTATTCGACTTATTAAATTCATTTATTAATATTTAAAATCAATTAAATATTCGAATTTTAATTATCAAAAATTCTGGGTCGTTACAATTACTCATAATTACCCTCGTTCAAAAGTAGATTAATCGCCTAAACATACTCTTCCCAGTCTCGTTCACGAACAAACACCCAGGCCCATTCCTCCAACGCTACTGCCTTCCTCCACCACCTGAGATCGCCATACTATCGCCGTCGTCCCACTAGACCCTCCAGCACCCCAGGCCGCCGGCACCACTTCCCATTTCGTCGCCACCATCGATGAAAATCAAAAACAAGATTTCGTTCAACCTCCAATTTTCGCCGTTATATTCAATGTCGTGCCACCATACTTTGGCCAAAGGTAGCCCTAACCCTCCCCTACACTTTCCCTTCAACGACCCCCAACCCTAGATGACCAGAGCTCGCCGTAAACTCCTAAATGCTGCTGCCCTTTTGGAAGCAAATCGTCGCCGCCACGATGAACAACACCCCATCTCCACCGTTGACTTGCCTGAACTCGACGCCGCGAACAAGATTGTAGTTGAGGTCGAGGCCTGATATGGTCTTTGGTGGTCCATTTTGATGATAACCATAGGATGAAGTTACGTTTACAACAGAAGGAAAACAAACGAACGTGTTTTTTTTAATTTTTCCCTTTGCTAATTTATTTGAAGCTACCATTTTTTATCTCACTGTTCTGTGTAATGAAAAGAGGAGGGAAAGGCTTGATTTAAAAGGGAGGGACGGTAGACTAGGGTGGCTGACGTGAAAAGAAGGAATGTGCTGATGGGAGAGGGTGTGACAACATAGTCAAGTGATTTAATATATATATATGTATATGTATATGTATATATATATGTATATATGTATATGCTATTTAAATTTTCAAATCGTCTCGATTACATAACTCAAAATCTCGAACCTCTATCGAGGCATGCTGCTAGGCGTTCATAATGTTGTACCCCAATTCTGAATGCAATGGAAAAGGTTTCGAGTCCTAATTCGATCGTACGAAGAAGATGGCTTTTTGAACCCAATTATTATATTAAATTTTAGATATTAATTTCAATGCGTTTGTATCCCGTACGATCAAACGATAACTCCAAACGCCACAAAATTTGAAATCCGAAAATAATACACTATTACGGATCTAATGGAACTAGTTTCGTCGAAATCCAAGACTGTGCCTCGGAAGGCTATTTTTCCTTGTCAATTTATACAAGTTATTTTCAAAATTGAGTAAACCACTTATAAATCAAATTAAAAAAATTGTTACCTTCATTCTTATTAATATTAATTTAATAAGCCTTTAAATTATCTTTAACAAGGTATAAACACAAGATTCAATTATTTGAGTAAATTCCAATTATTAAATTATCCAATAAATTATTTTTTTTGAAATTCAAGTTAAAATTTAACTTTTAAATATTTAAAATCAATTAAATATTCCAATTTCAAATAACCAAAATTATGGATCGTTACAGAACTGTCTCTCATCATCTCAACCTAGGGAAGAATTGGTCGGGAGCCGGACATGCTGTCCCTTGGATGCAGGAATGCATGTTTGCCATGTACTTGTAGTACCATAACAACAATATGTACCAAAATCTGACATCCGCTTGACCTCGTCAAGTGTAAATGAATCCAATGTGGTATGTAAGGCACCTAGAATTATTGTACCTTAATCAATAGTACGAAGTTGATCTAATCGGGTAAGCGATGCTAGATAACCTAGATGAACTGTACCTTTTTGGTTCGAGAAAAAGATCAAGCCAAACAGGTACAAAAGAAATGCCTGAGTGATCGCATCGATCATATCCGCTCTATCTCTACAAGTAGTGATGTTAAGCTGAAGGTAGGTCAATGTCATAGAACTGCTATGAATGTAGCTAGCATCTATGAGAGGTAGAAAAACGGTAAACAAATTTGAGGACCTGTATAACTCGTCAAATAGGAATGACCTACGCGCATGTCCTTCAATCTCAATACCCGTGAGCATGTAGAAGTAGATAGGGGTAATCCAACTTAAAGTCTGAAAAGTGAAATGTATGCATCGTGGATCACCACCTCTCTCCTAATGCTTGAATGAGAGGTCGATCGAAGAACTGGAAAGGTCTAATCATCAAAAATATACCAAAAGGGCTAGCATGTAGCCTATCTATAATAGAAGGGGGAAGAGTGTCGTAAAATTGTATAATATACTTGGTTCAACTACCGCGACAATGAATGTAACGATCCTGTATATGATTTACGAATGAAATTTTTAAAATATACTAGTGGTTATTTAATATGAATACGGGATAAATATATACGAATTATTGTACTGAAATTACTACTAAAATACACCTGCACTGTGGTCAATGCGATTTCGGGCCTGTGCTGATAACCGTCTGAAATCTCATGAGGTATATGCAGACCATCTGTTATTCTTACTTTGCTTGTACGCAAGATCATTAACTACATAGCACTCTACTTTTACTTGGAGCAAACGAAGGTCCACAGGCGTTTGGTATCAGAGCCCGATAGGAGTAGGAGATAGGTTTGCTCAGGCTTAAAAGCCCCGGAGAGAAGGTACTATTTCGTACTATTCACTCGTAAGTACTATTCACTGTACTATTCATCGCCGTTTATTAACAATTACTGTAGAAATTCTTCAGTGCTAGTTTATCGAACTTTTATTATTTTAATTCTATCTGATAAAATCTAGCTAATCCTACTTATTATTTGCCTTTGAAACCCGGGAATTTGTCCTTAAGTCGCGTAGCAGTGTTTATTCCCATTTGTTGCCGCGGATAGGCGTTTAGTGGGAACTTTTGCATAAATCGTTGACAGTGATAAGGTAGATAATATGTGTTAATCCTCTTTTGTTCGCGACTTAACAAGCTGCGACTTACGACTTAAAGAGGCCTACGACTCAACAGGCTCCGACCTAAGGAATGGTCCGACTTAACAGTTAATGAGTTAAGGAAGGCTCCGACCTAAGGGATGGTCCGACTTAACAATTTACGAGTTAAGGAAGGCTCCGACCTAAGGAATAGTCCGACTTAACGGTTTACGAGTTAAGGAAGGTTACGACCTAAGGCAGTCTACGACTTAAGCTACAGGACCGACTCAATGGGTTACGACCTAAGGCAGTTACGACTTAAGCTACAGGACCGACTCAATGGGTTACGACTTAAGGAAGTCTACGACCTAAAGAAGCTCCGACTTAGCTACAGGGCCGGTTTAGCATACTTACTGACTTAAATGGTCTTACGACTTACCGATCTAAGGAGTTAACAACTTAAGTGGACGAACGACTTAGCAAGTCAAAGCAAGTTGTTGCCGACCTACGACTTATACTAAGTCATTGCCGACTTATGACTTTGAACCAAACAACTCGTTCTGGACATATTCAGGAGTAACTAATGCAAGTGCTCCTATCTCGTCGCCGACTTAGCAGCTACGACTTACTATAAGTCGGCTACGACCTAAGACTTGGGAAAAATTCTGTCCAGAATTCAATTCTTATAAATACCCCCCAAACTCCAACAAGCAGGGCACTTTTGGCCGATCATTTCTCAAAGCGTCGTTACTCTGCCGAACTCTCAACTCATTCGACAATTGAAGATCTTCAAACATTCGAGACACTACAATAAGCTTCGGGAGGAATTTACTACATCCAACACGGATTCATCGAGTTTCATCGTCGAAGATTGAGCTAGTAGTTGAGATTGTGTTTGTGATCAAATTGTATTGTTTTCATAAGTGTATTGTATCGTCTTGTAACCAGATTCAGTAATAAAGAGATTCAAAGTGGACGTAGGCTCGATCTCAAGCCGAACCACTATAAACTGCTGTCTTTTACCGCTTTTTCGCTATTTTACTGCTTACTTCTTGTTCCCATCACATGGGTGGTGCTTTCATAATTCTACTACACACATCGGGTGTTAGCGTTCACTTTTTAGCGTTAACATTTTGGTGCTTTCACTGAGAATTGAACTCAGGCGATCATTCACCATAGCTTCAAGGAAGTTTGTTGAAAGAGTCTCTCTAAAGACCAGAAGTTTATCTGAAGTCATGGCTCCTGGAAGAAAGGGTAGATCTACCAGATCCGGAAATGCTCATGAGGGAACCTCCGCTTCCCCAACAGTAGATCAAGCAACTCCTACCGTCGGAGTTACAAGGGCTGAATTAGACGACGTAGTGTCAGGATTATACCAACAAATGGAAACCCAAAATGCTTTGATGATGGACAGGTTAAATGCTCTACTTGGGGCAAATCAACAACCAGAAAATTTTGAAACAGTCTTCACTGAAAATGCTCATAATTCTCAAGAGAAAGATATTCCTCAAGGAACAGCTGGCTTCACCAAAGGAGCACCTCCCCAAGCTAGAGGATCGGGGCCACAGCCGCCTCTCCGCGAACGTTTGTTCACACAAACTTCAGAAAAGATGGCTGACGTCTGCCCGGCAAGGTCTCTGAATGAAGAAGAATATCTATCAGGAATGGTTCGCTAGATTATGAAAGAAAGTATGCAAAGGGATGAAGACGAGAACGACTGGGGGTTTGCTCCAAGTAAAACTCCGTTCACTGAAAGAATTCTAAAAGCAGAGTTTCCAAAGAAGTTCGTTCCTCCTACAATCCCAGCTTATCGGGGGACGAGTGATCCAAATCAGTTCTTGTATAAATACGACTGGCACATGATGGGTGCCAGGGCAACAGATGAAATTAAATGCAGATATTTTCCTATCTACCTGGAAGGAGTGGCTCTACTCTGGTTTACAAAGCTACCGGTCCGATCTGTGGATCAATTCTCCAATTTGACCCGTAAATTCAAGGATCAGTTCAGGTTGTATGCTACAAAGGCCAAGGACATAATGTCACTATCCAGTCTAGAACAAGCCTCCGGCGAATCTATTAAATCCTTCTTGAGCCGTTTCAATATAGCTCTAACCGAAGTGGATAATGCAGAGCCGCGTATGATCCTGACTTATTTGATGCGAGCCATCGATAAATCAAGTGAATTTGGAAAATGGCTAAAGATGAAAGAACCGAACTCGCTTGAAATTTTTTATAAAAAGGCCGATGAATTTATGCGCCTAGAAAACCTTTCCGCACCAGCAAAGGTGGTAGTTGCTAAGGACAACAATAATGATCTTGCTTTTAACAAGAGAGATTTGGGAAATCAGAAAAGGGAAAATGACGGGGGAAAGAACAAGGGAAATGAAAAGAAACTCCGCTGCTTTAATCCTTCAGATTTTACTCCTTTAACTGATACACCAGGAAACATCTTCTTCGCAACGAAGGATGTTGTCAAGTACCCCAGACCACCTGAGATGAGGGGGGGTGCAGTAAATAATGGGAAATTCTGTCAATTTCACAACCAACCTGGCCATGACACTAACCAATGTCGCCAGTTAAAGAATGTGATTGAAGAGTTGCTGAAACAGGGTAAACTGCAACCGTATGTGAAGAACAACAGAGTCGACCCGACCTCATCCACTCAGGGGCAACAATATCCCGTCCATCGATCTGGCTCTGGCAACAACACTGCAGTGCAAGATTCCGAAAAGCTTGTCTTTAATGTTGTCACAAGGGGCCCTCACCCAGCAGGTAGAAACTGGGACAACTACTGACTACCCACAAAACTGCAGCGGGGGCATCTCCCAGAATCTCCGGATTGAATTTCCAATTTTTACTAAATAGCATTGCTTAAATTTGTAAAAAATGGTCTCGGATGTATAACTTTTGTATTGTAAACCATTGAGAAATCAATATGAATCAATAATAAAGAACTACGAATCTTGTGTCCTAATGCTAGATAATGCCTGTTTCATTACAATATGCAAATATCTTAAAAAATAATTGCTAAAATATCGATTTAATATTGCAGGCTATCAAAGCAAAGCTTACTTATTCTACACACCACAAGACTCAACGATTCCCATAAATCACTCAACAACGAAGTACATTTCTCTGGCAAAAAGCAAGCGATTTGCAAAAGACTAGGGGCATGTACTTGAAGCAACGATAAGGAATCACTAAGGAGCAAATGGTGAAAGGACCCAAGCAACGACGCTATTCTATAGAGTCCATACTACTCCACAAGGACCTCTTCGTAGGCGAGAAATCGCTTTGGAGGCACCAAGCCCTCTTCGTAAGCAAGAAATTGCTTCGGAGGCACAAAGCCCTCTTTGTAGGAGAGAAATCGCTACGGAGGCGCAAAGCCCTCTTCGTAAGCAAGAAATTGCTTCGGAGGCGCAAAGCCCTCTTCGTAAGCAAGAAATTGCTTCGGAGGCACAAAGCCCTCTTCGTCGGCGAGAAATTGCTTCGGAGGCACAAAAATCAAGACTTCTTCGTAGGCAAGAAAATGCTTCAGAAGCACAAGCCCTCTTCAGAGGCACACTTCACCAAGCCCTCTTCGTAGGCGAGAAATCGCTTCGGAGGCACAAAGCCCTCTTCGTAAGCAGGAAATTGCTTTGGAGGCACAAAGCCCTCTTCGTAGGCAAGAAATCGCTTCGGAGGCGCAAAGCCCTCTTCGTAAGCAAGAAATTGCTTCGGAGGCGCAAAGCCCTCTTCGTAAGCAAGAAATTGCTTCGGAGGCACAACGCCCTCTTCGTAGGCGGGAAATTGCTTCGGAGGCACAAAAATCAAGACTTCTTCGTAGGCAAGAAATTGCTTCAGAAGCACAAGCCCTCTTCAGAGGCACACTTCACCAAGCTTGAAATACAAAACCAAAGCCCTCTCCCGAGGCACAACAAAAAGCCCTTCCCGAAGGCATATCAAGCAAAGCCCTCTAACGAGGCACATCCAGTAGATCAAAACATTCTTCAGAAATTCACTTCACTGCGTAAGAGATTCACTTTTCAACAAGTAAAAGTGACCATCCCCGAAAGATGAAGTGTTCTTCAAAAAGAGAAAGACAGAAAAACTTCTCCAATATAAAGCGTATTCTATTAAAAGCAGAATAATATTCCCTCAAAACGGAAGAATTATTCTCTAAGGATAAGAATACAAATCTTTTCAGAATATTGCAGTAAGCCGTGGTATAGGGGCATATAACTACATTGATAAAAACAACGCTCAAATATCATACCATTAGCTCATTGCAATATCGTACAAAGAAACTTGTGCAAAAACAAGAAATAAATGTGTTCACATATGCTAACAAGAATTTGTACAAGTAAGATAGCTATTTTATTCAATACTATGAAAACTTTTTACATTGTGCAGATTACAAAAAGAAGCGGGGACCGGTACCCGCACAATCTCCGGTCGTTACATGCAAAAAGAAAAATAAGAAGTAGAAAATCCAGCTTGTCATTCCTTCTTCCCGCTACCTTTGGAGCCTTTGCCTGGCCTAATAGTTAATTTTGGAATCCTGTGTGGGCGGGATGGAGAAGGAGGAGTGATTGGGTCTTCTTCTATTTTGTCTTCCCCAGTTGAAGCACTTCTCTTCTTCTTCTTTAGTGTACGTTTTCCTTTCCTCTTTGAAGAAGATTCACTTCCCGGAGTCAGCAACTTGGAAAGTTTTGTATTGTCATCAAATGACTGCCTCGGAGTCTTCTCACTGTCCTCCGTCCCTTCCGCTTTTTGTTCTTGAGAAGCAAGTGGATCCTCCAGGCCTTGGAGAGCTTCTATCTGTTCTTCCTACGACCCTGGTTGAGAAGCAGGAGTGACTTGAAGAGATGGAGGAGGAATAGCTGGAAGAGGGGAAGAGTGCATAGTGCTCGGTACTTCCGCTACAGAAGAAAAGAAGTCAAAATTAATATTCTCCAAAAAAAGAGAAGATATCGGATCACCAGGACTTAAGTAATAAGCGAGAAATTCATCCAAGTCAATTGAATCAAATGAATAATTCACTTGAGCCAGATCTGAATCGAGGTTACCTGGAGAAGTCGGTTTTGACAAATCAATTTCAAATTTATCAGCCTCAGTGTCTTCTTGGCTCTTCTCTTCGATTTGTGTAAGGGGAGACTCGGTAGTAACGGGCTTACCTTGAATGCCTTTTGCAGGAAGAGGAGAGTGGGAGCTGGAACCAACGATATCAACGTCAGTCGAAAACGAAGTATGAACGGGGGCAGTTAAAGGAGCTTCCTCCTTTGGATATTCTTCTCCCGCCGGTTCAGCTCGCGCTTTAGCAAGTTGTTCCTTCCCTTTAGCAAGAGCAGTACGAGTTTCGTCGTCAAGATAACGTGCCTCAAGCTCTGCCTCATCATAGCCGGCACCACCTAATATATCAACTGCGGCTTCCCACACCTCAGCCAGGGTAATCTCGTATTCAGGACCCAGAAAGGATAGGCTCCCATGACCCAGAACACTGTGTAGATAAAAGTCGAATAAGGTAGAGCTGACATTAGCTTTCGTTGCCTCATGCGATTGCTCAGCCACTTCTTTTTCAGCAACGGCTGCAACTCGACCAGCAACAGCCTCATCACGCTCTTTCTCAGCTTTAGCAATTCGATCTCCACGTTCTGGGAGTTAACTGTTTCCCGTAACTGAGTGTTATTTTTGCGGTATTCTTCAACGACGAACTGCTCAGCCGCAAATTTCAGCTCAGCATCCCTCTGAGCAGCGTGCGCATCCCCTACTTGTTTTTGAAATACTTCTTCTTTCTGAGATTGCGAAACGAAAGAAGCAGCGAGATCTTCCTTGAGTTTTTTAACCTCGGACTCAAGTCTCGCATAATCATCAGCACTGCTCGTCATCTCGGCATCATGCTGTTTGCAAACTTTGTCCCATTCCGTCTTGTCGTTTTCCATGGTCAGCATGGCTTCAAGGTTCGCACGATTGACTCTTTGCAGCTCATCGACAAGCTTTTGCCATCCGGACACCCTTTCAATAATAAGTTTGACGGCATCAAGGCTACGCAGCATATCCGATTTATCAATCGGAACCAAATCAATGTCAAAACGCACCCCTTTTAAGCACCAATTCGGAAATCGACTTTGAAGAATAGGAGGGGCATCTTTGACCTGATACTGAGGTCTGCTGATGATCGCCTGGATGTCATATTTCTTTAGAGCAGGAGAGCCGGATGGAATATTAGGAGAGATGTGAGCATCGGTCTTCTCAGAAATTGCAGACGCGTCCCTAGGCTTGGACCGCTTTCTTGATTCGTCAGTAATATGAGTCTTCCCCTTGTCGTCATAAGACTTTCGCTTGTGAGAGTCGTCGCCTTTGTAAGAAGAGTCGTACCGCTCATCCCTCCTCCCATGCTGGCGTTCATAGTCCTGCCTCTCTCGAGCTTTCCTAATAGCTCTTTCTTCGTCCGTTTCCCTCGGGGCATCGAGGTATTTCCTAAAATCATAAGCTTTGCGGCCTCCATAGCGCTGAAATTTGTCGTAATATGAGCCAGTGCGCCCCATCGGAGAATCTGAAAATGGAAAAGGAATGAAGTTCAGAAATTTCCAAAAAAAGAGGATAAGTGCGTATCAGCGCTGAAGCATCCTAAATGTGTGTGATGTGCGAACTACGTGTGTCAAACTACAAACCACTCTTTGGTTAGGGAGTGATAACAGATTGAGAAGTGGGAGTTGATTTTTGAGCCGACAAAGTTTTCTGCAAAGTAGATGTTGCTTCAGTCACAGGAGATGTAGCTTTAGTTATATCATCTTTGAAAAGTTCCTGTGAAGTGATCATCAGATCACTCAACCCATCAAAGGTATCGTCACCATCGTGTTTTGTGAGGCTTTCTTTCTCGACTCCTTTATCATCAACTTTCTCGAAATGTTAAGAAGTTTCTTCTTCTTCAATAACGGGAGAAAGTGCTAATTTGTTGGATGACCCCACAATGTCGGTAGGAGTAGAACACTTTACCAATGAAGTCTGAATGGTAAGTCCTTTCGGTGAAAGTTCTTCAGCATGGACTGGGGCATCCGATGTTTTTACTGGAGAATTGGGGACTTCACGAGGCTTAGTAAAGCGGGAAGAGTGTAAAAGCCCGAATTGATGTAAAAATTCGTCTGTCAACAGAAATTGGATACTCCTCTCCTCAACTGGCACCGCCATAAGCCTCTCAAAAGTCGCTTTGTGACCAGGATCTCTAGAAGGAGGAGGAAGTGCTGAAAAGAAAATGGCAAAGTTAACACTTGACAACTCGGACTTCGGCAAGTTCGAACAAACATAAGAAACAGAGACAAGTGATCTTACTTCCTACTCTCCAGATGGTGTAAAATCCTGGAGGACAGCGAACATAGAAAAATTGACTCAGAAACCCGTGAACGCTCTCAGGGAGACCAATGATAAGTTTACGGTTTCTGGCACTTCTCACAACTATAATGGATGGATGGTCTTTGTTTTTAGCGAAAGTGCACAAATAACAAATTTCATCGAAGCTTGGAAGACGATCGAGTGTCCTCCTAAAGAGCACACATAACCCCGTTAAGATAGCATATCCATTGGGATGCAGCTGGAAAGGGGAGATGGTTAATCATAGAAGAAGTGTTCGCAAGAAGTCATTAAAAGGAGGGATAGCTCCATTCTGGCACATTTGTCGATTTACCGCAACAAAACCAAGAGGAGGTCTATCAGCATTATCAGGCTTCCCAGGTAGTTGTGCGTCTGCTTCAGCAATTCTGAATTGAATACACAACTGGTTAAAGGCTCTGTAGTTCAAAGTGGTCGAGACCCTTTCTGGAGGATCATTCAACGGAACAGCAACTGGAAAAATCTCTTCAACTTGCCCTATTTCTTCTTGTGGATAAGACATTCTACACAATCAACTGGATGTTCAAATGTGAAGGTACACGTTTCCTAAAAAGTGTGGAGTGTTGTGCAAAACTAATGAAAATAAAAAGCAAACATAAGTGGAATTAAACTCATTGATGATCAATCGATTACAAGATTTCAGAACTTGTTAATATTCAAGTGCAGTGTTAGTGCAAATAAATCAGTTTCAGCTGACTATTACAATTTTGCTTTAATACTTCACTTGAATTGGTTATTGTACAGCATTTCGTTCATACAGTTCATTTAAGTTGATTTTCTCTTTATCGGCTAATCTATCATTCGATGTGGGCAGTCAATGACAGTATGTTTGTCCCTGTTTTCTACGAATATTGTGTTTAACAGGTTGATAGCATTAGGAATAATCTACAAAGAAGTTCAGGCAATTCAAGTCTTAAAGTTCAAGGCAGTGAAAAATATGCTAAGTTCTAACTCGTTCACGACTCAGTATGGGTTGGAAATCCCTCAAGATACAATATGCAAGTAGTAGCTCGTCCACGGCCAAAAGGAAATGCTACGAGTTAGGTTAAGTCGTTGACTCTAAGTCGTAATACATATGAAGGCTTCGAGTCTGAACAGCACTATTTTTTCCTAAGTACTAACTCGCCCACGACCTAAGGGACATGCTATGATTTAAGTTAAGTCATCAGTTCCTTAAGTCGCACTGCAAAGAAAGGTCTCAAGTCAGAATGAAGAAAAGTCGCAAAGTCCTAGGTCGTTGCCGACTCACGACCTACTTTAGGTCGTACACATTTCAACACTTAGATCGTCGAAAGTTAAGTCGAGATTTCTAAGGCTTTAAGTCGTTCATCTTTTTCAATACATCAGAATTGCCCAACTCCTAACCTGTTAACCCATTAACCCGTTAGCCTCTTTATCAGCAAAAAATCTTCATCTTCCCATGCCATTGAATCACCCCGAAATCACCACAAATCTGATGCAATGCCGTTCCATCGAAAACCACGAGTCAGTCAAACTGGAGTGCCGTAGTCCATTATTTCGTTCTTACCAATTATCCAAAGTCAGGACAAATCATCTCGAATCTATCAGTAGTCGCTTGAAATGAGAGTTGCAGTGGAGCATGGCATAAGAAAAGTGGGATTCGTAATTCAATGACAGTCGAGGATTGAATGAGAAAAACGAATTCACTTACGCGATATAACGATAAGGATAACTGGTGATCGAGTAATTGATTTTGTCTTCGAAGAATTTGAATGCTTTCTAATGGCGGAATGAAATGATAAGAGCAGGTGAAGGAAAAGAGGGAACGACTTAAGCTATTTATACGCTGGGGCAGTGAAATGTGAATCGCCACAAACAACCAACGACTTATCTTAAGTCGTTCACGACCTAAGAAGCTCATCAGAGAGCGAGTTAAGAAGAATCGAAGCATATGACCTATGACCTAGGCATACACTTCGAGGGGCAAATGTTAATCCTCTTTTGTTCGCGACTTAACAAGCTGCGACTTACGACTTAAAGAGGCCTACGACTCAACAGGCTCCGACCTAAGGAATGGTCCGACTTAACAGTTAATGAGTTAAGGAAGGCTCCGACCTAAGGGATGGTCCGACTTAACGGTTTACGAGTTAAGGAAGGCTCCGACCTAAGGAATGGTCCGACTTAATGGTTTACGAGTTAAGGAAGGTTACAACCTAAGGCAGTCTACGACTTAAGTTACAGGACCGACTCAATGGGTTACGACCTAAGGCAGGTACGACTTAAGCTATAGGACCGACTCAATGGGTTACGACTTAAGGAAGTCTACGACCTAAAGAAGCTCCGACTTAGCTACAGCGCCGGTTTAGGATACTTACCGACTTAAATGGTCTTACGACTTACCGATCTAAGGAGTTAACAACTTAAGTGGACGAATGACTTAGCAAGTCAAAGCAAGTCGTTGCCGACCTACGACTTATACTAAGTCGCTGCCGACTTATGGCTTTGAACCAAACAACTCGTTCTGGACATATTCAGGAGTAACTAATGCAAGTGCTCCTATCTCGTCGCCGACTTAGGAGCTACGACTTACTATAAGTCGGCTACGACCTAAGACTTGGGAAAAATTCTATCCATAATTCAATTCCTATAAATACCCCCCAAACTCCAACAAGTAGGGGACTTTTGGCCGATCATTTCTCAAAGCGTCGTTACTTTGCCGAACTCTCAACTCATTCGACAATTAAAGATCTTCAAACATTCGAGACACTACAACAAGCTTCGGGAGGAATTTCCTACATCCAACACGGATTCATCGAGTTTCATCGTCGAAGTTTGAGCTAGTAGTCGAGATTGTCTTTGTGATCAAATTGTATTGTTTTCATGAGTGTATTGTATCGTCTTGTAACCAGATTCAGTAATAAAGAGATTCAAAGTGGACGTAGGCTCGATCTCAAGCCGAACCACTATAAACTGCTGTCTTTTACCGCTTTTTCGCTATTTTACTGCTTACTTCTTGTTCCCGTCACACGGGTGGTGCTTTCACAATTCTACTACACACACCGGGTGTTAGCGTTCACTTTTTAGCGTTAACAATATGGAAAGACTGTCTCGAGCATTATCATTTAGAAATAATAATAATAACGGTCTAGATATTCTAGACAGAGAAATTCTCAGTAAAAATAAAGAAATTACTATAAATGAAGATTTAGAATCTAATCTGAACAACTGGAATATTCTGGCTTATTCGCCTTCAATGATTTATAAAAGAACTGGAGGTTTTATTGCAAAAAATGATTATGTAATTATGATTGTTGAACAGGCAGTTCCTTTATCTGAAGGATATAGTTCATTTAGTTTGTTCTCAAAAAAGCTTTTAAATCTGCATAGAGAAAAATATAAATTTATCCATGTCGGACTAATTCAAGTCGCTTTAAAACTAGCTACAAGATTAGGACTAAATACGTCTGCTATAATTGCAGTTAGAGACAAAAGACATAATAAATTCCATGATTTCTTATTAGGAATAGTTGAATCAACATTATGTGATGGACCAATTTATTTTTCATGTTTTCCAAATTTTACTATGTCTCTAACCGATCCAAATTTACTCCAGTCTATTTGTCTGGATATAAAAACTGAAGGTTTTAACATGAAACCGGGAACACAAAATGTAATTCTTATTTACAGAATATGTTATAAAGTAATGAATACTATTATTACTAATACAAAAAATATGCCAATTAAAAATCAAGGTACAACTACACTATTTATAACAGATATTAGTAAGAGTAACGTTGTAATTCCAAAATCAATCAGTTGGAATGAGATAAATTTACCAGATAAATGGCTTCTCGAAGAAGCAAATGAACCTACTAAAGTAGAGAATAAAATATTAAAAGAAATTATTGAATATTCAGATGGTGACGTTGAAATTAGATTTTCAAAAGAAAGAGTCACACACCTAAAGTTAGGTTCTAACTCTAAATCAGAGGGATCAGGATTCAACAATGCTGAAACCACTCCTTTAAAAATAGAAAAGGATAATGTAATTATAAGAAACACAACAGATGGAGTTAGTCAACCTGAATATAGGGTTGAAATTCCTCCATCAAATCCCAGATCATCGATACCTTTAGATATGGGATATGATGAGGATAAATCTGTGTTTGGTATAAATACCATAACTCTAGATGAAGAATTTAAATTTCCTTTTTCAGAATCTGAAAAAATAAAGTTTTATTCAGAAGAAAACAAATATAAAAGAAAATGGTTCGTTATGAAAGATCCTAAGGAACAAGAAAAGTGGATAAAAGGATATGCATTATTTTTAAAGAAAATGGGAAATGATCTACCCGAAAATTATGATATCTTTATAATAATAGAAAAAATCTACAAAATAGAAAAACAAAAGTATACTTTTCCAGATTTTGATGACTTATTGACAGTTTTCAACATAAATTCTGCTTATAAAGAATATACGACTAAAGCAGGAAAAACTATTAGGAGTATACATCCTCCAGAAGCAAATTTGTCGATTAAAATTGATAAAGAAGAAATTATTGCTACTCCTTATAGGAAGGATAGATCATTTGAAGCTATTATAGAACAAAATAATTTTAAAAATTTAACATTACAATCAATAGGTAATCAACTTACGAGAATTGAACAAGGATCTAATCAAACCAATAAAACTAAAGTCTGTGATACAGATGAAGTTTTATTCAAACCCTGGTCAGCACAAAATTTAGAGATGAATTTAGATAAACCAGGAGAAAACTCCGAAATGTTAAAAGAAATAATGAAAAGGTTAGACGCCTTAAATGTTAGTGAAAAAGAAGTTGCACCTATAATTGAAAATAAAGAATATAGAGAAACTTCAGAACCAGAATCTGATAATAATTCAGATGAAGAAGTAAATAATTTGCAAAATATGTTCATAAATATAGAACAAAACAAACCAGAAAATAATCTTGAAATTAATAAAATTAGTTACGGAAATACCTCGTATAGTAAATCTTATTATACGAGACCGACAGCAGTCGACCTCTTATTCGAGGAACAAAATAATTATGGAGTTGTATCTTTTGATGGTACCTCCATTGTAGAATGGAATATTGATGGTTATTCCGAGTACCAAATACAAACTTGTTTGAATTATATGACAATGTACGCTACTGCATGTTTAATTAAAAATAATTCGAACGATAGGATAGCAAAAGCTATTGTACAAGGATTTACAGGACAACTAAAAGGTTGGTGGGATTTTCATCTTTCTAATGAAGCAAAAGCGCATATATTTACAGCGACAAAGTTAGAAGATGGAATGCCTAAGACAAATTGCGTAAATACGCTAATATATACAATAGCTAAACACTTCGTAGGGGCCACTTCTCTCCAAACAGATAGGACACAAGAGCAGTTAATGAATTTAAAATGTCAAAATTTATCTCAATTTAGCTGGTATAAAGATGTATATTTTTCGAAATTATTTACTAGAAGTGACAGTAATCATGAATTCTGGAAAGAAAAGTTCTTATCAGGACTACCACATTTCTTTGCAGAAAGGGTTAAAAATTGTTTGAAACAAAAAAATAATGGAACTATTCCTTATAACCAATATACTTATGGTGAATTAGCAGTAGAGGTCGTTATAGAAGGAATTCATTTATGCAATGAAATAAAATTACATAAACAAATCCAAAAGGAGAAAATCTACGGGAAAAGAATTTTAGGAGATTTTTGTGATCAACTTGGTTTATTACCAATAAAACCAACAAACGAAAATTAACAATTTAAAAAATCATCCAAGAGAAAATTTTATAAAAATAAAAATTTCCAGAAAGAAAATTATGCATAAACTAGTAAAAATCCTAAAATGAAATCACAAAAACCCTATAAAAGGAAAGAGCAAAATAAACATGCTCAAAGAAAAATTCCAATATGGTGGAAATGTAAAACACCAGGTCATTATGCTAATAAGTTTAAATTAAAAAATAAAATAAATAACCTTGATATAGATGAAGAATTAAAAAATTCATTCACAAAACTATTTATATCAAGTTCTGACTCAGAAAAGGAGAATTTAAAATTATTTGTTATTACAGAAATTGATTCAGAAACTGAAAATGAATCCGATTCAGATAACAATTCAGAATCTAGCAGTTGCGATGGTAATTGCGACTATTACAAAGCTTTATGTAAAGCAAATGGACTGTTTATGTTAACAAAAGAAGAAAATTTTATTCTGGATATCATAGATAAAATTTCAGATCCAGAAGAAAAGAAAAATATGTTAAAAAATATATTTAGAATCACACAAAAATGAAAAGAAACTAAAGCTAAAAGAACCAGAGACTTATAATTTAAAAGATATTTTGAATAGAGTTAAAACTTCAAATAATATTAACCTAGTAAATACTGAAGCTACAATTGCAGAATTACAACATGAAGTTACTTAAGCAGGATATAAAGGAATTAAAAGAAAGAATGTCTCTAATAGAGATAGAACCTAAGGATAATAACCAAAATAATGACAATATTTTAGGAGAATAAGAGTTAAACTCTCTTACATTTAATACAGTAGACAAGGTAATCACCCATAAATGGCACACTAAAGTTACTATTGTAGTTCACAAAGAATATTATTTTACTACAATAGCAATGATAGATACAGGTGCAGACCTAAACTGCATCAATGAAGGATTAGTACCTTCAAAATATTTTTCTAAAACTACCGAAATACTAAATGCTGTAGATGGCAGAAAACTATTAGTTAATTATAAGCTACAAAACACAGCCGTTTGTAATAAAGGAATTTGTTTAGAAATGCCATTTATAATGGTTAAAAATTTATCATATAATGTCATATTAGAAAATCCCTTCTTACATTTGTTATATCCTATAACAAAAATATCAAAAGAAGGAATTACTAGTACTATTAATAATCAAGGATTAACATTCAAATTTGTGTCTCAACCACAACATCATAAAATTGATGTTATTCAAAAAAGTATTAAAAGAAAAGAAAATTTTCTAAATTCTTTATCTCAAGAAATAAATTATAAAAGAATAAAAGAAAAGTTATTACAACCAAGTTTGCAATAGAAGATTAAAGATCTACGAAGTTCTGTTAAGAAAACTATTTGTTCAGATACTCCTAATGCCTTTTGGCAAAGGAAAAGGCATGAAATAAGTTTACCTTATGAACCCGACTTTAAAGAAAGTAAGATTCCAACTAAAGCAAGGCCTATAGCCATGTCTTAAAGACATTTAGAAATCTGTAGAAAAGAAATTGAAGAATTATTACAGAAGGGACTTATTAGACCATCTAAAAGTCCCTGGAGTTGTTCAACATTTTATGTAGAAAATGCGGCAGAATTAGAAAGAGGAGTTCCAAGATTGGTTATAAATTATAAACCTTTAAATAAAGCATTAAGATGGATTAGATATCAAATTCGTAATAAAAAAGATTTATTAGCAAGACTTTATTCAGCCAAGATAATGTCTAAATTTGATATGAAATCTGGATTCTGGCAAATTCATATTAAAGAAGAAGATAGATATAAAACTGCATTTACTGTTCCATTTGGACACTATGAATGGAATGTAATGCCGTTTGGGTTAAAAAATGCCCCTTCAGAATTTCAAAAAATTATGAATGATATTTATAGTGCTTATACAGGATTTACAATTGTATATATTGACGATGTACTTATATTTTCAGAATCAATCGACCAACATTTTAAACATTTAAATATTTTTATAAATATTACCAAAAGGGCTGGATTAGCTGTATCAGCTAAAAAGATAAAACTTTTTCAAACAGATATTAGATTTCTTGGACACATTATAAAAGATGGAACCATATTTCCTATTGATAGAGCAATTATATTTGCAGAAAAATTTCCAAATGAAATTAAAGACAAAAATCAATTACAAAGGTTTTTGGGAAGCTTAAATCATGACTCTGAATTTTACAAAGATCTAGCTTATGATGCTAAACCATTATTTGAAAGGCTAAGAAAAAATCCAACTACTTGGACAGAAGAACATACTAAAGCAGTAATAAAAATAAAAGCAAAAATAAAGAAAATTCCTTGTCTTGCAATTCCTAATCTTGATGCCTTTAAAATAGTTGAAACTGATGCATCAGACAAAGGTTACGGTGGCATTCTTAAACAAAGATTAATAATAAAGAATCCTTAGTCAGATTTACTTGGGAATTTGGCAAGGACCTAGAGTTAATTACTCTACTGTCAAAAAGGAAATATTAGCAATTGTATTATGTATACAAAAATTTGATTGTGATTTATTAAATCAAAAGTTTTTGTTAAGGGTATATTGCAAGTCTGCCAAAGAAATTTTACAAAGGGATTATAAAAACATTGCATAAAAACAAATATTTGCTAGATGGCAAGCAATATTATCAGTATTTGATTTTGATATTGAGTTTATTAAAGGATCTCATAATGCTTTACTAGATTTTTAACTCGAGAATTTTTATAGGGAAAAGATGAATAAAGGGAAAGAAAAGGAAGAAAGCAGTAAAACTGAACTATCTCGACCAATGACGACTTATAAGTCGGCATTTCAAAAGGATGAAAAAATCCTAAGAGAAGAAATATTAAAAACCACTCCGGTTGATGAACAACTTAGAGCTGATGCTTATGAGTTAGCGATAAAATCCGTATCTGCAAGGGAATACCTATATCCATATATTCCAATATCTACCATATGGGTATCTCCTGTGGAGAGAAAATACATTCATTTATCCGCTGAAGAGGTTATGACCTTTTATTTAAAAAAATTTACTGACCCATATCTTTATCCCAAGGATTTCAATTTCTATCAAGAAATTTTAACCAACACAGGTTCTGTGCATTTCGAATCTGCCATGAGAACTGGTGGCAAATGGGCTTTCTCAAAAGCCTCCATTGTTAAAATAATTACCCCAGAACAGTGGGAAGGCGATTTATACAAGCCCAAAGAATTAATTATAAGTTCAAAAAATCCTTATAGGAATAAATTAAATTTCGATTACTTTGACTATGTTAAAGCTTGGGATCTTGCTTTCTCTTATGAAAACAGGCAGAGAAAACACAGTTGGTTTATTCAATTTAAAATTCAAAACACCACGAATTTTCCAAATTGGTTTATAGTTTGGTTTTCAAACTTTGGATTATATCCACTAATTTTACCACAAAAAATAAGGAATGTTTATGATGAATTTGTTCGAATGAATACTTCTATGAAGTATCATAATCTAAATTTTGCAGCACTTTATCAAGTACCTTGGATTATGAAATGGGACGTTGTTATTGTTCCAAGAACGTTACAAAATCTTGAAATAAAATTTGAAAATATTCCTCATATAGGAAGAAGAATTTTAATAAAATGGTAAGATAAATTTGAATTTTTTAAAGATTCAGTTTATTTAGAAAAGGGTTTAATTAGCCATGAACCACTAAAAATACCAGATTCACCTAAAAAGGAATTATCCGATTTATTAAAAGAATTAATGGCAAATTCTTCGAAAAGAAATTTGAAAATACGCTAAAAGCTATATTGGATTCAGATAGCGACGGTGAGCCTATGAGCATGTCCACAGATCCAAGTTCATGAAGAAGCCAAGAAGAAGGGGAAGATTATATGCTAAAAGCAGAAGGCATAATAAGGCACTCCCCAGACAGGATAAAATCCACTTTAAGAAGACGTACACCTAAAAGCAAGATTATTTCAAAGTGATGTGACAAAAGTAAAAAGAATAAAGAAAACTGGCAGGATAAGAATGCATGTTGAAGATGAGTACAATTTAAGCAAGTTTATTTAATTAAAGTGATGTGACTAAAGGCATAAAGAAGAAGTGATAAGGATGCCGAAAGATGATAAGGATGTTGAAGATGAGTACAATTTAAGCAAGTTTATTTAATTAAAGTGATGTGCTAAAGGCATAAAGAAGAAGTGATAAGGATGCCGAAAGATTATAAGGATGTAGGAAGATGTCGGTTTATATTAACTTGCTAACCGGTTGTACTAATATATAAATATGTGTGTGTTGCCTTAGGGAGGCATAAGTTTTTTGAAGAAGTTGTAATAAAATAAAAGCTTGTATAATATCTATAATGGCGGATAGCCACTCTCTGTAATATAGCCTCTTATAATAAAATTTCCTGTTGAAGAAGAAAATTTTATTCTGGATATCATAGATAAAATTTCAGATCCAGAAGAAAAGAAAAATATGTTAAAAAAATATTTAGGATCACACAAAAATGAAAAGAAACTAAAGCTAAAAGAACCAGAGACTTATAATTTAAAAGATGTTTTGAATAGAGTTAAAACTTCAAATAATATTAACCCAGTAAATACTGAAGCTACAATTGCAGAATTACAACATGAAGTTAAAATACTTAAGCAGGAAATAAAGGAATTAAAAGAAAGAATGTCTCTAATAGAGATAGAATCTAAGGATAATAACTAAAATAATGACAATATTTTAGGAGAAGAAGAGTTAAACTCTCTTACATTTATAAATACACCCATAAATGACACACTAAAGTTACTATTGTAGTTCACAAAGAATATTATTTTACTACAATAGCAATGATAGATTCAGGTGCAGACCTAAACTGCATCAATGAAGGATTAGTACCTTCAAAATATTTTTCTAAAACTACTGAAATACTAAATGCTGCAGATGGAAGAAAACTATTAGTTAATTATAAGCTACAAAACACAGCCGTTTGTAATAAAGGAATTTGTTTAGAAATGCCATTTATAATGGTTAAAAATTTATCTCATAATGTCATATTAGGAAATCCCTTCTTACATTTGTTATATCCTATAACAAAAATATCCAAAGAAGGAATTACTAGTACTATTAATAATCAAGAATTAACATTCAAATTTGTGTCTCAACCACAACATCATAAAATTGATGTTATTCAAAAAAGTATTAAAAGAAAAGAAAATTTTCTAAATTCTTTATATCATGAAATAAATTATAAAAGAATAAAAGAAAAGTTATTACAACCAAGTTTGCAACAGAAGATTAAAGATCTACAAAGTTCTATTGAGAAAACTATTTGTGCAGATACTCTTAGTGCCTTTTGGCAAAGGAAAAGGCATGAAATAAGTTTACCTTATGAACCCGACTTTAAAGAAAGTCAGATTCCAACTAAAGCAAGGCCTATAGCCATGTCTCAAAGACATTTAGAAATCTGTAGAAAAGAAATTGAAGAATTATTACAGAAGGGACTTATTAGACCATCTAAAAGTCCCTCGAGTTGTTCAACATTTTATGTAGAAAATGCGGCAGAATTAGAACGAGGAGTTCCAAGATTGGTTATAAATTATAAACCTTTAAATAAAGCATTAAGATGGATTAGATATCCAATTCCTAATAAAAAAGATTTATTAGCAAGACTTTATTCAGCCAAGATAATGTCTAAATTTGATATGAAATCTGGATTCTCGCAAATTCAGATTTAAGAAGAAGATAGATATAAAACTGCATTTACTGTTCGAACAAATTTGAATGTTAATTCTTGATTATTAATAGTACTAGTAATTCCTTCTTTTGATATTTTTGTTATAGGATATAACAAATGTATGAAGGGATTTCCTAATATGACATTATGAGATAAATTTTTAACCATTATAAATGGCATTTCTAAACAAATTCCTTTATTACAAATGGCTGTGTTTTGTAGCTTATAATTAACTAATAGTTTTCTGCCATCTGCAGCATTTAGTATTTCAGTAGTTTTAGAAAAATATTTTGAAGGCACTAATCCTTCATTGATGCAGTTTAGGTCTGCACCTGAATCTATCATTGCTACTGTAGTAAAATAATATTCTTTGTGAACTACAATAGTAACTTTAGTGTGCCATTTATGGGTGATTACCTTGTCTACTGTATTTATAAATGTAAGATAGTTTAACTCTTCTTCTCCTAAAATATTGTCATTATTTTGGTTATTATCCTTAGTTTCTATCTCTACTAGAGACATTCTTTCTTTTAATTCCTTTATTTCTTGCTTAAGTATTTTAACTTCATGTTGTAATTCTGCAATTGTAGCTTCAGTATTTACTGGGTTAATATTATTTGAAGTTTTAACCCTATTCAAAATATCTTTTAAATTATAAGTCTCTGGTTCTTCTAGCTTTAGTTTCTTTTCATTTTTGTGTGATTCTAAATATTTTTTTAACATATTTTTCTTTTCTTCTGGATCTGAAATTTTATCTATGATATCCAAAATAAATTTTTCTTCTTTTGTTAACATAAACAGTCCATTTGCTTTACATAAAGCTTTGTAATAGTCGCAATTACCATCGCAACTGCCAGATTCTGAATTGTTATCTGAATCGGATTCATTTTCAGTTTCTGAATCAATTTCTGTAATAACAGATAATTTTAAATTCTCCTTTTCTGAGTCAGAACTTGATATAAATAGTTTTGTGAATGAATTTTTTAATTCGTCATCTATATCAAGGTTATTTATTTTATTTTTTGTTCGGATAGCCTATTTTGGGTATGAAACAATCCATTGACGACTGAAAGCCGTCAAAGCCGTAGAACTCACAGAGAGCTTCGTTTTGACTAGTTATGGCTCCCGTAACTCTAAACGAGCCAACAGTTATGGCCATTCGTAGAATCGATATCCGCAGGGTGCAACATCTGCGGTGCAAGGTACAACATCCGTCCAAAATGCCGAAACAGCTTCGTGCGACTTTTAGAAATGGGTGCAAGGATTTGAAATGGAACAGTACCATGGTGCACCACTCTTCAGGGATGGTAAATCGAAGACTAGCCACGGAGATCCCGTTTTAACGTAAAAATTCACTTGACGAAAAAAAGAAGGCTAAAAAACTTCAGAGCTCCGATTGAGGTTCAGATAGACTTTTTTGGGTATGAAACAATCCATATACGGCTGAAAGCCATCAAAGCCGTGGAACTCACAGAGAGCTTCGTTTTGACTGGTTATGGCTCCCGTAACTCTAAACGACCAACAGTTATGGCCGTCCGAAGAATCGATATCCGCAGGGTGCAACATCTGTGGTGGAAGGTGCAACATCCGTCCAAAATGCCGAAACAGGGCCGTGCGACTTTTAGAAATGGGTGCATGGATTTGAAATTGAACAGTACCATGGTGCACCACTCTCCAGGGATGGTAAATCGAAGACCAGCCACGGAGATCCCGTTTTAACGTAAAAAATCAGTTGACGAAAAAAAGAAGGCTAAAAAACATCTGAACCCCGATTGATGTTTGGATAGCCTTTTTTGGGTATGAAACAATCCATGACGGCTGAAAGCCGTCAAAGCCGTAGAACTCACAGAGAACTTCTTTTTGACTGGTTATGGATCCCGTAACTTTAAATGAGCCAACAGTTATGGTCGTCCGAAGAATCGATATCCATAGGGTGCAACATCTACGGTGCAAGGTGCAACATCCATCCAAAATGCCGAAACAGCACCGTGCGACTTTTAGAAATGGGTGCATGGATTTGAAATGGAACAGTACCATGGTGCACCACTCTCAAGGGATGGTAAATCGAAGACCAGCCACGGAGATCCCATTTTAACGTAAAAATTCACTTGACGAAAAAAAGAAGACTAAAAAACTTCTAAGCCCCGATTGAGGTTCGGATAGCCTTTTTTGGATATGAAACAATCCATTGATGGCTAAAAGCCGTCAAAGCCGTAGAACTCACAGAGAGCTGCGTTTTGACTGGTTATGGCTCCCGTAACTCTAAAAGAGCCAACAGTTATGGCCGTCCGAAGAATCGATATCCGAAGGGTGCAACATTTGCGGTGCAAGGTACAACATCCATCCAAAATGCCGAATCAACGCCCTGCGACTTTTAGAAATGGGTGCATGGATTTGAAATGGAACAGTACAATGGTGCACCACCCTCCAGGGATGGTAAATCGAAGACCAGCCACGGAGATCCTGTTTTAACGTAAAAATTCCATTGACGAAAAAAAGAAGGCTAAAAAACTTTTGAGCTCCGATTGAGGTTCGGATACCTTTTTTGGGTATGAAACAATCCATTGACGGCTGAACGCTGTCAAAGCCGTAGAACTCATAGAGAGCTTCGTTTTGACTGATTATGGCTCTCGTAACTCTAAACGAGCCAACAATTATGGCCGTCCGAAGAATCGATATCCGTAGGGTGCAACATCTGCGGTGCACGGTGCAACATCCGTCAAAAATGCCAAAACAGCGCCGTCCGACTTTTAGAAATGGGTGCATGGATTTGAAATGGAATAGTACCATGGTGCACCACTCTCCATGGATGGTAAATCGAAGACCAGCCACGGCGATCCCGTTTTAACGTAAAAATTCACTTGACGAAAAAAATAAGGCTAAAAAACTTCACAGCCCCGATTGAGGTTCAGATAGCCTTTTTTGGGTATGAAACAATCCATTGACGACTGAAAGCTATCAAAGCCGTAGAACTCAAAGAGAGCTTCGTTTTGACTGGTTATGGCTCTCGTAACTCTAAATGAGCCAACAGTTATGGCCATCCGAAGAATCGATATCCGCAGGGTGCAACATCTGCGGTGCAAGGTGCAACATCCGTCCAAAATGCCGAAACAGCGTCGTGTGACTTTTAGAAATGGGTGCATGGATTTGAAATGGAACAGTACCATAGTACACCACCTTCCAGGGATGGTAAATTGAAGACCAACCACTGAGATTCCATTTTAACGTAAAAATTCACTTGACGAAAAAAAGAAGGCTAAAAAACTTCTAAGCCCCGATTGAGGTTCGGATAGCCTTTTTTGGGTATGAAACAATCCATTGACGGCTGAATGCCGTCAAAGCTGTAGAACTCATAGAGTACTTCGTTTTGATTGGTTATGGCTCCCGTAACTCTAAACGAGCCAACAGTTACGGCCGTCCGAAGAATCGATATCCGAAGGGTGCAACATCCATCCAAAATCCGAAACAGCGCCGTGCGACTTTTAGAAATGGGTGCATATTGAAGAATGGATTCCATACAACACAAAACACAGATTTATCCTCATGTTTCCTTATAGGGTTGAAAATCTCACATTTCAGGATAGTTGGGAACAACCAAAACTGTACGGTGCTTATTGGAGAATGGATTCCATACAATGACTAGGCATTGGGGTACCACCTATCATGGTACACGTCTAGAAAAATGTACCGAGGACCTTTCCGGGATCCCCTAAAACACAAGACCGGCCCTATCCCTAACCTGGATAGAACCGAATATGTTATTCCCACCCTTATCGAGAGCTCTTTTGCATGCACCACCGTATCCATAATAAATAATATATCCAAGGATATCTAGAAAGGTGATAACATACCCCTAATTGGGTATGACCCACTTAGCCTTGCTACATATCCCATGATTTTCAGTAATTCCGGTTGATGAGGCTTGAGGCTACAATTACCTTTCAAGAATAATTTCACTTCGAATGCTCATCGTCCTCCAATGACGATGTTCTGATAGCATTCGTCCATACAAGTTGTCCTGGGCCTGGACAAGCCGAATCACCGTCTTCATCATCTTCATGATATCCATTCGTAATGCTTAAATCGGATCAAAGTGGTTTTCGAATAATTAAATCTGATCCCGGTCTCTTCAAAACGATCAACGAAATTGGCCAAATACTTGATAGTTGGTTATTTAACTGTCAATATAACATCCATAAGCAGTCACTAGGGCCATATTATGATTTTTCAAAATCTAGTTTCAAAATATCTTTATAAGATATATACTCAAATTCCTTCCAAGTTTTATATATTTGGGACAACTCAAATACTTATATCCATAACAGGATACTTCAAACCATCTCTTATTTTGACACTTAGAAAAAAATATTTAAAAAAATATTTCCTAAATCCCTTGCTTCCCAACACTTAGGAAAATTTCACTTATTTCTCTTTTCTCAAAAACCCTTCATAATTTATATTGTAAATTTCTTAACTCGTTTATAACGAATTCTATAAGTTCCGGGTTCCTTAATTAAATCTCTTAATTCATAAATATATACTTATCTCACCGAAATACATATATACACAACCCATTTCCTTCAAAAATATTTGAAAAACCTTTTAAAATAATATGGAAAGCACCATGCGGTATCAACCATAGATTCACAACTCAATGATTACGTCTCTATCCCAGAGAAATCCAAACTTTACTACAGGCAATCTCTGCCTCGGATTTCGCCCTGAAAGTATACCATTACTTTCCAAAACTTTTATTTAATAATTTTCTCCAAATAATACTTATAAATTTTCTATATAAATTCCCAAGTTTAATTTAGGCAAATACTCTTTAAATAAAGGTATTATATTAGACAAGATTAATATTGAATAATTTATCTTTTTAAAATAATAATACTGATTTATTTATAATTAACTTTAAAACAAATCATTTTAAAGTAACTTTAATTAATAATTAAATATATTTTTAAAACAAATTTTAAAATGATTACATAACTAATTTTCTGAAACACCTTTTTAAATTACTTAGTTTAATAATTAAAAACCCTCTTTTTAAACAAACCCAACTTCTCGTCAAAAATATATTTTCAATCCCATATAACCAATCAAATATTTATAAATCTCTCCCGATTTATCACTAATTTGATTTACACCCCAATTTCGTAAGTCCTCATTTTACATTTCTAAAAGTAAATTATCATTTATATTTACACCGATTTACCCATCTCATTATAAATCCTCACCGTGAAGTTATAACTTCAATTTATCAACTGATAATCATTCCACTTTATTTATAAACATTGTTTATAAATTCCATAGTTTTCAATTCTAGTTTATAAGGGTTTCACATCACTTAAATCCATTATAATTTGATTTCTAAATTAAATTCCGTTTATAAATCAATTTATCAAATAATCCAAACTATATTCCAAACCCAACCCAATCTCAATTATATTTCCATTTGTAATTAAGAAGTCTTATTTAAGATCCGGTATATTCAATTTCACATTTATTTCCAAATGAACTTCTTTTCCCAATCTATTTAAAATCTTGATTTAAAAACCCTTTATATTTAAAACAAGTACACTAAGGAATTATTATTTAAAATCCTTATTCCAAATGTCTATTTACCATATTCCGAAATTTTTAAGTACAAATTTAAAGTCAAACTTTTTACTTTACCCAAATTCATTTCTTTTAATTAATCCAAAATTCACTATAAATATTTCACTTCTAAATTTCTTTTTAATTTCTTTCAAATTCAAAACATTTATTATTGGTATTTTAAAATACCAAAATCTAGGCAAAACTACCTTAGCATCCAATAAATTCAAATCACACTATAATCTACATGGACTATTCAAACAGATCATATATCAATATATATGAAATTTAATTCAACATTTTTTAGGAATCCAATTGGATCCCTCCAACCTATTTCCTTGCATCCATAGATGTTAATACAACATAAACTAGCAATCCAAAGATGAGTGATATTTACTCATATTGAGTTTTTTATTGTCGCTTTCGCGTTCCGATTCGATTAAATTTCCACACGTTCGAATTTATCTGAAAATTCGACAAGCTCTAATTTCAACCAAACTAACTCCATAGCTAAGATCTCGTTTATACGAACCCAACGCGACTAACCGCGGTGGATTTGAACCTAAAACGGGCAAGGTTATAAATTTTACAAGCTTATAGATTTTTTTTAAAACAAATAATATCCTTAATCCTAGCATTACTCAAAATTACCCTCGTTCAAAAATAGATTAATCGCCTAAACATCCTCTTCCCAGTCTCGTTCACGAACAAACACCCAGGCCCATTCATCCAACGCTACTGCCTTCCTCCACCACCTGAGATCGCCATACTATCGCCGTCGTCCCACTAGACCCTCCAGCACCCCAGGCCGCCGGCACCACTTCCCATTTCGCCGCCACCATCGATGAAAATCAAAAACAAGATTTCGTTCAACCTCCGATTTTCGCTGTTATATTCAATGTCGTGCCACCATACTTTGGCCAATGGTAGCCCTCACCCTCCCCTACACTTTCCCTTCAACGACCCCCAACCCTAGATGACCAGAGCTCGCCGTAAACTCCTAAATGTTGCTGCCCTTTTTGGAAGCAAATCGTCGCCGCCACGATGAACAACACCCCATCTCCACCGTTGACTTGCATGAACTCGACGCCGCGAACAAGATTGTAGTTGGGGTCGAGGCCTGATTTGGTCTCTGGTGGTCCATTTTGATGATAACCATAAGATGAAGTTACGTTTACAACAGAAGGAAAACGAACGAACGTGTTTTTTTTAAAATTTTTCCTTTGCTAATTTATTTGAAGCTACCATTTTTTTATCTCATTGTTCTGTGTAATGAAAAGAGGAGGGAAAGGCTTGATTTAAAAGGGAGGGACGGTAGGCTAGGGTGGCTGACGTGAAAAGGAGGAATGTGCTGATGGGAGAGGGTGTGACAACATAGTCAAGTCAAATATATATATATATGTATATATATGTATGTATATATATATGTATATATATATGTATGTATATATATATGTATATATATATATATATGTATATATGTATATGCTATTTAAATTTTCAAATCGTCTCGATTACATAACTCAAAATCTCAAACCTCTATCGAGGCGTGCTGCTAGGCGTTCATAATGTTGTACCCCCATTCCGAACGCAATGGAAAAGGTTTCGATTCCTAATTCGATCGTACGGAGAAGATGGCTTTTTGAACCCAATTATTATATTAAATTTTAGATATTAATTTCAATGCGTTTATATCCCGTACGATCAAACGATAACTCCAAACGCCACAAAATTTGAAATCCGAAAATAATACACTATTACGGATCTAATGGAACAAGTTTCGTCGAAATCCAAGACTGTGCCTCAGAAGGCTATTTTTGCTCGTCAATTTATACAAGTTATTTTCAAAATTGAGTAAACCACTTATAAATCAAATTAAAAAAATTTGTTACCTTCATTCTTATTAATATTAATTTAATAAGCCTTTAAATTATCTTTAACAAGCTAAAAACTCAAGATTCAATTATTTGAGTAAATTCCAATTATTAAATTATCCAATAAATTATTTTATTTGAAATTCAAGTTAAAATTTAACTTTTAAATATTTAAAATCAATTAAATATTCCAATTTCAAATAACCAAAATTATGGATCGTTACAGAACTGTCTCTCATCATCTCAACCTAGGGAAGAATTGGTCGGGAGCCAGACTAGCTGTCCCTTGGATGTAGTAATGCATGTTTGCCATATACTTGTAGTACCATAACAGCAATATGTACCAAAAATCTGACATCCGCTTGAATTTGTCAAGTGTAAATGAATCCAATGTGGTATGTAAGGCACCTAGAATTATTGTACCTCAATCAATAGTATGAAGTTGATCTAACCGGGTAAGCGATGCTAAATAACCTAGATGAACTGTACCTTTTTTTGTCGAGAAAAAGATCGATCCAAACAGGTACGAAAGAAATGCCCGAGTGATCGCATCGATCATATCCGCTCTATCTCTACAAGTAGTGATGTTGAGCTGAAGGTAGGCCAATGGCATAGAACTGCTATGAATGTAGCCAGCATCTATGAGAGGTAGAAAAACGGTAAACAAATTTGAGGACCCGTATAAATCGTCAAATAGGAATGACCTACGTGCATGTCCTTCAATCTCAATACCCGTGAGCATGTAGAAGTAGATAGGGGTAACCCAACTTAAAGTCTGAAAAGTGAAATGTATGCATCGCGGATCACCACCTCTCTCCTAATGCTTGAATGAGAGGTCGATCAAAGAACTAGAAAGGTCTAATCATCAAAATTATACCAAAAGGGCTAGCATGTAGCCTATCTATAATAGAAGGGGGAAGAGTGTCGTAAAATTGTATAATATACTTGGTTCAACTACCGCGACAATGAATGTAACGATCCTGTATATGATTTACGGATGAAAATTTTAAAATATACTAGTGGTTATTTAATATGAATATGGGATAAATATATACGTATTATTGTACTGAAATTACTACTAAAATTCACCTGCACTGTGGTCAATGCGATTTCGAGCCTGTGCTGATAACCGTCTGAAATCTCATGCGGTATATGCAGATCATCTAGTGTCAGTCCGAGGGCTGGAGGTACGTGTACTGGACCAGCTTCTTTCTGCAGATGTCTACGAATGGTTCTTTTAGCGATTTTAGTTGAACGCGTTGACGTTTCACTGTAATTTCCACTTGAAAAAGTTAAAAAATGGAGGAATCGAAGGAGAATTGTGGAAAAAAATGATGAAATGAGGGTTTAATACGGTAGGAAAAACAGACGTCCATTTAATGGACGTCTAACAACTGGAATTTCCTACTCCGTTCAGGGCTGAATATTCAGACCTGAACCCACTGGAGATGCGCTAACCACTGAAAGGAAAAGTATAACTTATTGACCTTGATATTTAGTAGTTGAAGATTCATGGTGTACGCATCCATTGTGTTTCACTTAGTGGAATTCCACATTCTAGAAATCTCTCTAACTTGGATGCAATCAGATAGTAAATCTCTCTAATTTGGTCCAGCAGTTGAAGATTCATGCCGAGGAAATCTCTCTAATTTGGTCCAGTAGTCAAATCAGATAGTAAAAGGCATTGTTTTTCCATATTGATACTTGAGAGAATTAATTTTAAAAACCGAAAGACAAAGCAATAAAGTATGTTTAGTACTATAAAGAAGTTGAATTTTAAATTGAAATAAAGCATAGTAACTGGCTGCTTTTAACTGAAGACAGTGACACATCAATATAGACAAAGATCGGTAATTTGAAGCAACCTTTGTAGAATTCTGTGCGTTCTTTTACGAACCAATAGGCGTAAACGAAAGGGGCAAACGGAAGGGGCTGGGAAGGTGAAAAGTTTGTGAAAGGGGAATGCGTTCTTTCTACGAAAAGGGCAACGCGAAAGGGGAAAAGTTATTATTTTATTGTTTGTTTATGTTATTATTTTATTTACGTTAATTATTTTTAAATACAGAATACAAATGTAGAAATAAAAATTCATACTTCATAATTCACATTACAAATGCACAAAAAAAAGTACCGAATAAAATGCAGAAAATAAAATACATATAAAGTAAACTACATTCTCCTTCTCAACTGCTTAACAAGATAAATAACTGTCTTCCTAGCTGCTCGGGTTTGTCCAACAGGGTATGCAAAGGATTGACACTTTTGCTATCATAGTCAGCCGAACAAATCAAGACCTCCTGACGCAGCAACGGATAACTGAAAATGGATGTAACGGTGAAAGTAGCAATCGGTGGATTGAAGGATACCAAAGGCCCAAATCCGTTGATCCAATGATACCGGATTCTAGCTATCTTCGTCACGTTGATCGCGCACGATGTCGTGAAAGAAGATCTACGATTCTTTGTACGTTGATCTAGCGCACTAGATACCGTGAATCGGCTTCAACAATCATTGATTCGAGCGCACTCGAATGCCGAAGGTGGAGATAGGAGATCACACTCAACTACCAATTTGAGATGTGGCACAAAGCACACAAACAAAGTTTTATTCAAAATCAATCTATCATTACAAATGACACCACCTGCCTATTTATAGGCTTACAACTCAACACTTACATCACAACACATAGGTCGTGAACGACCTAACACAGACAAACGACCTAACAAAGTACACGACTTAACATTGGCCGCGACCTAACATACGCGACTTAAAGAAGCAAACAAACACAATACATCATAGCATTTACGACCTATGGAAACATCATCCACTAGTTAACAAATTACAACACAACAAAAAGTACAACAACTTATATACAACACGACTCAGAACAGCAACAACTTAAGGAATAGTTTCTGGAAATCTTCATGCGACCTACCACTTGAGCGACTTAAAGAAATGCTGCAGTGAGCGACTTAATCAATGAGCGACCTAAGAAACTCCTTCAGTAGCAACTTAAGGTATCTCAGCGACCCAAGGTCTCGCGACCTATCCTTGAGCGACCTAAGGCTTCGCGACTTATAGTAGGTCCACTACAAGAAAAATGGTTTTTTGCAGCTTCATATAACAGCATTTAATTCAAAAAGCTGCGATTGTTCAAATTTACTTTCATATATAATTAAATATAAAAAAGAAAACGCTGCGTAACCACTTATGTTTTGGCGGGGATATGACTCTTTTCGCGGCCTCATTTTTATTCTTTTCGCTTCCAACCAAATAACACTTCATCTCAAAATCTCATGCTTGCCAATGTTGATTTCCCTGCCTTATAATCCTACCACACAGACGCGTGCACTGATGGTACTCCTCCACTGCTACAATGACGATTTTGAAAATTAGGGTTTTCCACGTAAGTAATTTTGACTTCTTTATCGAATTTTGGGTATTCGCAATTTAGTTGAGATAAGCGTGGGTTCTGCGAATTTTAAAGCGATCGAGTTTCCACTATGATATTTATGAATTTAGTTTTTTTAAATCCACTTCCCATTTTGTAACTACTACTCATTTTAGTTTTACGGCAGATAGGATGTGTGATTCATCAACGTCATCAGGATCGATGCTTTGCGAAGTCTGTTTGAATTTTAATTCGGTCGGTTTCAGATGTTTCTACAATTTTGAATACTTTAAGTACAGTTTAAATTTTATCTCTATTATGCATTTTTCCTTCAATCTGAATAAGTAATTTGTAGTAAATGCAACATCATACTGACTTTCATCAGAGGATACCAGAGGATCGGTGAAAACATAACCAAGGGAACTCCAGATATTCATGAAGCAATTGATGTGAGTATTTTTATTTCTACTTTTATTTTTCTCTGATCAATCTATATGTAATTTTTTCTTTCTGAATGAGATTATATCTATTTAACTATAATCTAACTAGTTTGCAAATGAGAATTTGAAATTCAGTGTTACATGGAGATAGAACCAGGAAAATATGGATCGATTGGCCAAGCTGTAGAAGGTTTTAATTTATGGTATGGCTTATTTATGGTATTTTTTTAAATATTGAACCATAAAGCAGTTGAGTTGATTTAACACAATCTACAGGCCTGATAATCTTGCGAATTGCAAATCCCTGATGGAACGTTATATCTACATTCTCAAAGGTTTTTTATTTTATTTTATCTCTTGCTGATCAATGCATTGAAAGTGCTTTTATGCCAATCTTTTTTGTTTTTGTGGGCTCTTTTTACAGATCTATCAAGAAAGATAATGCGAGGAATTGCTTTAGCATTAGGTGGCCCTCTAGATGCATTTGAAGGAGAAATTGCAGGAAACCCCTTTTGGGTAACACGTATAATTGGTTACCCTGGTTTATCTGAAAGTAAAAATAAAGAAAAAATGTGCAACGATGTTGGATGGTAATCATTCTTCTCACAATATCATTGCTTCAGTTATCATCAATTTATAACCAAATTAGTATCTTACTTGGAATTCTTTTTGTCATATGTGTTTATGCTTCTCTGACCAAGTTCAGTGGTGCTCACACAGATTATGGTATGTTTTCTGAAATACATAGGAAGCTTATAATGATTAATGTTATTTGTACTTAATTTTACCTTTATGATGTTATAAATACAGGTTTGTTGACATTGGTTAATCAAGATGACAATATTCATGCTTTACAGGTTTCTCTTTTCTTACAAACTGAAAGTTTCCCCCCTCCCTTTTCTGCGAACCCAACTTTGTTTAAACATAAATAAAGTTTATATTATTATTATTTATTTATTTCAAAAAAAAGGAATATACTTTTCACATAAAGGTCCATACTGCTGCTATTTGAATATTGTAGCATGCTTTTAGTCTTTAGATGCTCTAACTGAAGCATAAAAAAGTTTCCCTAGCAGTTTATGAATCCTTCAGTTATAGTGATTTGCTAGCACTCATAGTATCCTTTTTTTTCCTCTTCTAATTTTTATGTGTTGATTTGTTAACCCACTTTATTTACCAAAATTAGGCTGAGTAGGTGCTGACCCTGCCCGTTTCTCTGTAAATAAAAATAGCGTCATTTCATTTAAAAGGTGCAATGCAGGTGAAGAATCAATCAGGTGACTGGATATTTGCAGTGCCAATACCTGGAACCTTTGTTTGTAACATCGGTGACATGCTCAAGGTTATATTCATTTCCATATTTTTCATTATGATATGTTAATATATATACATACATAGCATTCATTTGACTCTTATTACAAGTTTTAGATATTGTCTAATGGAATATACGATCCGACGTTGCATAGAGTCATCAATAACTCCCCAAAATATCGTGTTTCTGTTGCTTTCTTTTACGAGGTATGGATTCATTATTTGTATATACGTTCTTTGTAACTTTTATAATTCTTTTTCCTAACTACACTTGTTAAATATGTCCAGACAAATTTCAATACACATGTAAAACCGTTGGATTTTTGCATAGAGAAGACAGGAGGAGTTGCGAAATTTGAAGGAGCTGTTTATGGCGAGCATTTAGTCAGTAAGGTGACAACCAACTTTGTTATGTAGTTATTTGAGGATTAGTAAAATAAAAATCTAAAGATAATAAAGGAAGTTTCATTTGTTATGTATAAAGTATTTTTGTGTTTGATATCTAACTTTGATGTTGCTTTTTGTATGAAAAGATTATACATCCTACGCCCTATTTCTAATGATATAAGAAACAGATCAACAATGTATGATTTAAATGGAAATCTTCTTAACACCACTGGAGCTATTCAGATGCTAACCGACCACGCTCTCAGTTCCTATGGCATTATTCCTCTGTAGAGTTTCCAATAAGCGCCAAGTGAGCTGTAAGTATGTTTTGATACCTCACCTTACAATACAAGAGAGAGACAAATCTTTAGTAAATATCAGCAGTCACACGAACTGTAAGTATGTTCAGATACAACTTGTACGTCAGTAATATGAGCGTGAATGGTGGGAGTTTTTGTAAATCACATTCATCTGTATCTCACACATACTAGATTATGTGAATAAAACTACCAACTCCTGTTCCAAGTGTTTTCTTGCACAAAGTTCCAGATAGAAGTTTTCCTTTTTCTATTCTAACGACAGTATCGCCAGGAGTAATATATCCTATTTCTGTGTCCACATGCCAACCTGAATTTTTTATAAGGTTTATCTGCATTGGGATAATAAGGTTGAAGACTTGCTTCCCAGTCCAGAGGGGTTTAGGCTTCAAAATGGCTGGAGTAGGTACTTGACCATCAAAGTCTTCCCACCACATCAAGATATTCATTAACACATCCTGCCACAAATGAAATATGATTGCGAACATTTCTTACCAATTACAGTACATGATATTCAAATGTCTCTCCACCTGTCAACCAAAAGTATTCAGCATAATTTGTATAAACTTAATAAGTTGAAATGATGAAATCGTAAAGAATGCGTATATGCTGGAACAACCTAGGTGCTAGATTGATGTAATATTGCATGTAGGTTTTTGAGAAATAATTTTTCTAAAACCTATCAGCAGTGTAATTATTTTAGTTATGATGAAACCTTGGAGTCCTATGTACAGATAGAGTTATACACATGTGTAAATTGTATGTGTTCTCATCAAAGTAGGAGCTGTTTTGAATTAACAGTGCAAATAGGCTTTTGGAAGAAAAGAACATTAGGTTAACAAAAAATGTGAGTGTTAAAGGGTGGTCATAATAGTTGTGCTTTTCCCCAGATTTCTATTCAGCCTGCTGTATGCTAACAGCTGCTACCAGTACACAATCATGTTAAAGGGTGATTATATGATATGTTATTAATAAAAATAATTAAGCTTAATGAAATCTTATTGATTGAATAATCATGACTGGAAAATAAAATCAACAAGTTATATAGTTATGATCAAGTTTATAATGGAAGAAAGAGCATGAAATTCATGCTCTAAGGTGCTGTCAAATTAAAAAATTTACAGTCTCTATTCACTTCCTTAAATATGTGAACACAATTTAAGGTGTTTCCATTAACATGTAATTATTCACTTTATTTGATCTGGTTTTTGTAGCGTATTTATGGGACCATGTATTTTTTTTCATGCCAGTTCGTCATATTTATGAGGCCTCCATAATTTTAGGCTTTAAACACTTGCAATTAATGGTATACCCACTTATCTTTCTTGATTCATACTCTCAATTTTCAAACATTGATAAGGAATGACATAATTTGGATTATTTTTTTTTAAATTTGTGGCTTAGTTGTTAATTTCACGCGGCTAGCTTAAATTTAGCAAGAGTAAAATTTATTTTTTAAATTTCAATATTAGTCTTATATTTCACAATAAATTATAATCCCATGTAGAGCGATCCATGTTTGTTTTGTCATGTACAATTTTCACTTGTTTGACGCAACTTGCATTGAGGTGTAAAATGTATTGATAGCATATAAAGCAGATTCACTTCCTTCCTGCGGTTTAAAAGAGAACATTTTACATTAATTTTCATATCTTTATAGGCTAATTGACTGTTACAGTCAATTTCTATTAGGCATTTGCTAATTGATACATGCAACCGTAGTTCAAATACTCTTTTAAACTGCAAAAGAGAACATCTTGCATCAAATTTCTAATTGATTGTTACTGTCAATTTCTTATTCTTTGGTAATAGTCTTATTACCTAATCATTTTTACTTGAACTTGAGGTGTCTGTATGCATTAGAGCCATCACCTGTTTACACCTTACATACTTTTTAAGGTTTGCTTATAGCATGTGCTTAATCATGGTACACTGGTAAGCATTGCCTTAGTGATGTGATTTATTTGGTGACTTGAAAGTTATTCAGGAATCAGGAGCAGTTTGAATAATTCTGTATGTTGTAACAGGTCATTGGCATCGATCTTCTTTCTCAATCGTTATTACCTGCCATTGTTGAGCTGGCAGAAGATAAACATTGGCGAGTCCGGTTGGCTATCATTGAGTATATTCCATTACTTGCAAGTCAGCTTGGTGTCGATTTCTTTGATGATAAACTTGGTGCTCTTTGCATGCAGTGGCTTGAGGATAAGGTGATTTATACAGTTTTGAAAAATTGTTCTTAGCTCTGTGAATTTCTCAGCTGCATTGTTATTTATCATATCATCAGCTTATTTACTTGTCACCTTATACCATTCTTGGTTTTAAAAAATCGTATTCATGCAAAAATAATGGATTTTGATTATTTTGCATGAAGTCGGATCTGTTTTTTCTTTATGAATTATTAGTTTTTGTAACATTGTAGCTATGATTTTTTAGTTGGCAATCCATGATTCCTATGTTTGTAAATATTTTCAGGTTTTTGCAATTCGAGAGTCGGCTGCTAATAATCTGAAGAGGCTTGCAGAGGAATTTGGCCCTGACTGGGCTATGCAGCATATTGTTCCACAGGTTTACAGCTTAAATACTGATATTTGCTAAATTGCCGGAACCTAGCAATCTCCTATGCGAATAAAAGAAAAAAAAAAGAAAAAGAAATGCTAAGTGGATAATGCAATAGCTGACATGTCTCTTAGCAAATATCTGATGAGTAAGTTGGATATATTTGTAGGTATTTGAAAAGATCAACAATCCACACTATCTATACCGAATGACAATTCTCCGTTCGATCTCTCTTCTTGCCCCTGTCATGGGTGCAAATATCACGTGCCAGAAATTATTGCCGGTGGTCATCAATTCCACAAAAGACAGGTAATCCATTTATCATTTATTTAATATTTCAGGTCAATGCCTTATTTATTGTAACAGAGATGCAATGTGTATGTGAAGAGAAATCAAATGTACAGAGCAATGTAACAGAGATGGAATGAAAATAACAGTGTCATTGAATCTATGTGTGAATAAAAAAATTAACATAGAACTAACATAGAACTGAAAAGTAAAACAAAAATTAACAAATTGTTCCGTCATTGGAATTCTTGCTCAACCTATTCTATATCTATTAATAGTTGAAATCCATTTTGGTGTCATACTTTCTTATGTGTGAATGACATTACTACCAGGTGACTTAAACATTTTCACTCTTAGTTACAAGTTTATTAACATGTTTTTTAAATGTTTTTTCTTGCAAGAATTACCTATTAACATGTTTTTTCTTACATCTTCGCAGTTTCAAAGTGAGCATGCTTATTTAATTTGACTGACTTAGCTAGTGGAGGTTGAATTGTTGAAGAGGATTAGCTTGGACTCTCACAACTCATATTTTGCTTAATTTAATATGCTATTTATGTAAAACAATGTTACTATCATATTATGTATGAAATATACGATTATCGTTTATTTTGAGTATGGAGTTAGTGCAACTTTATTATGTTTAATATAACATGCGAAGATTATATTTATTTATTGTGTTTTTAATTAACTGATATTATCAGATATAAAATTTTATAGCTGGTGGGATGATTGTAAATATAAACTTTTGTGCATGGTATTTTTCATATTTAACAGCGTTTTAAAAACGCTGTAAAAAAGGAAAAACGCTGCAGATGTCAGGCAAAGGGAAAACGCTGTGAAACATCCACTCATATGCAGCGTTTGCTTTATGGTGCTAAATGCTCATTTACAAGCTGTTCAAAACGCTGTAAAAAACTATTGCAGCGTTTTTAAAATGTTGTCTAAAGGAAGAAGAAACAATGGGTAAGGACATATTACAGCCATCATTAAAACGCTGTAATAAGAAAACGCTGTAATATGTTGCTAATTTTGCAGCGTTTTAGAAACGCTGTGATATGTCTTGACTCTATTACAGCTTGTCGTTAGAGAGCGTTCTTCATAACGCTGTGAAAGGATTTGACAGCGTTTTTAAAACGCTACGAAAGACCATTTTTCTTGTAGTGGTCGTTCGCGACCTAAAGAAAGCGGCATGTGAGAGCAACTTATGGTAGGTCGTTCGCGACCTAAAGAAAGCGGTATAAGATCGAGCGACCTATCTTCCCGCGACCTATCTTCCCAGCGACATAAGATCGAGCGACCTATCTTCCCGCGACCTAACTTAGGTCGTAACTCGCATGGTTGTGTCGTTGAGCGAGCTATCTTAGGTCGTAGCTCGAAAAAGTCGGAGCGATCCAAAGTAATGAGTTCTGGCATGCTTAACTCGCTAGGTCGTTCCAGCGACCTATCCCCCTGATTTAGCTCGCTAGGTCGTTCCAGCGACCTATCCCACAGTTTTAGCTCGTTATCTTCTTCGTTAGGTCGCACGCGACTTAACAGCACGTTAGGTCGCTCGCGACCTAAGACTTCATCAGTCTGGGCTGCATCATCCTCCCCTGGTTGGGAAAAATTCGTCCTCGAATTTGCACCCTCCTCTTCCACAACAAGCTCATCCCCATGATACGGAATCAAGTATTTGACGTTAAAAACGTCTGCAGTGTGAATATCATCCGGCAATTTCAACTGATACGCATTATCATTGATCTTCTTCAAAATTTCCACTGGGCCAATTTTTCGAGCTTTCAACTTGTTGTAAGTTCCAACAGGAAAACGATCTTTTGTCAACACGGCATAAACCAAGTCACCTTCTCTGAAATTCACACTCCTTCGCTTTTTATCTGCCAGTTGTTTTTACTTCTCATTCGCCTTCTCCAATCATTCCTTAACGATTTCATGGCATTCTGTCAATCCGTCAACATAATCAACAGCCCGCTTAACTGTTCCCTTCGGTTGTGGCACTATCGTTAAATCCAACGGCCCCTTTGGTAAACTCGAATATATAATATGAAATGGACTGAAACCCGTACTACGATTAATAGCATGATTATGTGCAAATTCCGCCTAACACAACTTTATATCCCAACTCTTCAAATTATCTTTCACAAGACATCTCAATAAATTTCCCAATGATCTATTCACCACTTCCGTTTGCCCATCTGCCTGCAGATGATAGGCGCTACTAAAATTCAGCTTCGTTCCAACCATCTTCCACAAACTTAACCAAAAATGGCTTAGAAATCTAGTATCCCGATCAGAAACAATAGATTCAGGTAGCCCATGTAATCGATACACCTCTTTAAAGAATAATTGAGCAACACGGACGGTGTCAGCTGTCTTCTTACAAGCTATGAAATGCGCCATCTTGGAAAATCTATCTACCACCACATATATGGAATCATTCCCACGCTGAGTTTTTGGTAACCCCAAAACAAAGTCCATGCTAATATCATCCCATGGTCTAGTAGGCACAGGTAATGGCATATACAATCCCGCATTCGTCGCTGTCCCTTTGGAAACTTTACATATATGACATCTTTCCACAAATATTCCAACCTCTCTCTTCATTGAAGGCCAAAAATATGATTGCGAAATCAATTGCAATGTACGGTCTCTTCCCACATGTCCTTCTTCATGCCACTCCTTTACAATCTTCATTCGTAAGCTGCACTTTGGTATACATAATCAATTCCCTATAAAAAGAAAACCATCCACCAATACATACTCATCCGTCTTTCCCTTCTCGACTTCATCAACAAACTTCGCAAAATGAGGATCATCAACAAATAGTTCTGGCAACACATCAAACCCCGTCACTTCAACCTTCATTGTAGTCAACAAATGATTCCTTCGACTCAATGCATCTGCCACACGGTTTGTAATTCCCGACTTATGCTTCACCACAAATGTAAATTGTTGCAGGTATGCGATCCACGAAGCATGCCTGGCTATAATTTTGTCCTGCCACTGCAAATGCTTCAGTGCTTCATGATCAGTATATAGAACAAATTCTTTATGGAACAAATAGTGTCTCCAATGTTTTATAGCTTGAACAATAGCATAGAACTCCACATCATAAGTATTATATCTCATCTTTGCTCCCGATAGCTTCTCACTGAAATATGCAATAGGACGTCCCTTCTGACTTAACACCCCTCCAATCCCAACTTTAGATGCATCCGTATGTAACTCAAACAACAACTGAAAATCTGGTAATACTAGAATTGGTGCTGTCGTCAAAAGTCCTTTGATCCGCTCAAAAGCAAACCCTGCTTCCTCCGACCATGAAAATTGCTTCCCCTTCATACAATCAGTAACTGGTGCCATCACGCTACTGAAGTGTGGAATAAATCTTCGGTAGAATGAAGCTAAACCATGAAAACTTCTAACTTCTGTTATCGTCCTGGGTTGTGGCCAATTTCTGATTGCTTCAACTTTATTCTGATCCACCTGTATACCTCCTTCTGAAATAACATATCCCAAAAATAAAACACTATGCATCATGAACACGCATTTCTTCGTTGCAGCATAAAATTGTTCCTGTCGCAGTATCATCAACACTTCTCTCAGATGATGCAAGTGTTCTTCTGAGCTTCTACTTTATATCAGTATATCATCAAAATACACCACCACATATTTCCCAATAAATGGTCTAAAGATCTGATTCATCACCCGCATAAATGTACTCGGTGCATTCGAAAGACCAAACGGCATAACCAGCCATTCGTACAACCCCTCTCTTGTCTTGAATGATGTCTTCCATTCGTCTCCTGGTCTAATTCGAATTTGATGATAACCACTCTTCAAATCGATCTTCGAAAAGATAGCAGCTCCACTAAGTTGATCCAACAAGTCATCCAATCTAGGCATAGGAAATCTGTATCTCACTGTAATCTTGTTTAGTGCTCGACTATCAGTGCACATCCTCCACGTTCCATCCTTCTTCGGCACTAACAAAGCTGGAACAGCACAAGGACTTAAACTTTCCTGTACACGCCCTTGTTCAGGCAACTCTTCCACTTGCCTTCTCAACTCCTCGTGTTCCTTTGGACTCATTCTGTAATGTGGTCTATGTGGCAACACAGCTCCTGGAACAAGATCTATTTGGTGTTGAATGTCCCTCAATGGCGGTAACTCTGTTGGCAGCTCTTCAGAAAATACATCTTCAAATTCTTCCAGCACTGGCTTCACTTCTTCAGGAATTTCAACCACTTCATTACTCTCACGTCCAATCAACAAAAATACTTCAAGCTCCTCTTCTACTTCCTTAACAAACTCCTTCAAAGATAGCAAAGTTTTAAGTTCTTCAATCTCCTCCAACTTGCTTTCTTCTTGTTGTCGCTTCTTGGGTACTAAAGTGATTTTAGTACCTTCAAACATGAAACTGTAACTGTTAGTACGACCATCATGTTGCACAGATCTATCATACTGCCACGGTCTCCCTAACAACAGATGACATACATCCATATCAACCACATCACACCAAATTTCATCTTTGTATTTCTTCCCAATCGAAAAATTAACACAAGCTCTTCGTCCAACTTTCACCTTCCCACCTTTCCTTAACCAAGCTAACTTGTAAGGTTTCAGATGCTTCTCAGTCTTCAATGCTAACTTCTTCATAGCTTCTATAGAGATAATATTGTCACAACTTCCTGCATCAATAACAAACTTGCAAACCCTTCCCAAGATAGTGCACGTTGACTGGAAAATGTTACTCCTCAACCAACTTGAATCATCCTCTTGCTTTGGTGTCAAACACGACCTCTTCATCATTATTGAATACCCTTCATCTCCCGACACATTTTCTTCCTCCTCAACATTTGGTGAATTAGAACATTCAGCTTCTGCATCCTCATCTTCAACCTCAGCAATCATCGCTCGCTTCTTTGGCTTTGGACATTCATTGCTTTTGTGACCAATCTCCTGACAATTGAAGCATTTGATACCAATATTGACCTTGGTCTTAGCAACTTCACTAACAACCGGTTTTGCAACAACCTTCGAAACATTCGCATTGCTACTAGCCCCTTTCATTGGATTGTTGGAATTTGTAAACACACCACCACCTCTCCTTCCTTGCTTCTCCCTAGCTAGAGCCTTTTGATGTGCTTCAGCAACAGATCTGAGATCAAACATATTCACCATATCTTGAATCTGCATTCTCAACCCTCCAACAAATCTAGCTGTCAACTGCTCCTCCGTCTCCATGATATCATTCCTTGCAATCAATTGATAAAATTCATACGCATAATCATCCACTGACTTTGTTCCCTGTCTCAGATTCTGCAATCGTTGATACATAAGATATTGATAATTATACTGCAAGAAAGTTGCTTTCATCAACTTCTTCATCTTATCCCATGACTCAATCTTTGACTTTCCCATCCTTTCCCTTGTAAGTTTAGTTTGCTGCCACCATGCCATAGCTCTCCCTTTCAAACGTGTAGCAACCAACTTAACTCTACGATGTTCAGGAACTTCCTTAAAGTCAGATCTCTCTTCAACATTAGACAACCAGTCCAAAAATTCTTCCGCTACCATTCCACCCTTGAATTCTGGAATTTCAGTTTTCATCCCCAATTCCCATCGACGATCATCTTCAATATCCCGATATGCATTCCGTACTTGGTCTCGATCTCGATAATGAGCACTACATCTATCACCATCTTCATCAAAAACAGATGTACTTCGATAACGATCTCGACCACCCACATCTCTATGATCACGCATATCTCTTCTACTTTGTCTTTCATCATCACGGTATGGCTCATGTTCAAACTCACGTGGAGTTCTTCTCTCTTCATCTCTCTTCTCAATGAAACTGAAGATTCTCTTCTTTCTCGATAAGATTGAGGCGACACCCTCCTCGCTTCCGTAACCGATGGCGAAACTCTGTTTCCTCCATGGTTCGAGACTGGTGACCTCCTTCTTTGTCCTTGATTCATATCATTCATCAGTTTCTCTAACTTCCCAATGCCTTCATCAAACTTTTCATTGATGCGTTGTTCCATTTGCTCGGCTTCTTCTCTTTTATACAACGCTTCAACATTCTGATGGCGATTAGCTCTTCTCGGCGGCATTGTCAAAAAAAATTCACAAACTTTAACTCTCGGCTTGAACTTCAATTGAACTTCACACTTCAACTAGCTTGGCCTAACTTGATTGGCTCGGCTTGAACTCTTCAATAGAAATTGGCTCCAAGACTCGGCTTAGCTATGATTGGCTAGGTCTAGCTCTGATACCAAATGACGCAGCAGCGGATAACTGAAAATGGATGTAACGGTGAAAGTAGCAATCGGTGGATTGAAGGATACCAAAGGCCCAAATCCGTTGATCCAATGATACTGGATTCTAGCTATCTTCGTCACGTTGATCGCGCACGATGCCGTGAAAGAAGATCTACGATTCTTCATACGTTGATCTAGCGCACTAGATACCGTGAATCGGCTTCAACAATCATTGATTCGAGCGCACTCGAATGCCGAAGGTGGAGATAGGAGATCACACTCAACTACCAATTTGAGAAGTGGCACAAAGCACACAAACAAAGTTTTATTCAAAATCAATCTATCATTACAAATGACACCACCTGCCTATTTATAGGTTTACAACTCAACACTTACATCACAACACATAGGTCGTGAACAACCTAACACAGACAAATGACCTAACAAAGTACACGACTTAACATTGGCCGTGACCTAACATACGCGACTTAAAGAAGCAAACACACACAATACATTACAGCATTTACGACCTATGGAAACATCATCCACGAGTTAACAAATTACAACACAACAAAAAGTACAACAACTTATATACAACACGACTCAAGACAGCAGCGACTTAAGGAATAGTTTCTGGAAATCTTCATGCGACCTACCACTTGAGCGACTTAAAGAAATGCAGCAGTGAGTGACTTAATCAATGAGCAACCTAAGAAACTCCTTCAGTAGCGACTTAAGGTATCTCAGCGACCCAAGGTCTCGCGACCTATCCTTGAGCGACCTAAGGCTTCGCGACTTATAGTAGGTCGTTCGCGACCTAAAGAAAGCGGCATGTCAGAGCGACTTATGGTAGGTCGTTCGCGACCTAAATAAAGCGGTATAAGATTGAGCGACCTATCTTCCCGCGACCTAAGATCGAGCGACCTATCTTCCCAGCGACATAAGATCGAGCGACCTATCTTCCCGCGACCTAACTTAGGTCGTAACTCGCATGGTTGTGTCGTTGAGCGAGCTATCTTAGGTCGTAGCTCGAAAAAGTCGGAGCGATCCAAAGTAATGAGTTCTGGCATGCTTAACTCGCTAGGTCGTTCCAGCGACCTATCCCCCTGATTTAGCTCGCTAGGTCGTTCCAGCGACCTATCCCACAGTTTTAGCTCGTTATCTTCTTCGTTAGGTCGCACGCGACTTAACAGCACGTTAGGTCGCTCGCGACCTAAGACTTCATCAGTCTGGGCTGCATCACCTCCCATTCTTCATAATCGTCATCATTCTGCTTCACTTCTATACACCTAGTAAGAGTCAAATCATGCGAGGAACTGCCAACAGATCTAGAAGGACAACCAGTTGGTCATTGCTGTCTAGGCGCTCTACGACTGTTGATCTCCTTGGCATCACCCCGAAGATAGTTTCCATAAAAGCTGTACGTCGAACTGTAGCTGAACGGAGGGATTTTGTGGAATTATGAACCGACAGTTGGTAGTTCGGATGCAACCATCAAAAAGCAAGTTCAACAGCCTAAAACGAGCAGACGAGGCTTATCTGTATTCGCGGTACCTTGCTGCAGCTGTATCCCACCACTCGTCGGATCCACCGACCGTGTCATGTTCTTCGTTCCAATAGCCACCTGTAATCTGTAGCAGCTTCTTCCATGGGCTCCACTCACGTTTCAGATTATCGAACTTGTTATTCATTTGCCCAGCATTGTAATCCAGGCCAGTTCTTTCGTTGAACAGGACCGTAATTTCTTCGTACCACTGTGCAACACGGTGGGCACGCGTACCAATGTTTTAAAAAAACATCGATGGACGCATTTGTCATGTTGACGTTCCAGTCGACGATGTTGCAGGTAGAAGAAGCAGCATAGTAGCTAGACATTTTGGAAAAAGAATTCAAAAAAATTCAAAAAATATATATATATGAAAGATAATAATACGAAAAATGCAAATATAAAAAAAAATAGCTGAAAAAATCGACCGATGAAACTTATAAAAATTGCTGAATTTTCGGATTGTATGGATTTGTTTTTTATGATTTGGGAAGGAAATGGTTTGATATACATAGAGAACGAAATGGAATATGGCGGTTGCGGGTGAACCGTTCGTGTCAGACAGCGTCCGATGCGTCGGACGCGTCTGACGCAAATGATTCATTTCCAACCGTTGTTTCGAACTGGGCAGCAGATTGGGGCCCACGCCAAAAGCGTCTGACGCGTCGGACACGGATGCCAACTTTAACTACCCAACTCATCAAAAGAACAGTACCTTAATGTAAAGTGAGAGAATTTTTTATTGTGGTATGGAAGGGGAAATGGAATGACTGATGCATATATAGATATGTGGTAGGTAGTTTGTACAACTGCTGAACTTGACCACCTTGAATTAAAAATCTGAATAGTAGGTAGTAGCATGGTTTGCAATAATGGCAGTGGGTGCAGTTAATTGTAAAAGTGGTAATGACCAGTAGTTAAAAACGAAATCATCATCAATTTTAGTTATTATAATTTGTTGCTTCTCACTGCAGTGACAAAATGAATAGTTATATGTAAGAATAGGCTATGTTATGATGTGGAACCGTGTTTTCTGCGTACCATTATGAATAGTTTTTGGACGTAGTGGGAATTGTTTGTTTGTTTTAACCCCACAAAAAAGGGTAGGCATGTGTATAAGTCTAAAACTGTTATCATCATAACTAATAGAAACTATAAAATAACTTGTTCACAATTTTACACAAATAAATAGATTAAATTCACGAAACATAACAAGAAATAATGAGTTATATAATTTTTAGCATGGTAATTTATTTATTTTGTAATACATAGATTTAATAATGAGAAGTTGGATCCTACTTTTTTTCATGATGTCCAACACACCATTTATTGAAGGTTCATGGAATAAGATCAAACATGGGCATAGTATTGACAACATATTTTGGTAATCAGAACAGCACCACTATACAAAAAATAGTCAGAATTATGGGGACTTATAGAAATGCCTTCTTTTATCCAAAACAACATTGGCAGAGCTACATTTTTTACTGAAAATGATACTTTACACAACCCGCTTGGGCAAGCACTAAGTCTGTTAGATTATCTTTATTAATAGTTGGTTTGGAAGCGCAAACTTTTGATCCGATCATTAAGTTCCAAAAATGCTCTTATATATATTTCTTTATTAACAGTTGTTTTGACGTCACACTTTTTTGGTGTCAGCGTGAAATACAAAAAATGTCTCTCTGCATATATTATAAAAACTTAGTATCACGTAAAAATAGGATCTACAATTAAGATTGATTTACAAATTCAAAATTTTCTCTACAACTATTTACCAAGTCTTAATATCACTTAGAATTACGATCTAATAAATAAACTACTTTACAAATTCGTTTTTTATTAATAATAATATAAATAAAAATTTAAACTAATAAAAAATTAGATAGTGCAACTTAGAAATAAAAATTCAAATTAACTATGTATGATTCAACATAGAAATATGGCTAAATATTTCTATAAATAATTTTTTCTTTTGAACGTATTAAATACATATGATTTGTAGAAAAATAATTTAGTTGTTTTTAACACGCACGAAGCGCATGCCGTAACGCTCGTTTTTAATAATAGTTGTAATACCTTTGGTGTCACACTTTTTTGGTATCAGCGTAAACTACCAAAAATCCCCCTATACAAATATAATCAAAATCTCACCATCACTTAAAATTAGGATCTAACGAATAAATTTATTTAACCAATTCAAAAACAACATTCTAAAAATATTACCGAATCAAATCATAATTTCACTTAAAAATAAGATCTAACAAATAGTTTTTTTAACAAATTTAAAATGCCCCTCTGTAAATATTACTAAATCAAATCTTAATATCACTTATAAATAAGATCTAACAAATAAACTTTTTTCACAAATTTAATACGCCCCTCCATAAATATTACCAAATCAAGCCATATCACTTAAAAATAAGATCTAACAAATAATTTTTTTTCAGAAATTCATTCTTCATTTATTAATAATAGAAATAAAAATGGAAACAAACAAAAAATCAAACCTCGCAACTTGAAAATAAAAGCTAAAATTAACTACACTTAGTTTCAACACAAAAATATAATCGAATATGTACAATTTGTAGAAAAAATAATTCACGCGCTAAGCGCCTACCATAACACCGCTCTATTTTAATATCACTTAAAACAAGGATCTAACTTTTTTACAAATTCCAAATTTTCCTCTACACATATTATTAAATTTTAATATCACTTAAACATAAGACCTAACAAATAAACCTATGCAATTATTATTAAATTTTATTGTCACTTTAACAAAAACATAGGATATAACAAGTAAATTTTTCCTCTACAAATATTAATAAATCTTTATATCATTTAAAAATAAAATACAACAAATAAACCTTTTTTACAAATGAATAGGAACAAAAATTCAAATTAATGAAAACAAATTAGATGTTGCAACAAAGAAATAAATATTCAAACTAACTACATATGATTTCAAGTTTCAACGTAAAAATATGACTTAATTTTTGTGCAAATTATTTCTCTTGAATATGTTAAACATATTCAATTTATAGGAAATCAATTTATGTACAAAGTGCATACATCGTCACGCGTGAAGCGCGTGCCATAACGCTCGTATTAAGAATCCAGATCGATGTATCATAACCTTTCGGACTTAATAGAATTGCTGATGCAGCAGCGGATAACTGAAATGGATAAATCGGTGAAAGTAGCAATCGGGGATTTGAAAGATACCAAAGGCCCAAATCCGTTGATCCAAAGATATCAGATTCTAGCTATCTCAAACACGTTGATCACGCACGATACCGTGTTTAAAGATCTACGATTCTTCGACGTTGATCAAGCGCACTTGATTCCGCGAATCGGCTTCAACAATCGTTGATTCGAGCGCACTCGAATGCCGAAGGTGGAGATAGGAGATCACACTCAACTACCGATTTGAGAAGTGGCACAAAGCACACAAACAAAGTTTTATTCAAAATCAACTAACTATTACAAAAGACGCAACACCCATATTTATAGGCGGTTTACAACTCCACACTTACATCACAACACATAGGTCGTTCATGACCTAGCACAGACAAACGACTTACGACTTACGACTTAGTATAGGTCGTTAACGACCTAACAATCACGTTACAACAACACACGACTTAGTACATACACGGCCGACCTAACCAGGTACGACCTAAGACTTAACAAACGTAAGAAAATTACAACACATGCGACTTGATATAAACGACCTAAAATACAAGGTAGCGACCTATCTTCCAGTGTCATAAGATCGAGCGACCTAACTTCAGATGCGACCTAAGAATAACATAGCTTCATTGATCTTGCGGCATACACATCAGCGACCTAACATAGGTCGTAACTCGCTTCCGCGACCTAACATAGGTCGTTTCTCATCTCCGCGACCTAACATAGGTCGTATCTCTTCTCCGCGACCTAACATAGGTCGTATCTCTTCTCCGCGACCTAACATAGGTCGTAACTCTTCTCTGCGACTTATCATAGGTCGTAATTCATTCTCGCGACCTAACTTAGGTCGTAACTCATCAAAGCCGGTACTCGAAAAGGCGGAGCGACCTAAAGGAATGAGTAACTCGTTAGCTCGCTTGAGCGCCTTATCCTTTAACTCGTTAGCTCGTTCCAACGACTTATCCCACTGATTTAGCTTGTTAGGTCGTTCCAACGACTTATCCCCCTGATTAATCCTGTTATCTTCCTTGTTAGGTCGCTCGCGACCTAAGACTTGGGCTGCATCAATTGCACTATATTATATTCAGTTTTCTATATTGGTGTAACCAAGCTAATTGTAAACTACGGTGTTAAATACACACTAACTAAAATCAACCAATTAGAAAACTGTAAAGTGCACGGATGACGAAAGCGTGAAACGTGACACGAGAATTCCACCTAGACCCGTCAAAATATGACCCGACCCATTAACACAATTCATTTACCGTACTTATAAATGGGTTGGGTCAACTCATTTATGAACCTTTATGAAATGGGTCATAAATGAGTTGATCCATTTTCTAAAAGATTATAAATGGATAACTCATTTACCTATTTACTAAAAACTTAAAATTTAAAAATATAAATTTTGAAAATAAGAATTCTGAAAATTTAAACTTTTTTTCCTTAGACTATTAGGAAGAAGTCGTCATATTTTTTGTTCAAATTGAAATAACTTCTTCATACTAACTTGAAATAAGGCGAGACTTCGACCGATGAACTCCCACATAAATTATGGACAATATGGAACACTCGCATACTTCATCTCCTGAACGCATACTGTAGTTCTCCATGGTGATTAACTGTTATACTTAACAAATAACAGACTACGACCTCATGTTTGAACTCCGACTAGACAGAAGCCGCTATTTTTTTGTTCAAACTGCAATAACTTCTTTACACAAACTTGGAATCAAACGGGACTTTGGATCATGAACTCCCACCTAAATTACATACGATATGAAAATTCGAATACTTCATCTTGTGAATGCACGCTGTAGTTCTCCATGGCGACTAATAGTTGTACTAAGAAAATAACAAGCTACATCCACATATTTAAACCCCGTCTAGGCAGAAGCCACTATTTTTTTGTTCAGACTGCAATAACTTCTTCGTAATAACTCGGAATCAAGTGATATTTTAACCAATAAACTCCCACCTAAATCACGTACAATATGGAACACTCAGATACTTAATCTTGTGAACGTATACTGTAGTTCTTCATGGTGACTAACAGTTGTACTTAGCAAATACACGCTACGTTCTCACATTTGAACTTCGACTGGGGAGAAATCGATATTTTTTTGTTCAAACTACATCAACTTCTTCATACTAACTTGGAATCAGACGAGACTTGGACCGATGAACTCTCACCTGAATTACCGACAATATGGAACATCCGAATATTTCATCTTATGAAAGCATACTGTAGTTCTCAGTTAAGACTAACAGTCATACTAGTAAATAACAGACTATATCCGCATATTGATTTTTCATGAAAATTAAAATTAAAATTTTAAATTTTAAAATTTGAAATTTTGATTTTTATTGTAAGTCAAAATGTAAAATTAGAATTATTTTATATTTGTTTTTTTAATAGTCAATTCAAATTTAAATGCATTAATTGGATAACCCGCTTATTAAATGGGTTGGTTCAGACTGATCTCTGTATTAAATGGGTAAAAAAGAATGAATCATAAATGGGTTGGATCAAAATCAATCCAACCTATTTTAATCCAACCCAGCCAATTTGACGGGTTAGTTCCACTAAGATATTTAATTTTTGATGAACAACTATCTTTGGTTCATGGCCCCCTAAGGCTACCATGTCCATGGCTAAACCGACTCTTCGATAAAGAATGGTTGTGACTATCCCTATACAGCCCTTCCCACACACAGGAAGCATGTGACCTGCTTATACAACATTATTTTTGAGACATTTCAGTTTAAATATTCAACTTCTACCAGTGAGTACTACACAGGGCCGGTTCGGATCATTGGGTTGCCCTAGGCAAGAAATATTTTTGTTGCCATTTACAAAGAAAAGAAGAGGAAAAAATCAACAACGTATTTTTTTCCTCAATTTCATTACAAAACACCCAAAATATATAATATATTCAAGAAAAATGTAAACATGTCACACACGTCTTTGACAATAGTACATTCAACGAAAACAACTCATTCTCGAGTTTTTAGAAGCAAACTCATCAATTATGTCATCATATTCAAATATATCCAAATAACCTTTTTCAATGGAAATCATCACCAACACACTTAATCTTTCTTATGACATACTGATTCGAAGATAAGTTTTTATTAGCTTCAACTTAGAGAAACTTCTTTCTTTCGATGCCATAGTAACCGGAATAGTTAAAATGATTCGGAATACAATCCATTCATTTAGAAATTCACTCATATCACGGTAAGATCTTAGGAAATCAAGAATGCTTGTTGATTTGGTTATTTTCAATGGCAAGATTCTTCTTAGTTGAGTAAGTTCAAAATACAATCATTTTTCATAAATATCACTCTCTTCGTTGTGTTTTAAAAAAATCTCTAGTTTCATACAATGATTTTTCAATTGTTTATCGTCAAGAGTTTTGAATTTTGCATTCAACAAAAATCCATAAATTCCTTCATAAAGCTCAAATTGTTCAAATCGATCCTTAAGAGAAGTAAAGAGCTTGGTCTATTATATGAAGAAAGTATGTAACTCTAAAATTTTCTTCCAACGATTGAGTTTCATTAGCATCAACTTCTACATCATCGTTAAATTGTTTCTTTCTACGAACAACTCTTTTTTTTTGCAAACTTGGGTTTAATGACAACTTCATCCACAAGTTCTCTTGCTTCATTTATCATACTTTCATATCCTTTTTCTCTAAAAATTTCAAAAAATGCAATGAGTTCTTTTATTTTTATAATTGCATCTTCAATGTCCATTTCCTCCCTTTGAAGTATTCTGCTAACCCGATTAATATTATCCAAAATAGTATACCAAACACATAAACTAATTAAGAATGCAAAATCTTCTAAAGCATTTAATTGACAAAGACCTTTAGCTTCTACCCTTGCCATATCATCATTAGGATTATTTTCAATATCGATCAATGCATCTCTTAGCTCCGATGGTTGAGTTCTTATAGCTCTTACACTTTCAATATGACTTTCCCAACGAGTTGCCGATAATGCTTTTGGAGTTAAACCATTAACATATTTTCTAAGTATTTCCCATCGATGGGTTGAGCCAGAAAACAAAGTATAAATCTTTTGAACATATGCAAAATAGCATCTAGGTTTCACACATGATTTTGCCGTATTACATAAAGCAAGATTTAAGCTATGACATCTACATGAAATATAAATTGCTCTTGGATTTATGTCGAGAAGTCTCTTTTGTACACCTTGGTGCTTACCTATATATTTAATTCAAGTTATGTTAGATAAAATTAAATAACATAATTAATATGAATTTACTTATTCTTATTGAAAATATCATACCTTTCATTTTTGATCCATTGTCATAGCTTTGGCCTCTCACATCATCAATGTTTAGCTTAAGATCATTTAGTATACTTTCAAGCTTTTTAAAAAGGCCAAGTCCCGATGTATCGTCAACCTCTATAAAACCGAGAAAAAACTCCTCTACTTTGATATCATCTTCAAATCCACACATCTTATTATAATTGACATTTGTTCTTTATGACTCAAATCTGGAGTACAATCAAGAATGATTGAGTAGTATTTTGCTTTTTAAACTTTTACAAGCATTGCTTCTTTGATCTTCTTAGCCAACAAAAGTATTAGTTCATTTTGAATACTATGACTAAGATAATGATTGTTTATTTCATTATTTACCACACGTCTAAGATGATCCTCCATGATTGGATCAAATTCGCCAACAAATTCCACAAGTTGACAAAAAAGTCCATTGTTTTTTCATAAGTCTTTTCATTTGAACCACGAAATGGGAGGTTATTTCGAGAAAGAGTTTTTACGACACAAATTATGCGCACTAGCACCTTCTTCCAACGTTGTCTCTCTTGCTCGATTAGAAATTCTACTCTCTTATCAATTGTTGCCTTTTGTTGAAGGCCTTTGTGCAAATCCACCCACCTAATAAGACATGAAATATGCTTTGGATTATTTTCATGCTCCCGTAACATCGCCGAAATGTTATTCCAATCATTTACTCCTTCATTTCCCAATTGAATGTCTTTTGTGTACTTCTAAATAACTTGCAACAAAAACAAAATACCTTGTTCACTTCATTTGAATAAACCAACCACTTTCTTTCATGCTTGGAAGAAAAATGTCTACCGTCTTCATTTTTAGGGAATTTATCATTTTCTTTCGAAATTTTGATAGGGCTTCGTTTAACCAACATTATTCTTTTAGTATCGGTTATCCTTCCCCACAAACCGGGATCATAGTTAAAGTCGACATCTTTCTCAAGCTCAAGCACAATTAGTTCATCACCTTCATCCATACCATTTCGATTAATATTTATGTCTTCTTTATTCACGTTATCATCTCTATTACCAATAACATCTTCATCAATATTAGCTTCAACAATTTCATTTTCATCTATTGCTTCATTGATTTCGATGTTCTCATCAATATCATGACTACTTTCTTCAATAATATTTGAAGTTGAACATTGAGATTTTCGTATTTTTGCTTGAAACAAATTAGAAATTGAGCCAATAAGTGATTTTTCTAGTTCCTCTTTTTTTCCTTTAACTCTTCTATTATGAGCTCCGGAATTTTTCTTTCGAAATCTAATTCGATTTTTATCATCTTCGTTCTTCGTCATTTTTCCTACGCATTCCCAAATTAATAATATAGAAAAGCTTAAAATCAATAAAGGTATCCATTAATTCACCAGTTGATTTCAAAGTTCAGGCTACTAAATTCATTCATATTTTCTTTGTTTTTGTAGTGTAAAGCATGACAGGTTTTTAGAGACAATTGAATTGAAATCATTACAGTTCAATAAAGTTCAGGCATGCTAAATTATAGAACTGCTACAAGCCTACAATATTTCTCTTCTCAATCATTTGATTAGTTATACTGTTATACAAGGTTACAAGTCATATAATCAATTCTACAGACTTTTTTTTATCAAAGGAAAACTACAAAACTGCAAACTCAAAATTAAAAAAAGTTATGAATTGAAAACTGGCTTGTAGCAGTTCTCCATGTTATATGACTTGTTTATAATTGCAAAACAATAAAAACTGCACACTCAAACTGCATAAAATTGCAAAACTGCAAAACATGGCTTGTTTCATGCTTCTAGCGATTTCATTATGAAATCAATTCACAATTAATTCTAAGATCATCAATCAACCAAAATTAAAAAATTAAAATATACCAGCAAACTCAAAGAGCAGCCTTTAGCTTATGTAGTGCGACCAGTGCAACAATCGGCGTTTGCTGATGGTGATAAGCTGGCGCCGATCCTGTTTCTAAGATTAGTTCTTCTTTTCTTTTTCGTTTTTTGTGCGTTTCTGAGTGGCGATTTTGTTTCTGAATCACAATTAAGTTCTCCTTTTGTTTCTGAGTTGCGATTTTGAAGTAGGGTTTTTTTTCGTGGGGTTTTGCTCGTCTAAGGGGGTTGCCCCAGGCCAACGTCTGATGGGCCTGGCCTATGAGCGGCTCTGGTACTACATAGCTAATAAATAAGTATTTTAAATTGTTGAAATGTGATTTATAAATAACACAAAACAGAAAAAGAAGTGAGAAGCAGCTTACATACAAGTAGTAATAGTTGACTGGTTCCTATGATTGTTGAAACAAATGCAAAAATTATTGAAAACTGCCGTTAACAACGTGTGGTATTGTTTATCAGGTTTTTGATGCACCCATTTGCACCAGCGCAACAAAACCTTTTTTTAGTTAATATTGCATGTTGCTCGGGAATTAAAAAATATTGCAACAATACTATTTTTATTTTCGAAAAAAGTGGTAGTACTTTTAATAAATAAGAAATTTGTTTGAAGGAAAACTATGTAAAGCCCCCGTTTAGCAGTAGGAAGACTTTGAAATTTTGACATAGATGGTGTTGCTTGTAGCATAATATTTGAAGCTATACATGGATTCCTCCATGAAATCTGCATAATTCATTTATGAGTCAGGTTTGTTTTTAGATTTATAATGATATTAGCAAGACATACATTTTGTTTTTTTTAAGTTCTTTATAAACTTATTCAGCAATGGACAAATTTTCATATTATCAGTGGTTCAAAACATCCAATTTTCAAATTGTCAACTAGAATAAAAACTTCAAGCAATACAGCTGACGTAAATGAAACACATCAGGTAGGTGGTATGGAAGATTATACACCCCTAACAATGTTCATAACCAAATAGGAAGGCCTTTTGTTAACGTAAAAATCGACGCTAACACCCCGGTGTGAGTATTTGTAATGTGAAAGCACCACCCGTTGGTATGAGAACTAGAAATAAGCAGAAAATAGCAGAAAAGTAAATAGACAGTAGTTTTATAGTGGTTCGGCTCGAAATTAAGCCTACGTCCACTTTATCTTCTTTATTAATGATTCGGTTACCACTCTTTACAATACACTTCAATTACAACACACTTTAGACGAGTAGCTAGAACTTGTATGGAGAAGAAGCTTTTCGAATTCGTGTTGAATGTGTTTGATCTCCTCTTGAAGTTCGTTGAAGCGTCTTCAGTGTTTGGAGTGCTTGAAGTGTTGGATGAGTCGAGAAAACAGCAGAGTATAGGCGTTCCAGAAATGATCCAAAAGTCCCTTTGTAGTTGGAGCTAGTGTTGTATTTATAGAGGAAAATCTGGGCAGGTGATAGGTCGTCTACGACCTAAGATAGGTCGTAGGTCGCGAGCGACCTTAGTTAGGTCGTGGGTCGCCAGTGATTTAGAAGACACAGCCTTATGGCTTGATAGGGTTGCATTTGATCACCTGAATAAACTGGCAAGTCATAGGTCGTGAACGACCTAAAATAGGTCGTAGGTCGTGGGCGACCTAGTGGGCATGGTTTGCAGCTTAACAGTGGTGCACTTGATCTATCTGAACGAGGTGGCAAGTCCTAGGTTGTGAGCGACTTAACCATGTTGAGATAGCTGGTTTAGCGACTTAAGTTGGTTCGACCTATAACTTAGGTCGTTTAGTTGTTAAGTCGCTGGGTCTCTAGGTCGTTGAACCATTCCATCCTTAGGTCGCTAGCAGAGTTTAACCCCTTAGGTCGCTAGCTCCTTTAGATCGCTAGGTTGCTATATCCTTTAGGTCACTATAGACTTTAGGTCGTTAGGTCGCTGGAGACTTTAGGTCGCTAGGTCGCTGGAGACTTTAGGTCGCTAGGTCGCTATATCCTTTAGGTCGCTAGGTCGCTTGAGACTTTAGGTCGTTAGATCGCTAGAGACTTTAGGTCGCTAGGTCGCTATATCCTTTAGGTTGCTAGGTCGCTTGAGACTTTAGGTCGTTAGAGACTTTAGGTCGCTTGTAAACTTAGGTCGCTTCAAAAGAGGAGTTAACACTTGCCCCTCGAAGTACAGGCCTATGTCATAGGTCGTGGGCTTCGATCTAACTCTGTTAGGTCGTGAGCGACCTAAATTATGTGATAACTCGCGTGCCCATTCGCCTTCCTCTCTTTACCCCATATAAACTGTTAGGTCGCTGCTTCTTCTTTACTTAACTGCTTCGATTTTCCGCTCTGCCATTAACGAATCTTCGAGCTTCCAAGGGCGAATTCAACCTATTTAGTCGTCAATTCATCTTTACCATCGTATTGCGTAAGTGAATTCAACCTTTATCCAACCATGATTGCTGCCGAATCGTGAATCCCCATCCTCTGACCCCAGTCCAACTCCGTATGTTGCGTTTCTCTTTCGAATCGTGTTGCGATCGATTTCCGATCGCCATTAGTTATGTTGTTGTTGTGATTCACGAAAGCACAGCAATGCGTTGGATCTATGATAGATCGGAGATATTTTGAATCAGTTTTAGGGTGATTTGGTGGTATGAAGAGATAATGGATTTCACGAAGTGGATGATGGATTTTATTGTATAGGTGATAACGGGTTATCAGGTTAACAGTTAACGAGATAACGAGCTGTTGAGTGGAGAAGAAGTTAGCGATTTAACAGATCTGAGCGACTTAAAAACTTCGCGACCTAAGAAACCTGGCCAATCTAACGGACCAACCGATCTAAGAATTCTCGCGACCTAAGGAAAGCTGAACGACCCTTGAATCTGCGACTTAACTTTTAGGTCACGTTTTTGCGACATAGGCTTTAGGTCGCGGCCGAGCTAGTACTTGTAGGAATTTGCATTGCCTTGATATGAAGTCTTATACTCTTCGACTTGCACAGTGCGACCTAAGGAGAACCCGATCTATGCTAGGTCGCTGAACGACCTAAGTGATGAACAAAATTGGAACACTTGTACAATTTTTGAAAGAACTTGCTTGAACTTTGAACTGTTTGAACTTTGTTGCACTTCCTTACAGATTACACTAACCTTTAAGCTAACAACCTGCTAAACACAACATTTGCAGAAAACCAGGGCGAATATACTGCCATTGATTGCCCACATCGAATGACAGATTAGTCGATAAAGAATAATCAACTTAAGTAAACTGTGTGAATGAAATGCTGTGAATTAACAAGTTCAAATGAAGTATTAAAGCAAAGCTAAAATAATCAACTAAAGCTGATTTGTTTGCATCAACACTACACTTGGACTTAATATAACAAGCCCTGAAACTCTATAATTGACACATGTCAACTAATTTGATTCCAGTTATATTTGCTTGTCATTTTATTAGTTTTGCACAACACTTCACACTTTTAGGAAACGTGCACCTTCATATTTGAATATCTAGTTCCTTGTGTAGAATGACTTCTCAACAAGAAGAAACAGGACCAGCTGGAGAAGTCTTTCCAATTGCTAATCCGTTGATTGACCCTCCGTAAAGAACTTTGACCACCTTGAACCACAGAGTCTTCAATCAGTTATGCATTCAGTTTTGCATTGCTGAAGTAGATGCCCAGCTTCCAAGGATAAACGATATTGCTGATAGGCCACCTCACGGCTTTATTGCAGTTAATCGTCAGATGTGCTTAAGTGGAGATATTCCTCCCTTTAATGATTTTCTTCAACAGCTTCTTCTTCGATTGACTATCTCTCCCTTCCAGCTACACCACAATGGTTATGCCATCTTGATGGGGTTGTGTGTGCTGTTCAGGAGGACGCTCGAGCGTCTTCCAAGTTTTGAAGAGATCTGCTACTTGTGCACATTTGCAAAGAATAAAGACCATCCTTCTATTATACTTATGAGGGGCGCGCGGAACCGGAGACTGATTCTAGACTTGCCTGAGAGTGTACAAGGATTTTTAGGTCAATTCTTCTTCGTTCGCTGCCCCCCAGAGTTCTATGCCATTTGGAGAATCAGAAGTAAGATTGCCTATTTCCGCTCACTTCATTTTTTCTGAATTTCTTGAAACTCGAATTGTCAAGTACTGAACTTCATTCTTTATTCCTGTAGCACTTCCTCCTCCTTCTAGAGATTTTGGCCATAGACCGACCTTCGAAAGACTAAGTGCTGTGGCTGCTGAAGAGAGAAGCATTAAATTTTTACTGAAAGACGAGTTCCTTCACCAATTCGGACTTTTACACCCTTCTCGGACTACTCAGCTTCACGATGCCCCAGTTTATACAAAAGAAATTGCATCGAAAGAACTTGTTTTAGAGGCTGCATTGGTGAAGTGTTCTACTTCCGTTGATGTCTTGGGGTCATCCAGCAAGCTTACACATTTGCCGGTGATTGAAGAAGGAGTTGAAAAAGAAAGCTCCGTTGGGCATGATGGTGACGATATTTATGGTGAACTGAGTGACCTGATGATAACTTCACAGGATCTTTTTAAGGATGACTCTATTACTACTAAAGTTATTTCTCCAGCAGTTGAGGCGACATCTGCCTTGCAACAAACTCCGTCAACCTAAGAGTTAACGCTAGCTGCAAAATTTGACATTACCCCCAAGCCGAAGAGTGGTTTGTAGCTTGACGCGCATAGTTTACACGCCACACACACTTAGGAATTTTTAGCAGTTACTCGCACTTAATTTCCTTTTCCTGGAGATTTCTAAATTTTATTTCTTTTTCATTTTCAGATTCTCCGATGGGGCGCACTGGCTCATATTATGAAAATTTCCAGCGCCATGGAAGCCGTGACACTTATGATTATAGGCGCTATCTCCCTGCCTTTAGGGAAACTGATGAAGAAAGAGCTGCTAGGAAGGCTCAAGAAAGAAGAGCCCATGAGGAGCGATATGAAAGAAGGGATGAACGATATGATTCTTCTCAAAGAGGTGATGATTCCCATAAAAGAAAATCGAATGATGATAAAGGGAAAAGCCACGTCATTGGAGATCCCAACAAGCGGACCAAGCTTAGCGACGCGTCTGCGATTTTTGAAAAGACTGCTGCTTCTATCCCTCTTGACATCCCCTCCGGTTCTCCTGCTCTTGGGAAAACTGACATTCAGACAATTATTAACAGGCCTCAGTATCAAGTCAAGGATGCTCCACCTACACTTCAAAGCCGATTCCCAAATTGGTGTTTAAAAGGCGTGCGGTTTGACTTGGATTTGGTTCCTATCGATAAGCAGGCCATGCTAAGGAATCTCAATGCTATTAAGCTTGACATCGAGAGAATGTTCGGATGGCAAAAGCTGGTTGACGAGCTTCAAAGGGCTAATCATATGAATCTCGAAGCCATGTTAACTATGGTAAACGATCATTCTGAATGGAAGAAAGTTCTTAAGCAGCACGATACAGAGAAGAGAAACATTGCCGACCATAATGAGGAGCTCGAGGCCAAAGTCAAGAAACTCGAAGATGATCTTGCCGCCTCTTCCACCCCTTTTACTCAAAAGGAAGAGGTACTTCAAAAGCAAGTACGAGATGCTTATGCTAGTCAACGAGACACTGAGGCTAGATATGAGGCGCAGGAGAAAATTGTTGAGAGTTACCGCACTGATGTTGCTCGGTTGTGAGAAAAAACTAGCTCCCAAGACATGGAGATTGAAAGGTTAAAAGCTCGACTTCTTAAAGTTGAAAAAGAGCGCGATGAGGCCATCGCTGGAAAAGAAGCGGCCATCACTGGAAAAGAAGCGGCTGAGCTATCGCACGAGGCGACGAAGGCCAACATTAGCTATACTTTATTTGATTTTTACATCCATAGCATCTTAGGGTGCGGGAGCCTCTCATTTTTAGGACCGACATACGAAATTACTTTGGCCGAAGTATGGGAAGCGGTGATTGACATGCTCGGAGGTGCCGACTATGCTGAAGCGGACCTTGAAGCATGTTATTTGGACGACGAGGCCCGTGCAGCTCTTGCCAAAGGAAAAGAGCAACTTGCTAAAGCGCGAGCTGAAGCGGCAGAAGAGGAGCATCTTGGACAGAAAGTACCTCCAACTGCCCCTGTCCATACTTCGGTATCAGCTGAAGTTGATATCATAGGCTCTAGTTCCCATTCCCCGCCTCCTGCTAAAGGAAAAACCGAAATTACAACTGCACAGGGCGGAGACGAAGGCGAAGAAAGCACCGAAGCACAAGCTTATGAGGTTGACATCATAAAGCCGACTCCTCTAGGTAACGTCTACGTTGAACCAGGTCAAGCGGATTACTTGTTTGCTTCAATTGAGTTTGATGAATTTCTCGCTTGTTACTTAAGTCTCGATGAGCCACTGTCTCCTCTCTTTACGAGGAATACTGATTTTGACTTTTCTTCTTCTATAGCAGAAATACTAAGTGCTGCACTGACTTCTCCTTCTCCAGCTGTTGATCCTCCATCTTCTAAAGTTACTCCTCCTTCTGCCTCTCAACCGGGGTCGCAGGAAGAAAAAATAGAAGCTCTTCAAGACTTGGACGATCCGGCTGCTTCACAAGAACAGAAGGCGGAAGAACTTGAGGAAGGAGAGAAGACCCCGGAGCAACCTTATGATGATGACACAAAGCTTTCTGCATTGATTACTCCGGGAAGTGAGTCTTCTTCAAAGAAGAAGGGGAAACGCTCGATTTCCAAGAAGAAGAAGAAAAGCGCTTCTGCTGGTGAAGAGAAAGTGGAACAAGATCCAGCTACACCTCCCTCTCCTTCTTCCCCGACCCGTCCACGCTGGATTCAAAAATTAATCATCAAGCTGGGCAAGAGCTCTAAAGGTGGCGGGAAGAAGGAGTAATGAGCTGGACTTTACGCTTCTTGTTTTGCTTTTTTGCTTTTTGCATGTATTGACCGGAGACTGTGCGGGTACCGGCCCCCGCTTGTTGAAACCTGCACATGTACAAAAATTTCATAGTATGGAATAAAATGATTCTTTTTTACTTGTACAATTTCTTGTCAGTATATGTGTGAATGCATTTATTCCTTGTTTTTGCACAAGTTTCCTTATTTACTTTGTATGATACTGTAGTGAGCTCGTGGTATGATGTTTGAGCGTTGTTTTTATTAATATAACTATATGCCCCCATATCACGGCTCATTGCAATATTTTGAAAAGACTTGTATTCTTATTTTAGAGAATAATTCTTCCGTTTTGAGGAAACATTATTCTGCTTTTAGTAGAGTATGCCTTGTATTGGGGAAGTTTTCTTTCTCCCTTTTTTTTATATATATTTCAACTTTCTGAGATGGTCACTTTTTATTTTTTGAAAAGTGGACTCCCCTACACAGTGAAGTGAGTTTTTTGAAGAAAACTTTGATTTATTTGCCTGAAAATTATATTTCATCGTTGAATGGGCCCACAGGATAGACGTCAGCTGTTTTATCGGATGTTTGTTTGTACAGATAATCATAAGTATTCAGCTGTGGCCTGGAACCTTCTTTTTGAGAAGGCGCCCCTTTAGTGGTTCCATCAACGAAGTTTTTGGATGTGCCTCGTTAAATGGCTTCACTTGTTTAGTTCTTCCGAAGAAGATTTTTGCCTCCAAAGCAGTTTTTTGCTTACGAAGAAGTCTTTGTTTGTGTGCCTCCGAAGAGGGCTTGCGCCTCCGAAGAGGAGCATTTGGACTCCGAAGAGTAGCATGTGGACTCGGAGGAGTAGCATTTGGACTCTAAAGAGTAGCAGTTGGACTCCGAAGAATAGCACGTGAACTCGGAGGAGTAGCATTTGGACTCCGAAGAGTAGCAGTTGGACCTCAAGAGTAGCACGTGAACTCGGAGGAGTAGCATTTGGACTCCGAAGAGTAGCAGTTGGACTCCGAAGAGTAGCACGTGTACTCGGAGGAGTAGCATTTGGACTCCGAAGAGTGGCAGTTGGACTCCGAAGAGTAGCACGTGAAATCAGAGGAGTATCATTTGGACTCCGAAGAGTGGCAGTTGGACTCCGAAGAGTAGCACGTGAACTCGGAGGAGTAGCATTTGGACTCCGAAGAGTGGCAGTTGGACTCCAAAGAGTAGCACGTGAACTCGGAGGAGTAGCATTTGGACTCCGAAGAGTGGCAGTTGGACTCCGAAGAGTAGCACATGAACTCGGAGGAGTAGCATTTGGACTTCGAAGAGTAGCAGTTGGACTCCGAAGAGTAGCACGTGAACTCGGAGGAGTAGCGTTTGGACTCCGAAGAGTGGCAGTTGGACTCCGAAGAGTAGCACGTGAACTCGGAGGAGTAGCATTTGGACTCCGAAGAGTGGCAGTTGGACTCCGAAGAGTAGCACGTGAACTCGAAGACTCCAAAGAGTGGCAGTTGGACTCCGAAGAGTAGCACGTGAACTCGGAGGAGTAGCATTTGGACTCCGAAGAGTAGCACGTGTACTCGGAGGAGTATCATTTGGACTCCGAAGAGTGGCAGTTGGACTCCGAAGAGTAGCACGTGAAATCAGAGGAGTATCATTTGGACTCCGAAGAGTGGCAGTTGGACTCCGAAGAGTAGCACGTGAACTCGGAGGAGTAGCATTTGGACTCCGAAGAGTGGCAGTTGGACTCCAAAGAGTAGCACGTGAACTCGGAGGAGTAGCATTTGGACTCCGAAGAGTTGCAGTTGGACTCCGAAGAGTAGCACATGAACTCGGAGGAGTAGCATTTGGACTTCGAAGAGTAGCAGTTGGACTCCGAAGAGTAGCACGTGAACTCAGAGGAGTAGCGTTTGGACTCCGAAGAGTGGTAGTTGGACTCCGAAGAGTAGCACGTGAACTCGGAGGAGTAGCGTTTGGACTCCGAAGAGTGGCAGTTGGACTCCGAAGAGTAGCACGTGAACTCGAAGACTCCAAAGAGTGGCAGTTGGACTCCGAAGAGTAGCACGTGAACTCGGAGGAGTAGCATTTGGACTCCGAAGAGTAGCAGTTGGACTCCGAAGAGTAGCACGTGAACTCGGAGGAGTAGCGTTTGGACTCCGAAGAGTGGCAATTGGACTCCGAAGAGTAGCACGTGAACTCGGAGGAGTAGCAATTGGACTCCGAAGAGTGGCAGTTGGACTCCGAAGAGTAGCACGTGAACTCGGAGGAGTAGCGTTTGGACTCCGAAGAGTGGCAGTTGGACTCCGAAGAGTAGCACGTGAACTCGGAGGAGTAGTGTTTAGACTCCGAAGAGTGGCAGTTGGACTCCGAAGAGTAGCACGTGAACTCGGAGGAGTAGCGTTTGGACTCCGAAGAGTGGCAGTTGGACTCCGAAGAGTAGCACGTGAACTCGGAGGAGTAGCATTTGGACTCCGAAGAGTAGCAGTTGGACTCCGAAGAGTAGCACGTGAACTCGGAGGAGTAGCGTTTGGACTCCGAAGAGTGGCAGTTGGACTCCGAATAGTAGCACGTAAACTCGGAGGAGTAGCATTTGGACTCTGAAGAGTAGCACGTGAACTCTAAGGAGTGGCATTTGGACTCCGAAGAGTAGCATTTAGACTCCGAAGAGTGCTTTGTTGCTCGTATCCTTCCACCATCTGCCTCTTAGTGATTCCTCGTTATCACTTCAAGTACATGTCCGATTCTTTCGCAAGTTGCTTGCTTTTTGCCAGAGAAGTTTACTTTATCGTTGAGTGAATCCATGGGGCAGACGTAAGCTAATTTATCGGATGTTCGTTTGCACAAACAATCGCGATTGGTTAGCAAGGGTCTGGAACCTTCTCGTCAAGAATGTGCCCGCTTTGGTGGAATCACTAACTGTTTGAATAGCACTTCTTTTGTAGGAGTTGAATTTTGGATCTTTTGTGGCTTGGCATTTATTTGTTGAGTGATTTGTAGGAATCGCTTGGCTTCGTGATGTGTTGAATAGGTAAGCTTTGCTTTGATAGCCTGCAATATTAAATCGACATTTTAGCAATATTTTTAATATATTTGCCTATTGAAATGAGACAGGCATCTTATAGTATTAAAGAAGACAAGACTTATATTTCTTTATTATTGATTCGCACTGATTTCTCAATGGTTTACAATACAAGAGTTATACATCCATCATCATTTTACAAATTTAAGCAATGCTTTTTAAGTAAAATATGGACGCAGTCATTGCTATTTCAGAATCTCGAGATTGAATTTCCATTTCCACTGGATTCATAGTTTTGGATCCATATGCCAGACAGAGTGAAAGGTTCCCAGTTGCAGCTTTGTGGGTAGTTAGCAGCACTTTGATTAACTTCTGCCTGTTGGGTGAGGACCCCCTGTGACAACATTAATGACAAGCCTCTCAGATTCCTACGCTGCAGCCTTGTCTTTTGAGCCGGATTAATGAGTAGGAAGTTGTTGCCCCTGAGTGGATGAGGTTGGTTCGATCCTGTGTTTCTTCACATATTATTGCAGTTTATTCTGTTTCAGCAACTCTTCAATCACGTTCTTTAACTGGCGACATTGGTTAGTGTCATGGCCAGGTAGATTGTGAAATCGACAGAATCTCCCATTATGCATTGCCCCTCTCCCCATCTCAGGTGGTTTGGGATACTCGACATCATCCTTCATTTCAAAGAAGATATTTTCCGGTGTATCAGTTAAGGGAGTAAAATCTGAAGGATTAAAGCGGCGAGGTTTCTTCTCATTCCCCTGCTTTTTTCCCCCATCATTTTCCCTTTTCTGGTTTCCAGATTCTCATTTGTTAGCAGCAACATCGTTATTCTTGATTTCGGCAACAACTACTTTCGCTGGCACAGAAAGGCTTTCTAAGCGCATGAATTCGTCGGTCTTTTTATAAAACTTCTTAAGTGAATTCAGTTCCTTCATTTTTAACCATCTTCCGAATTCACTTGATGTGTTGATGGCTTGCATCAAGTAAGTCAGGATCATACGGGGTTCTGCATTATCCACTTCGGCCACGGCTGTATTGAAACGGTTCAAGAAAGATCTGATAGATTCTCCTGGAGCTTGTTCAAGGCTGGACAGTGACATTATATCCTTAGCCTTTGAAGCATACAACCTGAATTGATCCTTGAATTTTCGAGTTAAGTCGGAGAATTGATCCACGGACCGAACTGGTAGCTTTGTGAACCAAAGTAGAGCCACTCCTTCCTAGTACACTGGAAAGTATCGGCATTTAATCTCATCTGATGCTCTTGCACCGGTCATTTTCCAGTCGTACTTATATAGGAAATGATTAGGATCTCTTGTTCCACTATAGGCCGGGATAGTAGGAGGTAAAAATTTCCTTGGAAATTCTGCTTCCAGGATCCTTTCAGTAAACGGAGTTTTACTTGGAGCAAATCCCCAGTTGCTCTCATTTTCTTCCCTCTGCATGCTCTCTTTCATGATTCGACGAACCATCCCTGATAGGTACTCCTAATTTTTCAAAGGCATCGCCGGGCAGACGTCAGCTATTCTTTCGGAAGTTTGCCTGGGCAAATGTTCGAAAAAAGTTGGCTGCGGCCTTGAACCTTCAGCTTGGAAAGGTGGTACTTCGGCGGTGCCAGTTGCTCTTTGAGGAATACCTTTCTCTTGAGAATTAAGAGCATCTTCGGCAAAGGTTGTTTCATTGTTTTCTGGTCGTTGATTTGTCCCAAGTAGAGCGTTTAATCTGTCCATCATCAAAGCATTTTGAGTTTCAATTTGTTGGTATAATCCCGACACTACATCTTCTAATTCAGCCCTTGTGACTCCAACGGTAGGAGTTGCCTGGTTTGCTGTTGGGGAAGCGGAGGTCCCTTCATGAGCATTTCCGGATCTGGTAGATCTACTCTTTCTTACAGGAGCCATGATTTCAGATAGACTATGGTCTTTAGAGAAATTATTTCAACAAATTTTTGCGGAGCAATGATGAAAATATCCCTTAGTTCAATTCTCAGTGAAAGCACCAAAATGTTAATGTAAAAATCGACGCTAACACCCCGGTGTGAGTATTTGTACTGTGAAAGCACCACTCGTTGGTACGGGAACTAGAAATAAGCAAAAAATAGCAGAAAAGTAAATAGACAGCAGTTTTATAGTGGTTCGGCTCGAAATTAAGCCTACGTCCACTTTATCTTCTTTATTAATGATTCGGTTACCACTCTTTACAATACTCTTCAATTACAACACACTTTAGACGAGTAGCTAGAACTTGTATGGAGAAGAAGCTTTTCGAATTCGTGTTGAATGTGTTTGATCTCCTCTTGAAGTTCGTTGAAGCGTCTTCAGTGTTTGGAGTGCTTGAAGTGTTGGATGAGTCGAGAAAACAGTAGAGTATAGGCATTCCAGAAATGATCCAAAAGTCCTTTGAAGTTAGAGCTGGTGCTGTATTTATAGAGGAAAATCTGGGCAGGCGATAGGTCGTGAATGACCTAAGATAGGTCGTAGGTCGCGAGCGACCTTAGTTAGGTCGTGGGTCGCCAGTGATTTAGAAGACACGGCCTTATGGCTTGATAGGGTTCCATTTGATCACCTGAATAAACTGGCAAGTCATAGGTCGTGAACGACCTAAAATAGGTCGTAGGTCGTGGGCGACCTAGTGGGCATGGTTTGCAGCTTAACAGGGGTGCACTTGATCTATCTGAACGAGGTGGCAAGTCCTAGGTCGTGAGCTACTTAACCATGTTGAGATAGCTGGTTTAGCGATTTAAGTTGGTTCGACCTATAACTTAGGTCGTTTAGTTGTTAAGTCGTTGGGTCTCTAGGTCGTTGAACCATTCCATCCTTAGGTCGCTAGCAGTGTTTAACCCCTTAGGTCGCTAGCTACTTTAGATCGCTAGGTTGCTATATCCTTTAGGTCGCTGGAGACTTTAGGTCGTTAGGTCGCTGGAGAATTTAGGTCGCTAGAGACTTTAGGTCGCTAGGTCGCTATATCCTTTAGGTCGCTAGGTCGCTTGAGACTTTAGGTCGTTAGATCGCTGGAGACTTTAGGCTGCTAGGTCGTTATATCCTTTAGGTCACTAGGTCGCTTGAGACTTTAGGTCGTTAGAGACTTTAGGTCGCTTGTATACTTAGGTCGCTTCAAAAGAGGAGTTAACACCGGGCAAGAGCTCTAAAGGTGGCGGGAAGAAGGAGTAATGAGCTTGACTTTACGCTTCTTGTTTTGCTTTTTTGATTTTTGCATGTATTGACCGGAGACTGTGCGGGTACCGGCCCCCGCTTTTTGAAACCTGTACATGTACAAAAATTTCATAGTATGTAATAAAATGATTCTTTTTTACTTGTACAATTTCTTGTCAGTATATGTGTGAATGCATTTATTCCTTGTTTATGCACAAGTTTCCTTATTTACTTTGTATGATACTGTAGTGAGCTCGTTGTATGATGTTTGAGCATTGTTTTTATTAATATAACTATATGCCCCCATATCACGGCTCATTGCAATATTTTGAAAAGACTTGTACTCTTATTTTAGAGAATAATTCTTTCGTTTTGAGGAAACATTATTCTGCTTTTAGTAGAGTATGCCTTGTATTGGGGAAGTTTTCTTTCTCCCTTTTTTTATATATATTTCAACTTTCTGAGATGGTCACTTTTTGTTTTTTGAAAAGTGGACTCCCCTACACAGTGAAGTGAGTTTTTCGCAGAAAACTTTGATTTATTTGCTAGAAAATTATATTTCATCGTTGAATGGGCCCATAGGACAGACGTCATCTGTTTTATCGGATGTTTGTTTGTACAGATAATCATAAGTATTCAGCTGCGGCCTGGAACCTTTTTTTTTGAGAAGGCGCCCCTTTAGGGGTTCCATCGACGAAGTTTTTGGATGTGCCTCGTTAAAGGGCTTCACTTGTTTAGTGCTTCCGAAGAAGATTTGTGCCTCCGAAGCAGTTTTTTGCTTACGAAGAGGTCTTTGTTTGTGTGCCTCCGAAGATGGCTTGTGCCTCCAAAGAGGAGCATTTGGACTCCGAAGAGTAGCACGTGAACTCGGAGGAGTAACATTTGGACTCCGAAGAGTAGCAGTTGGACTCTGAAGAGTAGCACGTGAACTCGGAGGAGTAGCATTTGGACTCCGAAGAGTAGCAGTTGGACTCCGAAGATTAGCACGTGAACTCGGAGGAGTAGCATTTGGACTTATAAGAGTGGTAGTTGGACTCCGAAGAGTAGCAAGTGAACTCGGAGAAGTAGCATTTGGACTCCGAAGAGTGGCAGTTGGACTCCGAAGAGTATCACGTGAACTCGAAGGAGTAGCGTTTGGACTCCGAAGAGTGGCAGTTGGACTCGGAAGAGTAGCACGTGAACTCGGAGGAGTAGCATTTGGACTCCGAAGAGTAGCAGTTGGACTCCAAAGAGTAGCACGTGAACTCGGAGGAGTAGCGTTTGGACTCCGAAGAGTGGCAGTTGGACTCCGAAGAGTAGCACGTGAACTCGGAGGAGTAGCGTTTGGACTCCGAAGAGTCGCAGTTGGACTCCGAAGAGTAGCACGTGAATTCGGAGGAGTAGCGTTAGGACTCCGAAGAGTGGCAGTTGGACTCCGAAGAGTAGCACGTGAACTCGGAGGAGTAGCATTTGGACTCCGAAGAGTGGCAGTTGGACTCCGAAGAGTAGCACGTGAACTCGTAGGAGTAGCATTTGGACTCCGAAGAGTGGCAGTTGGACTCCGAAGAGTAGCACGTGAACTCGGAGGAGTAGCGATTGGAATCCGAAGAGTGGCAGTTGGACTCCGAAGAGTAGCACGTGAACTCGGAGGAGTAGCGTTTGGACTCCGAAGAGTGGCAGTTGGACTCCGAAAAGTAGCACGTGAACTCGGAGGAGTAGCATTTGGACTCTGAAGAGTGGCAGTTGTACTTCGAAGAGTAGCACGTGAACTCGGAGGAGTAGCGTTTGGACTCCGAAGAGTAGCAGTTGGACTCCGAAGAGTAGCACGTGAACTCGGAGGAGTAGCATTTGGACTCCGAAGATTAGCAGTTGGACTCCGAAGAGTAGCACGTGAACTCGGAGGAGTAGCGTTTGGACTCCGAAGAGTGGCATTTGGACTCCGAAGAGTAGCACGTGAACTCGGAGGAGTAGCATTTGGACTCTAAAGAGTAGCACGTGAACTCTGAGGAGCGGCATTTGGACTTCGAAGAGTAGCATTTGGACTCCGAAGAGTGCTTTGTTGCTCGTATCCTTCCACCATCTGCTTCTTAGCGATTCCTTGTTATCACTTCCAGTACATGTCCCATTCTTTCGCAAGTTGTTTGCTTTTTGCCAGAGATGTGTACTTTATCATTGAGTAAATCCACAGGGCAGAAGCAAGCTACTTTATCGGATGTTCGTTCGCACAAACGATCGCGATTGGTTAGCAAGGGTCTGGAACCTTCTCGTCAAGAAGGTGCCCGCTTTATTGGAATCACTAACTTTTTGAATAGCACTTCTTTTGTAGGAGTTGAATTTTGGAACTTTTGTGGCTTGGCATTTATTAGTTGAGTGATTTGTAGGAATCGCTTGGCTTCGTGATGTGTTGAATAGGTAAGCTTTGCTTTGATAGCCTGCAATATTAAATCGACATTTTAGCAAAATTTTTAATATATTTGCATATTGAAATGAGACAGGCATCTTATAGTATTAAAGAACACAAGACTTATAGTTCTTTATTATTGATTCGCACTGATTTCTCAATGGTTTACAATACAAGAGTTATACATCCATCATTATTTTACAAATTTAACCAATGCTTTTTAAGTAAAATATGGACGCAGTCATTGCTATTTCAGAATCTCGGTATTGAATTTCCATTTCCACTGGATTCATAGTTTTGGATCCATATGCCAGACAGAGTGAAAGGTGCCCAGTTGCAGCTTTGTGGGTAGTTAGCAGCACTTTGATTAACTTCCGCCTGCTGGGTGAGGACCCCCTGTGACAACATTAATGACAAGCCTCTCAGATTCCTGCGCTGCAGCCTTGTCTTCTAAGCCGGATTGATGAGTAGGAAGTTGTTGCCCCTGAGTGGATGAGGTTGGGTCGACCCTGTTTTTCTTCACATATTGTTGCAGTTTATTCTGTTTCAGCAACTCTTCAATCACATTCTTTAACTGGCGACATTGGTTAGTGTCATGGCCAGGTTGATTGTGGAATCGACAGAATCTCCCATTATGCATTGCCCCTCTCCCCATCTCAGGTGGTTTGGGATACTCGACAGCATCCTTCGTTGCGAAGAAGATATTTTCTGGTGTATCAGTTAAGGGAGTAAAATCTGAAGGATTAAAGCGGCGAGGTTTCTTCTCATTCCCCTGCTTTTTTCCTCCGTCATTTTCCCTTTTCTGGTTTCCAGATTCTCTTTTGTTAGCAACAACATCGTTATTCTTGATTTCGGCAACAACTACTTTCGCTGGCGCAGAAAGGCTTTCTAAGCGCATGAATTCGTCGGCCTTTTTATAAAACTTCTCAAGTGAATTCGGTTCCTTCATTTTAACCATCTTCCGAATTCACTTGATTTGTTGATGGCTCGCATCAAGTAAGTCAGGATCATACGGGGTTCTGCATTATCCACTTCGGCCAAGGCTGTATTGAAACGGTTCAAGAAAGATCTGATAGATTCTCCTGGAGCTTGTTCAAGGCTGGACAGTGACATTATATCCTTAGCCTTTGAAGCGTACAACCTGAACTGATCCTTGAATTTTCGAGTTAAGTCGGAGAATTGATCCATGGACCGAACTGGTAGCTTTGTGAACCAAAGTAGAGCCACTCCTTCCAAGTACACTGGAAAGTATCGGCATTTAATCTCATCTGATGCTCTTGCACCGGTCATATGAAAGTCGTACTTATATAGTAATGATTAGGGTCACTTGTTCCCCTATAGGCCGGGATAGTAGGAGGTACAAATTTCCTTGGAAATTCTACTTTCAGGATCCTTTCAGTAAACGGAGTTTTACTTGGAGCAAATCCCCAGTCGCTCTCATTTTCTTCCCTCTGCATGCTCTCTTTCATGATTCGACGAACCATCCTTGATAGGTACTCCTCATTGTTTAAAGGCATCGCCAGGCAGACGTCAGCTATTCTTTTGGAAGTTTGCCTGGGCAAATGTTCGAAAAAAGTTGGCTGCGGCCTTGAACTTTCAACTTGGAAAGGTGGCACTTCGGCGGTGCCAGTTGCTCTTTGAGGAATACCTTTCTCTTGAGAATTATGAGCATCTTCGGCAAAGGTTGTTTCATTGTTTTCTGGTCGTTGATTTGCCCCAAGTAGAGCGTTTAATCTGTCCATCATCAAATCATTTTGAGTTTCAATTTGTTGGTACAATCCCGACACTACATCGTCTAATTCAGCCCTTGTGACTCCAACGGTAGGAGTTGCCTGGTTTGCTGTTGGGGAATAGGAGGTCCCCTAATGAGCATTTCCAGATCTGGTAGATCTACTCTTTCTTCCAAGAGCCATGATTTCAGATAGACTTCTGGTCTTTAGAGAAATTCTTTCAACAAATTTTTGCGGAGCAATGATGAAAATATCCCTGAGTTCAACTCTCAATGAAAGAACCAAAATGTTAACGTAAAAATCGACACTAACACCCCGGTGTGAGTGTTTGTAGTGTGAAAGCACCACCCGTTGGTACGGGAACTAGAAATAAGCAGAAAATAGCAGAAAAGTAAATAGACAACAGTTTTATAGTGGTTCGGCTCGAAATTAAGCCTACGTCCACTTTATCTTCTTTATTAATGATTTGATTACCACTCTTTGCAATACACTTCAATTACAACACACTTTAGACGAGTAGCTAGAACTTGTATGGAGAAGAAGCTTTTCGAATTCGTGTTGAATGTGTTTGATCTCCTCTTGAAGTTCGTTGAAGCGTCTTCGGTGTTTGGAGTGCTTGAAGTGTTGGATGAGTGTAGAAAACAGCAGAGTATAGGCGTTTCAGAAATGATCCAAAAGTCCCTTTGAAGTTGGAGCTGGTGTTGTATTTATAGAGGAAAATCTGGGCAGGTGATAGGTCGTGAAGGACCTAAGATAGGTCGTAGGTCGCGAGCGACCTTAGTTAGGTCGTGGGTCGCCAGCGATTTAGAAGACACGGCCTTATGGCTTGATAGGGTTGCATTTGATCACCTGAATAAACTGGCAAGTCATAGGTCATGAACGACCTAAAATAGGTCGAAGGTCGTGGGCGACCTAGTGGGATTGGTTTGCAGCTTAACAGGGGTGCACTTGATCTATCTGAACGAGGTGGCAAGTCCTAGGTCATGAGCGACTTAACCATGTTGAGATAGCTGGTTTAGCGACTTAAGTTGGTTCGACCTATAACTTAGGTCATTTAGTTGTTAAGTCGCTGGGTCTCTAGGTCGTTGAACCATTCCATCCTTAGGTTGCTAGCAGTGTTTAACCCCTTAGGTCGTTAGCTCCTTTAGATCGCTAGGTTGCTATATCCTTTAAGTCGCTGGAGACTTTTGGTCGTTAGGTCGCTGGAGACTTTAGGTCGCTAGGTTGCTGGAGACTTTAGGTCGCTAGGTTGCTATATCCTTTAGGTCGCTAGGTCTCTTGAGACTTTAAGTCGTTAGATCGCTGGAGACTTTAGGTCACTAGGTCGCTATATCCTTTAGGTCGCTAGGTCGCTTGAGAATTTAGGTCGTTAGAGACTTTAGGTCGCTTGTAAACTTAGGTCGCTTCAAAAGAGGAGTTAACACCTTTGGCCTATGTTAGTGAAGTTAAAGCTGACGATGTTTACTTAATTTATCACTCATTTTAGGATTTTTGATAACATATATTCTTTATAGCATATAGTTTATAACTTACCCTAATAATTAAAGTGTAACATTACTTTAAGAGGCGATAAATAAATGGTTACCTAATGCAAACCACTATATTCTAGCAACATAGTATTACAGCAAACAAATTCAACATTGTAGTTTAAAAAATTGGTGTCAACCAAACAGTTTAATACCCTACTTGAAATTTGTAACGACCCGTTATTTTGGACCATTCGCATCCATTATAAGTGTATAGGTAGACACTCATGCCGGAGTTGAATTGCTCAAAATACCGCGTTGTTAATTTAAATTTGGCAAAACTGAACATATACAGTAAATAAAATAATCACAGATCACAGACACAGAGTAATAAGTGCAGCGGAAATAAAAGAGATAGTAGTTCATGAAGCTACTATATGAATATATAAGATACATCAGAGTTAAACCAGATACAACGGAAGAGTACACGATACATCAGATACAAATCAAAATACATCACAGGAATCATCGAATACTGAAAGCAGAATAGATGGCAGGATCTTCAAGCAAAGCTCCAACTCCAAAGGTGAGTCTCGAATACTGGTACACTCAGTCTGACCCGAGCGTAAAGCAAAAACACAAGACACTCGAGTCAGGATTAACATTCTTATATTAATAAATCCAACTCAAGTGAAATAGCAATTGAAATACATGTAACTCAAAGGATGTTTGGAATAACCATCCTTTAAGGATCCGTTAAACTATCTACTAGGTAGTAATGTACGATAAGTAGATAATGTCTATCAGTAATAATAAGATATCAAAATAGCGTTAAGTCATGGCCCATTCCACCCTTAACACATTTTTATTCCCAAAAGCATATACAAGACCGTAGTTTCCCCAAAACCGGAAGTCACCAGAGGGCAATCCATATACTAAAGGTACAAATCAAAATCGTAGTGGTCGCGCATAAATGGAATACAAGTATGACAAGGCACATGAGGCTATACCCAAGGTAGTGATACTACCGTTCGCCTGATCCGGACTGGTGAGAACGCAACGCCGCAGCGCCCGCAACACCGTGAAACAACACTCCCAAAATCAAGGGTGCACCAATCGACAACAAGTATAAGTAGTTCGAAGAAGTGTGTCCACTTGAGGTATCAATCCTCCATTGGCCCGGCACAGCTCCTGTTTTAGTCATTTCCAATTTGACACAAGTGTCAAGGCTATCCATTATCGTTCTCTTTCTTCAGTCATCACGAACACCATTCCAACCACTTCATTCTGGATCATCACTCCGCGCATAGTTATTAAAGTGGTTTTCGGTTTAGATAGAGAGTATATCCATAACCGAATTCCGGTCTCTTTAATAACTTTCGTAATTATTTCACCGATTGGTCGTTTATATATTTCAAAAACCAAATCAATTTCAATTCAATTAGAATTCGTAAATCAACATTTTATTTGTCTTTCAAAACCAATTTCCAATAATTTACGATTCAAAACATTCAATTTACCGTTTCCAAATCTTATAGTTCAATTTCAATATCTATTTAAAACCTTTCAAATATTGATTCAAGTTCGTATATAAGTTTAATTCCGAAATCATTTGATTTAATTTAATTTAACATTCAAATCAATTTAACTTCATTTATCGATTTCATTCAATATTCGTTAAGTAAATTTTCCATTCAAAACAATTTCTATTAAACTTCTCAATTCATTAAATCAATTTCTTAAGTTCAACTTCATTAAATCAAAACTTACCATTTGAATTAAATTAAATTCATCAAATCAAATTCTTTAAATTTCAAGTCTTACATTAATTTCAATAAATCACATTTTATTTCTTGTTAAAGAAATTCAATCACTTATTTACTTTCTTAAAAAAAATTTCCAAAACCTTACTTAATCAAGAAAACTCAATTTCAATTATTTACGAAGTAAAATTCACTTATTCAAAAGTTCAATTTTCTTATTAAAGAATTTCAATTCAATTTAATCATTAAATAATTCAATCTTATTTAATTATTAAATAATTCAAAACTTAATTATTAAATAATTTCAAAGTTTAATGATTTCAACTTAATTATAATTTCAAACTTAATTATCAAATCATTTCAAACTTAATTAAATCATTTCTCAAATTAAACAACGTTCTTTCATCAATTACATTGTTAATATTTTGTTTCAGATTTCTATTTTTAACATTTCCTTTCATTAAATTCAAATTCCGACTTCTTTTCAAAACTTATCATTTATTCAAATAAAATCTTCAATTTATTTATAAATCAATTTATTGACCAATCGGGTTTTTATTTAATTCTCTATCCTAGGTCAAAGTTCAATTTGGGTATTTATCATTTCAACCCGATTCCAATTCAATTAAAAAAAATCAAAACATAACAAAGGGAACTTGCAGTGTGATAACTGGGATGGTGTCAAAGTAAATAAACAAGCAGTAACAACGAACAATAAAAATCCAATAATCAATTCAAATAATCCCGAAATAATCGTATTAATTCGCATTGTTATTTGTACGAATTAATATAATTATTTCTAGAATCTACACTATCATTTCATGTAGATTAAAGATTATTACATTAATATTTATACGGTTTTCACTTGTCATTCAATTTCAATTTCATACATCATCAATTTAACAACATACATTTGATGGTTCAAGGTGTAGTTAAACAATCCTACGTGTCAATAAATTTAACAGTTTAAAGGGGTCATATTATACAAATGTCAGTTAATCAAATTTAACATTTAACTATCCTATATCAAGTTCAATTTCATACTATTTATCATTTTTAACATTAACGATTTAACGTCTAATATAAACATCAACAATCAATCAATTATCAGCCAAACTGTATTATCATCGCATAAATAATTAACAGATAATGGTGTCAGATGTCACAGGTGAACTGATACAAGCAATAGCATATACAGCATATTTCAATTGTCGTTTCAATTGAAATCAGATCTAATAAATAAAAGAACGTTAATCGTGAGTGAGTGCTCACCTTTCGAGGCTAGAGGACGATGGAAAACAGCTACGGAAAAGAACGATGTAACGGACACTGACACGGAATCAGGCACGACAAATCAATTAACTGTGACAAGAACGAAATAGATTTTTAGCCTGATAAATTCGGTGGGAACAAAATATATACATGTATAGATACACACACACATATCCCGATACAAAAATATACGTATATACAAATATACGGTATATAAAATTATACGGTAGAAAGACAATAATATAAGACATATAAATTCCCTACAAAAATCAAAGTGGCGCACACTACTATATTCAAAGAGCTGTCGATATAAATATATGTGAAGTATATATACCATCTAAAGACTTGGTTATAACACATGCCTTTGCTGCTCCCTTTTATATCTATACTCGGCCTATGTATATTCATCACCAAATTCTCTACAACAAACCTAGACTCTACTGCTTAGGTGAACACGTAGGCATTAAACAATGAATATAATTGTCGAAAATATATGTAGGCGAGATATGTATATACATTTTATTTTTATGGATATTGGAAAACAATTTTCATGTATATTCAACACATTAACTTTCCGTTTCTATATATATGAATCATATATATTATGATGTGTAGTGTTCCAGGTCTTTAAACACAAAACGAAAAAATAAAAACAAAAATATTCAACCGCAATGCATATATACATATACGGCAGATACAACACTACACTTCGCCGAAAACTGTGAGATATATAATTTATAAAGGCATACATGGCTGTCACCTTTTGATGTACAACCGCATTTGACAAAAAAAAGAAAAAGAAAAACAAATGCAGTGCAAATCTAAAACCAGAACAGAAAAAAAAAAAATAGTATGTATAATATTCTGCCGAAACTAGCATAGGTATGATATATGCGTACAAGCTAGGCTACTATATTACATATATCGTTTCAGAGAAAAAAAAAAAAAGAAAGAAATCAGACACCATACTTTCATCATCTAAAAATACGTTTCATATAGGAAGCATAGGTTCAATTTCAAACATAAGGAGTACATAATGCATATGCATGCATTCCATCTAGCACACACGTGTATACCAGACATACATACACTAATATATAAAAGATTTTGCCACTCACTTGGATATGCAGCATCTACATTGAGAATAAACTAAGGTCAGGGCACACACTTCAAACAACAGCTTATGCACTGTTAACTCTAAAACAAGTTATATAGATTGGCTAGCTACAGGAGGGGAGGGGTCTTCATGTGTTCGGCTTGCTTTAGAAATAGAAGAAGGTGAGGAGGGAGATCCAATATAGCAGAGAATAAGATGAAGCATTTCAAAGAAAATGGGATAGGAAGGAGTTAGATGGGAATGAAGAATAAGAAAGAACGTGTATTCCAAATGTAAAGATATGGCTTCTCATTTCCCAACATCCATTCACGTGACCTTTAGAATGCCAAGTCCATTGGAATAAAAGGTGAATTTATGAAGGGTCACAGGAAATCCAACGGACACGAATCCGGTACCGATACGATAGGCGTTACGTAAAGTGCAACGTCCATCGGACTCCAAATTTTACAATCAAGTATACCGTAAGGATCAGCACGACGAGACGATCAAAACGGTATAAAAATATCAGTGGTACGATTTGAATTATAAAATTTTAAAATTTTCAACTGGCGAAAAAATGCGAGAAAAACACTGAAAAATAAGATCGACGGAGCCAAAGATGTCCGAATTTGGAAAAACGACAAACTGACATCTTGCTCAGAAGATGGTTTAGAATTTTTCTATATAAAAATATTTAGGTTTCAGAAACATTTTATTTTCATTTCTTTTTAACTGATTAAATTGAAGTGAATTTACGCGCGAAATAAACTTCCATATTTTCGGACGAAAATTTACCAGTTGTTATGTTTAACTAGACGCATTCCAAATATCAAATTTATATTTCAAAATTTTATCGTTTAAAATTTCACAAAATTTCAACTAATTACGTTATTAAAACAGTTGAAATTTACGGGTCGTTACACTCTCCCCCACTCAAAACTTTTCGTCCCCGAAAAGGAACGAGGTAGGAGAATAGAAACAACCAGAAAGAAAAACAGATTTGAAATACAAAATAACAATTTATTTAAACCATATAAATTCAAATTTTAATTAATTGATATTCAATAATTGATTTAATCCATTTGGTTTCACTAAAATCAATCTCAACTATTTCTAAATTCATTATCCTATTATCCAATTATCTTAAATTTACAATTTCTAAAACCATAAATTTGTATAGTCTTTCATTATAATCATATTTTTTCAACAATTTTAAATTCTTCTTTATTCCAAATTATTGTTAAATTTATTCTACTTAATATATCTACTCACATATATTTAACCCATATAAATTAATTTAAACCATAAAAGTTTCGATTTAAATTAATTTATATTTACTAATTTCTTTTAAATTCAAGGTATTTCATATGTTGATCAATTTTCAATTTATTAATTCTTCCAAAACAAATTTATTAATTCTTTCAAAACAAATTTATTTCATTATTAACTGAGTTTACTTATTATCCTATCCAACTCTATTAACATCTTTATAATCAAAATTTAGTGTATAACATTTAAAACACTCAGATTTTATTTATAAATTCAATTTATATTATATATTATCCAATTACATATTCAACTTTTGAATGATTTAGGTAAGTTGTATTAGAATGCAGTTGAACAATCTACAATAAAAAATTTCCCAATTCAATTATTCAAGTTTAAATATTTATTCCAAATTTTGGTTTATTTATAATTAAAATCATCGTTTAACAAAATTTAAGAATTAGATTTCCGATTAACTTAAACAATTTAGAGTTATATATCATATATTTATATCAATCAAATTAAAATTTTAAAATAAGATACTTATATATATATATAAATCAAATTATACTGAAGAAATTCAAATCAAAATATTTTTCAAAACAAACCGTAGCAAAGCTACAGAATAGTATCTCCACTTCGAAACTCGAAAATGAATGTCGATGATGCGGCTGCCATCACCGAAATTATTTTCCAGCGACAAAGAGAAGAGCACTGATTTCAACATTTTAAAAATTCTTTAGAACGATTTCTATTCGAAAATACTTTTAAATAATATATACTTTAAAATTTTAAAACCAAAGTTCGAAATCACCGGAAACTATATTCTCAAATTTCTAAATAAAATTCATTTCAAATTCCAAATCAATTTATAAACCGTATTTATAAATTTATTTAGAACAATAAATGATAATCAAATATTATCATTTCAAACAAACAATTTAATTAACCTATTAAATTCCATAAAATTTTACTTATATTTCACAATATAATCAAACAAATTTATTTCATTTTCCAAATTTGAAACAATATTGTGTCAGTTTGCTCTGCTCAAGTGTTTTGGAAATCCTATCGATAGCGTTGATCAGACGAATCGATCGAAAACCCAAATCAACATCAACAACTCAAACAACACAATATAAAAACATTTTTAAAATTAATTTACAATACACTTCCTCACTTAACGATACAATAATGGATTTCAAAGCAAGGATAGGGATTCAAATTTTTGATAGACTTAAATCAAAGGGAATTTCGATTCGAAGATAGGTTTGAACAAAGACGAGATAATTAAATAACAAAATAAGGCGATGGATAAGTTTATATAAATCGCGGGCAACCTTAACCGGGTCGACCGTGACTTCAAAAATAAGATCGGTGTAGAATTCCGAGGTAAATCGGCATTCGATCTCAAGAAATAGAATTCAGGTATAGCAGGAGATAGATAGCATCGTAAACCGAGGATACAGAAATCTCCGGTAAATCAATGCCTATTGTAAAGGAGTTTTGCTCCTTTACGAATTATTCGAAGATTGGCGAGACCGCCGATCTATTATAGATATAATTCAAAATGGAGTTATGGGGTGCTCCAGAATTTGAAAGAAGACGAATAGTGAAGGACACGAATGAATTTCGGAACCGAGGGGAACGTTCCAAATTCAAAGGAATTGAGTCAAGGGAAGAGATTGAAACTCGAATGAGAGTGATTCTGTAAATACATTTACCCTATATGTTGAGTTTTGCCTAGAGCTACCAAAGCTCTGATACCAACTGTAACGACCCGTTATTTTGGACCATTCGCATCCATTATAAGTGTATAGGTAGACACTCATGCCGGAGTTGAATTGCTCAAAATACCGCGTTGTTAATTTAAATTTGGCAAAACTGAACATATACAGTAAATAAAATAATCACAGATCACAGACACAGAGTAATAAGTGCAGCGGAAATAAAAGAGATAGTAGTTCATGAAGCTACTATATGAATATATAAGATACATCAGAGTTAAACCAGATACAATGGAAGAGTACACGATACATCAGATACAAATCAAAATACATCACAGGAATCATCGAATACTGAAAGCAGAATAGATGGCTGGATCTTCAAGCAAAGCTCCAACTCCAAAGGTGAGTCTCGAATACTGGTACACTCAGTCTGACCCGAGCGTAAAGCAAAAACACAAGACACTCGAGTCAGGATTAACATTCTTATATTAATAAATCCAACTCAAGTGAAATAGCAATTGAAATACATGTAACTCAAAGGATGTTTGGAATAACCATCCTTTAAGGATCCGTTAAACTATCTACTAGGTAGTAATGTACGATAAGTAGATAATGTCTATCAGTAATAATAAGATATCAAAATAGCGTTAAGTCATGGCCCATTCCACCCTTAACACATTTTTATTCCCAAAAGCATATACAAGACCGTAGTTTCCCCAAAACCGGAAGTCACCAGAGGGCAATCCATATATTAAAGGTACAAATCAAAATCGTAGTGGTCGCGCATAAATGGAATACAAGTATGACAAGGCACATGAGGCTATACCCAAGGTAGTGATACTACCGTTCGCCTGATCCGGACTGGTGAGAACGCAACGCCGCAGCGCCCGCAACACCGTGAAACAACACTCCCAAAATCAAGGGTGCACCAATCGACAACAAGTATAAGTAGTTCGAAGAAGTGTGTCCACTTGAGGTATCAATCCTCCATTGGCCCGGCACAGCTCCTGTTTTAGTCATTTCCAATTTGACACAAGTGTCAAGGCTATCCATTATCGTTCTCTTTCTTCAGTCATCACGAACACCATTCCAACCACTTCATTCTGGATCATCACTCCGCGCATAGTTATTAAAGTGGTTTTCGGTTTAGATAGAGAGTATATCCATAACCGAATTCCGGTCTCTTTAATAACTTTCGTAATTATTTCACCGATTGGTCGTTTATATATTTCAAAAACCAAATCAATTTCAATTCAATTAGAACTCGTAAATCAACATTTTATTTGTCTTTCAAAACCAATTTCCAATAATTTACGATTCAAAACATTCAATTTACCGTTTCCAAATCTTATAGTTCAATTTCAATATCTATTTAAAACCTTTCAAATATTGATTCAAGTTCGTATATAAGTTTCATTCCGAAATCATTTGATTTAATTTAATTTAACATTCAAATCAATTTAACTTCATTTATCGATTTCATTCAATATTCGTTAAGTAAATTTTCCATTCAAAACAATTTCTATTAAACTTCTCAATTCATTAAATCAATTTCTTAAGTTCAACTTCATTAAATCAAAACTTACCATTTGAATTAAATTAAATTCATCAAATCAAATTCTTTAAATTTCAAGTCTTACATTAATTTCAATAAATCACATTTTATTTCTTGTTAAAGAAATTCAATTTCACTTATTTACTTTCTTAAAAAAAATTTCCAAAACCTTACTTAATCAAGAAAACTCAATTTCAATTATTTACGAAGTAAAATTCACTTATTCAAAAGTTCAATTTTCTTATTAAAGAATTTCAATTCAATTTAATCATTAAATAATTCAATCTTATTTAATTATTAAATAATTCAAAACTTAATTATTAAATAATTTCAAAGTTTAATGATTTCAACTTAATTATAATTTCAAACTTAATTATCAAATCATTTCAAACTTAATTAAATCATTTCTCAAATTAAACAACGTTCTTTCATCAATTACATTGTTAATATTTTGTTTCAGATTTCTATTTTTAACATTTCCTTTCATTAAATTCAAATTCCGACTTCTTTTCAAAACTTATCATTTATTCAAATAAAATCTTCAATTTATTTATAAATCAATTTATTGACCAATCGGGTTTTTATTTAATTCTCTATCCTAGGTCAAAGTTCAATTTGGGTATTTATCATTTCAACCCGATTCCAATTCAATTAAAAAAAATCAAAACATAACAAAGGGAACTTGCAGTGTGATAACTGGGATGGTGTCAAAGTAAATAAACAAGCAATAACAACGAACAATAACAATCCAATAATCAATTCAAATAATCCCGAAATAATCGTATTAATTCGCATTGTTATTTGTACGAATTAATATAATTATTTCTAGAATCTACACTATCATTTCATGTAGATTAAAGATTATTACATTAATATTTATACGGTTTTCACTTGTCATTCAATTTCAATTTCATACATCATCAATTTAACAACATACATTTGATGGTTCAAGGTGTAGTTAAACAATCCTACGTGTCAATAAATTTAACAGTTTAAAGGGGTCATATTATACAAATGTCAGTTAATCAAATTTAACATTTAACTATCCTATATCAAGTTCAATTTCATACTATTTATCATTTTTAACATTAACGATTTAACGTCTAATATAAACATCAACAATCAATCAATTATCAGCCAAACTGTATTATCATCGCATAAATAATTAACAGATAATGGTGTCAGATGTCACAGGTGAACTGATACAAGCAATAGCATATACAGCATATTTCAATTGTCGTTTCAATTGAAATCAGATCTAATAAATAAAAGAACGTTAATCGTGAGTGAGTGCTCACCTTTCGAGGCTAGAGGACGATGGAAAACAGCTACGGAAAAGAACGATGTAACGGACACTGACACGGAATCAGGCACGACAAATCAATTAACTGCGACAAGAACGAAATAGATTTTTAGCCCGATAAATTCGGTGGGAACAAAATATATACATGTATAGATACACACACACATATCCCGATACAAAAATATACGTATATACAAATATACGGTATATAAAATTATACGGTAGAAAGACAATTATATAAGACATATAAATTCCCTACAAAAATCAAAGTGGCGCACACTACTATATTCAAAGAGCTGTCGATATAAATATATGTGAAGTATATATACCATCTAAAGACTTGGTTATAACACATGCCTTTGCTGCTCCCTTTTATATCTATACTCGGCCTATGTATATTCATCACCAAATTCTCTACAACAAACCTAGACTCTACTGCTTAGGTGAACACGTAGGCATTAAACAATGAATATAATTGTCGAAAATATATGTAGGCGAGATATGTATATACATTTTATTTTTATGGATATTGGAAAACAATTTTCATGTATATTCAACACATTAACTTTCCGTTTCTATATATATGAATCATATATATTATGATGTGTAGTGTTCCAGGTCTTTAAACACAAAACGAAAAAATAAAAACAAAAATATTCAACCGCAATGCATATATACATATACGGCAGATACAACACTACACTTCGCCGAAAACTGTGAGATATATAATTTATAAAGGCATACATGGCTGTCACCTTTTGATGTACAACCGCATTTGACAAAAAAAAGAAAAAGAAAAACAAATGCAGTGCAAATCTAAAACCAGAACAGAAAAGAAAAAAAAAATAGTATGTATAATATTCTGCCGAAACTAGCATAGGTATGATATATGCGTACAAGCTAGGCTACTATATTACATATATCGTTTCAGAGAAAAAAAAAAAGAAAGAAAGAAATCAGACACCATACTTTCATCATCTAAAAATACGTTTCATATAGGAAGCATAGGTTCAATTTCAAACATAAGGAGTACATAATGCATATGCATGCATTCCATCTAGCACACACGTGTATACCAGACATACATACACTAATATATAAAAGATTTTGCCACTCACTTGGATATGCAGCATCTACATTGAGAATAAACTAAGGTCAGGGCACACACTTCAAACAACAGCTTATGCACTGTTAACTCTAAAACAAGTTATATAGATTGGCTAGCTACAGGAGGGGAGGGGTCTTCATGTGTTCGGCTTGCTTTAGAAATAGAAGAAGGTGAGGAGGGAGATCCAATATAGCAGAGAATAAGATGAAGCATTTCAAAGAAAATGGGATAGGAAGGAGTTAGATGGGAATGAAGAATAAGAAAGAACGTGTATTCCAAATGTAAAGATATGGCTTCTCATTTCCCAACATCCATTCACGTGACCTTTAGAATGCCAAGTCCATTGGAATAAAAGGTGAATTTATGAAGGGTCACAGGAAATCCAACGGACACGAATCCGGTACCGATACGATAGGCGTTACGTAAAGTGCAACGTCCATCGGACTCCAAATTTTACAATCAAGTATACCGTAAGGATCAGCACGACGAGACGATCAAAACGGTATAAAAATATCAGTGGTACGATTTGAATTATAAAATTTTAAATTTTTCAACTGGCGAAAAAATGCGAGAAAAACACTGAAAAATAAGATCGACGGAGCCAAAGATGTCCGAATTTGGAAAAACGACAAACTGACATCTTGCTCAGAAGATGGTTTAGAAATTTTCTATATAAAAATATTTAGGTTTCAGAAACATTTATTTTCATTTCTTTTTAACTGATTAAATTGAAGTGAATTTACGCGCGAAATAAACTTCCATATTTTCGGACGAAAATTTACCAGTTGTTATGTTTAACTAGACGCATTCCAAATATCAAATTTATATTTCAAAATTTTATCGTTTAAAATTTCACAAAATTTCAACTAATTACGTTATTAAAACAGTTGAAATTTACGGGTCGTTACAAAATTCCTAGACATTGTCAAAAATTTTTATCAAACCTACCGTTAGGGAGCTTTGCTTACTGTCATTGGCTAAAATCAATTTCTCTGAAGCCAAAAAAACACGCTTTCTGTTTCACGCAACTTTTACATCCGTGTCCATCTGCAAAAATTTGTCCGTGCTTTTCTCCTCTCAGACTAATCCTATCTTTCTCCCCTCAAATAGCTCGTTGAAATCAAAACTCATACACAGATCTAGCACTCATCAAAAACCCTACGTCCTTAAATCAATTCCCAAACCTAACCAATCATCGCCTTCATCTTAACCAGAGGCGACAGCCAACCTCCATAGTTCCTCATGCCGCTAGCGACGTCACATAAATCACAGCCACCTCCTCACTTCCTCACGCCTACGGCCCGTCGCCAACAACCTGTTTACCTAGCTAACCCTAATTCTAATTTCTTGGTTGGCTCGAATCTACAAAAAGACGATAGAAGAAAAAGAGCTAAGTTCTCCTAATCTTCGATAATCAAACTTTGTTCCATATTTTTGTTTCACTTGATTCGATTAGTTATGCTATTTTAGGTGAGCTTTGTAGCCTTGCTAATAGTTTCATTTTTGTTATTAAACGATAATATTATTTTACACTACAACAAAAAGACTTTTCACAGCGTTTGAAAAACGCTGTTAAAAGTTTTCACAGCGTTTTTAAAAACGCTGTATAACGACATGCGGTCGTTGACCCTAAATTTTTAACTGCAAAATATAAACGCTGTCAAAAACTCACTTTCTACAGCGTTTTTTAAACGCTGTTAATAATTTTTCTACTGCAAGGCATAAACGCTATTAATAGTTTTCTACTGCAAGGTATAAACGCTGTCGTAGGGATATGCATTTTTTTCCCAATGAATTGACAGCAATGTATAAACGCTGTCGTAGGGATATGCATTTTTTTCCAAAGAATTGACAGCAATGTATAAACGCTGTCGTAGGGATATGCATTTTATTTCCAAAGAATTGACAGCAATGTTGTGCCATTGCAATATTCACACATATCATAAATATAAACTACATTTAATTATATTTTAATCAGTTAATGTACATAACATAAACAAATCGAACTAAAAATTGTAAAATAAAAGCATAACTATTAATCACTTCCATAAAATAAGTTGAACACAATATCCATGAACAAAGTTTACATAAACCCGTAAACACTACTGCACTACAACAACAACATCACCTACCCTTTCATCAACAACACAGTTGCTTCACCACATCCACCATCAAACTGTTTCATTGACTCACTGCCTTGCTTCTGCCAGAACTGTTTTCTACCAACCTCTCCATCACAGTTCACTATTTCAGCGTGCCACTATCATTAACATCAAATCCTCTGCATTTCTCCTTTGCCTCCACCAAATCATCCACCACAAACTCATCATACCACTTCACAACCCCTACAAGCTGTACCATCCAAACCAACCCTTGTAGTACTTCACCATCATACAACCAATAACCCACTCCAAAATCAATTACTGCTAAACAATCATCCTACAAAACTTCAGTTCAAAACATACCGCACCAGCAAACAAGCCTCACAGTTCAACACCCCAGCCTCAACATTCAACCAAAGACCAACCACCATTCTCTGACATCTTTCTTCCACCATCCTCTCACAGTTCCACAAAGCACAGTTCCACAAACCACCGTTCACTACACCATCCTCTCACAGTTCCACAAACCACCATTCTCTGAAATCTGCATCTTGACATGGTTCAAGAGAGGAGTGCACTAATGTCTCTGTCAGTGGAAATGCATATTAGCAAACAATAAATAATAGAATATGACTCAAAAGAAAAAAGTAATTTGAATTTTTATTAGCTAATGGCTATAGACAAAAAGATTACAGTTCATAAATGCAAATTAAAATTACTACACAGAGTGTAAAAACATAATGGTCAAATCAAGTGAAGTTCTAAAAGTTAACAAACATATTATGTAACCACGACTATAGAACACCATATTTGGGGGCCTGCTACAGCATTTATAGAGCCCAGCTAAGGGCTTTAAATTTTCTAACAAAAGCAAAATGTTGGTTAAAGCCAACGAGGGGATATTAAAAAATGAATTCTAGAGGTGGTATTGGATCACATGAACCTTCCTTATTTTCTAAAGGTTGAGGATGAAATATTGTTTAGTGGTAATGGCAGAGAGATCGAGCTGTCAATTTTATCTATATTTAATACCAGTATGCATGCACATCCAATAGACGTGTGCATAATTTTTTTTGACCATAGCTAGAAATAAGTTTAAAAATGGATTATTATTGCATACCTTTATGTTTAATTTTTTGAATTTAATTGAAGTCAATGTAGATACATAAATTGTTTGTGATAGCAGCTTGCTCAAATGCAATGTATAAATATATAAATAATTTGTAAACATAGTTAATTTTTTTAAATATGTTTAATTTTATAAATGTATAATTTACAAAACTTGCTTTGCATTTTGTAAAAGTAAGTCAATTTTTGTAAAATTAGTTAATTTTTATATAAAAGTTTTATAGAATAGATTAATTTTCATAAATTTAGTTAATATTTATAAAAATATAACTTAGTTAAAAATATTGTTAAAATTAATTAGTTATTATAAATTTATTTAATTTTTATAAAATTTTGATAGTATATAGAAATTTATTTAATTTTTATGAAACTTTAACTTAGTTAATTTTTTATAAAACATAGTTACTTTTTATAAATTATTTATGTTTTATAAAACTTAGTTACCTTTTAGAAAATTATTTAATTATTAAACTTGGTTAACTTAGTTAAATTGTTATAAAACTTAATTGTTTCTTATAATTTAATTTTTTTTGTATAACTTAATTAACTTGTTATATTTTATGATCCAAATTATGAGACTTCTCTGATTGATTAGATTACAAATGCAAACAAGTTTGAAAAGCTGTTAAGCTATTGAGGTTGGCTATTATACCATGTTATCTATGTATGGTCTGCCTAAGTCGTTGGTCTGCCTAAAGCTACAGTGCCAACCTGAATCAACCAACAAGTCGTTGGTCTGCCTAAAACGAGCATATCTAGCCTTTCCAGCTTGATATCTATGTATGGAAGCCCTCAACTATTATAATCAAGCAAAAACTGAAATGAATATAGATAGTTTCTAAGTTGCAAATGAAGAATGTCAAGGATAACATCACACCATCTCACCAAATTCACAATATGATCACTTGGTATTTCATCAAAATTAGACATTCTAATGTCAGGGATATCATCACACCCTCTAATTCAGTTTTCACATTGAATAGTGCAACCTAGTTGCCAATTCTATTCCCTATAATATTTTTAGCTGGAATAGCATATTTAGAAAATTCGTCAAAAACATAACAATGAATTACATTGATGTTGTATGTCAACGTTACCAAAATCTGAGTAGAAATTTGGCTTGTGATGCAAGAATAATGCATCAATCACAGTGAAGGTAGAGTAAAGCAAAAGCATATCTGTCAAGCTTATGCAAGTAGGATGTGAGGTAGTGGTGCAGAGTGGTGAAAGTGATATAATGGAGAAGCAGCATTTGAATACCAAGTGGTACATTTGCAGTCAAAAGCCTAAAATGTAAACAAGCCTTACGATCATTTCAGTTCACTTTTTCAAACTTTTGTCATAGTGGTAGAAAAAGCATATTTTGTTTCGATTATACTTCAGCAAACAAGCCTTAATGATGAATTTTTCCTTCAGTTGATATTCTAACTAATTAGGGATGACCACTAGCCTTAAAACTAGATAAACAAAGTTATAAGGAACTTTTGAGATATTAACTACTTACTATATGAATTGACTGCTAATATCAAATTTTGATAACAGTTACAAACAATGTGACCAACCATCAATTTGAAAAGTATAACCATCATCAGTAAAAGGTTGCCATTTTGAGCTTTGAAATGATTACCATTTTAGTTTTGTAATGGTTATCATGCATATTGTTACCATGATTTGAAAGTTGAATATATCAACTGTAACAGCCCTAAGTATACATACGTCAAAAATACTTGAATCAGTTATGCTCCACATCAATTTGCATATAAAATAAAAACATAAAGGTGCCAAAATTACTAACGTGTGTAAGAATTAAACATGAGTTCGTAAAGCATTTTTTTAAAGAAAAAGTCTAAGAGTAATAAATTCATGCATGCATGTATGTATAAAACCCTCTGTTAGCAGAATCTCCTAAGCTTGAAAAAACTGGTGCTTCTCAATCAAACTTGGCAAGTAAAAAAGGCAAATAAGCTATAATTACCTCTAGAATAGTGTCAACACCAAATTCGTTCCTCCACCTGAGCATTTCGGCCCACATGATTATTGCTTTCTCAATATCAAATTTTCTTGCTTTCAAAAATCTGTATAAAATAAATAAAAGAATGAAGACATCAGAGAAAGTGCTTCAGCACAAAAACTAATTAGGAACGACTGGGTTTTTACTATATGAAATGCATGGATCTACATGGTATTTTGAAAGGTTTTACATGTAGAATTAGAATTAAGGTAAAATAAATATTATTTAACATGATTGAGCTACTTGCGTAGCCTTTAAGCAACATTTGGACATCTCCATGTGACTTAGTATAAACTTAAGATGATTATTCACGTCGTCATTATGTAAACAATTGGAGGTTGTATTTGAACTACTTCAGCAAATGCTGAAATAAAGTGAACTTTTACTTTATGATGTTCAATTCACTAAGTATGTAGATCTATGACTACTTCAAATTAAATTTCAAATAGAGAAAATTTTACTGTAACTTTTTAAATTGTTGAATCAAGAAACAATACAGATATTGTTTTTTTCGAACTGTATAACATCAATTAATCAAAAGTAAAAACAAGAAAGGTTATGTAAAGTAGACAATTGGAAATATTTCATGAATCAGATTTCAAAGAGATCCAGAATCTACATCCTGTCTACTAAATTAATATGTGATTTATCCAAATACTTCCCAAAAAGTAAATGATATGCAATGTCAAAGGCGAAAACATACCGTGAACAAGAGAAAAGAAACGGCAACTTGAAAAGCTTGTTGAACTAAAACACCTTTGGCCTCCCTAGTTGGAACACTACATCGTGCTGCAATCCAAAAAGAAATAAAAATGGAATGAGTGACAATAATAGGATAAATGTGAAATTAATCTAGAAAAATAAAAGCTGGACCAAGATACTACATAATAAATAGACAACCTATTCAAATATTTAGCAGAGCGGAGAATGTAAATTCAAATGTACAGTTTAAGAATACAGAAGCATATCCTAGCAATCTCTAAATCAGTGGTTACCTGTTGTACGTGCAGAAAAAATTGACAAAGCATTTTTTAAAATCATAAGTGCAACTGGTGGGGTTTAAATTCCATTTCCACCATCAGCACCACCTAGCTTCTGCCAATCAACACTCCCCTCTGCAAAACTTGGAACTGCAAGTCTACCTCAATAACTTCTGCATCACCTTCCCCCCAAAATCTATCTCCTACATTTACTCCCAATAATCAAAAGTTCACAACCACTTCAATCACACTGCCGTATACCAGAGCAACACCACCACCATCATTCAACACAACATCTTCACTTCTGATACCAAACTCAACCATTAAGCAAATCCTCCACCATTACCACTGCAATTATCTGTGACCCCGACCGTCAACAGCAGTAGTCCCGTTAACCAATGACAAACCAACTAAAGCGATTCCATCATCTCTCCCTTAGCACCACTTACCACTGCTTGCTCGCCTACGTACCACTATCCCAGATTCATCAATTTCCTACGAATATCGAGCGAACTCCTCCAATCACCCACCGCAACTTGCCACCTAACAGACCCCAAACTATCATCATCAACTTCACAAATTGCCTCACCGAAATCCCCTTATTCGAACCCACCAACCTTCAGCAATCTCCACCAATTCAACTTATTCAACTTGATCAACTTCGCCAACAAAACCAATCTTTATTTCCACCTCTTCGAGCACCGCCCAGCCAACCGCAACCTCATCAAGTTCCAAAGACCGATTCTCGCAGTTGCAATTTTCAGCAGTGAGGTTCTTAGGTGCGATTTCATTGAATTGAGAGGCGAACGTGGATTGTGTGATTGTGATTTTAGTACCATCGCCTGGTTTGACTTTGATCCTGAATTGAGAAGTAAACGTGGATTGTGTGAGTTATTTTTGGCTAGAAGAGGGAAGCAATTAAGATTTGGAGGCGTAGGTGATTTAGGTTTCTTATTTTGGCTAGAAGAGGGAAATTAATTTACGCGGTAATGAAATTTTTAGAGGGAACGACATTTCACAAATTGCTGAATAAAAATCTCAGCGTTTTACTGTGTTGTTTTTAGTTTTTCCTACCTATAAAAGGTTCAACAACAGCAATCAACTTTTAAACGCTGTTCCCCATTGCTGTTAAAAGCAATTTTTCTTGTAGTGTTAGTTGGATCGACTGGTTATGATTATGTTATTATTTGATTGTAGGTTTGAGTATTTGTAGACAATATTCTAAGCAATAGAAGTAGAGTATAGTTAACCTAGTATTGCTAGTTTCAGATTTCAGTTGAAGCCATCGTGTAGCTTAGCAACTGGTAATTATCAAACATTTCTTATTTATTCCTCTTTTAACTCACTCGTGTATTTTTTGGATGTAATTGGTAAAATTCCCAGAATTTACTTGTTTTTATTCACTACCTAGCTTTATACTGATAGTTTAACTGCAGATTGGCATGTATCATTGGAAGAGATTAATATCTTCATATTAACTAATGTCTTACATGATCAAAAAATATAAGCATTTATAATGGTTTTATCTTTTATATATATTCATTTTAAAAATTATTTGCAAATGCTACTTTAAGTTTGAGCTACCATTGAATTTGGGTGAGCTGTGCAATGGGTCAATATTACTGTACTTTAGGCTAACACTTAACATTGATTACTAATCAATACCGTCTATTGTATTGAGCATAACCTATAGAAAAAGAGTCGCCCACTGTTTGGTAGATGAGTGTCAAAGTTTATATATGTTTTTGAGTGTTATTTAGTTAGCAAGTATTCACATTTTGTGTCATATTTTTCATCAGGGATTATAAGCTCTTTTATGCATTTGCATATGTTCCCTGGCATCATTGATGCATGGTCTGCTTCTAAAGTTAAGACAAGTTCAAGATTGTTTTCTTGGTGATGTGTATAAATAATTTAGTAATTTCAAGTTTTATTAGCTTTTGCCCAGTATGGTTTATAGATGGAAATTTTAGATTTCTAAATTATTTATGTTGTGAAATGCATTGGTTTATGTTTATATGATGAATGATTTTGTAGAAACATTCTTTAATATTTCTATACAACTGTTCAACTAATGTTATTTAATAGATGTCATATTGCAAATGCTTATATTTCATATTGCAGTAAACCCTTATGGAAATATAACAGTAAATAAAGTACCAAAAGTTTAAATGTAGATTATTTCTTACATGAACTTTTAGTGTCTTACTATGAGTAACCACGTTTTTGCTAGCGGCGACCATATGATTTTTTTACACTACGGTTGGCGAACAACCGCTGAAGCCAGCAAGGTTCGCACGGTGGATGGTCACCGAGCGTGGTGGCGACAAGTGAAACTTGGGTGTCGATAGCAGTACACTTCTTTTATTGAACTTTCATAAATTACAATGTACTCCACGGTTTAACATAATTGCAAACTGTAATGTTTTGTATAATATTATTAAACTTGTAATTAAGTGACCTAACTTGGGTGTCGATCGATGTTTTTTACAGGCTAGGGCTTTGAATTAGGGTACAGTGAGATTGGGCTGGGCATAGAGTAATTACTTTATGTTTAAGTTGGGCTGAGCTAACAATTAGTTTCCTAATTTAATTAAGTAATGGTTAATTAGAACTGTAAAGTTGCTAGGGTTTTGTTTATAGATTGTATGTTTTGAATGTAGCATATAATAAAAAGTTGAGCTTCTTAATGCTACTCACCATAGTATGCAGTTGACAATAATATTACACGTAATAAAAGTGCGGTGCTATATGCATGAGTTTAGGGTCGGGTGTGTATATGCTATTTTTCAAGAACAATTAATAGATGTACTTAGGGCTGTCAATGGATATCCGAAAAATCCGAAATTCATCCGCATCCGCATCCGAAAAGTGAATAAATATTCGATATCCGAAAAAAAGAATGCAGATGCAGATACGAAGACATTCCCATGCGAAAATTATCCGTCCGGTTTATGTCAATATTATAGTTCAAATTATGTGTATTTCAATATAGAAAATGATATTCGTTTATTATTTTATTAAGTTAGTAGTTTATATTATATGCACTTAATGCTTATTAACTGCTCGAAACTATTTATTATCATCATATTTGTTAATTTTTCACACTTTAATAATCAATGAGATTGAAAAATATTCATGTTAAATAAAAATTTTCTTATTGTAATTCTTGATTTATCGGTCTTTAGGAATAGGATAATTATCCGATATCCATCCGTATCCACGGATGCAGATATCCGATATCCGAAAATGATTTTGGATGCGGATGCGGATATGACACTATCCGCATCCGAAAGCATCCATTGACAGGCCTAGATGTACTGAGTTTAGCAACAAATATGCAAATGCTATTTTTTAGGATGAATTAGTGGAGAATTTTTTTAAAGAATTGTATATAAAGGGCAATTTTGGAACTTTGCGGTCGGACAAAAAGATTGCGCTTCCAAGCCAACTATTAATAAAAATATGTGTTTATATTGTATGTTAATAAAAATTAAAAATACATATTTTTTCTAATTTATATCAAACTAAACGGTCGGTTTTCCCACCGTTGTGCGGTTGTACTAGTTACGGAAATATTTTGGAAACGTACATAAAATAAATTACTACAATGTCAGTAAATACCATTACTGCGTGTAGACAAAAGTTTATCTGAACTACTATATTTTTACTCAACTACCTTATCATCTTACTAAACCTGGAATATAAAATATACAGGTCAAACTATTAAATGCCTACTGCAAAGTTGAATTGTTAAAGACTCGGTTATTCAGGGATGAAATCTTTATACAGTTTAAACCTTTTTCTGGTATGGCCATTCTTATACGACAACTTAAATTTGCAGTGTACCTTATAGACCAGTTCAGTAGAGTACATAGTTTATCAGTTGTTCTCCCAGTAAAAGCACATTTAATATACAAATCCTTTTAAAAGTTACTAACTTCAGTATTGATTCAATTTAAACTACATTAAAAGCCTCGAGGCTTAGTACACATCATACCTAGATGAATCAACAATCCATAATTGTAAGTTTAGCGGAAGATGATTTTTATGGCAAATTTAACACCAGAGAGGGGTGAATAGTGTTTTATAATTTTTGTGAATCTTTTTAAATTGTTTTAAGATTATAGTTTAAATAATACAGTTAACAATCACAGATTCAAACACGGATAAATATAAATGCAATAAAAGTAAAGAAGAAAAAAACACATCATAATTATATACTAGTTCGAAGATACCCTACATCTCGTCCTGTATAATTCATTGTACATATTTCTTTTCAAATAGCAAAGCAAATACAATTTTGATTTCAAGGCAACGAGATGCACCTTCTAGACTTTCCGACCTCTGGGTAGAGTCACTTGATTTACAAGGATCACAAGCACACACTAGATTCCTAAGCTACTAAGCGCACCCAATTAATTTACACGGGCTACAATCACACCTACAAGTATAACAGTATAGTTTGATGGAGTTTTACAGACTCAGATCATTGAACTTGATTACAAATGTATCTATAACTTCTTGAATAGAACTTTGATCTTGTTTGAGTGAGAAAGATGAGAGCAATCAGAGAGTAATCAATAGAAAATCAAATCAATGATGTTTGAAATTGATTCTGATTGAATCTAAGAATATCTTATGTAGATTTTCTTTTAGTTTTAGAATTCAAGAGAGTGAAAGAGGAGAGAAAATATGAGAAAGTAGATAACAAAAATTCAATAGTTTAACCCATATTCATAGATAAACAACAGTCATGTCCATTCGCGAAGAGGTACGACGAAAAGACACTTCCATTTAAAATTTGAATTTTGAAAATTACGGTCACTATGTCGACATATAGGAATCAGATACGTTGACATATCCTTCGCAAAATTGAAAAACACTTTATAAAAATTATTTTGAAATATTATGGTTTGTGAAACATTTTGATACTTTGTAAAGTCATCTAAACATAGTTTATACATATTTTAATCATATCAAAATTTAAGAAAACTTTATAGAAATATATTTAAATATATAAAGGATGGATTTCTTTTGAAAATAATAAATATAAAGTAAAAGTGAATATTTTTGAAATCAAAGTAATAACAATTATTATAATAAACTTATAAATATTTAGAACTCTTTAAGAACTAAATTTATAACAAAGTATAATGTTCAAAGTATATTAAATATGCTTAAAAACTTCAATATAATAAAATCAAAAGATGGAAATAATTTGAAGGGTATTTTGAGAAATTATTTTGAAAACAAAAATTCTTCTAAAACCAATGCCTAATGCACCAACAATAATGACTTTCAATCAATAGCTTATGATACAATTTGTAACCATATCATTCCTTTTTCCACCAATACACTTCAGTCTAAAACAAACATCAGAATTTGGTGCATTTACTGTAACGGCCTGGATTTTTCAACGATTTAAATATGAAGTTAACGAAGATTTTAAAATAATTTTTTTTTAAAATAATAATTTGACAACGAAAACTAGATATATGAGATGCGTCCAATTAAATAAGACCAACAAAATTTGTATCGTGTTAAAATTTATCCGAAACCCAGTCAGCACAATTTTTCCGGGCAAATTATCAAATTTTGAAGTATGAATATTTTTACATAGAAATGTTCTAAAAAAAATTTTGGTTAAAACGTCAAAGTTCGTTCCGCCCAATTTCGACCTCTGTAGCTCCGTTTATCAAAAATTGCAGTTGTCGTCCAATTTCGTAGCGGTAACAGCGGCAACATATGAGATTTTGCTACGAATGTCGTAGCACGGATTTAATTATATCGTTGGAATCATCTCGTCGCGCTGATCACCGTGGTATATTTGTTTTCGTGTTTTGGCTTTCATGGCAAAATGCTGCATGGTCGAGATATGGATCTATGACCGTACGGGAGTCATAATCACTAAACATTCCATTCTTTTCAAAATTCTTATCAGCCTTAAATTGTTGCGTGCACTCCTCAACATATTAAATGCAGCATTAAAGGCATTCTCTCTTCCATATATGTATGCGCGTGCTTCTTGGTACACACTCTTCTTCTTTGAGAATTTTTCTAAGTTTTTTTTTAAAAAAAAATCGAAGCTAGTGTTACTACATATATACATTCCAGCATACATGCTTGGCTTGCACCCTTTAACCTTCTCTTCCTCCAGCCTAGGCACTCACGACCCAGAGACCACCAAGCTTGTTCCACCCACGTCTCCTCCACACTCCATCTACTCCCCTACCATTGCACCACCTTTGGCCCGAGCCACATCACCCGCCTTTCCTACCAGCTCAAAGCCCATCCCCAGCTTGCTCCACTCACGTCCCCTCCGACTTCTTCTCTCTCCACCCCACGAGGCCGCCGCCTACCCTTGCACGCAAAACTCCACCCTCCTAGCAGCTGACCCGCACCCCTAGGCCAAATACCCCACCATCGAACTTCTTTTTTCCTCTACCCTCTTGCATGCGTACATATTTCTATAAAAAAAGAGAGCAAAAGGTGGCTGCATGAAAAAGTCAGTTTGCAAATAGTTTAAGCAGGCTTGTTTTGAAAAGATAATTAGAGTGTGCGTGTCCTAAAAGAAAGAAAGTTGCAACCTAGTATATGGGCACTACCATGCAAAGAGGAGCTGTGAATATAGAGTAGGCAGTGGAAAAAAAAGAGAAAGAACAGTGTTGGTGTGTTCTTGCAAGTTGTTAAGGCCTGGATTTTCGACCTCCGAAAATGGACATAAATACGTCCACTGTATTACATGCCGAACAATCGAATGTCGAAAATACCAGATCGTTAGGGAAAAGAAGAAAGAGGTAGAAGAAGAAAATGGAAATAACAACGCAGAATCTCACAATCGCAGCGGAACAATATATAATAGATAACAACAGATCTTTATACAAAAAGGACTATAACTATTTTATACATTATATCATCAGAGTACAACATAAATCAGTAACACAATACTGGACAGTCATAATAACTTGTCCTCACAAAAGCTGAATATACAACATACCATACACACCGGAATATAAATCAGATACGTGTGATACGCCTCGTCATCCAGCTCATCTCCTGAGCTCCATAGCATCCTATCCTGTAACTGTAATAGTGTGTCTGACCCGGGAATTATAATAGAATAACACCTGAGTCAGTCTGGAAAACCAGCGTGAGAAAACACACTCAATTTGAATTATTAAAGTTTCAAAATCCTTTGAAAATCAAAGGTATCTCGTAAGGCCACGCCACAAATAAACACGACGGGTTTTTACCTTACGATAACCAAAACAATTTCATATCAAAACCATATGATATTATAATAGTGTCTAAGTACAAATACTTATTCAAATAGCTGGAATGCTTGCATCTCACGTTCCAGCATAGTTGGACACAATCAAAACCGTACGGCGCTTATTGGAGAATGGGTTCCAACTGAATGACTAGGCACAGGGGTACCACCTGTTACAGTACAAGTCTAGAAACACTGTACCGAGGACCAATCCAGGATCCCCTGCTACACAAGGCCGGACTACCTCTAACCTGAATATTCCGAATAAGATTACCTCGCGGTTGGGATCAGCAATTGCACCACACAGCCGAATAAAAAGGGACTCTAGATCTCTAGATAGGGGTAACCTTACCCTACTTGGGTGCGACCCACTTAGCCTTGCTGCATCTCCCCTGATTTTCAGTTATTCCTGATTGATGAGGCTCGAGGCTAAGCGTTACCTTTTCAAGAACGATTTTACATAGAATGCTCATCGTCCTCCAATGACAATATGCTGATAGCACTCATCCATACAAGTCCGTTTCCGGTCCGAACGGAACCGAAGGCACTACTCCTACTACATCCGTTTTGGAATCACCCTCAGGATTAGTAGCGATTAGCCCTTGCACTTCACTGCTCCATCTTCGACTCCATGCTCTTGTCTTCATTATGAAAACGTACTCGTTGGATTGAAGTGGTTTTCGAATTCACAAATCCGATCATGTTCTCTTCGAAATAACGTTCGATATTCCCGGCAAATTCAGACCCGGTTCTTTAGGAAATAAACAGACGAAAATAAGATCGGAGATCACCTCCTAACCGTTAGTGGACGGATTTCCTTATAAACGTTCTGGAAGAACGAAACAGGTTTACACGTACAGCATAGCACCTCGAACAGTAACTGTACCATATAATCCCCGTACTTCTTCTTGATATCCCAAACTTATATTTGGGTCCAGATTTGATAGTCGGTTATTTAACTATCAAATAAACAATCAATTCAACCAAATATCAATTTTCCACTGAAAAAATTAAATCTCCTTTTAAATTAAAATTTTAAATACATAAATCACTTTATCCAATTTATACATACTTATCTTACCGAATTTAGTAAAATTATAAATCGTCTTTCAAAATATTTGCAAAACCCTTTTAAAAAAATAATGTGGGAATTGCCACTAAGGTATCAAACCATGGATCATAGCTCAATGGTTATGTCTCTATCCCATAGAAATTCAAGACTTAGCAGCAGGCACTTACTGCCTCCGATTTCGCCATGCGAGTATACCAATACTCTCCAAAACTTTATTTACCAATTTTCAAAAATAATGCTTATGGAATTTCTATAAAAAAATTCCAAGTTAACTTTAGACAAAACTACCTTTTAAAATAAAAGTTATTAAAAATAATATTAATATAAAATAATTTATTCTTTTAACATAGTAATATTGATCAGTTCTTAAATAACAATTAATTTACTATATGCCATCTTAATTCATAATTTAAAATACACTTAAACCCATTTTAAAACAACTAAAGAATTAATTTTTCGAAGTATTCTTTCAACACTTTAAATTTTCTAACTAATACTTCAAATTTCCCTTTTTAAATAACTTAACTTCTTAGAAAAATATATTTCAACAGCCATATTACAGTCCAATATTAATAAATCCTTCTAGATTTATCTCCAATTAATTTACATTCCAATTCCATAAATTTCTTTTCACATTTCTAAAAATAAATCTACAATTTATTTTTAAACCGATTTACCCATTACCTTATAAATCCTTATTGTGCATTTAAAATCCCCATTTATCCCCTGATAATTTACTTTACTTTATTTATAAACTTCGTTTATAAATTCCATTGTCTCATTTCCCGTCTTATCACTATGTCACAGCACTTAATCGATTTTAAATTGATTTTCAAATTAAACACCATTTTTAAATAAATTTCTTAGTTAACCCAAATTTATTCCAAAACCACTAATTTCAGATTCACTCCATTTTTATGAATTAAAATCTTATTTAAATCTAGAACATTAATTTCATATTTTATTCAAAATTTCCCATTTATTTTTCCCAACTATTTAAATCTTAAAATTTAAAAATACATTCTTTTATTACTTAAAACAACATCGCTTAAGTTCTATTCGTAAAAACCCTTTAACTCACATTTATCCAAAAATCTCTATTTTTCCATATTCAAGAATTATTAAATAGGATTTTAAAAATCAACTATTTATTTTTGTCAAATTCATTACTTTTTAATTTATCCATTTTTACTATAAATATTTTTACTTTGAATTCTTCCTTTTATTTTCCTTTAAAAATTCCATATCCATATATTTGATATTTTAAAATACCAAAATATACCCAGCAATACCATAACATCCAATAAATTCAATTTCCTGTATATCTATCACAGATTATTCAAATAAATCATATCATTTTGAAATAAATTTCAACATTTTTTAGGAACCCAGTTGGATCCCTCCAACCTGTTTCCCTGCATCCATAGATGTTTGCACAATATAAAAATATCAATCCCACTTCGAGGGGGATACCGCAGTATATAGGGTCATCCGCTATTATGCGGGGCGCATAGGGTCTCATCCGCTATATATGCGGAAATATCAATCACTCCAATATATATATATATATAATATCACATCTAACTGATAATAAACTATCAATTCAATCAATCAGTAAATAATTAATTTTAACTATTTAAAATTAACCAGTAATCCAAATTTAAGTGAGATTAACTCACCTTCGATTTTTTCGAATCTGTTTATCGCCTAATCCCAAATTTTAAATCCATCGTAAATTTATTTTGTTGTCGCTAATCCAAACGGCTTGTTTTTTCGTTATTTTCGGACCTCGCATGGAAAAGATATACGTTTAATAAGATATTGATCATTTAGATCTAACTAAATTTACTTTTTTAAAAAAAACATAGCCCATACCTTACAATTTTGAACCGGCCCAAACTGTCTTCTTCTCCTCCCTTCCCTTTCAATGTCTGTACACGAAAAAGACCCAACCTTCACGCGTGCACAACCAACATGGTGCTCGGCTTCACGAAAACGAGCTTCGACTTCTTCAATTTCTCTCTCCCGACAAACCGAACGCGACCACCACACTTACGTCACCTCCGCCTCACCAATGCCGAACGTGATCTGCGGAGCTCGACGTCGACAACACATTTTGCGAACCCCCCATGGCTGCCGCACATCACCAATCTCCGGCCAGAGGTGCCACTCTCCACGACGAACTCAAAACTAATATTAATTTCCCAAATCGAAGTCTAAATTCTCATAAATCTTGAACCCTAGTTCGCCTATGCCGCAGTTCGACATTGAAGTCGATTGTCCCAAACCATCGACGAACCCTTCCCGCCTCATATCAGGTCGAAGCTAAAAGGAAAACTCGATTTCACAAGAGGGTTTCACAATTTTTTTGTTTAGTGGATTGGGAGATAGGAATTTTTGAAATTCCTGTTATAAGTTTCGGCCTCTTTTTTTTAGCTGTCCTGTTCGAAAAAGGAGGAGGGAACGTGAATTTGAAGGGAAGGTTGCATGTAGAGTTTGGTTGTGTACAGTGATTTCGAAAAGAGGTGAAAAGATGCTGAAGTGAATATAAATGTCAATCAGTATAAATATATATTTACTTTAATTTTTAACCGTCTCGATTTTGCAACTTAAAATCTTAACCTCCTATCGAGGCGTGCCGCTAGGAATTCACAATATTATATCCCTATTCCGAGCGCTATGGAGAAGATTTTGAGTCCTAATTCGATCGTATGAAGAAGATAGCTTTTTGGACCCAATTATTATATTTGAATTTTCGATGTAAATTTAGCGCGTTTATATCTCGTACAATCAAATGACAACTCCAAACGCTACGTAATTGGAAATTCGATAATAATACACTATTACAGATCCATTGGAACTAGTTTCGTCAAATTCCGAGACTGCCCTAGGAAGGCTATTTTTAAATGTTAATTCAAACGATGTATTTTTAAAAATGAACAAATCACTTTTAAATTAAATTTTAAAACTTTTAATATCTTCGGTATTATTAATATAAATTTTATAAGCCTTTAAATTATTTTTAACAAGTTTAAAACTCAAGATTCAATATTTTAGCCACTATTCAATTATTAAATTAATAACTAATTTATCCAATAAATCATTTTTATTTGAAATTCAAGTTTAAAATTAACCTTTAAATATTAAAAATAAATTAAATATTCCAATTTCAAATATCCAAAAATCTGGGTCGTTACATTCCTCCTCCCTTATAAGAATTTCGTCCTCGAAATTGCTAGGTAAGAAGAATGGTCCAATACCCGTTTACTATTTTCCCAAATCACACAGTTTCAAACAACTTTCCAAAACAATTTTTAGTTAAGCCACACTATCACTCTTACTAACTTCCCAAACTCACCCCTAGATTTCAAATAATATTACTCCCTGAATTATCCAAATTATAATTTTAAAACCAAATTTTAAATTATCAAAAGTTCTTCAAAAATTTTCTAACTCCTTAAATTTTCGAAAAATTTCGCCAGCGTCTCCTTTGCGCGGCTAGATCCGTACTACTACAAAACTGCCTCTACGGCCCCAAATTTTCAAAAGAAAACAAAAGCCAAGTGGCTAGATCAGAAAACCATCAATTTCATATAGTAATTTAAACACATACCTTTTTGTCGGGCAATCAAATTTTACTTCTAAAATCGAAGATATAAATTTATCCTTTGCTTTTAATTACCTGCACCCTACTTACCAATGATATCCAATCATTTAATTCCAAAAAAATTATATTTATTCCTTTTCAAAAGTTTCACTATTTGCTTTTCTTATGCCATACGATGTACATATATCATCCGTACGCAATATCAAATCCGATCGCTCACTCGATTACACAATTTCACTTCTGAACTAGTATCGTTCACACGATTCCTTAGTGCGGACTCAGATCTGGTTTCTTGATCAGAAACTGTCATTCTCCTTGCATAGCCATATACTACGATAGAGAATTCTAGGATCGATCAAAAATCCATATCCAGGGTTTGCCATCGAAAATCGTGTGAAAAATCCCAACTCGGATCGATATAATTATCTCGAAATTCTGTGCTCGAATCTGGATCAAATCACTATGCGGATAAAATAATATACGTACAACTTACGTATTTATTTCCAATTGATTATTAGCAATATCAAATCCTTTTATTCTTACCCATTTCATTATTATCAATTGTTTACAATTATTCTTTTACACAACTTTATTTAAATTGAATTTTCCAATTCCATATGAACTCAATTACCTTCCATTCACTAATTTATTTTCAACCAAATTTAATATTGAATTCTATCAACCATTCCCCCTATATTTAATTACCTAATTACTCTAGTTAGTTCCATTTACTAATTTATTTCAAATCTCAATAAAAAAATTTATTTTATTTAGCCCACCCCAAACCAAATTTTCTATTCACCAATTTCTTCCAACTCACCTCATTTTATTGGCTTACTTTACTACTTTTTTTCATTATCACACTTTCTTTTATTTAACTCTTTTCAAGTTAAATTCCATTCCAAACAAACTTCAAATTTTATAAGTTTTCAAACTTATTTATATTCCATAAACATTTTAGAGCAAACTCCAGAGTTTAAACAAATTCGTTCTAAGTGTTTCAAATCATTTTTGAAATCACATATATCCAAAATCCTTGATATATCAAATTATTCTTTGAATTTCAAAATCAAATCAGCTTTACCAAACCAAAACTTCAATTCACAACATTCAGGTAGCAATTCCTCTCTTGGAAACTCGAAAATGAACACCGATGATGTCGCGATCATCATCGGAATTATTTTCCAACGACCGAAGTGAGTTTAGTGCTTTTACTTCTTTAAAACATTTTCAAATATCTTTAGTTCCAAATCTCACCAGATTTCATATCCAATTCAAAAATATTTCCAAGTAATATTGCTATTGTTTTCCAAGACTTGAAAAACTTTTCAAAACCCACGGAAATTAAATTCCCAAATTTTTTCCAAGTTTTAAATCCTTTTATACCTGTATTTTGAATATTTCTCTGGAATTTCATTTCAAATTATAAATCACATTTATAAACTCATATTTACAAATTCATTTTGTTATATGAATTAATTTCTTAACTTTTGGTTATAATATCATCTTTTATTCAATTTCCACAAGAACAATGTTAATAATTTAATATTATCATTTCCTAACAACTAAGAAAACCATATTTAACTATAATAATTTTTCGAAAATCATCTCTTTATATATAAAAATAATTTGGGTAAAATTATTTCATTTACCCCATTTTAAAACAATACTATATCGAATTGTTCTATTCAAGTGTTTAGAGATCCCTATCAATAACGTTAATTACTCGTATTGACCAGAATCCATAAACCACTCAATAGACCAATCAACACAATATAAAACAGTTTTATATGCACTAACAAATACGCGCTCATATCTATTAATACGCTCAAACTCATTCTAGGGTGCTATTGACTCTATCTCTAATGAGTAATCCCCACTAGAGCCAAGGTTCTCGCTTAACCTTCAGCTCTGATACCAAGATGTCACGACCCCATTTTCGACCTTCGAAAATCGACATAAATACGTCCACTGTATTACATGCCGAACAATCGAATGCCGGAAATACCAGATCGTTAGGGAAAAGAAGAAAGAGGTAGAATATTCAGACCTGAACCCACTGGAGATGCGCTAACCACTGAAAGGAAAAGTATAACTTATTGACCTTGATATTTAGTAGTTGAAGATTCATGGTGTACGCATCCATTGTGTTTCACTTAGTGTAATACCACATTCTAGAAATCTCTCTAACTTGGATGCAATCAGATAGTAAATCTCTCTAATTTGGTCCAGTAGTTGAAGATTCATGCCGAGGAAATCTCTCTAATTTGGTCCAGTAGTCAAATCAGATAGTAAAAGGCATTGTTTTTCCATATTGATACTTGAGAGAATTAATTTTAAAAACCGAAAGACAAAGCAATAAAGTATGTTTAGTACTATAAAGGAGTTGAATTTTAAATTGAAATAAAGCATAGTAACTGGCTGCTTTTAACTGAAGACAGTGACACATCAATATAGACAGAGATCAGTAATTTGAAGCAACCTTTGTAGAATTTTGTGCGTTCTTTTACGAACCAATAGGGGTAAATAAAAGGGGCAAACGGAAGGGGCTGGGAAGGGGAAAAGTTCGTGAAAGGGGAATGCGTTCTTTCTACGAAAAGGGAAACGCGAAAGGGGAAAAGTTATTATTTTATTGTTTGTTTATGTTATTATTTTATTTACGTTAATTATTTTTAAATACAGAATACAAATGCAGAAATAAAAATTCATACTTCATAATTCACATTACAAATGCACAAAAAAAGTACCGAATAAAATGCAGAAAATAAAATACATATAAAATAAACTACATTCTCCTTCTCAACTGCTTAACAAGATAAATAACAGTCTTCCTAAGCTGCTCGGGTTTGTCAAGCAGGGTATGCAAAGGATTGACACTTTTGCTATCATAGTCAGCCGAAGAAATCATGACCTCCCATTCTTCATAATCGTCATCATTCTGCTTCACTTCTATACACCTAGAAGGAGTCAAATCATGTGAGGAACTGCCAACAGATCTAGAAGGACCACCAGTTGGTCGTTGCTGTCTAGGCGCTCTGCGACTGGTGATCTCCTCGGCATCACCCCGAAGATAGTTGCCATAAAAGCTGTACGTCGAACTGTAGCTGAACGGGGGGATTTTGTGGAATTATGAACCGACATTTGGTAGTTCGGATGCAACCATCAAAAAGCAAGTTCAACAGCCTAAAACGAGCAGACGAGACATATCTGTATTCACGGTACCTTGCTGCAGCTGTATCCCACCACTCGTCGGATCCACCGACCGTGTCATGTTCTTCGTTCCAATAGCCACCTGCAATTTGTAGCAGCTTCTTCCATGAGCTCCACTCACGTTTCAGATTATCGAACTTGTTATTCATTTGCCCAGCGTTGTAATCCAGGCCAATTCTTTCATTGAACAGGACCATAATTTCTTCGTACCACTATGCAACACGGTGGGCACGCGTACCAATGTTTTAAAAAAAACATCGATGGACGCATTTGTCCTGTTGACGTTCCAGTCGACGATGTTGCAGGTAGAAGAAGCAGCATAGTAGCTAGACATTTTGAAAAAAGAATTCAAAAAATATATATATGAAAGATAATAATACGAAAAACGCAAATATAAAAAAAATACCTGAAAAAATCGACCGATGAAACTTCTAAAAATTGCTGAATTTTCGGGTTGTATGGATTTGTTTTTTATGATTTGGAAAGGAAATGGTTTGATATATATAGAGAAAGAAATGGAATATGGCGGTTGCGGGTGAACCGTTCATGTCAGACAGCGTCTGATGCGTAGGACGCGTCTGACGGTTCATTTTCAACCGTTGTTTCGAACTAGGTAGTAGATTGGGGCCCACACCAGAAGCGTCCGACGCATCGGACGCGGATGCCAACTTTAACTACCCAACTCATCAAAAGAACAGTACCTTAATGTAAAGTGAGAGAATTTTTTATTGTGGTATGGAAGGGGAAATGGAATGACTGATGCGTATATAGATATGTGGTAGGTAGTTTGTACAACTGCTGAACTTGACCACCTTGAATTAAAAATCTGAATAGTAGGTAGTAGCATGGTTTGCAATAATGGCAGTGGGTGCAGTTAATTCTAAAAGTGGTAATGACCACTAGTTAAAAATGAAATCATCATCAATTTTAGTTATTATAATTTGTTGCTTCTCACTGCAGTGACAAAATGAATAGTTATATGTAAGAATAGGTTATGTTATGATGTGGAACCGTGTTTTCTGCGTACCATTATGAATAGTTTTTGGACGTAGTGGGAATTGTTTGTTTGTTTTAACCCCACAAAAAAGGGTAGGCATGCGTATAAGTCTAAAACTGTTATCATCATAACTAATAGAAACTATAAAATAACTTGTTCACAATTTTACACAAATAAATAGATTAAATTCACGAAACAAAACTAGAAATAATGAGTTATATAATTTTTAGCATGGTAATTTATTTATTTTGTAATACATAGATTTAATAATGAGAAGTTGGATCATACTTTTTTTCATGGTGTCCAACACACCATTTATTGAAGGTTCATGGAATAAGATCAAACATGGGCATAATATTGACAACATATTTTGGTAATCAGAACAGCACCTCTATACAAAAAATAGTCAGAGTTATGGGGACTTATAGAAATGCCTTCTTTTATCCAAAACAGCATTGGCAGAGCTACATTTTTTTTACTGAAAATGATACTTTACACAACCCGCTTGGGCGAGCATTAAGTCTGTTAGATTATCTTTATTAATAGTTGGTTTGGAAGCACAAGCTTTTGATCCGATCATTAAGTTCCAAAAATGCTCTTATATATATTTCTTTATTAACAGTTGTTTTGAGGTCACACTTTTTTTGTGTCAGCGTGAAATACAAAAAATGTCTCTCTGCATATATTATAAAAACTTAGTATCATGTAAAAATAGGATCTACAATTAAGATTGATTTACAAATTCAAAATTTTCTCTACAACTATTTACCAAGTCTTAATATCACTTAGAAATACGATCTAATAAATAAACTACTTTACAAATTCGTTTTTTATTAATAATAATATAAATAAAATTTAAACTAACAAAAAATTAGATAGTGCAACTTAGAAATAAAAATTCAAATTAACTATGTATGATTCAACATAGAAATATGGCTAAATATTTCTGTAAATAATTTTTTCTTTTGAACGTATTAAATAAATACGATTTGTAGAAAAATAATTTAGTTGTTTTTAACACGCACGAAGCGCGTGCCGTAACACTCGTTTTTAATAATAGTTGTAATACCTTTGGTGTCACACTTTTTTGGTATCAGCGTAAACTATCAAAAATGCCCCTCTACAAATATAATCAAAATCTCACCATCACTTAAAATTAGGATCTAACGAATAAATTTATTTAACCAATTCTGACGCAGCGGATATTACAAAAACCATGTAGATCGATGAATGTAGCAATCGATGGATTGATGAATACTGAAATGCCCGAATTCGTTGATCCGAAGATACCGAATTCTAGCTATCTCGAACTCGTTGATCGCGCACGATACCGGGTTCAAAGATCTTCAATTCTTCAAGCGTTGATCAAGCGCACTTGATTCCACGAATCGGCTTCTGCAATCGTTGAATCGAGCGCACTCGATTAACCGAAAGAGGAGATAGGAGATTACACTCAACTACCAATTGGAATGAAAGCACAAAGCTAACAAAAGAGAATTTTATTCAAAAATCAACAACCTTACAAATGGCACCACCGGCCTATTTATAGCATTTTACAACTCACACGAAAAAACAACAAAATTACATCAACTCCTAAGTCGTCACCGACCTAACAACCTCCGACTTACGACTCAACATGACTTACGACTTAAAAGTAACGACCTAACACCAGCAGTTACATTATAACACCCTGTCAACGACTTACGACTTACAATCAGACGATATACGACTTACAAAATAGACGACATATGAAACAGACGTCATACGACTTAAGAAAGACACACATTAGTACATAGAGACTTAACAATGCCACGAGTTAACAGATGACGACTTAACAAGCAACACAACAACATCTTTCCGTGACTTAAGAATCAATGGTTTAGATTAACTCGGCATAAGAATCTACAGCCCAAGCTTCAGCGACTTAACACCCAACGACTTAAGATAGCAGCGACTTACGACTTTCCCTAGGTCGTATCTCGTCCCAGTTCTTCTTTGTTAGGTCGTAGACGACTCATAGCTCCTTCCTTAAGTCGGTCACGACTTATGCCTTCACTTTCCTTGAGTCGGACACGACTCATGCCTTCCCCTTTGTTAAGTCGGTCATGACTTATGCCTTCACTTTCCTTGAGTCGGACACGACTCATGCCTTCCCCTTTGTTAAGTCGGTCACGACTTATGTCCTTAGCTTTGTTAAGTCGGTCACGACTTAGACCTATTTCCTTAAGCCCGTCACGACTTATTACTTGGTCTGCATCATCCTCCCCAGGTTGAGAAAAATTCGTCCTCGAATTTGTACTTACTTCTCCCGCAATACACTCATCCCCGTGATAAGGTACGAGATGTTTAACATTGAATACATCAGAAGTGTACACATCTTCTGGCAGCTTCAACTTATAAGCATTTTCATTAATCCGTTTCACGACTTCTACAGGACCAATTTTTCTGGCTTTTAACTTGTTATAAGCGCCCACTGGAAAACGATCCTTTGTTAACACTGCATAAACCCAATCACCTTCATTAAACTAAACATTCCTTCGTTTCAAGTCTGCAGATCGTTTATACTTCTCATTTGCTTTCTCCAATCGTTCCTGAACGACTTTATGACATTCCTCCAATCCATCAACAAAATCAGCAGCTTTCTTAACTGTCTTCTTTGATTGTGGTATCACCGTTAAATCCAACGGCCCTTTCGGTAAGCTCGAATAAACAATCTGGAATGGACTAAACCCAGTACTTCGATTCACAACATGATTATGGGCAAACTCTGCCTGGCATAACTTCACATCCCAACTCTTCAGATTATCTTGAACAAGACATCGTAACAAATTCCCCAATGATCTGTTTACCACCTCAGTCTGTCCATCCGTTTGCGGATGATAAGCACTACTAAACTTCAGCTTCGTTCCCACCATCTTCCACAACCTCAACCAAAAGTGACTCAGAAATCGAGTATCTCTATCCGACACAACAGATTCTGGCAATCCATGAAGTCGATAGATCTCCCTGAAAAACAATTGAGCAACATGAACAGCATCCGCCGTCTTCTTACAAGCAATAAAATGTGCCATTTTCGAAAATCGATCAACCACCACATAAATGGAATCGTTACCACGCTGTGTCCTCGGTAATCCCAACACGAAGTCCATACTCACATCAACCCATGGTTTAATTGGTACAGGTAACGACATATATAAACCAGCATTAGTCGCAGTTCCTTTCGAAACTTGACAGATATGACAACGCTCCACAAACCTCTCCACCTCTTTCCTCATCGATGGCCAAAAGTAAGATTGTGAAATCAACTGTAATGTACGGTCTCTCCCAACATGTCCTTCTTCATGTAGCTCTTTAACAATCTTCATTCTCATACTACAATCAGGTATGCACAATCGATTTCCTTTGAACAGAAAACCATCTACCATCACGAACTCATTCGTCTCCCCATTCTTGACTTTATCAACAATCTTCATAAAGTAAGGATCTTCCACAAATAGTTCCGGTAAAATGTCAAACCCCGTCACTTCAACCTTCATTGTTGTCAACACATGATTCCTTCTACTCAAATCATCAGCCACACGATTCGTCACTTCCGATTTGTGTTTCACAACAAAAGTAAACTGTTGCAGATATGCAATCCACGATGCATGTCTTGCTGAAATCTTGTCTTGCCCTTGCAAATGCTTCAAGGCATCATGATCAGTATACAGAACAAACTCTTTCTGGAATAGATAATGTCTCCAGTGTTTAATAGCTTGCACAACAGCATAAAACTCCACATCATATGTACTGTATCGCATCTTCGCTCCTGACAACTTCTCACTGAAATATGCAATGGGACGCCCCCTCTGACTCAACACCCCTCCAATTCCAACCTTTGACGCATCAGTGTGTAGCTCAAACAACAACTGAAAATCTGGTAATACTAGAATTGGTGCAGACGTCAGCAACTCCTTGATCTTTTCGAAAGCATCCCCTGCTTCCTCTGTCCATGAAAACTGTTTACCCTTCATACAATCCGTCACAGGTGCCATCACACTACTAAAGTGTGGAATAAATCTTCGATAGAATGAAGCCAACCCGTGAAAACTACGAACTTCCGTTATCGTCTTGGGTTGCGGCCAATCTCTGATAGCTTCGATTTTACTTTGGTTAACCTGTATTCCTTCTTCCGACACAACATACCCCAAAAATAAAACACTCCTCGCCATAAAGACACACTTCTTTGTAGCAACATAGAATTGTTCTTCACGAAGAATAATTAACACTTTCTTCAAATGCTGAACATGCTCTTCTTTACTAGCACTGTAGATCAGAATATCATCAAAGTAAACCACCACAAATTTTCCAGTGTACGGTTTGAAAATTTGGTTCATCACCCTCATGAATGTACTCGGTGCATTCGATAGACCAAACGGCATTACCAGCCATTCATACAATCCTTCCCTCGTCTTGAAAGCTATCTTCCATTCATCCCCTGGTCTAATGCGAATCTGATGATAACCGCTCTTCAAGTCAATCTTAGAAAAGATTACGGACCCACTGATCTGATCCAATAAATCATCAAGCCTTGGCATCGGAAATCTGTATCTGACTGTGATCTTATTCAATGCTCTACTGTCTATGCACATCCTCCACGTTCCATCCCTTTTGGGTACCAATAAAGCTGGTACAGCGCAAGGACTTAAACTCTCCTGCACACGCCCCTGTTCAAGTAATTCCTCTACCTGCCTCCTCAACTCTTCATGTTCCTTCGGACTCATTCGATAATGTGGTCTGTGTGGCAACACAGCACCTGGAACAAGATCTATCTGATGTTGAATATCCCTCAACGGTGGTAACTCCGTTGGTAACTCCTCTGGAAATACATCGTCAAATTCTTTCAGTACTGGTTTTACTTCTTCTGGTATTTCAACCACTTCCTGACTCTCCTGTCCGATCAATAAAAATACTTCCGGCTCCTCCTCTACTTCCTTCACAAACTCCTTCAAAGATAACAAAGTTTTGAGCTCTTCAATCTCCTCCAACTTGTTTTCCTCCTGTTGAAGCTTCTTTGGAACTAGAGTAATCTTTGTGCCTTCAAACATGAAACTGTAACTGTTGGTACGCCCATCATGTTGCACCGCCCTATCATACTGCCACGGTCTCCCCAGCAACAAATGACAAACGTCCATATCTACCACATCGCACCAGATTTCATCCTTGTATTTCTTTCCAATTGAAAACTTCACACGAGCCCTTCGTCCAACCTTCACCTCCCCGCCTTTCCTCAACCAAGCCAACTTGTACGGTTTCGGATGTTTCTCAGTCTTCAATGCCAACTTCCTCACAGCTTCGGAAGAAATTATATTATCACAGCTTCCAGCATCAATAACAAATTTGCAAACTTTCCCCATAATAGTACATGTTGACTGAAAAATATTGCTCCTCAACCAACTACAATCCTCCTCTTGCTTTGGTGTTAAACAGGACCTCTTCATCATGAGATTATAACCTTCGTCTCCCGACACTTCTTCTTCCACCTCATCAGGTGGTGAATTGGAACATTCAGCTTCTTCATCCTCAACCTCCGCTATCATAGCTCTCTTCTTCGGCTTTGGACATTCATTACTTTTGTGGCCCAACTCTTGGCAATTGTAACATTTGAAACCATTGTTAACCTTTGTCTTCTCAGCCTCCTTCACTACTGGTCTACTGATAGGTTTAGAAACATTAGAACTCCCACAACACCCTTCGCTTGATTGTTAGAATTAATAAACACACCACTTCCTCGTCGTCCCTGTTTCTCCCAAGCCAACGCTTTCTGATGTGCTTCCGCTACAGATCTGGGATCAAACATGTTAACCATATCCTGAAGCTGCATCCGCAATCCCTTAATGAATCTAGATGTCAATTGTTCTTCTGTCTCCATAATATCATTCCTTGCTATTAGTTGATAAAATTCGTCAGCATAGTCGTTCACAGATTTCGTCCCTTGTCTCAAGTTTTGCAATCTCTGATACATAAGCGACTGATAGTTATAAGGTAAGAATGTTTCTTTCATCAATTTCTTCATCTTCTCCCAAGATTCAACTTTTGACTTTCCCATTCGTTCACGTGTAAGTTTGGTTGGTTGCCACCATGCCAAAGCTCTACCCCTCAACCTCGTAGCAACCAACTTCACTCTACGATGTTCTGGAACTTCTTTGAAGTCAAAAATCTCCTCGACATTAGCTACCCAGTCTAGAAACTCCTCCGCTTGCATACCACCTTTGAATTCAGGAATTTCAGTCTTCATCCCCGACTCCCATTTGTGATCATACTCAGAGTGATTTCTTCCTCGTCCTCGTCCTTTTCCTCGAACACTACCACCATCATACTCCTCTTCAAAATCAGATGTATATCGTTGTCTATCTCGTCCACCCACATCTCTACTACCATCACGTCTACCACCATCATCCCTTCTATCTACATTCCTCCGTTCATGATCATTCACGTTCCTCCCACGCCTTTGATCATCATCAACACTTCTGTCTCGATTGGATTGTGGTGAGACTCTACTTCTCCCATGGTTAGATTCAGGTGAAACCCTTCTCCGATTTTGATTCATTTCTAACATCATCTTCTCTAACCGTCCAATCCCTTCATTAAGCTTCTCACTAAAGTTCTCATTAATTCTCTGCTCCATCTCATCAGCTTCTTCTCTTCTATACAAAGCTTCTACGTTTTGGTGACGATTAGCTCTTCTTGGCGGCATACTTGAAATCTTCACAAACACTTCAAATTCAAACACAATTCGAACTTTGATCAAAGATGAAATGGATCAAAACTTCCACTTTTGTTGCAACTTCGCGATGAACACGATGAACACAACTTCTCCAAATCACAAATCCGATCTCTAAACTCCAATACAAAGTCGAACAACTTCAACTTGCTCTCGGTCGTGGTAAACAAAACTCAAATCTTCACTTCGATTCAAACTTCTTCAAGATGATTGGCACTAAGACTCGATTTAGCTATGATTGGCTAAAACAGGCTCTGATACCAAAACTGACGCAGCGGATATAACAAAAACAATGTAGATCGATGAATGTAGCAATCGATGGATTGATGAATACTGAAATGCCCGAATTCGTTGATCCGAAGTTACCGAATTCTAGCTATCCCGAACTCGTTGATCGCGCACGATACCGGGTTCAAAGATCTTCAATTCTTCAAGCGTTGATCAAGCGCACTTGATTCCGCGAATCAGCTTCTGCAATCATTGAATCGAGCGCACTCGATTAACCGAAAGAGGAGATAGGAGATTACACTCAACTACCAATTGGAATGAAAGCACAAAGCTAACAAAAGAGAATTTTATTCAAAAATCAACAACCTTACAAATGGCACCACCGGCCTATTTATAGCATTTTACAACTCACACGAAAAAACAACAAAATTACATCAACTCCTAAGTCGGCACCGACCTAACAACCTCCGAGTTACGACTCAACATGACTTACGACTTAAAAATAACGACCTAACACCAGCAGTTACATTATAACACCCTGTCAACGACTTACGACTTACAATCAGACGATATACGACTTACAAAATAGACGACATATGAAACAGACGTCATACGACTTAAGAAAGACACACATTAGTACATAGCAACTTAACAATGCCACGAGTTAACAGATGACGACTTAACAAGCAACACAACAGCATCTTTCCGCGACTTAAGAATCAACGGTTTAGATTAACTCGGCATAAGAATCTACGGCCCAAGCTTCAACGACTTAACACCCAACGACTTAAGATAGCAGCGACTTACGACTTTCCCTAGGTCGTATCTCGTCCCAGTTCTTCTTTGTTAGGTCGTAGACGACTCATAGCTCCTTCCTTAAGTCGGTCACGACTTATGCCTTCACTTTCCATGAGTCGGACACGACTCATGCCTTCCCCTTTGTTAAGTCGGTCACGACTTATGCCTTCACTTTCCTTGAGTCGGACACGACTCATGCCTTCCCCTTTGTTAAGTCGGTCACGACTTATGTCCTTAGCTTTGTTAAGTCGGTCACGACTTAGACCTATTTCCTTAAGTCGGTCACGACTTATTACTTGGTCTGCATCATCCTCCCCAGGTTGAGAAAAATTCGTCCTCGAATTTGTACTTACTTCTCCCGCAATACACTCATCCCCGTGATAAGGTACGAGATGTTTAACATTGAATACATCAGAAGTGTACACATCTTCTGGCGGCTTCAACTTATAAGCATATTCATTAATCCGTTTCATGACTTCTACAGGACCAATTTTCTGGCTTTTAACTTGTTATAAGCGCCCACTGGAAAACGATCCTTTGTTAACACTGCATAAACCCAATCACCTTCATTAAACTCAACATTCCTTCGTTTCAAGTCTGCAGATCGTTTATACTTCTCATTTGCTTTCTCCAATCGTTCCTGAATGACTTTATGACATTCCGCCAATCCATCAACAAAATCAGCAGCTTTCTTAACTGTCTTCTTTGATTGTGGTATCACCGTTAAATCCAACGGCCCTTTCGGTAAGCTCGAATAAACAATCTCGAATGGACTAAACCCAGTACTTCGATTCACAGCATGATTATGGGCAAACTCTGCCTGGAATAACTTCACATCCCAACTCTTCATATTATCTTGAACAAGACATCGTAACAAATTCCCCAATGATCTGTTTACCACCTCAGTCTGTCCATCCGTTTGCGGATGATAACCACTACTAAACTTCAGCTTCGTTCCCACCATCTTCCACAACCTCAACCAAAAGTGACTCAGAAATCGAGTATCTCTATCCGACACAATAGATTCTGGCAATCCATGAAGTCGATAGATCTCCCTGAAAAACAATTGAGCAACATGAACAGCATCCGCCGTCTTCTTACAAGCAATAAAATGTGCCATTTTCGAAAATCGATCAACCACGACATAAATGGAATCGTTACCACGCTGTGTCCTCGGTAATCCCAACACGAAGTCCATACTCACATCAACCCATGGTTTAATTGGTACAGGTAACGACATATATAAACCAGCATTAGTCGCAGTTCCTTTCGAAACCTGATAGATAGGACAACGCTCCACAAACCTCTCCACCTCTTTCCTCATCGATGGCCAAAAGTAAGATTGTGAAATCAACTGTAATGTACGGTCTCTCCCAACATGTCCTTCTTCATGTAGCTCTTTAACAATCTTCATTCTCAAACTACAATCAGGTATGCACAATCGATTTCCTTTGAACAGAAAACCATCTACCATCACGAACTCATTCGTCTCCCCATTCTTGACTTTATCAACAATCTTCATAAAGTAAGGATCTTCCACAAATAGTTCCGATAAAATGTCAAACCCCGTCACTTCAACCTTCATTGTTGTCAACGCATGATTCCTTCTACTCAAAGCATCAGCCACACGATTCGTCACTCCCGATTTGTGTTTCACAACAAAAGTAAACTGTTGCAGATATGCAATCCACGATGCATGTCTTGCTGAAATCTTGTCTTGCACTTGCAAATGCTTCAAGGCCTCATGATCAGTATACAGAACAAACTCTTTCTGGAATAGATAATGTCTCCAGTGTTTAATAGCTTGCACAACAGCATAAAACTCCACATCATATGTACTGTATCGCATCTTCGCTTCTGACAACTTCTCACTGAAATATGCAATAGGACGCCCCCTCTGACTCAACACCCCTCCAATTCCAACCTTTGACGCATCAGTGTGTAGCTCAAACAACAACTGAAAATCTGGTAATACTAGAATTAGTGCAGACGTCAGCAACTCCTTGATCTTTTCAAAAGCATCCCCTGCTTCCTCTGTCCATGAAAATTGTTTACCCTTCATACAATCCGTCACAGGTGCCATCACACTACTAAAGTGTGGAATAAATCTTCGATAGAATGAAGCCAACCCGTGAAAACTACGAACTTCCGTTATCGTCTTGGATTGCGGCCAATCTCTGATAGCTTCGATTTTACTTTGGTCAACCTGTATTCCTTCTTCCGACACAACATACCCCAAAAATAAAACACTCCTCGCCATAAAGACACACTTCTTTGTAGCAGCATAGAATTGTTCTTCACGAAGAATAATTAACACTTTCTTCAAATGTTGAACATGCTCTTCTTTACAAGCACTGTAGATCAGAATATCATCAAAGTAAACCACCACAAATTTTCCAATGTACGGTCTGAAAATTTGGTTCATCACCCTCATGAATGTACTCGGTGCATTCGATAGACCAAACGGCATTACCAGCCATTCATACAATCCTTCCCTCGTCTTGAATGCTGTCTTCCATTCATCCCCTGGTCTAATGCGAATCTGATGATAACCGCTCTTCAAGTCAATCTTAGAAAAGATTACGGACCCACTGATCTGATCCAATAAATCATCAAGCCTTGGCATCGGAAATCTGTATCTGACTGTGATCTTATTCAATGCTCTACTGTCTGTGCACATCCTCCACGTTCCATCCCTTTTGGGTACCAATAAAGCTGGTACAGCGCAAGGACTTAAACTCTCCTGCACACGCCCCTGTTCAAGTAATTCCTCTACCTGCCTCCGCAACTCTTCATGTTCCTTCGGACTCATTTGATAATGTGGTCTGTGTGGCAACACAGCACCTGGAACAAGATCTATCTGATGTTGAATATCCCTCAATGGTGGTAACTCCGTTGGTAACTCCTCTGGAAATACATCGTCAAATTCTTTCAGTACTAGTTTTACTTCTTCTGGTATTTCAACCACTTCTTGACTCTCTCGTCCGATCAATAAAAATACTTCCGGCTCCTCCTCTACTTCCTTCACAAACTCCTTCAAAGATAACAAAGTTTTGAGCTCTTCAATCTCCTCCAACTTGTTTTCCTCCTGTTGCCGCTTCTTTGGAACTAGAGTAATCTTTGTGCCTTCAAACATGAAACTGTAACTGTTGGTACGCCCATCATGTTGCACCGCCCTATCATACTGCCACGGTCTCCCCAGCAACAAATGACAAACGTCCATATCTACCACATCGCACCAGTTTTCATCCTTGTATTACTTTCCAATTGAAAACTTCACACGAGCCCTTCGTCCAACCTTCACCTCCCCACCTTTCCTCAACCAAGCCAACTTGTACGGTTTCGGATGTTTCTCAGTCTTCAATGCCAACTTCCTCACAGCTTCGGAAGAAATTATATTATCACAGCTTCCAGCATCAATAACAAATTTGCAAACTTTCCCCATAATAGTACATGTTGACTGAAAAATATTGCTCCTCAACCAACTACAATCCTCCTCTTGCTTTGGTGTTAAACAGGACCTCTTCATCATGAGATTATAACCTTCGTCTCCCGACACTTCTTCTTCCTCCTCATCAGGTGGTGAATTGGGACATTCAGCTTCTTCATCCTCAACCTCCGCTATCATAGCTCTCTTCTTCGGCTTTGGACATTCATTACTTTTGTGGCCCAACTCTTGGCAATTGTAACATTTGAAACCATTGTTAACCTTTGTCTTCTCAGCCTCCTTCACTACTGGTCTACTGATAGGTTTAGAAACATTAGAACTCCCACCAACACCCTTCACTTGATTGTTAGAATTAATAAACACACCACTTCCTCGTCGTCCCTGTTTCTCCCAAGCCAACGCTTTCTGATGTGCTTCCGCTACAGATCTAGGATCAAACATGTTAACCATATCCTGAATCTGCATCCGCAATCCCCCAATGAATCTAGATGTCAATTGTTCTTCTGTCTCCATAATATCATTCCTTGCTATCAGTTGATAAAATTCGTCAGCATAGTCGTTCACAGATTTCATCCCTTGTCTCAAGTTTTGCAATCTCTGATACATAAGCGACTGATAGTTATAAGGTAAGAATGTTTCTTTCATCAATTTCTTCATCTTCTCCCAAGATTCAACTTTTGACTTTCCCATTCGTTCACGTGTAAGTTTGGTTTGTTGCCACCATGCCAAAGCTCTACCCCTCAACCTCGTAGCAACCAACTTCACTCTACGATGTTCTGGAACTTCTTTGAAGTCAAAAATCTCCTCGACATTAGCTACCCAATCTAGAAACTCCTCCGCTTGCATACCACCTTTGAATTCAGGAATTTCAGTCTTCATCCCCAACTCCCATTTGTGATCATACTCAGAGTGATTTCTTCCTCGTCCTCGTCCTTGTCCTCGAACACTACCACCATTATACTCCTCTTCAAAATCAGATGTATATCGTTGTCTATCTCGTCCACCCACATCTCTACTACCATCACGTCTACCACCATCATCCCTTCTATCTACATTCCTCCGTTCACGATCATTCACGTTCCTCCCACGCCTTTGATCATCATCAACACTTCTGTCTCGATTGGATTGTGGTGAGACTCTACTTCCCCCATGGTTAGATTCAGGTGAAACCCTTCTCCGATTTTGATTCATTTCTAACATCATCTTCTCTAACCGTCCAATCCCTTCATTAAGCTTCTCACTAAAGTTCTCATTAATTCTCTGCTCCATCTCATCAGCTTCTTCTCTTCTATACAAAGCTTCTACGTTTTGGTGACGATTAGCTCTTCTTGGCGGCATACTTGAAATCTTCACAAACACTTCAAATTCAAACACAATTCGAACTTTGATCCAAGATGAAATGGATCGAAACTTCCACTTTTGTTGCAACTTCGCGATGAACACAACTTCTCCAAATCACAAATCCGATCTCTAAACTCCAATACAAAGTCGAACAACTTCAACTTGCTCTCGGTCGTGGTAAACAAAACTCAAATCTTCACTTCGATTCAAACTTCTTCAAGATGATTGGCTCCAAGACTCGATTTAGCTATGATTGGCTAAAACAGGCTCTGATACCAAAACTGACGCAACGGATATTACAAAAACAATGTAGATCGATGAATGTAGCAATCGATGGATTGATGAATACTGAAATGCCCGAATTCGTTGATCCGAAGATACCGAATTCTAGCTATCCCGAACTCGTTGATCGCGCACGATACCGGGTTCAAAGACCTTCAATTCTTCAAGCGTTGATCAAGCGCACTTGATTCCGCGAATCGGCTTCTGTAATCGTTGAATCGAGCGCACTCGATTAACCGAAAGAGGAGATAGGAGATTACACTCAACTACCAATTGGAATGAAAACACAAAGCTAACAAAAGAGAATTTTATTCAAAAATCAACAACCTTACAAATGGCACCACCGGCCTATTTATAGCATTTTACAACTCACACGAAAAACAACAAAATTACATCAACTCCTAAGTCGGCACCGACCTAACAACCTCCAACTTACGACTCAACATGACTTACGACTTAAAAGTAACGACCTAACACCAGCAGTTACATTATAACACCCTGTCAACGACTTACGACTTACAATCAGACGATATACGACTTACAAAATAGACGACATATGAAACAGACGTCATACGACTTAAGAAAGACACACATTAGTACATAGCGACTTAACAATGCCACGAGTTAACAGATGATGACTTAACAAGCAACACAACAGCATCTTTCCGCGACTTAAGAATCAACGGTTTAGATTAACTCGGCATAAGAATCTACGGCCCAAGCTTCAGCGACTTAACACCCAACGACTTAAGATAGCAGCGACTTACGTCTTTCCCTAGGTCGTATCTCATCCCAGTTCTTCTTTGTTAGGTCGTAGACGACTCATAGCTCCTTCCTTAAGTCGGTCACGACTTATGCCTTCACTTTCCTTGAGTCGGACACCACTCATGCCTTCCCCTTTGTTAAGTCGGTCACGACTTATGCCTTCACTTTCCTTGAGTCGGACACGACTCATGCCTTCCCCTTTGTTAAGTCGGTCACGACTTATGTCCTTAGCTTTGTTAAGTCGGTCACGACTTAGACCTATTTCCTTAAGTCCGTCACGACTTATTACTTGGTCTGCATCAAATTCAAAAACAACCCTCTAAAAATATTACCGAATCAAATCATAATTTCACTTAAAAATTAGATCTAACAAACATTTTTTTAACAAATTTAAAATGCCCCTCTGTAAATATTACTAAATCAAATCTTAATATCACTTATAAATAAGATCTAACAAATAAACTTTTTTCACAAATTTTATATGCCCCTCCATAAATATTACCAAATCAAGCCATATCACTTAAAAATAAGATCTAACAAATAAAATTTTTCAGAAATTCATTCTTCATTAATTAATAATAGAAATAAAAATGGAAACAAACAAAAAATCAAACCTCGCAACTTGAAAATAAAAACTAAAATTAACTACACTTAGTTTCAACACAAAAATATAATTGAATATGTACAATTTATAGAAAAAATAATTCACACGCTAAGCGCCTACCATAACACCGCTCTATTTTAATATCACTTAAAATAAGGATCTAACTTTTTTACAAATTCCAAATTTTCCTCTACACATATTATTAAATTTTAATATTACTTAAACATAAGATCTAACAAATAAACCTATGCAATTATTATTAAATTTTATTGTCACTTTAACAAAAACATAGGATATAACAAGTAAATTTTTTCTCTACAAATATTAATAAATCTTTATATCATTTAAAAATAAAATACAACAAATAAACCTTTTTTACAAATGAATAGAAACAAAATTCAAATTAATGAAAAAAAATTAGATGTTGCAACAAAGAAATAAATATTCAAACTAACTACATATGATTTCAATGTAAAAATATGACTTAATTTTTGTGCAAATTATTTCTCTTTAATATGTTAAACATATTCAATTTATAGGAAATCAATTCACGCACAAAGTGCATAACATCGTCACGCGCGAAGCGCGTGCCGTAACGCTCGTATTAAGAATCCAGATCGTTGTATCATAACTTTTCAGACTTAATAGAATTGCACTATATTATATTCAGTTTTCTATATTGGTGTAACCAAGCTAATTGTAAACTACGGTGCTAAATATACACTAACTAAAATCAACCAATTAGAAAACTGTAAAGTGCACGGACGACGAAGGCAGGAAACGTGACACGAGAATTACACCTAGACCCGTCAAAATATGACCCGACCCATTAACACAATTCATTTACCGTACTTATAAATGGGTTGGGTCAACTCATTTATGAAACTTTATGAAATGAGTCATAAATGAGTTGATCCATTTTCTAAAAGATTATAAATGGATAACTCATTTACCTATTTACTAAAAACTTAAAATTTAAAAATATAAATTTTGAAAATAAGAATTCTGAAAATTTAAACTTTTTTTCCTCGGACTATTAGGAAGAAGTCGTCATATTTTTTGTTCAAACTGAAATAACTTCTTCATACTAACTTGAAATCAGGCGAGACTTCGACCGATGAACTCCCACTTAAATTATGGACAATATGGAACACTCGCATACTTCATCTCCTGAACGCATACTGTAGTTCTCCATGACGATTAACTGTTATACTTAACAAATAACAGACTACGACCTCATGTTTGAACTCCGACTAGACAGAAGCCGCTATTTTCTTTGTTCAAACTGCAATAACTTCTTTACACAAACTTGGAATCAAACGGGACTTTGGATCATGAACTCCCACCTAAATTACAAACGATATGAAAATTCAAATACTTCATCTTGTGAATGCACGCTGTAGTTCTCCATGGTGACTAATAGTTGTACTAAGAAAATAACAAGCTACATCCACATATTTAAACCCCGTCTAGGCAGAAGCCACTATTTTTTTGTTCAGACTGCAATAACTTCTTCGTAATAACTCGAAATCAGGTGATATTTTAACCAATAAACTCCCACCTAAATCACATACAATATGGAACACTCGGATACTTAATCTTGTGAACGTATACTGTAGTTCTTCATGGTGACTAACGGTTGTACTTAGCAAATACACGCTACATTCTCACATTTAAACTTCGACTAGGGAGAAATTGATATTTTTTTGTTCAAACTACAACAACTTCTTCATACTAACTTGGAATCAGACGAGACTTGGACCGATGAACTCTCACATGAATTACCGACAATATGGAACATCCGAATATTTCATCTTATGAAAGCATACTGTAGTTCTCAGTGAAGACTAACAGTCATACTAGTAAATAACAGACTATATTCGGATATTGATTTTTCATGAAAATTAAAATTAAAATTTTAAATTTTAAAATTTGAAATTTTTATTTTTATTGTAAGTCAAAACATAAAATTAGAATTATTTTATATTTGTTTTTTAATAGTCAATTCAAATTTAAATGAATTAATTGGATAACCCGCTTATTAAATGGGTTGGTTCAGATTGATCTCTGTATTAAATGGGTAAAAAAGAATGAATCATAAATGGGTTGGATCAAAATCAATCCAACCTATTTTGATCCAACCCAGCCAATTTGACGGGTTAGTTCCACTAAGATATTTAATTTTTGACGAACAACTATCTTTGGTTCATGGCCCCCTAAGGCTACCATGTCCATGGCTAAACCGACTCTTCGATAAAGAATGGTTGTGACTATCCCTATACAGCCCTTCCCACACACAGGAAGCATGTGACCTGCTTATACAACGGTATTTTTGAGACATTTTAGTTTAAATATTCAACTTCTACCAGTGAGTACTACACAGGGCCGGTTCGGATCATTGGGTTGCCCTAGGCAAGAAATATTTTTGTTGCCATTTACAAAGAAAAGAAGAGGAAAAAACCAACAACGTATTTTTTTCCTCAATTTCATTACAAAACACCCAAAATATATATTATATTCAAGCAAAATGTAAACGTGTCACACACGTCTTTGACAATAGTACATTCAACGAAAATAACTCATTCTCGAGTTTTTAGAAGCAAACTCATCAATTATGTCATCATATTCAAATATATCCAAATAACCTTTTTCAATGGAAATCATCGCTAACACACTTAATCTTTCTTATGACATACTGATTCGAAGATAAGTTTTTATTAGCTTCAACTTAGAGAAACTTCTTTCTGTCGATGCCATAGTAACCGGAATAGTTAAAATGATTCGGAATACAATCCATACATTTAGAAATTCACTCATATCACAGTAAGATCTTAGGAAATCAAGAATGCTTGGTGATTTGGTTATTTCCAATGGCTAGATTCTTCTTAGTTGAGTAAGTTCAAAATACAATCATTTTTCATAAATATCACTCTCTTCGTTGTGTTTTAAAAAAATCTCTAGTTTCATACAATGATTTTTCAATTGTTTATCGTCAAGGGTTTTGAATTTTGCATTCAAAAAAAATCCATAAATTCCTTCATAAAGCTCAAATTGTTCAAATCGATCCTTAAGCGAAGTAAAGAGCTTGGTCTATTATATGAAGAAAGTATGTGATTCTAAAATTTTCTTCCAACGATTGAGTTTCATTAGCATCAACTTCTACATCATCGTTAAATTGTTTCTTTCTACGAACAACTCTTTTTTTTTACAAACTTGGGTTTAATGACAACTTCATCCGCAAGTTCTCTTGCTTCATTTATCATACTTTCATATCTTTTTTCTCTAAAAATTTCAAAAAATGCAATGAGTTCTTTTATTTTAATAATTTCATCTTCAATGTCCATTTCCTCCCTTTGAAGTATTTTGCTAACCTAATTAATATTATCCAAAATAGTGTACCAAACACATAAACTAATTAAGAATGCAAAATCTTCTAAAGCATTTAATTGACAAAGACCTTTAGCTTCTACCCTTGCCATATCATCATTATAATTATTTTCAATATCGATCAATGCATCTCTTAGCTCCGATGGTTGAGTTCTTATAGCTCTTACACTTTCGATATGACTTTCCCAACGAGTTGCCGATAATGCTTTTGGAGTTAAACCATTAACATATTTTCTAAGTATTTCCCATCGATGGGTTGAGCCGGAAAACAAAGTATAAATCTTTCGAACATATGCAAAAAAGCATCAAGCTTTCACACATGATTTTGCCATATTACATAAAGCAAGATTTAAGCTATGCCATCTACATGAAATATAAATTGCTCTTGGATTTATGTCGAGAAGTCTTTTTTTGGTGCTTACCTATATATTTAATTCAAGTTATGTTAGATAAAATTAAATAACATAATTAATATGAATTTATTTATTTTTATTGAAAATATCATACCTTTCATACTTGATCCATTGTCATAGCTTTGGCCTCTCACATCATCAATGTTTAGCTTAAGATCATTTAGTACACTTTCAAGCTTTTTAAAAAGGCCAAGTCCCGATGTATCGTCAACCTCTATAAAACCGAGAAAAAACTCCTCTACTTTGATATCATCTTCAAATCCACACATCTTATTATAATTGACATTTGTCCTTTATGACTCAAATGCGGAGTACAATCAAGAATGATTGAGTAGTATTTTGCTTTTAAAACTTTTACAAGCATTGCTTCTTTGATCTTCTTAGCCAACAAAAGTATTAGTTCATTTTGAATACTATGACTAAGATAATGATTGTTTATTTCATTATTTACCACACGTCTAAGATGATCCTCCATGATTGGATCAAATTCGCCAACAAATTCCACAAGTAGACAAAAAAGTCCATTGTTTTTTCATAAGTCTTTTCATTTGAACCACGAAATGGCAGGTTATTTCGAGAAAGAGTTTTTACGACACCAATTATGCGCACTAGCACCTTCTTCCAACGTTGTCTCTCTTGCTCGATTAGAAATTCTACTCTCTTGTCAATTGTTGCCTTTTGTTGAAGGCCTTTGTGCAAATCCACCCACCTAATAAGACATGAAATATGCTCTGGATTATTTTCATGCTCACGTAACATCGCCGAAATGTTATGCCAATATTTACTCCTTCATTTCCCAATTTGAATGTCTTTTGTGTACTTCAAAATAACTTGCAACAAAAACAAAATACCTTGTTCACTTCATTTGAATAAACCAACCACTTTCTTTCATGCTTGGAAGAAAAATGTCTACCGTCTTCATTTTTGTGAAATTTATCATTTTCTTTCGAAATTTTGATAGGGCTTCGTTTAACCAACATTATTCTTTTAGTATCGGTTATCCTTCCCCACAAACCGGGATCATAGTTAAAGTCGACATGTTTCTCAAGCTCAAGCACAATTAGTTCATCACCTTCATCCATACCATTTCGATTAATATTTATGTCTTCTTTATTCATGTTATCATCTCTATTACCAATAACATCTTCATCCATATTAGCTTCAACAATTTCATTTTCATCCATTTCTTCATTGATTTCGACGTTTTCATCAATATCATGACTACTTTCTTCAATAATATTTGAAGTTGAACATTGAGATTTTCGTATTTTTGCTTGAAACAAATTAGAAATTGAGCCAATAAGTGATTTTTCTAGTTCCTCTTTTTTTCCTTTAACTCTTCTATTATGAGCTCCGGAATTTTGCTTTCGAAATCTAATTCGATTTTTATCATCTTCGTTCTTCGTCATTTTTCCTACGCATTCCCAAATTAATAATATAGAAAAGATTAAAATCAATAAAGGTATCCATTAATTCACCAGTTGATTTCAAAGTTCAGGCTACTAAATTCATTCATATTTTCTTTGTTTTTGTAGTGTAAAGCATGACAGGTTTTTAGAGACAATTGAATTGAAATCATTACAGTTCAATAAAGTTCAGGCATACTAAATTATAGAACTGCTACAAGCCTACACTATTTCTCTTCTCCATCATTTGATTAGTTATACTGTTATACAAGGCTACAAGTCATATAATCAATGCTACAGACTTTTTTTATCAAAGGAAAACTACAAAACTGCAAACTCAAAATTAAAAAAAAGTTATGAATTGAAAACTGGCTTGTAGCAGTTCTCCATGTTATATGACTTGTTTATAATTGCAAAACAATAAAAACTGCAAACTCAAACTGCATAAAATTGCAAAACTGCAAAACATGGCATGTTTCATGCTTCTAGCGATTTCATTATGAAATCAATTCACAATTAATTCTAAGATCATCAATCAACCAAAATTAAAAAATTAAAATATACCAGCAAACTCAAAGAGCAGCCTTTAGCTTATGCAGTGCGACCAGTGCAACAATCGGCGTTTGCTGATGGTGATAAGATGGCGCCGATCCTGTTTCTAAGATTAGTTCTTCTTTTCTTTTTCGTTTTTCGTGCGTTTCTGAGTGGCGATTCGCAATTAAGTTCTCCTTTTGTTGCTGAGTTGCGATTTTGAAGTAGGGTTTTTTTTTTCGCGGGGTTTTGCTCGTCTAAGGGGGTTGCCCCAGGCCAGCGTCTGATGGGCCTGGCCCATGAGCGGCTCTGGTACTACATAGCTAATAAATAAGTATTTTAAATTGTTGAAATGTGATTTATAAATAACACAAAACAGAAAAAGAAGTGAGAAGCAGCTTACATTCAAGCAGTAATAGTTGACTGGTTCCTATGATTGTTGAAACAAATGCAAAAATTATTGAAAACTGCCGTTAACAACGTGTGGTATTGTTTATCAGGTTTTTGATGCACCCATTTGCACCAGCGCAACAAAACCTTTTTTTAGTTAATATTGCATGTTGCTTGGGAATTAAAAAATATTGCAACAATACTATTTTTATTTTCGAAAAAAGTGGTAGTACTTTTAAGAAATAAGAAATTTGTTTGAAGGAAAACTATGTAAAGCCCCCGTTTAGCAGTAGGAAGACTTTGAAATTTTGACATAGATGGTGTTGCTTGTAGCATAATATTTGAAGCTATACATGGATTCCTCCATGAAATCTGCATAATTCATTTATGAGTCAGGTTTGTTTTTAGATTTATAATGATATTAGCAAGACATACATTTTGTTTTTTTTTAAGTTCTTTATAAACTTATTCAGCAATGGACAAATTTTCATATTATCAGTGGTTCAAAACATCCAATTTTCAAGTTGTCAACTAGAATAAAAACTTCAAGCAATACAGCTGACGTAAATGAAACACGTCAGGTAGGTGGTATGGAAGATTATACACCCCTAACAATGTTCATAACCAAATAGGAAGGCCTTTGGCCTATGTTAGTGAAGTTAAAGCTGACGCTGTTTACTTAATTTATCACTCATTTTAGGATTTTTGATAACATATATTCTTTATAGCGTATAGTTTATAACTTACCCTAATAATTAAAGTGTAACATTACTTTAAGAGGCGATAAATAAATGGTTACCTAATGCAAACCACTATATTCTAGCAACATAGTATTACAGCAAACAAATTCAACATTGTAGTTTAAAAAAATGGTGCCAACCAAACAGTTTAACATAGTCAACAAAATTTATCAAACCTACCGTTAGGGAGGTTTGTTTACTGTCACTGACTAAAATCAATTTCTCTAAAGCCAAAAAAACACGCTTTCTGTTTCACGCAACTTTTACATCCGCGTCCATCTGCAAAAGTTCGTCCGTGCTTTTCTCCTCTCAGACTAATCCTATCTTTCTCCCCTCAAATAGCTCGTTAAAATCAAAACTCATACACAGATCTAGCACTCATCAAAAACCCTACGTCCTTAAATCAATTCCCAAACCTAACCAATCATCGCCTTCATCTTAACCAGAGGCGACAGCCAACCTCCATAGTTCCTCATGCCGCCAGCGACGTCACATAAATCACAGCCACCTCCTCACTTCCTCAAGCCTACGGCCCGTCGCCAACAACCCGTTTACCTAGCTAACCCTAATTCTAATTTCTTGGTTGGCTCGAATCTGCAAAAAGACGATAGAAGAAAAAAAGCTTAGTTCTCCTAATCTTCGATAATCAAACTTTGTTCCATATTTTTGTTTCACTTGATTCGACTAGTTATGCTATTTTAGGTGAGCTTTGTAGCCCTGCTAATAGTTTCATTTTTGTTATTAAACGATAATATTATTTTAGTTGGATCGACTGGTTATGATTATGTTATTATTTGATTGCAGGTTTGAGTATTTGCAGACAATATTCTAAGCAATAGAAGTAGAGTATAGTTAACATGGTATTGCAAGTTTCAGATTTCAGTTGAAGCCATCGTGTAGCTTAGCAACTGGTAATTATCAAACATTTCTTTTTTATTCCTCTTTTAACTCACTCGTGTATTTTTTGGATGTAATTGGTAAAATTCCCAGAATTTACTTGTTTTTATTCACTACTTAGCTTTATACTGATAGTTTAACTGCAGATTAGCATGTGATGAAGCACTTACCCTCTTAAGTCGCGGGAGTTGTTGCCGACCTAACCAAGGTCGTAGACGACCTTATTCCGCCTGCTCAAATCACGTAAGTCGCGACCGACCTACCCAAGGTCGTAGACGACCTAACTCCACCTACCTGAGTCGCGTACGATCTCCGACCCAATTCTTCACCAACCCACGACCTAAATTCCATCCGACCCCCCTCCTCCTCCCTCAATCGAGAATACCAGTAAGTCGTTGTCACTTCCTAAAGCCGACCGAAGCCTTAGGTCTCAAAGACGGAGCCATTAAATCATTGCCGTGTCGAAGGTCACCAATGCTTAGGGCACGAGAAGAAGTAAGTCGCGAAGAAGAAAATAGGTCGTTGCCGAGTTATCTGTAGATCGCGAAATCGTTGCCGAGATAAGCTTCCATTAAGTCGTTGCCGAGCTATTCCTTAAGTCGCGAAAAGAAGATTAAGTCGTTGCCGAGCTATCCCTTAAGTCGCGAAAAGAAGATTAAGTCGATGCCGAGCTATCCCTTAAGTCGCGAAGCAGATGTTGTTAACTCGGAACCGAGTTAGGACTTAGAGTAATTTCGTTGTTTTTTTTGGTGTAAATTGTAATGTGCCTATAAATAGGCGTGTATGGTCATTTTGTAAAGGTTGTTGAAAATTTAATAAAATTCTCTTTTGTTAGCTTGTTGCTTTCAATTTCAATTGGTAGTCGAGTGTATCTCCTATCTCCACTAACGTCATTCGAGTGCGCTCGGATCATCGTTTGTTGAAGCCGATTCACGGTATCTTGTGCGCAAGATCAACGTCGAAGAATCGTAGATCTCTTTCCGGTATCTTCGGATCAACGAGTCAGAGATAGCTAGAGTTCGGTATCTTCGGATCAACGAATTCGGACATTCCAGTATTCATCATTCCATCGACTGCTACTTTCTTCGATCGAAGATCGTTTTGAATTATCCGCTGCGTCAGTTTGGTATCAGAGCTTGTTCTAGCCAATCATAGCTAGATCGAGATTTGGAGCCTAATCATTTGAAGAGTTTTAAAGTTTGAAGAGAAGCCGAGTTTGAAGTGTTGAGACACGGCCGAGAGGAAGAAGTTGTTCGCATTTGTTTGAAGATTGAAGTTCGGATTTGCATTGGAGGCCGAAACTTTGTCCATCGTGTTCATCGCGATTTGCTACAAAGTTGGAGTTTTCGATCCATTTCATTTTGGATCAAAATCCGGAAAGTGTGAATTTGTTGAAGTGTTTGTGAAGTATTCAATCATGCCGCCAAGACGAGTTCAACGTCATCGCAATATTAATGCTTTGTACGGAAGAGAAGAGGCCGACGAAATGGAGCAACGAATCAACGAGAATTTCAATGAGAAGCTTACGGAAGGGATTGGTCGATTAGAGAGGATGATGTTGGAAATGAGTCAAAATCAGAGAAGGGTTTCACCTGAATCGAGCCATGGAAGAAGTAGGATTTCACCACATTCTAATCGGGAGAGAAGTGTTGATAGTGATCATAGAAGCGTGGATCGAGATTGTGATAGAAATGTTGATGATCGAGGTCGTGATAGAAATGTGACTGATCGAGATCGGAGGAATGTGGATCGTAGGAATGTTGGTGGAAGAAATGGTGGTGGTAGAGATGTTGGTGGTCAGGATCGACATCGATATACATCGGATGGTGAAGAAGAGTATGATGGTGGTAGTGTTCATGGACGAGGACGTGGACGAGGAAGGAATCAGTCGGAATACGATCACAAGTGGGAATCTGGAATGAAGACAGAAATTCCAGAATTCAAAGGTGGTATGCAGGCTGAGGAGTTTTTGGATTGGATGGCTAATGTTGAAGAAATTTTTGATTTCAAAGAAGTTCCAGAACGTCGTAGAGTGAAGTTGGTTGCTACAAGGTTGAGGGGTAGAGCTTTGGCATGGTGGCAGCAAACTAAACTTACACGTGAACGAATGGGGAAGTCAAAAGTTGAATCTTGGGAGAAGATGAAGAAATTGATGAAAGCAACGTTCTTACCTTACAATTATCAATCTTTGATGTATCAACGTTTGCAGAACTTGAGGCAGGGCACAAAGACTGTTAATGATTATGCGGATGAGTTTTACCAGCTTATTGCGAGGAATGATATTATGGAAACAGAAGAGCAGCTGACATCTAGATTCATTGGGGGATTGAGAATGCAGATTCAGGATATGGTTAATATGTTCGATCCAAGATCTGTGGCGGAAGCACATCAGAAAGCGTTGGCTTGGGAGAAGCAGGGTCGACGAGGAGGTGGTGTGTTTACGAATTCCAATAATCAAGTGAAGGGTGTTGGTGGAAGTTCTAATGTGTCTAAACCTATCAGTAAACCAGTGGTGAAGGAGGTTGAGAAGGCAAAGGTTAACAACGGTTTCAAATGTTACAACTGTCAGGAGTTGGGTCATAAAAGCAATGAATGTCCAAAGCCAAAAAAGAGAGCAATGATTGCTGAGGTTGAGGATGAGGATGAAGAAGCTGAATGCTCTAATTCTTTACCAGTTGAGGAGGAAGACTTGCTGTCGGGAGATGACGGGTACGCATTAATGATGAGAAGAAGTTGTTTAACACCGAAGCAAGAAGAGGAAAGTAGTTGGTTGAGGAACAATATCTTTCAATCTACATGCACTATTCTGGGAAGAGTTTGTAAATTTGTTATTGATGCTGGGAGTTGCGATAATATTATCTCTACAGAAGCAGTGAAGAAGTTGGAGTTGAAAACCGAGAAACATCCTAAACCGTACAAGTTAGCTTGGTTGAGGAAGGGTGGTGAAGTGAAAGTTGGACGAAGAGCTTGTGTGAAGTTTTCAATTGGGAAGAAATACAAGGATGAGGTTTGGTGTGATGTAGTAGACATGGATGTGTGTCATCTGTTGTTGGGCAGGCCATGGCAGTTTGATAGAGCAGTACAACATGATGGACGGACCAACAGTTACAGTTTCATGTTCGAAGGTACAAAGATTACTCTGGTTCCGAAGAAACGCCAACAGGAAGAAAACAAAGTGGAGGAAATCGAAGAGCTGAAAACTTTATTGACTTTGAAGGAGTTTGTTAAAGAAGTTGAAGAAGAACCGGAAGTATTCTTGTTGATTGGACGAGAAAGCAGTGAAGAGATTGAAATTCCAGAAGAAGTTAAACCAGTTCTGAAAGAATTTGACGATGTATTTCCAGATGAGTTACCAACGGAGTTGCCACCGTTGAGGGATATACAACATCAGATAGATCTTGTTCCCGGTGCTGTATTGCCACACAGACCACATTATCGAATGAGTCCGAAGGAACATGAAGAATTGCGGAGGCAGGTAGAGGAATTGCTTGAACAAGGGCGTGTGCAGGAGAGTCTGAGTCCTTGTGCTGTACCAGCTTTATTGGTACCCAAGAAGGATGGGACATGGAGAATGTGCACTGACAGTCGAGCATTGAATAAGATTACCGTGAGATATAGATTTCCAATGCCGAGGTTGGATGACTTGTTGGATCAGATAAGCGGAGATACTATCTTTTCTAAGATTGATTTGAAGAGCGGATATCATCAAATTCGTATCAGACCAGGAGATGAGTGGAAGACTGCTTTTAAAACCAGGGAGGGTCTATACGAATGGTTAGTCATGCCATTTGGTTTATCCAATGCACCAAGTACTTTCATGAGGGTGATGAATCAGATTTTTCGACCGTTCATTGGAAAATTCGTGGTGGTGTATTTCGATGATATTCTTATTTACAGTGGGAGTCCGGAGGAACATTTGAATCATCTTAGAGAAGTGCTGATGGTATTGCGACAAGAACAATTCTATGCTGCAACGAAGAAATGCGTGTTCATGACGCATAGTGTCTTATTTCTGGGGTATGTTGTTTCAGAGAAAGGAATACAGGTTGACCAAAGTAAAGTTGAGGCGATCAGAAATTGGCCGCAGCCCAAGACGACAACGGAAGTTCGTAGTTTTCATGGGTTGGCTTCATTTTATCGAAGGTTTATCCCACACTTTAGTAGTGTGATGGCGCCTGTTACAGATTGTATGAAAGGCAAACAGTTTTCATGGTCAGAGGAAGCAGGAATTGCTTTTGGAAAAATCAAGGAATTGCTGACATCTGCACCAATTCTAGTGCTACCTGATTTTCAGTTGGTGTTTGAACTACATACTGATGCATCCAAGGTTGGGATTGGAGGGGTGTTGAGTCAGAAGGGGCGTCCAATTGCCTATTTCAGTGAGAAGTTATCAGGAGCAAAGATGCGATACAGTACATATGATGTGGAGTTTTATGCTGTTGTACAATCTATTAAACACTGGAGACACTATCTATTTCAGAAGGAGTTCGTTCTGTATACTGATCATGAAGCATTAAAGCATTTGCAAGGGCAAGACAAGATTTCAGCAAGACATGCATCGTGGATTGCTTATTTACAGCAGTTTACTTTTGTCGTTAAGCACAAGTCAGGGGTAACCAATCGTGTGGCTGATGCTTTGAGAAGGAGGAGTCATTTGTTGACGACAATGAAAGTTGAAGTGACAGGGTTTGAATTATTGCCAGAATTTATTGAAGAAGATCCTTACTTTGTGAAATTTGTTGAAAAAGTAAAGGAAGGAAATACGGATGAATTTGTGTTGGTGGATGGTTTTCTGTTTAAGGGAAATCGTTTGTGCATTCCAGACTGTAGCTTGAGAATGAAGATTGTTAAAGAACTACATGAAGAAGGCCATGTGGGTAGAGATCGTACGTTGCAGTTAATTTCTCAATCTTATTTTTGGCCGTCAATGAGGAAAGAGGTGGAAAGATTTGTTGAGAGATGTCATATTTGTCAGGTTTCGAAAGGAACTGCGACTAATGCTGGTTTATATATGCCATTACCTGTACCAATTAAACCATGGGTTGATGTGAGTATGGACTTCGTGTTGGGATTACCGAGGACACAGCGAGGTAACGATTCTATATATGTGGTGGTGGACAGGTTCTCGAAGATGGCACACTTTATTGCTTGTAAGAAAACGGCAGATGCTGTTCATGTTGCTCAGTTGTTTTTCAAGGAGATCTATCGACTTCATGGATTGCCAGAATCTATTGTGTCAGATAGAGATACTCGATTTTTGAGTCACTTTTGGTTGAGTTTGTGGAAAATGGTGGGAACGAAGCTGAAATTTAGTAGTGCTTATCATCCGCAAACGGATGGACAGACTGAGGTGGTTAATCGATCGTTGGGAAACTTGTTGAGGTGTCTTGTTCAAGATAATCTAAAGAGTTGGGATGTGAAGTTATGTCAGGCAGAATTTGCCCATAATCATGCTGTGAATCGAAGTACTGGGTTCAGTCCATTCCAGATTGTTTATTCGAGCTTACCGAAGGGCCCGTTGGATTTAACGGTAATACCACAATCAAAGAAGACAGTTAAGAAAGCTGCTGATTTTGTTGAAGGGTTGACGGAGTGCCATAGAATCGTTCAAGAACGATTGGAAAAGACAAACGAGAAGTACAAACAAATGGCGGATAAGAAACGAAGGAGTGTAGTCTTCAAAGAGGGTGATTTTGTTTACGCAGTATTGACGAAAGATCGTTTTCCAGTTGGGACTTACAACAAGTTGAAAGCTCGCAAGATTGGACCAGTAGAAATCTTGAAGAAAATCAATGACAATGCTTATCAGTTAAAGTTGCCAGATCACATTCACACTGCAGACATTTTCAACGTTAAACATTTGGTTCCATATTATGGGGAGGAATTTGTCGAAGGTGACAAGGGTGTGAATTCGAGGACGAATTCTTTCCAACAAGGGGAGGATGATGAAGCACTTACCCTCTTAAGTCGCGGGAGTTGTTGCCGACCTAACCAAGGTCGTAGACGACCTTATTCCGCCTGCTCAAATCACGTAAGTCGCGACCGACCTACCCAAGGTCGTAGACGACCTAACTCCACCTACTTGAGTCGCGTACGATCTCCGACCCAATTATTCACCAACCCACGACCTAAATTCCATCCGACCCCCCTCCTCCTCCCTAAATCGAGAATACCAGTAAGTCGTTGTCACTTCCTAAAGCCGACCGAAGCCTTAGGTCGCAAAGACGGAGCCATTAAATCATTGCCGTGTCGAAGGTCACCAATGCTTAGGGCACGAGAAGAAGTAAGTCGCGAAGAAGAAAATAGGTCGTTGCCGAGTTATCTGTAGATCGCGAAATCGTTGCCGAGATAAGCTTCCATTAAGTCGTTGCCGAGCTATTCCTTAAGTCGCGAAAAGAAGATTAAGTCGTTGCCGAGCTATCCCTTAAGTCGCGAAAAGAAGATTAAGTCGATGCCGAGCTATCCCTTAAGTCGCGAAGCAGATGTTGTTAACTCGGAACCGAGTTAGGACTTAGAGTAATTTCGTTGTTTTTTTGGGTGTAAATTGTAATGTGCCTATAAATAGGCGTGTATGGTCATTTTGTAAAGGTTGTTGAAAATTTAATAAAATTCTCTTTTGTTAGCTTGTTGCTTTCAATTTCAATTGGTAGTCGAGTGTATCTCCTATCTCCACTAACGTCATTCGAGTGCGCTCGGATCATCGTTTGTTGAAGCCGATTCACGGTATCTTGTGCGCAAGATCAACGTCGAAGAATCGTAGATCTCTTTCCGGTATCTTCGGATCAACGAGTCAGAGATAGCTAGAGTTCGGTATCTTCGGATCAACGAATTCGGGCATTCCAGTATTCATCATTCCATCGACTGCTACTTTCTTCGATCGAAGATCGTTTTGAATTATCCGCTGCGTCAGCATGTATCATTGGAAGATATTAATATCTTCATATTAACTAATGTCTTACATGATCAAAAAATATAAGCATTTATAATGGTTTTATCTTTTATATATATTCATTTTAAAAATTATTTGCAAATGCTACTTTAAGTTTGAGCTATCATTGAATTTGGGTGAGCAGTGCAATGGGTCAATATTACTGTACTTTAGGCTAACACTTAACACCGATTACTAATCAATACCGTCTATTGTATTGAGCATAACCTATAGAAAAAGAGTCGCCCACTGTTTGGAAGATGAGTGTCAAAGTTTATATATGTTTTTGAGTGTTATTTAGTCAGCAAGAATTCACATTTTGTGTCATATTTTTCATCAGGGATTATAAGCTCTTTTATGCATTTGCATATGTTCCCTGGCATCATTGATGCATGGTCTGCTTCCAAAGTTAAGACAAGTTCAAGATTGTTTTCTTGGTGATGTGTATAAATAATTTAGTAATTTCAAGTTTTATTATCTTTTGCCCAGTAAGGTTTATAGATGGAAATTTTAGATTTCTAAATTATTTATGTTGTGAAATGCATTGGTTTATGTTTATATGATGAATGCTTTTGTAGAAACATTCTTTAATATTTCTATACAACTGTTCAACTAATGTTATTTAATAGATGTCATATTGCAAATGCTTATATTTCATATTGCAGTAAACCCTTATGGAAATATAACAGTAAATAAAGTACCAAAAGTTTAAATGTAGATTATTTCTTACATAAACTTTTAGTGTCATACTATGAGCACCCACGTTTTTGCTAGCGGCGACCATATGATTTTTTTTTACACTACGGTTGGCGAACAACCGCTGAAGCCAGCAAGGTTCGCACAGTGGATGGTCACCGAGCATGGTGGCGACAAGTAGAAACTTGGGTGCCGATAGTAGTACACTTCTTTTGTTGAAATTCCATAAATTACAATGTACTCCATGGTTTAACAGAATTGCAAACTGTAATGTTTTGTATAATATTATTAAACTTGTAATTAAGTGACCTAACTTGGGTGTCGATCGATGTTTTTTGCAGGCTAGGGCTTTGAATTAGGGTACAGTGAGATTGGGCTGGGCATAGAGTAATTACTTTATGTTTAAGTTGGGCTGAGCTAACAATTAGTTTCCTAATTTAATTAAGTAATGGTTAATTAGAACTATAAAGTAGCTAGGGTTTTTTATATAGATTTTATGTTTTGAATGTAGCGTATAATAAAAAGTTGAGCTTTTTAACACTACTCACCATAATATGCAGTTGACAATAATATTACACGTAATAAAAGTGCGGTGCTATATGCATGAGTTTAGGGTCGGGTTTGTATATGCTATTTTTCAAGAACAATTAATAGATGTACTTAGGGCTGTCAATGGATATCCGAAAAATCTGAAATTCGTCCGCATCCGCATCCGAAAAGCGAATAAATATTCGATATCCGAAAAAAAGAATGGGGATGCGGATACGAAGACTTTTCCATGCGAAAATTATCCGTCTGGTTTATGTGAATACTAGGTTGGAACCCGTGCTTTGCACACAGGTACGTGGTGAACATGAACTATTGCGTATACGCTTGTGTTTTATGTTCTGTGGTTTTGGTATAGATTGACATGCTCTAGTTAAGGAGTACTACAATGTTTGTTAATTTTAGCACAGAGATTGCTTTTGAATTGTGTTGAAGTCGTCTGTTTAATGATTAATTGTAAAAATAGTAGTACGACTAAATAGTATCATACGTAAATCATACTTCTACTTGTAATGGTTTTTAATCTTTTATACAGCGTTGCTATGTATTATTACTATTTATTGTTATTGTATTCATATTTGATATGTATGTATAAATACATGTTTGTTACACCTATACAATAGATGAAAAGAGAGTACCTTAACTCAACAAAAAAAGACCACCAGTCACAATTTAATTGAGTGATAGAGTCAAATGCAAAGAAGTTGTATACTAACCAAATAATGCTGAAAAATTACATTTTAGACGATTAGTGTTGATTCATTCATTTTGGGTCAGATGTATATAGTACCCAAGTCTATTTGAAAATATCATCAAAGAAATAACAATTATTTGGATTATGAAACTCAAAGTTAACTACAAATCCAATATAAATTTCTGTAGAACTTTGGATAGAAACATCTGTTCAGGTACCATGCCTTATATTAAAATTGTGCAACCTTGGCTAGTATGTCATACCTCTTTCTCATAGACACATTGTGTGCAATCTTTGCACATTAAACGGATAGTTCAAAACAAATATAAACTATAGAAAGTCACAAACACAAGGCAATAAAATGATATAAATGAAATCTACCTATTAGGTTATTATGGTCAGTAAGTAGTATTATTGTTCAATAAATAATCCAGTGTGATGTTAAATACACATATTTGGTTTGTCAAAACTATCATGAAAATGTTATACATACACGTACACATATAACAGAATAATAATCACTATGGTAGTAAGTGACATGTTATAGAATGCAACATCGGATAACACTTTGGCTAAATTAAAGGAGTACTGACATCATTTATTTGACATATTCAAACAATTTAATAGGTGGACACGTATAAATGGAGCTATGGATATATAACGTGACCTTGGGAGATGAGAAATGGTGATAAATGAGAAACCATAGTGATTGAAAATTGTATGCTTATATTGAAAAATGCATTAGCGAATATCTTAAACCAAGAAGTGAAGAGTATGCAAGAATGATGTAACACACATATACAACTAAATATAATAAAAAAACCAAAAAAATAATATAAAGATGCAAGGTTCAACTAAAAATATAATAAAAAAATACAACTAAAAATATATTACAAACAACACCAATTAGACTACAATTTCTAATTAGAAAAAAAAAACGTTAAATAATCACTTTTGAAACGATATAAAAATTACAATTTTTCAACAATTCATTCAAATCAAGTTTCTCCAAAACTGTTCTTTAAATTGAGATCATTGTTGATTTGTTCTTGTGTATGAATAGGTCGGCTATTGACTATTATCAACCATTAAAATCATAATGGCCCCGATATTATCCGTACAGTTGTAATCCATGTATAGCGTTCTCTCATTACCCCCGGTCGAAGCAGCACAACCCATGTTAAAATGATTTAATTTAACATGACTTTCCACATGATTTTTCACAATGTGATTGTGCTCAAAACATTAAAACTTTGTCGAGTCTGTTTTCGGGTTTAAACAGCCTTAGAGGGATATATGAGTTTAAGACATCAAATTGAGAATCATTGACTGTTTACATATCATATTAAATATTGAATCACCAATAGTTTAAATTAAGATCCATTCAATATGGTTTTTTTAACTTTAATCCAATAAATATGCTTTTACTTAACATAACAAAGCTTAGATTCTTTGACATCGCATAAATTAACAATGCTACTTAAAAAATGACATCTTAGTATTTTCAGACTGTTAGAAACTTTAGAAATCTTGTAAATGATAAAACCCTGGATAAAGTATGAGTATTATGAAACATTAAGGAATCAAATTCATACAAAAAATGATAAAACAATTATTATTCAGAAAAATTACTAATAGTAAAACACTGAAACATGGTGATTTTTCCTTAAAGGACAACTAATTCTGTTTTTCTGACCTTGTATGATTACAGTGGATGGGTTGTAACAATAGTACATGTTTTACTAATCTTGAATTTGGGGCAAGTTAATTTGAAGTCAACAACGATGAAACTAATCAGACGACAGTTACTATTTTTAAACCATCACTCAAAAGGTACATGATCCTATTAAATGTAATGCAATTACAGAGTTAGCACTGAAAGCAATCTCCACTGAAATGAAAGCATGGTCAAACAAATAGTTGAAATACATGATTCATAAAGATAGTATACATAGATGGATACTAAATATATGAAATTACGTAAATCAAATTAGGAATTTACAACAGTCCTATAAGGAGGAAGTTGAGATTACCCTATCGCTCTACAGAAGCCAACGTTGTTTGGGTCAAAATTGGTGATTTCAATGATCGACCATTATTGGAAAGATTCAGGTGACGATTAGCGTAATAGGGCTGAGTATGAGAAAAAGGTAGGAAATGTTGGGGAGATATCCATTGTTCTTTGTTCACCAATTTCACAATATATGTTGATTTTGTAACCTAACATGAGAAATAGTAAATGAATGAGCAAGAATATGTAATAAAATATGTAACAGAAAACTAAATATATGTTATTTTCTATTAATATCGATTTCACTGTATGCCTACGGAATCAAACTCACCTTTGCCAATAATTCAAACTATATATTACCATTTGAGACCGGGGTCATGGAAAAATAATTGAGTTTATACATGCACATGTGAATATGTATGAATGTACGTAAATATTATGAAAATGAAATAAGACTAAATCACCATTGGACCCCATAGTGGGCAATAGTTGAAGATAATATATGAAAACGTAGTTGTGGCAATAGTAACCTGCATGCATTTAAAATTACCAAAGAAATCATGGAATCTACTATGAAAACTGAATGTTGAGAGTAGCTTTTTCTATAGAAAAGGAAACAAATTCCATCTAATGCTAACAGCAAAATCATGGAACCAATTCGTTGTTTTTTGACAAATTCAAAAATCAGTTCGTTGGAGGAGGGTGTCTTATCGATAATGCAACAACAACGATGGATAAAAAGACTTAGCAAGCAAAAGAACAAATGCATAATGGATATTGAAGTAAATAAGTGGGCGCTAGGAATGTACATGATGATTTAGAAGAATGAGTAACATGTTTCTACTTCAATTTGAAGTTAGGATACTGCATATTTTTCATGCAGTATTACGTAAACATTTTACATGAAATATTGGATATTTTGTCATGGGTAGAAGAAATTTTTTTCCTCTATCTTTCAAAGTTGCATACCTTTTGGTCAATAATAATGATACACCTAATATGACTGCTCTGCTCTGCAAACAATATATTAACACCGTTAAAAGTAATTATTAATGGCTGCAGCCAGTTATAACCAATAACAAATATTTATCTATGCTACATAAGTCATGTGAGTTGAACAGAAAAATATTATATGTATTGCTACTTTTCCTTGCTCCATCAAGATGATGCAAATAATTGTCACCATCTTAATATATTTTACGCAGTAGCATTCCTCTAATCATTGATGGGTCAAAACACAAATACCAGCCTCATCATTTGTAATCCAGAAGGAAAAAGTTTGGTTAAACCATCTGTTAAATTCAAAAAATAAATATAAAATCCAAACTGTAATTAATAAAACTGCAATCAAAATCTTATTCTTTTAAACCTTTAAATAAGTAATATACGGATAAGTGCAATGAATGCAACTCTTTAGAAATTTTATATAGAATGATGTTGAAACTTTATAATGCAACTGTAGAATAATCTGGATTTTCATATTACATATGTAATGAAAGTGATCCAAGTCTAAAATCTGAAAATGCAGGCTAGTTAAACTTGCACATGAGCTGAAAGTGAAAGCAGGACCATAAAATTATGCACACCATCTCCATATTCATATACACAACTCTTGTAACTTACAATGGGAGTGTACTTAATGTAAGTATAACCCAAAATCTGAATAAAGTTCATGTTAACAACTGATCAGTATACATTACCGTATAATGTGTTTTCACTGAATATCACAAAATGCGTAGTTTTATTACATGTCAACACTAATTGTTATAGTCATGTGGTTAATGCCTTATGAAGCCAATATGGCAAATAAACAGTCTTTCAAAAGTGAGTGTTCAACAAATGATTCAGTTTTTAAATGAAAGTCATGGTTAACAGTTATAAGATGCCAGTTTGTACTAAGAGTCAATATTTAACTTGTTGGATTATAAAGAGGCATCAGTGTAGATAGATATGAACTGAAATAATTTCAAGCAATACATGAGCTATTATATTTTGTGTTAATACTGCAACCAACCCGCTGCTATGACGTAAAGAATAAAGGTTGGAATTTAACTTTTAACCGGTTTATATATAAAAGAAAAGGTAATTAGACCGTACAATAAAAAATGGTTCATCTAATTTTGGATGAGGTTAACCACATATGAAATGATAATTGAATAGAACATATTTCTACCTGTGCTGTAAAGTGTTTCTCACCTGGACAAACTTTTTAATATTGTATTAAAGATGTAAAATGGTAGCAACAACATTCGAATAGTTACAACCCGAACAGGAGTAACAAAAATTAGTTAACTATCTATCCTCCTGAACACAAACAACATAAGTTTAACTCACGAAGGCAGGAAAACTTGTTAAAGAAGCAGAGACAGCGAAGAGTTATTGTTAATAAATTCATTGACGAAGTAATTCGAAATTGAAAACATCAATTATGTAAAACAAAATATACGTAATGCCAGATATTACCATGTCGGCAGGGAAACATCTGGTACTGCATGGCCGGATCGGAAACATATATCGTCATGGAGTTCCAATCCATAGACGGAGGCATGGAAAAAAAGCATAGTTGGGGTAGACAGATATCGTTTGTACTGAAGCGCAAACACCAGACGGCAATGGCAAGTCGGGCATGAAATTACATGCAGGATTGGAGAGGAGGTAAAAGTTGATGAATCAAACGATCAGAAAGTACATGCATGAAAATTCAGAATTTAACATTGGAATTAAAGTAATTTTGCCATCTTAGACTTGACATATTAAAAAGGGTTATGGCACATTCAATTCGAATATAGTAGCACATAAAATTCACCAAATCATAGGAAACCAAGTAAAATAAAGATGACTGAAAAATATTTATTAATATGTTAAATAAAAAACCAAATGATGATAAAGAGAGTATTCACCATTTAAAATTATTTGCTATATGTTACTTCCTAAGCATTAGCTTATGATGCTTACAAAATTTAAACTAAAACTACTTATAATGTAAGCTTTGAGGTTTCAAATCATTAGCAATAGAATGATCCAGTGATGTGGTAACTAATATAATAACCCAAGATTTACTTACTGAAATTGAAAGGAGATTGATGTTCCATTCTTAACCTGAAAAGCAAAAGGAGTATTAACAGAGAAAGTGGATGGTGCATCAGTATGTTGATGCTTGGATCTTAATTCATTGTACAATGTAAATATGCTAAGAAAACATCAAATTAGGCCTTCCGATTTTAGTTTAAAAACTATAGAAAAGTATGGGATGAGATAAATTCAAAATAATCACATTAGACAATAGTCAATCTATTAACAAAATAATATAGCAATAATTATTGTTTCAAATATAAGTTATTAAATTGACTAAAATTTTGTTTACTGCAACCATTCTATATAAAACATTAAGCAATCAATACAACATCCACCGTGGTTCATTTAATATATTTAAAAATATATTATAGTTAAGGACAATAGCAGGAAAAGTACATACCTGAAAGCCAATCTGCGAGAAGCTGTTATAATTATGAGTTGATATCGATCAAGAAAAAAACAATCAGACTATTAACAAAATAAATTAATAGCATTTATTTTTACCAACATCGGATCTTAGAACTGACTGAAAGTTTGTTTGCTAACAACAATCTATACAATACGTTAAACAATCAATACACCATCCGCTTTGGTTCAATGGAAAAAAATACTACAGTGACTGAGGCAGCAAGTACATAATTTGTGAGTGGAAGTTAGATCTGAACGTGGAGCTGAAGGTAGCAACTGGTAGCAGGTTTCAAGAATAAAATGGTGATGGAGATATAGATATAATTCAGAGAAGAAGATAAAATAGGGCTAAAAAATTAAATCGAGTTAAGTGGTTATACGATTATACGCTAAGGAAGCTCTCGCAAAATGTTTATAGGGGTGGAGGACGGATGTATAAGTAGGGTGGTTAAAAAAATTTCAAACGGAATAGGAGCATAAAAAACGTAAATGAAGATCAAAATAAACAACTCAGCAGATTCAAAATAGATGATAGAGAAGACAGACAGGAATCAATGGAATTGATAATGGAGGAAAGTGGAAATGAAAGTGGAGCGGTTGAGAATGGATGGAGGTGGGAAAATAATTTTGGGGAGAACGTGGAACATAATCGGTTTGTATTACAGCAAAAAGGGAAAAGAAATAATAAGAAGGAATGCGGTTCTCTTATTTTGAAATGGAGGAAAATAATGATGCCACCTAAGCAGATTTTGTATCGTGCTTTTAAGTTTAAGTAATAGATTATAGTTCAAATTATGTGTATTTCAATATAGAAAATGATATTCGTTTATTATTTTATTAAGATAGTAGTTTATATTATATGCACTTAATGCTTATTAACTGCTCGAAACTATTTATTATCATCATATTTGTTAATTTTTCACACTTTAATAATCAATGAGATTGAAAAATATTCATGTTAAACAAAAATGTTCTTATTGTAATTCTTGATTTATCGGTCTTTAGGAATAGGATAATTATCCGATATCCGTCCGTATCCACGGATGCAGATATCCGATATCCGAAAATGATTTCGGATGCGGATGCGGATATGACACTATCCGCATTCGAAAGCATCCGTTGACAGGCCTAGATGTACTGAGTTTAGCAACAAATATGCAAATGCTATTTTTTAGGATTAATTAGTGGAGAATTTTTTTAAAGAATTGTATATAAAGGGCAATTTTGGAACTTTGCGGTCGGACCAAAAGATTGCGCTTCAAAGCCAACTATTAATAAAAATATGTGTTTATATTGTATGTTAATAAAAATTAAAAATACATATTTTTTCTAATTTATATCAAACTAAACGGTCGGTTTTCCCACCGTTGTGCGGTTGTACTAGTTACGGAAATATTTTGGAAACGTACTTAAAATAAATTACTACTGTCAGTAAATACCATTACTGCTTGTAGACAAAAGTTTATCTGAACTACTGTATTTTTACTCAGCTACCTTATCATCTTACTAAACCTGGAATATAAAATATACAGGTCAAACTATTAAACGCCTACTGCAAAGTTGAATTGTTAAAGACTCGGTTATTCAGGGATGAAATCTATATACAGTTTAAACCTTTTTCTGGTATGGCCGTTCTTATACGACAACTTAAATTTGCAGTGTACCTTATAGACCAGTTTAGTAGAGTACATAGTTTATCAGTTGTTCTCCCAGTAAAAGCACATTTAATATACAAATCCTTTTAAAAGTTACTAACTTCAGTATTGATTCAATTTAAACTACATTAAACAACTAGAGGCTTAGTACACATCATACCTAGATGAATCAACAATCCATAATTGTAAGTTTAGCGGAAGATGATTTTTTTGGATAATTTAACACTAGAGAGGGGTGAATAGTGTTTTATAATTTTTGTGAATCTTTTTAAATTCTTTTAAGATTATAGTTTAAACAATACAATTAACAATCACAGATTCAAACACGGATAAATATAAATGCAATAAAAGTAAAAAGAAAAAAACACATCATAATTATATACTAGTTGGAAGATACCCTACATCTCGTCCTATATAATTCATTGTACATATTTCTTTTAAAATAGCAAAGCAAATACAATCTTGATTTCAAGGCAACGAGACGCACCTTCCAGACTTTCCGACCTTTGGGTAGAGTAACTTGATTTACACGGACCACAAGCACACACTAGATTCCTAAGCTACTAAGCGCACCCAATTAATTTACATGGGCTACAATCACACCTACAAGTATAACAATATAGTTCGATGGAGTTTTACAGACTCAGATCATTGAACTTGATTACAAATGTATCTATACCTTCTTGAATAGCACTTTGATCTTGTTTGAGTGAGAAAGATGAGAGCAATCAGAGAGTAATCAATAGAAAATCAAATCAATGAAGTTTGAATTTGATTCTGATTGAATCTGAGAATATCTTATCTAGATTTTCTTTTAGTTTTAGAATTCAAGAGAGTGAAAGAGGAGAGAAAATATGAGAAAGTAGATAACAAAAATTCGATAGTTTAACCCATATTCATAGATAAACAACAGTCATGTCCATTCGCGAAGAGGTACGACGAAAAGACACTTCCATTTAAAATTTGAATTTTGAAAGTCACTATGTCGACATATAGGAATGAGATACGTTGACATATCCTTCACAAAATTGAAAAACACTTTATAAAAATTATTTTGAAAATATTAAGGTTTGTGAAACATTTTGATACTTTCTAAAGTCATCTAAACATAGTTTATACATATTTTAATCATATCAAAATTTAAGAAAACTTTATAGAAATATATTTAAATATATAAAGGATGGATTTCTTTTGAAAATAATAAATATAAAGTAAAAGTGAATATTTTTGAAATCAAAGTAATAACAATTATTATAATAAACTTATAAATATTTAGAACTCTTTAAGAACTAAATTTATAACAAAGTATAATGTTCAAAGTATATTAAATATGCTTAAAAACTTCAATATAATAAAATCAAAAGATGGAAATAATTTGAAGGCTATTTTGAGAAATTATTTTGAAAACAAAAATTCTTCTAAAACCAATGCCTAATGCACCAACAATAATGACTTTCAGTCAATAGCTTATGATACAATTTGTAACCATATCATTCCTTTTTTCCACCAATACACTTCAGTCTAAAACAAACATCAGAATTTGGTGCATTTACTGTAACGGCCTGGATTTTTCAACGATTTAAATATGAAGTTAACGAAGATTTTAAAATATATTTTTTTAAAATAATAATTTGACTTATTAAAGTTTCAAAATCCTTTGAAAATCAAAGGTATCTCGTAAGGCCATGCCATAAATAAACACGACGGGTTTTTACCTTACGATAACCAAAACAATTTCATATCAAAACCATATGATATTATAATAATGTCTAAGCACAAATACTTATTCAAATAGCTGGAATGCTTGCATCTCACGTTCCAGCATTATTGGACACAATCAAAACCGTACGACGCTTATTGGAGAATGGGTTCCAACTGAATGACTAGGCATAGGGGTACCACCTGTTACAGTACAAGTCTAGAAACACTGTACCGAGGACCACTCCGGGATCCCCTGCTACACAAGGCCGGACTACCTCTAACCTGGATAGTCCGAATAAGATTACCCCGCGGTTGGGATCAGCAATTGCACCACACAACCGAATAAAAAGGGACTCTAGATCTCTAGACAGGGGTAACCTTAACCTAATTGGGTGCGACCCACTTAGCCTTGCTGCATCTCCCCTGATTTTCAGTCATTCCTGATTGATGAGGCTCGAGGCTAAGCGTTACCTTTTCAAGAACGATTTTACATAGAATGCTCATCGTCCTCCAATGACAATATGCTGATAGCATTCATCCATACAAGTCCATTTCCGGGTCGAACGGAATCGAAGGCACTACTCCTACTAAATCCGTTTTGGAATCACCATCAGGATTAGTAGTGATTAGCCCTTGCACTTCACTGCTCCATCTTCGACTCCATGCTCTTGTCTTCATTATGAAAACGTACTCGTTGGATTGAAGTGGTTTTCGAATTCACAAATCTGATCCCGGTCTCTTCGAAACAACGTCCGATATTCCCAGCAAACTCAAACCCGGTTCTTTAGGAAATAAACAGACGAAAATAAGATCGGAGATCACCTCCTAACTGTTAGTGGACGGATTTCCTTATAAATGTTCTGGAAGAACGAAACAGGTTTACACGTACAACATAACACCTCGAACGGTAACTGTACCATATAATCCCCGTACTTCTTCTTGATATCCCAAAGTTATATTTGGGTCCAGATTTGATAGTCGGTTATTTAACTATCAAATAAACAATCAATTCAACCAAATATCAATTTTCCACTGAAAAAATTAAATCTCCTTTTAAATTAAATTTTTAAATACATAAATCTCTTTATCCAATTTATACATACTTATCTTACCGAATTTAGTAAAATTACAAATCGTCTTTCAAAATATTTGCAAAAACCTTTTAAAAAAATAATGTGGGAATTGCCACTAAGGTATCAAACCATGGATCATAGCTCAATGGTTACGTCTCTATCCCAGAGAAATTCAAGACTTAGCAGCAGGCACTTACTGCCTCCGATTTCGCCATGTGAGTATACCAATACTCTCCGAAACTTTATTTACAAAATTTCAAAAATAATGCTTATGGAATTTCTATAAAAAAATTCCAAGTTAACTTTAGACAAAACTGCCTTTTAAAATAAAAGTTATTAAAAATAATATTAATATAAAATAATTTATTCTTTTGAAATAGTAATATTGATCACTTCTTAAATAACAATTAATTTACTATATACTATCTTAATTCATAATTTAAAATACGCTTAAACCCATTTTAAAACAACTAAAGCAATAATTTTTCGAAGTATTCTTTCAACACTTTAAATTTTCTAATTAATACTTCAAATTTCCCTTTTTAAATAACTTAACTTCTTAGAAAAATATAATTCAACAGCCATATTACCAGTCCAATATTAATAAATCCTTCTCAATTTATCTCCAATTAATTTACGTTCCAATTCCATAAATTTCTTTTCACATTTCTAAAAATAAATCTACAATTTATTTTTAAACCGATTTACCCATTCCCTTATAAATCCTCATTGTGCATTTAAAATCCCCATTTATCCCTTGATAATTTACTTTACTTTATTTATAAACTTCGTTTATAAATTCCATTGTCTCATTTCCCGTCTTATCACTATGTCACAACACTTAATCGATTTTAAATCGATTTTCAAATTAAACTCCATTTTTAAATAAATTTCTTAGTTAACCCAAATTTATTCCAAAACCACTACTTTCAGATTCACTCCCTTTTTATGGATTAAAATCTTATTTAAATCTAGAACATTAATTTCATATTTTATTCAAAATTTCCCTTTTATTTTTCCCAACTATTTAAATCTTAAAATTTAAAAATACATTCTTTTATTACTTAAAACAACATCGCTTAAGTTCTATTCGTAAAAACCCTTTAATTCACATTTATCCAAAAATCTCTATTTTTCCATATTCCAGATTTATTAAATAGGATTTTAAAAATCAACTATTTATTTTTCTGAAATTCATTATTTTTTAATTTATCCATTTTTACTATAAATATTTTTACTTTGAATTTCTCTTTTTATTTTCCTTTAAAAATTCCATATTCATATTTTTGATATTTTAAAATACCAAAATATACCCAACAATACCATAGCATCCAATAAATTCAATTTCCTGTATATCTATCATAGATTATTCAAATAAATCATATCATTTTGAAATAAATTTCAACATTTTTTAGGAACCCAGTTGGATCCCTCCAACCTGTTTCCCTGCATCCATAGATGTTTGCACAATATAAAAATATCAATCCCACTTCGAAGGGGATACTGCAGTATATAAGGTCATCCGCTATTATGCAGGGCGCATAGGGTCTCATCCGCTATATATGCGGGAATATCAATCACTCCAATATATATATATATATATATATATATATAATATCACATCTAACTGATAATAAACTATCAATTCAATCAATCAGTCAATAATTAATTTTAACTTTTTAAAATTAACCAGTAATCCAAATTTAAGTGAGATTAACTCACCTTCGATTTTTTCGAATCTGTTTATCGCCCAATCCTAAATTTTAAATCCATCGTAAAGTTATTTTGTTGTCGCGAATCCAAACTACTTGTTTTTTCATTATTTTCGGACCTCGCATGGAAAAGATATACATTTAATAAGATATTGATAATTTAGATCTAAATAAATTTACTTTTTTTAAAAAAAATAGCCCATACCATACAATTTTGAACCGGCCCAAACTATCTTCTTCTCCTCCCTTCCCTTTCAATGTCTGTACACGAAAAAGACCCAACCTTCATGCGTGCACAACCAACATGGTGCTCGGCTTCACGAAAACGAGCTTCGACTTCGTCAATTTCTCTCTCGCGACAAACCGAATGCAACCACCACACTTACGTCACCTCCGCCTCACCAATGCCGAACGTGATCTGCAGAGCTCGACGTTGACAACACATTTTGCGAACCCCCCATGGCTGCCGCACATCACCAATCTCCGGCCAGAGGTGCCACTCTCCACGACGAACTCAAAACTAATATTAATTTCCCAAATCAAAGTCTAAATTCTCATAAATTTTGAACCCTAGTTCGCTTACGACGCAGTTCGACATTGAAGTCGATTGTCCCAAACCATCGCCGAACCCTTCCCGCCTCATATCAGGTCGAAGCTAAAAGGAAAACTCGATTTCACAAGAGGGTTTCACATTTTTTTTGTTTAGTGGATTTGGAGAAACAAAATTTTGAAATTCCTGTTATAAGTTTCGGCCTCTTTTTTTTAGCTGTCCTGTTCGAAAAAGGAGGAGGGAACGTGAATTTGAAAAGAAGGTTGCATGTAGAGTTTGGTTGTGTATAGTGATTTCGAAAAGAGGTGAAAAGATGCTGAAGTGAATATAAATGTCAATCAATATAAATATATATTTGCTTTAATTTTAAACCGTCTCGATTTTGCAGCTTAAAATCTTAACCTCCTATCGAGGCGTGCTGCTAGGCATTCACAATATTATATCCCTATTCCGAGCGCTATGGAGAAGGTTTCGAGTCCTAATTCGGTCATATGAAGAAGATAGCTTTTTGGACCCAATTATTATATTTGAATTTTCGATGTAAATTCAGCGCGTTTATATCTCGTACGATCAAACGACAACTCCAAACGCTACGAAATTGGAAATTTGATAATAATACACTATTACAGATCCATTGGAACTAGTTTCGTCAAATTCCGAGACTGCCCCCGGAAGGCTATTTTTAAATGTTAATTCAAACGATGTATTTTTAAAAATGAACAAATCACTTTTAAATTAAATTTTAAAACTTTTAATATCTTCGGTATTATTAATATAAATTTTATAAGCCTTTAAATTATTTTTAACAAGCTTAAAACTCAAGATTCAATATTTTAGCCACTATTCAATTATTAAATTAATAACTAATTTATCCAATAAATCATTTTTATTTGAAATTCAAGCTTAAAATTAACCTTTAAATATTTAAAATAAATTAAATATTCCAATTTCAAATATCCAAAAATCTGGGTCGTTACATTCCTCCCCCCTTATAAGAATTTCGTCCTCGAAATTGCTAGGTAAGAAGAATGGTCCAATACCCGTTTACTATTTTCCCAAATCACACAGTTTCAAACAACTTTCCAAAACAATTTTTAGTTAAGCAACACTATCACTCTTACTAACTTCCCAAACTCACCCCTAGATTTCAAATAATATTACTCCCTGAATTATCCAAATTATAATTTTAAAACCAAATTTTAAATTATCAAAAGTTCTTCAAAATTTTTCTAACTCCTTAAATTTTCAAAAAATTTCGCCAGCGTCTCCTTTGCGCGGCTAGATCCGTACTACTACAAAACTGCCTCTACGGCCCCAAATTTTCAAAAGAAAACAAAAGCCAAGTGGCTAGATCAGAAAACCATCAATTTCATATAGTAATTTAAACACATACCTTTTTGTCGGGCAATCAAATTTTACTTCTAAAATCGAAGATATAAATTTATCCTTTGCTTTTAATTACCTGCACCTTACTTACCAATGATATCCAATCATTTAATTCCAAATAATTATATTTATTCCTTTTCAAAAGTTTCACTATTTGCTTTTCTTATGCCGTACGATGTACATATATCATCCGTACGCAATATCAAATCCGATCGCTCACTCGATTACACAATTTCACTTCTGAACTAGTATCGTTCACACGATTCCTTAGTGCGGACTCAGATCTGGTTTCTTGATCAGAAACCGTCATTCTCCTTGCATAGCCATATACTACGATAGAGAATTCTAGGATCGATCAAAAATCCATATCCAGGGTTTGCCGTCGAAAATCGTGTGAAAAATCCCAACTCGGATCGATATAATTATCTCAAAATTCTATGCTCGAATCTGGATCAAATCGCTATGCGGATAAAATAATATATGTACAACTTACGTATTTATTTCCAATTGATTATTAGCTATATCAAATCCTTTTATTCTTACCCATTTCATTATTATCAATTGTTTACAATTATTCTTTTACACAACTTTATTTAAATTGAATTTTCTAATTCCATATGAACTCAATTTACCTTTCATTCACTAATTTATTTTCAACCAAATTTAATATTGAATTCTATCAACCATTCCCCCCATATTTAATTACCTAATTACTCTAATTAGTTCCATTTACTAATTTATATCAAATCTCAATAATTTTTTTTACTTTATTTAGCCCACCCCAAATCAAATTTTCTATTCACCAATTCCTTCCAAATCACCTCATTTTATTGGCTTACTTTACTACTTTTTTTCATTATCACACTTTCTTTTATTTAACTCTTTTCAAGTTAAATTCCATTCCAAACAAACTTCAAATTTTATAAGTTTTCAAACTTATTTATATTCCATAAACATTTTAGATCAAACTCCAGAGTTTAAACAAATTCGTTGTAAGTGTTTCAAATCATTTTTGAAATCACATATATCCAAAATCCTTGATATATCAAATTATTCTTTGAATTTCAAAATCAAATCAGCTTTACCAAACCAAAACTTCAATTCACAACATTCAGGTAGCAATTCCTCTCTTGAAAACTCGAAAATGAACACCGATGATGTCCCGATCATCATCAGAATTATTTTCCAGCGACCGAAGTGAGTTCAGTGCTTTTACTTCTTTAAAACATTTTCAAATATCTTTAGTTCCAAATCTCACCAGATTTCATATCCAATTCAAAAATATTTCCAAATAATATTGCTATTGTTTTCCAAGACTTGAAAAACTTTTCAAAACCAACGGAAATTAAATTCCCAAATTTTTTCCAAGTTTTAAATCCTTTTATACATATATTTTGAATATTTCTGGAATTTCATTTCAAATTATAAATCACATTTATAAACTCATATTTACAAATTCATTTTGTTATATGAATTAATTTCTTAACTTTTGGTTATAATATCATCTTTTATTCAATTTTCACAAGAACAATGATAATAATTTAATATTATCATTTCCTAACAACTAAGAAAACCATATTTAACTATAATAATTTTTCGAAAATAATCTCTTTATATATAAAAATAATTTGGGTAAAATTATTTCATTTACCCCATTTTAAAACAATACTATGTCGAATTGTTCTATTCAAGTGTTTAGAGATCCCTATCAATAACGTTAATTACTCGTATTGACCAGAATCCATAAACCACTCAATAGACCAATCAACACAATATAAAACAGTTTTATATGCACTAACAAATACGCGCTCATATCTATTAATATGCTCAAACTCATTCTAGGGTGCTATTGACTCTATCTCTAATGAGTAATCCCCACCAGAGCCAAGGTTCTCGCTTAACCTTCAGCTCTGATACCAAGATGTCACGGCCCGATTTTAGACCTTCGAAAATCGACATAAATACGTCCACTGTATTACATGCCGAACAATCGAATGCCGGAAATACCAGATCGTTAGGGCAAAGAAGAAAGAGGTAGAAGAAGAAAATGGAAATAACAACGCAGAATCTCACAATCGCAGCGGAACAATATATAATAGATAACAACAGATCTTTATACAAAAAGGACTATAACTGTTTTATACATTATATCATCAGAGTACAACAGAAATCAATAACACAATACTGGACAGTCATAATAACTTGTCCTCACAAAAGTTGAATATACAACATACCATACACAGCGGATTATAAATCTGATACGTGTGATACGCCTCGTCACCGGCTCGTCTCCTGAGCTCTATAGCATCCTATCCTGTATCTGTAATACTCAGTCTGACCCGAGCATTATAATAAAATAACACCCGAGTTAGTCTGGAAAACTAGCATGAGAAAACACACTCAATTTGAATTATTAAAGTTTCAAAATCCTTTGAAAATCAAAGGTATCTCGTAAGACCATGCCACAAATAAAGATGAAGGGTTTTTACCTTACGATAACCAAAACCATTTCATATCAAAACCATCTAATATTATAATAGTGTCTAAGTACAAAACTTATTCAAATAGCTGGAATGCTTGCATCTCACGTTCCAACATAGTTGGGCACAATCAAAACCGTATGACGCTTATTGGAGAATGGGTTCCAACTGAATGACTAGGCACTAGGGTACCACCTGTCACAGTACAAGTCTAGAAACATTGTACCGAGTACCACTCCGGGATCCCCTGCTACACAAGACTGGAATACCCCTAACCTGGATAGTCCGAATAAGATTACCCCGTTGTTGGGATCAGTAACCGCACCACACAACCGAATAAAAAGGGACTCTAGATCTCTAGGTAGGGGTAACCTTACCCTACTTGGGTGCGACCCACTTTTCCTTGCTGCATCTCCCCTGAATTTCAATCATTCCCGGTTGATGAGGCTCAAGTCTAAGCGTTACCTTTTCAAGAATGATTTTACTTAGAATGCTCATCGTCCTCCAATGACAATGTGCTGATAACATTCATCCATACAAGTCCGTTCTCGGTCTAAACATAACCGAAGGCACTACTCTTAATATATCCATTTTGGAATCACCCTTGGGATTAGTAGCGATTAGCCCTTGCACTTCACTGCTCCATCTTTGACTCCATGCTCTTGTTTTCATTACGTAAACGTACTCGATGGACCAAAGTGGTTTTCGTATTCGCAAATCTGATCCCGGTCTCTTCGAAATAACGTTCGATATTCCTGGTAAACTCAAACCCTGTTCTTTAAGAAATAAACAGACGAAAATAAGATCGGAGATCACCTCCTAACCGTTAGTGGAAGGATTTCCTTATAAACATCCTAGAAGAACGAAACAGGTTTACACGTACAACATAGCACCTCGGACAGTAACTGTACCATATAATCCCCATACTTCTTCTAGATATTCCCAAAGTTATATTGGGTCCAGATTTGATAGTCGGTTATTTAACTATCAAATAAACAATCAATTTAACCAAATATCCATTTTCCACTGAAAACATTAAATCTCCTTTAAAATTAAATTTTTAAATACATAAATCTCTTTATCCAATTTATACATACTTATCTTACCGAATTTAGTAAAATTACAAACCGTCTTTCAAAATATTTGCAAAGCCCTTTTAAAAAAATAATGTGGGAAGTACCACTATGGTATCAAACCATGGATCACAGCTCAATGGTTACGTCTCTATCCTAGTGAAATTCAAGACTTAGCTCCAGGCACTTACTGCCTCCGATTTCGCCATGCGAGTATACCAATACTCTCCGAAAATTTATTTACAAATTTTCAAAATAATACTTGTGGAATTTCTATAAAAAATTTCCAAGTTAACTTTAGACAAAACTAATTTTTAAAATAAAAGTTATTAAAAATAATATTAATATAAAATAATTTATTCTTTTTAAATAATAATATTGATCACTTCTTATATAATAATTAATTTAATATAAGCTATCTTAATTCATAATTTAAAATACACTTAAACCCATTTTAAAACAACTAAAGAATTAATTTTCTAAAGTATTCTTTCAACAGTTTAAATTTTCTAATTAATACTTCAAAATTCCCTTTTTAAATAACTTAACTTCTTAGAAAAATATATTTCAACTTCCATATTGCCAGTCCAATATTAATAAATCCTTCTCGATTTATCTCCAATTAATTTACATTCCAATTCCGTAAATTTCTTTTCACATTTCTAAAAATAAATCTACCATTTATTTTTAAACTGATTTACCCATTCTCTTATAAATCCTCATTGTGAATTTAAAATCCTTATTTATCCACTGATAATTTACTTTACTTTATTTATAAACTTCGTTTATAAATTCCATAGTCTCATTTCCCGTTTTATCATTGTTTCACAACACTTAATCGATTTTCAAATTAAACTCCATTTTTAAATAAATTTCTTAGTTAACCCAAATTTATTCCAAAACCACTAATTTTAGATTCACTCCCTTTTTATGAATTAAAATCTTATATAAATCTGTAACATCAATTTCATATTTTATTTAAAATTTCCCTTTTATTTTTTCTAACTATTTAAATCTTAAAATTTCAAAATACATTCTTCTATTACTTAAAACAATATCGCTTAAGTCCTATTCTTAAAAACCCTTTAATTCACATTTATCCAAAAATCTCTATTTTTCCATATTCCGAAATTATTAAACATGATTTTAAAAATCAACTTTTTATTTTTCTCAAATTCATACTTTTTAATTTATCCATTTTTACTATAAATATTTTTACTTTGAATTCTTCCTTTTATTTTCCTTTAAAAATTCCATATTCATATTTTTGGTATTTTAAAATACCAAAATATACCTGTTAACTCCTCTTTTAAAGCGACCTAGCGACCTAAAACATCCAGCGACCTAACGACCGCCCATGACCCCCGCACTGAACCTAGAGATAGTGCGCTGTAAAGTGTGCCAGGCAGCCATGGACGATTGTCAGGGTAAATTAAAACAGCAGAATCTATCATATTACTCACAACGCATGGATAAAATACAATAGAGAATATATATAGTGAAGCTTCACAGAATAGAATCTCATCAATAAAACTTCATAATAGTTGAGTACAAACATCTAAATAGTCAATACATCAAGCCTCACTACATATCACTCAGAGAATTATACAAAGCAGCGGAACATCCAGTACATATAGTAAGAAAATAATATGCAAGCCTCCAGCTCGTCTTCGTCATCAGCATCGTTGGAAGCAAGAACAGCACCTATCACCTGCTACCTAGTCTGCCCGTCCCAAAATGGACGAACAGCCCAAGGCAATAAGAGTTAAAACATAAAGCCTTGAGTCAGACAACAGTCTTAGTGAGCGGTAAATTAACTAACAACATACCAAAAGAGCATAAAGGAAAAGGGAATAGGAATCCAACCCTCCGACTCCACCTCTTTCTACAGTGATAGCCCCCAGACACACACTAAGCAGGAGCAAACATAGCAAAGCATACAATTTAAAGTAAAGCAATTATCACTCGAGTCAAGGGCGATGCTTTCCAAGTACAAACCCCCAAGGCCTAAACCAAGATCAAATAAGCACCCAGAAAATATCGCTCTTGAGACCGAATGATGATACAACCAAACATCCATGACTCTGGCTATCACTGTTATTATTGCTTCGACACCACCGTTAATTGAATGACCGGCACATTCTTCCAGCCGTCCGTCAAGGGCTAATGGAAACCCCGATTCTAGACATAACTCCGCACGTCATCGAAACCCGTGCCTAGGACTATCGAATCTGCCCAGAGTACTTGACTACCAATCAGTAGTCTTTAGGGACTATCGAATCTGCCCAGCGTACTCTTGCTTTGAGCATGCTAGAACCTTCAACAATGATGAAATCTCAGCCTTCTAGTCATCCTCCTCGACGACTATTTCCATACTAGCTCAAGCGCCTCTCGAGCAAACCATTATCCTCAAACTCGACCCATTTCACCGAGTTATCAACATGCTTGGAATGATCCCATCTGGATTAGACCAAGACTATCTCATATCATGCCTCGCTTCATCACATCCTAGCAAAGCCTCATCTTAACATCATCATCATCAAATCTATCCATATGAGCTTCATCATCCGCTACATATGCCACGAGCAGCTTTCCCAATTCAAGAGCCTTTCCCTTAGCTTTTGAATCATCTTCAACCATCTTGTCTAAATCAAATCATCAATCAACTAATTCATAACAATCAATCAAGTCAATCATTAATCCAAGTAATCAAACATTCAAACATGATCTAATAAACAATTATAACAATAATGGCAATCTTGTAAATAAAGTGTCGAAATCTAACAAGCATGAAACATGAGTAATATCTCTATAACTTGATGAATGAACTTGCATAGGTTAATCATGTAGTAAAATGGATGTCAAATCATCATGAACAATAGATCTATACTTAAGTTTATGGAAATGCATGGAAATCACTAATTTAACACCAAATCAAACCAACGATCCGATATACTCCTTTGGATCCGTGTGAGAGATAATCACCACTCACCAAATCACCTAAACACCTCAAAAGCTACACACTTCAGATCTGGACAGCGAAGGATCTAAATCGATCTATCACAAATCCGCTTCAAACGATGAAATCTCTCTTCGATGGATGTAGATCTTCAATCTAAGCTCTTGGATCTTCGATTTGGATGGAAGGAATCACAAGATTAGAGTGGAGAAAAGAAGTGAAGAAGTGTAGAACTCGAGCTCTCAAAATAGCAGCACTTCGTCGCTTCAAAATCCGGATCCCAAAAAGTGAAGAAATGGACGTGTATTTATAGGCTGGAAAAACTTAGGTTGTTTGCTCGCTATTAGGTCGTCCACGACCTAAGGAACCCTACGACCTAAAACTTCGACCCAACAGACCCAAACCTATGCGCATCCACGACCTAACGAAACTCCACGACCTATGACCTAACGCAGATCTGCGCATCCACGCGACCTACGACCTAACACACACGCGACCTAACACACACAGAAGCTCATGACCTAACTAACTTAGGTCGCCTACGACCTAACTCAACACAGAAGCTCACGACCTAACTCAACACAGAAGCTCACGACTTAACTCCTTAGGTCGTCTAACGACCTAACTACGCTAACTCGCTAACTACTAGGTTGTTAACTCGCTAACTCTTAGGTCGCCAACCCCTTAAGCCGCTTCATTCCTTAGGTCGCTAACTCCTATAGGTCGCTGCCTTTCCTTAAGTCGCTCAAACCTTAGGTCGCTATCTTCTTAAGTCGCTGTTTCCTGTAGGTTGCTAACTCTTAGGTCGTCCACTACCTTAGGTCGCCAACTTCCTATGGTCGCTCCAACCGACCTAACCTACCCCACGACCTAAGCCACCATACGACCCAACTCCTATACGACCTATCCCAAAATCCTTAGGTCGCTCCAATTTCTTAGGTCGTCTTCTCCGACCTAACAACTCTACGACCTAGGACTTAGACTATGGATAACTTATCAACAATGCAACCTAATGTCAACTGTTTTACGATGTTTCGATCCGTAAAAATACGGGTCGTTACATTCTCTCCCCCTTAGGAATTTCGCCCCCGAAATCCCAAACAAACAGAGCAATCAAAGACTATTCTGCATGCCTACCATCCATAGCAATCAACAAACCATGCATCCAATTCTAGCTTAGCATGCAGAATTCTAAAACTAGAACAAGTTACAATGTCGTTAGATGACACGACACCTTAGGGCCATACCTTGAAGAGTTCAGGATGAGCTGCCTTCATCCTCTCTTCCACCTCCCATGTACAGTCGTTATCATCGTCACTCCATTGTATCTTGGGCAACTTAACTACCTTCCTCCTAAGCAGTTTCGTGTCGGTTTCCACAACACGAAGCGGCTTACGAGGTCTCTTATCGACTGGATCAACTTCGAAATCTTCATAGCTATCAGCAGAAACCACTGTATTCGAGTCGTGCACATACTTCCGTAGATATGATACATGAAAAACATTTTGCACACCTTCCATCTTTTCTGGTAACTCCAATCTGTAGGCGAGCTTTCCTATTCGCTCGATGATCAGGAATGGTCCAACAAATCTCGGAGTCAGTTTTCCTTTCTTCCCAAATCGAATAACATTCTTCAGTGGAGAAATCTTCACAAAAACCATATCACCTAGGTCGAATTCCAAATCCTTACGACGCTTATCGCCATAACTTTTATGACGGTCTTGGGCTGCCTTCATTCGTTGTCGAATGATCTCTATACAATCCGAAGTCTGTCGAATCATCTCTGGCCCAAGTATCATCTTTTCTCCTGTTTCTAACCAACATGTCGGAGAATTACACGGTCTTCCATACAATGCTTCATATGGTGCCATACCAATGCTGGACTGGTAACTGTTATTATACGAAAATTCTACCAAATGAAGGTGATCTTCCCATGATCCTCCGAAATCTAAAACACAAGCTCTAAGGAGATCTTCCAAAACTCGGTTGACTCTCTCGGTCTGACCATCTGTTTGGGGGTGATAAGCTGTACTTAAACACAACTCGGTTCCCAAAACCTCCTGGAAGCTCTTCAAAAATCCACTAGTGAACAATGGATCTCGATCGCTCACTATACTCTTCGGAATACCATGGAATCGAACTATCCACTTAACATACAACTCAGCCAACTTTGATGCAGTCCTAGTCGATCGAACAGGAATGAATCTTGCACTCTTAGTCAGACGATCTACAATGACCCAAATTCCTTTATTTCCCGTTCTTTTTCTAGGTAGTCCATCAATAAAATCCATCGATATTTGCTCCCACTTCCATGTAGGAACTTCTAATGGCTGAAGCAATCCACTTGGCTTCTTCTGCTCGGCTTTTACCAACTGGCAGTTCATACACTTGGAAATAAAATTTCCCACGTCCTTCTTCATACCTTCCCAATAATAGTTTCTCTTCATATTCCGATACATCTTGTTTCCACCTGGATGAATTGTCAACTTCGAGTGATGACTTTCCTTCAGAACTTCATTTCTCAATTCATCTATATCGGGAACAACTAGTCGTCCTTGCTTCCGAAGCCAACCCTCTCGATCGACCTCGAATCCTTTATCCTTTTCTGGATCCAATCCAGATTCCAAATCACGGATAATCTTGACAAGCTTATCGTCTCGCTTTTGGCTCTCGCCAATTCTTTCCACAAGAGTCGGTCTTATCGATAAGTTTGCCAACATCTCAGATTCCAATTCACATCTGGGCCTGAAGTCAAATCCAGCTAAATACTCGAGGCTCTTCCATTCTGAAAACATGGCTCCCAATCCTGCATGTCTTCGACTTAACGCGTCTGCCACTGCGTTACCCTTTCTCGGAGTATAGGCTATACCAAAGTCATATGATGCCAAAAACTCTAGCCATCGTTGCTGCCGAAGATTCAAATCCTTTTGGGAGAAAAGATACTTCAACGACTTATGATCTGTAAACAACTCGAATCGAACTCCCAATAGATAATGTCTCCACATCATCAGAGCAAATACAATTGCCGCTAACTCAAAATCATGAGTCGGATAATTCCTTTCATGCGGCTTTAGTTGTCGACTTGCATACACAACAACTTTACCCTTCTGCATCAGCATTGCTCCAAGTCCAGTACCACATGCGTCGGTGTAAACCACCATCTCATCATTCCCACTTGGAATAGTCAAAACAGGAGCACTCGTCAATCGCTCTTTCAGTATTCCGAAAGCTTGCTCACACTTAGCATCCCATCTGAATACTTGGTTCTTTTTCGTCAATCCTGTCAATGGTGCAGCCACCTTGGAGAAGTCTTTGATAAATCGACAATAATATCCTGCTAATCCAAGAAAACTTCTCACATCCGATGCATTCTTAGGTCTAACCCAATCCTGGATTGTTGCCACCTTAGCGGAATCAACCGCTATTCCATTTCCAGAAATAATATGGCCTAAGAACCTCACTTCACTCTTCCAGAAGTGACACTTCGAAAACTTAGCCTTCAGCTGATGTTTCCGTAAGATTTCCAAAATAATACGCAAGTGCGTCTTGTGCTCTTCTTCAGTTCTGGAATAAATCAGAATATCATCCACGAACACTAGCACGAACTTGCTCAACTGATCTCTGAACACTCTATTCATAAGATCCACAAAATATGCTGGCGCATTAGTTAATCCAAACGGCATTACCAGCCACTCAAAGAAACCAGATGGTGTCCGAAAAGCAGTCTTTGGCACACTATCCTTAGCCACTATCAACTGGTGAAATCCCGTTGCCAAATCCATCTGAGAAAACACCTTAGCTTCGTGAAGCTGATCAAACAAGTCATCTATTCTCGGCAATGGATACTTGTTCTTCTTAGTCACCTTATTCAGCTCACGATAATCCACACACAGATGCATCTGCTTTGGTTGCAAACACAACTGGTGCACCACATTCGGACACACTACGCCGAATGAATCCTTTCTGTAAAAGGTCATCAACCTGCACCTTCAACTCCTGCTGTTCCCTAGGCACCATCCGCCTAAGAGGCATCACAACAGGTCTAGCTCCTTCAACTAGATCTATACGAAACTCGATCTCTCTATGTGGCGGTAAACCTTTGGCCTCGTCAAAGACATCCTCAAATCCATTAGCGATTGGCACAGATGACAGTCCATCCCGTGGAACAACCAGCGAATACATGAAGCTCATGAAGACGCCTTCTTCATGCTTACATCGTATCACAATCGTTCGCCGCTCCACATTCTCGACTGTCACCTCCAACCTATCACAATCAACCTTTGCCGCATACTTCCTAAGCCAGTCCATACCCAAAATAATTCCGAACCCCGCAAAGTTCAGAATAAAACAATCACAAACAAAAGAGCAATCATGACTCGATACAATCAGACCACGACATAACATACACAAACAAGACGCACCCCCAACTGGATTAGTCACAACCAATGGCCTATCAACAATATCCGGTTCTAAACCCAACCGGCCTACAAGTTCATTACAAACAAAAGAATGCGACGCTCCAGTATCAAATAACACTCAAACTGGAACACCCCATATTGAAAGAGTACCTTGAACCACCACACTCTTTCCTTTCTCTTCAACGGTAGGAGCTTTCGAAGATGATGGAACAACTCCCAAAGCATAAGCTTGCACAATCTGCTTGTCCTTCCACGGTTCTGGACAATTCCTCGACATGCCCCGGCTTGTCACAGTTGTGGCACTTCACCGGCACCTTCGGATTCTTGCAATCTCTGGAGAAATGGCCCTTCTGCTGACAATTGTAGCAGGTCACTTCTCCCTTTGGCTTCTTCTGGCCATCCTTACCCTTTTGCTGTTGCTGCTTTCTCTTCTTGTATCCACCTTGCTATGGTCTAGACTCTCCCTTGGTCAAAGCAACAACAGATCCCTCTTTAGGAAACAGATTCTCATGCCTGAGAGCCTTCTCTACAACCTTCTCAAATGAATCGTCCAAATGATAATTGTCCATGCCTGTCACAAACTTCTCATTCTTCTGGTACGAAGATTCGATATACGACCGGGCATACTTGGACAAAGCTTCAAACTTAGAAACATACTCAAGAACTGGTCTTCCATTTTGCTTGAGCTCCACAAACTTCTTAAACAGAACAGACTTCTGAGCCGTAGAAATGAACTTAGCTTCAAATCTGTCTTGGAATTGCTTCCAAGTAATTTCTTCCTCCGGAGTATCAATGGTGATAGAGTTCCACCAATCAGAAGCTCTCCCTTGAAGCTGTCTTGATGCTAACTTCCTCTTAGTCGCATCCTCAATTCCCAAATCACTAAAGATCCTTCTACAAGCATCTATCCACCTCTGGACTTCAATGGTTGACTCCGTTCCCAAGAAAACCTTTCCTCCAAGAGCAGTATAATCTTTACACAGCTTAGCAAAATCCACTGGTTTTGGAGTTTGGACTTGAACTCCAACATCTACTGACGGCCCCAGAGCTAGCATCCTTCTCATGATCAAAGTCATCATAGCTTCGAACATAGCAACATAATCAGCAGCCCCCTCAACAACACGGCCTTCCCTAGCAGCTGGTCTCCCTCTTCGACTCATTCTCAATATCTATAAAAAGGAATGATTAATACACCTTGAGAAACAACTGCATAAGGGATTCAAATCATACTAAGCTACTATATTATATATAGTAATCATTCATCAAAATACAATTACGTCTCTCATACGTAGTTACGTCAGCGAGCGTTGGGTAAAATCGATTAACCAAAGCTCTGATACCAAATGTGACGACCGCCCATGACCCCCGCATTGAACCTAGAGATAGTGCGATGTAAAGTGTGCCAGGCAGCCATGGACGATTGTCAGGGTAAATTAAAACAGCAGAATCTATCATATTACTCACAGCGCATGGATAAAATACAATAGAGAATATATATAGTGAAGCTTCATAGAATAGAATCTCATCAATAAAACTTCATAACAGTTGAGTACAAACATCTGAATAGTCAATACATCAAGCCTCACTACATATCACTCAGAGAATTATACAAAGCAGCGGAACATCCAGTACATATAGTAAGAAAATAATATGCAAGCCTCCAGCTCGTCTTCGTCATCAGCATCGTTGGAAGCAAGAACAACACCTGTCACCTGCTACCTAGTCTGCCCGTCCTAAAATGGACGAACAGCCCAAGGTAATAAGAGTTAAAACATAAAGCCTTGAGTCAGACAACAGTCTTAGTGAGCGATAAATTAACTAACAACATACCAAAAGAGCATAAAGGAAAAAGGAATAGGAATCCAACCCTCCCACTCCACCTCTTTCTACAGTGATAGCCCCCAGACACACACTAAGCATAAAAAACATAGCAAAGCAAACATTTAAAGTAAAGCAATAATCACTCGAGTCAAGGGCGATGTTTTCCAAGTACAAACCCCCAAGGCCTAAACCAAGATCGGATAAGCACCCAGAAAATACCGCTCTTGAGACCGAATGACGATACAACAAAACATCCATGACTCTGGCTATCACTGTTATCATTGCATCGACACCACCATTAATTGAATGACCGACACATTCTTTCAGCCGTCCGTCAAGGGCTAATGGAAACCCCGGTTCTAGACATAACTCCGCACGTCGTCGAAACCCGTGCCTAGGACTATCGAATCTGCCCAGAGTACTTGACTACCAATCAGTAGTCTTTAGGGACTATCGAATCTGCCCAGCGTACTCTTGCTTTGAGCATGCTAGAACCTTCAACAACGATGAAATCTCAGCCTTCTAGTCATCCTCCTCGACGACTATTTCCATACTAGCTCAAGCGCCTCTCGAGCAAACCATTATCCTCAAACTCGACCCATTTCACCGAGTTATCAACATGCTTGGAATGATCCCATCTGGATTAGACCAAGACTATCTCATATCATGCCTCGCTTCATCGCATCCTAGCAAAGCCTCATCTTAACATCATCATCATCAAATCTATCCATATGAGCTTCATCATCCGCTACATATGCCATGAGCAGCTTTCCCAATTCAAGAGCCTTTCCCTTAGCTTTTTGAATCATCTTCGACCGTCTTGTCTAAATCAAATCATCAATCAACTAATTCATAACAATCAATCAAGTCAATCATTAATCCAAGTAATCAAACATTCAAACATGATCTAATAAACAATTATAACAATAATGGCAATCTTGTAAATAAAGGGTCGAAATCTAACAAGCATGAAACATGAGTAATATCTCTATAACTTGATGAATGAACTTACATAGGTTAATCATGTAGTAAAATGGATGTCAAATCATCATGAACAATAGATCTATACTTAAGTTTACGGAAATGCATGGAAATCACTAATTTAACACCAAATCAAACCAACGATCCGATATACTCCTTTGGATCCGTGTGAGAGATAATCACCACTCACCAAATCACCTAAACACCTCAAAAGCTACACACTTCAGATCTGGACAGCGAAGGATCTAACTCGATCTATCACAAATCCGCTTCAAACGATGAAATCTGTCTTCGATGGATGTAGATCTTCAATCTAAGCTCTTGGATCTTCGATTTGGATGGAAGGAATCACAAGATTAGAGTGGAGAAAAGAAGTGAAGAAGTGTAGAACTCGAGCTCTCAAAATAGCAGCACTTCGTCGCTTCAAAATCCGGATCCCAAAAAGTGAAGAAATGGATGTGTATTTATAGGCTGGAAAAACTTAGGTCGTTTGCTCGCTATTAGGTCGTCCACGACCTAAGGCACCCTATGACCTAAAACTTCGACCCAACAGACCCAAACCTATTCGCATCCGCGACCTAACGAAACTCCATGACCTACGACCTAACGCAGATCTGTGCATCCACGCGACCTACGACCTAACACACACGCGACCTAACACACACAGAAGCTCACGACCTAACTAACTTAGGTCGCCTACGACCTAACTCAACACAGAAGCTCACGACCTAACTAACTTATGTCGCCTACGACCTAACTCAACACAGAAGCTCACGACTTAACTCCTTAGGTCGTCTAACGACCTAACTACGCTAACTTGCTAACTACTAGTTTGTTTACTCGCTAACTCTTAGGTCGCTAACCCCTTAAGCCGCTTCATTCCTTAGGTCGCTAAATCCTATAGGTCGCTGCCTTTCCTTAAGTCGCTCAAACCTTAGGTCGCTATCTTCTTAAGTCGCTATTTCCTGTAGGTTGCTAACTCTTAGGTCGTCCTATACGACCCAACTCCTATACGACCTATCCCAAAATCCTTAGGTCGCTCCACTTTCTTAGGTCATCTTGTCCGACCTAACAACTCTACGACCTAGGACTTAGACTATGGACAACTTATCAACAATGCAACCTAATGTCAACTGTTTTACGATGTTTCGATCCGTAAAAATACGAGTCGTTACACGACCAAAAGTCTCAAGCGACCTAAAACCCCCAACGACCCAAAATCCCCAGCGACCTAACGACCTAAAGCTCCAGCGACCTTGGCGTCACAAAGCAACCTAACGACCTAAAACATCCAGCGACCTAACGACCAAAAGTCTCAAGTGACCTAACGACCTAAAACCCCCAGCGACCTAACGACCAAGCGACCTAGCATAGGTCGAACCAACTTAAGTCGCTCCTCCAAATATCTCAACACAGTTAGGTCGCCGACTACTCTGTAGGTCGCTCACGACCTACAACTTATTACCTCGTTCAGACAGATCAAGTGCTCCCCTGTTAAGTCGCAAACCATGCCCACTAGGTCGCCCACGACCTACGACCTACCTTGAGCCGTTCACGACCTATGACTTGTCAATATGTTCAAATGGTCAAGTGCAAAACTATTAAGTTGTAGCACGTACTCCCCAGGTCGCTTACGACCTACGACCTACCTTAGGTCGTTCATGACCTATGGCTCACCCCAGAATTCTCCTATAAATACCCCACCTATTCCAACGAAGAGAGGACTTTTGGGGGGATCATTTCTGGAGCGCCTATACTCTGCTGTTCTCTCGACTCATCCGACACTTCAAGCACTCCAAACACTGAAGATGCTTCAACGAACTTCAAGAGGAGATCAAACACATTCAACATGAATTCAAAAGATTCTTCTCCATACAAGTTCTAGCTACTCGTTTAAAGTGTGTTGTAATCGAAGTGTATTGTAAAGAATTGTAATCGAATCATCAATAAAGGAGATTAAAGTGGACGTAGGCTAAATCTTAAGCCGAACCACTATAAAAATGTTGTCTTTTCACCGCTTTTCTATGATTTCTTTGCTTATATTCTATTCCCGTACCAACAGGTGGTGCTTTCACTTTACTAATACTCATACCGGGGTGTTAACGTCGATTTTTACGTTAACATTTTTGGTGCTTTCACTGAGAAGAATTGAACTCAGGAATATTTTCACCATTGCTTCGCAAAAGTTTGCTGAAAGAATCTCCTTAAAGACCAGAAGTCTATCTGAAATCATGGCTCCTGGAAGAAAGAATGATCATTTATCTACGAGATCCGGAGATGCTAATGACAGGGCTGCCTCTTCTCCAGTAGCAAACCAGGCAACTCCTACCGTTGGAGTCACAAGGGCCGAACTTTATAATGTTGTGTTGGGGTTATACCAACAAATGGAAACTCAAAATGCTTTAATGATTAACAGGTTAAACGCTCTGCTCGGGGCAAACCGACTACCAGAAAACAATGAAACAACCTTCGCCGAAGATGCCCATATTTCCTAAGAGAAAGGTATTCCTTAAAGAGCAACTGACACCGCCGAAGCACCACCTTTCCAAGCTGAAGGTCCAAGGCCGCAGCCAACTTTTCACGAACATTTGCCCAGGCAAACTTTCGAAAGAATAGCCGACGTTTGCCAGGCGATGCTTCTGAACAATGAAGAGTTCCTATCAGGGATGGTTCGCCGAATCATGAAAGAGAGCATGCAAAGGGAAGAAAATGAGAGCGATTGGGGGTTTGCTCCAAGCAAAACTCTGTTTACTGAAAGGATCCTAAAAGCAGAATTTCCAAGGAAATTTCTACCTCCTACTATCCCGGCCTATGGAGGGACAAGCGACCCTAATCATTTCCTATATAAGTATGACTGGCATATGACCGATGCAAGGGCATCAGATGAGATTAAATGCCGATACTTTCCAATATACTTGGAAGGAGTGGCTCTACTTTGGTTCGCAAAGCTACTAGTTTGGTCCGTAGATCAATTCTCCGACTTAACTCGAAAATTCAAAGATTAATTCTGGTTGTATGCTTCAAAGGCTAAGGATATGATGTCACTGTCCAGTTTTGAACAAGTTCCCGGAGAATCTATCAAATCTTTCTTGAACCGTTTTAATATAGCCTTGACCGAAGTGGATAATGCAGAACCCCGTATGATCCTGACTTACTTGATGCGAGCCATCAACAAATCAAGTGAATTCGGAAGATGGTTAAAAATGAAGGAACCAAATTCACTTGAGAAGTTTTATAAAAAGGCCGACGAATTCGTGCGCCTAGAAAGCCTTTCTGCGCCAGCGAAAGTAGTTGTTGCCGAAGTCAAGAATAACGATGTTGCTTCTAACAAAAGAGAATCTGGAAACCAGAAAAGGGAAAATGACGGAGGAAAGAAATAGAGAAATGAGAAGAAACCTCGCCACTTTAATCCTTCAGAATTTACTCCCTTAACCGATACATCGGAAAATATCTTCTTCGCAACGAAGGATGTTGTCAAGTATCCCAAACCACCTGAGATGGGGAGAGGTGCAGTGCATAATGGGAAATTATGTCGATTTCACAATCAACCTGGCCATGACACTAACCAATGTCGCCAGTTAAAGAATGTGATTGAAGAATTGCTGAAACATAATAAACTGCAACAATATGTGAAGAAAAACAGAGTCGACCCAACCTTGTCCACTCAGGGGTAACAACTTCCCACTCAACAATCCGGCTCATATGACAAGGCTGCAACGCAGGAATCTGAGAAACTTGTCATTAATGCTGTCACAGGGGGTCCTCACCCAGGAGGCAGAAGTTGGGACGAGTTGGAGAAATATGCTTACGCTTTGAGATGAAGTTAATCAAAGTGCTGCTAACTACCCACAAAACTGCAACTAGGCACCTTTCATTCTGTCTGGCATATGGATCCAAAACTATGAATCCAGTGGAAATGGAAATTCAATCCCGAGATTCTGGAATAGCAATGACTGCGTCCATATTTTACTTAAAAAGCATTGCTTAAATTTGTAAAATGATGATGGATGTATAACTCTTGTATTGTAAACCACTGAGAAATTAGTGTGAATCAATAATAAAGAACTATAAATCTTGTGTCTTTTGCTATTTTAAATTGCCTATCTCATTTCGATGTGCCAATATCTTAAATATGTTGCTATAATATCGATTTAATATTGCAGGCAATCACAAACCCTAGCGATTCCCATAAATCACTCAACAAACTAATACCAAGCCACAAAAGTTCCAAAATTCAACTCCTACAAAAGAAGTGCTATTCACAAACAGTTGATGGTCCCACCAAAGCGGGCACCTTCCTAACATGAAGGTTCCAGACCCTTGCCAACCAATCGTGATCGTTTGTGCAGACGAACATCCGGTAAAGTAGCTTGTGTCTGCCCCGTGGATTCACTCAACGATAAAGTACACTTCTCTAGCAAAAAGCAAACAACTTGCAAAAGAATGGGACATGTACTTGAAGTGATAACGAGGAATTGCTAAGAAGCAGATGATGGAAGGACATAAGCAACAAAGCTACTCCTCAGAGTCCAAATGCTACTCTTCGGAGTCCACATGCTACTCTTCGGAGTCTAAAAGGACCTCTTCGTAAGCAAAAAATTGCTTCGGAGGCAAAAGACCTCTTCGGAGGCACACAAACAAAGACCTCTTCGGAGGCACACAAACAAAGACCTCTTCGGAGGCACACAAACAAAGACCTCTTCGGAGGCAAAAGACCTCTTCGAAGGCACATAAACAAAGATCTCCTCGTAAGCAAAAAACTGATTCGGAGGCACAAGCCCTCTTCGGAGGCACACAAACAAAGGTCTCTTCGTAGGCAAAAAATTGCTTCGGAGACACAAGCCCTCTACGGAGGCATACAAACAAAGATCTTTTCGTAGGCAAAAAACTGCTTCGGAGGCACAAGCCCTCTTCGGAGGCACACAAACAAAGGTCTCTTCGTAGGCAAAAAATTGCTTCGGAGACACAAGCCCTCTACGGAGGCATACAAACAAAGACCTTTTCGTAGGCAAAAAACTGCTTCGGAGGCACAAGCCCTCTTCAGAGGCATACAAACAAAGACCTCTTCGTAAGCAAAAAACTGCTTCGGAGGCACAAACCATCTTCGGAAGCACTAAACAAGTAAACTCCTCCAGTACAAGGCATACTCTACTAAAAACAGAATAATATTTCCTCAAAATGGAAGAATTATTCTCTAAAAATAAGAGTACAAGTCTTTTCAGAATATTGCAATGAGCCGTGATATGGGGGCATATAGCTATATTAATAAAAACAACGCTCAAACATCATACCACGAGCTCACTGCATTATCATATGAAGTAAATAAAGAAACTTGTGCAAAAACAAGGAATAAATGCATTCACACATATACAGACAAGAAATTGTACAAGTAAAAATAGCCATTTTATTCCATACTATAAGATTGTTTACACATGCGCAGGTTTCAAAAAAGCGGGGGCCGGTACCCGCACAATCCCCGGTCGATACAAGTCTGAGAATGCAAACAAAAAGCAAAACAAGAAGCGTAAAGTCAAGCTCATTACTCCTTCTTCCCACCACCTTTAGAGCTCTTGCCCGACATGATGATTAATTTTTGAATCCGGCGTGGATGGGTCGGGGAAGAAGGAGAAGGAGGTGTAGCTGGATCTGCTTCCACTTTTTCTTCACCAACAGAAGCACTTTTCTTCTTCTTCTTGGAAACCACGCATTTCCCCCTCTTCTTTGAAGAAGACTCACTTCCCGGAGTAATCAATGCAGAAAGCTTTGTGTCATCATCATAAGGTTACTCCGGGGTCTTCTCGCCCTCCTCAAGTTCTTCCGCCTTCTGTTCTTGCGAAGCAGCCGGATCGTCCAAGTCTTGAAAAGCTTCTATTTTTTCTTCCTACGACCCAGGTTGAGAAGCAGAAGGAGGAGTAACTTGAGAAGATGGAGGAATAGCAGCTGGAGGAGGAGAAGTTTGTGCATCACTTGGTATTTCCACTACAGAAGAAGAAAAGTCAAAATCAGTATTCCTCGTAAAGAGAGGAGATGGTGGCTCATCAAGACTTAAGTAATAAGCGAGAAATTCATCAAGCTCAGGTGAAGCAAACAAGTAATCCGCTTGACCTGGTTCAACGTAGAAGTTAACTGGAGGAGTCGGCTTTATGATGTCAACCTCATAAGCTTGTGCTTCGATGCTTTCGTCGCCTTCGTCTCCACCCTGTGCAGTTGTAATCTCGGTTTTGGCTTTAGTAGGAGGCGGAGAATGGAGACTGGAGCCTATGATATCAACGTCGGCCGAAATCAAAGCATGGACAGGGGCAGTTAAAGGTGCTTCCATCCCTGGATGCTCCTCTTCTGTTGATCCGGCTCGCACTTTAGCGAGTTGCTCCTATCCTCTAGCAAGAGCGGCATGGGCCTCATCATCTAAATAACATGCTTCAAGATCCGCTTCAGCATAGCCGGTGCCTCCAAGCATGTCAATTATCACTTCCCATACTTCGGCCAAAGTAATTTCATATGTCGGTCCTAAAAATGAGAGGCTCCCGCGCCCCAAGATGCAATGTGATGCAGCCCAGAATTGTGAAGTGTTAGGTCGCGAGCGACCTAACCAATTCTTGAGTCGAGAACGACCTAACGGGTCGCGAGATAAGGAGCTGCGACCTAACCATGCAATGCAAAGTAAAGCAGATTTAGGTCGTGTACGACCTAAGCCCAAGGTCGCTGAAGGAGGGTGCAAATGACCTAACTCACATGCCGCTTCTTTAGGTCGCGAACGACCTAACTTACATGCCGCCTCTTTAGGTCGCGAACGACCTAACTTACATGTCGCTCTTTTAGGTCGCGAACGACCTAACTCTGCCATATCGATAGGTCACTCAAGTGATAGGTCGTAGGAAGTTTGTGCAGAAGCTAACTTTTAGGTCGCTCCCGATGTTAGGTAGTGTGAAGAATTCCAGAGAATAACTTCTTAGGTCGCTGAAGCTTCAGCCGCATCCATTTTAGGTCGCTCGACCTTATGTGCTGAGAAGTTAGGTCACTGCCTTGTTTTTAGGTCGCTATGTCTGTGTACTATGTCGTTTTTGTGTTGTAACGTGTATGTTGTTGATCTGTTAGGTCGTTGACGACCTATGTTAGGTCGGTGAAGTGTTGCATTGTAATGTTTTAGGTCGTAGGAGTTAGGTCGTTGCCGACCTAAGTGTTGTGTTGTAAAATGTGTGTTGTAAGGTCGTGAACGACGTAGTGATGTGTGAGTTGTACGTCTATAAATAGACGTGTTGGGTCATTTGTAATAGTGGAGTTGATTTTGAATAAAAACTTTATTTGTTAGCTTTGTGCTTTCATTAAATTGGTAGTCGAGTGTAATCTCCTATCCCCTCTTTCGGCATTCGAGTGCGCTGGAATCAACGATCGTAGAAGCCAATTCACGGTATCAAGTGCGCTTGATCAACGTCTGAAGAATTACAGATCTTCTTTCACGGTATCGTGCGCGATCAACGTGACGAAGATAGCTAGAATTCGGTATCTTCGGATCAACGAATTTAGGCCATTCAGTATTCTTCATTCCATCGATTGCTATTTTCACCGAATCATCATTTTGTTATTCCGCTGCTGCATCACTATGGATGTAAAAATCAAATAAATTAGAGTTGACGTTGGCTTTTGTTGCTTCATGCGACTGTTCAGTTGCTTCTTTTCCAGCAATAGCCTCGTCACACTCTTTTTCAGTTTTTGACAGTTGAGCTCGCAACCGCATAATCTCCAAATCACAGGAACTTGCCTTCTCCCGTAGCTGGGCAATGTCGGTGCGATAGATTTTTGTCATTTTCTGTTCAGCTTCAAGTTGAGCCTCGGCATACCGTTGAGCGGCATGAGCATCGCGAACTTGTTTTTGAAGCACTTCCTCCTTTTGAGTGTAGGAAGTGGATGAGGCAGCAAGCTCAATTTTGAGTTTTTCATCTTCAGCCTCAAGTCTCTCATTATCATCAGCAATGCTCTTCATTTCTGCATCGTGCTGGTTGAGAACTTTCTGCCACTTGGATTTATCATTTTCCATAGTCAGCATGGCTTCAAGATTGGCGCGGTTTACTCTCTGAAGCTCGTCAACAAGTTTTTGCCATCCAGACATTCTCTCGATGTCAAGCTTAACAGCATCAAGATTCCTTAACATGGCTTGTTTGTCGATGAGAATCAAGTCAAGACCAAAGCGCACTCCCTTCAAGCACCACTGTGGGAACCGACTCTGAAGAGTAGCCGGACCTTGTTCAACTCGGTACTGAGGCCTGCTAATGATTGTCTGAAATCAGTTTTCTTGAGAGTAGGAGAACCGAAGGGGATGTCAAGAGGGATAAAAGCAGCGGTCTTTTCAGAAATTGCAGACGCGTCGCTAAGCTTGGTCTGCTTGCTTGGATCTCCAATGACATGACTCTTCCCTTTATCATCATGTGATTTTCTTTTATGGGAATCATCACCTCTTTGAGAAGAATCATATCGCTCATCCCTTCTCTTTATCGCTCCTCATGGGCTCTTCTTTCTTGAGCCTTCCTAGCAGCTCTTTCTTCGTCAGTTTCCCTAAAGGCAGGGAGGTAGCGCCTGTAATCATAAGTGTCACGGCTTCCATGGCGCTGGAAATTTTCATAGTACGAGCCACTTTGCCCCATCGGAGAATCTGAAAGTGAAAAGACAAGTCTTAAAAATTTTCAGAGTAAAGAAGCCAAGTGCATATAATCGCCAAAAATCCTAAGTGTGTGTGATGTGCAAACTGTGCGCGTTAAGCTACAAACCACTCTTCGGCTTGGGGGTAATGTCAACTTTTGTAGCTGGCGTTAACTCTTGGGTTGACGGAGTTTGTTGCAAGGCAGATGTCGCCTCAACTGCTGGAGAAATAACTTTAGTAGTAACAGAGTCGTCCTTAAAAAGCTCCTGTGAAGTTATCATCAGGTCACTCAGTTCACCATAAATATCGTCTCCAATGGAGCTTTCTTTTTCAACTCCTTCTTCAATCACCGGCAAAGGTGTAAGCATGCCGGATGACCCCACGACATCAACGGAAGTAGAACACTTCAACAATGAAACTCCTGCAGCAGTTTCCTTCGATGCTACTTCCTCAGTAGAAACCGGGGCAACTAATGTTTTAGTCTCAGAACTAGAGACTTCGTGAATCTGAGTAGATCGGGAGGGGTGTAAAAGTCCGAACTGGTGCAAAAACTCGTCTTTCAGCAAAAATTTAACGCTTCTCTCTTCAGCAACCACAGCACTTAATGTCTCGAAGGTTTGCTTGTGGTTGGGATCTCTAAGCGGAGGAGGAAGTGCTACAGAAGTAAAGAATGAAATTCAGTATTTTACAATTCAAGTTTCAAGAAAATCAAAGAAATGAAGTGAGCGGAAATAAGCAATCTTACTTCTGATTCTCCAGACGGCATAGAACTCTAGGGGGCAGCGAACGAAGAAAAATTGGCCTAAAAACCCATGTGCACTCTTGGGCAAGTCTAGAATCAATTTACGGTTTCTTGCGCCTCTCACAAGCATAATTGAAGGGTGATCTTTGTTCTTCGCAAATGTGCACAAGTAGCAGATCTCTTCAAAGCTTGGAAGACGATCGAGCGTCCTCATGAACAGCACACACAACCCCATCAAGATGGCATAACCATTGGGGTGTAGATGGAAGGGAGAGATAGTCAATCGAAGAAGAAGCTGTCGAAGAAAATCATTAAAGGGAGGAATAGCTCCTATTGAGGGTATTTTCCACCGAGCCATTACAAGGAAAGTACCACCAAATCAAACGAGGAAAGGCATTACCACACCACCCCTAGCCGAGCCAAAGTATCACAGAACCAATCCATCTCCTCACCAATACCGAACCATCCTTCCTCCAAGCATTGCCGGTCCAAACTCCACTTCCAAGCAATACCGAACCAGAGTGCTTGTCGAACCAACCTGTCTCCCACCTCACTGTCGAACCAACACATGTCTTATCCACTGCCGAACCAACTCCAAACCGAACCAACCCCAAACCGAACCAACTCCAAGCCGAACCAACCACCGCTCCAACCATCGCCGGACCACAGTACTGCCGAATCAAGACATTCCAGACCGACCTTGCCAAGACAGATTGCATCAGCCCAGGCCCACCAGCAACTATATACATCCAAGACCACTACCCCCAACCTCACTCTATAAATAGAGGGGCAGGGGTACAACAATGGGGGACAAGTTTGAGAGCTCAAGCACGGAGAGAACTTTCAAACAACTTTCATATACTTGTATCAAAGCTTTGTACTTGTAATCTGAACAAGAAAGGAGAAATAATATATAAAGTGGACGTAGGCACATTCTGGCTGAACCACTATAAATCTACGTGTCTTTTGCAGTTTAGTCCCTGCTTTTCATATATTTGCATAAATCACCCAAATCACAAAGAACAACATAAAATCAATTAAATCATACGACTTGGAGGTGTTTGTCAATTTTTTGTGCAAACATTTTTGGTGCTTTCACTAAGAACTGAAAGCTCGAAGCTTCAGCTTCTCCCACTTAACCTTCTTCCTAATAGCGTCGTTCACTGCTTGGAAGACATGCCTCCCAAGCAGAAGAAAGATGTTAACAAATGAAAAAACATCGTAACCAGCAGTCTTCCAGATCCAGTGGTCACAGACCAAGTAAATCGTCCCCTTCCAGCAGCAGTACCAGATGAAGGTCAGGCAAATCCGACAACCCCTGCCTCAGAACAACCGGCAACAATTACTAGGGCAGATCTAGATAGGGTTGTGGCTGAAGTGACTAACCGCTTCACATCCCAGCAGGAAGCCTTGGTGGACCATCTCATGTCACGCTTAAGGGATGCTGAAGAGTCCAACCGCAACACTGAATCATGGGGTGAGTCCCAGTCCGGAGGATCTCGGAGACAGCAAAGATCTTCCTTCTTCGAAGGAGCTAACGACAGAAGCGGCCATGGTAGGAGCCGAGATCGAGCACAACCCGAAGTTAGGCCTGAGGAAACGCTTGGAACCGAACCCAACGGGGGAGGTACCGGGCGGAGGTCAACTATAGCTGAGCCGGTCGTACTGCCTAACCACGGAAATACCAATGAACGGGACCGAGCTAGAGTCCAGCCCGAAGTTGGACCCGAGGAAGTGCTTAGATCAGAACCCAACAGGGGAAGATCAAGGCAAGGGCCAACTGTAGCTGACACTAACATGCTCCCAGAAGACCAAAGGCAGCCACTGGAAAATATGAGGAATGATGGACGATACCATCCCTACAGGTCATCTAGACGGAATCAATCCCACAGAACCGAACCAGACTCGTTTCTATCTGCTCCAAATTCTGATGAAAGGATGGCACGCTTGTTCAGAGAATGCGTCCAACGAGATCAAAGAGATCGAGGGATAGGCGCTAGGGTAACCAGCCCTTTCGCCCGTAATATCGAAATTGCTATCACCCCCCGAGAATGGAAAATGCCGACAATGGAACCTTACAAAGGAACCTTTGACCCCGTTGTACACTTGCAGAGATACACACAGCATATGCTTATGAGCGGGGCAACAGAGGGAGTACTGTGCAAATGCTTTCCACTATTCTTAGCAGATCTAGCTACCTCCTGGTTCTGCCATCTACCCCAAGGATCCATCAGCTCGTGGGAGATGTTGAAAGAAAAGTTTATCAGCCAGTTCCACATTCATGTGGAACAACCCAAGGACGCTTATTCCTTATCAAATATCAAACAGAAACTTGGAGAGAAGATGCAGCAATATTTAACCCGATTCAATGCCGCAGCGGCCGCAGTCCAAGATGCCGATGAGAAGCTTGTCTTAATGGCCCTCTGTAGTGGTGTGCATCCGGATACTAAATTCGCTAGAAGACTAACAAAAGAAAAACCAGCTACTTTACCCGATTTCTTCCATGAAGCCGGGAAATATATGAGGCTTGAAGACGCTGCCGCTGAGGGGCAGTCAGGGCAACAAAATAAGGCAACTCACAACAACGCGCCCGATGTAGCAAAGGACGTTCGAAGAAATGATTCTAGAGACAATGCTGGGGGCAAGAAGGGAGAAAAGCGCCTATATCGGCCAGGACCGAGATTCGACACTTACACTCCTTTGAATGAAACCGTCGAAAACATCTTCCTTGCCACCCAAGGCGAAGTTAGATACAAATGCCCACCGTACAAGAAGGAATTAGATAACGCACAGAAGTCTGGAAAGTTCTGCCGCTTCCACGAATCTCATGGGCATGATACCAATGAATGCCATCATCTTTGGGACTTGATTGAAGAACACATCAGAAGGAAGAAACTGGAACGCTATGTAAAAGGTCAGGACAGGACTCCAGCTCCTGCCAATGAGAACCCAAGGCTGCCCTCACCAGAGATAGGCAAAGGAAACCGCAACAATAACGGCTCCAATCAAGAGAAGATAATGGTCCATACCATCTCAGGAGGACCGCACATCGCCGACAGAAGCTGGGCAGAGATGGAAAGATATGGAAAGTCACTTAGAAACAATGAAGTCTGTGTTAATTCTATTATAGAAGAACGCCACCCGAAGCGGAAAGAGAGTGATGACATCACATTCAATAGGCGTGACCTAGAGGGAAGGCAGTACCCTCACATGGACCCCATGGTTATCTCTGCCCGGCTCGGTCCAGCCGAAGTTTTCCGAATTCTTGTAGACACTGGAAGCTCAGTAAATATCTTATTCAAGCATGCATTCGGCAAAATGAAACTATCAATAAAGGACGTTTCTCCCAGCAATAAACCACTACACGGTTTCACTAGAGATGCGAAGATGCCTCTCGGGCAACTGGACCTCTTTGTCGAAATTGGAAGTCATCCCCGCTCCGTTGTACGGAAACAAACATTTGTGCTGATTGAAAACCACTCGGCCTACAACGCCTTCTTAGGAAGGCCAGCCTTGTCTGACTTCCAAATCGTCCTGGCCCTATGGTGCCTAAAGATGAAATTTCCAACGGACAATGGATTAGGGGAAGTAGAGGGAGACTAGGACATTGCTTGAGACTGCTATGTAACTGAACTTCGCAACAACCACAGGAAGGATAAAGGGAAGAGTGTAGAGGTTGCCCTCTGCACAAAAAGTTTGGAAGCGTAGCAACTAAAGAAAGCCCCTCCTCTTCGATATACCAGCGACCCTTTCAATGAATTAGACCCCAGGGACAAAGAGGAGGAGGCCACCGCCGAGCCTGCAGAGGCTATGGAATTGGTATCTGTAGACAAGCATGACTCGGGTAGACTATTGAAAATCGGGTCCCAACTAAAAGCAGAGTTGAAGGAGCAACTCATTGACTTTCTCCGCCACAACTTGGATGTATTTGCATGGTCACATGCTGACATGACTGGAATCTCCCCTGACATAGCATGCCACGTACTAAACATTGATCCTACCAAGGCTCCCGTAAAACAAAGAAAGAGAAGTATGGGGGCAGAACGATCAGCAGCCCTCGATGAAGAAGTAAAGAATCTACTTGCCAATGACTTCATACGAGAAGCCATCTAACCAAAGTGGATCGCCAACCCGGTACTGGTAAAGAAGGCTAATGGGAAGTTGCGAACATGCATTGACTTCTCCAACTTAAATGACGCATGCCCGAAGGATTGCTTCCCACTTCCCCGAATCGATCAACTTGTAGACAGCACAGTCGGGCACGAACTCTTATCCTTTATGGACGCATACTCAGGATATAACCAAATTCCTATGCATGCTCCCGATCAAGACCACACTAGTTTCATCACTGACTGGGGTTTGTACTGCTATAAGGTAATGCCTTTCGGACTTAAAAACGTAGGAGCCACCTACCAGCGCCTCATCAACAAGATGTTTGCAGGGCTAATAGGAGAAACTATGGAAGTGTATGTGGATGACATGCTGGTAATGTCAAGGAAAGCCGACGATCACGTAAGCCACCTGGGCGAGATGTTTCAAGTACTTCGCCAGTATGGAATGAAACTTAATCCTCTAAAATGCTCCTTCGGAGTATCATCAGGAAAGTTCTTGGGATTCATCGTCCATGCCAGAGGGATTGAAGCAAACCCTAAACAAGTCCAAGCTCTAAAAGATATCAAAATACCTTCCACTCGAAAGGAAATGCAAAGCCTGAATGGGAAAGTGGTCGCCCTAAGCCGATTCATCTCCAAAGCAACGGACAAGTGCGTCCCCTTCTTCGAAGCTCTAAAGAAAGACAAAGGAAAGTTCGAATGGACTGACGAATGCTTAACCGCTTTCCTGAACTTAATCGAACACCTCCAGAAACCGCCGGTACTCTCGACTCCAAGCGAAGGCGAAGAGTTATACCTATACCTTGCTGTGTCATCTCACGCCCTAAGCGCTGCTTTGGTAAGAGAAGACAACCGCACGCAGCGGCCAGTATACTTTGTAAGTAAGAGGTCTACGGGGGCAGAAGTCAGATATCCTAAGCTTGAGAAGCTAGCATACTATTTACTAATCACATCACGGAAACTGCGTCAATACTTCCAGTCCTATCCCATCAAAGTTCTGACCGATCAACCACTGAGGCAGGTACTCCATCGTCCCGACACTTCTGGGCGACTACTTAAATGGTGCATTGAACTAAGTCAGTATGATATCACCTATCACACTCGTACCGCCATCAAGGGACAAGCCATGGCCGATTTCATTGCAGTATTCACTACCAACGAAGGTAAGGAGCAATCAGAAATAGCAGAAGACATCGAGTGGAATCTCTTTGTGGATGGTGCGTCAAACGAACAAGGCTCGGGGGCATGTGTGGTAATAATCACTCCTAGGGGAAATAAGCTGCACTATTCTATAAGGTTGGAGTTCGCTGCCACCAACAACGATGCAGAGTATGAAGCAGTGATAGCTGGATTAGAACTTGCCTTAGAAATCAGAGCCAATTCTTTGTGTCTTCATAACGTTTCTCAACTTATTGTTAATCAAATACTGGGAGAATTCCATACTCGAGAAGAATGACTCATAGCATATTTAAAGAAGACCAAGTTACTTCTCAGTCGATTGGACCACTACTTAGTCAAACACATCCCTCGGGAAGAGAACCAAGAGGCCGACGAATTAGCGAAGCAAGCAAGCGTGAGAGATGGCGCTATTTCCGGAGCAGTAGCCATCTCAAAGCAACTGAGCCCAAGTTTTGAGCAAGTGAATCTGATAGCTGCAACCGAAGAAGCCACTTGGATGACTCCCATCCAAGACTACTTACAAAGTGCACACTACCCAACGGGTGTAACGAAGTCAAGAAAATCTTGAGGAAAGCTTCCCGCTACACAATACAAGAGGACACCCTCTATCGGCGTGGATTCTCTAACCCCTTATTAAGGTGTGTCGTTGGAAGGGAAGCCAAGGAAATCTTATCCAACATTCATCAAGGAAGCTGCGGAGATCACACCGGAGGGCAAAATTTTGCAAAAAAGATACTCCGATATGGATATTTCTGGCCCACCTTAAGCAAGGACGCCTTAGATTTCGTCAGAAAATGCGACAGATGCCAGAAGTTTGCTAAGATTCCACGGCTACCAACAACTAAGATTACTCAAATGACCAGCCCTTGGCCCTTTGCAGTATGTTGAATTGACTTAATCGGCGAACTGCCAATGGGCCGAGGCGGGGTCAAATATGCTATAGTGGCGGTCAACTATTTCACCAAATGGGTGGAAGCAGAACCCCTGAATAAAGTATCTTCAGCGAAAGTTATTAATTTCTTGATCAAAAATGTTCTATGCAGGTACGGAGTCCCATTAAAAATTATATCAGACAATGGACTTCAGTTTGACAGCGAGGAGTTCGCCAACTGGTGCCAAGGGCACGGAATTCACAAAAGCTTTTCATCAGTAGCTTATCCCCAGGCAAACGGACAAGTCGAAGCCGTCAACAAAATCCTGAAAACTCTGGTCAAAAAGAAACTCGAAAAGTAAAAGGGCGCTTTGGTGGATGAACTCCCTACGGCACTGTGGGCCTATCGCACATCTTTCAGAACATCGACGTGGCATACTCCTTTCTCTTTGGCATACGGATCGGAAGCTATGCTCCCAGTTGAAACCATCGTGCCTTCCCACCGTAGGATCCACTATAACCCAGAAGAGAACGAAGAACTCCTTCACATGTCTTTGGATCTAATTGAAGAGAGAAGAAATGATGCAGCCCTCAAAGCAGCAGCCCATAAGCAAAAAGTGGCAGCACAATACAACTCCAAAGTCAAGCATCGTACCCTACAAGAAGGGATCTTGTCCTCAAGCGAATCATCCCTCGCCCGGGGCACTAGATCCAATATGGGATGGACCATATGTAATTCATAAAGATCTCCACAATGGAGCTTATATTTTATCAACAGTGGACGGAGAGGTGTTCCAGAGGGCATGGAACATCCAACACCACCGTCGATACTTTTCTTAACTTGTACTGCCCATATGAAGTGAATTAACAAAGAGAATCAGTGGATGTAGGCATTTTCGTGCCGAACCACTTTAAAAAACCTTGTCTCTTTTTTAACTTGTTCCTTTATATCTTGGTTGCTTGTTAACTTTATCCTTTTCTGTTGAACAAAATCATGTGCATATAGCATTTCCATTCAAGGCACTCCACAGCGCAACTTCACCTGGACAAGACCTAACATGTACTATGCGAATCTATGCCCTTGCCAATGAGACACTTTTGCTCCGGCATCCCTCTGCTGTGGGTTAACTCATTGCTCGCGACGGCCCTTAAAGCCAAATGTAATGAGCCGATTATAAGCCACCGAGAAGGTCGACTATAGCCGAGGCAGCTCACTACGGCGTTCGGCTAACCGGCAACTGTGAACCGACTATAAGCCCCAACATAAGGTGTGGCCAGCCAGGGGTAGTTCCTGGTTGACGATCAGCACCCACGCTAGCCGGCCACAATAAATCGAATAATACCCATGATTACAGACCATAAAGGCCCGGGTAGTTACTGTGCGCGATCTCGGCTCCGATGTGTCTTAAGTACGGTTGTGGTGAAAAAGATTAACTCCCCACGGAGGCGTAAGATGGGTGACAAATGTCTCCAAGACCCACAACTAGGGAAAGTGACTACAAAGCCCATTTGCCACGAACTTAAGCACATCGAAGGCCTTCCGTGATTGGAAGTTTTTACTATTTCACATATTTCAATTTTATTTAAGAAACTTTTCTCCTATCCTCTGTAACAATCCCTGAAGTACATGACACAAAACAAGAGACAATTGCTAATGGAAGCGGGTACTCGCAACGAGACACTGGACTGCATTCCATACTCGGTCACACAAGACATTCAAAGCTGCCATCTACAAGCAAAATATAAAGGGCGGTATTTCCTTCTTTCATGTATAAGCACGTGGCTATAATTTATTCACACATCACGCTAACATTGCAAGTCATGAAATTATGTTTTAAACAAGAACTTGACGTCAAACACAATTTAATTACAAGAATATGCATAGCTATATTTCTCATACAACATGTCAAAATAGCAAAAACATTCAAAAGACGACAGAATCAGCTTAAGTTAAAAAACTACACGTCAAGAATAGTGTTGTTTATTACAAGTAGCTTAATTACAACCTAAGAGTTACGTTACTGTTTTGAGACTAACATATACAACAATGTCAAGTCCACAAAAAGATATCCAGGTCCAATCAAGGAGCCGGCTGCGTCGGAGTTTTATCCTTGTCCTGTTGCCCACCTGTTCGGTCAAAGAAAGAATTCATTAGTGATAAGCAACCAAGTTAACGGAAAGACTAGAAAGGAAAACTTACCAGCATCTGCTCCTTGATCATCTTGATCATCATCCTCTACTTGCACACCTGCCTCCTCAGCTGCAAGCAACCGCATGCCCTCCTTCACCCCCACCTTCTCCTCCTTGGTAAACTGGGCAGTAACCACATCCATTCTGAAGGCCACACCACCCTCCTTATCCGCCTCAGCCTTGGCCTCCTCTAGAGCCCTGAGATAGATCCTAGCCATAACCTGGGGGTAATCATCCATCCAGGACAAGTTACCCTGCCTCCAAGTACGGAAGTACATATCCTGGAGGATCCCATCCATCATCCCATCGTTCTCCTCAAACTCCCTCATTCGGACCTCAGAAGCCCACAGCTTTGCAACAACAGCATCCCTCTCTAATCGATACCGTAAACGGTCAGCCTGAAGGGACCTCCTCATCGCCTCCATCTCCTCCTTCGACTTGGCCTGAGCAAGCTCCACGGCCTCAAGTCTCCCCGATAGTTCCTCTACCCACTCGAGGTTCGCTTGCCGAACCTCATCCACCGTAGCAATGGCCATGTCAATCCGCTCCTTACAGACGGCCTCCATCTTCTGCCACTCCGCCCTACCGGCCTCTTCAATAGTCTTCCTCAATTGTCTGGATGCGGCCTCATGCTGGGAGATTTGGATGGCTTGGTCGGCAAGTTGTTTAGCCTGGTCGGAAACCATCAACCGTAGCCGAATGTTGGCGCTTCCTATCTCTTCCCCAGCCTTGACCAGTCGGGCGTGGTGCCCCATCAGTTTCCTGGTCTCCTCAGCAACCCGGTCAATATTTTCCTTAGCCTCATCCCCCAGAGTTACGACCCGGGTAGTAAGCAGATCAAGGTCCAGGGACTTAGCTTCGTCAAGCACCCGTACCATAGGATTACGAGGGAGGAGATGCTCACCAGTAACCTCATCGAAGGAGATGTCATGAGATGCCGGGTCCAGGTCCGGATGACCCGCAAACGGATTGCGAACTAAGCCAGGATGATCTACCGGGATGACGGTTGGATTCTCAGACGGATGGGGGGAAGGCATAAACTCGGTATCCTCCTCCATAATGTCATGAATAGGATGGAGTGGGGCCAGGAAGCCAGGAAGAGATTCAGACGAAGATCGACTTCTCTTCCTCTTCTGTATATCTTCTTCAATAACGCCAAGAAAAGGACGATAGCCGACTACGTCTCCAGGGAGGTTAGTAGGAGTCTTCGGCTTGGCGGAAGCTTTGAGGAGTTTGTATTGTTCAAGCCTGTGCCGAAAATCTGAGGTCTTGGCCGTTTTGCCCGCTCCTGGAATAAAAATCAAGTGTCACCAGCATGCATTGAGCCATCATTCGAGAATTAAAAAGAATTGAGAGAAATTCACCTTAAACCGCAGAAGTTGCCTCAGTAGAAGCACTCCCGGAAGATAAATCGACTCTGGTCCCAACCTTATCAGCTTTCTTGGACCTCTCCGTTTCCTCCAACTCTTCAAAGGCTTGGCGGAGAGCATCATCCGTCCACTCTTGAATCACGCCCGCCTGCCCAGGAGGCAAAACCCCGGTACCATCACCACCCTGTCCTTTGCCACCATCATCGCCGTGACGATCACCGTCACCTTCTCCACCGCTTCCGCTCTCTGCCTCACCTCCTTCATCCTCGCCTTTTTCCCCCTCCACTTTATCCTCCTTCTGGACATCTGGATGTGTGCTGGGAGAGGGTCTATCAGATTTCTTGAGTTTCTTCCCCCCGGCGACTGGATGCGCCGAGAAGGGTCTCTTTTTGCCGCTCTTCGCCGTGACCCCTCCTGTGGCTTTGGCAGCCCTCTCCTCCGCCGTGTCTCTCTGCTTGACCATAGATTGATGTGGTAGGATCAGGTTGTGCCCCAAAAGTGTAGCATTCTTAATCAAGTAAGAGGCCAACCTATCCCTTCCCGTGATGGCTTCTATTTCCGCAGCCATCTGAACCATGCGGTCATTCTCTACGACCGCAAAGCCTCCTGTCGCTAGCAAGAAATAAAAACACATGAGAAGAAGCATTACAGTCAAAACAGAAATCATAAATAAACTTCGACTTACAGCCTGAGGTGAAGCGACGGATGGAAACAGAGTCATCCTTAACAAAAAACCATTCTTTCTTGAACATGCTGAACTTCAAATATAAGTCCAGGACCGGCTTGAAAGATACGGCTGATTCCAAGCTGATGTATGGAGACCCCTTCTTATAGCCTCTCAAGTTGTACAAATACCGGATCTCCCGGTTGGAGGGAGGACGCCCGTATCTCCTTTGGAAAATGACAAACAAGCTCACCAGAATGGCGTAAGAGTTAGGCTGAAGCTAGAATGGAGCCACCTTCAGATATGTGACAAAGCTGACTATCTAGGCATTGAGAGGCGGGATGGCACCACACATACAGTGATACCTGCTGTAAGAGAAATAGCCTTCAGGGGGATCATACGGCATCACTCCTTCCCCCGGCAGTAGCATGCGCGCTCTATCAATCCCAAAGGAGCGAGAAATAACGTCAAGCTGCTCGCCTTTGAGAGAGCTAGGAAAGTAGTCAGGAGGAGAGTTCAAAAGCTCCTGAGGACCGTACCCATCTACTAGTGATCTCGGGGCGGGCCCACGACGGACAGATCGGGATTGAGCAGGGGGCACTGTGGAAGGCTCTTCTCTGTCCTGTGATTTCTTCTTTTCTGATCGAGTTTCCACCTTATGAGACATTTATCTGCAACACAAAAAAGTACATCTTTAGAACAGGAGAAGTAAGCGAGCAGGTACATACAGATAGGGGTTTCGCCCGAAGAACATTTGGTAGTTCAAGGCCGAAGTGTCGTTCGACACTTATACTCCCCATTCTCGTTCGGTGATTCGAGCACGCGTTCCATCCGGCAATTCAAGTATGCAAGTGAGGCTCGGTACTCAAATCCCCAAAAGTTCATTCGGCAGTTCAAATATAAAGGTTCATTTGGTGCTCGGAATCCCTGGGTCCATCCGGTGGTTTAAAGGTATGAGTTCATTCGGTATTCGAACCCCCTATCCATTTGGTAGTCCAGCCATGAAAGTTCATTCGGCAGAAGCAAACTCACCTGGATCGGCAGTTAAGTGGGACTCGGTACTCAGTTGATTCGGCTGTTTGGAACAGTCAAGCTTGATTCGACACTTAGTTGGTTCGGCTATCTCACTCGATAAGGAATGACGAAGGCATAACACCCCTACTTATAGGCAAACGCTGGGTAACCGGACCGGATGTTCCAGCACATAGGACCGAATGAAAACACCCAAGCTAAAACAAAGTGGGACATATACAGGCATATGCCCCACTTTGGGGGGCAAGTGTTGAGGGTATTTTCCACCGAGCCATTACAAGGAAAGTACCACCGAATCAAACGAGGAAAGGCATTACCACACCACCCCTAGCCGAGCCGAAGTATCACAGAACCAATCCATCTCCTCACCAATACCGAACCATCCTTCCTCCAAGCATTGCCGGTCCAAACTCCACTTCCAAGCAATACCGAACCAGAGTGCCTGCTGAACCAACCTGTCCCCCACCTCACTGCCGAACCAACACATGTCCTATCCACTGTCGAACCAACTCCAAACCGAACCAACCCCAAACCGAACCAACTCCAAGCCGAACCAACCACCGCTCCAACCATCGCCGGACCACAGTACTGCCGAATCAAGACATTCCAGACCGACCTTGCCAGGCCAGATTGCATCAGCCCAGGCCCACCAGCAGCTATATACATCCAAGACCCCTACCCCCAACCTCACTCTATAAATAGAGGGGTAGGGGTACAACAATGGGGGACAAGTTTGAGAGCTCAAGCACGGAGAGAACTTTCAAACAACTTTCATATACTTGTATCAAAGCTTTGTACTTGTAATCTGAACAAGAAAGGAGAAATAATATAAAAGTGGACGTAGGCACATTCTGGCTGAACCACTATTAATCTGCGTGTCTTTTGCAGTTTATTCCCTGCTTTTCATATATTTGCATAAATCACCCAAATCACAAAGAACAACATAAAATCAATTAAATCGTACGACTTGGAGGTGTTTGTCCATTTTTTGTGCAAACAGCTCCACTTAAGCACATCTGACGATTAACTGCAATAAAGCCGTGAGGTGGCCTATCAGCAGTATCATTTATCCCTGGAAGCTAGGCATCTGCTTCAGCAATGCCAAACTGAATGCATAACCGATTGAAGACTCTGTGGTTCAAGGTGGTCGAAGTTCTTTCTGGAGGATCAATGAACGGGTTAGCAATTGGAAAAAACTCCCCAACTTGTCATGTTTCTTCTTGTTGAGAAGTCATTCTACACAAGGAACTGGATATTCAAATATGAAGGTGCACGTTTCCTAAAAGTGTGAAGTGTTGTGCAAAACTAGTAAAATGACAAGCAAATATAACTGGAATCAAATTAGTTGACATGTGTCGATTATAGAATTTCAGGGCTTGTTATTTTAAGTACAAGTACAGTGTTGATGCAAACAATAGCTTTGCTTTAATACTTCACTTGAATTTGTTGATTCACAGCATTTCATTCACATAGTTCATTTAAGTTGATTATTCTTTATCGACTAATCTGTCATTCGATGTGGGCAATCAATGGCAGTATATTCACCCTACTTTTCTGCAAATGTTATGTTTAACAGGTTGTTAGATTAAAAGTTAGTGTAATCTGTAGGGAAATGCAACAAAGTTCAAACAGTCCAAAGTTCAAACAGTTCAATCAAATTCTTTCAGAAGTTTACATATGTTCAAAATTTGGTTCATCTCTTAAGTCATCCAGCGACCTAGCATAGGTCGGAGCTTTCTTAGGTCGCACTGTGCAAGTCGAAGAGTTCAAGGCTTCAAGTCAAGATAATGCCAATTTGTCTAAGTGTTAGCTCGGCCGCAACCTAAAACATATGCCGCAAAAAGTTAGGTCGTTAATTTGTTAAGTCATAAGTCGTTCTGCTTGGAATTCATGTGCAAATCTAGCCGAGTCCTAGGTCGTTTGAATCCTGGCGCGACTTAAAAGTTAAGTCGCAGATGTGAAGGTCGTTCAGCTTTCTTTAGGTCGCAAGGATCCTTAGGTCGCGAGCGATCTTAGGTCTTTCAGATTCACTAAATCACTAACTTCTTCTCCACTCAATAGCTCACTATCTCATTAACTCGCAAACCCGATAACCCATTATCACCTCTCACAATAAAATCCATCACTCTCTCAATGAAGTCGATCACTCTCTCAGTGAAATCTGTTACCTCTCCATACCACTAAATCACCTAAAACCAATTCAAATCATCTCAGATCTATAATTCGTCCAACATCCTGTCGTGTTCTCGTGCATCACAATAATGACACAGCTAATAGCGATCGAAAATTGATCGCAACATGACTCGAAAGAGAAACGCGACGTACGAGATTGGTCTGGGATTTGAAGATTGGAATTCGTGGTTCGATGGATGGATAAAGATCGAGTTTACTTACAGAATATGATGGTAAAGATGAATCAACGACTGGATAGGTTGAATTCGCCCTTGGAAGCTCGAAAATTTGTTAATGGCAGAACAGGAAATCAAAGCAGTTAAGTGAGGAAGAAGCAGCGACCTAACAGTTTATATAGGGTAAAGAAAGGAAGGCGAATGGGCACGCGAGTTAGCATATGATTTAGGTCGCTCACGACCTAACAGAGTTAGATCGAAGCACATGACCTATGACATAGACCTGTACTTCGAGGGGCAAGTGTTAACTCCTCTTTTAAAGCGACCTAGCGACCTAAAACATCCAGCGACCTAACGACCAAAAGTCTCAAGCGACCTAACGACCTAAAACCCCCAGCGACCTAAACCCCCCAGCAACCTAACGACCTAAAGCTCCAGCGACCTTGGCGTCACAAAGCGACCTAACGACCTAAAACATCCAGCGACCTAACGACCAAAAGTCTCAAGTGACCTAACGACCTAAAACCCCCAGCGACCTAACGACCAAGCGACCTAGCATAGGTCGAACCAACTTAAGTCGCTCCACCAAATATCTCAACACAGTTAGGTCGCCGACTACTCTGTAGGTCGCTCACGACCTACAACTTATTACCTCGTTCAGACAGATCAAGTGCTCCCCTGTTAAGTTGCAAACCATGCCCACTAAGTCGCCCACGACCTACGACCTACCTTGAGCTGTTCACGACCTATGACTTGTCAATATGTTCAAATGGTCAAGTGCAAAACTAGTAAGTTGTAGCACGTACTCCCTAGGTCGCTTACGACCTACGACCTTCCTTAGGTCATTCATGACCTATGGCTCACCCCAGAATTCTATTATAAATACCCCACCTATCCCAACGAAGAGAGGACTTTTGGGGGGATCATTTCTGGAGCGCCTATACTCTGTTGTTCTCTCGACTCATCCGACACTTCAAGCACTCCAAACACCGAAGACGCTTCAATGAACTTCAAGAGAAGATCAAACACATTCAACATCAATTCGAAAGATTCTTCTCCATACAAGTTCTAGCTACTCGTCTAAAGTGTGTTGTAATCGAAGTGTATTGTAAAGAATTGTAATCGAATCATCAATAAAGGAGATTAAAGTGGACGTAGGCTAAATCTTAAGCCGAACCACTATAAAACTGTTGTCTTTTTATCGATTTTCTGCGATTTCTCTGCTTATATTCTATTCCCGTACCAACGGGTGGTGCTTTCACTTTACTAATACTCATACCGGGGTGTTAGCGTCGATTTTTACGTTAACAATACCCAGCAATACCATAGCATCCAATAAATTCAATTTCCCATATAATCTATCACAGATTATTCAAATAAATAATATCATTGTTAACTCCTCTTTAGCAACGACCTACGAGTTAAGAAATGGATGACTCAGATTGCCGTGATTCAAGAAGCTAACGAGTTAAAAAGCCTACGACCTAAGTGGTCTTGACGACTTACGACCTAGCGACTGAAGAGAGCTTACGACCTAAAAGCTTCACGAGTTAGCGGACTACAACCCACAGTGGTTTACGACTTAACAAGTTTACGACTCAGTGGATATACGACTTAAGAGCTTCACGACTCAACGAGTTAAGCTACCTGCGACCTAAGAAATCAAGAGGTTTCCGACTTAACTACTCAGCGAGTTAAAGTCTATACGACTCAAGGGATCTACGACTTAAAGAGTTAGACAACTTACGACTTAAGAGACTCAGTATTTAGCTTAAGTCGTCCACGACCTAACAATGTACGAGTTAAAATGCCTGCGAGTTAAGAAGTCTGCGACCTAAAATGTCTACGACCTAGGACTCAGCGACTTAACTTGCCCAGCGACCTAACTACCTTAAAGAACCTTGCAACCTAACTGCTAAAGGGACATTGCGATCTAGCAATGTTGCGACCTAAAGATCTACGACTTAAGGGATACGCGACTTAGGAGTAAGTCGTATACGGGTTAAGGACTTGCCAACTCATGGTTTGCTATAAGTCGCCAACGACTTAAGACTTGGAGAGGACCAGATCAGGAACAACTACAACTCTCTAAATTCCGACTTACGACTTACCACTTGGAGCAAACCACGTACTTCATCACTGCATTTCCTAAGTCGCTCGCGACTTACGACCTAGCTTAGGTCGTACGCGACCTAGGACTTAGCGTGTTTTCTGCCTATAACTCAGAGCTGCTCCTATAAATACCCCATCACTTCCAACATTGAGGGGACTTTTGGCCATTCATTTCTTCAAACGCCGTTACGCTGTCGAAGTCTCCTCTCATTCAGCAATCAAAGATCTTCAAGCATTCGAGACGCTACAACAAGCTTCGAGAAGAACTCCTTACATCCAACACGGATTCGTCGAGTTTCATCATCAAAGATTGAGCTAGTAGTCAAGAGTGCTTTCATGATCAAGTTGTATTGTATTTTGAAGGATATTGTATCAAATTGTAACCGAATCAGCAATAAAAGACTATAAAGTGGACGTAGGCTCAATTACGGGCCGAACCACTATAAATCTGTTGTTCATTTACTGCTTTTCTGCTATTTTCAGCTTATATTCTTTTCCCGTACCAACGGGTGGTGCTTTCACAATTCTATTACACACACCGGGTGTTAGCGTTCACTTTTAATCGTTAACAATCACTGAATATGAAATAAATTTCAACATTTTTGAGGAGCCCAGTTGGATCCCTCCAACCTGTTTCCCTGCATCCACAGATGTTAGCACAATATAAATATACCAATCCCACTTCGAGGGGGATATCGTGGTATATAGGGTCATCCGCTATTATGCGGGGCGTATAGGGTCTCATCCACTATATATCCAGGAATATCAATCACTCCGATATATATACTACTATATATAATATCACATCCAACTGATAATAAACTATCAATTCAATCAATCAGTCAGTAATTAATTTTAACTATTTAAAATTAACCAGTAATCCAAATTTGAGTGAGATTAACTCACCTTCGATTTTTTTGAATCTATTTATCGCCCAATCCCAAACTTTAAATCCATCGTAAAGTTATTTTGGTGTCGCGAATCCAAACAACTTATTTTTTAATTATTTTCGGACCTCGCATGGAAAAGATATACATTTAATAAGATATTGATAATTTAAATCTAAATCAATTTACTTTTTTTTTAAAAACAGAGCCCATACCATACAATTTTGAACCAGCCCAAACTATCTTCTTTTCCTCCCCTCCCTTTCAATGTCTGTACACGAAACAGACCCAACCTTCATGCGTGCGTGCACAACCAACATGGAGCTCGGCTTCACGAAAACGAGCTTCGACTTTGCCAATATCTCCCTCGCAACAAACCGAACCAACCACCACCCTTACGTCACCTCCGCCTCACCAATTCCGAACATGATCTGCAGAGCTCGACGTCGACATCACATTTCGCAAACCCCCCATGGCTGCCGCACATCACCAATCTTCGGCCAGAGGTGCCACTCTCCACGACAAACTCATAAATCTAATATTAATTCCCCAAATCGAAGTAAAATTCTCATAAATCTTGAACCCTAGTTTGCCTACGGCGTAGTTCGACATTGAAGTTGATTGTCCCAAACCATCGCAAAACCCTTCCCGCCTCATATCAGATCAAAGCTAAAAGAAAAACTCAATTTCACAAGTTTTTTGTTGAGTGTATTGGGAGATACGAATTTTTGAAATTCCTGTTATAAGTTTCGGCCTCTTTTTTTAGCTGTCCTGTTTGAAAATGGAGGAGGAAACGTGAATTTGAAGGGAAGGTTGTGTGTAGAGTTTGGTTATGTATAGTGATTTCGAAAAGTGGTGAAAATGTGCTGAAGTGAATATAAATGTCAATCAATATAAATATATATTTACTTTAATTTTAAACCGTCTCGATTTCGCAACTTAAAATTTTGACCTCCTATCGAGGCGTGCCGCTAGACGTTCATAATATTATACCCCTATTCCGAACGCTATGGAGAAGGTTTTGAGTCCTACTTCGATCGTACGGAGAAGATAGCTTTTTGGACCCAATTATTATATTTTAATTTTCGATGTAAATTCAGCGCATTTATATCTCATATGATTAAACGACCACTCCAAATGCTACGAAATTGGAAATCCGATAATAATACACTATTACAGATCCAATGGAACAGGTTTTGTCAAATTCCGAGGCTGCCTCCCGAAAGGCTATTTTTAAATGTTAATTCAAACGATGTATTTTTTAAACTGAACAAATCACTTTTAAATTAAATTTTAAAACTTTTACTATCTTCAGTATTATTAATATAAATTTTATAAGTCTTTGAATTATTTTTAACAAGCTTAAAACTCAAGATTTAATATTTTAGCCATTATTCAATTAATAAATTAATAACAATTTATCCAATAAATCATTTTTATTTGAAATTCAAGTTTAAAATTAACCTTTAAATATTTAAAATCAATTAAATATTCCAATTTCATATACCCGAATTCCGGGTCGTTACACAAGTGAAGTAGTAGTGTAGCAGCGTGTCCATATCACCGTATCGCCGTGTCCGTATCCGTCTGTCGACTATGCGAAGGTGAGCGATTCTAAGCTCATGAATAGAATTTCATATTGCAAGTATCCTGTTATATTATATATAATTGATGGTTGTTGTAACGACCTGCCTTTTTGAACGTTTTAAGCAGACACACATGCCAGACTCAAACCATTCAAAAGGGCGGATTGTTTTGGGGTAAATAAGAAAAAGAGAAAGAAATAAAACAAATACAAAATCTCGCAGCGGAATGACAAAATATAATAACCAAATAACAGTTCGTGAAGTTGTTTTATAAATACATTTGATTATTCTTTTATAACACAAAAATCAGAGTTACATAAAACAGGAATAAAGAAATAAATAAATGCAGCGGAACAACATGATGTAGTGGAATAACTACTAGATAATAATAGTACAAATCTTCATCTTCGTCCTTCAAAAATAAAGTCTTCAACCCTAAAATGCTCAAGCTGACCTGAGCGAATTGAAAAGACAAAACACTCGAGTCAGAACTAAAAGATCTTATGTAAGTTAAATCAACGTTAAATATGTGTGACGGCGTCAGAGATGTTTACGGGTTTTGACATCTCCTATCCAGTGTCTAACATGAGTGCAATAACTTAAGAGATGTTCAGGATTTACCTCTCCTAAAAATCTGTTAAACTATCTACTATGTAGTACAGTACGCTATTATAATATGTCTATAGTTAAGTAAAAGTATTAAAATAGCGTTAAGGCGTTACCCATATCCCCCTTAACACATTTTATATATTTCCATAGTCTATACAGTACCGTACGCTCCTCCGTAAATTGGAGGTTTACACAGAGGGCACTCCATAGGTATGGTACATACAAAATAAACTCGTAGAAGGCGTGCTATGGCATGTGAACACGGCACTCGAGGCAATGCAAGGGTAGATATACCAATTGCGTATCCGGACCGGTGGTAACGCATAGTAGCTACTACCGCCCACCTCGGAACACACTCTCATAATCAAAATCAAGGGTGGACACCATATCAATCACAAAGTAATAGAATGGTATCGAAGAAATGTGTCCGATAGGAGGAATGACCTCACTTGGCCTGGCGTGGCTCCTGTTTTAGTTACATCTAAGCTGACTCACGGGAGTTAGGGTCACGTCATACCTCATATAGAAATCATTCGCCGAACCATCCTACTTCTTTTTTGGAATCTCCACTACGTAAACAGTTGTTAAAGTGGTTTTCGGTATTGGTAGAGAGTATGACAATATCCGATCTCGGTCACTTTAACAACCAAACACTTATTTCACATCGGATGGTTCTTTTACATTTCAAAAAGTCAATTCACAAATTTATATCAAAATATCATATTCGATTTTCAAATCATAACTTTTTCAAAATTATATTCACTTTCAAACTATATACACTTTGAAAAAAATCATATTCACTTTGAAATGGTCAATAAGATATGCTAATTAATTCCTCTTTTCAAAATCATCTGATTCACTCAAATATGTCATTTTATTCTCAACTTAGGTTATTACATTATTTAACCATATTTTCTTTAAAGTAAAGGATTTGAATATAAATATTTCAACTTTACACATCTGAAATTTAGAAATAGTTTAGATTGTTAAAAACAGTTTTAAAATAGTTTAAAATGGACTGAAATAGTTTAAATAGTAATATAGTTTAATATAGATTTTTAAATTAGGTTTAATTAGATTTAAAATGATTTATATAGATTTAAAATAGATTAAATGGATTTAAATTTTATTTAAATAGATTTAAAATAGATTAAATAAATTTAAAATAGATTAAATAAATTTAAAATATATTAAATAGATTTAAATTATATTAAATAGATTTAAAATAGATTAAATAAATTTAATTAGTTTAAAATTGGTAGCTTAGACTTGGATTAAATAGGTGATAATGGATTCAGTTCATATAAATCAAATTCCATTTCAAAATACAAGTTAACTGAATTCAAAATTTAAAGTCTCAAAGAAAATCATTTAATTTAACCAACCCGGTACCCGTATATAATTTTCTCCCCTAGGGTCAAGTAATATTGATATTTATCATTTCAATCCGCAATTTACAATTTTACGGTTATATATCATTTCAAACCGCAATCCCGAATTCAATAAAATCCATAAAATCGCTCGAGTCTATCATTTCAACCCATAACGATTTTTCCCTAATCTATAGATCATTCGGGTATGTATCATTTCAACCCATAGGGAACTTTCAGAGTGACAACATTATATAAATCAAACATAACATCCAATCATCCAATATTAACAATCAAACATCCATCATAATCATCATCCAATTCGACCAATAAATTACAACAAATAACAGGTTATCATTTACAGGTAATTAACTGGCAATTTAAATTCATTAATAAATTAAATGACAATTTAATTCAAAATAAATTCAAATTAACTGGAATGACGATTTAAATATACTAAACACCCATAAATAAATTTCTAATCACATCATAAATTAATTTAACTAACATTAGAAATTTTAGAAGTTGTGAGTGGGTTAAAACACTCACCTTTTGAATTCAAATCGGTTTGAAATCCAAATATGTAACGACCCGTAAATTTCAATTGTTTTAATAACGTAATTAGTTGAAATTTTGTGAAATTTTAAACGATAAAATTTTTAAATATAAATTTGATATTTGGATTGCGTTTAGTTAAACATAGCAACTGGTAAATTTTCATCCGAAAATATGAAGTTTATTTTCGTGCGTAAATTTATTCAATTTAATCAGTTAGGAATTGATGAAAATAAAATGTTTCCGAAACCTAAATATTTTTACATAGAAAAATTCTAAAGCATCTTCTGAGCAAGTTTTCAGTTTGTCGCTTTTCCAAATTCGGACATCTTTGGCTCCGTCGATCTTATTTTTCAGCGTTTTTCTGGCATTTCCGCTATTAGAAAATTCGAATTTTTATAATTAAATCGTACTGCTAATATATGTGTACCATTCTATTCGTCTCGCTATACTGATCACCATAGTCTATTTATTTCTGTACTCGACATCGATTACGCAGTGAAAATCGACGTAACAGTTATCAGAGCGGTAACATATTTTCGTTCTTTCTTTTTCCTTGTCCTTTCAAATTTCAAACGAGTGAAACTTCTCAGTGATTGCTACATTTATTTGAAAAGCAATGATGGACCCTTCTTTTCATAAGATTTCCGTATATAGATTTTGCGTGAGCCTTTTGTTTTGGTGTCTTCTCATATTTCTAGTCGAGTGAACTTTGCAATATTTAATTTCAAATCAACAACTGCCCACTTTATTTATTCTGTTCTACATATTAAAGTTTTGAGACTTTCCTGTCTATCGCCTTGTTTTACATCTTCATCTTCCTGAAGCCTGTCATTCCTTTCCACTTCACTATTTTGCCCAACACAAAAGAAGATACAAATCAAATGAAACCCATTTCCTCACGCAACCACATTACCACCCGCTCCCCTCCCCTGCTCGCGTGAAACCACTCCACCGGCCTTCCTTCCCACCATCACCAAGCAACGCCGGCACACCGAACCCCACATGCAACTCCTCCCTTAGCCCACGGCAAGCCTTCTCGCCACATCGGCCACCGCCTGCCGCTCACTCTTCTCGACTTCACCTTGCAGTGCCTCACCGTGAGCTGCTATTCCCTTCGACCTACCTCCTTTCCTCTCCAACAATCGACAAGCAGCCCGAGCTTGCTTCAAGGCCATCCATCACCTTAACGAACAGAAATCACCACTTCGCTGGCGTGAATGTCGCCACTTCCTCCACGTGCTGGCCAACGTCCGCCCGAGCCTACCACGGCCCACACCTCCACATGTGAGCACCGAGACCCACCTCCCCTAGCTACGGCGCAACCTACCCCATCCGCTCCACAGCAGGCCGAGCCAGCTCTGCCCTCTCGCACCAACGAACCACCCCTCACGGCCTGTCTTCCATTCGAAATCGCACCGCCATGCCACCAATCTCCACACTCATGTCAGCAGTACCCGCCACCAACCCATCGCCGAGCCTTGTCAAGGCCTCTGCCTTCATCTCACAGCCTGTTGTATGAGTCATTCGTAGGTAAGTTAGTGTGTGTATATATATGTTTTAAAATGTAATTTAAAAGTATACATATGCATATATGATATATATATATATATAATTATATACTTAAGTTATATGCTATATATATTATTTGTTGTGACATGTATGCTTTACAGTTTATATATATATACTTACAGTGAAAATTATATTGTTTTGTTAAAGTGTTATACTATATGAGTTGTCAGATATATAAACTATAGAATGGTTACTTTGTAAAGTAGGTGGTATTATTATAGTATATTATATATTATGTAATCTATGTCAATTGAGCTGTATAAGTTTATGAGATTTGCAGTTACATATATGTAGCTATATATATACAAGTTTAGTTTTCATATTATATAAATTGTATATGCACAGTTTTAAAATATATGAGTGTTAGTATATATATACACTTTTAAAAAATATAGGTATGTTGACTTTTACAGTTTAGATAGATTTATATATATAAGTGATGTTTAGATACATAGGATGTATGTACCGGTTGTATAAATCTGATATAATAATTTCAATCTAAATGTTTTGCAGAATGATTTCTTTTGCGTTATGTAAGATCTGGTTGTTTTATTTATATATGAATTTATATATGACCTGGTGTTTCCTCATCTTTGCGGGTGTCAGTTATATGTTGAAGTATATATGCTAGTTTGATAAAGTGATGTCAGTAGTAATATATCTGTTTATTTAAATTTTTTTTTATGTATATGGACCGATATATGTAAATTTGGTTTAATATATTACAAAGTTCTAATGTTTACCAAATAGTGTGTTCAATTTTATATAAATATTGCTTTACAAATATTGTTAAGTATTGTTTGGAAATATAAAATATATTGACTATTAAATATATGTGTTTAAGAATAATGATTTTTAATTATATATATATATATATTATTTGTTTTAAATTCTAATTTAACAAAATCATAATAATATATTTTCTATTTGTGTCAGGCTGATCTGATTTATTCCCATCAACTCCTATTATTAGTTGTCCGTCAAATTCGTGCCAATCTAGCTCTGCTTTGGGATTCGTGCTTGGATTCATAACTCAGCTTGTTCTCGTTCTTCTCTAACCTCGAAAGGTGAGCAATAACTCACGTTTAACGTTCTTATATTTATTAAATTTGATTTCAATTGAGACGACAATTGAAATATGCTGCTGTTAGTTATTTATATTACTATATATATGCCATCATCTGTATCTGTTCACCTGTGACATCTGACACCTTATCTGTTATTTATACTGATGATATATGCATGTTACCGTTGTTGTATTATTATCATATCTGTTATCACTCTGCAAGTTCCCTGTTAGTATATAATTCACTATGGGTTGAAATGATACATACCCGAACGATCTGTAGAATAGGAGAAAATCGTTATGGGTTGAAATGATAAATCCAAGCGATTTTCAATTTATTTGAATTTGGGATTGCGGGTTGAAAAGATATATACCCATATATATTTAAATTGCGGATTGAAATGATAAATATCCGTACCACTTGACCATAAGGTAGAAAATTATATACCGACACCGTTGGTCTATATATAAATATTTTCAAAATGATTTCTATGGTTTTGAAAAGAAATATATGGTTTTGATAAATATTGATTTTTTTTAAAATTTATTAAAGTTGATTTAATAAAGTTGATAAATAATATGTTTAAGTATTTATTTAATATCTATATTTTCAAATATAGAGTTTACAATGATTTGAAATTATATTTATTTAAGAATTATACTTAAATAAAGTTTGATTTGAAATTTATAAAATTTGAAATTCTAAAGATATGTTTTAACTTGAATTTGATTAAAAGTGACTTTAATGAATATGTCAAATTATATAAATTTAAATGGGATATTTTGTTTATTTAAAATTTGTGAATTGAAGTTGTATTAGATGTTATTGAAATGTTGAATATTTAAAGCTTTGTAATATGTTGAAATTGGAATGGCTTATTTATGGTTCAAATATGAATTTGAAATCGATAGATTGAAATGGTTATTTAGAAACTGAATCAAATTGAAATTGATGATTTGAGATTTGATTAAATTAAAATTTTGGAATTCGAGTTAATTTGAATCGATTTGTGAAATTTGAGGAAACTATTTTATTTTATAAAGTAATTTTAAATTATATTTAAACTATTGATATTTTACTTCATAAATTATTTAATATAAACTATTTTAATATAAATCATTTTAATATAAATTATTTTATTTATAAACTATTTTATTTTATATACTAATTTTAATATCTAAACTGTTTAAAGGAAAAGTGTTATGATTTCCAAAATGCTATAATTTCAAAGTGTTATGATTTCCAAAATGCTATAATTTCAAAGTGTTATGATTTCCAAAATGCTATGATTTCAAAGCTGTGATTTCCAAAGTGTTTCGATTTTTAAAAGATTATGATTTCGAAAGCGTTATAACTTTGGAAAAGTACTATGATTTTGGAGGTGAATATTTTGAAATGAAAATGATATCGTATTGATTTGGTTTTGAAATGGCAATGATATGTCGGGTTTGAAATATAACTATTTTGAAAGTTTATTAAATGACCATCGGTGTAATAATACGTAGTTATTGAAGAGACCGGGATCAGATATGGACATACTCTCTATCGATACCGAAAACCACTTTAATAACTAATATACGCGGAGTGTTGACCCAGAACGAAGTGGATGGTTTTGATGAACGCGTTGACTGAAGAAAGAGAACGATTTTGGATGACCCCTGACATGACTAAAACAGGAGCCGTGCCGGGCCATTGAGGTTCGCCACCTCTAGCGGACACACTTCTTCGTTACCATATCTATTAGTTTATGATTCGATTTGGGTGCACCCCTCGATTATGGGAGTGTTGTTTCGCGGTGTTGGGGTAGTAGCTGCTATGCCCAACATCAGTCCGGATCACGCAACTACTAGTATCCTAATTGGTATTGCCTCATGTACCTTGTCATACTGATTATCCTATTCGCGACCACTACGATTTTGGTTTGTACCTTTAGTATATGGATTGCCCTCTGGTGACTTCCGGTTTTGGGGAAACTACGGTCTTGTATATGCTCTTGGGTATAAAAATGTGTTAAGGGTGGAATGGGCCATGACTTAACGCTATTTTGATATCGTACTTTACTGATTAGACATTATCTACTTAGCGTATTCTACTGTATATATAGATAGTTTAATGGATCCTTAGAGGATGGTTATCCCAAACATCCTTTGAGTCACTTGTATTTCAGTTGTTATTTCACTTGAGTTGGATTTATTGATATAAGAATGTTAATCCTGACTCGAGTGTTTTGTGTTTTCTTTACGCTCGGGTCAGACTGAGTGTACCAGTATTCGAGACTCACCTTTGGAGTTGGAGCTTCGCTTGGAGATCCAGCTATCTATCCAGCTTTCAGATATTCAGTTGATTCCAGTGATGTATTCTGATATTGTATTTGACTATTGTATTCGAGATTTCTGTTGTATCTTGTTTAACTCTGTTATATATATAGTAGCTTCATGAATTACTATTCTTTTGTTTCCGCTGCATTATTGTTATATTACTCTGTGTCTGTGATCTGTGATTATTTTATTTACTTTATATGTTGAGTTTTGCCAATTTAAATTAACAATCTATTGTTTTGAATTATCCAAGTCCGACATGTGTGGATTTATTGTCGATTTGAATGGTCCAAAATAGTGGGTTGTTACAGTTGGTATCAGAGCTTTGGTAGCTCTAGGAAAAACTTAACATATAGGGTAAATGTATTTACAGAATCACTCTCATTCGAGTTTCAATCTCTTCCTTTTGACTTGATTCCTTTGAATTTTGGAACGTTTCCTACGGTTCCAAAAATTCATTCATGTCCCTTACTATTCGTCTTCTTTCAATTCTGGAGCACCCCATAACTCCATTTTGAATGATATCTATAATAGATCGGCGGTCTCGCCAATCTTCGAATGATTTGTAAAGGGGTGAAACTCCTTTACAATAGGCATTGATTTACCGGAGATTTCTGTATCCTCGGTTTACGATGCTATCTATCTCCTGCTATACCTGAATTTTATTTCTTGAGATCGAATGTCGATTTACCTCGGAATTCTACGACAATCTTATTCTTGAAGTCACGGTCGACCCGGTTATGGTTGCCCGCGATTTATATAAACTTATCAATCTTCCTACTTTGCATTAATCATCATATCTTGTTTCGAACTTATCTTCGAACCAAATTTCTCTTTGATTTAAGTCCATCAAATTTGAAACCCTATCCTTATTTTGAAAATTCATTCCCATATCGTCGAGCAAAGAAATGTATGTGTAAACTAATATATATAAACGCTTTAAATATATGTTGTGTTGTTTGAGTTGTTGAGGTTGATTTGGGTTTCCGATCGATTCGTCTGATCAACGCTATCAATAGGATTACCAAAACACTTGAGCAGAGCAAGCTGACACAATGTTGTTTTCAAATTTGGAAAATAAAATAAAGTTTGTATGATTTTACTATATAGATAAGTATGAAATTTTCTTTAACCAAATTGGAATAAATTAATTGTTGGAGTAATAATATTTGATTATCATTTATTGTTTTGTAAACAATTGACTATTGCAATATAAATAATTGAAGTTATAAACTTGGCTATAATGCAGATTTGAAACCTGAAATGTATTTAGATCAAGAATAGAGAATTTAAATTTTTGGGTGATTTCAATTTGGTTTTTAAGTTTTAAAGTGTATAGTATTTAAAATATGTCAAATAGAAATCGTTTTCAAAGAATTTAAAATGTTGAAATCAGTGCTCTTCTCTTTGTCGTTGGGAAATAATTTCGGTGATGGCGGCCGCATCATTGACATTCATTTTCGAGTTTCGAAGTGGAGAAACCATTCTGTAACTTTGCTACGGTTTTGTTTTGAGAAAAAAAATATATTTTGATTTGAATTTCTTCAGTATATTTTGATTTACATATATATAGGTATCTTATTTTAAAATTTAATTTGATTTGATATAAATATATTATATATATCTCTAAATTGTTTAAAGTTAATCGGAAATCTAATTCTTAAATTTTGTTAAAGGATGATTTTAATTATAAATAAAACCAAAATTTGGAATAAATATTTAAACTTGAATAATTGAATTGGGAAAATTTTATTTGTATATTGTTCAACGGCATTCTAATACAACTTACCTAAATCATACAGAAGTTGAATATGTAATCGGATAATATATAAGATAAATTGAATTTATAAATAAAATTTGAGTGTTTATAAATAATGTTATACACTAAATTTTGATTATAAAGATGTTAATAGAGTTAGATAGGATAATAAGTAAACTCAGTTAATAATGAAATAAATTTGTTTTGAAAGAATTAATAAATTTGTTTTGAAAGAATTAATAAATTGAAATTTGATAAACATATGAAAATACCTTGAATTTAAAAGAAATTAATAGATGTAAATTAATTTAAATCGAAACTTTTATGTTTTAAATTAATTTATATGGGTTAAATATATGTGATAGATATATTAAGTAGAATAAATTTAATAGTAATTTGGAATAAAGAAGAATTTAAAATTGTTGAAGAAAATATGATTATAATAAAAGACTATTCAAATTTATGGTTTTAGAAATTGTAATTTGAAGAAAATGGGATAATAAGATAATGAATTTAGAAATAGTTGAGATTGATTTTAGTGAAATCAAATGGATTAAATCAATTATTGAATATCAATTAATTTAAATTTGAATTTATATTGTGACGACCGCCCATGACCCCTGCACCGAACCTAGAGATAGTGTGCTGTAAAGTGTGCCAGGCGACCATGGACGATTGCCAGGGTAAATTTAAACAACAGAATCTATCGTATTACTCACAGCGCATGGACAAAATACAATAGAATATATATATAGTGAAGCTTCACAGAATAGAATCTCATCAATAAAACTTCATAATAGTTGAATACAAACATCTGTACATTCAATACATCAAGCCTCACTACATAACACTCAGAGAATATACAAGCAGCGGAACATTCAGTACATATAGTAAGAAGATAATATGCATGCCTCCAGCTCGTCTTTGACATCAGCATCGTGGAAAGCAAGAACATCACTTGTCACCTGCTACCTAGTCTGCCCGTCCCAAAATGGCGAACAACCCAAGGCAATAAGAGTTAAAACAAAAAGCCTTGAGTCAGACAACAGTCATAGTGAGCGGTAAATTAACTAACAACATACCAAAAGAGCATAAAGGAAAAAGGAATAGGAATCCAACCCTCCCACTCCACCTCTTTCTACAGTGATAGCCCCGAGACACACACTACGCAGAAGCAAACATAGCAAACATAGCAAAGCATACAATTTAAAGTAAAGCAATTATCACTCGAGTCAAGGGCGATGCTTTCCAAGTACAAACCCCCAAGGCCTAAACCAAGATCAAATAAGCACCCAGAAAATACCGCTCTTGAGACCGAATGACGATACAACCAAACATCCATGACTCTGGCTATCACTGTTATCATTGCTTCGATATCATCGTTAATTGAATGACCGGCTCTTTATTTCATCCGTCCGTCAAGGGCTAATGGAAACCCCGGTTCTAGACATAACTCTGCACGTCATCGTGACCCATGCCTAAGACTATCGAATCTGCCTAGAGTTCTTGACTACCAATCAGTAGCCTTCAGGGACTATCGAATCAACCCAACGTTCTCTTGCTTTGAGCATGCTAGAACCTTCAACAACGATGATATCTCAGCCTTCTAGTCATCCTCCTCGACGACTATTTCCATACTAGCTCAAGCGCCTCTCGAGCAAACCATTATCCTCAAACCCGAACCATATCACCGAGTTATCAATATGCTTGGAATGATCCCGTCTGGATTAGACCAAGTGATGCAGCGAAACCTATATTTTTCAAAGGGTTAAGTCGAACACGGCTTAAGGACAAAGCTATAAGTCGTCCGCGACCTAAGGAGTCATGTGGACAAGAACTACGACTTAACCAGGGTTTAAGTCGTACGCGAGATAACAGAACTGAAGAACTAAGTCGTCCACGACTTAACGAGTTAGGTCGCCTGCGAGATAATGAAGTAGCGGCACGAGTTAAGAATGTGCAAGGTTTAAGTCGGCTACGACTTAATGGAATTATTTTGAGTCGTCCACGACTCAACTGGAAACAAGGGGGAGAAGTTGCTTTGAGTTCACGACTTATCGAGAATGAGGTGTTAAATCGTCTACGACCTAACAAAAGTGAGGAGATAAGTCATCAACGACTTAACAAGGGTGTTATGGGAGGAACAGTTGAGAATGCCCGAGGGATGAGTCAGATACAACTTAAGGAAAACTAAAGCCATCTTATGTCGACACCGAGTTACGACTTACTTAAGTCGCACCATCTTAAGTCGCAGAAGTTTGAAACCGAAGATCCTGATGCCGCGTCAATCTGGACCGTTGATGTCTCAAGTCGTGAGTCGTAAGGAGTTTACGACTTAAGTGTTGAGTCGTTTTATGGTATTGTATTGTGTTTTCTTGAGTCGTTTGTACATAAGTCATATGTCGAAGACTATGTGTTGTAATCTTTAAGTCGTAAGTCGCTGAATAGTTATGTCGCATGTTTTGTATAAATCGTAAGTTGTGACATTTGTATTGTAAGCTGATAAGTCGTATACGACTTATGATGAGTCGTAGGTCGTAGATGATGAGTCAGAAACGACTTAAGACTTAGGAATTTTTCTGGATATGTGTTGTAGCCTATAAATAGGCAAGTTGCTTCATTTGTAAAGGTTGTTGAATATTGAATAAAATTCTTTTTTGATTGCTTTGTGCTTTCATTCCAATTGGTAGTTGAGTGTAATCTCCTATCTCCTCTTTCGGATAATCGAGTGCGCTCGATTCAACGATTGTAGAAGCCGATTCGCGGAATCAAGTGCGCTTGATCAACGCTTGAAGAATTGAAGATCTTTGAACCCGGTATCATGCGAGATCAACGAGTTCGAGATAGCTAGAGTTCGGTATCTTCGGATCAACGAATTCGGGCATTCCAGTATTCTTCCAATCCACCGATTACTACATTCAACGATCTACATTATTTTTGTAATATCTGCTGCGTCAGTTTTGGTATCAGAGCTTGTTCTAGCCAATCATAGCTAGATCGAGACTTGGAGCCTATTCATTTAGAAGTTGAAGTGATTTGCCGAGCTTGAAGGGAAGGTTTGAGTTTGTGTTTATCACGGCCGAGAGTAAGAGGAGTGTTCATCATTGTTCGAAGTTGTTTGATCGAATTTGAATTGGAGGCCGAAACTTTGTCCATCGTGTTCATCACGATTTGCTACAAAGTGGAAGTTTTCGATCCGTTTCATTTTGGATCAAAGTCCGAAAAGTGTTTGAATTTTGAAGTGTTGAAGTGTTTGTGAAAATTTCAAGTATGCCGCCAAGGAGAGCTAATCGTCACCAAAACGTAGAAGCTTTGTATCGAAGAGAAGAAGCTGATGAGATGGAGCAAAGAATCAATGAGAATTTTAGTGAAAAGCTTAATGAAGGAATTGGCCGGTTAGAGAAGCTTATGACGGAGATGAATCAAAATCGGAGAAGGGTTTCACCTGAATCTAACCATGGGGGTAGTAGAGTCTCGCCACATTCCAATCGGGACAGAAGTGTTGAAAATGATCAAGGGCGTGGGAGGAACGTGAGTGATCGAGAACGGAGGAATGTAGATAGAAGGGATGATGGTGGTAGGCGTAATGGTAGTCGAGATGTGGGAGGACGAGATAGACAACGATATACATCTGATTTTGAAGAGGAGTATGATGGTGGTAGTGTTCGAGGACAGGGAAGAAATTACTCTGAGTATGATCACAAGTGGGAGTCGGGGATGAAGACTGAAATTCCTGAATTCAAAGGTGGTATGCAAGCGGAGGAGTTTCTAGATTGGGTAGCTAATGTCGAGGAGATTTTTGACTTCAAAGAAGTTCCAGAACATCGTAGAGTGAAGTTGGTTGCTACAAGGCTGAGGGGTAGAGCTTTGGCATGGTGGCAGCAGACCAAACTTACACGTGATCGGGTGGGAAAGTCAAAAGTTGAATCTTGGGAGAAGATGAAGAAGTTGATGAAAGCAACGTTCTTACCTTACAATTATCAATCTTTGATGTATCAACGTTTGCAAAACTTGAGACAAGGGACGAAATCTGTGAATGACTATGCTGATGAATTCTATCAACTTATTGCAAGGAATGATACTATGGAAACAGAAGAGCAGCTGACATCCAGGTTCATTGGGGGATTGAGAATGCAGATTCAGGATATGGTTAATATGTTCGATCCAAGATCTGTAGCGGAAGCACATCAGAAAGCGTTGGCTTGGGAGAGACAGGGACGACGAGGAAGTGGTGTGTTTACTAATTCTAACAATCAAGGAAGGGTGTTGGAGGAAGTTCTAATGTTTCTAAACCTATCAGTAGACCAGTGGTTAAGGAGGTTGAGAAGGCAAGGGTTAACAAAGGTTTCAAATGTTACAACTGTCAGGAATTGGGTCATAAAAGCAGTGAGTGTCCAAAGCCGAAGAAACGAACCATGATTGTAGAAGTTGAAGATGAGGATGTTGATGGGGAGTGTTCTAGTCCAGTTGAGGAAGATGAACATGATATTGCGTCAGGAGATGAAGGTTGTAACCTAATGCTGAGGAGATCGTGTTTAACACCGAAGCAGGAGGAAGCTAGTTGGTTGAGAAGTAATATTTTTCAGTCAACATGTACTATTCTGGGGAAGGTGTGTAAGTTTGTGATTGATGCAGGAAGCTGTGATAATATTATTTCAACTGAAGCTGTGACAAAGTTGAAATTAAAGACAAAGAAACATCCGAGTCCATACAAGTTAGCATGGTTGAGAAAAGGAGGAGAAGTGAAAGTGGATAGACGAGTTCGTGCTCCATTCTCTATTGGGAAGAAATACAAAGACGAAATCTGGTGTGATGTAGTAGAGATGGATGTTTGCCACTTATTATTGGGAAGACCATGGCAGTATGATCGAGCAGTACAACATGACGGTCGGACCAATAGCTACAGTTTTATGTTTGAAGGCACTAAAATTATCCTAGTTCCGAAGAAGAGATCACAAGGAGAAAGTAAGTCGGAAGAGATTGAAGAACTGAAAACTTTATTGACTTTAAAGGAGTTTGTTAAAGAAGTTGAAGAGGAACCTGAAGTGTTTTTGTTAATTGGGCGAGAAAGCAGTGAAGAGGTTGAAATACCAGAAGAAGTTAAACCAGTTTTGAAAGAATTTGACGATGTATTTCCAGAGGAGTTACCAACGGAGTTGCCACCGTTGAGGGATATACAACATCAGATAGATCTTGTTCCAGGTGCTGTGTTGCCACATAGACCACATTATAGAATGAGTCTGAAGGAACATGAAGAGTTGCGGAGGCAGGTAGAGGAATTGCTTGAGCAGGGGCGTGTGCAGGAGAGTCTGAGTCCTTGTGTTGTACCAGCTTTATTGGTACCCAAGAAGGATGGGACGTGGAGGATGTGCACTAACAGTCGAGCATTGAATAAGATTACTGTGAGATATAGGTTTCCAATGCCGAGGTTGGATGACTTGTTAGATCAAATAAGCGGAGCTACTATATTTTCGAAGATTGATTTGAAGAGCGGATATCATCAAATTCGTATCAGACCAGGCGATGAGTGGAAAACTGCTTTTAAAACCAGGGAGGGTCTATACGAATGGTTGGTCATGCCATTTGGTTTATCCAATGCACCGAGTACTTTTATGAGGGTGATGAATTAGATTTTTCGACCATTCATTGGGAAATTTGTGGTGGTGTATTTTGATGATATTCTGATTTACAGTGGGAGTCCAGAGGAACATTTGAATCATCTTAGAGAAGTGCTGATGGTATTGCGACAAGAACAATTCTATGCTGCAACGAAGAAATGCATGTTCATGACGCACAGTGTTTTATTTCTGGGGTATGTTGTTTCAGAGAAAGGAATACAGGTTGACCAAAGTAAAGTTGAAGCAATTAGAGATTGGCCGCAGCCCAAGACGATAACGGAAGTTCGTAGTTTTCATGGGTTGGCTTCATTCCATCGAAGGTTTATACCACACTTTAGTAGTGTGATGGCACCTGTTACTGATTGCATGAAGGGTAAACAGTTTGCATGGATGGAGGAAGCCGGGGTTGCTTTTGAGCGAATCAAAGAACTTTTGACGTCTGCACCAATTCTAGTATTACCAGATTTTCAGTTAGTGTTTGAACTACATACTGATGCATCCAAGGTTGGAATTGGAGGGGTGTTGAGTCAGAAGGGGTGTCCAATTGCATATTTCAGTGAGAAGTTGTCAGGAGCGAAGATGCGATACAGTACATATGATGTGGAATTCTATGCTGTTGTGCAAGCTATTAAACACTGGAGACATTATCTATTTCAGAAAGAGTTTGTTCTGTATACTGATCATGAAGCATTGAAGCATTTGCAAGGGCAAGATAAGATTTCAGCGAGACATGCATCGTGGATTGCATATCTGCAACAGTTTACATTTGTTGTGAAACACAAGTCAGGAGTGACGAATCGTGTAGCTGATGCTTTAAGCAGGAGGAGTCATTTGTTGACGATAATGAAAGTTGAAGTGACAGGTTTTGAATTATTGCCAGAATTGATTGAAGAAGATCCTTACTTTGTGAAATTTGTTGAAAAAGTAAAGGAAGGAAGCACTGATGAATTTGTGTTGGTGGATGGTTTTCTGTTTAAAGGAAATCGTTTGTGCATCCCAGACTGTAGCTTGAGAATGAAGATTGTTAAAGAATTACATGAAGAAGGCCATGTGGGTAGAGATCGTACGTTACAATTGATTTCGCAGTCCTACTTTTGGCCATCGATGAGGAAAGAAGTGGAAAGATTTGTGGAGCGATGTCATATATGTCAAGTTTCGAAAGGAACTACGACTAATGCTGGTTTATATATGCCGTTACCGGTACCAACTAAACCATGGGTTGATGTGAGTATGGACTTTGTGTTGGGATTACCAAGGACACAGCGTGGTAACGATTCCATATATGTGGTGGTTGATCGATTTTCGAAAATGGCACACTTTATTGCTTGTAAGAAGACGGCGGATGCTGTTCATGTTGCTCAGCTATTTTTCAGGGAGATATATCGACTTCATGGATTGCCAGAATCTATTGTGTCGGATAGAGATACTCGATTTCTGAGTCATTTTTGGTTGAGTTTGTGGAAAATGGTCGGAACGAAGCTGAAATTTAGTAGTGCTTATCATCCACAAACGGATGGACAGACCGAGGTTGTTAATCGATCATTGGGAAACTTGTTGAGGTGTCTTGTTCAAGATAATCTGAAAAGTTGGGATGTGAAGCTATGCCAGGCAGAATTTGCTCATAATCATGTTGTGAATCGAAGTACGGGGTTCAGTCCATTCCAGATTGTCTATTCAAGCTTACCGGAAGGACCGTTGGATTTAACAGCGATACCACACTCAAAGGGGACAGTTAAGAAAGCTGTCGATTTTGTTGATGGGTTGACAGAATGCCATAAAATCGTTCAGGAACGATTAGAGAAGACAAATGAGAGGTATAAACAAATGGAGGATAAGAAACGAAGAAGTGTTGTTTTCAAAGAGGGTGATTTTGTTTACGCAGTATTAACGAAAGATCGTTTTCCAATGGGCGCTTATAACAAATTGAAAGCCAGAAAGATTGGTCCAGTGGAAATTTTAAAGAAAATCAACGAAAATGCTTATAAATTGAAACTGCCAGATGATGTGTATACGTCTGATGTGTTCAATTTTAAACACCTCATGCCATATCATGGGGAAGAACGAGCTGATGTGGAAGAACACACAAATTCGAGGTCGAATTTTTCTTAACCTGGAGAGGATGATGCAGCGCAACCTATATTTTTCAAAGGGTTAAGTCTAACACGACTTAAGGACAAAGCTATAAGTCGTCCGCGACCTAAGGAGTCATGTGGACAAGAACTACGACTTAACCAGGGTTTATGTCGTACGCGAGATAACAGAACTGAAGAACTAAGTCGTGCACGACTTAACGAGTTAGGTCGCCTGCGAGATAATGAAGTAGCGGCACGAGTTAAGAATGTGCAAGGTTTAAGTCGGCTACGACTTAATGGAATTATTTTGAGTCGTCCACGACTCAACTGGAAACAAGGGGGAGAAGTTGCTTTGAGTTCACGACTTATCGAGAATGAGGGGTTAAATCGTCTACGACCTAACAAAAGTGAGGAGATAAGTCATCAACGACTTAACAAGGGTGTTATGGGAGGAACAGTTGAGAATGCCCAAGGGATGAGTCAGATACGACTTAAGGAAAACTAAAGCCATCTTATGTCGACATCGAGTTACGACTTACTTAAGTCGCAGAAGTTTGAAACCGAAGATCCTGATGCCGCGTCAATCTGGACCGTTGATGTCTCAAGTCGTGAGTCGTAAGGAGTTTACGACTTAAGTGTTGAGTCGTTTTATGGTATTGTATTGTGTTTTCTTGAGTTGTTTGTACATAAGTCATATGTCGAAGACTATGTGTTGTAATCTTTAAGTCGTAAGTCGCTGAATAGTTATGTCGCATGTTTTGTATAAATCGTAAGTTGGGACATTTGTATTGTAAGCTGATAAGTCGTATACGACTTATGATGAGTCGTAGGTCATAGATGATGAGTCGGAAACGACTTAAGACTTAGGAATTTTTCTGGATATGTGTTGTAGCCTATAAATAGGCAAGTTGTTTCATTTGTAAAGGTTGTTGAATATTGAATAAAATTCTCTTTTGATTGCTTTGTGCTTTCATTCCAATTGGTAGTTGAGTGTAATCTCCTATCTCCTCTTTCGGATAATCGAGTGCGCTCGATTCAACGATTGTAGAAGCCGATTCGCGGAATCAAGTGCGCTTGATCAACGCTTGAAGAATTGAAGATCTTTGAACCCGGTATCGTGCGCGATCAACGAGTTCGAGATAGCTAGAGTTTGGTATCTTCGGATCAACGAATTCGGGCATTCCAGTATTCTTCCAATCCACCAATTACTACATTCAACGATCTACATTATTTTTTAATATCCGCTGCATCACCAAGGCTATCTCATATCATACTTCGCCTCATCATCATCATAGCAAAGCTTCATCTCAACATCATCATCAAATCTATCTATATGAGCTTCATCAACCGCTACATATGCCACGAGCAGCTTTTCCAATTCAAGAGCCTTTCCCTTAGATTTTGAACCATCTTCGGTCTAAATCAAATCATCAATCATCTAATTCATAGCAATCAATCAAGTCAAACATTAATCCAAGTAAACAAGCATTCAAAAATGACCTAAATAGACAATTATTACAATAATGGCAATTTCGTAATTAAAGAGTCAAAAGTCTAACAAGCATGAAAACATGAGCAATATCTCTATAATCTTGATGAATGAACTTGCATAGGTTAACGTGTAGTAAAATGGATGTCAAATCACTATGAACAATGGATCTATATGGATCTATACTTAGGATTAGGAAAATGCATGAAAATCACTACTTTAGCACAAAATCAAGCCAACGATTCGATATACTCCTTTGGATCCATGTGAGAGATAATCACCACTCACCAAATCACCTAAACACCTTAAAAGAAACCCACTTCAGATCTGAACAGTGAAGGATCTAACTCGATCTATCACCAATCCGCTTCAAACGATGAAATCTCTCTTCGATGGATGAAGATCTTCAATCTAAGCTCTTGAATCTTCGATTTGATCTTCAATTTGGATGGAAGGAATCACTAGATTAGAGTGGAGAAAAAGAAGTGAAGAAGTGTAGAAGTCGAGCTCTCAAAATGGCAGCACTTCGTCGCTTCAAAATCCGGATCCCAAAAATGAAGAAGAACCCTCCTATTTATAGGCTGAATACCCCTTAGGTCGCTCACTCGGAGTTAGGTCGTCCACGACCTACGACCTAAAACCCTTCGACCTTAAATATTCGACCTAACAGCCCCAAGCCTCTACGACCTAACCAGATGCGTTACCTCGCGACCTACGACCTAACCAGATGCGCATCCGCGACCTAACGCTTAAGCGCTTCTTCGACCTAACGACATAGCGCATCAGCGACCTAACTGCTAAGCCCTTATGCGACCTAACACTCACGCGACCTAACACACACGCGACCTAACTGACTAATGGCCTAGCGACCTAACTACACACAGGTCATACGACCTAACTACTCCTCCCTTTGGTCGTTGCCGACCTATCCTTCTTAGGTCGCTAACTTACCCTGTTCCCTATACCTCTAACTCTTAGGTCGCATGTTCCTTAGGTCGCTAACTCCTATAGGTCGCTAACTCCTATAGGTCGCCTAATTCTATAGGTTGCTAACTCCTATAGGTCGCTCACTCTCTTAGGTTGCCAACTTCCTATAGGTCGCTAACTCCTATAGGTCGCTAACCTTCCTTAGGTCGCCTAATTCTACAGGTCGCTACAAAACCTTAAGTCGCTCAAAACCTTAGGTCGCTAACATCCTATAGGTCGCTCCAACCGACCTAACTTACCCCACGACCTAAGCTACCACACGACCTATCTTCTAAACGACCTAACTATCACACGACCTAACTCCTTAGGTCGTTCTAATCCTTAGGTCGCTCCACTTCACTAAGTCGCCTACCTCATAACTCGCCATCTTCCTTATGTCGCTCCAAGCTTTCATACGACCTAGGACTTAGACTCTGGACGACTTACCAACAATGCGACCAAATGTCAACTGTTTTACGATGTTTCGATCCGTAAAAATACGGGTCGTTACATATATGGTTTAAATTAATTGTTATTTTGTATTTCAAATCTTTTTTTCTTTCTGGTTGTTTCTATTCTCCTACCTCGTTCCTTTTCGGGGACGAAAAGTTTTGAGTGGGGGAGAGTGTAACGACCCGTAAATTTCAACTGTTTTAATAACATAATTAGTTGAAATTTTGTGAAATTTTAAATGATAAAATTTTGAAATATAAATTTGATATTTGGAATGCGTTTAGTTAAACATAGCAACTGGTAAATTTTCATCCGAAAATATGAAGTTTATTTTCGTGAGTAAATTTATTCAATTTAATCAGTTAGGAATTGATGAAAATAAAATGTTTTCGAAACCTAAATATTTTTACATAGAAAAATTCTAAAGCATCTTCTGAGCAAGTTTTCAGTTTGTCGCTTTTCCAAATTCGGACATCTTTTGCTCCGTCGATCTTATTTTTCAGCGTTTTTCTTGCATTTTCCGCTAATAGAAAATTCGAATTTTTATAATTAAATCGTACTGCTAATATATGTGTACCATTCTATTCGTCTCGCTGTACTGATCACCACAGTCTATTTATTTCTGTACTCGACATCGGTTACGTAGTGAAAATCGACGTAACAGTTATCAGAGCGTTAACATATTTTCGTTCTTTCTTTTTCCTTGTCCTTTCAAATTTCAAACGAGTGAAACTTCTCAGTGATTGGTGCATTTATTTGAAAAGCAATGATGGACCCTTCTTTTCATAAGATTTCCATATATATATTTCGCGTGTGCCTTTTGTTTTGGTGTCTTCTCATATTTCCAGTCGAGTGAACTTTGCAATATTTAATTTCAAATCAACAGCTGCCCACTTTATTTATTCTGTTCTACATATTAAAGTTTTGAGACTTTCCTGTCTGTCGCCCTTTTTTACATCTTCATCTTCCTGAAGCCTGTATTTCCTTTCCACTTCACTATTTTGCCCAACACAAAAGAAGATACAAATCCTATATTCGCATTCGCCTGCAACCATCCATCCTCCTCACCTCAAATGAAACCCATTTCCTCACGCAACCACATTACCACCCGCTCCCCTCGCCTGTTCGCGTGAAACCACTCCACCGGCCTTCCTTCCCACCTTCACCAAGCAACGCCGGCACACCGAATCCCACATGCAACTCCTCCCTTAGCCCACGGCAAGCCACCTCGCCACATCGGCCACCGCCTGCCGCTCACTCTTCTCGACTTCACCTTGCAGTGCCTCACCGTGAGCTGCTATTCCCTCCGATCTGCCTCCTTTCCTCTCCAACAATCGACGAGCAGCCCGAGCTTGCTTCAAGGCCATCCATCACCTTAACGAACAGAAATCACCACTTCGCTGGCATGAATGTCGCTACTTCCTCCACGTGCTGGCCAACGTCCGCCCGAGCCTACCACGGCCCACACCTCCACATGTGAGCATCGAGACCCACCTCCCCAAGCTACGACGCAACCTACCCCATCCGCTCCACAGCAGGCCGAGCCGGCTCTGCCCTCTCGCACCAACGAACCACCCCTCACGACCTGTCCTCCATTCGAAACCGCACCGCCACGCCACCAATCTCCACACTCATGTCAGCAGTACCCGCCACTAACCCATCGCCTAGACTTGTCAAGGCCTCTGCCTTCATCTCGCGGCCTGTTGTATGAGTCATTCTTAGGTAAGTTAGTGTGTATATATATATGTTTTAAAATGTAACTTAAAAGTATACAGATGCATATATGATATATATATATATATAATTATATACTTAAGTTATATGCTATATATATTATTTGTTGTGACATGTATGCTTTACAGTTTATATATATATATACTTACAGTGAAAATTATATTGTTTTGTTAAAGTGTTATACTATATGAGTTGTCAGATATATAAACTATAGAATGGTTACTTTGTAAAGTAGGTGGTATTATTATAGTATATTATATATTATGTAATCTATGTCAATTGAGCTGTATAAGTTTATGAGATTTGCAGTTACATATATGTAGCTATATATATACAAGTTTAGTTTTCATATTATATAAATTGTATATGCACAGTTTTAAAATATATAAGTGTTAGTATATATATACACTTTTAAAAAATATAGGTATGTTGACTTTTACAGTTTAGATAGATTTATATATATAAGTGATGTTTAGATACATAGGATGTATGTACCGGTTGTATAAATCTGATATAAGAATTTCAATCTAAATGTTTTGCAGAATGATTTCTTTTGCGTTATGTAAGATCTGGTTGTTTTATTTATATATGAATTTATATATGACCTGGTGTTTCCTCATCTTTGCGGGTGTCAGTTATATGTTGAAGTATATATGCTAGTTTGATAAAGTGATGTCAGTAGTAATATATCTGTTTATTTAAATTTTTTTTCTGTATATGGACCGATATATGTAAATTTGGTTTAATATATTACAAAGTTCTAATGTTTACCAAATAGTGTGTTCAATTTTATATAAATATTTCTTTACAAATATTGTTAAGTATTGTTTGGAAATATAAAATATATTGACTTTTAAATATATGTGTTTAAGAATAATGATTTTTAATTATATATATATTATTATTTGTTTTAAATTCTGATTTAACAAAATCATAATAATATATTTTCTGTTTGTGTTAGGCTGATCTGATTTATTCCCATCAACTCCTATTATTAGTTGTCCATCAAATTCGTGCCAATCTAGCTTTGCTTTGGGATTCGTGCTTGGATTCATAACTCAGCTTGTTCTCGTTCTTCTCTAACCTCGAAAGGTGAGCAATCACTCACGATTAACGTTCTTATATTTATTAAATTTGATTTCAATTGAGACGACAATTGAAATATGCTGCTGTTAGTTATTTATATTGCTATATATATGCCATCATCTGTATCTGTTCACCTGTGACATCTGACACCTTATCTGTTATTTATACTGATGATATATGCTTGTTACCGTTGTTGTATTATTATCATATCTGTTATCACTCTGCAAGTTCCCTGTTAGTATAGAATTCACTATGGGTTGAAATGATACATACCCGAATGATCTGTAGAATAGGAGAAAATCGTTATGGGTTGAAATGATAAATCCAAGCGATTTTCAATTTATTTGAATTTGGGATTGCGGGTTGAAAAGATATATACCCTTATATATTTAAATTGCGGATTGAAATGATAAATATCCGTACCACTTGACCATAAGGTAGAAAATTATATACCGACACCGTTGGTCTATATATAAATATTTTGAAAATGATTTCTATGGTTTTGAAAAGAAATATATGGTTTTGATAAATATTGATTTTTTTAAAGATTTATTAAAGTTGATTTAATAAAGTTGATAAATAATATGTTTAAGTATTTATTTAATATCTATATTTTCAAATATAGAGTTTACAATGATTTGAAATTGATTTGAAATTATATTTATTTAAGAATTATACTTAAATAAAGTTTGATTTGAAATTTATTAAATTTGAAATTCTAAAGATATGTTTTAACTTGAATTTGATTAAAAGTGACTTTAATGAATATTTCAAATTATATAAATTTAAATGGGATATTTTGTTTATTTAAAATTTGTGAATTGAAGTTGTATTAGATGTTATTGAAATGTTGAATATTTAAAGCTTTGTAATATGTTGAAATTGGAATGGCTTATTTATGGTTTAAATATGAATTTGAAATCGATAGATTGAAATGGTTATTTAGAAACTGAATCGAATTGAAATTGATGATTTGAGATTTGATTAAATTAAAATTTTGGAATTCGAGTTAATTTGAATTGATTTGTGAAATTTGAGGAAACTATTTTATTTTATAAAGTAATTTTAAATTATATTTAAACTATTGATATTTTACTTCATAAATTATTTAATATAAACTATTTTAATATAAATCATTTTAATATAAATTATTTTATTTTTAAACTATTTTATTTTATATACTAATTTTAATATCTAAACTATTTAGAGGAAAAGTGTTATGATTTCCAAAATGCTATAATTTCAAAGTGTTACGATTTCCAAAATGCTATGATTTCAAAGCTGTGATTTCCAAAGTGTTTCGATTTTTAAAAGATTATGATTTCGAAAGCGTTATAACTTTGGAAAATTACTATGATTTTGGAGGTGAATATTTTGAAATGAAAATGATATCGTATTGATTTGGTTTTGAAATGGCAATGATATGTCGGGTTTGAAATATAACTATTTTGAAAGTTTATTAAATGACCATCGGTGTAATAATACGTAGTTATTAAAGAGACCGGGATCGGATATGGACATACTCTCTGTCGATACCGAAAACCACTTTAATAACTAATATACGCGGAGTGTTGATCCAGAACGAAGTGGATGGTTTTGATGAACGCGTTGACTGAAGAAAGAGAACGATTTTGGATGACCCCTAACATGACTAAAACAGGAGCCGCGCCGGGCCATTGAGGTTCGCCACCTCTAGCGGACACACTTCTTTGTTACCATATCTATTACTTTGTGATACGATTTGGGTGCACCCCTCGATTATGGGAGTGTTGTTTCGCGGTGTTGGGGTAGTAGCTGCTATGCCCAACATCAGTCCGGATCACGCAACTACTAGTATCCTAGTTGGTATTGCCTCATGTACCTTGTCATACTGATTATCCTATTCGCGACCACTACGATTTTGGTTTGTACCTTTAGTATATGGATTTCCCTCTGGTGACTTCCAGTTTTGGGGAAACTACGGTCTTGTATATGCTCTTGGGTATAAAAATGTGTTAAGGGTGGAATAGGCCATGACTTAACGCTATTTTGATATCGTACTTTACTGATTAGACATTATCTACTTAGCGTATTCTACTGTATATATAGATAGTTTAATGGATCCTTAGAGGATGGTTATCCCAAACGTCCTTTGAGTCACTTGTATTTCAGTCGTTATTTCACTTGAGTTGGATTTATTGATATAAGAATGTTAATCCTGACTCGAGTGTTTTGTGTTTTCTTTATGCTCGGGTCAAACTGAGTGTACCAGTATTCGAGACTCACCTTTGGAGTTGGAGCTTCGCTTGGAGATCCAGCTATCTATCCAGCTTTCAGATATTCAGTTGATTCCAGTGATGTATTCTGATATTGTATTTGACTATTGTATTCGAGATTTCTGTTGTATCTTGTTTAACTCTGTTATATATATAGTAGCTTCATGAACTACTATTCTTTTGTTTCCGCTGCATTATTGTTATATTACTCTGTGTCTGTGATCTGTGATTATTTTATTTACTGTATATGTTGAGTTTTTCCAATTTAAATTAACAATCTATTGTTTTGAATTATCCAAGTCCGACATGTGTGGATTTATTGTCGATTTGAATGGTCCAAAATAGTGGGTCGTTACAAAATAAAAGCCCAAAATTCCAATAGAAGAAATCGTGCGTGAATCGAAGTTTATATGCAAAAGATATTCATGTTATAAGAAATATTATTAAAATAGTAATGTTTAATACTTACGTTTTTCTCAAGATAAGGCTTCATGCAAAGATTGAAGAACAAACTAAGATGTAGGCAGGACATGAAGGAAAAATGGGAAAAAAAATGAAACTCATGTTTCATAAAAGAAAGCTTTTGAATTTGCAAGTTCACATTAAAATGATTCAGGGGTAGGAAGATTTGAAATGGAGATCTAAACATAGGAAATGAAGCGGTGACAAAAATGAAGAAACAATTTAAAAACATGAACAATTTGCTGATGAGATTATAGCTTCAACAAAGAATAATTTGAACTAAATGAATATGAGGTGTTAGGAGAAACAAAACATAAAAGAAGAAATAAAGTGGCAGGTTATTTAATAATGAAGAAATGAAGGTGGAGGGACAAAATGAATGTCACGTTTCTAAAATGAAGGCTTTAGGAAATATAAGCTACCGAAAATTAAAACAAAAATATGAGATTATGAAAGAAGGCTATAGGAAAACAAAATGAAAAGAATTGAAGTGGCTGTAGAAATATGAATTGAGATGGAGAAAACAATGAACTTTCATTTTTTTTAAAGAATTGGAGGTAGGACATGGTGTAAAGAGGTGAAGAAAGGTTAAAAAAAATATGTATACATATAAAATGAAACTCACGTTTGAGAAGATGCAGCTTTAGGAAAAAGAAGAAGGAACAACCAAAATGAAGAAACAAACAAAAATGTGGAAAGAAATGAGGCAGGTATTAAATGAAGAATGAAAAATCCACGTTTGAATTTTAAAAGGTATGTTTACAAAGCAAGCAATACTTTTGGTGCAAAATTTCAAAACGTGTGCTACCTCAATTAATTTCATTAATAGGAAACATTTCAAGGTAAGGCTCACGTGTAAATAAATGAAACTTATAGGAAAACCAAAAGAGGCTAGTATTTAGTAAAAGAAAATAATAACGGAAATAAATAAATGAAAGGGGCGGTTGAAATTTGAGAAGATAAATAAATGAAAAGATTAATGAACATGAATAGTGGAATATGAAATTCTAATATATTTAAGACTATTCATTACACAAAGAAAAACATGGCATTTAATTCCGTTTAGACTAATGTGCTAGGTGAAAAGTTTTTTTGCTGAAGGGAAATGAATGCATGCATGAGTGAATAGTGCATGCAAATGAATTCATGAATTAATGCACATACACATTTCATTTCAAATGCAAAGTAACGCCTCATTAATAATTCAATTTATGGCAAGAAGTGAAAGAACAAATTGAATGAAATATGCAAAAGAGAGGGGTCAACGAAATGTGAGATGGCAGCAGAATAAAGTAAGGTAATACATTAATGAGGATGGAAGGATTAGTATACTGCAACAACTTCTGAAATTCAATTTTAAAATGTATATTTCCTTCAATATATTTAATTAACTCCAAATATACACATAAATATATGTTAATTTAACCAATATTTTTTTGCACACCATAAATAATATTGAACACACCAATTAACTTAATATTTCTCATTAAAATAATTATTGTATTTTTAACACAGAACGTAAGTTGCACATATCACTAATAAATTACAATTTACTTCTATTTCCTCTTAATGGAAAGATTTTAATTGTCATTAATTCCAATAATTAAATTTCAAAACATACGCTGATTACTGAGAAGATAGTTAAGCCAATCGTTTTCCTTTAAATTGTATATCAAACATATCTATTAACATTATTGGTTACAAACATGAGTTGGAAATTTACTTACAAATAATTAATTTCTTACTCTATGCTAAAACACATTTCAAATAAATAATCATATGTTTTCTCCTTTAATAAATTTATTCATTTTATTCTTCATTAACATTTTTTATTATAATCACCGTTATTAATTACATTCAAACAATGTCATTAAATACACCTAACGTATGTTATCATTTTTTTCTTACTGTAATACATGTTATTAGTAGAAATTCAAATTAATATCATAAACATAGCTCTTAACATACGTTAACACAAATAAAATCATAATTTTTTATTTTTCTACCACTTATATTCCTAAATTATATCCCTTGTTACAATTAGGCTTTGGTATTCCTATCCATTAATTACATTTGAGACAATGTCATTAAAATACACATTTGTAAGTTCATTATTTACCACCAATTGTTATAACAACTTATACTCTACAAATTCTATCTAATCACCATTTATTACACATTATTTTATTAATTAATCAACATTTAAATTATCAATTGCTCTTTAAATCTAATTATAAATTATACACACATCATTAATACAATCAATTTACCATCTATAACTAATTATAACTTTTTAATCATTTCAATTAATTAGAATTACATTCAAAGCAATTGTAAATTACCTTGAATTAATACTATTACAATTTAATCCAATTACATTCTTATTATTTAATCCCAAAATTTCATTTCTTCCAACATTAAATCACAAAACCTTATTAAATTAGCTATTTTTATTTATCGAAAATTACGGGTCGTTACAGTTGATTATTATTTATATTTGGATTGGAAATCGTTGATGGTTAATATTACTATATATGATTTGGTTAAAGTAGTTGAAATTATTGATCGAAACCCAAATTGCATGAAAAACCGTAAACTATGAAAAGTTTAAATATTGGACGATGATTGATTTATTGATATTTGTCACTATTATATTATTGATGTACGCATTTATTTGGACATTGAAATTTGAACCGGAATGTGGGTTGAAATGATAAATGCCCAAATTTAAATTACTTGGCCTAGGATAGAAAATTAGATAATAAACACCGATTGGTCAACTGAGATTTATTTCGGATATTTAATATTTGAATTTGAAATTAAGAAATGATTTGGAAATTTGATGTGAATTTATAATTTAAATTTTATGTTAAAGTTAATATTTAATTTCGAAATCTATTAATTTAATTTTGATTTTAAAATGAAAGATTAATTGAACTATTTTAAATTATGAAATTAATTAATAATGGTTGTTTTAAAATGTTAACGTTTTCAAAACTCGGTATTATTTGAAATTTAATGAAGTGTTAGTATTATATATATAATTAAATTTTTAAATAAATATTTAATTAAATTTTAATTTGATTTGATTTGATTAAAATATAATAATGGAATTATATTTGATTTAATTAAAAAGAGAATTTTAATTGATTTTATTGATTTAATATAAAAGTTAAACTGAATTGTTTGAATTTAAGTTTAATTAGAAGTGTTAAGTTAATTAAGTAAATTAATTCCGAAGTGAAATTAAGTTGAATATTTAATTTCTGTACTTAAGAATTAATTAACTAGGTTAATTTGAAAATCTATTAAATTGGATAATTTAGTAAAAATGAAACATTGTTTAAAAGTTGAATCTTTTGATTTTAAACTCAAATATGCTGAAGTCAAATGATGAGATGTTATTTGAAAACAAAAGATATTTTTATTAAATAAAATATCCAATCGGTGTGAAAATGACGCTGGTTATTAAAGATACCGGGACCGGATATGGGCATAGTCTCTGTCGATACCGAAAGCACTTTAATAACTGTATACGTGGAGTGATGACCCAGAACGAAGTGGTTGGATTTGGCATACAATTGTTGGATTTGAAGAAAGAGAACGATGATGGATAGACTCTAGCACATGTGCCAATTTGAAATGACTAAAACAGGACGGCTTGACTGTAACGACCTATAATTTTCGATAATTAAAATATTGAATTCAATAAGTTTTGTAATTTAATTTTAGAAGAAATTAAAATTTGTGGTTTATTAATAAGAAATAACTAGAATGTAATGTTAAAAATGTTAATCCAAGACAACTGATAACTACTTTAATGTATGTCCAATTAATACAAATGATTGTAAAGTTAAAATTGATTATAGGTTGTAAATAGAGAAATAGGTTTTAATAATGTAAATTTAATATAATAAATGACTAATTGAATGAAATCTCAAATAATTGTAATAAATTGTAAAGTTACATTGGTTAGAAATTGTAAATAAGAAGATAAAATCAATGTGAAGTTATTTGTTTTGTTAGTTAACAATAAACTTAGAAATGTGTTTGAATTGGCAAATTGTAACAATGGTTAATTAATCCATTGAAATTTAATTAGTTATAAATAGTAAATAAGGGAATAAATTAAATGTTATAATTAATTGGTGAAATAATATGTAATTCATTGTAATTGGAAAAAATCATGGTAGTGTAAGTAGTTATAACATTTATTTGAAGATAATAAACTTATAACTGTGCTTAAAGTAAGAAAAGGTGACAATTGTTATATATTACCTATTTAATCAATCTGTTAAATTTATTTGGAATAAATTGCGACTAAATGTAATTAAATATTATGTTAATGTAAATTAAGATGAAGTTGGAGAATATTAATGTAATAAGATACAAACCAATGCTAACTATGCCCATAGGGTAATGATTTATTGTAATAATAAATGTTAATATAAGAATGGAATAATTTAAGAAATAAATGTTGGAATATGAAATGAACAGTAAATAGTTGTGGTATAATGAGAATTCGTTTGAAATCTAATACTGAATATAAACTGCAATAATAGTTGTTGGAATCCTTTAACTGAAAAGAAAAGACAAGTGCATTGTAATTAATAAGTTCAACATAAGAACTTGCATTTTAAATTAAATTAAGATAACGATTTTAATGAAATTTAAGCTTTGACTTGAAAAGAATAAATTGTATATCTGCTTCTAACTGGAATAACAAATGTTCAATTTGAATAAAGGATGGAGTGAATGTTTTAACGAAAGAATAACATAATTTGTTATTTGAAATGCATCTTGGAGAAGTTGATTTTCAATAAGATAAAAACATTTACTTTGTAAATAGTGTATAAATTTTGTTGTATACGAAATTTTATAAACATTTTTGAAATGGTATAAATGAAAGAAAAAACAGTGTTTATAATTAGAATTTGTTGAAATTAGTTATGAAATGAATTGGAATTAGATTAATTGAAATGTTTCAATTAAAAGGAAACATAAATGAAATTGTAATGAATGAGTTAATATAAAAACTTGCATTTTGTGTCAATAAGGAATGTACATTTTAATTAAGATAATTGCATGTTTTGAGATGTATAAAAATAAAACTTCATTTTGAATAAGTATGATTTTGGAAAAAAATTTGAATTTTAGGATAATATACACACACACAAACATTAATATCTAAATTTTTAAATATACCAGAGGGTTCATGGTTGTGTAAATGTTGTGGAATCAATTAGAATTGCCTTTAATTAACAATTGTACATTAATTACACATGTTCACGTATATTTATTTTTCCATTTCATATATGGTTAAAACTTGTAAATTTGTTGCATTAATGTGACTGTTACCGTAATTAAAAAAAGTAAAGTAAATCATTTTATAATGCATAAATAGATATATATTCATTAATTAATAAAATTGGTTTGAGTAACATAAATAAATGAATAGATTGATTGATTTTTAACTAATTGATTGCGCTAATGGAGTGTGCACATATATTAATGTAAAACGGATGTTTTAATAAAGAATTAAATGATAAATATGTGTATATTTGGGTTTGTTAGAGTGAATTAATAGGAGTAAGTTTTGGAATTTGGATCCCAAAGGTTTGTTTATAGTATATAAATGGTCCCTTCATTTACTTTGCATTTATTATCACATCCACATTCTCTTTCTTTTCATTTTCAAGTTCTCCGTGTAGGTTTCATTTGAGCATCTACTTAATTATTAGACTACTCATTCGTTTCTTATTAATTAATAATTGCCTCATTTTTTTCATTTGTTTCTCATTTGTTCGTTTGCTCCTTTCAAGTGCTTTACCTGAGGTTGTTTTCATTTTTCTTTTCCCATTTTTAATGTGAACATCCAAATTAATTTTCATGCCATCTAGTTAGCATTTACTATTCTCCGTTTCTGAAGTTTATTTTGTTCATGCGTTATTAGTTCTTGTAGTTTCCTTTCATTAGCAAATCTTTCTTCTGAAGCTTCATATTAAAGTACGGAAGATTTATTTTTATCTTTATTCATATATTTATTCTTTTACTTTACCTCTTTCAATACTACCATTTTAAGGTTGTTTATATTCTTACTTTATTTCAATTACTAGTTTGTTTACATATACTTTATTAGCTTTTTATTTGTTTCCATCTTCATCCCTGTAGCCTCATTTCATTTTTCAAATCTCATCTTCTGTAGCTTCATTCCTCTAAACAAACTTCCATCTCATTCTTTCTCTCCCTCTTTATTTTCCTCCTCCTTCATTTTTTTCCTTTCTCAATCTCCTTCTTCTTTTTTTCAAAGCTTCCCTTTTCTTAGTCTTATTCTTAAAATCTTCTTCTTTTTCAAAGCTTCATTTTCTTTTTTTTCTTTTTTTAATTCTTCATCTTCTTTAAAAAAAAATTATTCTTTTCCAAACATTCTTCTTTTCCCAAGTCCTTTTCTTCAAATCCAGATCTATACAAACTTCTCTGTCTCTTCCAAAACTTTCTATAAAAAATAGAAGATTAAGATAGCAAGGAAACAAAGCAAAAGGAGGAAGTAGTAGAGAATCCAAATCCGACTAGAAAAGAGAAATCCATAAAGTGGGTGTTTTAACCAACTCACAATTACTAAATTATCTTATGTTAGTTAAATTAAATTTATGATGTGATTAGAAATTGATTGGCTGATGTTTGGTATGTTTAAATTGTCATTCCAGTTAAATATGATCTTTGTTGCATTTAATCATCGTTGTTAACAGCTCTTTTCCATGACTTAGCGACCCAACGACTTACGACTTAACGACCTAAGAAACTAAGCGACTCATTGGTCCAGAGGCCAAGCGATCTAACGAGTTAAATAAGAAACGACTTAATGATCTAAATTCTTCGTAGAATCAACGGGTTAGCAACCTACGGGTTAACGACCTAGTAATTCAGTGAAAGGCAACGACCTACGACCAAAAGTGTCTGGCGAGCTAGCACTGCAATGAAGGAACGACCTAACGGCATAAGGACCTAACGACCTAAATGTCTAGCGAGCTAACATAGATCTACAGCGAGTTAATGGCCCATCGACCTAGCGAGTTAACAAGCTACATATCCCTATGTCGTTTGATCATAGGTCGCATCAAGATTAGGTCGCTGCCATTCCTAAACCTAGCCTAGGTCGCTCCACTTGATGCCTCGACATGTTTAGGTCAACTTCCATTCCTCATAGGTCGCTACAACCTACCAGCTAAAGCAATTAGCAAAGCAAAACCATTATAAGCCATAGACCGTATCCATTAGGTCGCTTACAACCTACGACCTAACCCCTAAGTCGTCCACGACCTACGACCTACCTCCAGATTTTCCGTATAAATACCCCGCCTACTCCGCATTTGAAAGGGGACGAATTTTTGGAAACGCGAAGACTCTGCTGATTTCTCTACTGACTTCAACACTTCAAAGGCAAAGGATACTCCAAGGAATCTCCAAAAAGAATCAAGTTCATTCAACATGGATCGAAAGAGCTTTTCTGCATCAAAGTTCTGATTACTTGTCTTGATTGTGTTGTAATCAAAGAGTGATTGTAAAATCTGTAATCGAATCAGTCATAGAAGAGATTAACTGGACGTATGCTTGACTTTGAGCCAAACCACTATAAAACTGTTGTCTTTTTACTGTTTTCTGTTATTCTCTGCGTACTTTTAGTTCCCGTACCAACGGGTGGTGCTTTCACGATATCACAAATCACACCAGGGTGTTAGCGTACATATTTTGTGTTAACATTTTTGGTGCTTTCACTGAGAATTGAACTCAGGTGCATTCTCACCATTGCTTCGCAAAGATTTGTTGAAAGACTTCCCTTAAAAACCAGAAGTCTATTTGAAATCATGGCTCCTGGAAGAAAGAGTAGATCTACTAGATCCGGAGATGCTTATGACAGGGCTGCCACTTCTCTAGCGCCAAATCAAGCGACTCCTACTGTTGGAGTCACAAGGGCTGAACTTGATGATGTTGTGTCTGGGTTATACCAACAAATGGAAGCTCAAAATGCTTTGATGATGGACAGGTTAAACGCTCTGCTTGGGGTTAACCGACAACCAGAAAATAATGAACCAACCTTTGCTGAAGATGCTCATGATTCCCAAGAGAAAAGCATTCCTCAAAGGGCAGCTGGCACCGCCGAAGAGGCGCCTCCCCAAGCTGGAGGTTCAAGGCCGCAGCCACTTCTTCGCGAACGCCTATTCAGGCAAACTTCGGAAAAAGTGGCTGACGTCTGCCCGGCAAGGCCTCTGAACGATGAGGAATAACTATCGGGAATGATTCGCCAAATTATGAAAGAAAGTATGCAAAGGGATGAAGATGAAAATGACTGGGGGTTTGCTCCAAGCAAGACTCCGTTTACCGAAAGAATTCTAAAAGCTGAATTTCCAAAGAAGTTTGTTCCCCCTACTATCCCAGGCTATCGGGGGACAAGCGATCCTAATCAGTTCTTGTACAAATATGACTAGAATATGACAGGTGCCAGGGCAACAGATAAGATTAAATGCATATATTTTCCTGTCAATTTGGAGGGGGTAGCTCTACTTTGGTTCACAAAGCTACCAGTCCAATCGATGGATCAATTCTCTGACTTAACTCGTAAATTCAAGGATCGGTTCAGGTTGTATGCTTCAAAGGCCAAGGACATAGTGTCACTGTCCAGCCTTGAACAAGCTCCCGGAGAATCTATCAAATCTTTCTTGAACCGCTTCAATATAGCTTTGGCTGAAGTGGATAATGCTGAGCCTCGAATGATTCTAACTTACTTGATGCGAGCCATCGATAAAACAAGTGAATTCGGAAAATGGTTGAAGATGAAGGAACCAAATTCACTTGAGAGGTTTTATAAGAAGGCTGACGAATATATGCGTCTGGAGAATCTTCCTGCACTAGCAAAGGTGGTTGTGGCTGAAGTTGAAAACAACAATGTGACTGAAGCTTCTAATAAGAAAGGATCTGGTGGTCAGAAGAGGGAAAATAACGGTGGGAAAAGGCAGAAAGATATGAAGAAACCTCGCCGTTTTTCAGATTTTACTCCTTTGACTGAGACTCCAGAGAACATCTTCTTCGCAACCAAGGATGCTATCGAGTACCCTAAGCCACCTGAGGTAAAGCTTGGGAAAAATTTTGTGCCTAATGGAAAATTCTGTCGATTTCACAATCAGCCTGGCCATGACACTAATGAGTGTCGCCATTTGAAGAATTTAATTAAAGAGCTGCTGCGACAAAATTAACTGCAACAGTATGTCAAGAGAAACAGAGGTGATCCGGCCTCATCTACTCAGGGGAAGCAACTCCCTACTCGTCAATCTATCTCAGGTGAAAAGGCTGTGGTGCAGGAATCTGAAAGGCCTATTATTAATGTAATCATAGCAGGTCCTCACCCAGCAGGCAGAAGTTGGGGAGAGATGGAGAGGTATGCTCATGCTCTGAGACATGCCCCGAAAGAAGAAACTGTTTTTGTCTTGGAAGATGCCGTGCCTTCAAAACAGCGAAGAACTTGTCACGATAACATCATATTCAGAGTTAGAGATTTTGTGGGAGTTGAGGCTCCCACCATGGATCCTTTGGTAATATCCGTCGGTATCGGACCAGCTATTATGAGAAGAGTGCTAGTTGATTGCGGCGCTTCTTGTAATATCCTCTTCAAAAAGACATTTGATCAAATGAAAATTTCGATGGCTGATGTTCAAGCTTCTTCGCAAAAAATTGTTGGGTTCACTGGGGAACCAAAACAGCCCATCGGAACCGTCGACTTATTTGTAGAACTTGGTGAAGGGGAAAGAAAAGTGGTCCGTAAGCAAACCTTTGTTATTGTTGACGAATTTTCTGCTTATAACGCCTTCTTCGGACGACCAACTCTGGCAGCATTCAAAGCTATTCTCGCCCCATGGTGCCTAACTATGAAATTCCCCACTGATAACGGCATTGGTGTTTTGAAGGGGGACCAGAACGCTGGGCGGGAATGTTATCTCACAGAGTTGCGCGAGGCGAAGAAGAGAGAGATGGGAAAGGGTGCGGTAGCTCCGCTCCGCATCAAAGAACCCACCTTGTAGCAATTACGGGGTGGACCCTGCACTGGTGAGCATAGTGGTGCGCGAAAGGAAATTGATAATAGAAAAACCAGTGCAGGGGAGAATAGAGTGGTGCCGGTAGAGGTAACGGTGCCAATACCTGTTGACCAGAAAGATCCAAACAAGGTGCTAAATGTGGGTTCACAACTCGGTGCGACAGTTCAGAATATGCTAATATCATTCTTGAAAGCAAACTTGGATGTATTCGCTTGGAGTCATGCTGACATGTGTGGAATATCTCCAGAAATCGCAGTACATGCCTTAAATATTGATCCAAAATCCACACCCGTAAAGCAGAAAAGAAGAACCCAGGGTCCTGAAAGGTCAACAGCATTTAAAGAAGAAGTAGATCGGCTCATGGAGAATGGATTCATCAGAGAATCCACTTATCCAAATTGGGTTTCTAATCCGGTGTTGGTTAAAAAAGAAAATGGAAAGTGGAGAGTATGCATTGACTTTTCATACTTGAACAAAGCACGCCCCAAGGATTGTTTCCCGTTACCCAGGATTGACCAGTTGGTGGATGGAACAACCGAGCATGAATTATTGTCTTTTATGGATGCTTACTCGGGATACAATCAAATCATGATGCATGAGCCAGATCAGGAGGACACGAGCTTCATTACCGATGTTGGTCTTTACTGCTATAAAGTCATGCCCTTCGGACTAAAGAACGCGGGGGCAACTTATCAGAGACTCGTTAATGCCATGTTCAAGCCTCAAATTGGCAAGACTATGGAAGTGTACGTTGATGATATGTTAGTGAAATCGAAGAAGGCAGTAAACCACATGGACCATCTGGCAGAAATGTTCGCGATCCTCCGAAAGTACGGGATGAAGTTGAATCCTCTGAAATGTTCATTCGGGGTTGAGTCCGGAAAATTCTTAGGTTTCATTGTGAGTGCTAGGGGCATTGAAGCTAATCCTGCTCAGATCACTGCCTTAAGAGAAGTCAAACCCCCTAGAACAAAGAAGGAATTGCAAAGCCTCAATGGGAAAGTCGCTGCTTTGAGTCGATTTATTTCCAAAGCCCCAGATAAATGCATTCCCTTCTTTGATGCTCTGAAGGAAGGAAAGAAGAATTTCGAATGGACTCCTGAGTGTCAAAAAGCTTTTGATGAGCTGATTCATCATATGGAAACGCCTCCAGTACTTTCTAAGCCCAACAATGGTGAAGATCTATTCATATACTTAGCAATTTCATCTCATGCTCTCAGTGCAGCGTTGGTACGAGAAGACGCAAAAGTTCAATGTCCGGTTTATTACATCAGCAAAAGATTCACTGGGGCAGAGATGAATTATTCGGAGTTAGAAAAGCTCGCCTATTGTCTATTGATCGCGTCCAGAAAGTTGAGGCCATACTTCCAGGCTCATCCTATTAAAGTCCTCACTGATCAACCTCTAAAGCAAGTCCTATTTCGCCCTGAAACTTCGGGTCGTTTTCTGAAGTGGAATATTGAACTTAGTCAATACGATATCACCTACCATCCCCGAAGAGCAATCAATGGACAAGCTTTAGCAGATTTCATTGCAGAATGCACAGATAAAGGTGGCAGTGAGGAAGAGGTAACTGATGACATTCCGATCCGATGGAAATTATATGTTGATGGTGTAAGAAATGACTACTGTTCCGGAGCTGGGGTTGTGCTTGAAACCCCCGAAGGGCGGTCATTGTGTTATGCATTGAGATTATAATTTCGTTCGACAAATAATGAAGCCGAATACGAAGCTCTTATTGCCGGTCTGAGGATTGCTAAAGAACTGAGCATCAAAGTATTGCAAATCTTCAGTGATTCCCAGCTTATTGTATGCCAAGTCAAGAAAGATTTTCAAACTAAAGGAGGAAATCTGCTTGCTTACTTATCAAAAGCCTGTAAGCTTCTCGATGATTTTGATCATTATACAATAAACCATATACCCCGAGAAGAGAATATGAAGGCAGATTCTCTCGCGAAATACTCAAACTCTGGCAAAGCTCAATTATTGGGATTGGTCCCTGTAGAAGTCTTGACAGCTCCGAGTATTGATGAGATGGATGTTGACTGGATCATGGCTGTATCTCAAGAACAGGAGTCATGGATGACCCCGATTAAGGAATATCTACTCAACGGCTCCTTGCCAGAAAACTCAAAAGAACGCCAGAAGCTGTTAAGAAAAGCCCCAAGATATGTAATTCAAGGCGACCATTTGTACAGACAAGGATTCTCGATGCCATTACTCCGATGTGTAACCAAAGAAGAGGCTAAGACAATTTTGGCTGAGGTGTACGGAGGAGAGTGTGGGGACCATTCAGGTTGCCAAACTCTTGCAAAGAAAATTCTCCGCTATCGGTATTTTTGGCCGGATATTAATCGAGATGCTGCTAGCTACTCCCGAAAGTGTGACAGATGCCAGAGGTTTGCAAAAATCCCAAGAGCACCTTCCACCGTGCTAACACAGATGGTCAGTCCATGGCCATTCGCCATTAGGGGAATAGATCTCATTGGGCCTATGCCGATTGCCAGATCCGGAATCAAATATGCCATTGTCGCTGTTGATTATTTCACTAAACGGGCTGAAGCTGAACCATTGGCTACTATTACCTCTAAAAAGATGATAAATTTTGTGACTAAAAATATCATTTATAGGTATGGTGTGCCTCAAAAGATAATAACAGCCAATGGTACCCAGTTCGAAAGCGAAGAATTCCAGGAAGTTTATAGGCGATTCAAGATCCGAAAAGCTTCTCAACAGTGGCTCATCTGCAGGCAAACGGGCAAGTGGAAGCAGTGAACAAAATCATCAAATCAACCATCAAAAAGCAACTGGAAAAAGCAAAAGGTGGTTGGGTTGATAAGCTTCCACTAGCACTATGGGCATATAGGACTACCCACAAAACTGCGACTAGGCACACTCCATTCTCATTAGCATATGGATCGGAAGCAATGATTCCAGTGGAAATAGAGGTCCCCTCACACAGGAGAATTCATTTCAACCAATCTGAAAATGAAAAGCTGCAACTTGAAGCACTTGACTTGCTTGATTAAAGAAGGAAAGAAGCTGAACTCAGAGTTGCAGCTCAATAGCAAAGGATAGCCAAGCACTTCAATTCTAAAGTTCGTCAACGCAGTTTTGAAATTGGCGATCTAGTCTTGAAAAGGATCATGACAGCAATAGGAGTGTTTGGGCCAAACTGGGAAGGGCCGTATGCCATAGGCAAAAAATTTCTTGATGGCACTTTCAAACTCACAACAGTCGAAGGAGATCCAATCCCTAGAGCCTGGAACAGCAACCATTTGCGTCCATATTTTACTTAAAATCTATGCTTAAATTTGTAAAATAATTCTGGATGTATCATTCTTGTATTGTAAGCCATTGAAAAATCAGTGTGACTCAGCAATAAGAACTATAAAGTGGATGTAGGCCCAATTCTTGGTCGAACCACTATAAATCTTGTGTCTTCTACTGCTATAAAATGCCTGTATCATTTCGATGTGCAAATATCTTAAATATGTTGCTAAAATATCGATTTAATATTGCAGGAAATCAAAGCAATGCTTACCTATTCAACACGTCACAAACCAAAGCGATTCCCATATATCACTCTACAAACAAATATCAAGCCACAAGAATTCCAGACTCAATTCCTACACAAGAAGGGCTTCACACAAACGGTTGATGGTTCCACCGAAGGGGCACCTTTCCAAAGAGAAGGCACCAGGCCCTTGCTAACTGACTGCGATCGTTTGTGCAAACAGACATTCGGTTAAGTGGCTTGCGTCTGCCCCGTGGATTCACTCAACCACTGTGCAGTTAAAGCGCTCGGTAGATTCAATGCGGTAGAGGTGCAAAAAGTTATAGCGGGGATGTAGCGAAGATATAGAGGGATATATCAGATTACTCTAAAATAGCATATAAATCCCATACTTGTTGTTTTACAAATATATAGATAGTAATTATGTGAAAAATTAACATTCAATTGAATTATAATTAATACAAAAATAATTTTAAATAAAAATATGTGCAAATGTATTGTTAATGAACGTAAAACTGTTATATAACTTAATTTAATTTAGTAGAATATTAGAGTATTATCATTTCTAAACATATATCAAAAATTCAATGAAATTAATTAATTTCATAATTTTTATAGCGTATAAATATCATTTTTAAATCCAAATTTTTATAAAAGATATAGCGGAAATAGCGGAATATAGCGGAAAAAACGGGATAAAGCGGAAATAGCGGGGATTAAAGCGGAAAGGCTATATGTTGGGGATATATGGAAAAATCGTAGCGGTAGGAATCCGCTATAAGATATATCGGAGTTATAGCGGGGATATAGTGGGGCATTAACTACACAGCTCAACCATGAAGTACACTTCTCTGGAAAAATAAACAGCTTACCAAAGAAAGGAACATGTATTTGAGAATGATAACGAGGAATCGCTAAGCGGCACTTGATGAAAAGACATGGACAAGCAGACAAAAATAGCCGAAATGGAATCTTGTCTCTTACCCAAGAATGTTGGTGGGACCACCCAAGGGGGCACCTTCCCAAGATAGAAGGTTCCAGGCCCTTGTTACTTGATTGTGATCATTCGTACAAATGAATATCCAGTCGGGTAGCTTGCGTCTGCCCCGTGGACCCACTTAACTGTGAGATGCAACCTTCCTGGCAAACCAAACAAATCCCTCCAACGAGGCACAAGCCCTCTTCGGAGGCACACAAACAAGACCTCCAACGAGGCAAAAGCCGTCTTCGGAGGCACAAGCCCTCCAACGAGGCACACAAACAAAGACCTCCAACGAGGCACAAGCCCACTTCGGAGGCACAAGCTCTCTCCGAAGGCAAAAAGCCCTCCAACGAGGCATGCCCAAATCAAAATGCTTCTATCACCCAAGAATGTTGGTGGGACCACCGAAAGGGGCACCTTCCCAAGATAGAAGGTTCCAGGCCCTTGTTACTTGATTGCGATCATTTGTGCAAACGAACATCTAGTCGGGTAGCTTGCGTCTGCTCCATGGGACCATTCAACTATGAGAAAGTAACTTTCAGGCAAAACAAAACAAGCCCTCTTCGGAGGCACAAAGCCTTCTCCAGAGGCACAACAAAAAATCCCTTCCCAAAGGAATATCAAAAAAGCCCTTCCCAAAGGCATATCAAACAAGCCCTCTCCAGAGGCACAAATCAAGAAGCCCTCTTCGGAGGCACAAAGCCTTCTTCGGAAGCACTAAACAAGTAATGCCCTCTAACGAGGCACATCCAAAAACTTCGTTGATGGAACCACCGAAGGGGCACCTTCTCAAAAAGAAGGTTCTAGGCCCCAGCTAAATACTCGTGATCATTTGTGCAGACAAATATCCGATAAAACAGCTGACGTCTGTCCCGTGGGCCATTCAACGATGGAACATAACTTTCTGACAAACAGATCAAAGCTTTCTTCGGAAGCTCGCTTCACTGCGTAGGGGAATCCACTTTTCAAAAGATGAAAAAAAGACTTCTCCGATGCAAAGCACACTATACTAAAAGCAGAATAATATTTCCTCAAAACGGAAGAATTATTCTCTAGAATAGGAGTACAAGTCTTTTCAGAATATTGCAACGAGACGTGGTATGGGGGAAATATAGCTATGTTAATAAAAACAACGCTCAAACAGCATACCACGAGCTCACTACAGTATCGTACAAAGAAAATAAAGAAAACTTGTGCAAGAACAAGGAATAAATGCATTCATAAATACTGACAAGAGATTGTACAAGTAAAAAGAGTCATTTTTATTCCATACTATCAAATTTTTTATACATGTACAAGTTTCAAAAGGCGGGGGCCGGTACCCGCACAATATCCGGTCGATACAAGTCTCTAGACAAAAGACAAAATAACAAAATAAGAGGGATAGGACCAAACTCATTTCTTCTTCCTCCCGCCGCCTTTGGAGCCCTCACTTGGCTTAATGGATAACTTCGCAGGCCGGCTTGGACATGTTGCGGAAGAAGGAGAAAGAGGTGCAATCGGGTCATCTTCTGTTTTCTGGTCACCAGCGGAATTGTCCGCTTTTTCATCATCAGCAGAAGCGCCTTTCTTTTTCTTCGAAGCCCCGCGCTTTCCCCTCTTCTTTGAAGAGGGTTCGCTGCCCAGAGAAATAAAATCAGAAAGCTTTGTATCATCGGCAGTGAATCTTTCTGGGGTCCTCTCACCCTCCTCAAGTTCCTTGGCATTTTGCTTTTGAGAAGCCGTCGCGTCGTCTAAGCCTTGAAGAGCTTCTATTTGTTCTTCTTGCGATCTCGGTTGAGAAGCAGAAGGAGGAGTAACTTGAAGAGGTGGAGGAGCGGCAGCTGGGGGAGGCGAAGCTGGTACAGCACTTGTTATTTTCGCTACAGAAGAAGAAAAGTTAAAAACATCAGTATTTCCCGCAAAGAGAGGAGATGGTGGCACATAAAGGCTTAAGTAATAGGGAAAAAGTTCATCAAGCTCATGTGAAGCAAATGAGCAGTCCACTTGAGCCAGATCGGAATTGAAGTTACCTGGAGAGCTTGGTTTCATCACTTCGATTTCATAGTCTTGGGCTTCAGTACTTTCTTGGGCTTCTTCTTCAGTGTGAGCAGTTTTAGTTTCAGTTACGGCTTTAGCAGGAGGCGGAGAATGGGAACTTGAGCCAATAATGTCAACATCGACCGAAGACGAAGGACGGGCTGGGTCGGTCAAAGGTGCCTTCCCTGGACGCTCTCCTTCCGCTACTTCGGCTCGTTGATTAGCAAGTTGTTCTTTCCCCCTCACAAGGGCGACACAACCCTCGTCATCCAAATAGTTAGCCTAAAAATCTTCTTCAGTGTAACCGGCATCTTTGAGCACTTCAACTGCTGCTTCACATACTTCATCCAATGTAATCTCATACTTCGGGCCCAAGAAAGAAAGTATGCCATTCCCCAAGACACTGAGGACGTAAAACTCAAATAGAGTGGAGCTGATGTTGGCTTTAGTCGCCTCGTGCGAATGTTCAGCTGCCACTTTTCCAGAAATGGCGTCGTCGCGTTCTTTTTCAGCTTTAGCAAGCTGGATTTTTAGAATCGCAATCTCCGCATCTTGAGAGCTAGTTTTTTCCCGCAGCTGAGCAGCATCTTTGCGGTACTTTTCAACAATTGTCTGCTCTGCCTCAAGTCTAGCTTCAACATCTCGCTGAGCGGCGTGAGCATCTCTTACTTGCTTTTGGAGCACTTCTTCCTTTTGTGTATAAGAAGTGGAAGAAGTGGCGAGCTCGTCTTTGAGTTTCTTGACTTCAGCCTCAAGCTCCTCGTTGAAAGCAGTGATGCTCTTCTTTTCTGCATCGTGCTGATCAAGAATTTTCTGCCACTCAGATTTATCGTTCTCGATGGTTAGCATGGCTTCAATATTTAAGCGATTTATTCTTTGAAGTTCATCGACCAGTTTTTGCCAGCTGGACATTCTTTCTATATCAAGCTTCACAGCATCAAGATTTCTCAACATGGCTTGTTTATCAATTGGAACTAAGTCCAAATCAAAGCGCACTCCTTGCAAACACCAATTCGGAAATCGACTTTGGAGTGCAGTCGGAGGCTTCTCGACCTGATAAGGAGGCCTATTGATGATTGACTGAATATCAGCTCCTTTGAGGGCAGGAGAGCGGGAAGGAATATCTAAAGAGACCAAAGCAGCGGGCACTTTAGAGATTTCAGATGAAGACTTGTCGTCGAGTTTGGCCCGCTTGCTTGGATCCTCGGTTATGTGACTCTTTCCCCTATCATCGTGAGACTTTCTTTTGTGAGAATCGTCATCTCTTTGGGAGGAGTGATGGCAGTCATCTTTTCTTCCATATCGCTCCTCGTAAGCCTGCCTCTCATGAGCTTTCCTAGCCGCTCGTTGCTCATCAGTTTCCCTGGGGGCAGAAAGATAGCACCGGGGATCATAAAAGTCACGCCTTCCGTAGCGTTGAAAATCATCATAATACGAGCCGCTTCGTCCCATTGGAGAATCTGAAAATGAAAAGAGATAGAATTTAGAAATCTCCAGAAAAAGGAAGTTAAGTGCCTGTAACTGCTAAAAATCCTAAGTCTGTGTGGCGTGCAAACTACGCGCGTCAAGCTACAAACCACTCTTCAGCTTAGGAGTGATGTTGGCTTTTGCAATAGGGGTTAACTCTTGGGTTGACGAAAGTGGTCGCAAGACAGATGTTGCTTCAACCGATGGAGAGACAAGCTTAGAAGCAGTAGTATCGTCTTTAAAAAGCTCTTGAGAAGTCACCATAAAATCACTTAACCCCCCGAAGATGTCGTCACCATCATGCCCAGCCGAGTGAGTCACACCATAAGTTCCTTCTTCAGCATGCTTAGCACTTTCCATGGCGGCCTCCCCGGGACGTTGAGGGAGTTCCTCTTCTTCGATAACCGGAAGAAGCTTAGAATTGCCAGAAAACTCTGCACTCTCAGCAGAACCAGAGCAATTTATCAATGAAGCTTCTGCAACAAGTTCTTTCGAAGCAAGTTCTTTTGCGGGGGCTGGGGCATCAGATGTTTCCGGTTGAGAAGCAGGGGCATCGCAAAGCTAAAGGGGTCGGGAAGGATGTAAAAGGCCAAATTGATGTAGAAATTCATCTTTCAAAAGAAATTTGATACTCCTTCCCTCGACAGCTACAGCACTTAGCCTATCAAAAGTTGACTTGTGACTGGAGTCTTTAGAAGGGGTAGGAAGTGCTACAAGAGTAAAAATGAAGTTAATACTTGACAACCCGAATTCTGAAATGCTCAGAAATGGAGTAAATGGAGATAGACAATCTTACTTCCTACTCTCCAGATGCCATAGAATCCAGGAGGGCAACGAACGAAGAAAAACTGATTTAAGAACCCGTGAGCGCTGTCGGGCAAATCTGTAATCAATTTGAGATTTCTAGTGCTCCTTATAAGCGTGATGGAAGGATGGTCTTTATTCCTCCCAAACGAACACAAGTAGCAAATTTTGTCGAAGCTCGAAAGGCGATTAAGTGTTCTCTCAAACAACACACACAACCCCATCAGAATGGCATAGTCATTGGGTTGCAATTGGAATGGAGAAATAGCCAACCGAAGAAGCAGCTTTTTGAGAAAGTCATTGAAAGGAGGAATAGCTCCGCTCAAGCACATCTGACGGTTGACCGCAATAAAGCCAGGAGGTGGCCTGTCAGCGGTATCATTTACTCCGGGAAGTAAAGCTTCGGTCTCAGCAATGCCAAATTGGACGCAAAGCTGGCTGAAAGCCCATTGGGTTAGAGTGGTTGAGACTGTTTCCGAAGGATTCTCCAGAGGGTCAGCTATTGGGAAGACTTCTTCAATATGTTCTACTGTTTCTTCTTGTGCTTGATGAGAAGTCATTCTACACAAGGAACTGGATGTTCAAATATGAAGGTGCACGTTTCCTAAAAGCGTGTGAAGTGTTGTGCGAAGCTAATAAAATAACAAGTAAATAAAAATAATAATACTGGTTGGAATACGTCAATTCATGAAAATTCAAGACTTGTTGTTAAATTAAAACAGAGAGTAGTGTCAATGCAGATAACATTCGATAATAAGCCGTTCTAACTGTGAGAATTTTGCGTTGACACTTCATTCAAGTTAGTTAATTCGTAGCATTTCACACTCGATTAAATTCAAGTTATTTTACTAAAGTAGAATATTGTCTCTTGATCTAATCCATCGTTCGATGTGGGCAGTCAATGATGAGTATATTCGTCTCAGTTTTCTGCAAATGTTGTATTTAACAGGTTATTAGCAATCAAGTCAATACAATCTGTGAAAAAAAGTGCAACAAGTTCAAGCAGTTCAAATTGGCAATTCAGCCAAGTTCTGTAAAATTTTGCAAGTGTTCAAGTCCTTAAGTCACAGGAACGACTTAAAACTAGCTCGGGATTACTTAGGTCGTCCAAATCATACTCAACGACCAAACATAAGTCGGCCTCCATTAAGTCGCTCTGCTCGAGTTATGGAGTTCATTAGCCATGTTCCTACGAGTTAAAGCTACGCTTCAAGTTAATGCATAAGGCTTTAAGCCAAGACAAGGCAAATTTGTTTAAGTGTTAGCTCGTCCAAGTACGCCCGCGACCTAAAGGTTATGTCGCAAGAAGTTAAGTCGCCCAGATCATAGTGCGACCCAAAGATAGGTCGTAAGGAGAGTTATCTCTCCCGAAGAAGTATGCTACAAATCTTAAGTCGCAAGTTCGTAAGTCGTTTAGATTCTTTTAAGTCGCAAGGCTCTTAGGTCGTTCGATGCATTAGGTCACTCTAAGAGTAACTCGGAAATTCCGCGTTTTCTTCCGTCAAAAATCCCCAAGTCCTGCTCTCCACTCACATGTTGCCGCGTGTCCATCCCCCTTACCTCACCAGAAACACTGCAACATAACCCGCTATCCACTAACCCGTTAACCTAATATCTCCTCATCTCTTCCAAACACCTAAAACCTCATCGCCTTCTCCAAATTTCCAAAACTAACATTCGCCAAATAATCCCGTGAGATCCTGAGCCGATTCATCTTTTAAAGCAATTACCAATGATTCGACGATGATCAGAGGGCGAAATGGAGTACAATTTTACAATATGGTAACAGAAATTGCATAGAACTGATGATAGGAGAATCGATGGAAGACGCAATAGATGGATGATCAGCGTTACCTAAATTCGCTGTTGGAAACGATGATCGAAATAACGATAGAATTTCGCTTTGAAGTTCCGGAGCTCAGAAATTCGTCAATGGAAGTTTCAAAGGTTAGAGCAAGTAAGGAGAAGGAAGGAGAAGCCGAGCAACTTATAGGCGGGAAAAGTGGAATTCGAATCGGCTTAAATGACCTAACAACTCAAGCGACTCACGACTTAGCGATCTGAAGTAGCATGGGTTAGGAGATATCGAAGCACACGACCTAGTCCTTAGGCGTATACTTCGAAGGGCAAGTGTTAATAGCTCTTTTCCACGACTTAGCGACCCAACGACTTACGACTTAACAACCTAAGAAACTAAGCGACTCAGTGGTCCAGAGACCCAGCGATCTAACGAGTTAAATAAGAAACAACTTAATGATCTAAAGCTTCAGAGAATCAACGGGTTAGCGACCTAAGGGTTAACGACCTAGTAATTCAGTGAAAGGCAACGACCTATGACCTAAAGTGTCTGGCGAGCTAGCACTGCAATGAAGGAACGACCTAACAACCTAAGGACCTAACGACCTAAATGTCTAGCGAGCTAACATAGATCTACAGCGAGTTAATGGCCCACCGACCTAGCAAGTTAACAAGCCGCATATCCCTATGTCGTTTGATCATAAGTCGCATCAAGGTTAGGTCGCTGCCATTCCTAAACCTAGCCTAGGTCGCTCCACTTGATGCCTTGACATGTTTTGGTCGCCTTCCATTCCTCATAGGTCGTTACGACCTACCAGCTAAAGCAATTAGCAAAGAAAAACCATTATAAGCCATAGACCGTATCCATTAGGTCGCTTACGACCAATGACCTACGACCTAACCCCTAAGTCGTCCACGACCTACGACCTACCTCTAGATTTTCCCTATAAATACCCCGCCTACTCCGCATTTGAAAGGGGACGAATTTTTGGAAACGCGAAGACTCTGCTGATTTCTCTACTGACTTCAACACTTCAAAGACAAAGGATACTCCAAGGAATCTCCAAAAAGAATCAAGTTCATTCAACATGGATCGAAAGAGCTTTTCTGCATCAAAGTTCTGATTACTTGTCTTGATTGTGTTGTAATCGAAGAGTGATTGTAAATCTGTAATCGAATCAGTCATAGAAGAGATTAAGTGGACGTAGGCTTGACTTTGAGCCGAACCACTATAAAACTGTTGTCTTTTTACTGTTTTCTGCTATTCTCTGCTTACTTTTAGTTCCTGTACCAACGGGATGTGCTTTCACGATATCACAAATCACACTGGGGTGTTAGCGTACATTTTTTGCGTTAACAATCATTTAATTTAATATTGAATTTAATTGTCAATTTAATACTCGTTAATGATAATCAGTTGTCTTTTGATGTTTATTCGTTGATTTGGATGATTGTTGTGATGGTTGTTTGATTGTTGATGCTAGATGACTAGATGTTATATTTTATATTGTTATAACACTGCAAGTTCCCTATGGGTTGAAATGATACATACCCGGACGATCTGACAGATTTAGGGAAATCGTCATGAGTTGAAAATATAGACTAATGCGATTTCATGCATCTAAAGTTAATTTTGGATTGCGGGTTGAAATGATATATTATAACGACCCGATATTTTCAACCATTCGCATCCGCACATGCCGGACTTGAATTGCTCAAACTACCAGATTGTTAATTTATATTTGCAAAACTTATCATTTACAGTAAATAAATAAATCATAGATCACAGACACAGAGTAATATAACAATGTAGCGGAAGCAAGAAATAGTAGTTCATGAAGCTACTATATATATATATACACATCAGAGTTAAACAAGATACAACAGAAGTATCAAATACAATAGTCAAATACAAGATCAGAATACATCATTGGGAATCAATTGAATATCTGAAAGCTGGATAGATAGTTGGATCTCCAAACGAAGCTCCAACTCCAAAGGTGAGTCTCGAATGCTGTATCACTCAGTTTGACCCGAGCGTAAAGTAAAACACAAAACACTCGAGTCAGGACATACATACTTATACAATGTAAACCAACTCAAGTGAACTGTAATAGAAATCCACAAGTAACTTAAAGGATGCTTGGGATCGCCCATCCTTTAAGGATCCGTTAAACTATCTACTATGTAGTAATATACGCTATTATAATAATGTCTAATAGTAAAATAAACTTACTTAAATATAGCGTTAAGGCTTTACATTTTCCACCTTACACATAAATAGTCGCAGCAGTCTATCCAGTATCAGCGTACCTCCACATCGGGAGGCTACACTAAATACTACACAGGCTACGGCACAAAACCAAACTCATAGTAAAGCTCGCTAGGGTTGATGACACGGCACAACGAGGCAATGCCAGGGTAGATATACCAATTACGCATCCGGACTAGTGGTAATGCATAGCAGCCACTACCGCCCACCTCGAGCCACACTCCCGAAAATCAAAAATCAAAGGGTGCACACAATCAATCAAAAAGTAATAGAATGGTATCGAAGAAGTATGTCCGATCAGAGTTGCTACCTCATTGGCCCAGAATCGTTCTTGTTTTAGCCACCTTATGCCAACTCACGGGAGTCGAGTCCACGTATATACCTCAATAGGGTCGTCGCCACCATCCTACTTCATTCTGGAATCTCCACCGCGTACACAGTTGTTAAAGTGGTTTTTGGTATCGACAGAGAGTATGCCCATATCCAATCCTGGTCTCTTTAACAACCAACCGTTGTTATAACCCATGGACATTTATTCAAAATAGATTATACTTCAAAACCAAATACCATATCCATTTCAAAACTAGTTTATACTTCAAGACCAAAATATCATTATCCATTTCAAAACTAGTTTATACTTCAAAACCAAAATATCATTAGAATAAACCAAGACTCCCAATCATTGAATATTTCTTTCAATATATTTAAACTTGAAATATTCCTTTTATTTAAATCATCTTAAACCAAAACCACTTTATAAAGTCATATTCTTAAATCTTCAATTGCAAAACAATATATTTAAAGAAAATTCTTAATTAACTAATATTTTAAATAAATTCATTTCCAAAATCATAGTACTTTCAAAGTTATAACACCTTTGAAACCAAACACTATGAAACCATAATACTTTGAAACCATATCTATTTTAAAGTGTTATCATTTGGAAATCATAATATTTAGAAAAATCATAACACTCTTAAAAATAATATTCATTACCAAAGTTATAGCATTTTTAATATAATTCGTTCAATTATACCAATTTTCGAAAACATTGTATTAACTTATAAATTTCAAAAATGGTTTATATTTCACCTCAAAACATATTCATTTAAACCATTTAAATTCAATGTCAAAATCTTTCAAAATAATATTCATTTCCAAAGTCCATTGTAATTTCAGCAGCAACAACACTTATAAAGTGTTACGGTAAATATATTAATATTTCAAAAACATTGTCAAATTCAAAATAGCAGCACTTATAAAGTGCTACAGTAGGTATTTTAGTGTTGCGAAACAGTTCAGTTTCAGAAACAGCAGCAATTATGAAGTGTTGTAGTAGACATATTGGTATTTTCAGAAATAGTTCAAATTCAGAAACAGGAGCGCTTATAAAGTGCTGTAGTATTTTAGTTATTTTATAACAAAGTTAAATTTCAGAAACAGCAGCACTTTGGAAATGCTGCCAATACAATTCATGATTTATTATAACATTTCAGAAACATTAAAACTTCAATTTTAGCCATTTTTTTAACATATAAAACAGATCTCACATTTCAGAAATATTTATTTGGATATCAATTTACTTATATTTTACATAAAATAACTTTTATAATTAAAATATCCAAATTTACTATAATTCATTTATTAAGTCAAAAGTGCACTATTTACTTAACTTTTTATTTTAACAAATAACTTAACACTTTATTTGAAATACCCACTTCATAGACAAAATATTCTTTTAATAAGTCAAACTTTACATTTCCAACTAAAACCAAATTTTCCATTATAAGGTTAAGTCATAATTTAAGATACATTTTTCCATTTAAATCATAATTATTTGTTTTACCAAACAAATCCATTTCATAAAATAAAATCTATTAAAATCACTAGGTTAGATTTAAAATTCCATATCAAATCAAATTTAATTATTAAATTATTTATCATCAATGAAGATCTTTGAATTCAATTTAATACCAATGTATCTTTAAAATTTCAAGTAAAACCACTTATTGACTTATAAAATTTTAACTTATAGAAAACTAATGTATCTTTATATTGCAAATCATTAAACCACAATTTAAGTTAAAATTTCATAAAATAAAATTCAAAATACTTAATAACCTTTAGGAAAATATTATTTAAAAATTATCCATGGGTCTGTATAATACTTTCTAACCTAGGTCAAATGATACATATATGTATCATTTCAATCCGTAATTTAAAAAGAAAAGTCCTGGTTCTATCATTTCAAACATGCAATCCCAAGTCAAATAAATGAAATAAAAATCGCTCGAGCCTATCATTTCAGCTCATAACGATTTTTCCCTATTCTATCGTCCACTCGGATATGTATCATTTCAACCCATAGTGAAAGGGAACTTGTAGTGTGAGAAACAGAAAATAAAATAAACTGTATAGCATAGTATATCTTATCAGGTGATGTAACAGATATATAAGCAGAATTTAACATCATAAAATCATATCATAGGCATATATGAATTTATCAACATAGCATATCAATTTCAACATATTCACTTGTCATCGTTTCACAATTATATAAGTACGAATGTCGAGAGTGATAAACTCACCTTTTAAAGCTAGAGATGACAATTCAAAACACATAACTACACTCCGAAAAGCACGACAAAGCATGAATAGATTTGAGGAGAAGATGACGAGCCAAAATTCAGATCTTGCAACAAATAAAATACAAAATATACATAAGTATATAATTCAACACAAAAGATTATAAATCAAATCAATGGGAAAAATATGAATCAAAGTGACCTAGAATTGCTTGACCAAGGCCACTGGGCTCGGTCACCATGAAAATTGGCTAGACCATCTTCACTTTTGCTCGGCCATGACTTGATTTTGATGCAAGTAGGCTCGGCTATGGTAGGAAATAGTGCACGGCTATGGCTAGAGAATGTGAAGAGATGGAAGTTATAACACATGGAAGGCAAAAGGGCAAAGGCTATGATGTATTTTGGTTCGGCCCTATGGCTTGTTTGGCTCGACCATGGTGTGGTCTTGGGTCAAGGCAACAAAAAGCACAGCTATGGTGTAGGTGTTGGCCACGGCAAGTGATGGAGAGGAGGTGGAATTGGGTGTAGGCCGAGGAAATAAGGAGGAAGGTGATGTATACATAGGGTTCAGCTATGGTTTTCAAGCGTGGATGGTGATGGAATTGGGTCATAGGGGTCACGACATGGTTTGGTGGTGGTGATGAGGTGGTGGTGGTCGGTCATGGTGGTGGTGGAGGAGGAGATGTGGTCGGCTAAGGCATGGACATGGTGATGGCCGAGAAAGCCTTAAAGCAAAAGAGAAAACGAAACAAAAGAGAGAACGGAAAGAGAAAGAGGAAGACATGAGAAACTTGTATATTTTTTTCTTTTTGAACGCAAATGGGAAATGAGAAGAAGGATGAAATGAGAAACTTTGCACGTGATTTACAAGTAAAAGGCACGGATAATGACAATAAAGTGGACGGCTATGGATGTGAAGAGCTAGGCAAATGAAAAGGCATAAGTTATATAAGGAGAAACCAAAGTCTCTTGAAATTTCCAAAGCCAAAATCAAAAATAAAATCCTATAAATAAATCAAAGTCTAAACAAAATAAAAATAGAAAATAAAATGAGAAATGAACATAGGAAAATAGAAAAATGAACGTAGAAAATAGAAAATAAACTACAGAAAATAAATGCGTGTAAAACGCTGAATTTTATCAAATTTTAAAAAGTATAAAACAGAATTTGACGAAACGAAAAGCTGGACAAATATTAGAAACAATTACCGTTTCAAAGAAAAAGATCAGAAATTTAAAATTCAAATTTAGAAATTTAAACTGTAAGTCAAAGTTTGACCAAAGTTGACCAAAATATAAAATTTTCATAAAATCATTATTTTATTATATTTGGAAAATAAATTACAAACATAATCCAAAATTACATTGGAAAAATTCCAAAATTCAATTTTAAATTATTTAAAAATCAAAGTTTTCAAAATAAAATTAAATAAAATATTTACAAAATTATGGGTTGTTACATATATACCCTTAAAAATAAAAATAATTGCGGATTGAAATGATAAATATCCGTATCACTTGACCATAGGGTAGAAAATTATATACGGACACTGGATTGGTTAAACTAATTGATTTTAAATCTTTAAATTTTGAATTCAGTTAAATGATATTTTGAAATAGAATTTGATTTATATTAAATGAATTATTTTCGAAAATCCAAGCGTTAATGTTGAAATTGGAATTGATTTAATGAATTGTTAAAGGATTTAGAATGTTCGAATATAACTTTGAAATCTATTTAATCTATTTTAAAATTTATTTAATCTATTTTTAATCTATTTAATCTATTTTAAATATATTTAATCTATTTTAAATTAAATTTAAGCTACCTTAAATCCACCTAAACTACGTTAAGCTATTTTTAAACCATTTTAAAGCATTTTAATTATTTTAAACTATTAAACCTTTTATACTATTTATAACTATCTAAACTATTTTCAAAATTTTAGATTCTGTAAAGTGTAAGTGCTTATATTTACATCCTTGATTATAAAAGCAAATATGATTTAATGATGTGATAACCTTAGTTGGGATTTAAATAATATATTTTTAGAAATATGATGATTTTGAAATGAGGGTTTAACCTATTTTGAAATTATGATTTTGAAAGTGATATGGTGTGAATTGAATATGATATTTTGATATTAATATGAAATGGTTTTAAAAATGTAAAAGAACCATCCGGTGTGTAATAAGCATTTGGTTGTTAAAGAGATCGAGATCGGATATTGTCATACTCTCTACCAATACCGAAAACCACTTTAACAACTGTGTATGTAGTGGAGATTCAAGAAATGAAGTAGGATGGTTTGGCGAACGATTCTGTATGAGTTATTTACGTGACCCTGACTCCCGTGAGTCAGCTTAGATGTGACTAAAACATGAGCCACGCCAGGCCACGTGAGGTCATTCCTCCTATCGGACATGCTTCTCCGATACCTTATTATGACTTTGTGATGATTTGGTGGCCACCCCTTGATTTTGATTATGGGAGTGTGTTCCGTAGTGGGCGGTAGTAGCTGCTACGCGTTACCACCAGTTCAGATCCGCAATCTGTATATCTACCCTGGCATTGCCTCGAGTGTCGTGTTCACATGCCCTATCGTGCCTTCTACGAGTTTGGTTTGTACCATACCTATGGAGTGCCCTTTGAAAGCCCTCCAGTTTATGGAGGAACTACGGTACTGTATAGACTATGGGAATATATAAAAATGTGTTAAGGAAGATATGGATAACGCCTTAATGCTATTTTAATACTTTACTTTATTGTAGACACTATTATAATAGTGTATTGTACTATGTATGTAGATATTTTAACGGATCCTTAGGAGATGGAAATCCCGAACATCTCTTAAGTTATTGCACTCACGTTGGACATTGAATAGGAGATGTCAAACCCCGTAAACATCTCTGACGCCATTACACTCATATTTATTTACTGTTGATTTAACTTACATAAGTTCTTTTAGTTCCGACTCGAGTGTTTTGTCTTTTCAATTTGCTCGGGTCAGTCTGAGCTTTTTAGTGTATCGAAGACTACTTTTCTGAAGGACGAAGATGAAGATTTGTACTATTATTATTTATAATATTCATACCACTGCATCATGTTTTTCCGCTGCATTATTGTGACGACCGCCCATGACCCCTGCACTTAAACCTAGAAATAGTGCGCTGTAAAGTGTGCCAGGAAGCCATGGACGATTTCCAAGGTAAGTTAAAACAGTAGAATCTATCGTATTACTCACAGCGCATGGATAAAATACAATAGAGAATATATATATAGTGAAGCTTTACAAAATAGAATCTCATCAATTAAGCTTCATAATAGTTGAATACAAACATCTGAATAGTCAGTACATCAAGCCTCACTACATATCACTCAGAGAATTATACAAGCAGCGGAACATCCAATACATATAGTAAGAAAATAATATGCAAGCCTCCAGCTCGTCTTTGTCATCAGCATCGTCGGAAACTAAGAACAGCACCTGTCACCTGCTACCTAGTCTGCCCATCCCAAAGCGGATGAACAGCCCAAGGTAATAAGAGTAGAACATAAAACCTTGAGTCAGACAAAAGTCTTAGTGAGCGGTAAATTAACTAACAACATACCAAAAGAGCATAAAGGTAAAAGAAATAGGAATCCAACCCTCCCACTCCACCTCTTTCTACAGTGATAGCCCCCAGACACACTAAGCAGAAACAAACATAGCAAAGCAGACATTTAAAGTAAAGCAATTATCACTCGAGTCAAGGTCGGTGTTTTCCAAGTACAAACCCCGAAGGCCTAAACCAAGATCAGATAAGCACCCAGAAAACATCGCTCTTGAGACCGAATGACGATACAACCAAACATCCATGACTTTGGCTATCACTGTTATCATTGCTTTGATACCACCGTTAATTGAATGACCGGTGCATTCTTTCAGCCGTCCGTCAAGGGTTAATGGCAACCCCGGTTCTAGACATAACTCTGCACATCGTCGCAGCCCATGCCTAGGACTATCGAATCTGCCCAGAGTACTCGACTACAATCATAGTCTTTAGGGACTATCGAATCTGCCCAGCGTACTCTTGCTTTGAGCCTGCTAGAACCTTCAACAACGATGAAATCTCAGCCTTCTAGTCATCCTCCTCGACGACTATTTCCATACTAGCTCAAGCGCCTCTCGAGCAAACCATTATCCTCTAACTCAAACCATTTCACCGAGTCATCAACATGCTTGGAGTGATCCCGTCTGGATTAAACCAAGGCTATCTCGTATCATGCCTCGCTTTATCTCATCATAGCAAAGCCTCATCTCAACATCATCATCATCAAATCTATCCATATGAGCTTCATCATCCACTACATATGCCACGAGCAGCTTTTCCAATTCAAGAGCCTTTCCCTTAGCTTTTGAATCATCTTCGACCATCTTGTCTAAATCAAATCATCAATTAACTAATACATAATAATCAATCAAGTCAACCATTAATCCAAGTAATCAAGCATTCAAATATGATCTAATTAACAATTATAACAATAATGGCAATTCTGTAAATAAAGAGTCCAAATCTAACAAACATGAATTATGAGCAAATATCTCTACAACTTGATGAATGAACTTGCATAGGTTAACATGTAGTAGAATGAATGCCAAATCATCATGAACAATAGATCTATACTTAAGTTTATGAAAATGCATGGAAATCACTATTTTAACAACAAATCAAGCCATCAATCCGATATACTCCTTTGGATCCGTGTGAGAGATAACCACCACTCACCAAATCACCTAAACACCTCAAAAGAACCACACTTCAGATCTGGACAGCGAAGAATCTAACTTGATCCGCCAAAATTCCGCTTCAAACGATGAAATCTCTCTTCAATGGTTGAAGATCTTCAATCTAAGCTCTTGGATCTTCGATTTGGATGGAAGGAATCACAAGATTAGAGTGGAGAAAAGAAGTGAAGAAGTGTAGAACTCGAGCTCTCAAAATAGCAGCACTTCGTCGCTTCAAAATCCGGATCCCAAAAATGAAGAAGAACCCGCCTATTTATAGGCTGATTTCCTTAGGTCGTCCGCCCCCTTAGGTCGTCCACGACCTAACTATCGTGACCTACGACCTAACAAATCCTCCGACCTAACACTCAGCGACCTAAACCCTTAAGCCTTCACGCGACTTAACCACACACACACGCGCGCGCACGACCTAGCGACCTACCGCATATGCGCTTCCACGACCTAAAATGTCACGACCCAAGACTTAACACTAATGCGCGATCTACGACTTAAGCCCTTGCGCGACTTAACAACCTACGACTTAACCAGGATACGACCTATCACATATATGACCTATCATATGCGCGCGACCTAACAGATATATGACCTATCATATGCGCGACTTACGACCTAACTAAGATGCCGACCTAACAACCTAACCTTCTCGCGACCTAACAACTTTAACTCGCCCATGACCTAACTTCCTTAGGTCACTAACTCGGTAACTCCATTAGGTCGCTGTCTTTCCTTAAGTCGCTCAAACCTTAGGTCGTCTACTCCTTAAGTCGCTGATTCCTGTAGGTTGCTAACTCTTAGGTCGTCCACTACCTTAAGTCGCCAACTTCCTATAGGTCGCTCCAATCTTTAGGTCGCGAACTTCCTATAGGTCGCTCCAATCCTTAGGTCGCCAACTTCCTATAGGTCGCTCCAATCCTTAGGTCGCCAACTTCCTATAGGTCGCTCCAACCGCCCTAACCTACCCCACGACCTAAGCTACCATACGACTTATCTTCCAGACGACCTAAGCTACACATGGCTTATCTTCTATACGACCTAATGACAACTGTTTTACAAACATTCGATCTGTAAAAATACGGGTCGTTACATTTCTCTCCCCCTTAGGAATTTCGCCCCCGAAATTCCAAACAAACAAGAGCAATCAAAAGCTATTCTGCATGCCTACCATCCATAGCAATCAACAAACCATGAATCCAATTCTAGCCTAGCATGCATAATTCTAAAATTAGAACAAGTTACAACGTCATGAGATGTCACGACACCTTATGGCCATACCTCGAAGAGTTCAGGATGAGCTGCCTTCATCCTCTCTTCTACCTCCCATGTACAGACGTTAATATCATCACTCCATTATACCTTGAGCAACCTAACTACCTTCCTCCTAAGCTGTTTCGTGTCAGTTTCCACAACACGAAGCGGCTTACGAGGTCTCTTATCGACCGGATCAATCTCAAAATCTTCACAGCTATCTGCAGAAACTACTGTATTCGAGTCGTGCACATACTTCCGTAGATATGATACATGAAAAACATTGTGCACACCCGCCATCTTTTCTGGTATCCAATTTGTAGGCGAGCTTTCCAATTCGCTCGATGATCGGGAATGGTCCAACAAATCTTGGAGTCAATTTTCCTTTCTTCCCGAATCGAATAACATTCTTCAGTGGAGAAATCTTTACAAAAACCATTTCACCTACGTCGAATTCCAAATCCTTACGACGCTTATCGGCATAACTTTTCTGACTGTCTTGGGCTGCCTTCATTCATTGCCGAATGATTTCTATGCAATCTGTAGTCTGTCGAATCATTTCTGGCCCAAGTATCAGCTTTTCTCCTATCTCAAACCAACATGTCGGAGAGTTACACGGTCTTCCATACAATGCTTCATACAGTGCCATACCAATGCTTGACTGGTAACTATTATTATACGAAAATTCCACCAAATGAAGATGATCTTCCCATGATCCTCCGAAATCCAAAACATAAGCTCTAAGGAGATCTTCCAAAACTCGATTGACTCTCTCGGTCTGACCATCTGTTTGGGGATGATAAGCTGTACTCAAACACAACTCGGTTCCCAAAACTTCTTGGAAGCTCTTCCAAAATCCACTAGTGAACAATGGGTCTCGATCGCTCACTATACTCTTCGGAATACCATGGAATCAAACTATCCACTTAACATACAGCTCAGCCAACTTTGATGCAGTCCTAGTTGATCGAACAGGAATGAATCTTGCACTCTTAGTCAGACGATCTACGATGACCCAAATCCCTTCATTTCCCATTCTTGTTCTAGGTAGTCCATCAATAAAATCCATCGATACTTGCTCCCACTTCCATGTAGGAACTTCTAATGGCTGAAGCAATCCACTTGGCTTCTTCTGTTCTGCTTTTACCAACTGGCAGTTCATGCACTTGGAAATAAAATTTCCAACATCCTTCTTTAAACCTTCCCAGTAATAGGTTCTCTTCATATCCCGATACATCTTATTTCCACCTGGATGAATTGTCAGCTTCGAGTGATGACTTTCCTTCAGAATTTCATTTCTCAATTCACCTATATCGGGAACAACTAGTCGTCCTTGCTTCCGAAGCCAACCCTCTCGATCGACCTCGAATCCTTTATCCTTTTCTGGGTCCAATCCAGATTCCAAATCACGGATAATCTTGACAAGCTTATCGTCTCGCTTTTGGCTCTCGCCAATTCTTTCCATAAGAGTAGGTCTTATTGATAAGTTTGCCAACATTTCAGGTTCCAATTCACATCTAGGCCTGAAGTCAAATCCAGCCAAATACTCGATACTCTTCCATTCTGAAAACATGGCTCCCAATCCTGCATGTCTTCGACTTAACACATCCGCCACTGCGTTACCCTTTCCCGGAGTATAGGCTATACCAAAATCATATGATGCCAAAAACTCTAGCCATCGTTGCTGCCTAAGATTCAAATCCTTTTGGGAGAAAAGATACTTCAACGACTTATGATTTGTAAACAACTCGAATCGAACTCCCAATAGATAATGTCTCCATATCTTCAGAGCAAAAGCAATCGCCGCTAACTCCAAATCATGAGTCGGATAATTCCTTTCATGCGGCTTCAGTTGTCGACTTGCATATGCAACAACTTTACCCTTCTGCATCAGCACTGCTCCAAGTCCGGTACCACATGCATCGGTGTAAACCACCATCTCATCATTTCCACTTGGAATAGTCAAAACAGGAGCACTTATCAGTCGCTCTTTCAGGATTCCGAAAGCTTGCTCACACTTAGCATCCCATCTGAATACTTGGTTCTTTTTCGTCAATCCTGTTAATGGTGCAGCTACCTTGGAAAAGTCTTTGATAAATCGACGATAGTATCCTGCTAATCCAAGAAAACTTCTCACATCAGATGCATTCTTAGGTCTACCCCAATCCTGGATTGTTGCTACATTGGCTGGATCAACCGCTATTCCGCTTCCAGAGATAATATGGCCTAAGAACCTCACTTCACTCTTCCAGAAGTGACACTTCGAAAACTTAGCATTCAGCTGATGTTTCCGTAAGATTTCCAAAACAATACGCAAGTGCGTCTTGTGCTCTTCTTCAGTTCTAGAATAAATCAAAATATCATCCACGAACACTAGTACGAACTTGTTCAACTGATCTCTGAACACTCTATTCATAAGATCCACAAAATATGCTGGTGCATTGGTCAATCCAAACGGCATTACCAGCCACTCAAAGAAACCAGATGGTGTCCTGAAAGCAGTCTTCGGCACACTATCCCTAGCCACTCTTAACTGGTGAAATCCCGTTGCCAAATCCATCTGAGAAAACACCTTAGCTTCGTGAAGCTGATCAAACAAGTCGTCTATTCTCGGCAATGGATACTTGTTCTTCTTAGTCACTTTATTCAGCTCACAATAATCCACACACAACCTCAACGATCCATCTGCTTTGGTTGCAAACACAACTGGTGCACCCCATTCGGACACACTACGCCGAATGAATCCTTTCTGTAAAAGATCATCAACTTGCACCCTCAACTCTTGCTGTTCCCTAGGCGCCATCCGCCTAAGAGGCATCACAACAGGTCTGGCTCCTTCAACTAGATCGATACGAAACTCGATCTCCCTATGCGGCGGTAACCCTTTGACCTCATCAAAGACATCCTCAAATCCATTAGCGATTGGCACAAATGACAGTCCATCCCGTGGAACAACTAGCGAATACATGAAGCTCATGAAGATGCCTTCCTCATGCTTACATCGTATCATAACCTTTCGCCCCTCCACATTCTCGACTGTCACCTCCAACCTTTCACAATCAACCTTTGCCGCATACTTCCTAAGCCAGTCCATACCCAAAATAATTCTGAACCCCGCAAAGTTCAGAACAAAACAATCACAAACAAAAGAGCAATCATGACTCGATATAATCAGACCACGGCATAGCATACACAAACAAGACGAACCCCCAACTGGATTAGTCACAACCAATGGCCTATCAACAATATCCGGTTCTTAACCCAACCGGCCTACAAGTTCATTACAAACAAAAGAATGCGATGCCCCAGTATCAAATAGCACTCTAACTGGAACACCACATATGGAAAGAGTACCTTGAACCACCACACTCCTTCCTTTCTCTTCAACAGTAGGAGCTTTCGAAGATGATGGAACAGCCCCCAAAGCATAAGCTTGCACAATCTGCTTGTCCCTTCGCGGTTCTGGACAATTCTTCCTAATATGCCGCGGTTTGTCACAGTTGTGGCACTTCACCAGCACCTTCGGATTCTTGCAATCTCTAGAGAAATTACCCTTCTGCTGACAATTGTAGCAGGTTACTTCGCCCTTCGGCTTCTTCTGACCATCCTTACCCTTCTGCTGCTGCTGCTTCCTCTTCTTGTTTCCACCCTGCTGTGGTTTAGACTCTTCCTTGGTCACAGCAACAACAGACCTTTCCTTAGGAAACAGATTCTCATGCCTGAGAGCCTTCTCTACAAGGTTCTGAAATGAATCGTCCAAATGATCCACCAACTGCCTCCCAAGATAACTGTCCAAGCCTGTCACAAACTTCTCATTCTTCTGATATGAAGACTAAATATACGATCGGGAATACTTGGACAAGGCTTCAAACTCAGAAACATACTCAAGAACTGGTCATCCTCCCTGCTTGAGCTCCACAAACTTCTTGAACAGAACAGACTTCTGAGCCGTAGAAATGAACTTAGCTTCAAATCTGGCTTTGAATTGCTCCCAAGTAATTTCTTCCTCCGGAGTATCAATGGTGATAGAGTTCCACCAGTCAGAAGCTCTCCCTTGAAGCTGTCTTGATGCTAGCTTCCTTTTGGTTGCATCCTCGATTCCCAAATCACCAAAGATCCTTCTACAAGCATCTATCCATCTCTGAACTTCAATGGTTGACTCTGTTCCCAAGAAAACCTTTCCTCCAAGAGCAGTATATTCTTTACACAGCTTGGCAAATTCCACCGGTTTTGGAGTTTGAACTTGAACTCCAGCATCTACTGATGGCCCCGGAGCTGGCATCCTTCTCATGATCGAAGTCATCATAGCTTCGAACATAGCAACATAATCAGCAGCCCCCTCAGTAGCACGGCCTTCCCTAGCAGCTGGTCTCCCTCTTCGACTCATTCCTAATATCTATAAAAGAAATGATTAATGCACCTTGAGGACAACTACATAAAGGACTCACACACTTCTAAGCTACTATATTATATATAGTAATCATCCATCAAAATACAATTACGTCTCTCATACTGTTATGTGATCTTTGGCCAAAGCATCCTACAACCGAATCAACGCGTCTCCAAGAGATGCCGAACCAAAAGCTCCACCATACTCCTACCGGACCAACAGCAATACCGGACCTTGCTTCCCACCGAATCACCTCCTGCCGAACCAACCTTCTTCCACAGAACCACCGAATCACCTCCTGCCGAACCAACCTTCTTCCACAGAGCCACCGAACCATCTCCACACCGGACCAACTCCACACCGGATCAACCCCACCAACTCCACACCGGACCAACCTCACCAACTCCACACCGGACCAACCTCACCATCTCCACCACCGATCCAAGCAACTACCGGTCCGCTCTACACTCCATCCTACCGAACCATGCTCCTTCTGGGCCAACAATACCAGGCTAGGTCGCGTCAACCCAGGCCCACCAGCTGTTATATACATCCAAGAACCCTACCCCCAGCCTCACTCTATAAATAGAGGGGCAGGGGTACAGCAATGGGGACAAGTTTTGAGAGCTCAAGCACGGAGAGAACTTTCAAACAACTTTCTTTTACTTGTATCAAAGCTTTGTACTTGTAATCAAAACAAGAGAAGAGAAATAACATATAAAGTGGACGTAGGCACATTCTGGCTGAACCACTATAAATCCGCGTGTCTTTTTACAGTTTAGCCCCTGTTTTTTCACATATTTGCTTAAATCACCCGAATCACTAAGAACAACATAAGATCTACTAAATCATACAACTTTGAGGTGTTTTTCCATTTTTTGTGCAAACATTTTTGGTGCTTTCATTGAGAGCTAGAAGCTCGAAGCTTCAGCTTCATACGCTTAACAAGTTTTCCTAACAGCATCGTCCGCCACTTGGAAAACATGCCTCCCAAACAGAGAAAAGATGTTAACAAAGGAAAAAACATCGCATCTAGCAGTCTTCCAGATCCAGCTGTCATGAATCAAGTAAATCGTCCTCCTCCAGCAACAGTAACAAATGAAGAACAGGCTAACCCAACTACTCCTGCCACAGAAAAGCCTGCAGCAATTACTAGAGCAGATCTGGACAGAGTTGTGGTTGAAGTAACTAACCGCTTCACGTCCCAGCAGGAAGCCTTGGTGGACCATCTCATGTCACGCTTAAGGGACACTGAAGAATCCAACCGCAACACTGAATCATGGGGCGAGTCCCAGTCAGGAGGATCTCAGAGACAACAAAGATCTTCCTTCTTCGAAGGAGCTAACGGCAGAAGTAGCCATGGTAGGAGCCGAGACCGGGCACAGCCCGAAGTTAGGCCTGAGGAAACGTTTGGTACCGAACCCAACGGGGGAGGCACCGGGCGAAGGTCAACTGTAGCTGAGCCTGTCATGCTGCCTAACCACAGAAGCGCCAGTGAACGGGGCCGAGCTAGAGTCTAGCCCGAAGTTGGACCCGAGGAAGTGCTTAGATCAGAACCCAGCAGGGGGAGATCGAGGCAAGGGCCAATTGTAGCTGACCCGAGCATGCTCCCAGAAGATCAAAGGCAGCCTCTGGAAAATATGAGGAATGATAGACGATACCATCCCTACAGGTCATCTGGACGGAATCAATCCCATAGAACAGAAACAAACTCATTTCTATCTGCTCCAAGTTCTGATGAAAGGATGGCACGCTTATTTAGAGAGTGTGTCCAATGGGAACAAAGAGATCGAGGGATAGGCGCTAGGGTAACCAGCCCTTTCGCCCGCAATATCGAAATTGCTATCACCCCCCGAGAATGTAAGATGCCAACAATGGAACCCTACAAAGGAACCTCTGATCCCGTTGTCCACTTACAGAGGTACACGCAGCATATGATCATGAGTGGAGCGATAGAGGGAGTACTGTGCAAATGCTTTCCGCTCTTCTTAGCAGATCTTGCTACCTCCTGGTTCTGTCATCTACCCCAAGGATCCATCAGCTCGTGGGAAATGTTGAAAGAAAAATTTATCAGTCAGTTCCGCATTCATGTGGAGCAACTTAAGGACGCTTATTCCTTATCCAGCGTCAAACAGAAACCTGGAGAAAAGCTGCAGCAATACCTAACCAGATTCAACGCCGCAGCAGCCACAGTCCAAGATGCCGATGAGAAGCTTATCCTAATGGCCCTCTGCAGTGGTGTGCATCCGGACACTAAATTTGCTAGAAGGTTGACAAAAGAAAAACCAGCTACTTTACCCGATTTCTTCCATGAAGCCGGGAAATACATGAGGCTTGAGGATGCTGCCGTTGAGGGGCAGTCAGGACAGAAAAATAAGACTACCCATGGCAATGCCCCTGCTGTGGCAAGGGACGTTCGAAGAAATGATTCCAGAGACAATGCTGGGGGCAAGAAGGGAGAAAAGCGCCTATATCGGCCAGGACCAAGATTCGACACTTACACCCCTTTGAACGAGACCGTCGAAAATATCTTCCTTGCCACCCAAGGCGAAGTTAGATACAAACGCCCACCATACAAGAAAGAATCAGATAACGCACAGAAGTCTGGAAAATTCTGTCGCTTCCACGAATCTCACGGGCATGATACCAACGAATGCCATCATCTCCGAGATCTGATTGAGGAACACATCTGGAGAAAGAAATTGGAACGTTATGTAAAAGGTCAGGACAGGACCCCAGCTCCTGCCAATGAAAACCCAAGGCTACCCTCACCGGGGGCCGATAGAGGAAACCGCAACGCTAGCAGCTCTAGCCAAGAAAAGATAGTGGTCCATACCATCTCAGGAGGGCCACACATTGCAGACAGAAGCTGGAAAGAGATGGAAAGATACGGAAAGTCGCTTAGAGACAATAAAGACTATGTCAATTCGGTTATAGAAGAGCGCCACCTGAAGCGGAAAGAAAGTAATGACATCACGTTCGGTAAGGGTGACCTAGAAGGAAGGCAGTACCCTCACATGGATCCCATGGTCATCTCTGCCCGACTTGGTCCCGCCGAAGTATACCGAATCCTGGTAGACACTGGAAGCTTGTTAAACATCCTGTTCAAACACGCATTCGACAAAATGAAGCTATCAATGAAGGATGTATCCCCCTGCGATAAACCACTGCACGGCTTCACTGGAGATGCGAAGATGCCCCTCAGGCAACTGGACCTTTTTGTTGAAATTGGAAGCCATCCCCGCTCTGCTGTATGGAAACAAACGTTTGTGCTAATAGAAAACCAGTCGGCCTACAATGCCTTCTTAGGAAGGCCATCCTTGTCTGACTTCCAAATTGTCTTAGCCCCATGGTGCCTAAAGATGAAATTCCCAACAGACGATGGAGTAGGGGAAGTGGAAGGAGACCAGGACGTTGCTCGAGACCGCTATGTAACTGAACTTCACAACAACCACATGAAGGATAAAGGGAAGGGTGTAGAGATTGCCCTCTGCACAAAAAGCCTAGAAGCATAGCAACTAAAGAAAGCCCCTCCTCTTCGATATACCAGCGACCCTTTCAATGAATTAGACCCTAGGGACAAAGAGGAGGAGGCCACCGCCGAGCCTGCAGAGGCTATGTAGTTTATATCTGTAGACAAGCACGACTCAAGTAGACTATTGAAAATTGGGTCCCAACTAAAAGCCGAATTGAAGGAACAGCTCATCGATTTTCTCCGCCACAACTTGGATGTATTCGCTTGGTCACACGCTGACATGACCGGAATCTCCCCTGACATAGCATGCCACGTATTAAACATTGATCCTACCAAGGCGCCTGTAAAACAAAGAAAGAGAAGTATGGGGGAAGAGCGATCAGCAGCCCTCGATGAAGAAGTAAAAAACCTACTCGCCAATGACTTCATACGAGAAGCTATCTACCCGGAATGGATCGCCAACCCGGTGCTGGTAAAAAAGGCTAATGGGAAGTGGCGAACCTGCATTGACTTTTCCAACCTAAACGACGCCTGCCCAAAGGATTGCTTCCCACTTCCCAGAATCGACCAACTTGTAGACAGCACAGCCGGGCACGAACTCCTATCTTTTATGGATGCGTACTCAGGATATAACCAAATTCCTATGCATGCTCCCGACCAAGACCACACTAGTTTCATCACCGATCGAGGTTTATACTGCTATAAGGTAATGCCTTTCGGACTTAAAAATGCAGGAGCCACCTACCAGCGCCTCGTCAACAAGATGTTTGCTGGGCTAATAGGACAAACTATGGAAGTATATGTGGATGACATGCTGGTAAAGTCAAGGAAAGCCAAAGATCACGTAAGCCACCTAGGCAAGATGTTTCAAGTACTTTGACAATATGGAATGAAGTTGAATCCACTAAAATGCTCCTTCGGAGTGTCATCAGGAAAGTTCTTAGGATTCATCGTTCATGCCAGAGGGATAGAAGCAAACCCTGAACAAGTCCGAGCGCTAAGGGATATTAAGATACCTTCCACCCGGAAGGAAATGCAACGTTTGAACGGAAAAGTGGCCGCTCTAAGCCGATTCATCTCCAAGGCGACGGACAAGTGCGTCCCCTTTTTTGAAGCCCTAAAGAAAGACAAGGGAAAGTTCGAATGGACTGGCGAATGCCTGACCGCTTTTCTTCACTTAATCGAACACCTCCAGAAACCACCGGTACTCTCAACTCCAAGTGAAGGAGAAGAATTATACCTATACCTCGCTGTGTCATCTCACGCCCTAAGCGCTGCCTTGGTAAGGGAAGACAACCGCACGCAACGGCCAGTTTACTTCGTCAGCAAAAGGTTTACTGGGGCAGAAGTTAGATATCCTAAACTTGAGAAGTTAGCATACTGTTTACTAATCACTTCACGAAAACTACGTCACTACTTCCAATCCCATTCCATCAAAGTTCTGACCGATCAACCACTGAGGCAGGTACTCCATCGTCCCGACACTTCCGGGCGACTACTTAAATGGTGCATTGAGCTGAGTCAATATGATATCACCTATCACCCTCGCACCGCCATCAAGGGACAAGCCATGGCCGATTTCATTGCAGAATTCACTACCAACGAGGATAAGGAGCAATTGGAATTAACAGAAGATATCAAGTGGAATCTCTTTGTGGACGGTGCATCTAACGAACAAGGCTCGGGGGCAGGTGTGGTAATAATCACTCCCAGGGGAAATAAACTGCACTATGCTATAAGGTTGGAGTTCGCTGCCACCAACAACGATGCAGAATATGAAGCAGTGATAGTTGGACTAGAAATTGCCATAGAAATCGGGGCCAATTCTTTGTGTCTTCACAGCGATTCTCAACTTATTGTTAATCAAATACTAGGAGAATTCCAAGCTCGAGAAGAACGACTCATAGCATACCTAAAGAAGACCAAGTTACTTCTCATCCGATTGGACCACTACTTAGTCAAACATATCCCTCGGGTGGAGAACCGAGAGGCCGACGAATTAGCAAAGCAAGCAAGTGTGAGAGACATCGCCACCTTCGGGGTAGTAACCATCTCAAAGCAACTGGCCCCAAGTTTTGAGCAAGTAAATCTGATAGCTGCAACCGAAGAAGCAACTTGGATGACTCCCATCCGAGACAAGCTACAAAGTGGCACTCTACCCAACGGGCGTAACGAAGTCAAGAAAATCTTGAGGAAAGCATCCCGCTACACAATACAAGAAGACATCCTCTATCGACGTGGATTCTCTAACCCGTTATTAAGGTGTGTCGCCGGGAGAGAAGCCAAGGAAATCTTATCCAACATCCATCAGGGGAGCTGCGGAGATCACACCGGAGGGCAAACATTAGCAAAAAAGATACTCCGATACGGATATTTCTGGCCCACCTTAAGCAAGGATGCCTTAGATTTCGTCAAGAAGTGTGACAGATGCCAGAAATTTGCTAAGATTCCACGGCTACCAACAACTGAGATTACTCAAATGACCAGCCCTTGGCCCTTCGCAATATGGGGAATTGACTTAATCGGCGAGCTACCGATGGGCCGAGGCGGGGCCAAATATGCTATAATGGCAGTTGATTACTTCACAAAATGGGTGGAAGCGGAACCACTAAATAAAGTATCTTCAGCAAAAGTTATTAACTTCTTAATCAAAAATGTTCTATGCAGGTACAGAGTCCCACTCAAAATCATATCCGACAATGGACTTCAGTTTGACAGCGAGGAATTCGCCAACTGGTGCCGAGAACACGGAATTCATAAAAGCTTCTCATCCGTAGCATATCCCCAGGCAAACGGACAAGTCGAAGCAGTCAACAAAATTCTGAAAACTCTGATAAAAAAGAAGCTCGAAAAGTCAAAGGGCGCTTGGGTGGATGAACTCCCTACGGCACTGTGGGCCTACCGCACATCTTTCAGAACATCAACAGGGCACACTCCTTTCTCTTTGGCATACGGATCGGAGGCTATGCTCCCAGTTGAAACCATTGTGCCTTCCCACCGTAGGATCCACTATAACCCGGAAGAGAATGAAGAGCTCCTCCACATGTCTTTGGATCTAGTTGAGGAGAGAAGAAATGATGCAGTCCTTAAAACAGCAGCCCACAAGCAGAAAGTGGAAGCGCAATACAACTCCAAAGTCAAGCATCGTACCTTACAAGAAGGGGATCTTGTCCTCAAGCGAATCTTCCCTCGCCCCGGAGCACTAGACCCAATCTGGGATGGACCATATGTAATTCATAAAGATCTCCACAACGGAGCCTATATTTTGTCAACAGTGGACGGAGAGGTGTTCCAGAGGGCATGGAACATCCAACACCTCCGTCGATACTTTTCTTAACTTGTATTGCCCATATGAAGTGAATTAACAAAGAGAATCAGTGGACGTAGGCCTTTTCATGCCGAACCACTTTAAAAAACTTTGTCTCTTTTTTAACTTGTTCCTTTATATCTTGGCTACTTGTTAACTTTATCCTTTTCTGTTGAACAAAATCCTATGCGCATAACATTTCCACTCAAAGCACTCCACGGCGCAACTTCGCCTGGGCAAAACCTAATAGGTACTATGCGAATCTATGCCCTCGCCAATGAGACACTTTCGCTCCAGCATCCCTCTGCTGTGGGTTAACTCATTGCTCGCGACGGCCCTTAAAGCCAACTATAATGAGCCGATTATAAGCCACCGAGAAGGCCGATTATAGCCGAGGCAGCTCATTACGGCGTTAGGCTCGCCGGCAACTGTGAACCGACTATAAGCCCCAACATAAGGTGTGGCCAGCCAGGGGCAGTTCACAGTTGACGATCGGCACCCACGCTAGCCGGCCATAGTAAATCGAATAATACCCACGATTACGGGCCATAATGGCCCGGGTACTTACTGTGCGCGATCTCGGCTCCGATGTGTCTTAAGTGCGGCTGTGGTAAAAAAGAATTAACTTCCCGCGGAGGCGTAAGATGGGTGATAAATGTCTCCAAGACCCACAGCTAGGGAAAGTAACTACAAAACCCGTTTGCCACGAACTTAAGCACATCGAAGGCCTTCCGTGATTGGAAGTTTTACTATTTCACATATTTCAATTTTACTTAAAAAGCTTTCCTCCTATCCTCTATAACAATCCATAAAGTACAGGATACATAGTAGGAGATACTCGCTAATGGATGCAGGGATTCACAATCGGATGGCAGGGCATTCAACTGTTTTCCATGATATTCAAAACTGCCATCTACAAACAGAACATGAAGGGCGGTATTTTCTTCCTTTATGTACAAATACATGACTATAATTTATTCACACCACACACTAACATTGCAAGTCATGAAATTATGTCTTAAACCAAAACCCGACATCAAACACAATTTAATTACAAGAATATACATAGCTATATTTCTCATGCGACATGCCAAAATAACAGCAAACATTCAAAAGACGACAAAATCAGCTTAAGTTAAAGAATTACACGTCAAAAATAAGACTATTTATTACAAGTGGCAGAATATTACAACCTAAAGGCTACTTTACCATTTTTCGACTAACATATACAACCTTGTCAAATCCGCAAAAAGAGTTTTTCCAGGTATAATCAAGGGGCCGGCTGCAGTGGAGCTTTATCCTTGTCCTGTTGACCCCCTGTCCAGTCAGAGAAAGGGTTCATTAGCAATAAGCAACCAAGTCAATGGAGAAACTAAAAAGGAAGACTTACCAACATATGCTTACTGGCCATCCTGGTCATCATCATCTACTTGCACCCCTGCCTCCTCAGCAGTAAGCAACCGCATACCCTCCTTCACCGCCACCTTCTCCCCCTTGGCAAACTGGGCCGTGACCACATCCATGCTGAAGGCCACGCCACCATCTTTATCCGCATCGGCCTTAGCCTCCTCCAAAGCCCGAAGATAGATCTTAGCCATGACCCTAGGATAATCATCCATCCAGGATAGGTTGCCCTGCTTCCAAGTTCGGAAGTACATGTCCTGAAGCATTTCATCCATCATCCCCTCATTCTCCTCAAACTCCCTCATCCGGGCCTCGGAAGCCGACAACCTTCCAATAGCAGCTTCTCTCTCCAAACGGTATCTCGAGCAGTCAGCCTGAAGGGATTTCCGCATCACCTCCATCTCCTCCTTCAGCCTAACCTGAGCAAGCTCTGCGGCTTCAAGCTTCCCCGACAGCTCCTCTACCCGCTCAAGATCCGCCCTCCGAACCTCATCCACTGTCGAGATGGCCATATTTATCTGCTCCTTGCAGGCAGCCTCCATCTTCTGTAGTTCCGCCTTACTAGCCTCCTCCATAGCCTTCCTCAACCGCCCGGAGGCAGCCTCATGCTGAGAAATCTGAATGGCCTGATCAGCGAGCTGTTTGGCCTGGTCCGAAACCACCAATCTTAGTCAGATGTTGGCACTCCCAATCTCCTCTCCAGCCTTAACCAGCCGGGCATGATGCCCCATCAATTTCCTAGTCTCCTCCGCCACCCGATCAATATTAGCCTTGGCCTCGTCTCCCATGGTAACTATCCGAGTGGTAAGTAGATCGAGATCTAAGGACTTAGCTTCATCAAGCACCCATACTATGGGATTGCGGGAAAGAAGGTGCTCACCAGTAACCTCATCAAGGGTAATGTCATGGGAACTTGGATCCAGATCAGGATGACCCGCAAATGGATTACGAGCCAAGTCAGGGCGATCGATATGAGTAACGGAAGGGTTTCCGGACGGGCGCGGAGAGAGTGCAAACTCGCTGTCCTCCTCCTTGATGTCATGAAGAGGCTGAGCCGGGAGCTGAGGACCGGGCGAAGTTTTGGATAAGGGATGACTCCTCTTTCTCTGTTGAATACCTTCTTTGATAACACCGAGAAGAGGACGGTAGCCGACTACATCCCCGGAGCGGTGGGTCGAAGGCTTCGGCTTGACAGAAGTTTTGGAAAGCTTATATTGCTCAAGCCTGTGCCGAAGGTCTGAGGCCTTGGATGTCTTGCCTGCTCCTGATATGAAAAACAAGTGTCACAAGCTTACATCACTATATGATTCGAGAAACGCGGTAAAGTACAAGTTAAAAGAAGAAAGAAAGCACATCTGTTATACAAACCCTGGGGAGAAGTAGGATACTGCAATAAGTCCTGGATTTCATTCCAGGACGGGAGCGGATCATAAAATATTCCTAAGTCCCTATCATTAATGAAGCAAGCAGGAGTCAAGAGTTCACCTTGAGTCGTCGGAGCCACCTTGGCTGGAATGGTCTGAAAAGACTCGCTTGCACCAGTCCCGGCCTTGTCCGCTGTCCCGGTTTTCTCTACCAAAGCCGGATCTTCGTCCAGCCCCTCGAAAGCCTGGTGGAACGCATCATCCGTCCACTACTGAATCTCGCCCGCCTGCCCAGGAAGCAAGGCCCAGATGCCATCGCCACCTTTATCACCTTCCCGACCATCTCCACCCTCACCTCTTTCCTCCTCTATGTCTTCCTCCTCCTGGGTAAGTGGACAATTGCTGGGGGAGGGACCGTCCGACTTCTTGAGTTTCTTACCTCCGACGGCTGGAGGTTTTGTGAAAGGTTTCCTCTTGCTACTCTCTGCCGTAACACCTCCCTTAGTCTGAACAGCCACCCTCTCCTCCGCCGTTTCCCTCAGCTTGACTACTGACTGCTGTGGAAGGATTAAGTTATACTCCAGAAGGGTCGCATTTCTAATCAAGAAGGCAGATGATCTATATTTCCCGAGAATAGCTTCTATCTCAGCCGCCGTCTGAACCAGGCGGTCAGTCTCCACAACCGCAAAGCCACCTGTCACTAGCAAAAATGAGAAAGTATGAGAAAAAGCATCGCGATCGTAATGGAAATTATAAGTAAAAGCATCAACTTACATCCAGAAGTAAAGCGCCGAATTGAAACGGAGTCGTCCCTGACAAAGAACCATTCCTTCTTGAACATGCTGAATTTGGAATACAGATCCAAGACCGGCTTGAAAGTCACAGCTGACTCCAAGCTAATGTATGGGGACCCCTTCTTATAGCCCCTCAGATTATATAGATACCGGATCTCTCGGTTGGAGGGAGCACGACCATACTTCCTTTGGAAAATGACGAAGAGGCTCACCAGTATAGCATAGGAGTTGGGTTGAAGCTGGAATGGGGCCACCTTTAGATATGTGAGGAAGCTGGCTATCCAAGCGTTAAGAGGAGGAATGGCACCACACATGCAGTGGTATCTGCTGTAGGTGAAGTACCCTTCAGAAGGATCATACGGCATAACGTCTCTCCCAGGCAATAGCAAGTGCGCCCTATCGATTCCAAAGGATCGGGAAATGACATCAAGCTGCTCCTCCTTGAGGGAGCTAGGAAAGCAATCAGGCGGGGAGTTCAGAAGTTCCTGAGGGCCGTACCCGTCCACTAGCGATCTCGGGGTTGGTCCGTGACGTTCTTGATTCGACTGAGCTGGGGGCACGGCAGAGGAACCTCCTTCACCCCCGGATTTCTTTTTGTCTGATCGAGTTTCCGCTTTACGAGACATTATCTGCAACACCGGAAAAGCACATCGTTAGAACAGAAGATGTAAACAATTAAATGCAGAAGTTCATTCGGTATTATAGTCTGAGAGGTCCAATCGGTATTGTCATATGAGAGTTCATTCGGTATTATAGTATGAAAGTTCATTCGGTATTATAGTCTAGAAGTACATTCGGTAGTACAGTACGAAGGTTCATTCGGTATTATAATATAAAAGTTCATCCGGCAGTAAAATAAGTCACACCTGGTTCGGCTAACACCACTGATTCGGCAAAAGGTAGGAATTTTGATTCGGCAATCTCGGATAGTAATGAAACCACGGTGGCATAGCTCCCATACTTATAGGCAAAGGAGAGGCCACCGAACCAACACATTCGGCACACAGGACCGAACAAGGACGGCCAGGCTTAACCAAAGCATGCCCTGTGCATACACACGCCCTACTTTGGGGGGCAAGTGTTATGTGATCTTTTGCCAAAGCATCCGACAACCGAATCAACGCGTCTCCAAGAGATGCCGAACCAAAAGCTCCACCATACTCCTACCGGACCAACAGCAATACCGGACCTTGCTTCCCACCGAATCACCTCCTGCCGAACAAACCTTCTTCCATAGAACCACCGAATCACCTCCTGCCGAACCAACCTTCTTCCACAGAGCCACCGAACCATCTCCACACCGGACCAACTCCACACCGGACCAACCCCACCAACTCCACACCGGACCAACCTCACCAACTCCACACCGGACCAACCTCACCATCTCCACCACCGATCCAAGCAACTACTGGTCCACTCTACACTCCATCCTACCGAACCATGCTCCTTCTGGGCCAACAATACCAGGCCAGGTCGCGTCAACCCAGGCCCACCAGCTGTTATATACATCCAAGACCCCTACCCCCAGCCTCACTCTATAAATAGAGGGGCAGGGGTACAGTAATGGGGACAAGTTTTGAGAGCTCAAGCACGGAGAGAACTTTCAAACAACTTTCTTTTAATTGTATCAAAGCTTTGTACTTGTAATCAAAACAAGAGAAGAGAAATAACATATAAAGTGGACGTAGGCACATTCTGGCCGAACCACTATAAATCCACGTGTCTTTTTACAGTTTAGCCCCTGTTTTTTCATATATTTGCATAAATCACCCGAATCACTAAGAACAACATAAGATCTACTAAATCATACAACTTTGAGGTGTTTGTCCATTTTTTGTGCAAACACATACGTAGTTACGTCAGCGAGATTTGGGTAAAATCGATTAACCAAAGCTCTGATACCAAATGTGACGACCGCCCATGACCCTTACACTTAAACCTAGAAATAGTGCGCTGTAAAGTGTGCCAGGAAGCCATGGACGATTGCCAAGGTAAGTTAAAACAGCAGAATCTATCGTATTACTCACAGCGCATGGATAAAATACAATAGAGAATATATATATATATATATATATATAGTGAAGCTTTACAAAATAGAATCTCATCAATTGAGCTTCATAATAGTTGAATACAAACATCTGAATAGTCAATACATCAAGCCTCACTACATATCACTCAGCGAATTATACAAGCAGCGGAACATCCAGTACATATAGTAAGAAAATAATATGCAAGCCTCCAGCTCGTCTTCGTTATCAGCATCGTCGGAAACTAAGAACAGCACCTGTCACCTGCTACCTAGTCTGCCCATCCCAAAGCGGATGAACATCCTAAGGTAATAAGAGTAGAACATAAAACCTTGAGTCAGACAACAGTCTTAGTGAGCGGTAAATTAACTAACAACATACCAAAAGAGCATAAAGGTAAAAGGAATAGGAATCCAACCCTCCCACTCCACCTCTTTCTACAGTGATAGCCCCCAGACACACTAAGCAGAAATAAACATAGCAAAGCAGACATTTAAAGTAAAGCAATTATCACTCGAGTCAAGGTCGGTGTTTTCCAAGTACAAACCCCCAAGGCCTAAACCAAGATCAGATAAGCACCCAGAAAACATCGCTCTTGAGACCGAATGACGATACAACCAAACATCCATGACTCTGGATATCACTGTTATCATTGCTTCGATACCACCGTTAATTGAATGACAGGCACATTCTTTCAGCCGTCCGTCAAGGGTTAATGGCAACCCCAGTTCTAGACATAACTCTGCACGTCGTCGCAGCCCGTGCCTAGGATTATCGAAGCTGCCCAGAGTACTCGACTACAATCATAGTCTTTAGGGACTATCGAATCTGCCTAACGTACTCTTACTTTGAGCCTGCTAGAACATTCAACAACGATGAAATCTCAGCCTTCTATTCATCCTCCACGACGACTATTTCCATACTAGCTCAAGCGCCTCTCGAGCAAACCATTATCCTCTAACTCGAACCATTTCACCGAGTCATCAACATGCTTGGAGTGATCCCGTCTGTATTAAACCAAGGCTATCTCATATCATGCCTCGCTTTATCTCATCATAGCAAAGCATCATCTCAACATCATCATCATCAAATCTATCCATATGAGCTTCATCATCCACTACATATGCCACGAGCAGCTTTTCCAATTCAAGAGCCTTTCCCTTAGCTTTTGAATCATCTTCGACCATCTTGTCTAAATCAAATCATCAATCAACTAATACATAATAATCAATCAAGTCAACCATTAATCCAAGTAATCAAGCATTCAAATATGATCTAATTAACAATTATAACAATAATGGCAATTCTGTAAATAAAGAGTCCAAATCTAACAAGCATGAATTATGAGCAAATATCTCTACAACTTGATGAATGAACTTACATAGGTTAACATGTAGTAGAATGAATGCCAAATCATCATGAACAATAGATCTATACTTAAGTTTATGAAAATGCATGGAAATCACTATTTTAACACCAAATCAAGCCATCAATCCGATATACTCCTTTGGATCCATGTGAGAGATAACCACCACTCACCAAATCACCTAAACACCTCAAAAGCAACACACTTCAGATCTGGATAGCGAAGAATCTAACTTGATCCGCCAAAATTCAGCTTCAAACGATGAAATCTCTCTTCAATGGTTGAAGATCTTCAATCTAAGCTCTTGGATCTTCGATTTGGATGGAAGGAATCACAAGATTAGAGTGGAGAAAAGAAGTGAAGAAGTGTAGAACTCGAGCTCTCAAAATAGCAATACTTCGTCGCTTCAAAATCCGGATCCCAAAAATGAAGAAGAACCCGCCTATTTATAGGCTGATTTCCTTAGGTCGTCCGCCCCCTTAGGTCGTCCACGACCTAACTATCGCGACCTACGGCCTAACAAATCCTCCGACCTAACACTCAGCGACCTAACCCCTTAATCCTTCACGCGACTTAACCACACACACGCGCGCGCACGACCTAGCGACCTACCGCATATGCGCTTCCACGACCTAAGACTTAACACTAATGCGCGACCTATGACTTAAGCCCTTGCGCGACTTAACACCCTACGACTTAACCAGGATACGACCTAACACATATACGACCTATCATATGCGCGCGACCTAACAGATATACGACCTATCATATGCGCGACTTACGACCTAACTGAGACGCCGACCTAACAACCTAACCTTCTCGCGACCTAACAACTTTAACTCGCCCACGACCTAACTTCCTTAGGTCACTAACTCTCTAACTCCATTAGATCGTTGTCTTTCCTTATGTCGCTCAAACCTTAGGTCATCTACTCCTTAAGTCGCTGATTCCTGTAGGTTGCTAACTCTTAGGTCGTCCACTACCTTAAGTCGCCAACTTCCTATAGGTCGCTCCAATCCTTAGGTCGCCAACTTCCTATAGGTCGCTCCAATCCTTAGGTCGCCAACTTCCTATAGGTCGCTCCAATCCTTAGGTCGCCAACTTCCTATAGGTCGCTCCAACCGACCTAACCTACCCCATGACCTAAGCTACCATACGACTTAACTTCCAGATGACCTAAGCTACACATGGCTTATCTTCTATACGACCTAATGACAACTGTTTTACAAACATTTGATCTGTAAAAATACGGGTCGTTACAATTATTTAATTATTACTGCTGTATGTACTCTGATTCTGTATTGTAAAGGTATAATCAAATGTTATTTGTAAAACAGCTTCATGAACTGTTTATTTTATTATTATATTTTGTCATTCCGCTGTGAGATTCTGTGTTTGTTTCTTTCTTTCTCTACTTTTTCTTATTTACCCTATAACAATCTGCCCTTTTGAATGGTTTGAGTCGAACTGTGTGGTTTATCATCGATTCAAACCTTCCAAATAGGCAGGTCTTTACATTGGTATCAGAGCTTTTGTTTAGCGATAACCTTAGCTTGGTGGGGTCTGACTCGTTAGAAATAGCGTACTAATACCCTAGAATGACTCGTTGAGTGTATATATATGAGAGAGCGTATTTGTTAGTGTTATAAAAGGTTTTTGTATTGTGTTAATTTGTTCTATTTTGTATTTATAAATTATGGTCGGTACATGGGACGTTGTAGCACCGTTAGCGATTTCTAAACACTTAATAGGGCAGAGCGACACAATATTGTTTTGAAATATGGGTAAACGAAATAATTTTTCCTAGTATTGTATTTTGTATATAAATGGATAACTTTTATAAATGATATAGTTGGGTGTTATATGTTGTTGTTAGGTAGTGAAATTTTATAAACATTGATGGTAAAATAGGAATCACTAGTAAAGTAAATATAAATTGGAAATTTAGAACTTAAGTTCCAGGGTTTTTGAAAATTTCTTTCGAAACATTTTGGAATATAATATTAGTAATATTTAGAAGTATTTTCTGATATAAACATTTCAAGATGATTTGAAGAAATATTTTAAAAGAAATATTTTAAAGGAAATAAGTTCTGTACTCCCCTCTCTGTCACTGGAAAATAATTTCGGTGATGAGTGCACGCATCATCGACGTTCATTTTCGAGTTTGAAAGCGGGAAGACCATTGTAGTATCTTACAGCACATTTGTTTGATAAACAAATTTTAATTTTATTTTCTAAGGACGATTTGACATATATCAAAGATATTAATGTGCATATATAAATTTGATTTGTAAAGGAACCTGGAATTTAGTTCTTAAACATTCTAACAATTAGTAACTTTCAATTATTGTAATAAAATGAAATCTTGACTATAATAATAATTGAAACTTCAAAAATGAGAAATAAGAAATTGTGGTGCTAAGTGATTAATGAAATATATGTGAAACTGAAAAATCTGTAACTTATAGATGTGAAAAATAAGAAAATGTAAATATTGAACATTTTTTTAACTAAAGTGAACAAAATAAAACTTGTGTAACATTCAATTACATTCTAAAAAGACATATATATAACTTACCAAAATGTAAAAAGTTGTAATGTTAAATAGAAATATGTGATAGAATATTATACAAGTAAACTTAAGATAATGAAGCGTTCAATGGAATGATATTATAAATTGTTATAAACTTAAGTTAATAATTTGAAATGTTATTAATTAAGTTTATAGAAGGAGTGAATACTATAAGTAATTGATTATAAACTTAAGTTAATGATTGAAGTAGCTTATAAAGTAAAGTGAAATAGTAAAAGTGAATGTTACATATGAAAGAATAAATGTGAAAAGAAAAGAATTGAAAAAGTATGAGTTGCTTCACACATAAATGTTATATAAAAAGGAAATCAAAGTAAATAATAAATGTGAATTAACTGAAATAAAATGTATGCAGTACTTCAATAAAAGTTAAACTGACAGATATAGGTAGGGCTGGATTCGGTTCCGTACCGAAAGTTCATATTTAAAACCATTAACATACCGATTTATATGTAATAGAAAAATCATATCATTACCAGCCAAAGTAATTGGAAAATCGATACTTTGGTTTGTGGTTGGTAATGATTGGTAAAGGTCGGTGATAAAATTTTACCGTTTACCAATACGATATATATTTGTTTACAATATTTCATGTTAAATAAGTAAATATTAAGAGTTGTTAATTTTTATTATATGATTTTTTATCAATTTTATTTTGTATAGTCAAACATACAAGTAAATATTGTACAAGAAGCTAAACGTTGTATGAAATCATATAGTTTAAAAAAAATACATGATAAGAATTGCATTCAATATGATATCATAATAGTATTTTGTTAGATTTTCTATTAAATCATTACACATTAAATGTGAGCTATATAGTATATAGTGTGTGTGTATACATACATAAATACATATACATATACATATACATATATACATATATATATATATAAGGCGACTATTTGGACATATAATTAAACATAGTTGGTGACACAAGAGATGTGGACAATTGGATCTTTTTGTCCTTATATGGTAGGTGTAAATCGGGGGCCCATCGAATGGCGAAGATTATTGTGTCATCAATTGTGTCAATATTTTGTGTATAAATAGACTTTCCATATATCTATATAGTGGATGTGGTAATTACCACATTTTGTAGTTAATTACCATTACCGTACTGTATTTTCATGCAGTTCGGCAAACTGTACCAGTCAAATTGGTTATTATTTTTTCGGTACCATTTTAATTGGTAGCGGTTGGTAATGGTTGGTAAGTGGTAATATGGTAAAGATGTCCATCCCAAGATATTGGAGTTTGGAGATCAACAGTAGACAGATATATTATATTCTTGAACTATGAAGATAAACTGTCAATGCTTCTTGAATTTTTGTTAAGGCCCTGATATATGTTTCCTTTTAATACTTTTTTCATTCAATTTTTTTGTATTATATAGGCGGCCTTGTATGTTGGTTACCATCCCAGGATATTTTAGGGCAATATGTAATTTGGTGCACTAACGTCATTTGATTCAGTTTAAAATTTATTTGATGTTGTTTTTGCATATTCATGTTGGTTGGTGTTGTTTTCATGACATGTGACGTTGATTTGAGGTTATTTTTTTTTTAATGTATGTAGTTCTTGGAATCTATATGTGATGTTGATTTGAGGTTAAATAAATTTTTAATGTATGCAGTGCAGTTCATGGAATCTATCTATTGTGGATGCAGTCTTATGTATGCAGTTTTTTTATGCAAATCCAAACTCTTCTAGGTTTCGTTTGACAATTTTCTACTTTATACGGATTTTTCAATTTTTTATGTTTATAAAGTGGATTTAGTGGGTTGATCCATATATAAAAAGGATTTGATCATGTTGACTCTTTTAAAAAATGTATCAAATGGGTTGGATCATAAATGGACCAGGTCAATTTTTACCTGATCCATTATGACTTGACCTAACCCGTTTGACATGTCTAATAGCCTATAAGTTAGATTCAATATAATTGTTTGCATATTGATCCATATAATCAGGTCGATGATGCCGTTGGAATTTTTGGCGCTTGGTCATTATCATGATGATGATATTGTTGCTTTGATCATTTTTGGAACAGGCACAAATGCATATTACGTGGAGCAAACCGATGCAATAATTAAGTTCTATGGACATCATACAATATTTACAATATATTGTCTTTACTACGAAATTTAATAATATTATTGAAGTTATAAAACATACTTATAACAATGTTACTAAAATATTGTTAAAATACGAGAATTAACCACGTTTATTGAAAGTTGTCGAAACATCATATCACGAACAATGTTAAAAAAATATTATCCTAAATATGAAATGTAGCAACATCATGCAAATGTTATAAAATAAAAAAATAGAATGTATAACAATCTTTTGTTGTTGTTTGTAATTGAGTTTACAATGTTTGGTAAATATTGTATAGTACTATAAAATTACAACGCTAATAAAATATTGTTTAGTCTAGTTATTTCAATGACATTATTTATATGTTGTGAGAAAACAAATTTAATACAACATAAAAAAATCATTGTTGAAAATAGTTTTCTACAACAATTTAGACAAACGTTATAGATAACTTTTGATTTGCAACATTAGTACAAAATATGTTGTTCAAATAAACATAGCACTACATTTTTTTCAGAAAATGTTGTAAAAGTTCTACCATTTTTACAACACTTTGGTCAATTATTGTAGATTCAGTGTTGTAAAATGGTACTTTTGTTGTAGTGCGTTCACGTGCACAGCCCATTAGCGCCACCGTTTCCCAGCCTAGCACGCCACCGAGTTTCCCTCCTCGCCTACATCCGCTTCTGCCCCTCCACCGAAGCTCTTCCCTCCTCTGGCCCAATTAGAACCAATAGTCGAACCTATCTTTTTGTTCACCGTCCCTAAAAATTCACACGCCACGCCATTTCCGTCCACCGGAACACACACCACCACCACCAATGTGACCCCCACATCCTCCACTTCCTCCATGCCAGACCCGGCCCCACTCGATGCCGCCGTCCGCCACCGGTCACGCGACAACCGAACCCATTCCCACTTTCTCTTAAACCCTAAAACTGCCACTCCTACCCAAGACAAAGAAAAATTCAAGAAAACACCATGGTAAACTCCTCGCCCTCGACATGATGCTTCCCCTCGACCCAGCCATGCCTTCCCTCGATGACGCCATTGTCGGCATTTAATTTTTGAGCGCAAATTGATCAACTCAACCTTTCTCGCGATTTAGGCCAATAAAAATCGTGATTTCTCCACTAAAAATCCTATCTTCACATGCCAATCACGGTTATATTCTTGCTTCAATGATTTAAAAAAAGTCGAGTTTTGTCAAAAACTTGTTTCGCTACTGTATTTTTGAAAAATCTCACAATATACCAAATAAACAAGCTTCAGACTTTTTTTAACATGATCTATAAAAAAAATGAAAGTTTCATCAGTTGGCGTCATTGGAAAATTTAAACCAGGTTGAGAGGAAAAGATTTTTGAAACTATGCAGTCATCAAAAGTTTGCTATGTTAAACCAAACAGAGAAGTATTTGCCAAGTGCAGTCATTTCAAAAACGAAGTTCTCACCCTAAACATGTTTGCAATCCACCGAAATCTTCCAGTTGAATCCCGGTAATTAATCTGAACTCGAAACCCTTACCTTTGACTTCGAATGTGAAAGAGGATGCCTCTTCTTCCTTTCACTGTGCTTTGTTGTTTTTGTGTTACAGAGCTTGTATATTTTCTTTTATTTACAGGCTTTTTTCTTACAGGCTTAAACATCTGAACTATCCCACATATATGCCTACACACACACGCGCGCGTTATGCAAGGCAAGTTAATGTATACAAGCAAGATTTTGGCTCCAAAAGATTTTGTTATGCTGTAAAATGTTTTGATGGATTGATTGGAAATTCTGGTGACTTAAGGTGAAATCTTTAATGGCTGAAATGAAGTGTAAGTCCGAGATGATATGCAGTTTTCAGTTTTCAAATTCATTGTTTTCTTTGAATTGATATATATATATATATATATATATATATACACACACACACACGTTTTGCCTTGGTTCAGCCTTTCCATGTTTGGCCAGACAACTTCTTTTACTTGTTATTTTTGTGTTACAAGGAAATTGTTTGCTACTATTTTGATTTTTCTTAGCATGATTTACTTTTTTGGTTATTTACTTTTTTACTTGATTTTAACATGCCTTCATATATCTATGTTTTGGAAACAAAAGATAAAAAGTGGTTTTAAATTAACTTCAAGTCCTCGTTCCTATATATATATATATATTTCTATTGATATATATATAACCCAATGCATTTACAAGCCTTTCTATTTTAAATAACATTTAGTTTTATATTTCTTTTTATATTTAAAATGTATAATTCAAAACAAAAAGAAGATTTTGTTATACTATCTCTATAAAAATAACACTTTTATACTAAAACATGATTTTGTAAAAGATTTCTTATCAAAATGATTTTATACGTATTTCCATATGTATATCTCTTCTTTCATTTTTCCTATAAATAAAAATAGACATTACTTTTTAATAAACTATATTTATCTAGTCTATATATATATATATATTACTTACCTTTTTATATTTTTTTTTTCAATATACTATTTCTATTTAGTTTATATCATACAATATTTATTTTCTTATAAATACTAAAATTTTCCTTTTTGAACTTATATATATGTATACATCCATCTTTCATTTTCGATATATACGTATATATATAAATGTATAAGAATCTTAATAACTATATTTATTAGTCCACAAATATGTATATCACATATATTGTTTTTAACTCACTAGCTTATTTAGTTTATAAATATTACACTCCTCTTAATTGATATGTATACATACATATATATAAGAAAATCCAATTTTAACTCATTCTATTTATACTACATTGTATTTTCCATAAGTCATATTGTTTCCATTTATAATGTATTCTTCTTATTTCATCTGTATTTATCTAAATTGAATTTGTTTTCAATCTTTATATATATTCTGTTATTCTGGATATATGTATATATCTAAGAAATTCCAATTAAATCAAATTTCTATTTTATAAATAAAAATCTGAAAATTCAAAATATTATCATAGTTTGAAAAACTGTATATTATTGCCAATTGTTATTTAACGAGGATTTTTGTTTGATTAAAATAAAGTACTATTGAATATTAAAATTAATATTCAAAACTCGAGAAGTTAAAAATCCCGGGTCGTTACAATTATTTTACTAATTACCCATTAACTAAAGAAGGCCTGGCCCGCTATCTCTTCTTCTTCCCCCTTTTTGTTTTTTTTCTCATGCCTGTAACCCATAGCTCGTGCACGACGTATCACTGATACGATCAACCACTTCGCCATTTGCTGAACCGAAACCACGTACGAACACCCTTCTATGCTCTCGACCCTATGGCACTACTACCCCCAGCTTCCTCGACCAAAAAGTGACACTGCAGAACAACCATTCGACATTCCCAGGCCGCAACTCACAAACCACCACCGCGACCCATGAAATTAATCCCAAAGGTGCATTACACCCCCATGATCATGAATCCAATATCCAATTCGACCAATTCGCCCCTAAATCCATAAATGTCGAAACCCTAGTTCGAAACCCACCACTGGCTTGACCGCTCACACCCAAAAATGGATTCGCACCATCCAAAAAAATGCCAAGCTGTAGATAAACTCAAAACATGAATTTTAAAACTCGTTCCATGATTTATCATTTTGTATTGCACGAGAAATTTTGTTTTTTTCACAGCCTTTTTTTTTCTTTCTTATCACGGTCTTCCTGCGTTTAAATAGAAGAGGAGGGAAAGATGAGATGCAAAGCAGAGGTAGGGTTTCTTGCATAGGAATAGGGTGGGCTGGTACAGTAAAAATTTGGGTTGATGTGAAGGTATGGTCAAATCAATATATATATATATATATATATATATATATATATTATTTAAATTCAAACATCTAGATATTTATTTCAAACCCCTATCGAGGCGTGCCACAAGTCGTTTCTAATGTTATACCCCTATTTCGAACGCAATGGAACAAGTTTCGAGTCCCAATTCGATCGTATGGAGAAGATAGCTTTTTGAACCCAATTATTATATTAATTTTTCAATATAAATTTCAACGCGTTCTTATCCCGTACGACCAAATGATAACTCCAAATGCTATGAAATTTGAAATACGTTAATAATACACTATTACGGATCCAATGGAACTAGTTTCATCGAAATCCGAGACTGTGCCCTGGAAGGCTATTTTATATGTAATTTAAATGAGTTATTTTTAAAATTGAGTAAATCGCTTTTAAATCCAATTTAAAATTTTATTTACCTTTATTCTTATTAATAGAAATTTAATAAGCCTTTGAAATTATTTTTATCTAGCTTAAAACTCAAGATTCCACTATTTAACCAAATTTTTAATTTTTAAATTCCACAATTAAACTACCCAATAAATCATTATAATTGAAATTCAAGTTATTAAATTTATAAAATTAACTTTTCAAATATTTAAAATCAATTAAATATCTCAATTTCAAAAAATCAAAATTCTGGGTTGTTATAAAACCGAGAAGGATATTCTTTTTTATTCGATTCAAAAATCATTTATAAAACTCCTTATAATTCTCTAAAACCATTTATAAACCATTTTATAAAACTCCTGGAACCATTTATAAAACTTCTTTTATACATTTCAATCATATATAAATCTTTTGTGCATTTCTAAAACTCATTTATAAAGCCTTTATGAATCCATAAAACTATTTATAAAACTCCTTTTATAAATCTATAAACCCGTTTCTTAAGTCCGTTTATAAATATCTAACCATTTGTAAATCTCATTATAAAACTCTTTACCTTGTAAATAATCTTCCTTACGTCTCCAAACCATTTTATAAGCTCCATTATAAAATCCAAGTCTTTCACCTCTATTCATGGGTCTCGGAAACATATATATATATATATATATATATATATATATATAAACAATTAAAAAAATTTTACTTTAAAATACCATTATACAATAATAATTATTAACAATAAACATTATAAATAAATGAAAATTATTAACTTTAAACATCTAAAAATAATAATTAGTAATTTCAAAATATTGTTAAATAAACAATAATAATTAATCTATACCATTTTTATAAATAATAATTTATTTTCAAAACCTTATTAATAAATGCTTATTTTTAATTTCAAACAATTAACATTTCAAAATATTTGCTTTTTGATAAATACTTTAAAACAATATTAACTATAAACAAATAACCTTTAAAATGGTAATAATATAATTAAATAACCAAAAAATATTAATATAATTAAATAATTCTAAAACAATATTAAATATAATCAAATAACTTTAAAACAAAATATTTAACATAATTAAATACTTTAAGACAAAATATTGAATATAATTAAATAACTTTTAAAAAATATTAAATTTTATTAAATAGAAAATATTTAATATAAAATATTTATAATACCCAATTTCAAATTTAAAAATCGTTTTTTGTCTCAAAAACAGATTCCAACTCAAACGATAATTTATAGTATTTTTAAAATACTAATTTGAGGCCAAAAGCTACCTAACACTTAACCAACATCGATATTGATTTTCTATCACTACTGGGTTTTAGTTTTCAAATATATAACAACGTCATAACCCACATTTAAAAAAAATAGTTTTATTATCTAATAATTCATATGATTGAAAATATTATTGAAATCAATTCAACAATAACGAGGAATCCCTTTGGATCCCTCCAACCTGTTTTCCTTTGCATCACAGCTCATATATATCAGTGCGTGTACACACACAAAGATATATATATATATATATATATATATATATATATAAAATCAACATTGGTTAGGAATCCTGTTGGATCCCTCCGACATATTTCCTTGCATCACAAACGTTATATAATCATATAATATAAATCAACCACTTCGAGGTGGGATTCGTATACGAAGGGTCATCCACTCTTATACGGAAACGTAATAGAGTCTCATCCGCTCCAATAGGCAAGAATATATCCAAACCAACTATAAATATAGTACTTCATCCAAAAAATCATTGAACAATTTTTACCAACTATATATCATACTAGTTTATCAAAAAGGTGATTTTAACTCACCAATGTTCTTCTGTCGTCGCCGAGGCATTCCGATTTGGAACTAAAATCGAACGATGTCTAATTTCAGCCCAAATTTCAACAGTCTCCAAATCCGACCAAACCAGTTCCATATCATAGATAACATCAAAATGAGTACAACGCAACTTTCTCGTTCGAATCAGATCTAAAACGAGTAAGTTACATCATTTACAAGATTACATGATTAAAATTATAAAATATTACTAATCCCTTAATTACCTCTAATTACAATATTAATACCCTTCTTTGTGACGACCGCCCATGACCCCTGCACTGAACCTAGAGATAGTGCGCTGTAAAGTGTGCCAGGCGACCATGGACGATTGTCAGGGTAAATTAAAACAACAGAATCTATCGTATTACTCACAGCGCATGGACAAAATACAATAGAACATATATATAGTGAAGCTTCACAGAATAGAATCTCATCAATAAAACTTCATAATAGTTGAATACAAACATCTGAATAATCAATACAACAAGCCTCACTACATGACACTTAGAGAAAATACAAACAGCGGAACACCCAGTACATATAATAAGGAGATAATATGCAACCCTCCAGCTCGTCTTCGATATCAACACCGTGGAAAGCAAGAACAGCACCTGTCACTTGCTACCTAGTCTGTCGTCCCAAAGTGGACGAACAGCCCAAGGCAGTAAGAGTTAAAACATAAAGCCTTGAGTCAGACAACAGTCTTAGTAAGCGGTAAATTAACTAACAACATACCAAAAGAGCATAAAGGAAAAGGAATACAACCCTCCCACTCCACCTCTTTCTACAGTGACAGCCCCAAAACACACACTAAGCAGAAGCAAACATAGCAGAGCATACAATTTAAAGGAAAGCAATTATCATTCGAGTCAAGGGCGATGCTTTCCAAGTACAAACCCCGAAGGCCTAAACCAAGATCAGATAAGCACCCAGAAAATACCACTCTTGAGACCGAATGACGATACAACTTAACATCCATGACTCCGGCTATCACTGTTATCATTGCTTCGATATCATCGTTAATTGAATGACCGGCACATTCTTTCAGCCGTCTGTCAAGGGCTAATGGAAAACCCCGGTTCTAGACATAACTCCGCACGTCATCGTGACCCGTGCCTAGGACTATCGAATCTGCCCAGAGTACTTGACTACCAATCATTATCCTTCAGGGACTATCGAATCTTCCCAACGTACTCTTGCTTTGAGCATGCTAGAACCTTCAACAACGATGAGATCTCAGCCTTCTAGTCATCCTCCTCGACGACTATTTCCATACTAGCTCAAGAGCCTCTCGAGCAAACCATTATCCTCTAACTCGAACCATTTCATCGAGTTATCAACATGCTAATGATCCCGTCTGGATTAGACCAAGACTATCTCATCTCATGCTTCGCCTCATCATTATCATAGCAAGGCTTCATCTCAACATCATCGTCAAATCTATCCATATGAGCTTCATCATCCGCTACATATGCCACGAGCAGCTTTCCCAATTCAAGAGCCTTTCCCTTAGCTTTTGAATCATCTTCGACCAACTTGTCTAAATCAAATCATCAATCATCTAATTCATAGCAATCAATCAAGTCAAACATTAATCCAAGTAATCAAGCATTCAAATATAAGCTAAATGGACAATTATAACAATAATGGCAATTTCGTAATTAAAGAGTCGAAAGTCTAACAAGCATGAAAACATGAGCAATATCTCTATAATCTTGATGAATGAACTTGCATAGGTTAACACTTAGTAAAATGGTTGTCAAATCATCATAAACAATGGATCTGTATGGATCTATACTTAAGTTTACAAAGATGCATTAAAAATCACTACTTTAACACAAAATCAAGCCAACGATCCGATATACTCCTTTGGATCCGTGTGAGAGATAATCACCACTCACCAAATCACCTAAACAACCCCAAAACAACACACTTCAGATCTGGACAGCGAAGGATCTAACTTGATCTATCACAAATCCGCTTCAAACGATGAAATCTCTCTTCGAAGAATGTAGATCTTCAATCTAAGCTCTTCGATCTTCGATTTGGATTGAAGGAATCACTAGATTAGAGTGGATAAAAGAAGTGAAGAAGTGTAGAAGTCGAGCTCTCAAAATGGCAGCACTTCGTCGCTTCGAAATCCAGATCCCAAAAATGAAGATAACCCGTGTATTTATAGGCAGATTTTAGGTCGTTCGCCCCTTAAGTCGTCTCCGACTTAACCCTCTCTCTGCCTTACGACCTAACTGCCTCAACGACCTACGACTTAACAAGTGCGCGACTTAATACTCTCGCGTCCTAACGTACGTCTACGACCTAACACACTCGCGCGTTCCCTCCTAAGTCGCCTGGACGACTTAACGACTCAGCCCCATTGCGACTTAACAAAGTCGCGACCTTCGACTTAACAGACCCAACGACTTAAAACAATGCGCTACCTAACTACTAAATAACCACGCGACATAACTGGGTTACGACCTAACCCCTTACGACCTAATACCTAAGTCGTCCACGACTTACTCCTTAGGTCGCTCACTACTACTTAGGTCGTTGCCGACCTAACTATGCCAACTCGATAACCGCTAGGTCGCCAACTCTCTTAACTTGCTAATGCCTATAGGTCGCTAACTCTTAAATCGGAAACCCTTAGGTCGGTCAAGTACTATAGGTCGTCCAAAACTCATAAACGACCTAAACCAATACGACTTATCTTCCATACGACCTATCGCAATCCTTAGGTCGCCTACGACATAACTTCCTATAGGACCTAAGCTATCATACGACCGAACTCTTAAGTCGTTCCACTACTACCCAGCTTCCTTAGGTCGTCGCTGACCTACCCCTTAGGTCATTATCTCCCCTAAGTCGGTCAGTCTTCTTAGGTCGCCACAATTGCTGCGACCTAACTTCTTAGGTCGTCTATGACCAAGACTTAGTCAAATTCTCGCCTGGACTTCGTGATGACTTAACTTCTACTCGATTCAAGCTACAACACTATCGTCCAAATAACACCAGTATCAATCATTCGATCCGTAAAAATACGGGTCGTTACATTCTCTCCCCCTTAGGAATTTCGCCCCCGAAATTCCAAACAAACAAGAGCAAACAAAGGCTATTCTGCATGCCTACCATCCACGGCAATCAACAAACCATGCATCCAATTCTAGCTTAGCATGCAGAATTCTAAAACTTAGAACAAGTTACAATGTCGTTAGATGACACGACATCTTAGGGCCATACCTTGAAGAGTTCAAGATGAGCTGCCTTCATCCTCTCTTCCACCTCCCACGTACAGTCGTTATCATCATCACTCCATTGTATCTTGAGCAACTTAACTACCTTCCTCCTAAGCTGTTTCGTGTCGGTTTCCACAACACGAAGCGGCTTACGAGGTCTCTTATCGACTAGATCAACTTCAAAATCTTCACAGCTATCAGCAGAAACTACTACATTCGAGTCGTGCACATACTTCCGTAGATACGATACGTGAAAGACATTGTGCACACCCGACATCTTCTCCGGTAACTCCAATCTATAGGCGAGCCTTCCAATTCGCTCGATGATCGGGAATGGTCCAACAAATCTCGGAGTCAATTTCCCTTTCTTCCCGAATTGAATAACATTCTTCAGTGGAGATATCTTCACAAAAACCATATCACCAACGTCGAATTCCAAATCCTTACGACGCTTATCGGCATAACTTTTCTGACGATCTTGGGCTGCCTTCATTCGTTGCCGAATGATCTCTATGAAATCCGAAGTCTGTCGAATCATCTCTGGCCCAAGCATTAACTTTTCTCCGATCTCTAACCAACATGTCGGAGAGTTACACGGTCTTCCATACAATGCCTCATACGGTGCCATACCAATGCTTGACTGGTAACTGTTGTTGTACGAAAATTCCACCAAATGAAGATGATCTTCCCATGATCCTCCGAAATCCAAAACACAAGCTCTGAGGAGATCTTCCAAAACTCGGTTGACTCTCTCGGTCTGACCATCTGTTTGAGGATGATAAGCTGTAATCAAACACAACTCGGTTCCCAAAACTTCCTGAAAGCTCTTCCAAAATCCACTAGTGAACAATGGGTCTCGATCGCTCACTATACTCTTCGGAATACCATGGAATCGAACTATCCACTTAACATACAACTCGGCCAACTTTGATGCAGTCCTAGCCGATCGAACAGGAATGAATCTTGCACTCTTAGTCAGACGATCTACAATGACCCAAATCCCTTCATTTCCCGTTCTTGTTCTAGGTAGTCCATCAATAAAATCCATCGATATTTGTTCCCACTTCCATGTAGGAACTTCTAATGGCTGAAGCAATCCACTTGGCTTCTTCTGTTCGGCTTTCACCAACTGGCAGTTCATGCACATGGAAATAAAATCTCCAACATCCTTCTTCATACCTTCCCAGTAATAGGTTCTCTTCATATCCCGATACATCTTATTTCCACCTGGATGAATTGTCAGCTTCGAGTGATGACTTTCCTTCAGAACTTCACTCCTCAATTCATCTATATCGGGAACAACTAGTCGTCCTTGCTTCCGAAGCCAACCCTCTCGATCGATCTTGAATCCTTTATCCTTTTCTGGATCCAATCCAGATTCTAAATCACGGATAATCTTGACAAGCTTATCGTCTCGCTTTTGGCTCTCGCCAATCCTTTCCACAAGAGTGGGTCTTATCGATAAGTTTGCCAACATCTCAGGTTCCAATTCGCATCTGGGCCTGAAGTCAAATCCAGCTAAATACTCGAGATTCTTCCATTCTGAAAACATGGCTCCCAATCCTGCATGTCTTCGACTTAACGCATCTGCCACTGCGTTACCTTTTCCCGGAGTATAAGCTATACCAAAATCATATGATGCCAAAAACTCTAACCAACGTTGCTGCCGAAGATTCAAATCCTTTTGGGAGAAAAGATACTTCAACGACTTATGATCCGTAAACAACTCGAATCGAACTCCCAATAGATAATGTCTCAACATCTTCAGAGCAAAAACAATCGCCGCTAGCTCCAAATCAAGAGTCGGGTAATTCCTTTCATGCGGCTTCAGTTGTCGACTTGCATACGCAACAACTTTATCCTTCTGCATCAGCACTGCTCCAAGTCCAGTACCACATGCATCGGTGTAAACCACCATCTCTTCATTCCCACTTGGAATAGCCAGAACAGGAGCACTTGTCAATCTCTCTTTCAGGATTCTGAAAGCTTGCTCACACTTATCTTCCCATCTGAACACTTGGTTCTTCTTCGTCAATCCTGTTAATGGTGCAGCCACCTTGGAGAAGTCATTGATAAACCGTCGATAATATCCTGCTAATCCAAGAAAACTTCTCACATCAGATGCATTCTTAGGTCTAACCCAATCCTGGATTGCTGCCACCTTAGCGGGATCAACCGCTATTCCATTTCTAGATATAACATGGCCTAAGAACCTCACTTCACTCTTCCAGAAGTGACACTTCGAAAACTTAGCCTTCAGCTGATGTTTTTGTAAGATTTCCAAAACAATACGCAAATGCGTCTTGTGCTCTTCTTCAGTTCTGGAATAAATCAGAATATCATCCACAAACACAAGTACGAACTTGTTCAACTGACCTCTGAACACTCTATTCATAAGATCCACAAAATATGCTGGCGCATTAGTCAATCCAAACGGCATTACCAGCCACTCAAAGAAACCGGATGGTGTCCTAAAAGCAGTCTTCGGCACACTATCCTTAGCCACTCTCAACTAGTGAAATCCCGTTGCCAAATCCATCTGAGAAAACACCTTAGCTTCGTGAAGCTGATCAAACAAGTCATCTATATCGGCAATGGATACTTGTTCTTCTTAGTCACCTTATTCATCTCACGATAAGCCACACACAATCTCAACGACCCATCAGCCTTGGTTGCAAACACAACTGGTGAACCCCACTCGGACACACTACGCCGAATGAATCCTTTCTGTAAAAGGTCATCAACCTGCACCCTCAACTCCTGCTGTTCCCTAGGCGCCATCCGCCTAAGAGGCATCACAACAGGTCTGGCTCCTTCAACTAGATCTATACGAAACTCGATCTCTCTATGCGGCGGTAACCCTTTGACCTCGTCAAAGACATCCTCAAATCCATTAGCGATTGGCACCGATGACAGTTCATCCCGTGGAACAACTAGCGAATACATGAAGCTCATGAAGACGCCTTCTTCATGCTTACATCGTATCACAATCTTTCGCCCCTCCACATTCTCAACTGTCACCTCCAACCTTTCGCAATCAACCTTTGCCGCATACTTCCTAAGCCAGTCCATACCCAAAATAATTCCGAACCCCGCAAAGTTCAGAACAAAACAATTACAAACAAATGAGCAACCATGACTCTATACAATCAGACCACGGCATATCATACACAAACAAGATGAACCCCCAATTGGATTAGTCACAACCAATGTCCTATCAACGATATTCGGTTCCAAACCCAACCGCCTTACAAGTTCGTTACAAACAAACGAATGCAATGCCCCAGTGTCAAACAGAACTCTAACTGGAACACCACATATGGAAAGAGTACCTTGAACCACTACACTCTTTCCTTTCTCTTCAGCGGTAGGAGCTCTAGAAGACAATGTAACAACCCCCAAAGCATAAGCTTGCACAATCTGCTTGTCCCTCCTCGGTTCTGGACAATTCTTCTTGATATGCCTCGGCTTATCACAGTTGTGACACTTCATCGGCACCTTCGGATTCTTGCAATCCCTAGAGAAATGGCCCTTCTGCTGACAATTGTAGCAGGTCACCTCGCCTTTCGGCTTCTTCTGGCCATCCTTACCCTTTTGCTGCTGCTGCTTCCTCTTCTTGTTTCCACCCTGCAGGGGTTTAGACTCTTCCCTGGTTACAGCAACAACAGATCCTTCCTTAGGAAACAGATTCTCGTGCCTGAGAGCTTTCTCCACGAGCTTCTCAAATGAATCATCCAAATGATCCACCAACTGCCTCCCAAGATAACTGTCCAAGCCCGTCACAAACTTCTCGTTCTTCTGATATGAAGATTCAATATACGACCGGGCATACTTGGACAAAGCTTCAAACTCAGAAACATACTCAAGAACTGGTCTTCCACCTTGCTTGAGCTCCACAAACTTCTTGAACAGAACAGACTTCTGAGCTGTAGAAATGAACTTAGCTTCAAATCTGGATTGGAATTGTACCCAAGTAATCTCTTCCTCCGGAGTATCAATGGTGATAGAGTTCCACCAATCAGAAGCTCTCCCTTGAAGCTGTCTTGATGCTAACTTCCTCTTAGTTGCATCCTCAATTCCCAAGTCACCAAAGATCCTTCTACAAGCATCTATCCACCTCTGAACTTCAATGGTTGATTCTGTTCCCAAGAAAACCTTTCCTCCAAGAGCAGTGTAGTCCTTACAAAGCTTAGCAAAATCCACCGGTTTCGGAGTTTGAACTTGAACTCCAACGTCCACCGATGGCCCCGGAGCTGGCATCCTTCTCATGATCGAAGTCACCATTGCTTCGAACATAGCAGCGTAATCAGCAGCCCCCTCAGTAGCACGGCCTTCCCTAGCAGCTGGTCTCCCTCTTCGACTCATTCTCAATATCTATAAAAAGGAATGATTAGCACATCTAGAGAAACAACTGCATAAAGGACTCAAACTCTACTAAGCTACAATATTTTATATAGTAATCATCCATCAAAATACAATTACGTCTCTCATACGTAGTTACGCCAGCGAGCGTTGGGTAAAATCGATTAACCAAAGCTCTGATACCAAATGTGACGACCGCCCATGACCCCTGCACTGAACCTAGAGATAGTGCGCTGTAAAGTGTGCCAGGCGACCATGGACGATTGTCAGGGTAAATTAAAACAACAGAATCTATCGTATTACTCACAGCGCATGGACAAAATACAATAGAACATATATATAGTGAAGCTTCACAGAATAGAATCTCATCAATAAAACTTCATAATAGTTGAATACAAACATCTGAATAATCAATACAACAAGCCTCACTACATGACACTCAGAGAAAATACAAACAGCGGAACACCCAGTACATATAATAAGGAGATAATATGCAACCCTCCAGCTCGTCATCGATATCAACACCGTGGAAAGCAAGAACAGCACCTGTCACCTGCTACCTAGTCTGCCCGTCCCAAAGTGGACGAACAGCCCAAGGCAATAAGAGTTAAAACATAAAGCCTTGAGTCAGACAACAGTCTTAGTAAGCGGTAAATTAACTAACAACATACCAAAAGAGCATAAAGGAAAAGGAATAGGAATTCAACCCTCCCACTCCACCTCTTTCTACAGTGACAGCCCCAGACACACACTAAGCAGAAGCAAACATAGCAGAGCATACAATTTAAAGTAAAGCAATTATCATTCGAGTCAAGGGCGATGCTTTCCAAGTACAAACCCCCAAGGCCTAAACCAAGATCAGATAAGCACCCAGAAAATACCGCTCTTGAGACCGAATGACGATACAACCAAACATCCATGACTCCGGCTATCACTGTTATCATTGCTTCGATATCATCGTTAATTGAATGACCGGCACATTCTTTCAGCCGTCCGTCAAGGGCTAATGGAAAACCCCGGTTCTAGACATAACTCTGCACGTCATCGTGACCCGTGCCTAGGACTATCGAATCTGCCCAGAGTACTTGACTACCAATCATTAGCCTTCAAGGACTATCGAATCTGCCCAATGTACTCTTGCTTTGAGCATGCTAGAACCTTCAACTACAATGAGATCTCAGCCTTCTAGTCATCCTCCTCGACGACTATTTCCATACTAGCTCAAGCGCCTCTCGAGCAAACCATTATCCTCTAACTCGAACCATTTCATCGAGTTATCAACATGCTTGGAATGATCCCGTTTGGATTAGACCAAGACTATCTCATCTCATGCTTCGCCTCATCATTATCATAGCAAGGCTTCATCTCAACATCATCATCAAATCTATCCATATGAGCTTCAGCATCCGCTACATATGCCACGAGCAGCTTTCCCAATTCAAGAGCCTTTCCCTTAGCTTTTGAATCATCTTCGACCAACTTGTCTAAATCAAATCATCAATCATCTAATTCATAGCAATCAATCAAGTCAAACATTAATCCAAGTATTCAAGCATTCAAATATAAGCTAAATGGACAATTATAACAATAATGGCAATTTCGTAATTAAAGAGTCAAAAGTCTAACAAGCATGAAAACATGAGCAATATCTCTATAATCTTGATGAATGAACTTGCATAGGTTAACACTTAGTAAAATGGTTGTCAAATCATCATAAACAATGGATCTATATGGATCTATACTTAAGTTTACAAAGATCCATTAAAAATCACTACTTTAACACAAAATCAAGCCAACGATCCGATATACTCCTTTGGATCCGTGTGAGAGATAATCACCACTAACCAAATCACCTAAACAACCCCAAAACAACACACTTCAGATCTGGACAGCGAAGGATCTAACTTGATCTATCACAAATCCGCTTCAAACGATGAAATCTCTCTTCGAAGAATGTAGATCTTCAATCTAAGCTCTTCGATCTTCGATTTGGATGGAAGGAATCACTAGATTAAAGTGGAGAAAAGAAGTGAAGAAGTGTAGAAGTCGAGCTCTCAAAATGGCAGCACTTCGTCGCTTCAAAATCCGGATCCCAAAAATGAAGATAACCCATGTATTTATAGGCAGATTTTAGGTCGTTCGCCCCTTAAGTCATCTCCGACTTAACCCTCTCTCCGCCTTACGACCTAACTGCCTCAACAACCTACGACTTAACAAGTGCGCGACTTAAAACTCTCGCGTCCTAACGTACGTCTACGACCTAACACACTCGCGCGATCCCTCCTAAGTCGCCTGGACGACTTAACGACTCAGCCCCATTGCGACTTAACAAAGTCGCGACCTTCGACTTAACAGACCCAACGACTTAAAACAATGCACTACCTAACTACTAAATAACCACGCGACATAACTAGGTTACGACCTAACCCCTAACGACCTAATACCTAAGTCGTCCACGACTTACTCCTTAGGTCTCTCACTACTACTTAGGTCGTTGCCGACCTAACTATGCCAACTCGATAACCACTAGGTCGCCAACTCTCTTAACTTGCTAATGCCTATAGGTCGCTAACTCTTAAGTCAGAAACCCTTAGGTCGGTCAAGTACTATAGGTCGTCCCAAACTCATAAACGACCTAAACCAATACGACTTATCTTCCATATGACCTATCCCAATCCTTAGGTCGCCTACGACATAACTTCCTACACGACCTAAGCTATCATACGACCTAACTCTTAAGTCGTTCCACTGCTACCCAGCTTCCTTAGGTCATCGCCGCCCTACCCCTTAGGTCATTATCTCCCCTAAGTCGGTCAGTCTTCTTAGGTCGCCACAATTGCTGCGACCTAACTTCTTAGGTCGTCTATGACATAAGACTTAGTCAAATTCTCGCCTGGACTTCGTGATGACTTAACTTCTACTCGACTCAAGCTACAACACTATCGTCCAAATAACACCGGTATCAAACATTCGATCCGTAAAAATACGGGTCGTTACATTCTTCCTCAAATAATAGTTTTCCGCTTCCCTATTCTCGTGCTCGATTAACGATGTCGCGCTCCTCCCTGCATTACCAACGACCAATGCGGCCATCACCATACGCTTTCCCTACCCTGCTTATACTCCAACCCCAACGCCGGCCCCCCATTCGCCTCCGAACGCCAGGCTAAAACCAAATTCCCATTCCTCGAACTGTGCCACCACCACGTGACGACATGCCACCAAACTCCAGCTGCGCCTCGCCCTTGTCCCCCTATAATTTCCCTTTTGATTCCACAACCAACCGGTGAACGGAATTTCCTGAATTGACCAATTTCTCCCATGACATTAAACTGAGGATCTCCGCCTCCACGCCATGCCTTAGCACATCTTGACCGTTAATTACAAACGTCTCATTGTCACAGACATTTCTCCAGTTGGGGCTTTGGCCTATTGCCGCCTCTAATGGCGCCGGCGAATCAAGGCCGTAGGGTTAGGTAGTTTTTAATTTTGGTTTACATTCTTTTTTTTCTTTCTTTTCCTTATTTTTTGGTTTGAAATGGTTAGAATGACAGGGAGATAGAGTGTTCAAAAGAAGTATGAGTGATGATGAGGGTATGGACTTGTACATGGAGGTATCTAGTCTAGTGGCAATTTTTTTTAATATCATATTCTCCTTCACTTTTTTTATAAAAAAATATTTTTCTACTTCAAAAATGAATATTTTAGTTAAAAAATTAATAACTAAAAAATGACTGGGCAGCTATTTCATAGGTATGGCCAAAAGTATGAACATGTATATTATTTAAATTTATATTATTAAGCTATAAAACATCCATAAACCTCATAGTCCAAACAAGGCATACCGCCTGGCGTTCTATATGCCATACCTCTATTCCGAATGCAATGGAACTTATCCTAAGCTTCAATTCGATCATATGTATAAGATAGCTTTTTAGACCCAATTATTATATTAAATTTTCAATATTAAATTTTACACGTTTCGATTTTGCACCACCAAATGATTCATCTGATAGCCATGAAATTTGACGGCGTATTATAGTTTGTTATTATGGATTCAATGAAACTGGTTTCATCGAAATCTGAAACAGCACCCTAGAAGACTATTTTTATATGTTAATTAAATAAGTTATTTTCAAAATCAGTTAAATCACTTTTAAATCCAATTTAAAAGTTTTATTATCTTCATTCTTATTAAATAAATTTAAATAAGCTTTGAAATTATTTTTATCCAGCTTAAAACCCAAGATTCAATTATTTAAACAATTTCAATTATTAAATTCAACAATTAAATTATCTAATAAATCGCCATGTTTGAAATTCAAGTTATTTAACTTATAAAATTAACTTTCCAATATTAAAAAACATTTAAATATTCCAAATTCAAATGACTAAAATTCTTGATCGTTACATTGTCAAGTCGAGAGAACTGTGTAAATTAGTCACATTGATATTTTCTGTTTGGCCTTAGTTATATTAACTAATAGAAAACTATCAAGTGAGTCATTCTGTGACGACCCAGAATTTTTGAGCATTTGAAATTGGAATATTTAATTGATTTTAAATATTTAAATGTTAATTTCTAACATGAATTTCAAATTCCACTATTTATTGAGTGATTTAATTGTTTAATTAAATAATTGGAAATTGGGTAAATATTGAATCCGGAGTTTCAAGCTTGTTAAAAATATTTTAAAGGCTTAGGAAATTCATATTAATGATGCTGAAGATAATAGAACTTTTAAAACTGAATTTAAAAGTGGTTTGTTCAGTTTTAAAAATATATCGTTTAAATTGAATTTAAAAATAGCCTTCCGAGGCACAGTCTCGGAATTCGACGAAACTAGTTCCATTGGATCCGTAATATTGTATTATTATCGGATTTCAATTTTCGTAGGGTTTGGAGTTGTTGTGTGAGCGTACGATAGATAAACTCGTGGAAAATTTAATTGATAATAGCCGATTCAGAATTTAAATATAATATTTCAATTAGTCATGCAGCTCAAATCAGCACTTTTTGGTCTCAACTCAGATTGCTGTAGCCAGGCATATTGTGTACGCAAAGAAATATCTTCGTACAAACTTTTCAAATTCAATTATATATATATCTCTCTATATTCTGGTCAACATCAGCTGAAGTTAGGGCACATCAGAACTTTTGATCTCAACGCATTTATCACTGTAGCTTGTTAATTTTGGTACGTTTCCATCTAATCGTATCCCCTCTCCTACAAAATATCTCCTACCTTTTATACATTTCTTTTTCATTCTTCAAGTATTCGAGACTCTTCCCCCTTCAATTTTGTATTTGAAGAAATAATTTACAGTGGCCGAACTATATTCCAATGCCCCATTCTTCAATTCAAAACCGCCACTTTCTTTCCTTCTTTTCCCAAATTAAAACGAACGAAAATCATTCGTTTAAAAAGAGAAAGGCTTGAATCGAATTTGATTTCGAAATGTATAAGCGAATGAAAATGTAAATCAGTGACAATCGATTTTCAAGAAAAGAAATAGAGACAAAGGTGGAATCGCGAGAGTGGACTCGAGCTGGAAACTCGGGATTCATGGACAAAGGCGTTGCGTGGATACCAAAGTCAAGCATCGGTGGCGAGCTCAAAGGGGGATTGCAGCCTGGTCGCGTGGCCGTACTCGAACGCGCAACTTTGAAGGCGACAGATTCTGGTGGGTCTGGGTCGTTGTTTAAGGGTCACGATTTAGGAATGGTTGGTGGAGACTCTCGTACATCCTGAGGTTGGAATCGAAGTCGTGGAATAGGATAGGGCAGAGCGGGTCGGAAGCAAAGTCAGGGGAAGGTATGCTGTCCTGATTTTGAATATAGGATTTGTCAATTAAAAATTGATGATGAAGTTATATACTGTTTTTTTTGTAACCATGTTTAAACTAAAATAAAATATGTAGATAAGATTTATGGAGCATGAATTTTAAATGTTTTAAATTGGAAAGTTATATATAAAATTTAGATTTTTGGAAATTTTATAGATTATTTTATAACTATATATGTGGTTTCAAAAAGAAAAGTAAGAATAAATATATATATATATATATATTTTCACTTACTGTTAATTTTAAAAATAAGTATTATGGTGGTAACTTGTTTAATTAGCTTATTCAATTATTTTAGTCACTGGAATAATTTATCAAAGGAAAATTAGTTTGAATAAAATTCCTAGTTAATTAAAATAATAAATGGTAATTAATTGTTCGATTAGTTCAAATGTTAATAAACCCTATAATGTTTGTACAAGGTTTAAAATCGTGAAGAAAACGAGCCGGTTTGGTTTGGACTGCAAATTAAAAAGCAAAGGTGAGTTAATCTCACTCATCTAGTTGCTATTTAAATTTAAATAGTTAAATTTAAATATTGGGTGAATGATTGGATTGATTTGATATGATAGTATATATAGTAGAATATATATCAATATATACATATTGGAATATGTATATAATGGAGTTGATATTCCCGCATTATATAGCGAATGAGACCCTATGCGCCGCATAATAGCGGATAATATTTAAAACCCATATACCGCGATATTCCACCTCGAAGTGGAATTGGTATTGTGCTAACGTCTATGGATGTAGGGAAACAGGTTGGAGGGATCCAACTGGATTCCTCAAAATTATTTAGATTATTTGATATTATGTGCTATGAATATTGATGTCCTGTGATGATTTTATTGATGATTGAAATATTGGAAGATATTGTTGGATTGAATATCTAAGTATAATGAGTTATTAAATTCTATAGAATTGGATTTTGAAAGAAATAAAAGAGTAAATTTTAAGTAAAATAATTCAAGTGAATTGGAATAAGGGAATTTTAAATTAACAAGGGAAATTTTAAACTTTAAACTAAAGTGACATTAAGGATAAAGAATTTATTTTTGAAATTAAGGATTAAATTTAATTAAAGGATAAAGAAAGCATTTTGGAAGTTTGAAATTGGTAATTTCAGTTAAAAAGGGTTTAACTCACAATAAAGAATTAAATCTGAAGGTTAATGTATTTTTGAATAAATGAAGTAAGTAAAGAGAATTATTTCAAGCAAAGTGAGTTGGAAATCAATTGTAAATTGATTTAAGTATTTGTAATTGAAATTTTAAAGAGAAGTGAGATTTTGGAATTTATAAACTGGGTTTATAAAGTAAAATAAGATATCAGTGGATATTTGGAAATATAAATTCAAGGTGGGAATTTATAAAGGGATATGAATTGGTTTAAAAATAAATGTTGATTTATTTTTAAAAGATGTGGAGAGAAGTGTATTTCCTTGGATAGCCAAGTACATTTTCAAATCAATTTTAAATATTGGTTTAAAGTTTTAATATGTTTTAAAAAACATGTTTAGGAAATTTATTATTTCTAAACGTTAAATTTTTAAAGTAAGTATTTTCAAATCTATTATTGTAGTAAATATATAAAAGTGATTTGGTATTATGTTTGAAAGAGAAATTTAGTTTATATTTATAAAGTGGTTTTATTTTAAATATTCTTAAAGTATATATTTTGATAAAGTATTAAAGTAGTTTTAAAATTTCAATGTTATAAAGTATATTTATAGAAAAGTGTTTTTAAATTATTTTTAAATCTAAAAGTATTTTGTACTTGGTGTTTCAGAGGGAAATAAATATTTGGGAAATGTATTCCGTAAGCGGAAACTGTTTGAAATTGTTTCAAATGAGTTTTGAAATTTGGAAATATATCTTGAAAGGATATTTGAGGTTAATAAATAATATGGGAAAATTATTTATTGTGTGATGAATGGTTGTGAATGTTAATTGATTGTTAAATAACCGACTATCAATATTGGCCAATGCGCTGATCGTTTCGAAGGGACCGGGATCAGGAGTATTTCCCGAAAACCACTTCGATCCGGTTTGTACGTTTCGTGGAAACGATTTCGGAGTCGAAGATGGAGCAGTGAAGTGCAAGGGCTAGTCGCTACTAATCCTGAGGATATTTCTAAAATGGATGTAGTAGGAGTAGTGCCTTCGGTTCCATTCGGACCCGGGACGGACTTGTACGGATGAATGCTTTTGGAACATCGTCAGCGGACGATGGGCATTCTAAGGGATATGTTCTATAAAGGTAACGCTTAGCCTCAAGCCTCATCAACCGGGAATGACTGAAAATCAGGGGTTATGCAACAAGGCTTCGTGGGTAGCTCCCACTGGAGGGTAAGGTCATCCTTGTCTAGATGTCCCTTTTTATTTCGGCTTAGTGGTGCAGTTGCTGATCACAACCGTGGGGTGATTTTATTCGGAATCATCCAGTAAGGGATGGTTCCGGCCTTGTGTTGCAGGGGACTTAGGGTGCGTCCTCGGTACGCTGATCTAGACCTGGTACTGTGACAAGTGGTACCCCAGTGCCTAGTCATTGATGGAAATCCATTCTCCCTACGTGCCTTGTACGGTATTTGTTTGTATTACCCACTTTGTGGCTAGTATGCTGGAATTTAATCATGTAACAATTTAGGCTATTTTATAAGTATTTGTATATAGACACTACTATAATATCAGAGGATTTTTATAGAAAGTGTTTTAGCTATCGTAAGGTAAAAACCCGACATGTTTATTTGTGGCGTGGTCTTACGAGATGCTTTTATTTTCAAAGGATTTTGAAACTTTAATAATCAATTTGTGTGTGATTTTCTCACGCTGGTATTCCAGACTGACTCGGGTGTTATTTAACTGTAATGCTCGGGTCAGACCAAGTATTATATGATACAGGATATGATGTTGTGGAGCGGAGGAGACGAGCTGGATGGCGAGACGTATCTCCCGTACTTGTTTATATATATATATATTCCGCTGTGTTGATTGTTGTACTCTGTTGTGTTGAGGACATGATATAATTATAGTCCAGTTGTATGTATGTATACTCTGATGATGTATTGTATAAACAGATATAGTTTTGATTTGTGTAAAGATCTGTTAATATATATTATATTTTATTCCGCTGCGATGGTTAGATTCTGATGTTGTTTTATACATTCTTCTTCTACCTCTCTTTATTTAATTACTAATGGTTCGATTTTCCGGCTTGGAAGATCAGGTCGTTTCATTTGGTATCAGAGCGAAGGTTGGCGATAACCTTGGCTCTGGTGGGAATTTTGAGAGTATTAATAGATATGAGCGCGTATTTGTTAGTCAATATAAAATTGTTTTATATTGTGTTGACTTATCTGTTGAGTGTTTATGAATTCTGGTCGATGTATGGGACGCCATGTCATCGATAAGGGTTTCTAAACTTTTAAACAAGATAAACTGACACAATATTGTTTTAAAATGGGGTAAATGAAATAATTTTACCCAAATTTATTTTTGTTTATGAAAGAAATAATTTTTATAAATTATTATAGTTATATTTGGATGTTTGGTTGTTAGATGATGATAATAAATTATTATCATTAGTAGGGAATTGAATAAGGAATTGAAAACTTATAACCAAAGTTAAGAAAATAAATTCAGGTAATAAAGTGAAAGTTGTAACTGTGAATTATAAATATGATTTATAATTGGGAATAGGATTCTAGAGAAATATTTGGAAATAAATCGGAATGGGTTTCAAATTTGGAATTTTGAGAAAGGTTTAGATCCCTTGGAAGTTGAAAGCAGTTTTCAAAAGTTTTGGAAAGATTTGGAAATTAAAAATATTTGAAATGTTTTTAAAAGAGATAAAAGCACTAAACTGTCAGTGGTCGCTGGAAAATAATTCCGATGATGATCGCGACATCATCGGTGTCCATTTTCGAGTTTCCAAAAGAGGAATTGCTACCTGGATGTTTGGGCTGGTGTTTGTTTACAAAACTGGGTTTGGTTTTGAAATTTAAAGGGGTTTTGGATATAGTTAATTTCAAAGGTGATTTTGAAATTCTAGGAAATTGTTTAAGCTCTGGAATCTTATTTAGAACTGTTTATGGAATAATAAATATATTGCCTAAATAAAATGTATAATCCTGAGTTAAAAACAAAAGAAATGTGAATGGGATTGATTGTAAATAGATGAAATATGAAGATGAATATACTCCAAAATTTAGATTATAAAATAGATTGAACTCCAGTAAAATAGTTAAAGTGATTTTTGAGATAAAAATCAAATGTTTGGGTTGTAAATGAAATATGGAATATGGAATAAATTGAATGACATTATTAATAAATTGAATGACATTATTAATAAATTGGAGGATGAATTGATAATGTGAGTTGGAAATTAAAATGGATAAAGAGAATGAGGTTACTGAATTGATGAGAATAAAATAAAATGAGAATGAACTTAAGTTATGAAATTGAAATGATTTGAAGTAAATTAATTTAAGTTTGAATTTATGGAAGCTTGGCTTCGGATGAAAATGAAAGTCCATTAAATAAAAGTTTGAGTTCAATTACTTAGGAAATGGTTATTAATATGCAATTGAAATAGGTGTCGAAACCATATAAATTGCTTATGAAAATTATTTTGGGTATATTGCTTATGTTATACATGTGTTTAGCTATTGTAATTAAGTGAAATGTTAACAAACTTTGTGTATTGGTCACTTACCTGTTTAAGTTGAGTTAGTACAGGTACCAGGAAGCCGTTTGGCTGGATTTGATTGCGAAATTTGCTAAAATAAATAGCTGTTTGCTTAAAAATGCTAAAATAAGGTACGCTTACGCAAAAATTCAAAATAGGAGATATGAACTGCATATATTGATATATATTGTGATTTCCGGCCTGAGGCCGATGTATATATATAAGTGCATCCTGCGATATCGCAGAAGTCCCTCCGTACAAGGGAGACTTTGCCAAAATTTTCCGTAAATTTTGGAAGTTAGATTTTTTTTTAAAAATGTTTGAAAATTTTCATTAACGATAAATGATTTAAAATTGATAAGCATAAAGAATTGAACTGAATATGGAAATCAAAATCGAAGTGTGTATATAAAGTAAGGTGAAATCAAAGAAATTAAAGAAAGAAAAAGTTTGCAAACAAACTTTTATTTGAGATATGAAAACAAATTAGCAAGTGAAACTATTAAATAAAAAGGTCAATTAAATATTGATTGAGATAAGATGAATAAAATACAATATTTTTGGGTTTAAAACCAAATTGAATTCTAATGGAATTGTAAAGACAAAAGTGAATAAAATTGAATATAAACATCAAGAATGAAGTGAAACAAATCCAAGAAATATATAAAATGTTTATCTTGAACTTAAGAAATGAATAGTGAATTCTTAAGAAGATTTGGTATTGAAAGTATGCTATGTGAATAATTGAATTGAGGTTGACACTGTAAATTGTGAGATGGGAAAGTTGTGAATAAGTGGATAACAATCAAAAGGAATGCGAAATAAAAGAGAATTGATATAGCTGATAATCAATTGAAACTAATACGTAGGATGTACGTATATTATTTTATTCGCATAGTGATTTGATCCGGATTCGAGCACAGAATTTCGAGGTAATTATACCGATCCGAATTAGGATTTTTCACTCGATTTTCGACGGCGAACATGGATATGGATTGTTGATTGATTCTGGTAATTCTCTATCATAGTTGGTGACTATGCAAGGAGAATAACGGTTTCTGATCAAGAAACCAGATCTGAGTCCGCACTAGGAAGTCGGGTGGACGATACTAGTTCGGAAGTGAAATTGTGTGATCGAGTAAGCGATCGAATTTGATATTGCGTACAGATGATATATGTGCATCGTACGGTCTTAAGTAAAACAAATATTGGAAATTTGTAAAGAAAAGTATAAAATGACTTTGGAATTGTGATTGAATATTATTGCTTAGTAGGATATACAGGTGTATAAAAGCAATGGATAAATTGGGATTTTTGATTTTAGAAGATAAATTTTAATGGCCCGACAAAAGGTATGTATTTGAATTTCTATATGAAATTTGATTGGGTTTTGATCTAGCCACTTGGCTTTGTTTTCCTTTTGGATTAGGGGGGCCTTAGAGCCATTTTGTAGTTGTACCGAGCTAGCCGCGCAAAGGAGACGCTGGCGATTTTTTTCGGAAATTTAGAGAGTTAGAAAAATTTTGGGAAAATTTTGATAATTCAAAATTTGATTTCAAATTTAGATTTGAATTGATAAGTAGGTGATATTGGTTGAAACTTATGGATAAGTTGGGAAGTTAGGGTGATAGTGTGTCTTTGATTAAAAGATTTGTTTTGGGTATTGTCAAAGCTGTTGGTTTTGGGATGTGGTTAAAACTATTTGGATTGGAAAATAGTAACGGGTATTGAACCATTCTTCCTAACTAGTAATTTCGGGGACGAAATTCTTTTAAGGGGGGAGGAATGTGACGACCCGGAATTTTTAAGCATTTGAAATTGGAATATTTAATTGATTTTAAATATTTAAATGTTAATTTCTAACATGAATTTCAAATGCCACTATTTATTGAGTGATTTAGTTGTTTAATTAAATAATTGGAAATTGGGTAAATGTTGAATCCAGAGTTTCAAGCTTGTTAAAAATATTTTAAAGGCTTAGGAAATTCATATTAATGATGCTGAAGATAAAAGAACTTTTAAAACTGAATTTAAAAGTGGTTTGTTCAGTTTTAAAAATATATCGTTTAAATTGAATTTAAAAATAGCCTTCCGAGGCACAGTCTCGGAATTCGACAAAACTAGTTCCATTGGATCCGTAATATTGTATTATTATCGGATTTCAATTTTCGTAGGGTTTGGAGTTGTTGTGTGAGCGTACGATAGATAAACGCGTGGAAAATTTAATTGATAATAGCCAATTCAGAATTTAAATAAAATATTTCAATTAGTCATTCAGCTCACATCAGCACTTTTTGGTCTCAACTCAGATTGTTGTAGCCAGGCATATTGTGTACGCAAAGAAATATCTTCGTACAAACTTTTCAAATTCAATTATATATATATCTCTCTATATTCTGGTCAACATCAGCTGAAGTTAGGGCACATCAGAACTTTTGATCTCAACGCATTTGTCACTGTAGCTTGTTAATTTTGGTACGTTTCCATCTAATCGTATTCCCTCTCCTATAAAATATTCGTACCTTTTATACATTTCTTTTTCATTCTTCAAGTATTCGAGATTCTTCCCCCTTCAATTTTGTATTTGAAGAAATAATTTACAGTGGCCAAACTATATTCCAATGCCCCATTCTTCAATTCAAAACCGCCACTTTCTTTCCTTCATTTCCCAAATTAAAACGAACGAAAATCATTCATTTAAAAAGAGAAAGGTCTGAATCGAATTTGATTTCGAAATGTATAAGCAAACGAAAATGAAAATCAGTGACAATCGATTTTCAAGAAAAGAAATAGAGACAAGGGTGGAATCGCGAGAGTGGACTCGAGCTGGAAACTCGGGATTCATGGACAAAGGCGTCGCGTGGAGACCAAAGGAAAGCATTGGTGGCGAGCTCAAAGGGGGATCGCAGCCTGGTCGCGTGGCCGTACTCGAACGCGCAACTTCGAAGGCGACAGATTTTGGTGGGTCTGGGTCGCTGTTTGAGGGTCACGATTTAGGGATGGTTGGTGGAGACTCTCGTACGTCCTGAGGTTGGAATCGAAGTCGTGGAATTGGATAGGGCAGAGCGGGTCGGAAGCAAAGTCAGGGGAAGGTAAGCTGTCCTGATTTTGAATATAGGATTTGTTAATTAAAAATTAATGATGAAGTTATATACTGTTTTTTTTTGTAACCATGTTTAAACTAAAATAAAATATGTAGATAAGATTTATGGAGCATGAATTTTAAATGTTTTGAATTGGAAAGTTATATATAAAATTTAGATTTTTGGAAATTTTATAGATTATTTTATAACTATATATGTGGTTTCAAAAAGGAAAGAAAGAATAAATATACATATATATTTTCACTTACTTTTAATTTAAAAATAAGTATTATGGTGGTAACTTGTTTAATTAGCTTATTCACTTATTTTAGTCATTGGAATAATTTATCAAAGGAAAATTAGTTTAAATAAAATTCCTAGCTAATTAAAATAATAAATGGTAATTAATTGTTCGATTAGTTCAAATGTTAATAAACCCAATAATGTTTGTACAAGGTTTAAAATCGTGAAGAAAACGAGCCGGTTTGGTTTGGACTGCAAATTAAAAAGCAAAGGAGAGTTAATCTCACTCATCTGGTTGCTATTTAAATTTAAATAGTTAAATTTAAATATTGGGTGAATGATTGGATTGATTTGATATGATAGTATATATAGTAGAATATATATCAATATATATATATTGGAATATGTATATAGTGGAGTTGATATTCCCGCATTATATAGCGGATGAGATCCTATGCGTCGCATAATAGCGGGTATTATTTAAAACCCATATACCGCGATATTCCACCTCGAAGTGGAATTGGTATTGTGCTAACGTCTGTGGATGTAAGGAAACAGGTTGGAGGGATCCAACTGGATTCCTCAAAATTATTTAGATTATTTGATATGCTGTGCTATGAATATTGATATCCTGTGATGATTTTATTGATGATTGAAATATTGGAAGATATTGTTGGATTGAATATCTAAGTATATTGAGTTATTAAATTCTATAGAATTGGATTTTGAAAGAAATAAAAGAGTAAAATTTAAGTAAAATAATTCAAGTGAATTGGAATAAGGGAATTTTAAATTAACAAGGGAAATTTTAAACTTTAAACTAAAGTGACATTAAGGATAAAGAATTTATTTTTGAAATTAAGGATTAAATTTAATTAAAGGATAAAGAAAGCATTTTGGAAGTTTGAAATTGGTAATTTCAGTTAAAAAGGGTTTAACTCACAATTAAGAATTAAATCTAAAGGTTAATGTATTTTTGAATAAATGAAGTAAGTAAAGAGAATTATTTCAAGCAAAGTGAGTTGGAAATCAATTGTAAATTGATTTAAGTATTTGGAATTGAAATTTTGAAGAGAAGTGAGATTTTGGAATTTATAAACTGGGTTTATAAAGTAAAATAAGATTTCAATGGATATGTGGAAATATAAATTCAATGTGGGAATTTATAAAGGGATATGAATTGGTTTAAAAATAAATGTTGATTTATTTTTAAAAGATGTGGAGAGAAGTGTATTTCCTTGGATAGCCAAGTACATTTTCAAAGCAATTTTAAATATTGGTTTAAAGTTTTAATATGTTTTAAAAAACATGTTTAGGAAATTTGTTATTTCTAAACATTAAAATTTTAAAGTAAGTATTTTCAAATCTATTATTGTAGTAAATATATAAAAGTGATTTGGTATTATGTTTAAAAGAGAAATTTAGTTTATATTTATAAAGTGGTTTTATTTTAAATATTCTTAAAGTATATATTTTGATAAAGTATTAAAGTAGTTTTAAAATTTCAATGTTATAAAGTATATTTATAGTAAAGTGTTTTTAAATTATTTTTAAATCTAAAAGTATTTTGTACTTGGTGTTTCAGAGGGAAATAAATATTTGGGAAATGTATTCCGTAAGTGGAAACTGTTTGAAATTGTTTCAAATGAGTTTTGAAATTTGGAAATATATCTTGAAAGGATATTTGACGTTAATAAATAATGTGGGAAAATTATTTATTGTGTGATGAATGGTTGTGAATCTTAATTGATAGTTAAATAACCGACTAACAATATTGGCCAATGCGTTGATCGTTTCGAAGAGACCGGGATCGGGAGTATTTCCCAAAAACCACTTTGATCTGTTTTGTACGTTTCGTGGAAACGATTTCGGAGTCGAAGATGGAGCAGTGAAGTGCAAGGGCTAGTCGCTACTAATCCTGAGGATATTTCCAAAATGGATGTAGTAGTAGTGCCTTCGGTTCCGTTCGGACCCGGGACGGACTTGTATGGATGAATGCTTTCGGAACATCGTCAGCGGACGATGGGCATTCTAAGGGATATGTTCTATAAAGGTAACGCTTAGCCTCAAGCCTCATCAACCAGGAATGACTAAAAATCAGGGGTTATGCAGCAAGGCTTCGTGGGTAGCTCCCACTGGAGGGTAAGGTCATCCCTCTCTAGATGTCCCTTTTTATTTCGGCTTAGTGGTGCGGTTGATGATCACAACCGTGGGGTGATTTTATTCGGAATCATCCAGTAAGGGATGGTTCCGGCCTTGTGTTGCAGAGGACTTAGGGTGGGTCCTCGGTACGCTGATCTAGACCAGGTACTGTGACAGGTGGTACCCCAGTGCCTAGTCATTGATTGAAATCCATTCTCCCTACGTGCCTTGTACGGTATTTGTTTGTATTACCCACTTTGTGGCTAGTATGCTGGAATTTAATCATGTAACAATTTAGGCTATTTTATAAGTATTTGTATATAGACACTACTATAATATCAGAGGATTTTTATAGAAAGTGTTTTAGCTATCGTAAGGTAAAAACCCGAGATGTTTATTTGTGGCGTGGTCTTACAAGATGCTTTTGTTTTCAAAGGATTTTGAAATTTTAATAATCAATTTGAGTGTGATTTTCTCACGCTGGTATTCCAGACTGACTCGGGTGTTATTTAACTGTAATGCTCGGGTCAGACCAAGTATTATATGATACATGATATGTTGCTGTGGAGCTCAGGAGACGAGCTGGATGGCGAGACGTATCTCCCGTACTTGTTTATATATATATATATTCCGCTATGTTGATTGCTGTACTCTGTTGTGTTGAGGACATGATATAATTATAGTCCAGTTGTATGTATGTATACTCTGATGATGTATTGTATAAATAGATATAGTTTTGATTTGTGTAAAGATCTGTAAATATATATTATATTTTATTCCGCTGCGATGGTTAGATTCTGATGTTGTTTTCTACATTCTTCTTCTACCTCTCTTTCTTTAATTACTAATGGTTCGATTTTCCGTCTTGGAAGATCGGGTCATTTCACATTCCATAGTTATCTAATAATTATTAGTTCATAACCCCTAGGTGCCCCTTAATAGTCATGAGTAATACACTGCTCAACACTTGGTGAGCGTTATGTACTCTAGTCATAATGAAAACATCGATATTCAGTCTCGATGCATCTTGACTAGGAACATTTAAAATGGTATATTTGTTTTCATTGTAATAAATTACTCATGGTTAAAAACATTTTGTAACTCCTATCACAAAATGTACCATTTATGGATTTTCTATTAAATATACTTTTAATTAAATTAATTAATTTACATAACACATTATATCAACACTACAGGAGCGTCTGCATTGATGGCGATAAGTCGTCGGCGGCTGTCGCAAGCCGACGCTAGCCGTCATGTAACGAGTCGAATTTTGCCCGCTCGAAAATCGACATCCATACTTTACATCATACTCGAATGCCGTAGATTCGACCGTTCAAATCCGAGTCGCCGGAACTTGTAACACAGTTAATTAAATAACACAGCGGAAGAAAACGAATAATACATTGATATACAATATTTGATACAATATCTGGTACAACAGAGTGATACAATGAATATCAATATACATCAGAGATATGATACAAGAAATAGCAGCGGAAAAGAAAATAGATAACACCAGCAGTTGATAGAATATCTCCAATAGAATGCTCCAATCCATAGCTAGCGGAAAGCAAGGTCAGTCATCCAAGGACTGAACTAGCTCCAGATAATCTACTCAACCTGAATATCTGAAAACCCAACTCTAGACTGCTCGTGTAGAAAATTATGAGCACCCAGAGTTTAGGAAAGGAACAATAAACTCCGAGTCAGTCGTGGGACTGGTGTGAGCAACAAAAACACAGTTTATCTTTAAAACAAAGTAAGATTGAATTTCGCAATGCTTTTTGAAAATGAAACTACCATAAGGCCTCCCGCACACACACACACAATGCAAACGCAGAATCGGAGGAGATTTCTCCTTATGATAGTCAAAGATGCTTACTACGCAAAACAAATCATTAAATATTATTACTAGTGCATAGTGCAGAAAACATTTCGAAAGTATAATATTAATCTTATCATGCATAGGCATTCCGCACTTATGCCTTTTATAGCTACCATGTTCAATAGCAGGTTACCGCCACATTCCATAGCAGGTTATACAATTGCAATCATAAAGGTTCGTATTGTTTCTTTGGATTTCCAACAAATGGTCAGGCTAAGGAACTTCCTTTCCTACTGCCGAATGGGATCGCCTCTGGCTGGACGTCCCGAGAGACAAACTGCTCTCTGCCAACACAAGGCCGGGTTACCCCTATAACAGGTAACTCACGAATATGCCACCCCCCGGTCCTTTGGGACCTTTATCCGAGGCGCCTCGATAAACACACAATCACACAATAAATGAGATCGTAGTATCCACATAGGTTAAATACCAGGGCTCCATACCTGATACCACCCTTTTCCAGAAGGAAATGACATACCCTAAAGGGCGCGACCCTCATAACCTTGCCGCATATTCCTGTTTCGACCATTTCCGGGTTGTGAGGTTCGACGAAGTCTCGTCCACAAAGCTACGCTTTGTCACAAAGCCATGCTTTGGGTCAACAGATGATCAAAGTAATGATCAAAAAGATAAATGATCAAACAAATGATCATATCACAAATGATCAAACGATGATCATCACACAACAACACTCATCATGTCACATTACCAAATTGGAAATATATCGCTGATAACCTTCAACTACATAACCTCTGAGCTCGTACGTCTTAGAGAAGGGTGTTAAGCTAAGAGAATAAATTCTTCGCCACCAACAGAAATGTATTTGAAAGAAATCATCTTTATATCTCAAAATGTAATGTCAGACATGTAACCATACAAGTCTGTTCCGGGTTCGACCGGAACCGAAGGCACTTCTGAAGAAGCCCTTGCAAATCCGGGTATTCACAATCCCGATCGGAATTCCCATCACTTAGGGGATCTCTATACCGGGAGCTACCCAGTGCAGAGACAATCGATAGGTTATCCTATCGTTTTCGCAAATACCCGGTCTACAACACCGGTCTTCAAATGCCATCCATATACGACGTATCACTTATTCGGAATGGGTGATATGACACAAAGGTTCTCTCCCGGCTGAACCGAATAGTGAGTGTAATATTTTAAAAAAATATGGATAATGGGATTTCAATTAAGTCACAACTTAAACCAAAAACTTTGCTTTCAAATGGTTTAAACAAATTACCATTTTCAAATCTTTAAACAAAAAGATTCATTTTAACAACCTTCAAAGGTTTAAACAACTTCCACATTTTATTCTTTTAAACAAAAGATTCATTCACAGATTTTCCAAATCAATTCCCATTTCAATTTAACTCGTTAAATCTTTAAATCAAAGATTTAACTTATAGCTTTCAAACAATTTCATCAAAAATGTTTAAACAAATAATCATTTTAAATCTGTTAAAAATAAACAGATTTAATTCATAGCTTTCTAAAAGAATTCATTCATAACTTAGAAAACCATTTTTCAATTCAATCTTGAAATTCCTTTAATTAAACTGGAATTTCATTTCTTATCTGAAAGCTTTTATTCTTTTAAAACAAATAGTTTTCATTTTGGAAATCTGATTCATTTATACGAGTTAAGGTCATTTGGGTTAAATTCAAATTCTCAAACCAATATTTTCAAAATGGTTTAAATTCATACAAACACATTTATATCATCTTTAATCCCTAGTTTCAAATCATAGTATTCAATTTCAAACTTGAATTCAAATTTAAATCAAATTATTTGAATTTTCAAAACTCGATTAAGTTATTCAAAATAACTTTTATCTTTGAAATTCCATTTCAAAAGCTTTTCACTTTAAACCAAAATTTCCAATTTAAAAATCAATTAAAATTAAATTTCAATTTCAAAAACATCAAATTTAAATTATCTGTGACTTAACCGATTTCCACGTGAAATCCATATTTGTGTGTGTAAAAGTGTAGTCCAGGGGTTTAACACAATAGTGCAACACAATGAATCATCACAGATCAAAATACAGGATATAGTTGATAAGCGATATAAACTATAACGCTTATCGTTCATGCACAGACCACAGATATATAGATATCACAGATAATAAATTACATCATAGATAATTTATAACAGATTACAACATAAATCAGGTGTATCACAAAGCATCATATATCAGGGATATAAAACAATTCAACATTCCATAGAATCCAAACATCCATAAGTAAGTTCAGTTAATTGTCTGATTAATTTAAATCAGACAAGTCATCAATCATGGTTAATTAACATAAATTAATTTCAAATCATTCGATTAATTGTCCTTTAATCATTTATTAATTAAATTAATTATCCTTTAATTATTAAATAATTAACCTGTAATCATCTTCTCTTAATTACTTTCACAAGTAATTACTATTTTGATTAAATCATTCATTAATTACTTGATCAATAACCTTAAATTACTAACTAATTTACTTTAATTAATAAATCCTCAATTATAAATTAATTTAATCTTAATTATAACTAATTATCCTTTAACTAATTTTCTTAATTATTTATGAATAAATCTTAATTAAAAATTATTACTTACTTGATTATCATTAACGATATAAATCGACTCACTTTTAAGTTAAAAATTTGGAAACGTTTGATTTTTATTTTCTAAATCACTAATGAAGTTTCATTTAAAATAACTTGTTACAAATATAAATTTAGAACTTAATTGTTTTAAAAAATCCTTTATTCAAAACTTTTAATTTATAAATTTGAATTCAAACTTCAACCTGGATTTAAACCCTGTCAAAATCTATATACAAATTTAAGTTTCTTTAAATTTGTTTAAAAGCTCAAACAACTTGCTACTAGTTTTTTTTCTTCTTTCAAGCCTGGAACAAACAACAGACTCGAGCCAGACCAAAGTTACTTCGAGACTTCCCTCCCTCTGCTTCGAGTCACATACTCGAACGACTCGAGTCTTTCCCGAGTTCAAACCCTGCACACCCCTGAAGTCCCCCCAGAACAACAAACTGCACTGTGCACGTGCACCGTGACTCTGGCCATCTCCGGCCATCCACCCAGAAATCCACACATCGCCGATCATCATCTGACAACACCACGACCCTCCATAACCACCAACTTTTGCTCGAATCAAAAGAGAGCTCTCGATCCAAACCTGGAAACACGAACAGTTCCCCTCTCGAAACCTGTCAACATCTAAACCTCGCCGCTCCGACCACCAGATCGCCAGAACTTCCGGCATCAGCTTCGCCTAATTCACCTCTACCAATTACCAAACCCTCGTTGAACTCGATGCTCCATGGAGATCGAACTGACCCAAAATCTCCACCCAGACCAAATTAGGTTTAACAACTAAAATTCACGACCACTGCCTCCACCTGTTTCTAATCATCCACCACCTAATTTTGCCAAAATTCCTGGTCACTTCACTATCTCCAACCACAAATCCAGCCACCCGAAATGCTGGGATCACCAGAGATCCCTTAAAAACCCCAAAACAAACAACACAGGTAAACTCTTTAAATACAAATCACAAAAATGTGATTATAGCTTTAAAAATCCTAATTACAGGCAAGAATTCAAGTTTTAAACTTGAATTGATATTTTAAAATGTTTCAAATTTTACTTATATTAAATATTGGATGTTCTTTAAGTTTTTACAGAGTAGTTCTACTTGGTAAACTCAAATTCAAATTTTAAAAATGTGTTTTATGATCAAACAAACCTCTCTTGTTTAGATACCAAGTCCTAAAAAATCAACAGATTAAGCAGGGTTGATTTTTGTTTTAAACCTGAGCTTCAAATTTTATAACAGGGATGTTTTCCAGACTATTAAATAGTCAGGCATCAATACATTCGAAGAATTGCATAAATATATATTCATATAAACACACTTATTTTAGACATAAGAACATAAGTGAACATACTTAAACAAATTTTAAATTTAAGTTACTCACCTTTGTTTCCAGAGATAAACAGAGTTTTCTGATGAACAGGATTTTAGATTTTTGCTGTTGGAAACCCTTCTTCTTTAATCTCCGGCTTTGAAGTTGATTTGTTGTTGTTTTAGTTTGAATTTTTGCTTAAGTTTGAAGATGATGTTTATTTTAGTTCCTCAGTTTTACTTAGCCAAGAATGGAACGAACTGGAATGAAGATGATGGAAAAGTTTACTGGGTGATAAATCACTTGTACAGGGAGATATATTATTTTCGTACAAGTTGATATTATTTGGTTTGTACAACATCAGAGATTTTTTCTTTGTGGAGGCTGACAGATTATTGTGGTTGTGTGCTAGAGTTGCCTAGCATTAATTGTGTTGTACAAATTCATTTTTTTTTCTTTGGTTTACTAAACAAGATCTCGGCTGAAGGTACTTGTATACATTATTGTTGTCATTCCTTTGCAAGCTCATACATACATTCATTTTCTTTTCTTTAGCAAGTACATTCATATGTATTTGTTTCTATCTTTGTCTTATACTTTCTTTGCTATGTACATAAACACTTTTGCAGGCTTTGATTCTTTTGATACTTAGATATTTTGTTATTCCTTACTTCTTCATTTTGCAAGTGTACATATTTAAACTTCTTTGCTTTGACTATAGATCTTAATTTCTATTTATAATTTGATTTTCAAACATTACATTTATAACATATATTTTTCTTTTATATCTTACACTTACATTTTTATATTGAAAGGATAAAATTTTATACTTCTTATAACTTCATAAAGAAAAACGGATTAAAAATACAATCTATACATTTAATAAATAATTATACATATTTTATTTTATTTTTCCCAAGTATAACCTTTTAAAGAAAATGCATTTTGAATTTCCAAATCAAAACCTTATTTATATCCAATTTAATTTGAAAATATTCAATTCGAGTTCCAAATCCAAAAATTCAAATAAATCCACAATTTAACCCAAAATTTTAATCTAATTACAAATTAAATTCGTCTTTAAAACTGGGATCGTTACAGACTTCCCCCCTTAAAAGAATTTCGTCCTCGAAATTGCCAAGGAGACAAAAAGATAGATGAAAAATATTTCATCAACTCAAACTGAACATCTATTCTGCATTTGGCTTACCAAATCAGAATATCAATAATAGATACAAGAACGAATCTGTTTAACACTTCAGAAGATACTCGGGTTATCCAGATCTACGAAATATGTAGTGACATCGGTTAGTTCAATGGATAACTAACCATCCGTAGAACATATCGGAACCCAAAGAATAGATAGATATATAGATATAATTTTTCAAAACTTTTAGTTTAGGAACCAAATTACAACTATCAACCATAGCAACCAAAGCAAACAATTCATCCAAACAAACAATTTTGGTCCATCCGGAGTTTATGTCCCATATTAATATATCGAATCTCTTCCTGGATCTACCAGAAATTATCGAAGAATTGAGAAAAGATGACGAACAAAAGAGATTGATAGAGAAAAGATTTTTTCCTTGTGGTTACAGAGTATTGACCATTTATAGTCGTATTCCCCTGTCCCCTATCGCATCCTCTTCTTGCACTCATACTTACTATCAATAGATAGCAAGAGAATTTACTGAGGCTTTTGAACGGATATCTGAGAATTACTCATTCTAGGGTATACTTCACCTTATCTCTAATGAGCTACTTGATGTGTTATACTCCTGAGCTAAAGTTTAACCCTCAACTTTGATACCAAATGTAACGAGTCGAATTTTTCCCGCTCGAAAATCGACATCCATACTTTAAATCGTACTCGAATGCCATAGATTCGACCGTTCAAATACGAGTCGCCGGAGCTTATAACACAGTTAAGTAAATAACACAGCGGAATAAAAAGAATAATACATTGATATACAATATCTGATACAATATATGGTACAACAGAGTGATACAATGAATATCAATATACATCAGAGATATGATACAAGAAATAGCAGTGGAAAAGAAAATAGATAACACCAGCAGTTGATAGAATATCTCCAATAGAATGCTCCAATCCATAGCTAGCGGAAAGCAAGGTCAATCATCCAAGGACTGAACTAGCTCCAGATAATCTACTCAACCTGAATATCTGAAAACCCCAACTCTAGACTGCTCGTGTAGAAAATTATGAGCACCCAGAGTTTAGGAAAGGAACAATAAACTCTGAGTCAGTCATGGGACAGGTGTGAGCAACAAAAACACAGTTTATCTTTAAAACAAAGTAAGATTGAATTTCTGATGCAGCTCAGGCCAGAGTCGAAGCAGTGCAAGCTACGAATTCACAAGGCTTAGGTCGTCCACAACCTAAGGAAGGAGATTTAGGTCGTCCACGACATAAGGGAAAGAGGCTACGACTTAGCTTAAGTCGTTCGGGATCTTTAGATCGTGTACGATCTAAGGCTACAGGAGGAGCACCACGAGATAACAAAGTAACAGCACGAGTTGAGAATACGCAAGGCTTAAAGTCTTCTACGACCTAAGGAAAGTGTTTTAGGTCGTCTACGACCTAACAAGTATGCTGAAGAAGGGAGCTCACGACCTAAGATAAGTCGCGTACGACCTACGACCTAGTTAGGTCGCGTGACGTGATGCAGCAGTTTTTCTCTTGAGTCACTGAATGTTAACTTGTGGCAATGATAAGTCGTTTGTTGTTGAGTCGCGGCACCTGTTAACTCGTGGCAATGATAAGTCGTTTGTTGTTGAGTCGCGGCACCTGTTAACTCGTGAGCATTGATAAGTCGTTAGGTTTAAGTCGTATGTCGTGGGTGTTTTGCTGGACTTGTTGTATATATGTGTTGAGTCGTTTGTACTTAAGTCTTAGGTCATGAGTCGTGTGTCTGTTAGGTCGTATACGACCTAAGTGTTGTAAATTTGTGATGTTGTGTGGGTTGTCATACAAGTGCTTGAATCGTGGATTGTTGAGTCGTTGCCGACCTAAGTTGGGTCGTAAGTCGTGAACGACTTAAGGGTCTGGATTGTAAAATGCTATAAATAGGCATGAGTTGTACATTTGAAAGTTTAGTTGATTTTGAATAAAAACTTTTGTTTTGTTAGCTTTGTGCTTTCACCAAATTGGTAGTTGAGTGTAATCTCTTATCTCCTCTTTCGGCATTCGAGTGCGCTCGGATCAACGATCATAGAAGCCAATTCACGGTATCTAGTGCGCTAGATCAACGTCTGAAGAATTGCAGATCTTCCTTCACGGTATCGTGCGCGATCAACGTGACGAAGATAGCTAGAATTTGGTATCTTCGGATCAACGAATTTGGGCCATTCAGTATTCTTCATTCCATCGATTTCTACTTACAAAGAATCATCATTTTGTAATTCCACTACTGCGTCATTTGGTATCAGGGCTTGTTTTAGCCAATCATAGCTAAATCGAGTCTTGGAGCCAATTCTTTGAAGAATTTCGAAGTTGAAGTGTTAGCCGAGCTTAAAGTGTAGAGCCGAGCTAAGTTGAAGTGTTGGAGATTGAAAGTTGCATTATTTGGAGAAGTTGTGTTCATCGTGTTCATCATATTTTTGCAACAAAGTGGGAGTTCTCGATCCATTTCATTTTGGATCAAAAGTTTGGAGTTGTTTGAATTTGGCCATGGAAGTTTTGCGTGCCAAAAGGCATTTGAATTGTGTGTGCCGAGCCAAGCGAACTAAGTGTGGCCGAGTTAAGCATTGAAGTCAAGCCGAGAGTTTGAAGTTGAAGATCGTACATCATTTGGTATCTTTTGAGTTGTCCAAGCCGAGAATTGAAGAGTTTGTGAAGTATTCTGTAATATCCCGGAAATTTTGACAATATCAATTTAATAAACTGTTGAATAATTAAATTGATATGGATAATCTTTGATAATAAGATTTGAATTTAATTTAATAATCTGATTAAATTAGTATTAATTGATGATTTTATCTTTTAAAAGTTAATAAGATATTTCTATTTGAATATATATATTTATTTATATATATTGTAAATAGAAGCTTTGATAAATTGGGAATTTATATTTAATTTAATCTGGACTTTTCAAAGATAGTAAAATAAGTAATTTATATTAAGGGATAATTTCTTCTATAAATTTTTTTGAGATTTGATAAATTGTTATTTCAAATTGAATTTATGTAGTTATATGTATATATATAACTTGATTTTTAAATTAGATTTTCAATTTTAATTTGAATATGAATTTGGAATTTATTTTGAAATTCAAAGGATAGATATTTAAAATGTTTTGGATCTTAAAAATATTTGGATAAACTTTTATTTGTATATATATAATTTGTTTTATTGCATTTTCTTTAAAAAGAAATTCATATATGTATTTACATATGAATTAATAAATTAAGTTAAAAGCTTTATTTAACATTTTAAATTAAAATAAAATACTTAAAGAACAAATGTCATCATATTAAAGCATAATAGTACATGTGTAATAAAACTAATAATGGTAAAAGACAAGTGTCCCTTACTTATTTTATTTTCTTTAATTTTTGATAAATCCAAAATTAATCTATATACACATCTCTTTTCTCTTCCCATTCTTTTTCTCATTTTCCAAAAGCAAGAAAACTCAAACCCATTCTCATAAACGAAATGAAATCAGTAATCAAACTCTTCAAATCTGAAAATCAATAACTTCTCTAAAAATCCAGAAATCATGTTCAAAACAAATCAGTAATCCTCTTCATTCCAATATGCAAATCATTTTCCCTGTAATCTTTTCAAATCTGTAACCATCTTCAAAATTTCAAAGCTTGTAAGCAAATCCCTGTAATCCAGTAAAACATGAAAATCAAACCCCTCACATCAAGATCATATTCCCTGTAATAGTTTCAAGCCTATCTGTAGCCTGCCTGCATTCATTTGCAATCTAGAGGCAGCATTCAAAATTTACAAGATTTAAAACCAAAAGCCTGAACTTCTTCTTCAAATCTGAGATTTTCAAAAGCTTGCATTCTTCAGCCTGGAATCAAAGCAGTCTCTGTTTCAAGCATTCCAGTTCTATAAGGATGATAACAATTCAAGTTTTCAAATCCCAGAAGCAATTCAAGTTCCTTTCAAATTCCAGATTTTAGCTTAAAAGCCTGTACACTGTTCTCTGTTTTCTTCAAAACTGGTGAGTAAACATTTCAATTTAAAAACAGTTTAAAATTTGAGACTTGAACTTTGATGCATGAATGAAATCTTGAAGTAAAATAGTTTGAAATGATGTGCATGTATGCTTAGATTGGAATGTATGTGTATATAATTATGTGATATGTCTGATGATTATCTCTGTTATATTACATTATTCCTTTCATCAATAAAAGAATTCATATCTTCATATGTAGTTGATTATAGGCTAGGATCTGAGAATAGAAAATGTCTGTAAGAATATATATATTTATATATATATAGTTTTAAATAAATATATGATGTATTTATTTAAAAATTTGAAATCTACAGGTCTGATCATATTATAGGCTAAAATTAAATGTCCAGAATTCTTGAATCAATCCTATAACATGATTCTAGATTACAAATGATGAATTTAGAAACCAGAATCATAAATTTTAGAATTAAAATCAGAGAGCAGTTTGGGTTAGTCTGATTTGAGCATTTCGAGTTGTCTTGGTCGATTTAAAGGGTCGGAGGAATCGAACTTTCTCCTGGAGGTGGTGGAGTGACCGGTGTCGATGGGAAAAATATCTGGTGGCAGTGAATATCAGTGTGGAGGTAGAAATTTTGATTTGAAATCTGGTGACCTAGTTTTTGTCGAGAGTCATTGTTGTGTTCGTTCGGCCTCCCTAGTGGATCGAGTGTGGTAAGACTCTGGGAATTGGAAGTGGAGGAGTTGACGATGGTGTGACTGGAAGCGCTCGCGTTCAGATGATCGGAGACGAGAGTGTGGGGCGATCTTGTCGCGTTCGCCTGGTTCCAGTTTCGACTGTAAGAGTCGATTTTCGTTCGTGCTTTGTGATGTCGATTTGAGAGTGGGAATTGAGTCTGGAGACGATTGCCGATGCGTGGAGCAAGTCGCCGGAGGTGGCGATGCCGCCGATGCTACGTGCACGTGCACGTGCACGTTTTGAGTTGTTGGGTTTGGCTGTGGAATTTCGTCTTTGGGGAAGAAGAAGAAACTCGGGTCATTGCTCGTGTTTTAGCGTGCGTGACTCGAAGGAGCTGGGTACGAGAGAGTTAATGAATGGCTCGAGTAGATTGTGGGTTACTGTTAAAACCTGATAGGGTTTTTAAAATTTAAATTGAGTTTAAATTGTAAAGCAGGTTTTAAAAACAGGTTTTAAATCAAATATAAAGTATGGATTCAAGTTAAATTTGTATCACTAGTGTGACGCCCCACCTCAATACCCACGCTAGCCAAGGACACTACGATGTAGTGCTGTCAACTAGCACGGAGAATAAGGCTGTTGAGGAGCGACCATCCATGTAATTGATTATCACACGGTGGCTATAAAATAATCTTCGGAAACAAACATAGAAATAAACATAACACAAAGCAGTCACAGACATCCATATCACAAAGGCGGAAGAAGATATGAATATATAACTAACACATGAAAGTGTACATCAGAGTAGTGGTCAAAAAGTTCCACAATAATACAAAAGAATAGCAACCTGTGCTATACAAAAAGAATACAACTATGAGTCCATATCTCAAGTGTATACAACAAAAACTGCTAAACTAAATAGTCAGCCAAAAGTCAGAGTAGCAAATCCCGGAAGGAAGTCAAGCAGAAGCACCTGTAACATCTCGGTCTGACCCGAGTATTATTTAAGAAAATAATAAACGGATCAGTCTAACTATAAATATCAGATGACATGATATAGAATAAAAGATATGGCATAAACATATAATATCCATACTGACATACTACTATAAGTATGAAAATGATGATCAACAGGAGATCAACCGATGAGAAATGATCAATATCACAAGAATCTTCTCAAAGATCCAATGAGGGCATCATACCCTAAACTTGTACTCATAACAAGTCAATGACATAAAAATCCAGAAATCAAAACAAGAAATCCAGAAATCATAAAAAGAGAAAGAGGCCTATCACATGATGGTCCGAAGACCATGGGGAGCTACCCCATATGTGTGAGTCGGAATCACACTGATTGAGGCTTAGGCTAACCAAAAAGCAGAAAGGTATGTGTGAATGGAATCACACAAGTGGTGTCTAGCCTAACCTCGCAAACATAAAGATATGTGTGAGTCGGAATCACACTACTGCGGCCTAGACTAACCTTGCGGACAAAGAGATGTGTGTGAGTCGGAATCACACTATTGCGGTCTAGTCTTACCTTGCAAACAAAGAGACATCGCACAATTGCTAGTCTAAATCATAAAATGATCATCATGATCAGCGAGAAGTGTCAATCACACCAAGCTAGTAAATATATGAGTTTAGCTTCATGTCCCATAACCACTTGCTTAACTTAAATATTTACGAACAAGCTGTAAATCTTCACTAGGAAATTGTCACGAAAAGGGTTCAATCGAACAAGTCCAAGAGCTAACCGACGAAGTGAACGCAAGCGTTTCATACCACCCGTTTTACTAAGTCGTTTAAGTCGATTTCTCGTTCGAGTGAAGTAAAGGCTTGTATATACTAGTAGATTGAAAATCGGTTTGAGAAAACGAACTTTAGATATTTAAAATAGTGTTGAAATGGCTTTGATGAAAGAGTTTTGATATTTACTATTAGTATTGAAACCTTCATATATCTTTAAAGTGACAAGTCATAAAACGATTGTAGAACAAATCAATTCACGTTCGAAGACGGGAGCAAAGTCCAAAGAAGTCAATCCTAAAAACATCAAAGTAGAAATTCTGATAAATGTTTTTCAGAAGAGATTGCCTACGCAGAGTAATACGGTACGACTTAGTGAAGGCAAGCTGTCTCGAGAAGCCAAACCGGTCAAACGACCAAGTACTAACTTGCGAACGACCTAGGGGAAAAACAGGCCAAACGACCAAGTACTAACTCGCGAACGACTTACGACTTAAGGGATAAGGTCATATGACCTAAGTGGAGACTGCCACGCGACTTAGCAGAAGAACAGATCGAACGACCTAGGGGAAAAACAGGCCAAACGACCAAGTACTAACTCGCGAACGACTTACGACTTAAGGGAGGCTGCGACTCACGACTTAAGGGAGGCAGGCGACTTACGACTTGAGCCTTGAACGACTTAACGACCTAAGCCTTGAACGACTTAACGACTTAAGCCTTGAACGACTTAACGACTTAAGCTCAAATACGAGCTACGAGCTAAAGTTGGAACGACCTAGTGAAGTTAGGTCAAGGACGACCTACGACTTAAGGCCAGGGCGAGCGAGCTAATTGCAAAACGACCTACGACTTAAGGCCTTTAACTCCTGAACGACTTATACCTTTAGCTCCTGAACGACTTATGCCTTTAGCTCCTGAACGACTTAACATTTTTCCTGGAGATTATAGGTCGGCAACGACCTACGACTTAAGGGCGAATACGACCTACGACTTAAGGACGCGCGACCTAACTCCGAACGAGCTAAAAATGGCCAGAACGACTTATGCTCCGTGTGGCTTTTCGACACGAACGACCTACGACTTAGGCTTATCTCGCGAACGACCTAGCGAAGGCAGAAACGACCTAAGTGCAGTTTTTCATCAAAGCCACTAGAATTTTGGGTTTTTCATCAATCCAATCCAAACCAAATGCAAATGCTGATGCTAAAATGATAGGGAACCATTCCCAACAGTCCAAGATATATATAGGCAAGATGTGAGATCAAAAATCTCACCTTTTCCACGAAATTGATGTTGGAGAGCTTAAGAACGAAACAAGAGCCAATCCCTAGCTTGAATCTATGTTCTTCACCTTGAATTCGGAGTTTGATGTTGAATTTACTAAAGATCTTGAGCTTGGAATTTTAATTTCTCTTTCCCCTCACCATTTTTGAAGAAGCTTGAAGTGTTTGATGAAGTGATGAAGAGAAGAGGGGGGGTTTGGGCTGAGTTAAGAAGGTGCAGTCCCAACCAAAGTCACAAGTGGGAAAAGTGACGAAAATTTCACTATCTCCAAACATATCGAAGTTTACACTCAAAAAGATCGCAAACGTCATTTTGAACTCAATGGGGGTGGTCTCGAGTCCTAATTTGACCGTATGCAAAAAGTAGCTTTTCGGACTAACATCCGACTAACGATAAAATATTTAAATATAAAATCGATAGATATGCGGGTTGTTACAACTAGTTTGAAATAAATAAGTTTATATAATTTACAATGTTTTAACAAAATGTAAGATGTTAAAAGTATAATTTTATAAAGGGTTGAATTTAAAAATCTTATAAATTTCCTTTATAAATGTTAAGTGTTCTTAACATTTGATTTAAAAAAAGATTTTGTATATTTGATTTAAATTTGATTAAAGTTGAATTTGTAATTCAAATTTAAATCTTTAATTTGGAATGAAATTAAAGAAAGATTTAAAGGTAAAAATGTTTCAAGCTTTGTTAATAATAATTAAAGTAGTTAAAGGTAAATACTTTATTTTAGATAGTAATTAAGATTTAATGATATAGGAGTCATTAAATTAATAAAGTAATTTAAGAATAATTTAATAATTTAATTAATTAATGGTTTAGTGATAATTAATTAAATAATTAGGATTATAAGTTAATTAATTAAGTGTTAATTAATTTGGGATTTAGGATCATTTGTTTAATTAAGTATGAGTTATTAATAAATGATTAGACAAATAAATTAATATTGGTTAAGTATAAATTACTTAATGAAAGTAATTAAAGTAAATTAATTACTGAAGGTAATTAATTAAATAAATTTGATAAGTTTAAATTAATTAGTTAAATTAATTTAAGATAATGATTTGGAAATTTGATAATTACTTAAATGTAATTAGTGAAAGTATAATTACTTAGGAAAGTAATTAAAAGTAGTTACTGGATGTAATTAACTGAAGATGATTTAATAATAAAAGTAATTTGAGTTAATTACTTTGTATAATTAATCAGGGGATTAATTAAAGGATAATTAATTAAGGAGTAATTAATTTATGAAGTGTAGTAATTAAGAGTAGTTAATTACTAAATGAGATTAATCAAAGGTGATTAATAAATGTGACTAATTAATTATTAATTTAAATAAGATAATTAATTAAGAGTAATTAAGGATCATTAATTAATATAATTACTGATGAAATTAAGAATTGATTAATTAAGATTAATTAATAAATAATAAGTGATTAAAGTAATTAATTAATTGTAATTAATTAAGGATTAATGTAATTAAGTATGGTTAATTAATTAATGAAGTAATTTAAGATTAATTACTGAAATTGTTTAAGATAATTAATTTGTGAAATTAATTAGGGATTAATTACTTAAAGTAATTAGAGTATAATTAATCAGGAATGATTAATTAAGATGGATATTTAGAGTAATGATTAATTAATTAAGTAAGCAGGATTTATAGAATGAAGTAATTAGTTTAATTCACTTTAAATTAATTAAATGATATAAATCATTGCTTAAGGATGGATGAATGAGATTGAATGTATTTCATTGTTTGATATCTCTGATGAGATATGATTGATATATGATATGGATGTTTGGTTGAATTATAATGATAATGTGAATTATCTGTTTGGGATGATAATGTAGATTATCTATTGAATTATCTATCTTTGTGTATATAGATAAGAATTGAATTGTTTTTACCTTAAAACAACTTGGCCTTAAAAGATACGTTTTGGATTTCGATGAGACCGGGATCGGGTTTCCGTATACCGGATTTCCAGGTCTGGAGACCCGAATACCACATCGATCCAAATTAACGATAGGTCATGAATCAAGTGAAGATGAAGATTCAGAGTGCAAGGGTTATTGTCGTTAACTCTGAGGGTGATTCCAAAACGAGTGTAATGAGATAATGCCTTCGGTTTCGTTCGAACCCGGAACGAACTTGTATGGATTGAATGCTTTCAGCACATCGTCAGGCGGACGATGAGCATTCTAAGTGATATGTTCTGATTAAAGGTAATCGTGACCTCAAGCCTCACAAACCGGGAATGGCTAAAACAGGGGAGGTGCAGCAAGGTTAGTGGGTAGCACCCAAGTAGGACAAGGTTACCTATGTCTAGATGTCCCTTTCTATTTTCGACTTAGTGGTGCGGTTGCTGATCCCAACCGTGAGGTATCTTGTGCGGGAATTATCCAGTAAGGGATGTTCCGACCTTGTGTTGCAGGGGATTGGGAGTGATCCTCGGTACGGTGATCTAGGCCACGTACTGTGACGGGCGGTACCCCGGTAGCCCTGCCATTGTATGGAATCCAAACTCCAATAAGTGCCGTACGTATTAGTTGTGCCCAACTATGTTGAAATGTGAGATGTAAGCATTTCAGCTATTTCTGTATTTTACTTGAAAACCCTAGACCCTATTATAATATAACTGGATTTCCTATCAAATGTTTTGGTTAGCGTAAGGTAAAAACTTTTCCATGTTTATGTGTGGGAAGTCTTACGTGATACCTTTGTTTTCAAAAGGTTTTGAAGTTAAACAATTTTAACCCGTTTACTCACACCAGACCCATGTCTGACCCAAGTGTTTATTTTCTGTTTTATTAAACTCTTGGGTACTCAAATTTTTACGAGTAGCCAAGGGATTCAGGTTTAGTTTTGACGAATATTCTGGAGGAGCAATGGAGCAGGAGGCTTCGGCGTTCGTAGATATAGTATTCCGCTGTGTTGATATCTGTGATAGTGTCTTGTCTTGTATTTGAGTTGTAATGTCTAGACAGATGTTTATAACTGTCTAGTAAGTGATGTATATGCTGTGTAACTCTGTAAAGTGTTGTATACTATGTAATAGTTTATGTTATTAATATAATTTATTCGTTCCGCTGTGAGATCGTTGTTGTTGTTTCTTTCTTTCTTCTCTTCTTTTCTACTTTCTACCCCTTTCTTTCTTATTAGCGATACGACTTTCTATGGAGAGAAAGTCGTGGTCGTCACACGTGGTATCAGAGCATAGGTTGAGCGAATGCCTAAGCTTTTGGTTAAGTGAATATCAGAACACTAGGTTGAGTGAATACCTAGGTTCAGAAGGATTGTTCATTAGAGATAGGATCTGTAGCAACCTATTTGAGTCTGAGTATATATATATACGAGAGCGCGTATTTGTTAGTTATATAAAATGGTTTTATATTGTGTTAATTGATCGGTTAAGTGGTATATGGATTCTGGTCAATACGAGTAGCTAACGTTATTGATAGGGATCTCTAAACACTTGAACCAGGTCAACGGACACAATATTGTTTTAAAGAGGTAGATGAAATAATTTTACTCAGAAATAATTTCTATATAAAAAAAAATATATATCATTTTAAATATATATATTTATGTATTTATACCTATTTATTGGGTTACCTGTTCGGGTTTTCCAATATAGGATATAAAGGTAGATAGGGTAGTGGTGTGTGTAACACGACTACCAATGGTTGGAGTCTGAGTATTGAGGTTGGAAGTGTATCTGTCGAGACTATAGACCTAATACCGTCTCGAGTAAGCTTTGATGTGGTAAAGGATTTCATCGATCTCCGAAGGAAACTGAAATGGTTCGGAGTTTATCTTTGAAGTGTGGATGAGTAGAGTTGGATCTGTCGATGAGGCAGAAGCGAGTGATGGTATCTTGATACCTCAGGTAATAGTAGCTGTATGATGAGATACAGTGACGATGGATGTTCCCGAAGATGTTTTCTTTGGAACAAGTTTAAAGAAGTGTGAATGTTTCGGTGTTGTGGCTGAGTTCAGCACGGTGTTTCTGCTTTGGTTTGGAGTCCGAGTTTCTCTAGAAGCTTTGGATAGGAAGTCCTTGGCATCAGTGTCAGCAGTGCAGCTCGGAGTATTCTGTGATGGCAGGAAGTTTTCTGGATGAGCAGTTTTTCTGGAAGTGAAGATCAGAAGCAGCAGAGTGGATCCATTTCTTCGATAAATTGGATAAATAAGTGTAAGCTGTTCTGATTGGTAAAGAGAGAACAGTCTGTTTGGAATTAGGATGGGTTGATCGCAAAAGTGACTTGTGATTGCTGAGTGTTCTCTTGTGTTGTCAGAGTTTTTCTGGATGTCTTCAGAGAAGTCAGAAGTTTGTCCGCATCTGAAGGTTGAGTTTTCTTATCGACTGGATTCCATGAGTGATACCGGTGGTTCAGTCTAGTTGAAGGATGTTTTCCTAGAGATAGAGTTTGGTGAAGCAGCTCAAGTTTTGATGGAGTATCTGAGTTTTCTTTTATAGATCAGTGAACCTTATTTCTAGAAGTGAGTTGTCCAGTCTGTGCTTGTGTCCTACTTCAGATCAGAATTGAGCAGCGAAAGCAGTTTGGAGTGTATCTCTGATAGGAGAAATAAGTTTGGAATCTACTGATGTTGTGAAGTAGAGTTGTGTTTTGGATCTCTTCTGTATTCTGACTTGGATAAGTATTTGGACTTCTGAATTGAATGGTCAGTTTGGATAACTGGAATTCATTGAGTTTTACGTATCTCTGAGGGAATACGTATTTGATCTATCTTTGGTTTTAGAATCTGCAGTTTTGGGAAGTTTGGTAGTTGAGTCAGACTCGTCTGTAGTCTGATATTCTGTTTAGTTCTGTAGGTCTAGATGAATAGGAGATCTATAGCTTAATAGTTTAGATTGTTTGTAGAGCGAGTATCCCGGTATATATATATATATATACTTGGGGAAACTCGAGGAATTTTATCTAGAATTTAGTCTAGATAGTTAGAATTGTTTGATTGAATGAATTGGTTGCTATGGTTGCTAGCATATGGATGATAGTATATGCTTGTGTTTTAAATTAAAATCTTTAATAAGATTATTAAATTACCTTTGTTCAAATTTCGGGGACGAAATTATTTTAAGGGGGAAGGAATGTAATATCCCGGAAATTTTGACAATATCAATTTAATAAACTGCTGAATAATTAAATTGATATGGATAATCTTTGATAATAAGATTTGAATTTAATTTAATAATCTGATTAAATTAGTATTAATTGATGATTTTATCTTTTAAAAGTTAATAAGATATTTCTATTTGAATATATATATTTATTTATATATATTGTAAATAGAAGCTTTGATAAATTGGGAATTTATATTTAATTTAATCTGGACTTTTCAAAGATAGTAAAATAAGTAATTTATATTAAGGGATAATTTCTTCTATAAATTTTTTTGAGATTTGATAAATTGTTATTTCAAATTGAATTTATGTAGTTATATGTATATATATAACTTGATTTTTAAATTAGATTTTCAATTTTAATTTGAATATGAATTTGGAATTTATTTTGAAATTCAAAGGATAGATATTTAAAATGTTTTGGATCTTAAAAATATTTGGATAAACTTTTATTTGTATATATATAATTTGTTTTATTGCATTTTCTTTAAAAAGAAATTCATATATGTATTTACATATGAATTAATAAATTAAGTTAAAAGCTTTATTTAACATTTTAAATTAAAATAAAATACTTAAAGAACAAATGTCATCATATTAAAGCATAATAGTACATGTGTAATAAAACTAATAATGGTAAAAGACAAGTGTCCCTTACTTATTTTATTTTCTTTAATTTTTGATAAATCCAAAATTAATCTATATACACATCTCTTTTCTCTTCCCATTCTTTTTCTCATTTTCCAAAAGCAAGAAAACTCAAACCCATTCTCATAAACGAAATGAAATCAGTAATCAAACTCTTCAAATCTGAAAATCAATAACTTCTCTAAAAATCCAGAAATCATGTTCAAAACAAATCAGTAATCCTCTTCATTCCAATATGCAAATCATTTTCCCTGTAATCTTTTCAAATCTGTAACCATCTTCAAAATTTCAAAGCTTGTAAGCAAATCCCTGTAATCCAGTAAAACATGAAAATCAAACCCCTCACATCAAGATCATATTCCTTGTAATAGTTTCAAGCCTATCTGTAGCCTGCCTGCATTCATTTTCAATCTAGAGGCAGCATTCAAAATTTACAAGATTTAAAACCAAAAGCCTGAACTTCTTCTTCAAATCTGAGATTTTCAAAAGCTTGCATTCTTCAGCCTGGAATCAAAGCAGTCTCTGTTTCAAGCATTCCAGTTCTATAAGGATGATAACAATTCAAGTTTTCAAATCCTAGAAGCAATTCAAGTTCCTTTCAAATTCCAGATTTTAGCTTAAAAGCCTGTACACTGTTCTCTGTTTTCTTCAAAACTGGTGAGTAAACATTTCAATTTAAAAACAGTTTAAAATTTGAGACTTGAACTTTGATGCATGAATGAAATCTTGAAGTAAAATAGTTTGAAATGATGTGCATGTATGCTTAGATTGGAATGTATGTGTATACAATTATGTGATATGTCTGATGATTATCTCTGTTATATTACATTATTCCTTTCATCAATAAAAGAATTCATATCTTCATATGTAGTTGATTATAGGCTAGGATCTGAGAATAGAAAATGTCTATAAGAATATATATATTTATATATATATAGTTTTAAATAAATATATGATGTATTTATTTAAAAATTTGAAATCTACAGGTCTGATCATATTATAGGCTAAAATTAAATGTCTAGAATTCTTGAATCAATCCTATAACATGATTCTAGATTACAAATGATGAATTTAGAAACCAGAATCATAAATTTTAGAATTAAAATCAGAGAGCAGTTTGGGTTAGTCTGATTTGAGCATTTCGAGTTGTCTTGGTCGATTTAAAGGGTCGGAGGAATCGAACTTTCTCCTGGAGGTGGTGGAGTGACCGGTGTCGATGGGAAAAATATCTGGTGGCAGTGAATATCAGTGTGGAGGTAGAAATTTTGATTTGAAATCTGGTGACCTAGTTTTTGTCGAGAGTCATTGTTGTGTTCGTTCGGCCTCCCTAGTGGATCGAGTGTGGTAAGACTCTGGGAATTGGAAGTGGAGGAGTTGACGATGGTGTGACTGGAAGCGCTCGCGTTCAGATGATCGGAGACGAGAGTGTGGGGCGATCTTGTCGCGTTCGCCTGGTTCCAGTTTCGACTGTAAGAGTCGATTTTCGTTCGTGCTTTGTGATGTCGATTTGAGAGTGGGAATCGAGTCTGGAGACGATTGTCGATGCGTGGAGCAAGTCGCCGGAGGTGGCGATGCCGCCGATGCTACGTGCACGTGCACGTGCACGTTTTGAGTTGTTGGGTTTGGCTGTGGAATTTCGTCTTTGGGGAAGAAGAAGAAACTCGGGTCGTTGCTTGTGTTTTAGCGTGCGTGACTCGAAGGAGCTGGGTACGAGAGAGTTAATGAATGGCTCGAGTAGATTGTGGGTTACTGTTAAAACCTGACAGGGTTTTTAAAATTTAAATTGAGTTTAAATTGTAAAGCAGGTTTTAAAAACAGGTTTTAAATCAAATATAAAGTATGGATTCAAGTTAAATTTGTATCACTAGTTTGAAATAAATAAGTTTATATAATTTACAATGTTTTAACAAAATTTAAGATGTTAAAAGTATAATTTTATAAAGGGTTGAATTTAAAAACCTTATAAATTTCCTTTATAAATGTTAAGTGTTCTTAACATTTGATTTAAAAAAAGATTTTGTATATTTGATTTAAATTTGGTTAAAGTTGAATTTGTAATTCAAATTTAAATCTTTAATTTGGAATGAAATTAAAGAAAGATTTAAAGGTAAAAATGTTTCAAGCTTTGTTAATAATAATTAAAGTAGTTAAAGGTAAATACTTTATTTTAGATAGTAATTAAGATTTAATGATATAGGAGTCATTAAATTAATAAAGTAATTTAAGAATAATTTAATAATTTAATTAATTAATGGTTTAGTGATAATTAATTAAATAATTAGGATTATAAGTTAATTAATTAAGTGTTAATTAATTTGGGATTTAGGATCATTTGTTTAATTAAGTATGAGTTATTAATAAATGATTAGACAAATAAATTAATATTGGTTAAGTATAAATTACTTAATGAAAGTAATTAAAGTAAATTAATTACTGAAGGTAATTAATTAAATAAATTTGATAAGTTTAAATTAATTAGTTAAATTAATTTAAGATAATGATTTGGAAATTTGATAATTACTTAAATGTAATTAGTGAAAGTATAATTACTTAGGAAAGTAATTAAAAGTAGTTACTGGATGTAATTAACTGAAGATGATTTAATAATAAAAGTAATTTGAGTTAATTACTTTGTATAATTAATCAGGGGATTAATTAAAGGATAATTAATTAAGGAGTAATTAATTTATGAAGTGTAGTAATTAAGAGTAGTTAATTACTAAATGAGATTAATCAAAGGTGATTAATAAATGTGACCAATTAATTATTAATTTAAATAAGATAATTAATTAAGAGTAATTAAGGATCATTAATTAATATAATTACTGATGAAATTAAGAATTGATTAATTAAGATTAATTAATAAATAATAAGTGATTAAAGTAATTAATTAATTGTAATTAATTAAGGATTAATGTAATTAAGTATGGTTAATTAATTAATGAAGTAATTTAAGATTAATTACTGAAATGGTTTAAGATAATTAATTTGTGAAATTAATTAGGGATTAATTACTTAAAGTAATTAGAGTATAATTAATCAGGAATGATTAATTAAGATGGATATTTAGAGTAATGATTAATTAATTAAGTAAGCAGGATTTATAGAATGAAGTAATTAGTTTAATTCACTTTAAATTAATTAAATGATATAAATCATTGCTTAAGGATGGATGAATGAGATTGAATGTATTTCATTGTTTAATATCTCTGATGAGATATGATTGATATATGATATGGATGTTTGGTTGAATTATAATGATAATGTGAATTATCTGTTTGGGATGATAATGTAGATTATCTATTGAATTATCTATCTTTGTGTATATAGATAAGAATTGAATTGTTTTTACCTTAAAACAACTTGGCCTTAAAAGATACGTTTTGGATTTCTATGAGACCGGGATCGGGTTTCCGTATACCGGATTTCCAGGTCTGGAGACCCGAATACCACATCGATCCAAATTAACGATAGGTCGTGAATCAAGTGAAGATGAAGATTCAGAGTGCAAGGGTTATTGTCGTTAACTCTGAGGGTGATTCCAAAACGAGTGTAACGAGATAATTCCTTCGGTTTCGTTCGAACCCGGAACGAACTTGTATGGATTGAATGCTTTCAGCACATCGTCAGGCGGACGATGAGCATTCTAAGTGATATGTTCTGATTAAAGGTAATCGTGACCTCAAGCCTCACAAACCGGGAATGGCTAAAACAGGGGAGGTGCAGCAAGGTTAGTGGGTAGCACCCAAGTAGGACAAGGTTACCTCTGTCTAGATGTCCCTTTCTATTTTCGACTTAGTGGTGCGGTTGCTGATCCCAACCGTGAGGTATCTTGTGCGGGAATTATCCAGTAAGGGATGTTCCGACCTTGTGTTGCAGGGGATTGGGAGTGATCCTCGGTACGGTGATCTAGGCCACGTACTGTGACGGGCGGTACCCCGGTAGCCCTGCCATTGTATGGAATCCAAACTCCAATAAGTGCCGTACGTATTAGTTGTGCCCAACTATGTTGAAATGTGAGATGTAAGCATTTCAGCTATTTCTGTATTTTACTTGAAAACCCTAGACCCTATTATAATATAACTGGATTTCCTATCAAATGTTTTGGTTAGCGTAAGGTAAAAACTTTTCCATGTTTATGTGTGGGAAGTCTTACGTGATACCTTTGTTTTCAAAAGGTTTTGAAGTTAAACAATTTTAACCCGTTTACTCACACCAGACCCATGTCTGACCCAAGTGTTTATTTTCTGTTTTATTAAACTCTTGGGTACTCAAATTTTTACGAGTAGCCAAGGGATTCAGGTTTAGTTTTGACGAATATTCTGGAGGAGCAATGGAGCAGGAGGCTTCGGCGTTCGTAGATATAGTATTCCGCTGTGTTGATATCTGTGATAGTGTCTTGTCTTGTATTTGAGTTGTAATGTCTAGACAGATGTTTATAACTGTCTAGTAAGTGATGTATATGCTGTGTAACTCTGTAAAGTGTTGTATACTATGTAATAGTTTATGTTATTAATATAATTTATTCGTTCCGCTGTGAGATCGTTGTTGTTGTTTCTTTCTTTCTTCTCTTCTTTTCTACTTTCTACCCCTTTCTTTCTTATTAGCGATACGACTTTCTATGGAGAGAAAGTCGTGGTCGTCACATATTCAATCATGCCGCCAAGAAGTGCTAATCGACATCAAAACGTAGAAGCTTTGTATAGAAGAGAAGAGGCTGATGAGATGGAGCAAATAATTAATGAGAGCTTTAGTGAGAAGCTTAATGAAGGGATTGGACGATTAGAGAAGATGATGTTGGAGATGAATAAAAATCAGAGAAGGGTTTCACCTGAATCTAATCATGGGAGAAGTAGAGTTTCGCCACATTCCAATCGAGAGAGAAGTAATGATAATGATCATAGAAGTGTGAGCCGAGACAGTTATAGAAATGTTGATGATCGGGAACGTGATCGGAGGAATACTGGTAGAAGGGATGTTGGTGGAAGAAACGATGGTAGTAGAGTTGTTGGTGGTCAGGATCGACATCGATATACATCTGATTTTGAAGAGGAGTTTGATGGTGGTAGTGTTCATGGACGAGGCCAAGGAAGAAATCAATCAGAGTATGATCACAAGTGGGAGTCTGGGATGAAGACTGAAATACCGGAGTTCAAGGGTGGTATGCAAGCTGAGGAGTTTTTGGATTGGTTGTCTAATGTGGAAGAGATTTTTGACTTCAAGGAAGTTCCTGAACATCGTAGAGTGAAGTTGGTTTTTACAAGGTTGAGGGGTAGAGCTATGGCATGGTGGCAGCAAACTAAACTAACACGGGAGAGAATGGGGAAGTCAAAGATTGAATCTTGGGATAAGATGAAGAAACTGATGAGAGCTACATTCTTACCTTATAACTATCAGTCGCTTATGTATCAGAGGTTGCAAAACTTGAGACAGGGGACGAAATCTGTGAATGACTATGCTGACGAATTTTATCAACTGATTGCAAGGAATGATATTATGGAGACAGAGGAACAATTGACAGCTAGATTTTTTGGGGGGTTGCGAATGCAGATTCAAGATATGGTTAACATGTTTGATCCCAGATCTGTATCGGAAGCACACCAGAAAACGTTGGCTTGGGAGAAACAGGGAAGACGAGGAGGTGGTGTGTTTACAAATTCCAACAATCCAGTGAAGGGTGTTAGTGGAATTTCAAATGTTTCAAAAGCTGTTGCAAAACCAGTTGTGAATGAGGTTGGGAAGACGAAAGTCAACAATGGTTTCAAGTGTTATAATTGCCATGAAATGGGCTACAAAAGTAATGAATGTCCAAAGCCGAAGAAGAGAGCTATGATAGCGGAGGTTGAGGATGAGGATGAAGAAGCTGAATGTTCCAATTCACCACCTGATGAGGAGGAAGAAGAAGTGTCGGGAGACGAAGGTTGTAATCTGATGATGAGGAGGTCTTGTTTGACACCAAAGCAAGAGGAGGATTGTAGTTGGTTGAGGAGCAATATTTTTCAGTCAACGTGTACTATTATGGGGAAAGTTTGCAAGTTTGTTATTGATGCTGGAAGCTGTGATAATATAATTTCTTCAGAAGCTGTGAGGAAGTTGGCATTGAAGATTGAGAAACATCCGAAACCGTACAAGTTGGCTTGGTTGAGAAAAGGCGGGGAGGTGAAGGTTGGACGAAGGGCTTGTGTGAATTTTTCAATTGGAAAGAAATACAAAGACGAAATCTGGTGCGATGTGGTAGATATGGATGTCTGTCATTTGTTGCTGGGAAGACCATGGCAGTATGATAGGGCGGTGCAACATGATGGGCGTACCAACAGTTACAGTTTCATGTTTGAAGGCACGAAGATTACTCTAGTTCCAAAGAAGCGACAACAAGAAGAAAACAAACTGGAGGAGATTGAAGAGCTGAAAACATTATTATCCTTGAAGGATTTTGTTAAAGAAGTCGAAGAGGAGCCTGAAGTGTTTTTGTTGATTGGGCGAGAGAGAAATGAAGTGGTTGAGATACCTGAAGAAGTTAAACCAGCACTTGAAGAATTTAATGATGTATTTCCTGAAGTGCTGCCAACGGAATTACCACCGTTGAGGGATATACAACACCAGATAGATCTTGTTCCGGGTACTGTGTTGCCACATAAACCACACTATAAAATGAGTCCGAAAGAACATGAAGAGTTGCGTAGGCAGGTAGAGGAATTGCTTGAATAGGGACGAGTACAGGAGAGTTTAAGTTCGTGTGCTGTAGCCGCATTACTCGTACCAAAGAAGGATGGTTTATGGAGAATGTGTACGGATAACAGGGCTCTGAATAAGATAACTGTCAGATACAGATTTCCGATGCCGAGGCTAGATGATCTGTTAGATCAAATCAGTGGGTCTGTGATCTTTTCAAAGATTGATCTTAAAAGTGGTTATCATCAAATTCGAATTAGACCAAGAGACGAGTGGAAGATAGCATTGAAGATGAGGGAAGGATTGTATGAATGGCTGGTCATACCGTTTGGTCTATCGAATGCACCAAGTACATTCATGAGGGTGATGAATCAAATTTTCAGGCCGTACATTATGACGCAGCGGATTAAACAAAACAAGGTAGAACGATGAAAGTAGCAATCAGTGGATTGATGAATACTGAAATGCCCAAATTCGTTGATCCGAAGATACCGAATTCTAGCTATCCCGAACACGTTGATCGCGCACGATACCGGGTTCAAAGATCTGCGATTCTTCACACGTTGGTCTAGCGCACTACATTCCATGAATCGGCTTCAGCTGTCGTTGAATCGAGCACACTCGATTATCCGAGAGTGGAGATACGAGATTACACTCAACTACCAATTTGGTGAAAGCACAAAGCTAACAAAACAAAGTTTTTATTTCAAATCAACTAAAACTATTACAAATGACCACACATGCCTATTTATAGGCTACAACTCAACACAACAGAAATTTGTACAACACTTAGGTCGGCCATGACCTAAAACATCACGACCTAAAAAACATCACGACTTACTATAGGTCGTTCACGACTTAACAGATCACAAGTTAACAAATACAACATAAAGCGACCTAAAACAAATAGTGTAACGACCTAAAATACAAGCGACTTAACATATTTACAACATAGTACATAGGTCGGCATCTTCTTCAGCGACCTAAGGATCTTCACGCGACCTAACTTAGGTCGTAACTCGCCAGTGACTTATCTCTTGAACGACTCAAAGAAACGGCTTCAAAAAATCTTCGCGACCTAAGTCTTCACGACCTAAGGCTTCACGACCTAAAGCCTCGCGACCTAACTCTTCACGACCCAAGAGTGCCCGACCTAAAGTCTCGCAACTTATAGCGAGCGACCTATCTCTCCTCATCTTCTCGCGACCTAACTTAGGTCGTTCCATTTTCCTGCGACCTATCATAGGTCGTAGTACTTTTCTTTCAGCTCGTTAGCTCGCATACGACTTAACAGTATGTTAGGTCGTTCCAGTGTCTTTTCCTTTAATTCGTTAGGTCGTAGATGACTTAAGCCTTCACTTTCCTTAGGTCGTAGACCGCTTGAGTTAGGTCGTAAACTCATTAGCGACCTATGGCTTGCTTCTGCATCCGGTTTCACTACCTCACCTTTACTAGGTCGTGAGCGACCTTCACTAGGTCGTGAGCGACCTAAAATTTCGTTAGGTCGTGAACGACCTAGGAGTTCTTCAGGCTGGGCTGCATCATCCTCCCCAGGTTGAGAAAAATTCGTCCTCGAATTTGCGCCCCCTTCTTCTACAACAAATTCATTCCCGTGATACGGTATAAGATGTTTAACATTAAACACATCAGAAGTATACACATCCTCTGGCAGCCTCAACTTATAAGCGTTTTCATTGATTTTCTTCAAAATTTTGACTGGACCGATCTTCCGTGCTTTCAATTTATTGTATGTTCCCACCGGAAAACGATCCTTTGTTAACACTACATAAACCCAATCACCTTCGTTAAATTCAACACTCCTTCACTTCAGATCTGCAGTTCGTTTGTACTTCTCATTCGCCTTTTCCAATCGTTCTTGAACAATTTTATGACACTCTGTCAATCCTTCAACAAAATCAGCAGCTCGCTTGACTGTCTTCTTTGGTTGTGGTATGGTCGTTAACTCCAACTGCCCCTTTGGCAAACTAGAATATACAATCTGAAATGGACTGAAACCCGTACTACGATTCACCGCATGATTATGAGCAAACTCCGCTTGACATAACTTCACATCCCAACTCTTCAGATTGTCTTGCACAAGACATCTCAACAAATTTCCCAACGATCTGTTTACAACCTCGGTCTGTCCATCCGTTTGTGGATGATAAGCGCTGCTAAAATTCAACTTTGTTCCCACCATTTTCCACAAACATAGCCAAAAATGACTTAGAAATCTAGTATCCCGATCAGAAACAATGGATTCTGGCAAACCATGTAAACGATATATCTCTTTGAAGAATAACTCAGCAACCCAGACGGCATCAGCTGTCTTCTTACAAGCGATGAATGTGCCATTTTGGAAAATCTGTCCACCACAACGAATATAGAATCATTTCCCCTTTGAGTTCTAGGAAAACCCAAAACAAAATCCATACCGATATCAACCCATGGTCTAACTGGCACAGGTAACGGCATATACAATCCCGCATTCGTCACTGTTCCCTTGGAAACTTGGCAAATATGACATCTCTCCACAAACCTTCCAACTTCCCGCTTCATCGACGACCAAAAATAAGATTGAGAAATCAACTGTAGTGTACGATCTCTACCCATGTGGCCTTCTTCGTGTAGCTCCTTCACAATTTTCATTCTCAGACTACAATCAGGTATGCACAATCGATTTCCTTTGAACAGAAAACCATCCACCATCACGAACTCATCCGTCTCCCCATTCTTGACTTTATCTACAAACTTCATAAAGTAAGGATCTTCAACAAATAATTCTGGTAGCACATAAAACCCTGTCACTTCGACCTTCATTGTAGTCAACAAATGATTCCTTCTGCTCAACGCATCCGCAACACGATTCGTCACTCCCGATTTGTGTTTCGCAACAAACGTAAACTGTTGCAGATATGCAATCCACGATGCATGTCTCGCTGAAATCTTGTCTTGCCCTTGTAAATGCTTCAACGCCTCATGATCAGTATACAGAACAAACTCTTTCTGAAATAGATAGTGTCTCTAGTGTTTAATAGATTGTACAACAGCATAAAATTCCACATCATACGTACTATATCTCATCTTCGCTCCTGATAACTTCTCATTGAAATATGCATTCGGACGTCCCCTCTGACTCAACACTCCTCTAATCCCAACCTTGGATGCATCAGTATGTAGTTCAAACACTAACTGAAAATCTAGCAGCACTAGAATTGGTGGTGACATCAAGAGTTCTTTGATTTGCTCAAAAGCAACCCCTGCTTCCTCCGTCCATGCAAACTGTTTACCCTTCATACAATCAGTCACAGACGCCATCACACTACTAAAGTGTGGAATAAACCTCCGATAAAATGAAGCCAACCCATGAAAACTCCGAACTTCCGTTATAGTCTTGGGTTGTGGCCAATCTCTAATTGTTTCAACTTTACTTTGGTCCACCTGTATTCCTTCTTTCGATACAACATACCACATAAATAAAACACTCCTTGCCATAAAAACACACTTCTTCGTAGCAGCGTAGAATTATTCTTCACGAAGAATAATTAACACTTTCTTCAAATGCTGAACATGCTCCTCTGTACTAGCACTGTAGATAAAAATATCATCAAAATAAACCACCACAAATTTCCCAATGTACGGCCTGAAAATTTGGTTCATCACTCTCATAAATGTACTCGGTGCATTCGATAGACCAAACGGCATTACCAGCCATTCACACAATCCTTCCCTTGTCTTGAATGTTGTCTTCCATTCGTCCCCTGGTCTAGTGCGAATCTGATGATATCTACTTTTAAGATCAATCTTTGAAAAGATTAAGGACCCACTGATTTGATCCAATAAATCATCAAGCCTCGGCATCGGAAATCTGTATCTGACTGTGATCTTATTCAATGCTCTACTATCTGTGCACATCCTCCACTTTCCATCCTTTTTGGGTACCAATAAAGCTGGTACAGCACAAGGACTTAAACTCTCCTGTACACATCCCTACTCAAGCAACTCTTCCACCTGCCTCCTTAATTCTTCATGTTCCTTCGGACTCATTCGATAATGTGGTCTGTGTGGCAACGTTGCTCCCGGAACAAGATCAATTTGATGTTGAATGTCTCTCAGTGGCGGTAACTCCTTTGGTAACTCCTCTGGAAATACATCCTCAAATTCTTTTAATACTTGTTTCACTTCCTCTGGAATTTCAACCTCTTCACTGCTCTCATGCCCAATTAACAAGAATACTTCCGGCTCCTCTTCGACTTCTTTAACAAACTCCTTCAGGGATAATAAAGTTTTCAGCTCTTCAATCTCCTCCAATTTGTTTTCTTCTTGTGGTCGCTTCATTGGAACTAGAGTAATCTTCGTGCCTTCAAATATGAAACTGTAACTGTTGGTATGCCCATCATGTTGCACCGCCCAATCATACTGCCACGGTCTCCCCAGCAACAAATGACAGACATCCATATCTACCACATTGCACCAGATTTCATCCTTGTATTTCTTTCCAATTGAAAAATTCACACAAGCCCTTCGTCCAACCTTCACTTCCCCACCTTTTCTCAACCAAGCCAACTTGTACGGTTTCGGATGTTTCTCAATCTTCAATGTCAACTTCCTCACAGCCTCTGAAGAAATTATATTATCACAGCTTCCAGCGTCAATAACAAATTTACAAACTTTCCCCAGAATAGTACATGTCGACTAAAAAATATTGCTCCTCAACCAACTATAATCCTCCTCTTGCTTGGGTGTCAAACAGGACCTCCTCATCATCAGATTAAACCTTCGTCTCTTGACACTTCTTCTTCCTCCTCATCAGGTGGTGAATTGGAACACTCAGCTTCTTCATCCTCATCCTCAACCTTCGCTATCATAGCTCGTTTCTTCGGCTTTGGACATTCATTACTTTTGTGGCCTACTTCTTGACAATTATAACACTTGAAACCATTATTGACTTTCATCTTCCCAACCTCATTCACAACTGGTTTTGCAACAGCTTTTGAAACATTAGAACTTCCACTAACACCCTTCACTGGATTGTTGGAATTTGTAAACACACCACCACCTCGTCTTCCCTGTTTCTCCCAAGCCAACGCTTTCTGGTGTGCTTCCCCAACAGATCTGGGATCAAACATGTTAACCATATCCTGTATCTGCATTCGCAACCCCCCAACAAATCTAGCTGTCAATTGTTCTTCTGTCTCCATAATATCATTCCTTGCAATTAGTTGATAAAATTCGTCAGCATAGTCATTCACAGATTTCGTCCCTTGTCTCAAGTTTTGCAACCTCTGATACATAAGCGACTGATAGTTATAAGGTAAGAATGTGGCCTTCATCATTTTCCTCATCTTTTCCCATGATTCAACCTTTGACTTCACCATCCGTTCACGTGTAAGTTTGGTTTGCTGCCACCATGCCAAAGCTCTACCTCTCAACCTTGTAGCAACCAACTTCACTCTACGATGTTCTGGAACTTCATTGAAGTCAAAAATCTCCTCCACATTAGACAACCAGTCCAAACACTCTTCATCTTGCATACCTCCTTTGAACTCTGGAATTTCAGTCTACTACCATCACGTCTTCCACCAACATTCCTTCTATCTACATTCCTCCGTTCTCGATCATTCACATTCCTGTCACGTCTTCGATCATCATCAACACTTCTTTCTCGATTGGAATGTGGTGAGACTCTACTTCCCCCATGATTAGATTCAGGTGAAACCCTTCTCCGATTTTGGTTCATCTCTAACATCATCTTCTCTAATCGTCCAATCCCTTCGTTAAGCTTTTCACTAAAGTTTTCATTGATTCTTTGCTCCATCTCATCAACTTCTTCTCTTCTATACAAAGCTTCTATGTTTTGATGACGATTAGCTCTCCTTGGTGGCATGATTCAAAATTTCCTCAAACACTTCACAAATTCACACTTCAAGTTTCAAACACCTTTCGAACTTAGATCCAAAATGAAATGGATCGAAAACTCCCACTTTGTTGCAAAAGTATGATGAACACGACGAACACAACTTCTAAAAATAATGCAAACTTCGATCTCCACACTTCTACTTAGCTCGGCTCTACACTTCAAGCTCAGCTAGCACTTCAACTCTTCAAACTTCTTCAAAGAATTGGCTCCAAGACTCAATTTACCTATGATTGGCTAAAACAAGCTCCGATACCAAACTGACGTAGCAGATTAAACAAAACAAGGTAGAACGATGAAAGTAGCAATCGGTGGATTGATGAATACTGAAATGCCCAAATTCGTTGATCCGAAGATACCGAATTCTAGCTATCCCGAACACGTTGATCGCGCATGATACCGGGTTCAAAGATCTATGATTCTTCACACATTGATCTAGCGCACTAGATTCCGTGAATCGGCTTCAGCTGTCGTTGAATCGAGCGCACTCGATTATCCGAGAGTGGAGATAGGAGATTACACTCAACTACCAATTTGGTGAAAGCACAAAGCTAACAAAACAAAGTTTTTATTTCAAATCAACTAAAATTATTACAAATGACCACACATGCCTATTTATAGGCTACAACTCAACACAACAGAAATTTGTACAACACTTAGGTCGGCCACGACCTAAAACATCACGACCTAAAAAACATCACGACTTACTATAGGTCGTTCACGACTTAACAGATCACAAGTTAACAAATACAACATAAAGCGACCTAAAACAAACAGTGTAACGACCTAAAATACAAGCGACTTAACATATTTACAACACAGTACATAGGTCGGCAGCTTCTTCAGCGACCTAAGGATCTTCACGCGACCTAACTTAGGTCATAACTCGCCAGCGACTTATCTCTTGAGCGACTCAAAGAAACGGCTTCAGAAAATCTTCACGACCTAAGTCTTCACGACCTAAGGCTTCACGACCTAAAGCCTCGCGACCTAACTCTTCACGACCCAAGAGTTCACGACCTAAAGTCTCGCGACTTATAGTGAGCGACCTATCTCTCCTCATCTTCTCACGACCTAACTTAGGTCGTTCCATTTTCCTGCGACCTATCATAGGTCATTTCTTTTTAGGTCGTAGTACTTTTCCTTTCAGCTCGTTAGCTCGCATACGACTTAACAGTATGTTAGGTCGTTCCAGTGTCTTTTCCTTTAATTCGTTTGGTCGTAGACGACTTAAGCCTTCACTTTCCTTAGGTCGTAGACTGCTTGAGTTAGGTCGTAAACTCATTAGCGACCTATGGCTTGCTTATGCATCCGGTTTCACTGCCTCACCTTTACTAGGTCGTGAGCGACCTTCACTAGGTCGTGAGCGACCTAAATTTTGTTAGGTCGTGAACGACCTAGGAGTTCTTCAGGCTGGGCTGCATCACATTGGGAAGTTCATGGTAGTTTACTTTGATGATATTTTGATTTACAGTGCTAGTACAGAGGAGCATGTTCAGCATTTGAGGAAAGTGTTAATTATTCTTCGTGAAGAACAATTCTATGCTGCTACAAAGAAATGTGTGTTTATGGCGCGAAGTGACTTATTCCTGGGGTATGTTGTATCGGAAGGAGGAATACAGGTTGACCAGAGTAAAGTCGAAGCAATTAGAGATTGGCCACAGCCCAAGACAATAACAGAAGTTCGAAGTTTTCATGGGTTGGCTTCATTTTATCGAAGGTTTATTCCACACTTTACTAGTGTGATGGCACCTGTTACTGATTGTATGAAGGGCAAACAGTTTGCATGGTCAAAGGAAGCAAGGGTTTCTTTTGAACAAATCAAGGAACTGTTGATGGAAGCACCAATTCTAGCATTACCTGATTTTCAGTTGTTGTTTGAATTACATACTGATGCATCGAAGGTTGGAATTGGAGGGTTGTTGAGTCAGAGGGGGTGTCCTATTGCATATTTCAGTGAAAAGTTATCAGGAGCGAAGATGAGGTATAGTACGTATGATGTGGAATTTTATGCTGTTGTGCAAGCCATTAAACATTGGAGACATTACTTATTTCACAAGGAGTTTGTGCTATACACTGATCATGAGGCTCTGAAACATCTGCAAGGACAAGAGAAGATTTCGGCAAGGCATGCATCGTGGATTGCGTACCTGTAGCAGTTTACCTTTGTTGTAAAACACAAATCTGGGGTTACGAACCGTGTGGCGGATGCGTTGAGCAGAAGGAATCATGTGTTGACTACAATGAAGATAGAAGTGACAGGGTTTGATGTGTTGCCAGAATTATTTGTCGATGATCCTTACTTTGCAAAGTTTGTTGATGAAGTCAAGGAGGGGAAGACGGATGAGTTTGTAATGGTGGATGGGTTTCTTTTCAAAGGGAATCGATTGTGCATACCTGAGTGCAGCTTACTTATGAAGATTGTGAAGGAGTTACATCAGGAAGGTCATGTGGGCCGAGATCGCACTTTGCAATTGATTTCTCAATCTTATTATTGGCCTTCGTTGAAGCGGGAAGTTGGGAAGTTTGTGGAGAGATGTCATATTTGCCAAGTATCCAAAGGAATAGCGACGAATGCGGGATTGTATATGTCGTTACCCGTGCCTGTTAAACCATGGGTTGATATCAGTATGGATTTTGTTTTGGGATTACCGAGAAGTCAAAGGGGGAATGATTCGATATATGTTGTAGTGGACAGGTTTTCAAAGATGGCACATTTCATCGCTTGTAAGAAGACAACTGATGCCGTCCGTGTTGCTGAGTTATTCTTCAAAGAGGTGTATCGTTTACATGGTTTACCAGAATCCATTGTTTCTGATCGGGATACTAGATTTCTAAGTCATTTTTGGCTAAGTTTGTGGAAAATGGTGGGAACGAAATTGAAATTTAGTAGCGCTTATCATCCGCATACAAATGGACGGACCGAGGTTGTGAACAGATCATTGGGGAATTTGTTGCGATGTTTTGTGAAGGACAATCTGAAGAGTTGGGACATGAAGTTATGCCAAGCGGAGTTTGCATATAATCATGCAATGAATCGTAGTACGGGTTTCAGTCCATTCCAGATTGTATATTCAAGTTTTCCAAGGGTACCGTTGGACCTAACGGTAGTACCACAACCAAAGAGGACGGTTAAACGAGCTGTTGATTTTGTTGATGGGTTGACTAAATGTCATAAAATCGTCCAGGAACGATTGGAGAAGGCGAATGAGAAGTATAAACGCTCTGCAGATCTGAAGCGAAGAAGTGTTGAGTTTAATGAACGAGATTTGGTATATGCTGTGTTAACAAAGGACCGTTTTCCAGTGGGCGCTTATAATAAGTTAAAAGCCAGAAAAATTGGTCCTGTAGAAGTTGTGAAACGAATTAATGAAAATTCTTATAAATTGAAGCTACCGGAGGATGTGTACACTTCTGACTTGTTCAATGTTAAGCATCTCGTTCCATATTTTGGGAATGAACAGTCTGATGTGGAAGAATTTACAAATTCAAGGACGAATTTTTCTCAACCTGGGGAGGATGATGTAGCTCAGGCCAGAGTCGAAGCAGTGCAAGCTATGAATTCACAAGGCCTAGGTCGTCCACAACCTAAGGAAGGAGATTTAGGTCGTCCACGACTTAAGGGAAAGAGGCTACGACTTAGCTTAAGTCGTTCAGGATCTTTAGATCGTGTACGATCTAAGGCTACAGGAGGAGCACCATGAGATAACAAAGTAACAGCACGAGTTGAGAATACGCAAGGCTTAAGTCGTCTACGACCTAAGGAAAGTGTTTTAGGTCGTCTACGACCTAACGAGTATGCTGAAGAAGGGAGCTCACGACCCAAGATAAGTCGCGTACGACCTACGACCTAGTTAGGTCGCGTGACGTGATGCAGCAGTTTTTCTCTTGAGTCACTGAATGTTAACTCGTGGCAATGATAAGTCGTTTGTTGTTGAGTCGCGGCACCTGTTAACTCGTGGCAATGATAAGTTGTTTGTTGTTGAGTCTCGGCACCTGTTAACTCGTGGCAATGATAAGTCGTTTGTTGTTGAGTCGCGGCATCTGTTAACTCGTGAGCATTGATAAGTCATTAGGTTTAAGTCGTATGTCGTGGGTGTTTTGCTGGACTTGTTGTATATATGTGTTGAGTCATTTGTACTTAAGTCGTAGGTCGTGAGTCGTGTGTCTGTTAGGTCGTATACGACCTAAGTGTTGTAAATTTGTGATGTTGTGTGGGTTGTAATACAAGTGCTTGAGTCATGGATTGTTGAGTCGTTGCCGACCTAAGTTGGGTCGTAAGTCGTGAACGACTTAAGGGTCTGGATTGTAAAATGCTATAAATAGGCGTGAGTTGTACATTTGAAAGTTTAGTTGATTTTGAATAAAAAATTTTGTTTTGTTAGCTTTGTGCTTTCACCAAATTGGTAGGTGAGTGTAATCTCCTATCTCCTCTTTCGGCATTCGAGTGCGCTCGGATCAACGATCGTAGAAGCCAATTCACGGTATCTAGTGCGCTAGATCAACGTCTGAAGAATTGCAGATCTTCCTTCACGGTATCGTGCGCGATCAACGTGACGAAGATAGCTAGAATTTGGTATCTTCGGATCAACGAATTTGGGCCATTCAGTATTCTTCATTCCATCGATTGCTACTTACACAGAATCATCATTTTGTAATTCCGCTGCTGCGTCAATTTCACAATGCTTTTTGAAAATGAAACTACCATAAGGCCTACTGCGCACACACACAATGCAAACGTAGAATCGGAGGAGATTTCTCCTTATGATAGTCGAAGATGCTTACTACGCAAAACAAATCATTGAATATTATTACTAGTGCATAGTGCAGAAAACATTTCGAAAGTATAATATTAATCTTAGCCAGCATAGGCATTCCGCACTTATGCCTACTATAGCTACCATGTTCAATAGCAGGTTACCGCCACATTTCATAGCAGGTTATAAAATTGCAATCGTAATGGTTCGTATTGTTTCTTTGGATTTCCAACAAATGGTCAGGCTAAGGAACTTCCTTTCCTACTGCCGAATGGGATCGCCTCTGGCTGGACGTCTCGAGAGACAAACTGCTCTCTGCCAACACAAGGCCGGGTTACCCCTATAACAGGTAACTCATGAATATGCCACCCCCGGGTCCTTTAGGACCTTTATCCGAGGCGCCTCGATAAACACACAATCACACAATAAATGAGATCGGAGTAACCACATAGGTTAAATACCAGGGCTCCATACATGATACCACCCTTTTCCAGAAGGAAATGACATACCCTAAAGGGCGCGACCCTCATAACCTTGCCGCATATTCCTGTTTCGACCATTTCCGGGTTGTGAGGTTCGACGAAGTCTCGTCTACAAAGTTACGCTTTGTCACAAAGCCATGCTTTGGGTCAACAGATGATCAAAGTAATGATCACAAAGATAAATGATCAAACAAATGATCATATCACAAATGATCAAACGATGATCATCACACAGCAACACTCAGCATGTCACATTACCAAATTGGGAATATATCACTGATAACCTTCAACTACATAACCTCTGAGCTCGTACGTCTTAGAGAAGGGTGTTAAGCTAAGAGAATAAATTCTCCGCCACCAACAAAAATGTATTTGAAAGAAATCAGCTTTATATCTCAGAATGTAATGTCAGACATGTAACCATACAAGTCTGTTCCGGGTTCGAACAGAACCGAAGGCACATTCAAAGAAGCCCTTGCAAATCCGGGTATTCACAATCCCGATCGGACTTCCCATCACTTAGGGGATCTCTATACCGGGAGCTACCCAGTGCAGAGACAATCGATAGGTTATCCCATCGTTTTCGCAAACACCCGGTCTTCAACACCGGTCTTCAAATGCCATCCATATACGACGTATCACTTATTCGGAATGGGTTATATGACACAAAGGTCCTCTCCCGGCTGAACCGAATAGTGAGCATAATATTTTAAAAACATATGGATAATGGGATTTCAATTAAGTCACAACTTAAACCCAAAACTTTGCTTTCAAATGGTTTAAACAAATTACCATTTTCAAATCTTTAAACAAAAAATTCATTTTAACAACCTTCAATGGTTTATACAACTTCCACATTTTAATCTTTTAAACAAAAGATTCATTCACAGATTTTCCAAATCAATTCCCATTTCAATTTAACTCGTTAAATCTTTAAATCAAAGATTTAACTTATAGCTTTCAAATAATTTAATTTCAAATGGTTTAAACAAATCATCATTTTAAATCTATTAAAAATAAACAGATTTAATTCATAGATTTCTAAAAGAATTCATTCATAACTTAGAAAACCATTTTTCAATTCAATCTTGAAATTCCTTTAATTAAACTGGAATTTCATTTCTTATCTGAAAGCTTTTATTCTTTTAAAACAAACAGTTTTCATTTTGGAAATCTGATTCATTTATACGAGTTAAGGTCATTTGGGTTAAATACAAATTCTCAAACCAATATTTTCAAAATGGTTTAAACATACAAACACATTTATATCATCTTTAATCCCTAGTTTCAAATCATAGGATTCAATTTCAAACTTGAATTCAAATTTAAATCAAATTATTTGAATTTTCAAAACTCGATTAAGTTATTCAAAATAACTTTTATCTTTGAAATTCCATTTCAAAAGATTTTCACTTTAAACTCAAATTTCCAATTTCAAAATCAATTGAAATTAAAATTTCAATTTCAAAAACATCAAATTTAAATTATCTATGACTTAACTGATTTCCATGTGAAATCCATATTTGTGTGTGTAAAAGTGTAGTCCAGGGGTTTAACACAATAGTGCAACACAATGAATCATCTTTAATCCCTAGTTTCAAATCATAGGATTCAATTTCAAACTTGAATTCAAATTTAAATCAAATTATTTGAATTTTCAAAACTCGATTAAGTTATTCAAAATAACTTTTATCTTTGAAATTCCATTTCAAAAGCTTTTCACTTTAAACCCAAATTTCCAATTTCAAAATCAATTGAAATTAAAATTTCAATTTCAAAAACATCAAATTTAAATTATCTGTGAATTAATCGATTTCCACGTGAAATCCATATTTGTGTGTGTAAAAGTGTAGTCCAGGGGTTTAACACAACAGTGCAACACAATGAATCATCACAGATCAAAATACAGGATATAGTTGATAAGCGATATAAACTATAACGCTTATCGTTCATGCACAGACCACAGATATATAGATATCACAGATAATAAATTACATCCCAGATAATTTATCACAGATCACAACATAAATCAGGTGTATCACAAAGCATCATATATCAGGGATATCAAACAATTCAATATTCCATAGAATCCAAACATCCATAAGTAAGGTCAATTAATTATCTGATTAATTTAAATCAGATAAGTCATCAATCATGGTTAATTAACATAAATTAATTTCAAATCATTCGATTAATTGTCCTTTAATCATTTATTAATTAAATTAATTATCCTTTAATTATTAAATAATTAAGCTGTAATCATCTTCTCTTAATTAGTTTCACTAAGTAATTACTATTTTTATTAAATCATTCATTAATTACTTGATCAATTACCTTAAATTACTAACTAATTTACTCTAATTAATAAATCCTCAATTATAAATTAATTTAATCTTAATTATAACTAATTATCCTTTAACTGATTTTCTTAATTATTTATGAATAAATCTTAATTAAAAATTATTACTTACTTGATTATCATTAACGATATAAATCGACTCACTTTTAAGTTAAAAATTTGGAAACGTTTGATTTTTATTTTCTAAATCACTAATGAAGTTTCATTTAAAATAACTTGTTACAAATATAAATTTAGAACTTAATTGTTTTAAAAAATCCTTTATTCAAAACTTTTAATTTATACATTTGAATTCAAACTTCAACCTGGATTTAAACCCTATCCAAATCTATATACAAATTTAAGTTTCTTTAAATTTGTTTAAAAGCTCAAACAACTTGCTACCAGTTTTTTTTTCTTTCAAGCCTGGAACAAAAAACAGACTCGAGCCAGACCAAAGTTACTTCGAGACTTCCCTCCCTCTACTTCGAGTCACATACTCGAACGACTCGAGTCTTTCCCGAGTTCAAACCCTGCACACCCCTGAAGTCCCCCCAGAACAACAAACTGCACGGTGCATGTGCACCGTGGCTCTAGCCATCTCCGGCCATCCACCCAGACATCCACACATCACCGATCATCATCTGACAACACCATGACCCTCCATAACCACCACGTTTTGCTCGAATCAAAAGAGAGCTCTCGATCCAAACCTGGAAACACGAACAATTCCCCTCTCGAAACCTGTCAACATCTAAACCTCGCCGCTCCGACCACCAGATCGCCAGAACTTCCGGCATCAGCTTCGCCTACTTCACCTCTACCAATTCCCAAACCCCCGTTGAACTCGATGCTCCATGGAGATCGAACTGACCTAAAATCTCCACCCAGACCAAATTAGGTTTAGCAACTAAAATTTACGACCACTGCCTCCACCTTTTTCTGATCATCCACCACCTAATTTTGCCAAACTTCCTGGTCACTCCACTATCTCCAACCACAAATCCGGCCACCCGAAATGCTGGGATCACCAGAGATCCCTTAAAAACCCCAAAACAAACAACACATGTAACCTCTTTAAATACAAATCACAAAAATGCGATTATAGCTTTAAAAATCCTAATTACAGGCAAGAATTCAAGTTGTAAACTTGAATTGATATTTTAAAATGTTTGAAATTTTACTTATATTAAATATTGGCAGTTCTTTAAGTTTTTACAGAGCAGTTCTACTTGGTAAACTCAAATTCAAAAAATGTGTTTTATGATCAAACAAACCTATCTTGTTTAGATACTAAGTCCTAAAAAATCCACAGATTAACCAGGGTTGATTTTTGTTTTAAACCTGAGCTTCAAATTTTATAACAGAGATGTTTTCCAGACTATTAAACAGTCAGGCATCAATACATTCAAAGAATTGCATAAATATATATTCATATAAACACACTTATTTCAGACATAAGAACATAAGTGAACATACTTAAACAGATTTTAAATTTAAGTTACTCACCTTTGTTTCCAGAGATAAATAGAGTTTTCTGATGAACAGGTTTTTAGATTTTTGCTGTTGGAAACCCTTCTTCTTTAATCTCCGGCTTTGAAGTTGATTTGTTGTTGTTTTAGTTTGAATTTTTGCTTAAGTTTGAAGATGATGTTTATTTTAGTTCCTCGATTTTACTTAGCTTAGAATGGAACGAACTGAAATGAAGATGATGGAAAAGTTTACTGGGTGATAAATCACTTGTATAGGGAGATATATTATTTTTGTACAAGTTGATATTATTTGGTTTGTACAACATCAGAGATTTTTTCTTTGTGGAGGCTGACAGATTATTGTGGTTGTGTGCTAGAGTTGCCTAGCATTAATTGTGTTGTACAAATTCATTTTTTTTCTTTGGTTTACTAAACAAGATCTCGGCTGAAGGTACTTGTATACATTATTGTTGTCATTCCTTTGCAAGCTCATACATACATACATTTTCTTTTCTTTAGCAAGTACATTCATATGTATTTGTTTCTATCTTTGTCTTATACTTTCTTTGCTATGTACATAAACACTTTTGCAGGCTTTGATTCTTTTGATACTTAGATATTTTGTTATTCCTTGCTTCTTCATTTTGCAAGTGTACATATTTAAACTTCTTTGCTTTGACTATAGATCTTAATTTCTGTTTATAATTTAATTTTCAAACATTACATTTATAACATATTTTTTTCTTTTATATCTTACACTTACATTTTTATATTGAAAGGATAAAATTTTATACTTCTTATAACTTCATAAACAAAAACGGATTAAAAATACAATCTATACATTTAATAAATAATTATACATATTTTATTTTATTTTTCCCAAGTATAACCTTTTAAAGAAAATGCATTTTGAATTTCCAAATCAAAAACTTATTTATATCCAATTTAATTTGAAAATATTCAATTCGAGTTCCAAATCCAAAAATTCAAATAAATCCACAATTTAACCCAAAATTTTAATCTAATTACAAATTAAATTCGTGTTTAAAACTGGGATCGGTACACGTCAAGACAACGGTAGCAAAATAGCGACGGCTATAACGACGACGTCGGTTTTTCGAGAAAATTGTCTATCGCTAAATAAACATCATATCTCAATCTCGCTTTATTCCCAACACATATAAACTCAATATCACAACCATTAACATCACATGCAACTTATAATCTCATACATATTACAAATAATTAAAAACATAACGTAAATATCAATATTTACGTAAACTTTAATCAACTAAAACCAATATTCCATCAACCAACACAACCATATCTACACAAATACTAGTGTTCATCAAATCCACAATCATCACTATACACCACAATCAATAAAGTACCAACTCCAACCTAAAAGCAATAAGAACAGGCTAAACGACCGGTCGTACTCCAACCTGAAAGCATCCCATATGCAGGAAAATCACTAATAGTCTATAACAAAGAAGCAAACATACGAAAATTCCTTTTTTGTGAAATGTCGCATGTTTCAACACCTTCAAGCCACAATGTTTTCAGCTCTTTGATTAATGGTTGTAGATAAACATCGATCCTTGTGTTGGATCATCAGGACCAAGGACGACAATGGTGAGAAACATGTATAGAGTTTTCATACACATCCACGGAGGTAAATTATAAGGAGTAACGATAACATGGCAAGATGAATATTTGCTACCAAACCGAGAGAATGGCAAAAACCCATCCGTACATAAACCAAGTCAGACGTTACGACTCTTTGCAGCAAATGTGGGATACGTCTTTTCGAAATATTTCCATGCTTCTCCATCTTATGAATGTGTCAAAGTTCCCTTTGCCTGTCTTCTCACGCTTTGCTATCGCATATGACATGTCGTGGCTGTAGATGCATATAACCTTTGAAGTCCAGGGTTAATTGGTAAATAATGCATTCTCTTATATAGAACTTTTCTTTCTTTTTCTTGGTTTATATCTTTTCTTATTACATATTTTGCATCTCCTAAGATTAATGTCATCTTTCCAATACAACATGCAACCTTTTATACATGTATTTATCTTTTGGTAAAGCAGACCGAAAGCCGATATAAGTGTTTTCACTTTATAATGACTGTCATACATTAGATTATTGGGTGGCATATGCCATTTTTATAGCTTGTACAACTACTGTAAATCCAGCTTCTGTAAAGTTGAATTTTGATCTCATTGTGATGTATTCAGCGGTTACTGATAATTCAATTCCACTTTTACAACCATCCCACAGCGGTCTCTTAGCGGCATCCAATAAATCATAAATTTTTTCGCTCCAACATTTTGTTCTTCTTCGACATTGACATCTTCACCGTCAACTTGAACGGTAGGGAACATTGATCATGCTGCATCTTCCCCCATATCTTCTATTGGATTCGTCATAACAACATCGACCTTTGACGTATGAAGATCCGTTGTAGATGCAACAAGTACTCGATGACGATCCCATAAATAATAATTTGGCACAAATACAGATTTATACAAATGTACTTTAACTGTATCTAGTTTCCAATGCTCCAAATATTGACACTTACTACAAAGGCAACAAAGTTCTTCGTTATTTCGATTATTAGATATTGCGAATCTAATAAATTCGTGAACACCATTGTAAAAATGTTTTTCCACCGAACCTTTCGTTCCAGTTCCGACTTCATACATCCATGTACGATCGATAAAATAATCGAACATTGTTCCTAATTTTAAAAGATAGGTTAATAATTTCGACAGCACTTCACTTCACTTCTATTCTATGCACAACTTCTCGCCCTAGTGATATATTGTTGTTGTTTTTCTAAAATAAAGTAAAACCACTTAGGACTAAAGGCTTCACACACCACACTTCTATCTAATTTCAACAGCACTTCAGTTCACTTCTCTTCTATGCATAACTTTGCATTCAAGGGGAGTATTTTTGTTGTTGTATTTTCTAAAATAAATTAAAACCTTTTGGAACTTAAGGCTTTAATTTGTGCCTGTTGTATTTGTTATAATAATACTTAACGCTTATTTTTAATTTAATATTATATTCATTTCAAATTTATTTAGATAATTGATTTTAGTACAATATTTGTTCTTGTTTATAAATTTCATAGCTTTTTAGAAAATCGATTTGAGTACATTATTTGTTGTTGTTATATTCATTTTTTAACTTATTGGAAAATCGATTTCAGCAGCATATTTCTTCTTATTTTGTTCATTTCTTAAGTTTGAAGAAAATCAATTTGAGCAAAGTATTTGTTCTTGTCATATTCATTTCTTAACTTTTTAGAAAATCAATTTGAGTACAATATTTGTTGTTTTCATATTTATTTTTTGATTTTTTTTTACAAAGTCGATTTCAATAGAATATTGTTGTTGTTATATTCGTTACTTAACTTTTTACAAAATCAATTTTAGTACAATATTCGCTGTTGTTATCTTCATTTCTCAAAATTTTTATAAAATCGATTTAAGTATAATTTTTCTTAACGTTTGTTACCTAAATTATACGCTTTATAACGTATTTTAAACTTTTTTACCTAATAAAATTTTAATTTACATATTTTGTAAGCTAAAATTAGAAGTTAGCACTAATAATAACAAAGTAAATAAATTAATTTTATATACTAATTAATTGTACACTAATTTTTATGTAAACTGTAACATCTCCAAATTATAACAAACATCGTTTTCCACTCTAACAAACCTCGTTTTCCACTATAACAAACATTTGCGTAAACTTATCAATAAGCATATTAATCAATGAATACTAATTTTTGAATTTTAAATTAACCCTAACTTTTAATTACAAATTAAAATCAAACCACTTACTAATTAACATCTCCAAATCAACTAACACACTAGTATCATCAACTATTATACAATAATCATCAATTTCAAATCAATAGTCACCTACTTTTCTAAATTAGGGTTTTAATTTTATCTCCAAATCAACTAATAAACTATATTATCAAGTAATAACAACTAATCTAACATATTCATACCAAAATTACAAATTTTGCATAAATAGGGTTTAAGACAATAAACCTCAAAAAATGAAGCCAAATTGAAGGAGGAAGGAGTGCACAGCGTGTAGGGGTCGTCGACGTCGGCTGGATGCGGCTGGATTCGGTTGGGGGCAGAATTGGGGATGAAGAGAGTTAGGGAGGGGAATTGAAAATGTTTTGCTGAAGTTGTCTGTTCGTGGGTTATATTCAGGTAGGCGACGGCTAGCGACGACCACGTTTTTTAGCCTTCGCTAGCCATCGCCATGATCAGTCGCAATTCGAAGCCGTTCTAGTAGTGCAAGTATATAATAAAAATAAAACACCTTTTATTTCGAACGGGATATGTCAACGAGTTAGATATATATAACAAATTACATAATTTCTCTAGGGCATAACCCTAACTCTATCACATCCAATAAAAAAAAGAAATCACTGTAACGTTGTTTACTATACATGTATAAAACAATTGATATCCTTTATGTACATGAAAGATAAAACTCATGTTTACTTTGTTCAGAAGTAGATTAGTAACAACTTAAAAATACATAGGAACATAGAATAATTAATTACCTAATTATACCATAACATCCAAATATAATTATTGCAAGATCATAATGGCAGATCTAAAGTGAGGCTTGGAAAAACCTCAAATGATATCAACTTTTGCAATGTGAGAAGAAATTTTTCATTCATATTACTTCCATAAACAACGATCTTTAATATATTTTCAAATTGTAATCAAATTTAATTCCATATTCAAACTTTTCACTATTTCAAGGCTATTGTGGTATAAAGATGTCACCTTTTCAATTTCCATCAAGAAACTACGTTATTCAAAAAACCACACTTCATTCTCGCTAAATTAAAAATTAAAAATTATGAAAAAGAAAGAAAAGAAAATAGGACTGATTAAAATCGTAACATTTGTTAATATGTGTTTATATAACATCTGATAATGTATTAAACCTCACGTACAATATTAAAACAACTTTCCAAGTGTTATAAAAGGGTAATAAACAATACAAACTTATTGTTAACGTAAAAATCGACGCTAACACCCCGGTGTGAGTATTAGTAAAGTGAAAGCACCACCCGTTGGTACGGGAATTAGAAATAAGCAGAAAAATAGCAGAAAAAGTAAAGAGACAGCAGTTTTATAGTGGTTCGGCTTAATATCTAGCCTACGTCCACTTTAATCTCCTTTATTGCTGATTCAATTACAACTTTTACAACAATCTTGGATTACAACACCACATTCACAAGTAGCTAGAACTCCGATGTAGAAGAATCTTTCGAATTCATGTTGAATGTGTTAAATCTCCTCTTGAAGTTCGTTGAAGCGTCTTTTGTGTTTGAAGTGTCGGATGAGTTGAGAAAACAGCAGAGTATAAGCATTCCAAAAGTGAGCCAAAAGTCCTCCTTCAGTTGGAGTAGGTGGGTTATTTATAGGGAATTCTGGAATTAGGTCGTAGGTCGTGAGCGACCTTGGATAGGTCGTAGGTCGTGAGCGACCTAGGGGACACGGGCTACAGCTTAACAGGCTTGCACTTGGTCACTTGAACAAGCTGGTAGGTCGTGGGTCGTGTGCGATCTAGGAGAGGAGCGGCATAATAAGTTGTCTCGTCCTTGTTTTAGCTCGCGGTCGACCTAATGAAGGGGACATAATGCATGTGGTCTCTCTCTATTTTTAGCACGCTAGGTTGCCAGGTCGCTCCCCTTCTACCTCGTTAGGTCGTTGAGTCCTTAGGTCGCTAGTTCGCTGCATCTATCTGATGTGGTATGCTGTTGCCCTGTGTTGATAGTTAGGTCGCTAGGTCGTTCCATCCTTTAGGTCGCTAGCTCATTCAGGCTTGTGCTAGTTGCTAAGTCGTCATCTGTTTAGTTCATTAGGTCGCTTATACTCTTAGGTCGTTAGGTCATTAACCCGCTATGATCTCCAGAACCTTTAGCTCGTTAAGTCATTGGGTCGCTGAGTCCATTAGGTTGCTAGGTCCCTTGTGAAGTTAGGTCGCTAGGTTGCTTTAAAAGAGGAGTTAACACTTGCCCCTCGAAGTACATGCCTATGTTATAGGTCGTGTGCTTCGATCTAATTCTGCTAGGTCGTGAGCGACCTAAAACATGTGCTAACTCGCGTGCCCATTCACCTTCTTCTCTTTGCCTCATATAAACTGCTAGCTCGCTGCTTCTTCCTTACTTAACTGCTTCGATATCCTGCTCTGCCATTAACAAAACTTCGTGATTTCAAAGGCGAATTCGAGCTAATCAGTCGATGATTCATCCTTGCTATCATATTGCGTAAGTAAACTTGATTTTTATCCATCCCACGATCACCATAGAACCACGAATTCCAATCTTCAAACCTCAGACCAACTTCGTATGCCGTGCTTCACTTTTGAGTCATGTTGCGGTCGGTTTCGATCGCCATTAGCTATGTTGCCATTGCGATTCATGAAAGCAGAGCAGCGCGCTGGATCTATGATGGATTAAAGATGGTTTGAATCCGCATTGGGCGAATTGATGGTGTGGATAGATAAATGGTCTCGCTGAGAAGATGGTGGATTTCGTTGCTTAGGTGATAACGGGTTATCGGGTTACTAGTTAACGAGATAGCGAGCTGTTTAGTGGAGAAGAAGTTAGCGATTTAGTGAATCTGAGTGACTTAGAAACCTTCGCGACCTAAGAAACCTGGCCGACTTATCAACCTACGACTTAAACCACTTGCGACTTAACTTCTTAGGTCGCGCTTGTATTCAGACGACCTAGGACTTAGTCAAATTTGCACTTCTTTGTCTTGAACAATGCGACTTCAAAGAGTTCGACTTATGCAACTTGCGACCTTGTTGTATCTTATCTTGCCAGAATAGCATATGAATACCAAGCAGGACGACATAAATAGAAACCCGTCCTATGCTAGGTCGCTTGAGCACAATCTGGACGACCTAGGAGATAAACAAAACTGGAACACTTGTAAAATTTTGAAAACACTTGATTGAACTTTTTGAACTTTTTTGCACTTCCTTGCCGATTATACTAACTTTTAAGCTAACAACCTGTTAAACACAACATTTGCAGAAAACTGGTGCGAATATACTGCCATTGACTGCCCACATCGAATGACAGATTAGTCGATAATGAATAATCAACTTAAATGAACTTTGTGAATGAAATGTTGTGAATCAACAAATTCAATTGAAGTATTAAAGCAAAGCTAAAATAATCAACTGAAGCTGATCTTCTTGCATCAACACTGTACTTGAACTTAAAATAACAAGCCCTGAAACTCTATAATCGACTAATGTCAACTAATTTGATTCCAGTTATATTTGCTTGTCATTTTACTAGTTTTGCACAACACTTCTGATGCAGCCCAGAAGGATGCTCAGAAGGAAGAAGAGTTAGGTCGCATACGACCTAACGAAACCTCTAAGTCGTTACTGGTTGTTGAAGCACAAACTGGTAAAGGGCTAGGTCGTGAACGACCTAACAAGACCTTTAGGTCGTATCAACGACCTACTGAAGACCGGCAACGACCTAGCGAAGTACTACGAGCTAACGAAGAGACTAACGAGTTAGCAGTGTGTGAAGATTGGCGGGGAGCTGAAGTATTAGGTCGCGAGCGACCTAACGAATCCTTTAAGTCGCACCGACGACCTAACAATCTGAAGAGAAAAGTGATACGACCTAACGAGTTACGACCTATGTTAGGTCGTAAGGAAATGGAACGAGCTAAGTTAGGTCGCAAAGTCTTAGGTCGTGGAGACTTAGGTCGCGAAGAATTTCTGAAGCCGCTTCTTTTAGGTCGCAAACGAAGGGATGCCGTTCATTCTTAGGTCGCAAACTCTGGATGCCATTGATTGTCTTTAAATCGCTGATCTAAGATGCACATGCTTTTAAGTCGCTGAAGACTTGTTGCCATGGATTCTATTGCCGACTTAATCTGGACCGTTGCTTCCTTAGGTCGCTGATAGATACAAATGTATGTCGTGTGATTGTAAGTTCTTAAGTCGTATGTTTATCTTGTATGTTGGTTGCATTGTAATATGAACTGTTAGGTCGCTGCCGACCTATACTAAGTCGTGTCTGTTCTTAGGTCGCGCCATGTTAGGTCGTAGGTCGTTTCCGACCTAAGTACTTGTAATATTTTGAAGTTTTCTGTTGTGTTGTAGCCTATAAATAGGCGTGTAAGGTCATTTTGTAATGGTTGTTGATTTTTGAATAAAATTCTCTTTTGATTGCTTTGTGCTTTCATTCCAATTGGTAGTTGAGTGTAATCTCCTATCTCCTCTTTCGGTTAATCGAGTGCGCTCGATTCAACGATTGTAGAAGCCGATTCGCGGAATCTAGTGCGCTAGATCAACGCTCGAAGAATTGAAGATCTTTGAACCCGGTATCGTGCGCGATCAACGAGTTCGGGATAGCTAGAGTTCGGTATCTTCGGATCAACGAATTCGGGCATTTCAGTATCTTCTAATCCACCGATTACTACATTCACCGATCTGCATTGTTTTTGTAATATCCGCTGCGTCAGTTTTGGTATCAGAGCTTGTTCTAGCCAATCATAGCTAGATCGAGACTTGGAGCCTAATCATTTTGAAGAGTTTTGAAGTTTGAAGTTGTTTGACCGAGAAGCTTGAAGAGTGAGCCGTGAGCAAGTAGAAGTATTCGACTTACATTGAAGTTGTTTGATCGGATTTGAATTGGAGGCCGAAACTTTGTCCATCGTGTTCATCGCGATTTGCTACAAAGTGGAAGTTTTCGATCCGTTTCATTTGGATCAAAGTCCGAATTGTGTTTGAATTTTGAAGTGTTGAAGAGTTTGTAAAGTTTTCAAGTATGCCGCCAAGAAGAGCTAATCGCCACCAAAACGTAGAAGCTTTGTATCGAAGAGAAGAAGCTGATGAGATGGAGCAAAGAATCAATGAAAACTTTAGTGAAAAGCTTAACGAAGGAATTGGCCGGTTAGAGAAGCTTATGACGGAGATGAATCAAAATCGGAGAAGGGTTTCACCTGAATCTAACCATGGGGGAAGTAGAGTCTCGCCACATTCCAATCGAGACAGAAGTGTTGAAAATGATCAAGGGCGTGGGAGGAACGTGAATGATCGTGAACGGAGGAATGTAGATAGAAGGGATGATGGTGGAAGGCGTCATGGTAGTAGAGATGTGGGTGGACGAGATAGACAACGATATACATCTGATTTTGAAGAGGAGTATGATGGTGGTAGTGTTCGAGGACAAGGACGAGGCCAAGGAAGAAATTACTCTGAGTATGATCACAAGTGGGAGTCGGGGATGAAGACTGAAATTCCTGAATTCAAAGGTGGTATGCAAGCGGAGGAGTTTCTAGATTGGGTAGCTAATGTCGAGGAGATTTTTGACTTCAAAGAAGTTCCAGAACATCGTAGAGTGAAGTTGGTTGCTACGAGGCTAAGGGGTAGAGCTTTGGCATGGTGGCAGCAAACCAAGCTTACACGTGATCGGATGGGAAAGTCAAAAGTTGAATCTTGGGAGAAGATGAAGAAATTGATGAAAGCAACGTTCTTACCTTACAATTATCAATCATTGATGTATTAACGTTTGCAGAATTTGAGGCAGGGCACTAAAACAGTTAATGATTACGCAGATGAGTTTTACCAGCTTATTGCAAGGAATGATATTATGGAAACGGAAGAGCAGCTGACATCTAGGTTCATTGGGGGATTGAGAATGCAGATTCAGGATATGGTTAATATGTTCGATCCAAGATCTGTAGCGGAAGCACATCAGAAAGCGTTGGCTTAGGAGAGACAGGGACGACGAGGAAGTGGTGTGTTTACTAATTCTAACAATCAAGCGAAGGGTGTTGGAGGAAGTTCTAATGTTTCTAAACCTATCAGTAGACCAGTGGTGAAGGAGGTTGAGAAGAAAAGGGTTAGCAATGGTTTCAAATGTTACAATTGTCAGGAATTGGGTCATAAAAGCAGTGAGTGTCCAAAGCCAAAGAAGAGAACCATGATTGCAGAAGTTGAGGATGAGGATGAAGAAGTTGAATGCTCTAATTCTTTACCAGTTGAGGAGGAAGACTTACTGTCAGGAGATGATGGGTACGCATTGATGATGAGGAGAATTTGTTTAACACCGAAGCAAGAGGAGGAAAGTAGTTGGTTGAGGAACAATATCTTTCAATCTACATGCACTATTCTGGGAAGAGTTTGTAAATTTGTTATTGATGTTGGGAGTTGTGATAATATTATCTCTACAGAAGCGGTGAAGAAGTTGGAGTTGAAAACCGAGAAACATCCTAAACCGTACAAGTTAGCTTGGTTGAGGAAGGGTGGTGAAGTGAAAGTTGGACGTAGAGCTTGTGTGAAGTTTTCAATTGGGAAGAAATACAAAGATGAAATCTGGTGTGATGTCGTAGATATGGACGTTTGTCATTTGTTGCTGGGGAGACCGTGGCAGTATGATCGAGCTGTGCAACATGATGGGCGTACCAACAGTTACAGTTTCATGTTTGAAGGGACGAAGATTACTCTAGTTCCGAAGAAACAACAACAGAAGGAGAGTAAGTTGGAGGAGATTGAAGAGCTGAAAACTTTATTATCTTTGAAAGAGTTTGTTAAGGAGGTTGAGAAAGAGCCTGAAGTATTTTTATTGATTGGGCGTGAGAGCAAAGAAGAGGTTGAAATTCCAGAAGATGTTAAACCAGTTTTGAAAGAATTTGACGATGTATTCCCAGATGAGTTACCAAAGGAGTTACCGCCTTTGAGAGACATACAACATCAAATCGATCTTGTTCCGGGTGCTGTGTTGCCACACAGACCACATTATCGAATGAGTCCGAAGGAACATGAAGAGTTGCGGAGGCAGGTAGAGGAATTGCTTGAGCAGGGGCGTGTGTAGGAGAGTTTAAGTCCTTGTGCTGTACCAGCTTTATTGGTACCCAAAAAGGATGGAACGTGGAGGATGTGCACAGATAGTAGAGCATTGAATAAGATCACAGTCAGATACAGATTTTCGATGCCGAGGCTTGATGACTTATTGGATCAAATCAGTGGGTCCGTAATCTTTTCTAAGATTGATTTGAAGAGCGGTCATCATCAGATTCGCATTAGACCAGGGGACGAATGGAAGACAGCATTCAAGACGAGGGAAGGCTTGTATGAATGGCTGGTAATGCTGTTTGGTCTATCGAATGCACCGAGTACATTCATGAGGGTGATGAACCAAATTTTCAGACCGTATATTGGGAAGTTTGTGGTGGTTTACTTTGATGACATTCTGATCTACAGTGCTAGTACAGAAGAGCATGTTCAGCATTTGAAGAAAGTGTTAATTATTCTTCGAGAAGAACAATTCTATGCTGCTACAAAGAAGTGTGTCTTTATGGCAAGGAGTGTTCTATTTTTGGGGTATGTTGTTTCAGAGAAAGGAATACAAGCTGACCAAAGTAAAGTTGAAGCGATTAGAGATTGGCCGCAGCCCAAGACGATAACGGAAGTTCGTAGTTTCCATGGGTTGGCTTCATTCTATCGAAGGTTCATACCACACTTTAGTAGTGTGATGGCACCTGTGACTGATTGTATGAAGGGTAAACAATTTACATGGTCAGAGGAAGCAGGGAATGCTTTTGGGAAGATCAAGGAGTTGTTGACATCTGCACCAATTCTAGTATTACCTGATTTTCAGCTAGTATTTGAACTACACACTGATGCATCCAAGGTTGGGATTGGAGGAGTGCTGAGTCAGAAGGGACGTCCAATTGCATATTTCAGTGAGAAGTTGTCAGGAGCGAAGACACGATACAGTACATATGATGTGGAGTTTTATGCTATTGTGCAAGCTATTAAACACTGGAGACATTATCTATTTCAGAAAGAGTTTGTTCTGTATACTGATCATGAGGTGTTGAAGCATTTACAAGGACAAGATAAGATTTCAGCGAGACATGCATCGTGGATTGCATATCTGCAGCAGTTTACTTTTGTTGTTAAACACAAATCAGGGGTGATGAATCGAGTGGCTGATGCTTTAAGTAGGAGAAGTCATTTGTTGACAACAATGAAAGTTGAAGTGACTGGTTTTGAATTATTGCCGGAGCAGATTGCAGAAGACTCTTATTTTAAGAAATTTGTTGAAAGCGACAATGAAGGGAAGACTGATGAGTTTATGATGGTTAATGGTTTTCTTTTTAAAGGAAATCGATTGTGCATACCGGAAGGTAGTCTGAGAATGAAGATTATCAAGGAGTTACACGACGAGGGACATGTTGGGAGAGACCGTACCTTACAGTTGATTTCACAATCCTACTTTTGGCCATCAATGAGTAAAGAGGTGGAAAGGTTTGTGGAGCGTTGTCATATTTGTCAGGTTTCGAAAGGAACTGCGACTAATGCTGGTTTATATATGCCATTACCTGTACCAATTAAACCATGGGTTGATGTGAGTATGGACTTCGTATTGGGATTACCGAGGACACAGCGTGGTAACGATTCCATATATGTGGTGGTGGACAGATTTTCGAAGATGGCACATTTTATTGCTTGTAAGAAGACGGCAGATGCTGTTCATGTTGCTCAGTTGTTTTTCAAGGAGATCTATCGACTTCATGGGTTGCCAGAATCTATTGTGTCGGATAGAGATACTCGATTTCTGAGTCATTTTTGGTTGAGTTTGTGGAAAATGATAGGAACAAAGCTGAAATTTAGTAGTGCTTATCACCCACAAACGGACGGACAGACTGAGGTGGTTAACAGATCATTGGGAAACTTGTTGAGATGTCTTGTACAGGACAATCTGAAGAGTTGGGATATGAAGTTATGCCAAGCATAGTTTGCCCATAATCATGCTGTGAATCGAAGTACTGTGTTCAGTCCATTCCAGATTGTTTATTCGAGCTTACCGAAGGGACCGTTGGATTTAACGGTAGTGCCACAATCAAAGAAGACAGTTAAGAAAGCTACTGATTTTGTTGAGGGGTTAGCGGAATGTCATAAAATCGTTCAAGAACGATTGGAGAGAGCAAATGAGAAGTATAAACAATCGGCAGATTTGAAGCGAAGGAGTGTTGAATTTCAAGAAGGTGATTTGGTTTATGTAGTGTTAACAAAAGATCGTTTTCCAGTAGGCGCTTATAACAAGTTGAAAGCCAGGAAAATTGGTCCGGTGGAAGTTGTGAAGCGAATTAATGAAAATGCTTACAAATTGAAACTACCAGATGATGTGTATACGTCTGACGTGTTCAATGTCAAACATCTCGTACCATATCACGGGGATGAAGTTGTTATGGAGGAAGAGAGTACAAATTCGAGGTCGAATTTTTCTCAACCTGGGAAGGATGATGCAGCCCAGAAGGATGCTCAGAAGGAAGAAGGGTTAGGTCGCATACGACCTAACGAAACCTCTAAGTCGTTACTGGTTGTTGAAGCACAAACTGGTAAAGGGCTAGGTCGCGAACGAGCTAACAAGACCTTTAGGTCGTATCAACGACCTACTGAAGACCGGCAACGACCTAGCGAAGTACTACGAGCTAACGAAGAGACTAACAAGTTAGCAGTGTGTGAAGATTGGCGGGGAGCTGAAGTATTAGGTCGCGAGCGACCTAACGAATCCTTTAAGTCGCACCAACGACCTAACAATCTGAAGAGAAAAGTGATACGACCTAACGAGTTACGACCTATGTTAGGTCGCAAGGAAACGGAACGAGCTAAGTTAGGTCGCAAAGTCTTAGGTCGTGGAGACTTAGGTCGCGAAGAATTCCTGAAGCCGCTTCTGTTAGGTCGCAAACGAAGGGATGCCGTTCATTCTTAGGTCGCAAACTTTGGATGCCATTGGTTGTCTTTAAATCGCTGATCTAAGATGCGCATGCTTTTAAGTCGCTGAAGACTTGTTGCCATGGATTCTATTGCCGACTTAATCTGGACCGTTGCTTCCTTATGTCGCTGATAGATACAAATGTATGTCGTGTGATTGTAAGTTCTTAAGTCGTATGTTTATCTTGTATGTTGGTTGCATTGTAATATGAACTGTTAGGTCGCTGCCGACCTATACTAAGTCGTGTCTGTTCTTAGGTCGCGCCATGTTAGGTCGTAGGTCGTTTCCGACCTAAGTACTTGTAATATTTTGAAGTTTTCTGTTGTGTTGAGTTGTAGCCTATAAATAGGCGTGTAAGGTCATTTTGTAAAGGTTGTTGATTTTTGAATAAAATTCTCTTTTGATTGCTTTGTGCTTTCATTCCAATTGGTAGTTGAGTGTAATCTCCTATCTCCTCTTTCGGATAATCGAGTGCGCTCGATTCAATGATTGTAGAAGCCGATTCGCGGAATCTAGTGCGCTAGATCAACGCTCGAAGAATTGAAGATCTTTGAACCCGGTATCGTGCGCGATCAACGAGTTCGGGATAGCTAGAGTTCGGTATCTTCGGATCAACGAATTCGGGCATTTCAGTATCTTCCAATCCACCGATTACTACATTCACCGGTCTACATTGTTTTTGTAATATCCGCTGCGTCAACTTCACACTTTTAGGAAATGTGCATCTTCATATTTGAATATCCAGTTCCTTGTGTAGAATGACTTCCCAACAAGAAGAAATAGGGCAAGCTGAAGAGGTTTTTCCCATTGCTAACCCGTTGAATGATACTCCGGAAAGAGCTTCGACTACTTTGAACCACAGAGTTTTTAGTCAGTTGTGCATTTAGTTCGGTATTGCTGAAGCAGACGCTCGGCTTCACGGGATAAATGATACTGCTGATAGGCCACCTCACCGCTTCATTGCAGTTAACCGACAGATGTGCTTGAATGGAGCTATTTCTCCTTTCAATGACTTCCTTCGAACGCTTCTTCTCCGATTAACCATCTCTCCTTTCCAACTACACCCCAATGGTTACGCCATCTTGATGGGGTAGTGTGTGCTATTCAGGAGGACACTTGACCGTCTTCTAAGCTTCGAAGAAGTCTGCTATTTGTGCACTTTCGCAAAGAACAAAGATCATCCTTCAATTATTCTCGTGAGAGGCGCGAGAAACCGTAAACTGATTTTAGACTTTCCCGAGAGTGCACACGGGTTTTTAAGTCAATTCTTCTATGTTCGTTGCCCCTCGGGGTTCTATGCCATATGGAGAATTGGGAGTAAGATTGCCTATTTCCGCTCACTTCATTTTTCTGAATTTCTTGGAACTCAAATTGTCAAGTACTCAACTTCAATCTTTACTTTTTGTAGCACTTCCTCCTCTACTTAGAGATCCCAGCCACAAGTCAACCTTCGAAACATTAAGTGCCGTGGCGGCTGAGGAGAGAAGCATCAAATTTTTGCTGAAGGACGATTTTCTACACCAATTTGGGCTTTTACATCCCTCTCGATCTACTCAGCTTCATGAAGCTTCTAGTTCCGAGACTGAAACATAAGATGCCCCGGTTTCTACCGAAGAAGTCGTATCGAAGGAAACTGTTGCAGGAGCTCTATTAGTGAAATGTTCCACCCCGGCCGATGTCGCGGGGTCATCCGACAAGCTTACACTTTCCCGGTGATTGAAGAAGGAGTTGAAAAAGAAAGCTCCGTTGGACATGACGGTGAAGACACTTTTGATGGGCTAAGCGACTTAATGGTGACCTCACGCGAGCTTTTTAAAGATGACACCACCAACACTAAAGTTGTCTCTCCAGCGATCGAAGCGACATCTCCTTTACGACCGATTTCGTTAACTCAAGAGTGGACGCCTGCCGCAAAAACCGATGTCACTCCTAAGCCGAAGAGTGGTTTGTAGCTCGACGTGTGTAGTCTACACGTCACACATACTTAGGATTTTTAGCAGTTATTCACACTTAAATTCCTTTTCCTGAATATTTCTAAATTCTATCTCTTTTTCATTTTCAGATTCTCCAATGGGGCGAAGCGGTTCGTACTATGATGATTTCCAGTGCCATGGAAGGCGTGACACTTATGATTACAGGCGATATCTCCTTGCCCCTAGGGAAACCGACGAAGAAAGAGCTGCTAGGAAGGCTCAAGAAAGAAGAGCCCATGAGGAGCGATACAGGAGAAGGGATGAACGATATGACTCTTCTCAAAGAGATGATGATTCCCATAAACGAAAATCTCATGATGTTAAAGGGAAGAGTCACGTCACTGAAGATCCAAGCAAGCGGGCCAAGCTTAGCGATGCGTCTGCAATTTCTGAAAAGACTGCTGCTTCTATCCCTCTTGACATTCCCTCCGGTCCTCCTGCTCTCAAGAAAACTGATATTCAGACAATCATTAGCAGGCCTCAATACCAAGTTGAACAAGGTCCGGCTACTCTTCAAAGTCGGTTCTCGCAGTGGTGCTTGAAGGCAGTGCGCTTTGATCTTGACTTGGTTCCCATCGACAAACAAACCATGTTGAGGAATCTTGATGCCGTCAAGCTTGACATTGAGAGAATTTCTGGATGGAAAAAACTTGTTGACGAGCTTCAGAGAGTAAACCGCGCCAATCTTGAAGCCATGCTGACCATGGAGAATGATAAATCCGAGTGGCAGAAAGTTCTCGACCAGCACGATACAGAAATGAAGAGCATCGCCGATGATAATGAGAGACTTGAGGCTAAAGTTGAAAAACTCAAAAATGAGCTTGTGACTTCTTCTACTTCCTATACTCAAAAGGAAGAAGTACTTCAAAAACAAGTTCGCGATGCTCATGCCGCTCAACGGTATGCCGAGGCTCAACTTGAAGCTGAACAGAAGATAACAAAAATCTATCGCACCGACATTGCGCAACTACGGGAGAAGGCAAGTTCCCAGGACTTGGAAATTATAAGGTTGCAGGCTCAATTATTAAAGAGTGAAATAGAGCGTGATGAGGCCATCGCTGGAAAAGAAGCAGCTGAGCAATCGCACGAGGTGACGAAGGCCAACATCAGCTCTACTTTATTTGATTTTTACCTCCATTGTGTTTTGGGGCGTGGAAGCCTCTCATTCTTGGGCCCGAAATATGAGATCACCTTGGCTGAAGTGTGGGAGGCTGCAATTGATATGCTAGGAGGTGCTGGCTATGACGAAGCAGACCTTGAGGCGCATTATTTTGATGATGAAACTTGTGCCGCTCTTGCCAAAGGAAAGGAGCAACTGGCTAAAATGCGAGCCGAATCGACGGAAGAGGAGCATCCAGGGAAGGAAGCACCTTTAATTGCCCCTGTCCATACTTCGATTTCGGCCGACGTTGATATCATAGGCTCTAGTTCCCATTCTCTGCCTCCTGCTAAAGCCAAAACTGAGATTACAACTGCACAGGGCGGAGACAAATGTAATGACCCTAAAATAAAATAAAATAAAAATAAAATGAAAAATACATTTATATTAAGAAATTCTGAAATTATAATATATATATATATATATATATATATAATGCATTAAAACAAAAAAGAAAAATTGGCAATAAATAAAATTGCATGGGAGCTTCTGTTTGATAAAATGCAAGGAGTTAAGGTGATTAAAAGAAAAATTGGAACTCAAAATAAATATAGTTCTATGTCCAAAGAATTATATAAATACATACATTTAATATATGGGGTGTTTTCTGTTTTGTTTAAAGATAGAATAAAATGAAGTTTAATAAAAAGGTTTAAATGTCTTATATTTGTGCTAGAAACAATTAGCATAATATATGTGATTTTTTTAAAGATATAGGAGGAGTTACTGTTTTGACAAAAAGGCAGAGATATATATATATACATACAGGATCAAATAAAAATTTCCATATCTTATATTTATTTCAAGCAAATAACATGGTGTGAATGATTTTACATTACATGAGTATGTATGATAGTATGCATGATTGAACAGAAATGGTAGATAGGTAGAAAATACAAAGGTGATTTTTAGATTCTTTAAACTTATAAAAAAAAATAAACCAAGGGTCACATGCTTATGGCATGAATAAAATAGAGTCATGAAAATAGTATGGAGTGTTTAAAATGCTTGATTCCCGAAATAACTAATTAAGGTAACCAACAATGTACATTTCCAATTAAGGACCACACAGAGAAATGTATTGTGCATGAGTATCTAAGGGCATCAAGGAAATTACCCATATTTCTTAAACCCTAGAATGGTTTTATAAATAACTGCACATAACCATATCCATCATTCTCTCGGGATCAAAACAAAAATAAAATAAACTAGGAGAAACACTAGCTTGAGACTTTGGGGGATTTGCTGTTCAGGGGATTAAGTCAGTAAAAGGAGAACACAGGGTGAGTATTTATCCTTTGTATGCAATGCATTAAGTCCTCTTGTAGGCAGCCTAAAACATTATAAGTTATTTGAAGTCTCTGAAATGATTTCTTATTGGTGAGACGAATGTTTGTGTGTGCATTCTTGTTTGGAGTTCAAATATGTATTTTTTTTTTAGTTAAAAATGATTTGAGTATTTTTGTTCTATTTTTATGAAGTATGGATCTAAATCCTTTAGGAAATAGGCAGCAAGACAGTATTCTTGCTTATTTTTATTTCTTGGATAATGAAGCATTAAACTAAAATACCCAAGACACAAGTCAAAGGAGGATTTCTGGGTTTTTGGGGGATTTCTTTATTCATACCCTTATCCATGCATTCACAATAACATGGAAGAAAGATAGTAGGATCATGATGTTTAAAATATTCTTAGGAAAAACTATAGGCAAACTGGGGGTATTTTCTGTAATAAGAATATAAATGGGGAACATGGGGTTGAACTAGAAAGCATTAAGGAAGATAAGCCTTTCTAAAACATGAATGAACTGTGAGCTTTATTATTAAATTCATAAGTAGAAGCTTAACAAAATAAGCTGAAACTAGAAGGGGGATTTATTAAAGAAAATTAAACTGGTCATTTGGAGTTAGTCAATGATCTGCTTGCTTTAGGTGGGAGCAAGTATATGCATGGTGCAACTGCACCCTGAGGCCTTTGTGTGATGGAATAAATTAAATAACCTGGGAGTTTCCTTCACAATGCATACATGGTGTTCATTTGACAAGGAGATAAAGACCATAAAATAAATGGGGATTGGGGTTAAAATATCTGGATTACAAATATCCAGATATGGTGCTAAATTAATCGAGATAAATATTGTGCTTTGATTAATTTGCTGGGTGAAATTGGGAGTATAAAATCTGAGTTTACTTATTTAGAAATGGAGAAAATGAATCAAGAATTGTACATATATTTATTTTAACTGTTTGCTGTGTGTTGTTTAAATAAATGAATGTGTCTTTGTATCACTTGGTATTAACCAAAACATGCTAAGTATAAAAATCTGTTAAACTAGGAAGACACTGCCAGATTACCAAAAAATTATGAATTTGGTATACAAATTAGATAAATGCTCATACCAGTGAAAACTGACCCTTTTGGTTGCCCTTGCAATCATCTGGGTGTCTCATTAAAATTGGGGCAGCTCAGTGAATTGCTTGCAGGGAATTGAAGTCGGATTGATGGATGAAGAAGGCAATTAGCTGCTAGTATAAATAAAAAGGATCCAGTCTTAAATTTGCAGATGCATTGTAATGAATTTACTAGTCAAAATTCATTTTGTAATTGAAGTTACTTGTAGGAAACTTTCTAAGTATTTGGATTGAAAATATGTACTTAAGTAAACCTGTTGTGAGTGATTATTGATGATGTTTGGTTAACTACCAATTTTTATGGATGTCTGATTTGGAGAAATAAGGGGATAGACATATCATATACATATGATATGTGTATATATATTTGATCTCTGATTTTTATTGCTTGAATTTATATTTTTGACTTTATGGAAATTAAAGAGCTAAAGTGGTTGATTTTAAAAATGAACTCTCAAGATTTTAGTAGGGATAATCAAGTGAAATGAATTTGTGCATGGCAGGTAAGTGATACAGGCATGTGCATGAATTCTGGAGATTTACATGCATTTGTGTATTTAATTTCAAATAAAAATTATGGAAGAAATAAACCTGGAAGTTTTTATATTTTGAATAATTGATTGGATACATAAAAGGATGCATTTCCAGGAAAATTAAACTAGGCAAAAACATGTTTGTGTTAGGAGTAGCTCTTTGTAGAAGTTTGTCAATATGAGAGATATGGGTTTGCAAGTGGTAAAAGAGGGACTATGGCCGGCCTAGATGGCTATGAGTCAAACTTTTGGAGCTTGGAACCATTTCATTTCAATTAATGAAGTGTAAGTGCTTCCGAGACAAAACAAAAGAAAACACCAAGCATATCCAATAAAACACCAAGTGTGTAACTCTGCACCATCTTGAACTTAAGTATGCAAAAAGACCTCAATTGTTCAACCTGAAATGATAAATGGAAATCAGTTCCAATATTCATGCTTGCAAGTATAATTTTTGTAGTAAATTCATACAAGTACTTGATAACTACCTTAAGGTCATTTAAATACCATTTCAGTGTTAATGAAATTATTTAGGCAGAAAGTCTAGAAAGCATAAGAAAAATGTACTGTGCATTGCAATATTAAAAAAAAATCTCTATCTCTGAAAGAAGAACAATATAAATTTATAGAAGAATTAAAAGGTTAAGCTGCCAACACATATGATAATTTGGTTTCCTGTTTGATTCAAACTCTCTTTGCAAATTTGTTAGCTCTGAATGGCAAAGGGAAACAATTATATATCTTCAAATATATAATTGTCTTAATTTGTTTATGCACTGATATGATTATATTAGTAAATCTAGGGTCTTAAGAAAAATATTTGGAAATTGTATAAATATTCAAATATAAAATAAATGGGGTTTAGTGGTGAATTCCTCTTGAATATAAAAAAAAATCTATGTGTTTTAAAGTGAGGGTCACCACAGTTGGTATCAGAGCTATGTTTTCAATAACATAGTAAATATTGTTGGATGCATATGGATGTTTGAATGCTTTTGTTTTATAAAAATATATGTGTGCATGTGATACATGCACAGTGTGCACAGAAATAAAATGAACAAAGTAAAGACACCAAGAATGATGGGGGTAAATAAACTAACGTAGAAATCATATTTATAGCAATATGGTAGGGCCAAGACATCACACAGGTGCAGGGCCATCACGTGAGCCACCTGTGATAAACATGGAGGATTTCGTGAGAGCTTTGAGAGATGGAATAGAACCAAGGCATGACAACCCTCATGAGGAGCTCTCCAAACTGCTTAAGACATGCACCAATTTGGGAGGAAAGGATTTTGAAGGCAATGAAGGAGCTATGGGTGTTCAAACTTGGATAAGGACTATGGAAAGGGTCTTTGCAGATATGCAAGTCAATGACCAAAGGAAGAGACAGATAGCTTCAAGGAGATTGAAGGGGGTTGCACTAGATTGGTGGGAAGTTGTGATAGCAGGAAGGCCAGAGAATGACATCACTTGGGATGAATTTAAGACCATGCTTGAGGTTAGGTTTGTCCTAGCATCTGCTAAGGCCACACTGCTAGAAGACTTTATTAGATTAAGGCAAGGAAGCATGAGTGTGAATGAGTACACTCAGAAATTTGAAGGATTGTCTAAGTATGGTATGGTGTTAATAGGGAATGAAGAAGCAAAGAATGCAAGGTATATTCAAGGCTTGAACCCTAGTCTGTCAAGAGCAATGTTGCCATATAAGGATAAAACCTTTGATCAAGTAATTGATCTAACTCTCTCCTTTGAGCAACATGATGCCACTAGAGAGAAATTCAGGAACATGAAGTTCAACAAGAAGAAGGGAGGATAGAACAAAGTACAACCTTATAACAAGAACAAGGCAAACAAAGGAGTTAAGAAAGGGGAAGGAGCAGTAGCACCTGAAAGCAAGAAACTCACTCATTGTTTTAATTGTGGAAAAGCTGGACATTATAGTAACTAATGCCCTGACCCTAAAATACCTAGAGGAGGCTGTTATAATTGTGGAAAAGTGGGTCATCTAAAGAAGGATTGCCCAGAGACTAATAAAAGAACAGCAAGGATAGGAGCTTTGGCAGCCAACAACACTGGAAATGTTGGGCAACTTGAAGGTATAATTTTTATTCATACCCAACCAATATCAGTAATATATGACACTGGTGCCTCACATTCCCTAATATCTCTGGAAATTACAAAGAAATTAGCACTTGCATGTGTTTCTATTTATCAGCCCTTAATTGTACACAGTCCCATAGGGAGTCATTGTATGTTAGGGATGAAGTGTATGGGTCTGAAATTAATTATAGGGGGTTATGAATTTAATTTAGATCTATATACTTTAAATTATCTTGGTATTGGGGTAATTTTGGGGGTGGATTGGTTAATGAAAAATAAAGCAATTTTAAATTTAGAAAATCTTACTATTTCTTTGGAGACAAATGAAGGCAAAAGAATTACCATCTTAAGTGAAATAGCAAAGAATACATGTTTTAATAAAACCTGGAGTATTAATGAAGTCCAAAAGGAATTAAGAATAGAGGAAATTCCAGTAGTCAATGAATACATAGATGTTTTTGGAGAAGTGTGGGGAATTCCTCAAAACAGACCAGTTGAATTCAAAATAAAATTAATGCCAGGAACTAGCCCAATCATTAAGAAGCCTTATAGAATGGGTCCAAAAGAGTTAGTAGAATTAAAACGCCAACTAGAAGAGTTAGAAGAGAAGGGGTTCATAAGATCAAGCAGTTCTAGTTGGGGTTCCCCAGTGCTCTTTGTCAAGAAACATGATGGAACAATGAGGATGTGTGTGGACTATAGGGATTTAAATAAGCTGACTATCAAGAATAAGTATCCACTGCCTAGAATAGATGATCTATTTGATCAATTGCATGGAGCTAAAATATTTTCAAGGCTAGACTTAGCCTCTTGATTTCACCAAATGAAGGTTGCAGAGGAAAGCATTGAGTACACGGCCTTTAACACAAGATATGGCCTTTATGAATTTCTAGTAATGCCATTTGGTTTAACCAATGCTCCCTCCTATTTCGTAGATTTGATGAATAGAATTTTTAGAGACTTTTTGGATAAATTTGTCTTGGTATTTATAGACGACATATTAATTTATTCAAAGTCAGAAAATGATCATGCTATGCATCTACATTTAGTATTGTCCAGACTTAGAGAACGTGAATTAAAAGCCAAGTATTCAAAGTGTATATTTTGGCAACATGAAGTGAAATTCTTAGGACACATGGTGTCACAACAAGGAGTGAGTGTGGATCCAAGCAAGGTCATGGCAGTTCAATCATGGAGTAGACCCAAAACAGTGACTGAAGTGAGATCATTTTTAGGTTTGGCAGGGTATTATAGGAGGTTCATCAAGGATTTTTCAAGAATAGCCGCACCAATGACCAAGCTAACAAAGAAGAACCAACCATATGTGTGGACTGAACAGTGTGATCAAGCCTTTGAAAAGTTGAAGCAAGCATTGGTAGAGGCACCTGTCTTGCAAATCCCAGAGGTAAATGAAGGAATGGTTGTATACACTGATGCTAGTGGATCTGGGTTAGGTGCAGTGCTCATGCAACATGGCAAGGTGGTGCCATATGCATCAAGACAGCTTAAACCCAATGAGACCAAATATGCAACTCATGATTTAGAACTTGCTGCAATAGTGTTTGCATTAAAACTATGGAGGCATTATTTGCTTGGGGCAAAATTTGAATTGTACACAGATCATCAAGCATTGAAGTATTTATTTTCTCAAAAAGATTTAAATATGAGGCAAGCAAGGTGGTTGGAGTTTCTAGCTGCATATGATTTAGATATTTTGTACACCCCTAGGAAAGCTAATAGGGTGGCAGATGCTTTGAGTAGAAATCATATTGGATTTGCAAGTTTGATGATTGATGAATTTAAAAACCTTGTAGTGCTTGGGGGGCAGATATTTATAGCAGGGATGGAGAAAATTTTAAAGAGCATGGTGATATGGTGGAGTATGGTACACTGGGATTGATCACAGTGAAATCTAACCTGGTGGAGAAAATTGGTGCATGCAAGATCAAGATCAAAATTTAAAGGAGAAGAAAGAAATGTTATTGAATAACGTTGAGATGGAGAATTTTAAAATAGATCCCAAGGGATATTTGAGGAAAAATGAAAAGCTTTGTGTACCAGACTTTGCAGAATTAAAGGAAGAAATCATGAATGAGCATCACAAGACCAAGTACACCATACACCCTGGTGGTACCAAAATGTATCATGATTTGAAAAGGAGCTACTGGTGGCCAGGAATGAAACAAGCAGTGGCAAAATATGTGGCAAAGTGTTTAACCTGCCAGCAAGTTAAGGCAGACTATCAAAAGCCCTCTGGCATGTTGCAACCTTTGGAGGTACCTCAGTGGAAATGGGAAAGTATTTCCATGGATTTTGTGGATGGTTTGCCTAGGACTAAGAAAGGTAATGACAGTATATGGGTAATTGTTGATAGACTCACCAAGTCTGCTCACTTTGTCCCTGTCAAGTCAGACAGAAATGCACATAGGCTTGCACAATTATTCATTAAGGAGGTGGTAAGATTGCATGGCATACCAAAGACCATTGTAAGTGATAGAGACACTTTGTTCACCTCAAGATTTTGGGAAAGTTTCCAGGAAGCAATGGGAACTCAACTTTGTTTAAGCACTGCCTACCATCCTCAAAGTGATGGGCAAACAGAGATAGTGAATAAAATATTGGAAGATTTACTTAGAGCATGTTTACTTGATTTTGGGGGTAATTGGGAGGATCATATCCACTTAGCAGAATTCACTTACAACAATAGCTATCGGTCAACAATAGGAATGGCTCCCTTTGAAGCCTTGTATGGGAGAGCCTGCATGTCTCCTGCCTGTTGGTTGGATGTGGGAGAGGGTGTAATATTGGGGCCAGATCATGTTAAAGAAACTTCGAACATGATTGAGTTAGTTAGGCATAGGATGAAGACAGCACAATCAAGACAAAAATCTTATGCAGATAGAAAGAGGAAGCCAATGGAGTTTGAAGTAGGAGAGTATGTTTTTCTGAAGGTATCACCAATGAAGAAGGTGTTCAGGTTTGGGAAATCTGGTAAGCTCTCACCAAGATTTGTACGACCATATGAAGTCATACAGAGAATTGGTACCATGGCTTATAAGCTTAAGTTACCAAAAGAATTGAGTGGTGTACATCCAGTGTTTCACGTATCTCAATTGAGAAAGTGGATACATGATGAAGGAGCAATTTTAGAATCACCTACTCAAATTCAAATTGATAAGAACTTGGTCTATGCAAATGAGCCAGTGGGGATTGTTGCTAAGGAAGAAAAGAGGCTGAGAAACAAGGTGATTAAACTGGTAAAAATTCAATGGAGCTTGGATCCCAATGATTGTACATGGGAGGTTGAAGACAAAATGAGGGCTAAATACCCCAATTTGTTTTCTAATGGAGAGGTATGTTTAAGTAGCTTTATGAAGGTTTTCTGATTAATTTTATATATTGCTTACTTTTATAAAATGTGAGTATGGGGTTGTGGAATTAAACCAAACTATGTATTAGTGCTTTTATTTGAAGAATTAGAAAGAAATTATGGGGACATAATTCCTTTAAGGGGGAGGGTATGTAATGACCCTAAAATAAAATAAAATGAAAAATGAAAAATACATTTATATTAATAAATTCTGAAATTATAATATATATATATATAATGCATTAAAACATAAAAGAAAAATTGGCAATAAATAAAATTGCATGGGAGCTTCTGTTTGATAAAATGCAAGGAGTTAAGGTGATTAAAAGAAAAATTGGAACTCAAAATAAATATAGTTCTATGTCCAAAGAATTATATAAATACATACATTTAATATATGGGGTGTTTTTTGTTTTGTTTAAAGATAGAATAAAATGAAGTTTAATAAAAAGGTTTAAATGTCTTATATTTGTGCTAGAAACAATTAGCATAATATATGTGATTTTTTTAATGATATAGGAGGAGTTAATGTTTTGACAAAAAGGCAGATATATATATATATACATACAGGATAAAATAAAAATTTCCATATCTTATATTTATTTCAAGCAAATAACATGGTGTGAATGATTTTACATTACATGAGTATGTATGATAGTATGCATGATTGAACGGAAATGGTAGATAGGTAGAAAATACAAAGGGGATTTTCAGATTCTTTAAACTTATAAAAATAATAATAAACCAAGGGTCACATGCTTATGGCATGAATAAAATAGAGTCATGAAAATAGTATGGAGTGTTTAAAATGCTTGATTCCCGAAATAACTAATTAAGGTAACCAACAATGTACATTTACAATTAAGGACCACACAGAGAAATGAATTGTGCATGAGTATCTAAGGGCATCAAGGAAATTACCCATATTTTTTAAACCCTAGAATGGTTTTATAAATAACTGCACATAACCATATCCATCATTCTCTCGGGATCAAAACAAAAATAAAATAAACTAGGAGAAACACTAGCTAGAGACTTTGGGGGATTTGCTATTCAGGGGATTAAGTTAGTAAACGGAGAACACAGGGTGAGTATTTATCCTTTGTATGGAATGACATTAAGTCCTCTTGTAGGCAGCCTAAAACATTATAAGTTATTTGAAGTCTCTGAAATGATTTGTTATGGGTGAGATGAATGTTTGTGTGTTCATTCTTGTTTGGAGTTCAAATCTGTATATTTTTTTTTAGTTAAAAATGATTTGAGTATTTTTGTTCTATTTTTATGAAGTATGGATCTAAATCCTTTAGGAAATAGGCAGCAAGACAGTATTCTTGCTTATGTTTATTTCTTGGATAATGAAGCATTAAACTAAAATACCCAAGACACAAGTCAAACGAGGATTTCTGGGTTTTTGGGGGATTTCTTTATTCATACCCTTATCCATACATTCACAATAACATGGAAGAAAGATAGTAGGATCATGATGTTTAAAATATTCTTAGGAAAAACTATAGGCAAACTGGGGGTATTTTCTGTAATAAGAATATAAATGGGGAACATGGGGTTGAACTAGAAAGCATTAAGGAAGATAAGCCTTTCTGAAACATGAATGAACTGTGAGCTTTATTATTAAATTCATAAGTAGAAGCTTAACAAAATAAGCTGAAACTAGAAGGGGGATTTATTAAAGAAAATTAAACTGGTCATTTGGAGTTAGTCAATGATTTGCTTGCTTCAGGTGGGAGCAAGTATATGCATGGTGCAACTGCACCCTGAGGCCTTTGTGTGATGGAATAAATTAAATAACCTGGGAATTTCCTTCACAATGCATACATGGTGTTCATTTGACAAGGAGTTAAAGACCATAAAATAAATGGGGATTGTGGTTTAAAAATCTGGATTATAAATATCCAGATATGGTGTTAAATTAATCAAGATAAATATTGTGCTTTGATTAATTTGCTGGGTGAAATTGGGAGTATAAAATCTGAGTTTACTTATTTAGAAATGGAGAAAATGAATCAAGAATTGTACATATATTTATTTTAACTGTTTGCTGTGTGTTGTTTAAATAAATGAATGTGTCTTTGTATCACTTGGTATTAACCAAAACATGCTAAGTATAAAAATCTATTAAACTAGGAAGACACTGCCAGATTACCAAAAAAATATGAATTTGGTATACAAATTTGATAAATGCTCATACCATTGAAAACTGACCCTTTTGGTTGCCCTTGCAATCATTTGGGTGTCTCATTAAAATTGGAGCAGCTCAGTGAATTGCTTGCTGGGAATTGAAGTTGGATTGATGGATGAAGAAGGCAATTAGCTGCTAGTATAAATAAAAAGGATCCAGTCTTAAATTTGCAGATGCATTGTAATGAATTTACTAGTCAAAATTCATTTTGTAATTGAAGTTACTTGTAGGAAACTTTCTAAGTATTTGGATTGAAAATATGTACTTAAGTAAACCTGTTGTGAGTGATTATTGATGATGTTTGGTTAACTACCAATTTTTATGGATGTCTGATTTGGAGAAATAAGGGGATAGACATATCATATACATATGATATGTGTATATATATTTGATCTCTGATTTTTATTGCTTGAATTTATATTTTTGACTTTATGGAAATTAAAGAGCTAAAGTGGTTGATTTTAAAAATGAACTCTCAAGATTTTAGTAGGGATAATCAAGTGAAATGAATTTGTGCATGGCAGGTAAGTGATACAGGCATGTGCATGAATTCTGGAGATTTACATGCATTTGTGTATTTAATTTCAAATAAAAATTATGGAAGAAATAAACCTGGAAGTTTTTATATTTTGAATAATGGATTGGATTCATAAAAGGATGCATTTCCAGGAAAATTAAACTAGGCAAAAACATGTTTGTGTTAGGAGTAGCTCTTTGTAGAAGTTTGTTAATATGAGAGATATGGGTTTGCAAGTGGTAAAAGAGGGACTATGGCCGGCCTAGATGGCCATGGGTCAATCTTTTGGAGCCTGGAACCATTTCATTTCAATTAATGAAGTGTAAGTGCTTCCGAGACAAAACAAAAGAAAACACCAAGCATATCCAATAAAACACCAAGTGTGTAACTCTGCACCATGTTGAACTTAAGTATGCAAAAAGACCTCAACTGTTCAACCTGAAATGATAAATGGAAATCAGTTCCAATATTCATGCTTGCAAGTGTAATTTTTGTAGTAAATTCATACAAGTACTTGATAACTACCTTAAGGTCAATTAAATACCATTTCAGTGTTAATGAAATTATTTAGGCAGAAAGTTTAGAAAGCATAAGAAAAATGCACTGTGCATTGCAATATTAAAAAAAATCTCTATCTCTGAAAGAAGAACAATATAAATTTAGAGAAGAATTAAAAGGTTATGCTGTCAACACATATGATAATTTGGTTTCCTGTTTGATTCAAACTCTCTTTGCAAATTTGTTAGCTCTGAATGGCAAAGGGAAACAATTATATATCTTCAAATATATAATTGTCTTAATTTGTTTATGCACTGATATGATTATATTAGTAAATCCAGGGTCTTGGGAAAAATATTTGGAAATTGTATAAATATTCAAATATAAAAGAAATGGGGTTTAGTGGTGAATTCCTCTTGAATATAAAAAATAATAATCTATGTGTTTTAAAGTGAGGGTCAGCACAACAAAGGTGAAGAAAGCACCGAAGCACAAGCCTATGAGGTTGACATTATAAAGCCGACTCCTCTAGGTAACTTCTATGTTGAACCAGGTCAAGCAGATTACTTGTTTGCTTCAACTGAGCTTGATGAATTTCTCGCTTATTACTTAAGTCTCGATGAGCCACCATCTCCTCTCTTTACGAGGAATACTGATTTTGACTTTTCTTCTTCTAGCGGAAATACCAAGTGCTATACATACTTCTCCTCCTGCAGCTGTTGTTCCTCCATCTTCTGAAGTTACTCCTCCTTCTGCTTCCCAACCGGGGTCACAGGAAGAAAAAATAGAAGCTCTTCAAGACTAGGACGATCCGGCTGCTTTGCAAGAACAGAAGGCGGAAGAACTTGAGGAGGGTGAGAAGACCCTGGAGCAACCTTATGATGATGACACAAAGCGTTCTGCATTGATTACTCCTGGAAGTGAGTCTTCTTCAAAGAAGAAAGGGAAACGCCCAGTTTCCAAGAAGAAGAAGAAAAGCGCTCCTGCTGGTGAAGAAAAAGTGGAAGCAGACCCAGCTACACCTCCTTCTCCTTCTTCCCCGACCCGTCCACGCCGGCTTCAGAAATTAATCATCAAGCCGAGCAAGAGCTCTAAAGGTGGCGGGAAGAAGGAGTAATGAGGTTGACTTCACGCTTCTTGTTTTGCTTTTTGTTTGTATTCTCAGACTTGTATCGACCGGGGATTGTGCGGGTACCGGGCCCCGGTTTTTTGAAACCTGCGCATGTGTAAACAATCTTATAGTATGGAATAAAATGGCTATTTTTACTTGTACAATTTCTTGTCAGTATTTGTGAATGCATTTATTCCTTGTTTTTTGCACAAATTTCTTTATTTTCTTTGTACGATACTGCAGTGAGCTCGTGGTATGCTTGTTTGAGCATTGTTTTTATTAATATAGCTATATTATGCCCCCATACCACGGCTCATTACAATATTCTGGAAAGACTTGTACTTTTATTTTAGAGAATAATTCTTCCGTTTTGAGGAAATATTATTCTGCTTTAATAGAGTATGCTTTGTATCGGATAATTTTTCTTCCTTTTCTTTTCTTTTTAGAAAGAGTTAACACACTTCAACTTTCAGAGATGGCCACTTATATTATCTGAGAAGTGGATTGCTCTTCGTAGTGAAGCGGGCTTCTGAAGAGAACTTTTATTTTTTGGACGTCCCTCTTTAGAGGGCTTTGTTTAGCATTTCACCGTTGAGGGTAGGAATGTGCCTCCGAAGAGGGCTTGTGCCTCCGAAGAGGGCTTTTTTGTTGTGCCTCGGGAGAGGGCTTTTCTGTTGTGCCTCGGGAGAGGGCTCCTCCGAAGAGTTATGCCTTCGAAGAGGGCTTGGTGCCTCCGAGGAGGGCTTCATGTTTTGCTTGAAAGTTTTCTCACAGTTAAATGGATCCACGGGGCAGACATACAAGCTGAAGGGAATGCTTTTAAATATGATAACTCTGGGCAACAGTGTAACAGAAATAAAAATTGTGTGGAGATGGGATTACAATCGCAGACATAGGGTGGCAACAGTTATATAGTCTTACATAAACTTCAAATGTTTTTTAAAAAAAATCTCAAAGCATGGAATATAATTAGGGTGAAGGAAGTGTGAAAAATAATGCACAGAAGAGAATTGATTTAGTATTATTGAAAATGAAATGATAATAATCAATGTTGCATATTTATACATAAGCTTCACAGTGAGTATTGGAGCAAGATATATTTATATGGGCTTCTAACAAAAGCCCAGTCACCCAATGTAACCGCATCGAGTAAACTTATGTTAGCAGCAGTTATGTTATACTCATTTTCATTTTCTCTAACACCCCCCTCAAACCCTGCTATGGCTAGGGTTTGCGGCAATCTTTCTTAATCACGCTGCCGACACATCAATTCTTCAAATTTCTTAAATAATTTTCAAAATTCTGCTTCAAACATAGTTTTGAGGGTCGCGACAAGTAACGATTGAGAGATTCGGTACAATTTGTGAGGAAAAAAAATATGTGATGCTACAAAATCCGATTAAATTCATGTTTTGTAGTTTTCATCTCTCTTCGGTTTGATTCTGTGGATTGAATCTAGGCCGTTGACTTTACTTTTGGTTCTTACTTTTATCCAGGCAAATTTATCAGTTTGGGATGTAGATTTGAGGCTCTCAGATGTAGATCCAATGTTTTCTGAAGTAGATCTGAAGCTCTTTGAGAAGGATATGGAGTTCAGATCTATGACTTTTTCATTGGTTGAAAGTTTGTTGCCAGGGTTTTTCGACTTTCAAATCATGCTTTAATCAAAGGAATTTCTTCTTCGATAAGGGTTTTGTAAGTATATCTGCCCTTTGGTAAGTCGTAGGTACGTGATTTACATTAAGATTGCCTTTTGGAACTTGTTCTCTGATGAAATATGGATCTAACTCCATATGTTTCGTTCTTGAATGTAATACTGGATTGGCAGTAAGTGCTATATAGTACTCATATTATCACACCATATTGTAGATTTACTGTGTGTTTTGATCTTTAATTCATGTAGCAATGATTCGATCCAGATGATTCAAGCTGTAGCACTCGCTACACTCCTGTACTCTGCTTTAGTACTAGATCTAGATATTGTTGATTGCTTTTTGAACACCATGATACTGGATTTTCACCTAAAAATATGCAATATCCTGTAGTAGACTTTCTATCATCAATGTCTGTTGCCCAGTCTGCATCTGCATATGCTGTAATATTGATTGTCTTGGTTGATTGCAGAGTCAAGCAATGTTCCAGTTGACGCAACCTACAGGATCAAACAACTCCCGAATTGATGAATTCGCGGAAAATGAATCGATGAAATATGATGAATCGATGATACCCAAATGCCCAAATCCGTTGATCTCTCAAGATACCGGATTCTGGCTATCTTCAACACGTTGATCGCGCACGATACCACGTTAGAAGATCTACGATTCTTCGATGTTGATCTCGCGCATGAGATTCCGTGAATCGGCTTCAAAATCGTTGATTCGAGCGCACTCGAATATACGAAGATGGAGAAAGGAGATCACACTCAACTTCCAATTTTAAAAGAGGCACAAAGCTCTCAACAAATTTTATTCAAAAATCAACTTCCTTTTTACAATGACATCACACCACTATTTATAGGGATTACAACACATACACACGACTTAACAGATCCAAGTTACAACACACACGATATACGACTTACGACATAAGAAAATATCAACATCAGGCGACATAACAACATACAACTCAAACGACACAACAACAATGCGACTTAAGACAATTAACGACCTAAAATTCTATTCGCGACATAAGCTTCACGACATAAGGAATGCGGCATAACCAGAGCTTTGCGACCTAAGCTTTACGACATAAGGAATGCGGCATAACTGGAGCTTTGCGACCTAAGCTTCTCGACATAAGGAATGAGGCATCACTGGAGGTGGAGCGACCTATGACTTAGCTGGAGCGAAGATGTTCAGGTTAGGTCGTTCGCGACCATACGCTGGAGCGCGACTTAGAGTTAGGTCATTCGCGACATAAGGAGGAGCCTCGACTTAAGGAACTTCTCGATTTAGGAACGCGATCTTCTGGAACTTCGCGATTTAGTAAGTAGAGCGACCCACGACCTAAAGAGATGAGCGACCTAAGATTGATCGACTCGTGGCATGCTGCATCATCCTCCCCTGGTTGAAAAGAATTCGACCCCGAATTCACACTTTCCTCATCTTCAACACGCTTATCCTCATGATATGGAATCAAGTGTTTGACGTTGAAAACATCAGCAGTATGGATATGATCCGGCAATCTCAACTAATAAGCATTCTCACTAATCTTCTTTACGATTTCCAAAGGACCAATCTTTCTAGCAGCTAGTTTGTTGTAAGTGCCAATAGGAAATCGATCCTTAGTCAATACTGCATATACAAAATCTCCTTCTTTGAAGTCAACATGTCATCGTTTAATATCTACGGATTGCTTATATTTCTCATTCGCCTTAAGCAATCGTTCCTACACAACCTTGTGACACCCTTGCAATTCATTCACAAAATCACTAGCCCATTTGATTACTCCTTTCTTCTGTGGAACTACAAATAAATCCAATGGTCCTTTAGGAATTGTTGAGTACACAACCTGGAATGGACTGAACCCAGTGCTACGATTAACTACATGGTTGTATGCAAATTCAGCTTGACATAACTTTGAATCCCAACTCTTCAAATTGTCATCCACGAGGCATTGCAATAGATTACCTAGGGATCTGTTTACAACTTCAGTCTGTCCATCCGTCTGTGGATGATAAGCACTACTGAATTTCAGCTTAGTCCCGACCATTCTCCATAGACTCATCCAAAAATGACTCAGAAAACGAGTGTCTCTATCCGATACAATAGATTCAGGCAACCCATGAAGACGGTAGATCTCTCTGAAGTATAATTGTGCAACATTAACTGCATCTGCCGTCTTCTTGCATGCGATAAAATGTACCATTTTTGAATACCTGTCAACCACCACATAGATAGAATCATTTCAACGTTGCGTCCTCGGTAATCCCAATACAAAGTCCATACTAACATCCACCCATGGTTTAGTAGGTATAGGCAACGGCTTATATAAACCTGCATTTGTCGCCGTCCCCTTTGAAACCTGACAAATATGGCACCTCTGAACAAACTTTCCAACCTCCTTCCTTATTGATGGCCAAAAATAAGACTTTGAAATCAACTTCATAGTACGATCACGGCCCACGTGTCCTTCTTCATGTAATTCTTTGATGATTTTCATTCGCAGACTGCAATATGGAATACACAATTGATTTCCTTTGAATAGAAAACCATCAACCAACATATATCCATCCATTTCTTTCTGTTTGACTTTATCTAGGATTTTGGAAAAATATGAATCTGAAGTAAACAAATCTGGAAGCAAATCAAAACCCATCACCTCTACTCGCATGGTTGTTAGTAAATTATTCCTCCGACTCAATGCATCAGCAACGCGATTAGTTACTCCAGACTTGTGTTTTACGACAAATGTAAATTGCTGCAAATAAGCTATCCACGATGCATGTCTAGCTGCAATTTTATCCTGCCCTTATAAATGTTTCAACGCTTCATGATCTGTATAGAAAACAAATTCTTTGTGGAACAAGTAATGTCTCCAATGCTTCACTGCTTGCACAATAGCATAAAATTCCACATCATATGTATTGTATCTCATCTTTGCTCCAGAAAGCTTTTCACTGAAATAGGCAATTGGACGTCCCTTTTGACTCAACACTCCTCCAATTCCAACTTTCGATGCATCTATATGTAACTCAAATAGCAACTGAAAATCTGGCAGTACTAGAATTGGTGCTGAGGTTAAAAGTTCCTTGATCCGCTCAAAAGCAAGTTCTGCTTCTTTCGTCCATGAAAATTGTTTTCCCTTCATACAATCAGTAACATGCGCCATCACACTACTAAAGTGCAGTATAAATCTCCGATAAAATGAAGCTAACCCATGAAAACTTCTGACTTCTGTTATAGTTTTGGGTTGTGGCCAATCTCTGATTGCGGCTACTTTACTCTGATCCACCTGTAGACCTTCTTCGGACACAACATATCCCAGAAATAAAACACTTCGTGTAAATACCCGCAAATCCGTCTTCCGAAAACTCGACACCGATACGTCCACTATACCAAATGTCGAAAAATCGAATGGCGAAAACGCGAAACTTTAGGGTTAAAAGAAGAGGTAGAAGAAAAGATAGAAGAAAAAGAAAGAAGAACAACACAGAAAACACAGAACAGGAACAATATCGGAATCTCACATTCGCAGCGGAATAATATATAATAGATAAATCAATAATCTTTAAAACAAAAGACTATATCAGTTTATACATACATCAATCATCAGAGTTTACAACAATGGGCAGTTATATAAACTTGTCCTCATACAGAATACACAGCGGAATAAATAACAAGTACGATAGTATGCTTCGCCATCCAGCTCAACTCCAAAGCTCCAGAATATCCAGAATATCCTGATAAAATAACTCCAGGCTGCCCGTGTGGAAATTTATGGGCACCCAGAGTTTAGAAAGGGAACAATAAACTCCAGGTCAGTCATGGTGACTGGTGTGAGATCGTAAAACAGTTATTTTCGCAAAGAAAATAAAACAACTTCGCAATGCTTTTGGAAAATGAAACTACCATAAGGCCTCCCACCACACACACAATGCAAACGCAGAATTGGAGGAGATTTCTCCTTATGATAGTCAAAAATGCTTAATACGCAGAATCAATTGATATTATTATTAATGTCTAGTGCGGAAAACATTTCGAAAGTATAATATCAATCTTAGCCAACATACAACTATTGTTGTATGTCTACTATAGCTACTACGTTCAATAGCAGGTTACCGCCACATTCCATAGCAGGTAATACAAATAAAAACCGTACAGGGTTCGTATTGTTTCTTTGGATTTCCAACAAATGATCAGGCTAAGGAACTTCCTTATACCGAAATAGAAACGCCTCTGGAAAGACGCCCCGGATCCTAACCGGATCTCCGCAAACAAAAGGCCGACGCTACCTCACGCTCTAACTGAGCTGTAACTAGGTAACTAACACACGAGCTATGCCATCCCCCGGTCGTTACCGACCTTTATCCGAGGATCCTCAATCGAAAAGCAACAGCCACAAAATATAATCCACATAGGTAAAATATCTGGGCTCCATACCATGATATCACCTTTTATCCAGAAGGAAATGGCATACCCTAGGGGCGCTACCCCTACAAACCTTTGCCGCACATTCCTGTTTCGACCATTACCGGGTTGTGAGGCTCGACGAAGTCTCGCCCACATACATTACGCTTTTTCACAAAGCCACGCTTTTTCACAAAGCCACGCTTTGATCCACAAATGATCATCAGCACTTCGTGTGCCACATTACCAAATTGGGAATGTATCACTAGTAACCATCAACTACATAACCTCTGAGCTCGTACGTCTCAGAGAAGGGTGTTAAGCTAAGAGAATAAATTCTCCGCCACCAACAGAAATGTATTTGATAGAAACCAGCTTTACATCTCAAAGTGTAACGTCAAACACACATCCATACAAGTCCGTTCCGGGATCGAACGGAACCGAAGGCACTTCCAAAGAAGCCCTTGCAATCCGGATATTCACTAATCACGTCCGGACTTCCCATCACAAAAGAGTGATATAAATCTCTATACCGGAGCAACTCGGTGCAGAGACATTCGACGGGTTGTCCTTTCATTTTCACAAATATCCGGTCTTCACACCGGTCTTCAAATGCTATCCATTCGCGACGTATCACTATTCGGAATGGGTTATATGACACAAAGGTCCTCTCCCGGCTTAACCGAATAATGAGCGTTTGTTTTAAAAACAAATCAAGTGTCATTTCAAAGACAAATATTGATAGTCGGTTATTTAACTATCAATAACATTCACAACAAACATCCAATTCAAATAATTCTTCCCAAATTATTTATTTCAAATCTTTTCACAAGATATACATTTTTCCACACTTCACATTTGAAAATCCATTTCAAATCGTATTTCACACTTCACATTTGAAAATTCAATTTCAAATCACATTTCATACTTCACGTTTGAAAATTCAATTTCAAATCATATTATCCGCACTTTAAAAATAAATCAATATTTATTTTTTTAAACAAATTTCCCTTTCCTTTACATTCGGAATTTACATTCCTAAAAATCCACTTTTACACGATTTTCAAATCGTTTTCCAAACATTCATTTTCAACTCCGAATCAACTTTAAAAATTGATTTCTCCATTTTATTTCAAATCCCAAATCGAATTTCAAATTGATTTCTGAATTTACTTCAACACCGAATCACATTTCAAATTGATTTTAACTTTTAATCCCAATTACCAAATCATTTTACAAATCGATTCCCAAATTTATTTTCAACACCAAAAATCAATTTTTTTTGTCCAAACACCAAATAGATTTTTATATCGATTTCACAAATTATTTATTTCAAATACCCAATCAATTATCAATTTGATTTCAACAAATTTATCTCCTTTAAAATAAATTCTTCTATTTTTCCCAAACCATCTAAAATTCAATTTTTAATTTCAGAAATCCAATTTCATTTATTTCTGGTATCCAACGATACCAAAAATACATTCGGCTAAATTTTAGCTCTCAATACATTCAGTCACAGATATACAGATATAATCATATGCAGATTATAAATAATCAATCAAACAACATATGAAATCAATTCAAATGTTTTGAGGAATCCTGTTGGATCCCTCCAACCTGTTTCCCTACATCCACAGATGTTAGCACAATACCAATTCCACTTCGAGGTGGAATATCGCGGTATATGGGTTTTATAAAATATCATCCGCTTACTAACGGCGCAATAGGGTCTCATCCGCTATACGAGGCGGGAAATCAATCAATCCAATATATACATATGCCAATATGTATATATTGCTATATATATAGATATATCCTACCATATCTAATACACATCCAAACAGTCAATCAATTCAATAACTGAAAATTTCCACTTTTCAAATTTGAGTGAGAAGATCTCACCTTTGCCTATGCATGCAAATTCATTTTCATTCCGGCTTGATTCTCGATTTATTGACCTTGTAAACAATGTATACAATTTATTAATATTCGAGATAAATTGAATAAGTCAAGTTGCCATTTTATCATTTTAAATCAATTAATTACTTCAATTTTTTTCTTCTTCTGAAACTGCTTATAAAATAATCTATATAGATATTATAGAAATCAAATTTCAACTGTTTATAATTCAATATCCCTTTAAACGAAAATATATTTTTGTTCATCTATATATGTTTTTAAATGAAGCCATATACATATATATATAACCTGCATTAAAATACTTCACTGTATTTTTATTTTAGAACACATTTTATAACTATTTATTCTAGAAGTATACGCTTATCTACACATAACTTCTCTGTTTTCCTGTATATATTTTTAATAAAATAGGTATGTATTTATATATCAAAATAAAACTGCATATATATATCATTATTTACGTGAATACCTCGCTGCCAAGACCCCTCAACCATCGCGACCTTCCAGAAGTCGAGAATCCGACCAACCCCCTGCCTCGAGCCCTAGCTCGAAACGAGCCTCTTCCAGCTGCGACTTCCCCTTGCCTGCCTCCACAGATTGAACTCGAGCCCACGACCTTGTCGACATCGACCAAAAATCGCAGAGCTTCTTTCCCCCAAACCCAGATTCGAGCTCGAACAATCACTCCTTCACCACGACCTTGCTGCCGCCGCAACCCTAAATCAATCGAACACTCCACATTGCGTCGCGAGATTCCAGATCCAACATCGCCATCGTCTTCGAATCGCCTCCCCTCATGGTCGCGAGTTCGTTCGCGAATCATCCAATGACGCATCCTAGATTAAACGAGACAAACTGCCTCTCGCCGCCGCCATATGCGAGTTCGTCATCGTGAACCCTAGCCGATGCCGTGCCACGAAGTTCCCCGCGACCTTCGAGCATCCCAAGAATCTACTCGCGACATGCCTGCCGATGCCCACGCTTCAATCGCATACGCGAGATCCATGCTCTGCGAATGCAACGATCTGACTTCGTGAATTTTTTTTAGGAGGGGAGTAAGCGGCCATTTAATTTGATTCGAACGAGATAGTGGGAGTTTTGAAAACTGCGGCCATTTTTGTTTTGTTTTTAATTTGAAGAAAGAAACTCGGTTGTTCGATTTTTTTCTTTCTTTTACTTCTTTTGTATATGCGTGGATTACAAAGGAAGGAGAGTAGAAGACACAATGGAGTGGTTGCTTGTACGATTGGAGGCAGCGATTTGAAAGCAAAAAGCTGTGATGTGAAATAATATCAGCTGATTGTTGACTAATATGATTATTCAATTTAAATTTAAATTCAAACCGTCCGATAAATGCAACTCAAAATCTTGACCTCCTATCGAGGCGTGCCACTAGGCGTTCATAATGTTATACGCCTATTCTAAACGCAATGGAAAAGGTTTCGAGTCCAAATTCGATCGTATGAAGAAGATAGCTTTTTGGACCAGTTATTAAATTAAAATTTCGATTTAATTTCAGTGTGTTTGCTTATCGTACGCTCACATAATAACTCCGGACATTACGAAAATTGAAATCCGATAATAATACAATATTACGGATCCAATGAAACTGGTTTCGTCGAATTCCGAGACTGTGCCCCGGAACGTTATTTTTAAATTCAATTTAAACGGTATAAATTCAAAACTGAACAAAACAGTTCCAAATTCAATCCTGAAATTTTTATTATCTTCAGTATAATCAATATGAATTTTCAAAGACTTCATATTATTTTTAATCAGCTTAAAACTGAAGATTCAAAATTTTTACCCAGTTTCAATAATTAAATTCAATAATTTAATCGCCAAATTCATTCCGATAATTGAATTTCAAATTAAACTATCATTCGAATATTTAAACCCAATTAAATATTCACATTTCAAATGTCAAAAATTCAGGGTCGTTACAATTTTCCCCCCTTAAAAGAATTTCGTCCCGAAATTACAAGTTAGGAAAGACGGTCCTTAACTCGTCTACTATTTTCCACAATCTAAATAGTTTTATCAATTTATCAAAACAAATCTTTCTACTAAAGATTCGTTATTAATTCAACTAACTTTCCAACTCCAATTATAGGTTCCAAACAACTTTGTTTTCTTAACAATTCAAATTCGAGTTCAAATTCAAACTTTAAACTTCCAAAATTTCTCAAAATTTTTCTAACACTCGAAATTTTCGAAAAATTTCGCCAGCGTCTCCTTTGCGCGGCTAATACGGTACGGCTACAAAACGTCCCTACGGACTCTTAGATCTCAAAAGAAAACAAAATGCCAAGTGGCAGAATCAGAATCTCATCAAATTTCATACTGAAATTCAAATACGTACCTTTTTGTCGAGCAATTCAAATTTATTTTTGAAATCAAAATTCCAATTCCTGTATACACCTGTATATATCCTACTAGCCATAATATCTAGTTACAATATTCAAACCATTTTGCAAATTCCATTACACAATTTTCAATGTATGCTTCTTATACATTTTTACTTCACTATTGAAGTTACATCCATTATCATTCAATTCTATTCAACTTTTTTAATTTACTATTTCAATTCAATTTGGATTTATTTTATCTTCAGATATTCATTCAGATTTTCATTTCGAATTTTACTTGAATTTGATTCATCTTCTATTTTTGAATATTGAGTTTCATTTACTTTTATCTCAAATTCAATTTGAAATCAAAAAAAAATCCTTTTAAAAATGGATATGGAAAGCACGTTCCCCCACGGATCACAGTTACTCGGCGGTTTCGCTACTATCCCAGTAGAATCGCTCGTAACCGTAGATTTCTCATCTCTTAAATTTCGCCATGGTTGTAGTCATAGATCGTAGTTCACACGGCGGTTACACCACTATCCCATTGGAATCGCTTGTAACCATAGGCATCTCGCCCCTCGAATTTCGCTGTGGCATTTCATATTCACATTCACCAACTTAGAATATTTTCAATATCAAATTTACTTAAGAATTTCACACTTATTTCTTAAGTTCAATACAAGTATTTTCCATACTTTTGATATTAATTTTCAATTACCACTTATATTTAAACTGGATTACCAATTCCATATAAATCTAATCAATATTTCATTTATAATTATTGAATTCAATTCGTTTCGAACCTTATTAATTTGGTCAATCTTCAATTAGCTTCACTTACTAATTTTAGTTTAATACATCGCTTCGTTTTCCACAAATCAAATTCAATTCCAGTTCTATTTACTTACAAATTCAAAATGAATTTTAACACTCAATTTCATTTTCTTGCACTTGCAGTTGCAAATTTATTTATTCATTCACAAATTCATTCATTTTCAATTTGAATCTCATTCCAATTAGATTTCAAATATTTTATAAGTTATCAAACTTATTTTACATTCCATTAATGAATTTATTTCAAATATTCTTTCTGAAATTCTATTTCAATTTGTAAATTACCTTTACAATTCACATTTCCAAATCTCATTTGTATATGGATTTATATTTCATTATCTTTCAATTCATATTTATAAATTTCATTTGTTAAATGAGTTTATCTCCAAATCTTTGGTTATTATTTGAATTTCTTATTCAATTCCATATATCAATGATAATACTTCAATATTATCTCTTCCTAACAACCAAGCATCCAAATACTATGATAATTTATAGAAAATCATTTCTTTTCTATACAAAAATAGTTTTGGGCAAAATTATTTCATTTACCCTATTTTAAAACAATACTGTGTCGGTTTATCTTGTTTAAGAGTTTAGAAACCCCTATCGATTACAGTTGGCCACCCTGCACCGACCAGAATCTATAAACAATCAACCGATAAGTCAACACAATACAAAACAAATTTTGTATTCACTAACAAATACGCGCTCTTATCTATTATTACACTCACACTCATTCTAGAGTACTACTGACTCTATCTCTAATGAGTGACACCCAACAGAGCAGGGTTGTCGCTTAACCGGATGCTCTGATACCACTTGTAAAGACCCGCAAATCCGTCTTCCGAAAACTCGACATCGATACGTCCACTATACCAAATGTCGAAAAATCGAATGGCGAAAACGCGAAACTTTAGGGTTAAAAGAAGAGGTAGAAGAAAAGATAGAAGAAAAAGAAAGAAGAACAACACAGAAAACACAGAACAGGAACAATATCGGAATCTCACATTCGCAGCGGAATAATATATAATAGATAAATCAATAATCTTTAAAACAAAAGACTATATCAGTTTATACATACATCAATCATCAGAGTTTACAACAATGGGCAGTTATATAAACTTGTCCTCATACAGAATACACAGCGGAATAAATAACAAGTACGATAGTATGCTTCGCCATCCAGCTCAACTCCAAAGCTCCAGAATATCCAGAATATCCTGATAAAATAACTCCAGGCTGCCCGTGTGGAAATTTATGGGCACCCAGAGTTTAGAAAGGGAACAATAAACTCCAGGTCAGTCATGGTGACTGGTGTGAGATCGTAAAACAGTTATTTTCGCAAAGAAAATAAAACAACTTCGCAATGCTTTTGGAAAATGAAACTACCATAAGGCCTCCCGCCACACACACAATGCAAACGCAGAATTGGAGGAGATTTCTCCTTATGATAGTCAAAAATGCTTAATACGCAGAATCAATTGATATTATTATTAATGTCTAGTGCGGAAAACATTTCGAAAGTATAATATCAATCTTAGCCAACATACAACTATTGTTGTATGTCTACTATAGCTACTACGTTCAATAGCAGGTTACCGCCACATTCCATAGCAGGTAATACAAATAAAAACCGTACAGGGTTCGTATTGTTTCTTTGGATTTCCAACAAATGATCAGGCTAAGGAACTTCCTTATACCGAAATAGAAACGCCTCTGGAAAGACGCCCCGGATCCTAACCGGATCTCCGCAAACAAAAGGCCGACGCTACCTCACGCTCTAACTGAGCTGTAACTAGGTAACTAACACACGAGCTATGCCATCCCCCGGTCGTTACCGACCTTTATCCGAGGATCCTCAATCGAAAAGCAACAGCCACAAAATATAATCCACATAGGTAAAATATCTGGGCTCCATACCATGATATCACCTTTTATCCAGAAGGAAATGGCATACCCTAGGGGCGCTACCCCTACAAACCTTTGCCGCACATTCCTGTTTCGACCATTACCGGGTTGTGAGGCTCGACGAAGTCTCGCCCACATACATTACGCTTTTTCACAAAGCCATGCTTTTTCACAAAGCCACGCTTTGATCCACAAATGATCATCAGCACTTCGTGTGCCACATTACCAAATTGGGAATGTATCACTAGTAACCATCAACTACATAACCTCTGAGCTCGTACGTCTCAGAGAAGGGTGTTAAGCTAAGAGAATAAATTCTCCGCCACCAACAGAAATGTATTTGATAGAAACCAGCTTTACATCTCAAAGTGTAACGTCAGACACACATCCATACAAGTCCGTTCCGGGATCGAACGGAACCGAAGGCACTTCCAAAGAAGCCCTTGCAATCCGGATATTCACTAATCACGTCCGGACTTCCCATCACAAAAGAGTGATATAAATCTCTATACCGGAGCAACTCGGTGCAGAGACATTCGACGGGTTGTCCTTTCATTTTCACAAATATCCGGTCTTCACACCGGTCTTCAAATGCTATCCATTCGCGACGTATCACTATTCGGAATGGGTTATATGACACAAAGGTCCTCTCCCGGCTTAACCGAATAATGAGCGTTTGTTTTAAAAACAAATCAAGTGTCATTTCAAAGACAAATATTGATAGTCGGTTATTTAACTATCAATAACATTCACAACAAACATCCAATTCAAATAATTCTTCCCAAATTATTTATTTCAAATCTTTTCACAAGATATACATTTTTCCACACTTCACATTTGAAAATCCATTTCAAATCGTATTTCACACTTCACATTTGAAAATTCAATTTCAAATCACATTTCATACTTCACGTTTGAAAATTCAATTTCAAATCATATTATCCGCACTTTAAAAATAAATCAATATTTATTTTTTTAAACAAATTTCCCTTTCCTTTACATTCGGAATTTACATTCCTAAAAATCCACTTTTACACGATTTTCAAATCGTTTTCCAAACATTCATTTTCAACCCCGAATCAACTTTAAAAATTGATTTCTCCATTTTATTTCAAATCCCAAATCGAATTTCAAATTGATTTCTGAATTTACTTCAACACCGAATCACATTTCAAATTGATTTTAACTTTTAATCCCAATTACCAAATCATTTTACAAATCGATTCCCAAATTTATTTTCAACACCAAAAATCAATTTTTTTTGTCCAAACACCAAATAGATTTTTATATCGATTTCACAAATTATTTATTTCAAATACCCAATCAATTATCAATTTGATTTCAACAAATTTATCTCCTTTAAAATAAATTCTTCTATTTTTCCCAAACCATCTAAAATTCAATTTTTAATTTCAGAAATCCAATTTCATTTATTTCTGGTATCCAACGATACCAAAAATACATTCGGCTAAATTTTAGCTCTCAATACATTCAGTCACAGATATACAGATATAATCATATGCAGATTATAAATAATCAATCAAACAACATATGAAATCAATTCAAATGTTTTGAGGAATCCTGTTGGATCCCTCCAACCTGTTTCCCTGCATCCACAGATGTTAGCACAATACCAATTCCACTTCGAGGTGGAATATCGCGGTATATGGGTTTTATAAAATATCATCCGCTTACTAACGGCGCAATAGGGTCTCATCCGCTATACGAGGCGGGAAATCAATCAATCCAATATATACATATGCCAATATGTATATATTGCTATATATATAGATATATCCTACCATATCTAATACACATCCAAACAGTCAATCAATTCAATAACTGAAAATTTCCACTTTTCAAATTTGAGTGAGAAGATCTCACCTTTGCCTATGCATGCAAATTCATTTTCATTCCGGCTTGATTCTCGATTTATTGACCTTGTAAACAATGTATACAATTTATTAATATTCGAGATAAATTGAATAAGTCAAGTTGCCATTTTATCATTTTAAATCAATTAATTACTTCAATTTTTTTCTTCTTCTGAAACTGCTTATAAAATAATCTATATAGATATTATAGAAATCAAATTTCAACTGTTTATAATTCAATATCCCTTTAAACGAAAATATATTTTTGTTCATCTATATATGTTTTTAAATGAAGCCATATACATATATATATAACCTGCATTAAAATACTTCACTGTATTTTTATTTTAGAACACATTTTATAACTATTTATTCTAGAAGTATACGCTTATCTACACATAACTTCTCTATTTTCCTGTATATATTTTTAATAAAATAGGTATGTATTTATATATCAAAATAAAACTGCATATATATATCATTATTTACGTGAATACCTCGCTGCCAAGACCCCTCAACCATCGCGACCTTCCAGAAGTCGAGAATCCGACCAACCCCCTGCCTCGAGCCCTAGCTCGAAACGAGCCTCTTCCAGCTGCGACTTCCCCTTGCCTGCCTCCACAGATTGAACTCGAGCCCACGACCTTGTCGACATCGACCAAAAATCGCAGAGCTTCTTTCCCCCAAACCCAGATTCGAGCTCGAACAATCACTCCTTCACCACGACCTTGCTGCCGCTGCAACCCTAAATCAATCGAACACTCCACATTGCGTCGCGAGATTCCAGATCCAACATCGCCATCGTCTTCGAATCGCCTCCCCTCATGGTCGCGAGTTCGTTCGCGAATCATCCAATGACGCATCCTAGATTAAACGAGACAAACTGCCTCTCGCCGTCGCCATATGCGAGTTCGTCATCGTGAACCCTAGCCGATGCCGTGCCACGAAGTTCCCCGCGACCTTCGAGCATCCCAAGAATCTACTCGCGACATGCCTGCCGATGCCCACGCTTCAATCGCATACGCGAGATCCATGCTCTGCGAATGCAACGATCTGACTTCGTGAATTTTTTTTTAGGAGGGGAGTAAGCGGCCATTTAATTTGATTCGAACGAGATAGTGGGAGTTTTGAAAACTGCGGCCATTTTTGTTTTGTTTTTAATTTGAAGAAAGAAACTCGGCTGTTCGATTTTTTTCTTTCTTTTACTTCTTTTGTATATGCGTGGATTACAAAGGAAGGAGAGTAGAAGACACAATGGAGTGGTTGCTTGTACGATTGGAGGCAGCGATTTGAAAGCAAAAAGCTGTGATGTGAAATAATATCAGCTGATTGTTGACTAATATGATTATTCAATTTAAATTTAAATTCAAACCGTCCGATAAATGCAACTCAAAATCTTGACCTCCTATCGAGGCGTGCCACTAGGCGTTCATAATGTTATACGCCTATTCTAAACGCAATGGAAAAAGTTTCGAGTCCAAATTCGATCGTATGAAGAAGATAGCTTTTTGGACCAGTTATTAAATTAAAATTTCGATTTAATTTCAGTGTGTTTGCTTATCGTACGCTCACATAATAACTCCGGACATTACGAAAATTGAAATCCGATAATAATACAATATTATGGATCCAATGAAACTGGTTTCGTCGAATTCCGAGACTGTGCCCCGGAACGTTATTTTTAAATTCAATTTAAACGGTATAAATTCAAAACTGAACAAAACAGTTCCAAATTCAATCCTGAAACTTTTATTATCTTCAGTATAATCAATATGAATTTTCAAAGACTTCATATTATTTTTAATCAGCTTAAAACTGAAGATTCAAAATTTTTACCCAGTTTCAATAATTAAATTCAATAATTTAATCGCCAAATTCATTCCGATAATTGAATTTCAAATTAAACTATCATTCGAATATTTAAACCCAATTAAATATTCACATTTCAAATGTCAAAAATTCAGGGTCGTTACACTTCGCGTCATGAACACGCATTTCTTCATTGCTGCATAGAATTGTTCTTGACGAAGAATAGTTAACACCTTCCGCAAGTGTTGAACATGCTCCTCTGTACTAGCACTATAGATCAAGATATCATCAAAGTAAACCACAACAAACTTTCCAATGTAAGGTCTGAAAATTTGATTCATCACCCTCATAAATGTACTTGGTGCATTAGATAAACCAAACGGCATGACCAGCCATTCATATAATCTTTACCGTGTCTTGAATGCTGTCTTCCATTCATCTCCTGGTTTTATGCGAATCTGATGATAACCACTCTTAAGATCGATCTTCGAAAAGATTACAGATCCACTAAGCTGATCCAATAGGTCATCAATTCTTGGCATAGGAAATCTGTATTTGATAGTTATTTTATTGAGTGCCCTACTATCCATACACATTCTCCACGAACCATCTTTCTTCGGCACTAACAAAGCTGGTACAGCACAAGGACTGAGACTCTCTCGAACACACCCTTGATTAAGCAACTCCTCAACTTGTCTCCTCAAGTCCTCATGCTCCTTCGGACTCATACGATAATGCGGCCTGTGTGGTAAAACAGCACCTGTCACTAGGTCAATCTGATGTTGTATGTCCCTCAGTGGTGGTAATTCCTTGGGCAATTCCGAAAGAAAGACATCTTCAAACTCATTCAACACCGGTCTAATTTCCTCAGGAATTTCACGATCTTCACTCGTTTCATACCCAATCAACATAAACACTTCAGCACTATCTTTCACTTCTTCAACAAATTCTCTTGTAGATAAAAGACTAGTTGATTCCACTTTCAGCTCTGACTTGCTTTCACTTTGTTCACGCTTCTTAGGAACTAAGGTGATTTGAGTCCCTTCGAACATGAAACTGTAGCTGTTGGTGCGACCATTATGTTGTACAGCTCTATCATACTTCCATGGTCTTCCCAATAGTAGATGACACACATCCATATCTACAACATCACACCATATTTCATCTTTGTACTTCTTCCCAATAGAAAATGTAATAAATGCTCGTCTTCCGACTTTCACTTCTCCACCTTTCTTTAGCCATGCTAATTTATAAGGTCTAGTGTGTTTTTCAGTCTCCAACCCTAACTTCTTGACAGCTTCTTCAGAAATAATGTTATCGTAGCTTCCCGCATCAATAACAAATCGACAAACCTTTCCCAAGATAGTACATGTAGACTGAAAAATATTGCTCCTCAGCCAACTAGAATCATCCTCTTGCTTTGGCATTAACAAGACCTCCTCATCATCAAGTTACACCCTTCATCTCCTGACACAACTTCTTCTTCATCATCAAACTTCGATGGTTGAGAATAACCAACTTCAGCTTCTACATCCTCATACTCACATTCTTCTGCAACTAATGCTCTCTTCTTTGGCTTTGTACATTCATTACTTTTATGGCCAAACTCCTGACAATTATAGCACTTAATACTGTTATTGACCTTCGCTTTAGCGATTTCATTGACAACTGGTTTATTGACTGCCTTGGAAACATTAGCACTGCTATTAGCACCCTTATTCTGGTTGTTGGAATTTGTAAACACACCACTTCCTCGTCTCCCTTGTTTCTCCCAAGCTAGAGCTTTTTGATGTGCTTCAGCAACAGACATAGGATTAAACATATTAACCATGTCTTGAATTTGCATTCGTAATCCTCCAACATATCTAGCCGTTAGCTGTTCCTCAGTTTCCATAATATCATTCCTTGCAATCAATTGATATAATTCATCCGCATAATCATTCACCGTCCTCGTCCCCTGCCTCAAATTCTGCAAACGTTGATACATAAGAGATTGATAATTGTATGGCAAGAAAGTTGCTTTCATCATCTTTCTCATCTTCTCCCACGTTACAACTTTTGATTTTCCCATTCTCTCCCTAGTTAGTTTAGTTTGCTGCCACCAAGCCATAGCTCTTCCCCTTAGTCTTGTAGCAACTAATTGGACTCTGCGATTCTTAGGCACATCCTTGAATTCCAAAATTTCTTCAACATTCGACAACCAATCAAGAAATTCTTCTGCTTGCATACCACCTTTGAATTCTGGAATTTCCATCTTCATACCTGACTCCCATTTACGATCATTTTATGAATCTCGAAATTGATTTCGCACTTGGCCTTGATTTCGATAATGAATACTACCTCCATCACCGTCTTCTTCAAAATTAGATGTACTTCGATATCGATCCTGACCGTCGCTGTCTCTACGTCCACGAATATTCCTTCTATTATGTCTTTCAACATTACGGTATGGTTCTTCCTCAAATCCCCAATGATTTCTTCTCTCTTCATCTCGATAGCCATGATGGTGTCTCATCATTGAAACTGATGACTCTCTTCTATCCCGATGAGATTGTGGTGACATTCTCCTTTCTTCCGAAACCGACGGCGGAACCCTGTTTATACCTTGGTTCGAAACTGGTGAAGTTCTCCTATGACTTTGATTTATGTCGTTCATCATTTTCGCCAATTTTTCTATACCCTCGTTGAACCTTTCATTGATACGTTGTTCCATCTGCTCAGATTCTTGTCTTCTATATACTTCTTCAACATTTTGATATCTGTTAGCATGTCTCGGAAGCATGATCAAAACTTCAACAATTCAAACACACAAACTTCAAATCTCGAAACTTCACAACCAACGAACTTGGAAAAGTTCGTAACCTTGCTCCGATACCAAATGACGCAGCCTACAGGATCAAACAACTCCCGAATTGATGAATTGGCGAAAAATGAATCGATGAAATATGATGAATCGATGATACCCAAATGCCCAAATCCGTTGATCTCTCGAGATACCGGATTTTAGCTACCTTCAACACGTTGATCGCGCACGATACCACGTTAGAAGATCTATGATTCTTCGACGTTGAGCTCGCGCACGAGATTCCGTGAATTGGCTTCAAAATCGTTGATTCGAGCGCACTCGAATATCCGAAGATGGAGAAAGGAGATCACACTCAACTTCCAATTTTAAAAGAGGCACAAAGCTCTCAACAAATTTTATTCAAAAATCAACTTCCTTTTTACAATGACATCACACCCCTATTTATAGGGATTACAACATATACACACGACTTAACAGATACGAGTTACAACACACGCGACATACGACTTACGACATAAGAAAATATCAACATCACATGACATAACAACATACAACTCAAACGACACAACAACAATGCGACTTAAGACAATTAACGACCTAAAATTATGTTCTCGACATAAGCTTCACGACATAAGGAATGCTGCATAACCGGAGCTTTGCGACCTAAGCATTACGACATAAGGAATGCGGCATAACTGGAGCTTTGCGACCTAAGCTTCTCGACATAAGGAATGCGGCATCACTGGAGGCGGAGCGACCTACGACTTTGCTGGAGCGAAGATGTTCGGGTTAGGTCGTTCGCGACCTTACGCTGGAGCGCGACTTAGAGTTAGGTCGTTCACGACATAAGGAGGAGTCTCGACTTAAGGAACTTCTCGATTTAGGAACGCGATCTTCTAGAACTTCGCAATTTAGTAAGTTGAGCGACCCACGACCTAAAGAGATGAGCGACCTAAGATTGATCGACTCATGGCACGCTACATAACCAGCGTACCATTTAGATATCTCAAAAAAAAATTAACAGCTTTCCAATGCTCCTCTAATGGATTTTATATAAATTAACTTGCTTTGTTTACACTGTATGAAATTTCTAGTCTAGTGATGGTAGCATATTGCAGAGCTCCTACCACACTTTTGTACTGTTTGACATTTGATATAGGTTCTCCTTTATTCTTTGATAAATGTAGATTGTTCATCATAGGAGTTGGTTGAGCTTTGGCATTGTCCATTTTGGCCTTCATAAGAATTTCAGTGATATATTTCTTTTGACTCAGTTGAATTTTTGTAGCTAAGATTTTGTTTACTTCAATTCCCAAAAAGTAATTCACATTACCAAGACCTTTAATAGAAAATTCTTTGTCCAACTGACTTGTGATGTTATTAATTTTCCATTCATTGTTTCCTATAATTAAAAAATCATTAACAAATATTAGTACATATGTAATTTCATTATTATTAAATTTAGTAAATAAAAAATTGTCTGATTTTGTGAGATTATATCCCAGTTTAGCCAAGGTTGAGTTTAACTTGTCAAACCAAACCGTTGGTGCTTTCTTTAGTCCATATTTTGCTTTATGTAGCTTGTGTTTGCACAAAAAATGGACAAACACCTCAAACTCGTATGATTTAATTGAGTTTACGTTGTTCTTAGTGATTTGAATGATTTATGCAAATATATGAATCAGGGACTAAACTGTAAAAGACACGCAGATTTATAGTGGTTCAGCCAGAATGTGCCTACGTCCACTTTATATATTATTTCTCTTTTCTTGTTTGGATTACAAGTACAAAGCTTTGATACTAGTATTTGAAAGTTGTTTGAAAGTCCTCTCCGTGCTTGAGCTCTCAAACTTGTCCCCCATTGTTGTACCCCTGCCCCTCTATTTATAGAGTGAGGCTGGGGGTAGGGGTCTTGGATGTATATAGCTGCTGGTGGGCCTGGGCTGACGCGATCTGGCCTGGTAGTGTTGGTCCGGAAGGAGCTTGGTTCGGAACGTCTCGGTCCGGTGGTAGGTGGTCCGGTAGGAGCTTGGTTCGGAATGTCTCGGTCCGGTGGTAGGTGGTCCGGTAGGAGCATGGTTCGGTAGTTGGTGTTGTTGGTCCTGTTCGAGATGATTCGGTGGGAGCTTGGAGCTTGTTGGCTCGGTACTGAATGGTCCGGTAGGAGCTTGGTTCGGTGGGAGCTTGGAGCTTGTTGGCTCGGTACCGAATGGTCCGGTAGGAGCATGGTTCGGTGGGAGCTTGGAGCTTGTTGGCTCGGTACCGAATGGTCCGGTAGGAGCATGGTTCGGTGGGAGCTTGGAGCTTGTTGGCTCGGTACCGAATGGTCCGGTAGGAGCATGGTTCGGTGGTGGTATAAACGTACCCAACATTTGCCCCACAAAGTAGGGCATACGCTCAGCGTATGTCGTGCTTTGTTCCAGTTTGGACGACCACATTCGGCCCGAGAACCGAACCGGCTGGTCCGGCTATCAACCCTCCACTATAAGTAGGAGTCATATGCCTTCGTCATACCTTACCGAACGAAAAATAGCCGAGTCAAATTCTGAACTGCCGAATCAATCTTAGCTGCCGAACCAGGTAATTTTTCTTCTGTAGAACCAGTTTTTAAGATTGAGTCTCTTTGTTCTACCGAATGAACCTAAGGACTTTCAATGCCGAACGAACTCGATACCGAACGAACTTGAAAATTTTCTGTATCGAATGGACCTTATACTGAGGAAACCGAATGAATCTTATACTGAGAATGCCGAATGAATCTATACTGAGAATGCCGAATGATTCTATATTGAGAATGCCGAATGAATCTATACTGAGAATGCTGAACGAATCTGTACTGAGAATGCCGAATGAATCTATACCGAGAATGCCGAACGAATCTTTAGATGTGCTTTACTGAATGAATTCGGGGATTCCGAGTGTTGAATGAACCCTTTACAGGATGGACTTTTGTACCTGAATCACTAGTGAAACTCTAGATTACATAGTTTATGTGTCTTAACGATATACTTTCTTTTGTCTGTAGATAAATGTCTTAAAGAGTGGAAACCCGATCAGAGAAGAAAAGATCTCAGGATAGAGAAGAGCCTTCCTCAGTGCCCTCGGCTCAGCCAGGATCTGCCCGTCATGGGCCCACCCCGAGATCATTGGTGGATGGATACGGTCCTCAGGAACTTCTTAACTTGCCTCCTGATTGCTTCCCTAGCTCACTCAAGGGCGAGTAACTTGATGTTATATCTCGCTCTTTCGGGATTGACCGAGCGCGCATGTTATTGCCGGATGCGGGAGTGATGTCGTATGATCCTCCCGAAGGATATTTTGCCTACAGCAGATACCATTGCATGTGTGGTGCCATCCCGCCTCTCAATGCCTGGGTAGTAAGCTTTCTCACATATCTAAAGGTAGCTCCATTCCAGCTTCAGCCCAACTCGTATGCCATTCTGGTGAGTCTCTTCATCATCTTCTAGAGGAGATATGGGCGTCCTCCTTCCAACTGGGAGATCCGATATTTGTACAACTTGAGAGGCTATAAGAAGGGGTCTCCCTACATCAGCTTGGAATCGTCCGTATCCTTTAAGCCGGTCCTGGATTTATACTCCAAGTATAGCATGTTCAAGAAGGAATGGTTTTTTGTCAGGGATGATTCCGTTTCTATTCGGCGCTTCACCTCCGGATGTAAGTCAAAGCTTTATTTTTAATTCCCGTTCTGGTTGCATTGCTCCTTCTTATGTGTTTTTATTTTTTGCTAGCGATAGGTGGTTTTGCGGTCGTGGAGAATGATCGCCTGGTTCAGACGGCAGCAGAAATAGAAGCTATTACTTGAAGAGATAGGTCGGCTGCTTACCTGATCAGGAACGCTACACTTTTGGAGTACAACTTGATCCTTCCACAGTAGTCCATGGTCAAGCAGAGGGATACGACTGAAGAGAAGGCTGCCCAAGCAAAAGAAGGGGCCGAGTCGAAGAGCAGCAAAAGGAGGCCCTTTCCGAAACATCCGGTTGCCGGGGGGAAGAAGCTCAAAAAGTCTGACGGTCCCTCTCCCAGCACATGTCCAGATATCCAGGAGGAGGGAGATGTGGAGGAGGAGCAAGGTGGAGATGGGGGAGAAGGTGCTGGAGGTGGCGACAATGTCGGGGCTTTGTCTTCTAGGCAAGTAGGCGAGATGCAAGAGTGGACGGATGACGCTTTCCGCCAGGCCTTCGAAGGTTTGGAGGGGACAGAGAAGTCCAGGAAAACTGAGAAAGTTGGGACCGGCGTCGATTAATCTTCCGGGAGCGCTTCTACTGAGGCAACCTCTGCGGTTTAAGGTGAATTTCCCTCTGTTCTTTTTTATTCTCGAATGATGGCCTAATGCATATCGGTGACACTTGATTTTTACTCCAGGAGTGGAAAAAACGGCCAAGACCTCAGATCTTCGGCACAGGGTTGAACAATACAAACTCCTCAAAACTTCCGCCAAGCCGAAGCCTTCTACTAACCGCCCGGGAGACATAGTTGGCTATCATCCTCTTCTCGGAGTTATTGAAGAAGATATACAGAAGAGGAAGAGGAGTCGATCTTCATCTGAACCTCTTCTTGAAGCCCCGGCCCCACTCCAGCCTATTCACGACATTACAGAGGAGGATACCGAGCTTATGCCCTCCCCCCATCCGTCTGAGAACCCAACCGTCATCCCAATAGATCATCCTGGCTTAGTACGCAATCCTTTTGCGGGTCATCCGGACCTGGACCCGGCATCTCATGACATCTCTTTTGATGAGGTTACTGGTGAGCACCTTCTTCCTCCCAATCCTATGGTAAGGGTGCTTGATGAGGCCAAGTCCCTGGACCTTGATTTGCTTACTACTCGGATTGTCGCTATGGGGGACGAAGCTAAGGCAAATATCGACCGGGTTGCTGAGGAGACTAGGAAGTTGATGGGGCATCATGCCCGACTGGTCAAGGCCGGGGAGGAAATTGGGAGTGCCAACATAAGACTGTGGTTAGTGGTTTCCGACCAGGCCAAGCAACTCGCCGATCAGGCCATCCAGATCTCTCTGCATGAGGCCGCCTCCGGACTTCTAAAGAAAACTATGGAAGAGGCCAACCGGGCCAAACTGCGGAAAATGGAGGCTATTTGCAAGGAACGGATCGATATGGCCATTGCCACGGTGGATGAGGTTCGGAAAGCGGATCTTGAGCAGATAGAGGAGTTATCTGGGAGGATTGAGGACGCAGAGCTTGCTCAAGCTAAGTTGAAGGAGGAAATGGAGGCGACGCGGAAATCCCTTCAGGCTGACTGTTCGAGATACCAATTGGAGAGAGATGCTGCCGTCGTAAGGTTGTCGGCTTCCGAGGCCCGGACGAGGTAGTTTGAGGAGAACGAGGGGATGATGGATGAACTGCTCCAGGATATGTACTTTCGTACTTGGAAGTAGGGCAACCTCTCATGGATGGATGATTATCTCGGGTCATGGCTAGGGTTTATCTCCGGGCTCTGGAGGAGGCTAGGGCTGATGCGGATAAAGAGGGTGGTGTGGCCTTCCGAATGGACGTGGTCACAACTCGGTTTACTGAGGAGGAGAAAGTGGCGGTGAAGGAGGGCATGTGGTTACTTGCCGTCGAGGAGGTAGGTGTGGAATTAGAGGATGATGGTCAAGATAATCAAGGAGCAGATGCTGGTAAGTTTTTCTTTTCAGTCCCCCTGTTAACTTGGTTGCTTATCACTAATGAATTCTTTTCTTGACTGGACAGGTGGGCAACAGGACAAGGATAAGACTCCGACGCAGCCGGCCCCTTGATTAGACCTGGATATCTTTTTGTAGACTTGACATTGTTGTATATGTTAGTCTCAGAATAGTAACGTAACTCCTATGTTGTAATTATGCTACTTGTAATAAACAACACTATTCTTGACGTGTAATTCTTTAACTTAAGCTGATTCTGTTGTCTTTTGAATGTTCTTGCTATTTTGACATGTTGTATGAGAAATATAGCTATGCATATTCTTGTAATTAAATTGTGTCTGACGTCAGGTTCTTGTTTAAAACATAATTTCATGACTTGCAATGTTAGCGTGAGGTGTGAATAAATTATAGTCACGTGTTTACACATGAAAGAAGGAAATACCACCCTTTATATTTTGCTTGTAGATGGTAGCTTTGAATATCCTGTGTGACCGAGTAAGGGATGCGGTCCAGTATCTTGTTGTGAGTATCCGCTTCCATTAGTGAATGTCTCATGTTCTGTGTCCTGTACTTCAGGGATTGTTACAGAGGATAGGAGAAAAGTTTCTTAAATAAAATTGAAATACGTGAAATAGTAAAACTTCCAATCACGGAAGGCCTTCGATGTGCTTAAGTTCGTGGCAAACGGGCTTTGTAGTAACTTTCCCTAGTTGTGGGTCTTGGAGACATTTGTCACCCATCTTACGCCTCCGCGGGGAGTTAATTCTTTTTTACCACAGCCGCACTTAAGACACATCGGAGCCGAGATCGCGCATAGTAACTACCCAGGCCATTATGGCCCGTAATCGTAGGTATTATTCGATTTACTGTGGCCGGCTAGCGTGGGTGCCGATCGTCAACCGTGAACTGCCCCTGGCTGGCCACACCTTATGTTGGGGCTTATAGTCGGTTCACAGTTGCTGGCGAGCCGAACGCCGTAATGAGCTACCTCGGCTATAGTCGGCCTTCTCGGTGGCTTATAATCGGCTCATTATAGTTGGCTTTAAGGGCCGTCGCGAGCAATGACTTAACCCGTAGCAGAGGGATGCCGGAGCAAAAGTGTCTCATTGGCGAGGGCATAGATTCGCATAGTACCTGTTAGGTCTTGTCCGGGTGAAGTTGCGCTGTAGAGTGCTTTGAATGGAAATGCTACATGCATAGGATTTTGTTCAACAGAAAAGGATAAAGTTAACAAGCAGCCAAGATATAAAGGGACAAGTTAAAAAAGAGACAAGGTTTTTTAAATGGTTGGCGTGAAAATGCCTACGTCCACTGATTCTCTTTGTTAATTCACTTCATATGGGCAGTACAAGTTAAGAAAAGTATCGACGGAGGTGTTGGATGTTCCATGCCCTCTAGAACACCTCTCCGTCCACTGTTGACAAAATATAAGCTCCATTGTGGAGATTTTTATGAATTACATATGGTCCATCCCAGATTGGATCTAGTGCTCCGGGGCAAGGGAAGATTCGCTTGAGGACAAGATCCCCTTCTTGTAAGGTACGATGCTCGACTTTGGAGTTGTATTGTGCTTCCACTTTTTGCTTGTGGGCTGCTGCTTTGAGAACTGCATCATTTCTTCTCTCCTCAATTAGATCCAAAGACATGTGAAGGAGTTCTTCGTTCTCTTCTGGGTTATAGTGGATCCTACAGTGGGAAGGCACGATGGTTTCAACTGGGAGCATAGCCTCCGATCCGTATGCCAAAGAGAAAGGAGTATGCCCTGTCGATGTTCTGAAAGATGTGCGATAGGCCCACAGTGCCATAGGCAGTTCATCCACCCAAGCGCCCTTTGACTTTTCGAGTTTCTTTTTTAGTAGAGTTTTCAGAATTTTATTGACGGCTTCGACTTGTCCGTTTGCCTGGGGATACGCTACGGATGAGAAGCTTTTGTGAATTCCGTGCTCTCGGCACCAGTTGGCGAATTCCTCGCTGTCAAACTGAAGTCCATTGTCCGATATGATTTTGAATGGGACTACGTACCTGCACAGAACATTTTTGATCAAGAAGTAAATAACTTTTGCTGAAGATACTTTATTCAGAGGTTCTGCTTCCACCCATTTGGTGAAATAGTCGACTGCCACTATAGCATATTTGGCCCCGCCTCGGCCCATTGGTAGTTCGCCGATTAAGTCAATTCCCCATACTGCGAAGGGCCAAGGGCTGGCCATTTGAGTAATCTCAGTTGTTGGTAGCCGTGGAATCTTAGCAAACTTCTGGCATCTATCACATTTTTTGATGAAATCTAAGGCATCCTTGCTTAAGGTGCGCCAGAAATATCCATATCGGAGTATCTTTTTTGCTAAAGTTTGCCCTCCGGTGTGATCTCTGCAACTTCCTTGATGAATGTTGGATAAGATTTCCTTGGCTTCCCTTCCAGCGACACACCTTAATAAGGGGTTAGAGAATCCACGCTGATAGAGGATGTCTTCTTGTATTGTGTAGCGGGAAGCTTTCCTTAAGATTTTCTTGACTTCGTTACGCCCGCTGGGTAGTGTGCCGCTTTGTAAGTAGTCTCGGATGGGAGTCATCCAAGTTGCTTCTTCGGTTGCAGCTATCAGATTCACTTGCCCAAAACTTGGGGTCAGTTGCCTTGAGATGGTTACCGCTCCGGAAATAGCGCCGTCTCTCACGCTTGCTTGCTTCGCCAATTCGTCGGCCTCTCGGTTCTCTTCTCGAGGGATGTATTTGACTAAGTAGTGGTCCAATCGATTGAGAAGTAACTTGGTCTTCTTTAAATATGCTATGAGTCGTTCTTCTCGAGCTTGGAATTCTCATAGTATTTGATTAACAATAAGTTGAGAATCGCTATGAAGATACAAAGAATTGGCTCCGATTTCTAAGGCAAGTTCTAATCCAGCTATCACTGCTTCATACTCTGCATCGTTGTTGGTGGCAGCGAACTCCAACCTTATAGCATAGTGTAGTTTATTTCCCCTAGGGGTGACTATTACCACACCTGCCCCCGAGCCTTGGTCGTTTGACGCCCCATCCACGAAGAGATTCCACTTAATGTCTTCTGCTATTTCCAATTGCTCCTTACCTTCATTGGTGGTGAATTCTACAATGAAATCGGCCATGGCTTGTCCCTTGATGGCGGTGCGAGGGTGATAGATGATATCATACTGACTCAGTCCAATGCACCATTTAAGTAGTCGCCCGGAAGTGTCGGGACGATGGAGTACCTGCCTCAGTGGTTGATCGGTCAGAACTTTGATGGAATGGGACTGGAAGTAGTGATGCAGTTTCCGTGACATGATCAGTAAACAGTATGCTAGCTTCTCAAGTTTAGGATATCTGACTTCTGCCCCCATAAACCTCTTACTTACAAAGTAAACTGGCCGCTGCGTGCGGTTGTCTTCCCTTACCAACGCTACGCTTAGGGCATGAAATGACACAGCAAGGTATAGGTATAACTCTTCGCCTTCGCTTGGAGTCGAGAGTACCGGCGGTTTCTGGAGGTGTTCGATTAAGTTAAGGAAAGCTGTTAAGCATTCGTCAGTCCATTCGAACTTTCCTTTGTCTTTCTTCAGAGCTTCGAAGAAGGGGACACACTTGTCCGTTGCTTTGGAGATGAATCGGCTTTGGGTGGCCACTTTCCCATTCAGGCTTTGCATTTCCTTTCGAGTGGAGGGTATCTTGATATCCTTTAGCGCTCGGACTTGTTCAGGGTTTGCTTCAATCCCTCTGGCATGGACGATGAATCCCAAGAACTTTCCTGATGATACTCCGAAGGAGCATTTTAAAGGATTGAGTTTCATTCCATATTGGCGAAGTACTTGAAACATCTCGCCCAGATGGCTTACGTGACCGTCGGCTTTCCTTGACTTTACCAGCATGTCATCCACATACACTTCCATAGTTTGTCCTATTAGCCCTGCAAACATCTTGTTGACGAGGCGCTGGTAGGTGGCTCCTGCGTTTTTAAGTCTGAAAGGCATTACCTTATAGCAGTATAAACCCCGGTCAGTGATGAAACTAGTGTGGTCTTGATCGGGAGCATGCATAGGAATTTGGTTATATCCTGAGTATGCGTCCATAAAAGATAAGAGTTCGTGCCCGGCTGTGCTGTCTACAAGTCGGTCGATTCGGGGAAGTGGGAAGCAATCCTTTGGGCAGGCGTCGTTTAAGTTGGAGAAGTCAATGCATGTTCGCCACTTCCCATTAGCCTTCTTTACTAGTACCGGGTTGGAGATCTATTCTGGGTAGATGGCTTCTCGTATGAAGTCATTGGCAAGTAGATTCTTTACTTCTTCATCGAGGGCTGGTGATAGTTCTGCCCCCATACTTCTCTTTCTTTGTTTTACGGTCGCCTTGGTAGGATCAATGTTTAGTACATGGCATGCTACATCGGGGGAGATTCCGGTCATGTCAGCGTGTGACCATGCGAATTCATCCAAGTTGTAGCGGAGAAAGTCGATGAGTTGCTCCTTCAACTCTGCTTTTAGTTGGGACCCGATTTTCAATAGTCTACTCGAGTCGTGCTTGTCTACAGATACATATTCCATAGCCTCTGCAGGCTCGGCGGTGGCCTCCTCCTCATTGTCCCTTGGGTCTAATTCATTGAAAGGGTCACTGGTATATCGAAGAGGAGGGGCTTTCTTTAGTTGCTATGCTTCCAAACTTTTTGTGCAGAGGGCAACCTCTACACTTTTCCCTTTACCCTTCCTATGGTTGTTGCGAAGTTCAGTCACATAGCAGTCTCGAGCAACGTCCTGGTCTCCTTCTACTTCCCTACTCCATTGTCCGTTGGAAATTTCATCTTTAGGCACCATGGGGCTAGGATAATTTGGAAGTCAGACAAGGCTGGCCTTCCTAAGAAGGCGTTGTAGGCCGAGTGGTTTTCTATTAGCACAAACGTCTGTTTCCGTACAACGGAGCGGGGATGGCTTCCAATTTCAATAAAGAGGTCCAGTTGCCCAAGGGGCATCTTTGCATCTCCAGTGAAACCGTGTAGTGGTTTATTGCAGGGAGATACATCCTTCATTGATAGTTTCATTTTGTCGAATGCATGTTTGAATAGGATATTTACTGAGCTTCCAGTGTCTACTAGAATTCGGAAAACTTCGGCTGGACCGAGCCGGGCAGAGATAACCATGGGATCCATGTGAGGGTATTGCCTTCCTTCTAGGTCACGCCTACCGAATGTGATGTCATGATTCTCTTTCCACTTCGGGTGGCGCTCTTCTATAACAGAATTAACACAATCTTCATTGTTTCTAAGCGACTTTCCATATCTTTCCATCTCTGCCCAGCTTCTGTCGGCGATGTGCGGTCCTCCCGAGATGGTGTGGACCACTATCTTCTCTTGACTAGAGCCGCTAGTGTTGCGGTTTCCTTTGCCAATCTCCGGTGAGGGTAGCCTTGGGTTCTCATTGGCAGGAGCTGGAGTCCTGTCCTGACCTTTTACATAGCGTTCCAGTTTCTTCCTTCTGATGTGTTCTTCAATCAAGTCCCGGAGATGATGGCACTCATTGGTATCATGCCCATGAGATTCATGGAAGCGGCAGAACTTTCCAGACTTTTGCGCGTTATCTGATTCCTTCTTGTATGGTGGGCGTTTGTATCTAACTTCGCCTTGGGTGGCAAGGAAGATGTTTTCGACGGTTTCGTTCAAAGGAGTATAAGTGTCGAATCTCGGTCCTGGCCGATATAGGCGCTTTTCTCCCTTCTTGCCCCCAGCATTGTCTCTGAAATCATTTCTTCGAACGTCCCTTGCTACAGCAGGCACGTTGCTGTGAGTTGCCTTATTTTGTTGTCCTGACTGCCCCTCAACGGCAGCATCCTCAAGCCTCATATATTTCCCGACTTCATGGACGAAATCGGGTAAAGTAGCTGGTTTTTCTTTTGTCAACCTTCTAGCAAATTTAGTGTCCGGATGCACACCACTACAGAGGGCCATTAGGATAAGCTTCTCATCGGCATCTTGGACTGCGGCCGCTGCGGCATTGAATCGGGTTAGGTATTGCTGCAGTTTCTCTCTAGGTTTCTGTTAGATGCTGGATAAGGAATAAGCGTCCTTAGGTTGTTCCACATGAATGCGGAACTGACTAATAAACTTTTCTTTCAACATTTCCCACGGGCTGATGGATCCCTGGGGTAAATGACAGAACCAGGAGGTAGCGAGATCTGCTAAGAATAGTGGAAAGCATTTGCACAGTACTCCCTCTGTTGCTCCACTCATGAGCATATGTTGTGTGTATCTCTGTAAGTGTACAACGGGGTCGGAGGTTCCTTTGTAAGGTTCCATTGTTGGCATCTTCCACTCTCGGGGGGTGATAGCAATTTCAATATTGCGGGCGAAAGGGCTGGTTACCCTAGCGCCTATCCCTCGATCCCTTTGCTCCCGTTGGATGCATTCTCTGAACAAGCGTGCCATCCTTTCATCAGAATTTGGAGCAGATAGAAACGAGCTCGGTTCTGTTCTGTGGGATTGATTCCGTCCAGATGACCTGTAGGGATGGTATCGTCTATCATTCCTCATATTCTCCAATGGCTGCCTTTGGTCTTCTGGGAGCATGCTAGGGTCAGCTATAGTTGGCCCTTGCCTTGATCTTCCCCTGCTGGGTTCTGATCAAAGCACTTCCTCTGGTCCAACTTCGGGCTGGACTCTAGCTCGGCCTCGTTCACTGGCGTTTCCGTGGTTAGGCAGTACAACCGGCTCAGCCACAGTTGACCTCCGCCCGGTACCTCCCCCGTTGGGTTCGGTTCCAAGCGTTTCCTCAAGCCTAACTTCGGGCTGCGCTCGATCTCGGCTCCTACCATGGCTGCTTCTGCTGTTAGCTCCTTCGAAGAAGGAAGATCTTTGTTGTCTCTGAGATCCACCAGACTGGGACTCACCCCATGATTCAGTGTTGCGGTTGGACTCTTCAGCATCCCTTAAGCGTGACATGAGATGGTCCACCAAGGCTTCCTGCTGGGATGTGAAGCGGTTAGTTACTTCAGCCACAACCCTGTCTAGATCTGCCCTAGTAATTGCTGCAGGCTGTTCTACGGCAGGAGTGATTGCATTAGCTTGACCTTCATTTGGTACTGCTGCTGGAGGGGGACGATTTACTTGATCTGTGACCACTGGATCTGGAAGACTGCTGGTTGCGATATTTTTTCCCTTGTTAACATCTTTCTTCTGCTTGGGAGGCATGTTTTCCAAGCGATGAACGATGCTGTTAGGAAAAAGGTTAAGTGGAAGAAGCTGAAGCTTCGAGCTTCTAGCTCTCAATGAAAGCACCAAAAATGTTTGCAAAAAAATTGGACAAACACCTCAAAGTCGTATGATTTAATTGATTTTACGTTGTTCTTAGTGATTTGGATGATTTATGCAAATATATGAAAAGCAGGGACTAAACTGTAAAAGACACGCAGATTTATAGTGGTTCAGCCAGAATGTGCCTACGTCCACTTTATATATTATTTCTCTTTTCTTGTTTAGATTACAAGTACAAAGCTTTGATACTAGTATCTGAAAGTTGTTTGAAAGTTCTCTCCGTGCTTGAGCTCTCAAACTTGTCCCCCATTGTTGTACCCCTGCCCCTCTATTTATAGAGTGAGGCTGGGGGTAGGGGTCTTGGATGTATATAGCTGCTGGTGGGCCTGGGCTGACGTGATCTGGCCTGGTAGTGTTGGTCCGGAAGGAGCTTGGTTCAGAACGTCTCGGTCCGGTGGTTCGGTAGGAGCTTGGTTCGGAATGTCTCGGTCCGGTGGTAGGTGGTCCGGTAGGAGCATGGTTCGGTAGTTGGTGTTGTTGGTCCGGTTCGAGATGATTCGGTGGGAGCTTGGAGCTTGTTGGCTCGGTACCGAATGGTCCGGTAGGAGCATGGTTCGGTGGGAGCTTGAGGCTTGTTGGCTCAATACCGAATGGTCCGGTAGGAGCATGGTTTGGTGGGAGCTTGGAGCTTGTTGGCTCAGTACCGAATGGTCCGGTAGGAGCATGGTTCGGTGGTGGTATAAACGTATCCAACAGCTTGCATACAAGTTTTTCTATGCCCTCCTTTTTGAATCCAATTGGTTGCTCCATGTATACTTCTTCCTACAAGTCAACATTCAAAAAAGCATTATTTACATCAAGTTGTTTTATGATCCAATTTCTATGCAAGAAAATTGTAAATATGATTCTAATTGATGTGGGTTTTACAACAAGTGAGAATGTTTCATTAAAGTCAAACCCATTTTGTTGTGAATACCTTTTTGCCACCAATCGTGTCTTGTACTAAGAAATTGAACCATTAGGATTTTTCTTTAATCTATAGGTCCATTTGCATCCAATAATATATTTTTCTCTTGGTAATGGAACAAGATCCCAAGTTTTGTTTCTCTGTAATGCCTCATACTCCTCATTCATAGAAGCCTTCCATTTATCACATTGAATTGCTTGATGATAAGTGCATGGCTCTTCATTTTCCATATTTGCATTGTATATTTTTTGTTTGAATATTCCCTTCTTTGCTCTTGTAATCATGTGATGACCAGTATTTTTAGGGGAAATTTGTTGAACAGCTTCTGGAATATTTTGTTGTCCAGTATTGCTATTTGAAGGATCTTGTTGATCAATAGGTAATTCTAAATCACTTGTTGGTTTACATTGATCAAAATGCCTGTTACTATGATTGCTAATCTTATGTGAGCCTTCAGCGCTGCTTCTCTAATTGACAACTGCTCTTGAATTGGATGTGACTTGTTGAGGGTATGACACATTTTGATTATTTTCAATAGCTACTTGCTCCATCAATTCAGGTAACGAAGGTATAGAGAACTTTGCATTGTATATTTTATGAGAAGTTTTCATGTGTGTTTTACTAAATGGAAATATGTGCTCATTAAACACTAGATGTCTTGACACAAAAATCTTTCCACTCCTATCTATACATTTTTAACCCTTCTTATTCACTGCATAGCCTAAAAAAGTCCATGGTGAAGACCTAAAATTTAACTTGTGAGCATTGTATGGTCTTAGACAAGGAAAACATAGACACCCAAAAACTTTTAGGTCATAATAATTTGGTTTAACACCATATAACACTTCTATAGGACTTTTATACCGCAAAACTTTTGTTGGCAATCTGTTTATTAGATAAACACTAGTAGCAAATGCATCAGGCCAAAATTTTTGTGGTAAAGAGGCATGAGCAAGTAATGTTAGACCAATTTCAACAATATGTTTGTGTTTTCTTTTTATTAAGCCATTTTTTCAGAAGTATAAGGACAGGTAATATTGTGATTAATTCCTTTCTTTTGAAAATATTCCCTTAAAGGATAAAATTCAGTCCCACCATCAGTTTGAAATTTTTTTGACTTGACGGGCAGTTTTTTTTTCTGCTAAATTGATGAATTGAACTACAACATCATAAGTTTCAGATTTTGACTCCAAAAAATATATCCACACATTCCTAGAAAATGCATCTATAAAGGAAATATAGTATTTAAAACCATAGTCAGTGTTGATTGGAGTAGGACCTTAAAAATCAGTGGCAATTGACTCTAGTGGTTTAGTGTAAATAGTTTCAGAGTCTGAGAAAGCAAGTTTGTGACTCTTGCCCATTTCACAGTATGTGCATACATAAGGCATAGAATATTTGTAAAATAAATATTATTATTATTCAATACTTTCTTTACAGTATTTGCATTAGCATGCCCCAGTCTACAGTGCCATATATCAAAGACCTTACAGTTACTTGCTTGAGTTATTTCAGAACTGTTACACCATTTATCTCTACAGTCTTGATTTCTTGTATTATCAACACTAAATTTATACAGTCCTCTACACTCTTTACCCAACAAAAGAATTTCATTAGACTGAATGTCTTTGACTAGACAGTAAGTAGGAAAGAATTCAAAATATACTGGATTATCTTTAGCAAATTATGAAACACTAAGCAGATTTTTTGTAATTAAAGGCACTCTTAAAAGATTTTTGAGATATAGTTTTCTTGCACCTTTAATACAAGCACTGCCAGTATGTGTAATGTTTATGGGCTTACCATTTCCCATTTGAATGCATTGCTTACCTTTGTACTCTTAATTTTCAAGATTCAGATTTCCAAGATTATTTGTTACATGATTAGTTGCTCTTGAATCAGGGAACCAACTTTCATCTTGACTATCCTCTAATTTGACAGTATTTTCTTTCTGACTGTTTGGCTCATGTTGAGTGTTGATCATATTTGCACTTTGATAAAAAAATTTGGTTGTTGCTTCCTTGTTGAGCTGGCACGTAATTTGCATTAAATCTAAAATAGCATTTGTTTGCACTATGACCAAAGTTTTTACATATTTGTCATCTCAGTCTATTATTATTTTTATGCCATCTGCCACCTCTGCCTCTAGGCCTGTTAGATGATCCACCTCTGTTAGATGAACCCCCTCTTTGATTTTTGCTGTTGTATGCCTTTTCTCGATACTTTGATGCATACTTGATAGCGAATTCTTGAACTGATTTCTTTTGTTCTATTTTTCCTTCATGAGAAAGAAGAATAGAATTAACATACTCAACAGATGGTGTTTTTTCTTGAGATGATATTACTGCTACAACTCCTTCATATTAATCATCTAGGCCACTTAAAATTGATAGTACTTGCTCTGCATCAGACATTTTATGACATGTTATAGCAAGTTGATCACACAGATTCTTTATTTTAGTCAGATATTCTATCATGCTTGAACGATCTTTTCTTAAGTTCTGCAATTGTCTTTTATAATAAATAACCCTTGCTACAAACTGAGTGTTGAATGTGTGCTCTATTGAGTGCCAAATTTCATGATATGTTTTGCACCCAATAAGTTGTGGTAGAATAGTAGGACCAATAGAAGATAACAACCAAGAAATAATAAGATTGTCTTGGTTTTGATAGTTTGAGTAATCTTTATTGATTACAAGTATTCCTTCACTATTAGTAACATATTTTGCTGGAGTAATTAGAGCTCCAAAAACATACTCTTCAATATTATATCCTCTAATAGCTGTTTCGATTTGAAATTTCCATAAAAGATAATTTGACTCATCAAGTTTAATAGTAACTAACTGGCTTTATGGTTTGATTATTGATTTTAATAGATCTTGTGAGCCAGAGTATTGAGAAGTAGCAGTTCTTGAATTGTTAAGAGAATCTTAGACATCATTAACATTGTTTTCAGCCTTGTTGATGATGAAAATGCAAATCAGTAGATCAGATGATGTTGGGCGTGTTCTCACCCAGAAGATCTCGAGACCAAGGAGCTTGATTCATCCATCCAGGTTTGCCTAAACCCATTCGGCATTCTCATCCCACAATGTCCATTCGGCAGTCTCGTCCCAAGGAACTCATCCGGCGTTCTCATCCCACAGTGCCCATTCGGCATTCTCATCCCACAATGCCCATCTGGCATTCTCATCCCACAATGTCCATTCGGCAGACTCCATAACCGGACCAACCTTCCTAACTCGATAACCGGACCAACCTTCCCAACTCCCACCGAACCACCGCCTGCCGAACCAACTCATTTCCGGTCCAAGCCTCATCTCCAACCACCGAACCAAAGTCCTATCGAGCCAAAGTCCTACCGAGCCAAAGCAGTGCCAGGCCAGATTGTAGCAGCCCAGGCCCACCAGCTGCTATATACCTCCAAGACCTCTACCCCTAGCCTCACTCTATAAATAGAGGGGCAGGGGTACAACAATGGGGGACAAGTTTGAGAGCTCAATCACGGAAGGAACTTTCAAACAACTTTCTTTTACTTGTATCAAAGCTTTGTACTTATAATCAAAAGAAGAGAAGAGAAATAACATATAAAGTGGACGTAGGCACATTCTGGCTGAACCACTATAAATTTGCGTGTCTTTTTACAGTTTAGCCCCTGCTTTTCATATATTTGCATAAATCTCCAAAATCACTAAGAACAACATAAGATCTACTAAATCATACGACTTTGAGGTGTTTGTCCATTTTTTGTGTAAACATTTTTGGTGCTTTCACTGAGAGTTAGAAGCTCGAAGCTTCAGCTTCATCCGCTTAACAAGTTTTCCTAACAGCATCGTTCGCCACTTGGAAAACATGCCTCCCAAACAGAGAAAAGATGTTAACAAAGGAAAAAACATCGCATCCAGCAGTCTCCCAGATCCAGCTGTCACGAATCAAGCAAATCGTCCTCCTCCAGCAACAGTAACGAATGAAGAACAGGCTAACCCAACTACTCCTGCCACAGAACAGCCTACAGCAATTACTAGAGCAGATCTGGACAGAGTTGTGGTTGAAGTAACTAACCGCTTCACGTCCCAGCAGGAAGCCTTGGTGGACCATCTCATGTCACGCTTGAGGGACGCTGAAGAATCCAACCGCAACACTGAATCATGGGGCGAGTCCCAGTCTGGAGGATCTCAGAGACAGCAAAGATCTTCCTTCTTCGAAGGAGCTAACGACAGAAGTAGCCGTGGTAGGAGCCGAGACCGAGCACAGCCCGAAGTTAGGCCTGAGGAAACGTTTGGTACCGAACCCAACGGGGAAGGTACCGGGCGAAGGTCAACTGTAGCTGAGCATGTCATGCTGCCTAACCACAGAAACACCAGTGAACGGGGCCGAGCTAGAGTTCAGCCCGAAGTTGGACCCGAGAAAGTGCTTAGATCAGAACCCAACAGGGGGAGATCAAGGCAAGGGCCAACTGTAGCTGACCCAAGCGTGCTCCCAGAAGATCAAAGGCAGCCACTGGAAAATATGAGGAATGATAGACGATACCATCCCTACAGGTCGTCTGGACGGAATCAATCCCACAGAACAGAACCAAACTCATTTCTATCTGATCCAAGTTCTGATGAAAGGATGGCACGCTTATTCAGAGAGTGTGTCCAACGGGAGCAAAGAGATCGAGGGATAGGCGCTAGGGTAACCAGCCCTTTCGCCCGCAATATCGAAATTGCTATCACCCCCCGAGAATGGAAGATGCCAACAATGGAACCCTACAAAGGAACCTCTGATCCCGTTGTACACTTACAGAGGTACACGCAGCATATGCTCATGAGTGGAGCAACAGAGGGAGTACTGTGCAAATGCTTTCCGCTCTTCTTAGCAGATCTTGCTACCTCCTGGTTCTGTCATCTACCCCAAGGATCCATCAGCTCATGGGAAATGTTGAAAGAAAAATTTATCAGTCAGTTCCGCATTCATGTGGAGCAACCTAAGGACGCTTATTCCTTATCCAGCGTCAAACAGAAACCTGGAGAAAAGCTGAAGCAATACCTAACCAGATTCAACGCCGCAGCAGCCGCAGTTCAAGATGCCGATTAGAAGCTTATCCTAATGGCCCTCTGCAGTGGAGTGCATCCGGACACTAAATTTGCTAGAAGATTGACAAAAGAAAAACCAGCTACTTTACCCGATTTCTTCCATGAAGCCGGGAAATACATGAGGCTTGAGGATGCTGCCGTTGAGGGGCAGTCAGGACAGCAAAATAAGACGACCCATGGCAACGCCCCTGCTGTGGCGAGGGACGTTCGAAGAAATGATTCCAGAGACAATGCTGGGGGCAAGAAGGTAGAAAAGCGCCTATATCGGCCAGGACCAAGATTCGACACTTACACCCCTTTGAACGAGACCGTCGAAAATATCTTCCTTGCCACCCAAGGCGAAGTTAGATACAAACGCCCACCATACAAGAAAGAATCAGATAACGCACAGAAGTCTGGAAAATTCTACCGCTTCCACGAATCTCACGGACATGATACCAACGAATGCCATCATCTCCGAGATCTGATTGAGGAACACATCAGAAGGAAGAAACTGGAACGTTATGTAAAAAGTCAAGACAAGACTCCAGCTCCTGCCAATGAAAACCCAAGGCTACCCTCACCAGGGACCGACAGAGGAAACCGCAACGCTAGCAGCTCTAGTCAAGAGAAGATAGTGGTCCATACCATCTCAGGAGGTCCGCACATCGCAGACAGAAGTTGGAGAGAGATGGAAAGATATGGGAAGTCGCTTAGAGACAATAAAGACTGTGTCAATACGGTTATAGAAGAGCGCCACCCAAAGCGGAAAGAAAGTGATGACATCACATTCAGTAAACGTGACCTAGAAGGAAGACAGTACCCTCACATAGATCCCATGGTTATCTCTGCCCGACTCGGTCCCGCCGAAGTTTACGAATCCTGGTAGACACTGGAAGCTCTGTAAATATCCTGTTCAAACACGCATTCGACAAAATGAAGCTATCAATGAAGGATGTATCTCCCTGCGATAAACCACTACACGGTTTCACTGGAGATGCGAAGATGCCCCTCGGGCAGCTGGACCTCTTTGTTGAGATTGGAAGCCATCCCCGCTCCGTTGTAAGGAAACAGACGTTTGTGCTGATAGAAAACCATTCGGCCTACAACGCCTTCTTAGGAAGACCAGCCTTGTCTGACTTCCAGATTGTCCTAGCCCCATGGTGTCTGAAAATGAAATTTCCAACAGACAATGGGGTAGGGGAAGTGGAAGGAGACCAGGATATTGCACGAGACTGCTATGTAACCGAACTTCGCAACAACCACAGGAAAGATAAAGGGAAAGGTGTAGAGATTGCCCTCTGCACAAAAAGCCTTGAAGCATAGCAACTAAAGAAAGCCCCTCCTCTTCGATACACCAGCGACCCTTTCAATGAATTAGACCCTAGGGACAAAGAGGAGGAGGCCACCGCCGAGCCTGCAGAGGCTATGGAGTTTATATCTGTAGACAAGCACGACTCAAGTAGGCTACTGAAAATTGGGTCCCAGCTGAAAGCTGAATTGAAGGAACAATTCATTGATTTTCTCCGCCACAACTTGGATGTATTCGCTTGGTCACACGCTGACATGACCAGAATCTCCCCCGACATAGCATGCCACGTATTAAACATTGATCCTACCAAGACGCCTGTAAAACAAAAAAAGAGAAGTATGGGGGCAGAGCGATCAGCAGCCCTCGATGAAGAAGTAAAGAATCTACTCGCCAATGACTTCATACGAGAAGCTATTTACCCAGAATGGATCGCCAACCCGGTACTAGTAAAGAAGGCTAATGGGAAGTGGCGGACCTGCATTGACTTCTCCAACCTAAACGACGCCTGCCCAAAGGATTGCTTCCCGCTTCCCAGAATCGACCAACTTGTAGACAGCACAGCCGGGCACGAACTCCTATCTTTTATGGATGCATACTCAGGATATAACCAAATTCCTATGCATGCTCCCGACCAAGACCACACTAGTTTCATCACCGACCGGGGTTTATACTGCTACAAAGTGATGCCTTTCGGACTTAAAAATGCAGGAGCCACCTACCAGCGCCTCGTCAACAAGATGTTTGCAGGGCTAATAGGACAAACTATGGAAGTATATGTGGACGACATGCTGGTGAAATCACGGAAAGCCAAAGATCACGTAAGCCACCTAGGCGAAATGTTCCAAGTACTTCGACAGTATGGAATGAAGTTGAATCCACTAAAGTGCTCCTTCGGAGTGTCATCGGGAAAATTCTTAGGGTTCATCGTCCATGCCCGAGGGATTGAAGCAAACCCTGAACAAGTCCGAGCATTAAGGGACATCAAGATACCTTCCACCCGAAAGGAAATGCAAAGCCTAAACGGAAAAGTGGCCGCCCTAAGTCGATTCATCTCCAAGGCAACGGACAAGTGCATCCCCTTTTTCGAAGCTCTAAAGAAAGATAAACGAAAGTTCGAATGGACGGACGAATGCTTAACCGCTTTCCTTAATTTAATCGAACACCTCCAGAAACCACCGGTGCTCTCAACTCCAAGCGAAGGAGAAGAATTATACATATACCTTGCTTTGTCATCTCACGCTTTAAGCGCTGCCTTGGTAAGAGAAGACAACCGCACGCAACGACCAGTTTACTTCGTCAGTAAAAGGTTTACTGGGGCAGAAGTCAGATATCCTAAACTTGAAAAGTTAGCATACTGTTTACTAATCACTTCACGAAAACTACGTCACTACTTCCAATCCCATTCCATCAAAGTTCTGACCGATCAACCACTGAGGCAGGTACTCCATCGTCCCGACACTTCCGGGCGACTACTTAAATGGTGTATTGAGCTGAGTCAATATGATATCACCTATCACCCTCGCACCGCCATCAAGGGACAAGCCATGGCTGATTTCATTGCAGAGTTCACTACCAACGAGGATAAGGAGCAACTGGAAATAACAGAAGATATCAAGTGGAATCTCTTTGTGGACGGTGCATCTAACGAACAAGGCTCGGGGGCAGGTGTGGTAATAATCACTCCCAGGGGAAATAAACTGCACTATGCTATAAGGTTGGAGTTCGCTGCCACCAACAACGATGCAGAATATGAAGCAGTGATAGCTGGACTAGAAATTGCCATAGAAATCGGAGCCAATTCTTTGTGTCTTCACAGCGATTCTCAGCTTATTGTTAATCAAATACTAGGAGAATTCCAAGCTCGAGAGGAACGACTCATAGCATATCTAAAGAAGACCAAGTTGCTTCTCAGCCGATTGGATCAGTACTTAGTCAAACACATCCCTCGGGAAGAGAACCAAGAGGCCGACGAATTGGCAAAGCAAGCAAGTACGAGAGACATCGCCATCTTCGGGGCAGTAACCATCTCAAAGCAAACGGTCCCAAGTTTTGAGCAAGTGAATCTGATAGCTGCAGCCGAAGAAGCAACTTGGATGACTCCCATCCGAAACTACCTACAAAGTGGCACACTACCCGACGGGCGTAATGAAGTCAAGAAAATCTTGAGGAAAGCGTCCCGCTATACAATACACGAAGACATCCTCTATCGGCGCGGTTTCTCTAACCCATTATTAAGGTGTGTCGCCGGAAGGGAAGCCAAGGAAATCTTATCCAACATCCATCAGGGGAGCTGTGGAGATCACACCGGGGGGCAAACATTAGCAAAAAAGATACTCCGATACGGATATTTCTGGCCCACCTTAAGCTAGGACGCCTTAGATTTCGTCAAGAGATGTGACAGATGCCAAAAATTTGCTTAGATTCCACGGCTACCAACAACTGAGATTACTCAAATGACCAGCCCTTGGCCCTTTGCAATATGGGGAATTGACTTAATCGGCGAGCTACCGATGGGCCGAGGCGGGGCCAAATATGCTATAGTGGCAGTTTATTATTTCACCAAATGGGTGGAAGCAGAACCTCTGAATAAAGTATCTTCAGCAAAAGTTATTAACTTCTTGATCAAAAATGTTCTGTGCAGGTATGGAGTCCCACTCAAAATCATATCAGACAATGGATTTCAGTTTGACAGCGAGGAATTCGCCAACTGGTGCCGAGAACACGGAATTCATAAAAGCTTCTCATCCGTAGCGTATCCCCAAGCAAACGGACAAGTCGAAGCAGTCAACAAAATTCTGAAAACTCTGATAAAAAAGAAGCTCGAAAAGTCAAAAGGCGCTTGGGTGGACGAACTCCCTACGGCACTGTGGGCTTACCGCACATCTTTCAGAACATCAACAGGGCACACTCCTTTCTCTTTGGCATACGGATCGATGGCTATGCTCCCAGTTGAAACCATCGTGCCTTCCCACCGTAGGATCCACTATAACCCAGAAGAGAATGAAGAACTCCTCCACATGTCTTTGGATCTAGTTGAGGAGAGAAGGAATGATGCAGTCCTTAAAGCGGCGGCCCACAAGCAGAAAGTGGCAGCACAATACAACTCCAAAGTCAAGCATCGTACCTTACAAGAGGGGGATCTTGTCCTCAAGCGAATCTTCCCTCGCACTAGACCCGATCTGAGATGGACCATATGTAATTCATAAAGATCTCCACAACGGAGCCTATATTTTGTCAACAGTGGACGGAGAGGTGTTCCAGAGGGCATGGAACATCCAACACCTCCGTCGATACTTTTCTTAACTTGTATTGCCCATATGAAGTGAATTAACAAAGAGAATCAGTGGACGTAGGCCTTTTCGTGCCGAACCACTTTAAAAAAACCTTGTCTCTTTTTTAACTTGTTCCTTTATATCTTGGCTACTTGTTAACTTTATCCTTTTCTGTTGAACGAAATCCTACGCGTATAGCATCTCCACTCAAAGCACCTCACGGCGCGACTTCACCTGGGCAAAACCCAACAAGTACTATGCGAATCTATGCCCTCGCCTATGAGACACTTTTGCCCCAGCATCCCTCTGCTGCGGGTTAACTCATTGCTCGCGACGGCCCTTAAAGCCAACTGTAATGAGCCGATTATAAGCCACCGAGAAGGCCGACTATAGCCGAGGCAGCTCATTACGGCGTTAGGCTCGCCGGCAACTGTGAACCGACTATAAGCCCCAACATAAGGTGTGGCCAGCCAGGGGCAGTTCACAGTTGACGATCGGCACCCACGCTAGCCGGCCACAGTAAATCGAATAATACCCACGATTACGGGCCATAATGGCCCGGGTAGTTACTGTGCGCGATCTCGGCTCTGATGTGTCTTAAGTACGGCTGTGGTAAAAAAGAATTAACTCCCCGCGGAGGCGTAAGATGGGTGACAAATGTCTCCAAGACCCACAGCTAGGGAAAGTGACTACAAAACCCGTTTGCCACGAACTTAAGCACATCGAAGGCCTTCCGTGATTGGAAGTTTTACTATTTCACATATTTCAATTTTACTTAAAAAGCATTCCTCCTATCCTCTATAACAATCCATAAAGTACAGGATACGGAGTAGAAGACACTCGCCAATGGATGCGTGGATCCACAATCAGATGGCAGGGCATTCAACTACTTTCCATGCTTAGTCATACAAGATATTCGAAACTGCCATCTACAAACAGAACATGAAAGGCAGTATTTTCTTCCTTTATATACAGATGCATGACTATAATTTGTTCACACCACACACTAATATTACAAGTCATGAAATTATGTTTTAAAACCAAAACCTGACATCAAACACAACTCAATTGCAAGAATACGCATAGCTATATTTCTCATACGACATGTCGAAAAAGCAACAAACATTCAAGAAAATCAGCCCAAGTTAAAGAATTACACGTCAAAAATAAGACTATTTATTACAAGTGGCAAAATATTATAACCCAAAGGCTACTTTACTATTTTTCGACTAACATATACAACCCTGTCAAACCCACAAAAAGAGTTTTTTCAGATATAATCAAGGGGCCGGCTGCAGTGGAGCTTTATCCTTGACCTGTTGACCCCCTGTCCAGTCAAAGAAAGGACTCATTAGCAATAAGCAACCAAGTTGATGGAGAAACTAAAAAGAGAGACTTACCAGCGCCTGCTTCCTGACTATCCTGATCGTCATCCTCTACCTACACGCCTACCTCCTCAGCGGCAAGCAACCGCATACCTTCCTTCACCGCCACCTTCTCCTCCTTGGCAAACTGGGCAGTGACCGCATCCATGCTGAAGGCCACACCACCATCTTTATCCGCATCGGCCTTGGCCTCCTCCAGAGCCCGAAGATAGATCTTAGCCATGATCCTGGGATAATCATCCATCCAGGATAGGTTGCCCTGCTTCCAGGTTCGGAAGTACATATCCTGAAGCATTTCGTCCATCATCCCCTCATTCTCCTCAAACTCCCTCGTCCGGGCCTCAGAAGCCAACAACCTCCCAACGGCAGCATCTCTCTCCGATCGGTATCTCGAGCAGTCGGCTAGAAGGGATCCCCGCATTGCCTCCATCTCCTCCCTCAACTTAGCTTGAGCAAGCTCTGCAGCCTCAAGTTTCCCGGACAATTCCTCCACCTGCTCAAGATCCGCTTTCCGAACCTCGTCCACCGTGGCAATAGCCATGTCAATCCGTTCTTTGCAAGTAACTTCCATTTTTCGCAATTCGGCCCGACTGGCCTCTTCCATGGTTTTCCTTAATCGTCCAGTAGCAGCCTCATGCTGAGAAATATGAATAGCCTGATCCGCAAGCTGTTTGGCCTGATCCGAAACCACCAATCGAAGTCGGATATTGGCGCTCCCAATCTCCTCTCCGGCCTTAACCAGCCGGGCGTGATGCCCCATCAGCTTCTTGGTCTCCTCCGCCACCCGATCAATATTAGCCTTGGCCTCGTCTCCCATAGTGATTATACGAGTAGTGAGTAAATCGAGATCTAAGGACTTAGCTTCATCAAGTACTCGTACCATGGGGTTACGGGGGAGAAGGTGTTCACCCGTGACTTCGTCAAAAGTAATATCATGAGAGCTTGGATCCAGATCAGGATGACCCGCAAATGGATTACGAGCCAAGTCAGGACGGTCGACATGAATAACAGAAGGGTTTCCGGACGGGTGCGGAGAAGGCACAAACTCGCTATCCTCCTCCGTGATATAATGAAGAGGCTGAGCCGGGAGCTGAGGACCAGGCGAAGGTTCGGATAAAGGACGATTCCTCTTTCTCTGCTGAATACCCTCTTTGATAACCCCGAGAAGAGGACGGTAGCCGACTACATCCCCGGAGCGGTGGGTCGAAGGCTTCGGCTTGACAGAAGTTTTGGAAAGCTTGTACTGTTCAAGCCTGTGCCGAAAATCTGAGGCTTTGACCATTTTACCTGCTCCTGATATGAAGAAAAAGTGTTACAAGCATATATTGTTCTATACTTCGAGAAAACACGGCAAATTAAAAGGAGAGAAACACATATGTGGTTGTACAAACCCTGGGGAGGAGTAGGATACTGCAATAGGTCCTGGATTTCATTCCAGGACGGGAGCGGGTCATAAAATATTCCTAAGTCCCTATCATTAGTGAAGCATGTAGGAGTCAAGAGTTCACCTTGAGTCGTCGGAGCCACCCTGGCTGGAATGGTCTGGGAAGACTCGCTTGCACCGGTCCCGGCCTTGTCCGCTTTCCCGGTTTTCTTTGCCAAAGCCGGATCTCCGTCCAGCCCCTTGAAAGCCTGGTGGAACGCATCGTCCGTCCACTCCTGAATCTCGCCCGCTTGCCCAGGAAGCAAGGCCCCGATGCCGTCGCCACCTTTATCACCTTCCCGACCACCTCCACCCTCGCTTCTTTCCTCCTCTATGTCTTCCTCCTCCCGGGTAAGTGGACAATTGCTGGGGGAAGGACCGTCCGACTTCTTGAGTTTCTTACCTCCGACAGCTGGAGGTTTTGTGAAAGGTTTCCTCTTGCTACTCTCTACCGTAACACCTTCCTTGGTTTGAGCAGCCGCCCTCTCCTCCGTTGTTTCCCTCAGCTTAACTACTGACTGCTGTGGAAGGATTAAGTTATATTCCAGAAGAATCGCATTTCTGATCAAGAAGGCAGATGATCTATATTTCCCAAGAATAGCTTCTATCTCAGCCGCCGTCTGAACCAGGCGGTCAGTCTCCACAACCGGAAAGCCACCTGTCGCTAGCAAAAATGAGAAAGTATGAGAAGAAGCATCGCAATCGGAATAGAAATTATAAGTAAAAGCATCAACTTACATCCAGAAGTAAAGCGCCGGATTGAAACGGAGTCGTCCCTAACAAAGAACCACTCTTTCTTGAACATGCTGAATTTAGAGTACAGATCCAAGACCGGTTTGAAGGTCACGGCTGACTCCAAGCTAATGTATGGGGACCCCTTCTTATAGCCCCGCAAATTATACAAGTACCGGATCTCCCGGTTGGAAGGAGCACGACCATACTTCCTTTGGAAAAGGAGGAAGAGGCTCACCAGGATAGCATAGGAGTTGGGTTGAAGCTGGAATGGGGCCACCTTGAGATATGTAAGGAAGCTGATTACCCAAGCATTAAGAGGCGGAATGGCACCACACATGCAGTGGTATCTGCTGTAAGCAAAGTACCCCTCAGGGGGGTCGTATGGCATAACATCTCTCCCTGGCAACAGCATTCGCGCCCTATCAATTCCGAAAGAACGAGAGATGGCATCAAGCTGCTCCTCCTTGAGGGAACTAGGAAAACAGTCGGGCGGGGAGTTCAAAATTTCCTGAGGGCCGTACCCGTCCACTAGTGATCTCGGGATTGGTCCGTGACGTTCGGGATTCGGCTGAGCTGGGGGCACGGCAGAGGAACCTCCTTCGCCCCCGGATTTCTTTTTGTCTGATCGAGTTTCTGCCTTTCGAGACATTTATCTGCAACATCGGAAAAACATGTTGTTAAAACGGGGGATATAAACAAGCGAGTCTATGTAAAGTCCATCCAACACAAAAGTCCGTCTAGTAAAACAAGGTTCATTCGGTACTCCCGATACCGGAGTTTCGTTCGGTATTCGAGTTAAAGGTTCATTCGGCACTCAGTTGAGCCAAGCTTTGTTCGTCATATTCCATTCGGTAAAACTGAAGAAAACTCATTCGGCAGAATATTCCCTCACCTGATTCGGCAAAAATCTTTGGTTCGGCTAGAACTGTGATTCGGCAAAGGCGAGGGAATGGTTCGGCTGATAAAAAAATGGCGACGTGAGGCTCGTACTTATAGGCAAGCACGAGGCGACCGGACCAAACGGTTGGCACTTTGGATCGAACGGGCTATCCAAATAACAAAGCACGGCACACACTGGCGTATGCCCCACTTTGGGGGGCAAATGTTGGGCGTGTTCTCACCCAGAAGATCTCGAGACCAAGGAGCTTGATTCATCCATCCAGGTTTGCCTAAACCCATTCGGCATTCTCATCCCACAATGTCCATTCGGCAGTCTCGTCCCAAGGAACTCATCCGGCGTTCTCATCCCACAGTGCCCATCCGGCATTCTCATCCCACAATGCCCATCCGGCATTCTCATCCCACAATGTCCATTCGGCAGACTCCATAACCGGACCAACCTTCCTAACTCCATAACCGGACCAACCTTCCCAACTCCCACCGAACCACCGCCTGTCGAACCAACTCATTTCCGGTCCAAGCCTCATCTCCAACCATCGAACCAAAGTCCTACCGAGCCAAAGTCCTACCGAGCCAAAGCAGTGCCAGGCCAGATTGTAGCAGCCCAGGCCCACCAGCTGCTATATACCTCCAAGACCCCTACCCCTAGCCTCACTCTATAAATAGAGGAGCAGGGGTACAACAATGGGGGACAAGTTTGAGAGCTCAATCACGGAAGGAACTTTCAAACAACTTTCTTTTACTTGTATCAAAGCTTTGTACTTGTAATCAAAAGAAGAGAAGAGAAATAACATATAAAGTGGACGTAGGCACATTCTGGCTGAACCACTATAAATTTGCGTGTCTTTTTACAGTTTAGCCCCTGCTTTTCATATATTTGCATAAATCTCCAAAATCACTAAGAACAACATAAGATCTACTAAATCATACGACTTTGAGGTGTTTGTCCATTTTTTGTGCAAACAGATGATGAACTATGGAGTTCTAAAATCAAGAAAGTGGTGCAGCCAGTGGTTTCTGATGATGAAACCTTCTCTGATGGGGACCCCTATGCTAGCCACTGCACAGGAACAGGAAGATGATCAGAATGCTAGACAATTTACAGTTCTTTATCAAGAACTGTAAATTCAGTGAGTATTGAAAGAAAAAGAAAATCGCTTCCTCGATGATGACTCTGATCTGAGAGGAGCAACTATGCAGCCACCATTAGGTGATGATGCCTTTCTGATAACGGTCAGGCAAGGCACTTTAATCAATAACAACCGTTAGGTTGATTTCTGAAGCTCCGATGCCATGTGAGAAATAATGCACATAAGATAATTGATTTTGTATTACTGGAAATGAAATGATAATAATCTCTATGTACAATAGTTTGCTTGCATATTTATACATAAGCTTCACAGTGAGTAATGTAGCAAGATATTTTTATATAGGCTTCTAACAAAAGCCCAGTTACTTAATGTAACTGCATCAGTAAACTTATGTTAGCAACAATTATGTTATACGCATTTTCATTTTCTCTAACAGGAAGATACTTATCTTACTAAGGTAGAGAAAGTGCAATAACACACTAGAGGAAGTGGACCAAGATCCAGAGAACATACAACTGTATGACTTGATGCTGCAAGCTAGATACAAATTTCATACTAAGCAAAAATCATTTTATTGGAGTAGGAACCGAAAAGCTATTTAATGCAATGGCTGTAAAAAGGAGAAACAAATAATAAAAATTCCATGCAAAAATGTCAAAATGATATTTTTTAATAGTATTACGACATTCATTAATCAGAATGGAGAATGTATGTACGAGAAAGAAGAGATAGAAAACGATGCAATAACTTATTATACACAATTATTTAACGGCGAACAGATAGCTACGTTTCCTCCAATACCAAGTAAAGCATGGATAAATGGAAAAGGAAGGAATCTACTACTACTACCTATACAAGTGGAGGATGTTAAAAAAGCAGTTTACTTTGTTCAAGATGAAAGAATTCTGAGGCCTGATGGTATGAATTCTAAATTGTACAAGTTACATTGGAAAAATATTAAATGTGAATATTTCATGTTGTTTTAGACATGTATCATTCAACTAATTTACCACATGGAATTAATCACACATGTGTCGCACTTATGTGAAAAAAAGAGGCCCGCTAGCATTACAGAATATAGGCCAATTTCATATTGCAATATGTACCACAAAATCTTGAGTAAGATTTTATGCAACAAAATTAAAATTTCCTGCCACATTCGATCTCACAAAATCAATCAACATTCATGGAGGGTAGAAATATAGGTAAAAATATTATGTTGGCTTATGATCTTTTAGGTGACTTTAGTAGAAAAGGGCTAGATCAAATATGTATCAAAGTGGATTTGAAGAAACCATAGGATAGAATAACAAAGAATTTGTATGTCAGGTATGTTATCCCGCCTTGGGAAGGCCGTTACACCAAAAACTTGACTAGAAACCAAGGACAGTCTGTCCCGAAGATCGGTTATACACAGGTTCACTATGGATACTAGGCAATTTTACCCGAGTCTGGATCGAGCCACAATCGATGTGGTATGACAAGCAAAGCTACGAAAGTTAGCGTTCCAAATTTCAAGTCAATTGAGGTTCGTGTGCTCAAGATATTGGTCGATCAAAACCAAGGAAAACACCTACAAGTTCGTAACCATCTAGGCATATAAGTGATTCGTGTCCATGGGAAAAGGCAACCTCGTTCGGAACCATACACTCTTTATTGATACTTCGTGTCCATCCACTTCGTAGTCATGGCCAAGCCGTTACCTCATCTGTATCAATGAAGAAAGCCTCGGTTCGTATCCATCACATCCACTCCATTTCGTATCCACCTTGTCAGTGCTATCTCGTATCCATCACATCCACTCCTTTTCATATCCGCCTTGTTAGTGCTATCTCGTATCCATCACGCCTACTCCATTTCGTATTCCTCACATTAATCTGCTTCGTATCTATCAACTGAAGCTAAATCGTATCGATTCCAACTACACTATTTGTATCAATCCGCCAACAATTGATAAGAATGGGTCACCAAGTGATCAATACGAATTACCATCTTCCATCGATATAAAACATACCCTAAGTCATCGATACAAAGCGGCCTTAAGCATCGGTATGAAATGAAGTTGGGGGTACGAAAGGGATGCACCAGGTCGATATTAATGATGCCTAAAAGGGAGGAAGACTCGATCTATCGGCTTTAAAAGTGGATTGACCTTGGAAGATAGCGCCACGTCATTGACCATCACGTGCCTAGAAGGGACCCGAACGGGATCGATACGAATGGAAGTGATACGAGTTCGACAGCCCATTGAAAATCCAAACTTGCATCAATCATAACTCGAGATCTACAAGTCCAAATGCCACCAAATTTTCACAGGAACTTGCCTACAACCTGAAGAATGTTCCTAATCAATTTCAGCCCAAAAGGACCAATTATTGATCGATACGAACTCAATTCGTATCGCTCCTATATCGAGTTGAAATCAGCTGAACTCGATCCCATGGGCCCATCCACATGAGAGAAGAAGTCCTCCGAGATTTGGGCGAGATGTTTGCTGCCTACGCCTATAAATAGTGACCCTGGACCTACAGAAAAGGGACGTTTGGCTTCTCTACGTCGATACTCTACTGGAATTGCTGCTGTACTTTGAATGTACTATTGTAATCCACTTGTAACCAGCAAGTTATAATCAATAAACATCAATCATTTTATAGTGGACATAGGCCATATGCCGAACCACTCTAAATTTGCGTGTTTCTGTACTTTTTCTTATCTGTTGATTGGTGTGTTTGTTAGATCTGCCTCATTTAACATTTACTTTCTTCATTTTGACTCTTCGAACACATCTAAAGAGTGTTGTGCCCAATTTTGGTACAAACACTTTGGTGCTTTCACTGAGAGAACCCAGCTTTTCTCCTGCTTATTGGATCTACTACCGATATCGGATTGCAAGAATCTCAGGAGAATATCCAGATCTCAAGCCTAGAAGTTCATCCATCCTATTCAGATTTGCATCAAGTCTAGGAGAGAACTTCGCTATTCACCATGGTCGCTACTAGGACTACCTCAACCGCTGCAGATCCAGAAGGACGGGATAGGCAGAACCCCGCAAAACTTCCCTCTGCAGACCATAACACTGTTGGAACTTCGGATCCACAAGGCCCTGTCAGCAGGGAGGAGTTCTAGCTACTGATGCAAGAGCTGACTCAAAGCCACCAGCAGCTTACCCAGTAGCTCAGTGCCAACACGGAGTTAACCAATCGGCTGAACCGAGATAGACGAAGAAGGTCCAGATGGGATCATGCTTCCTACTCATTTACTAAAAGCTCTACTTCCTCTGATTACAATCATATATCCACACACCCACGGCTGGATGGAAGTTATGCGCAGGCTACCGGACATCAGCGCACTTTGAACCTTGGACAAGCGGGAGTCGGTCCATCCATGAGCTGCAAGATCAGACACTCCTTCCAAGAAGGGACGACTCCTTTCACAGTACTGACAACCACGCTGTTGCCACTACTATCGAGTTGGAAGCTGACACTCAGAACCGAACGGATCCGAACCTACGCCAACGTGATTATACTCCTGAACCTTATGTTCCCGAAGACCTAGAGCCAAGGAGGTGAGGTATGGACCGTCGACCGCGTCCGGGCCATCCTCGCATTGTGGAACCCGACCATACCTTGGCCTTGCATGCCCATAATGTCCAAACACCAAACATCCCGACAATTATCCGCCAGATGTCCGTGAAAGCCAAGGCCTCACCAATGACGATTGGGTAATCTCTCGGAATCACACCCCATTCACCGATGACATTCTCTACGATGAACTGCCTCGGCGATTCAGAATGCCAACTCTGCCTATTTATGAAGGGAGCTTTGACCTTAGCCAGCATCGGTGAGGCACAACAAATGGGATTCGTTCCTGTTGAGACACTATCTTCCCCGAGTTTTGATCAAATGGAGATCGATTGGGTACATGAAATCATACCCAATAAGGAATCATAGATGACTCCATTTAGGAACTTTCTCGAGCATGGGACCCTGCCAGAGCGCAGGAGTGAGAAAAGACAAGTTCTCCAGAAGGCTTCAGGATTCACTATTCAGAATGGAGTCATGTATAGAAGTGGATACTCTGGTGTATCGCTTACGAAGAAATCAAGCGAATATTACATGATGTGCATGAAGGAGAATGTGGTGATCACACCAGGAGGCAAGCTCTTGCTAAGAAAGTGCTCCGATACGGTTATTATTGGCCGATTGTAAATCACGATGCATTAGATTATGCTAGGAAATGTGACAGATGTCAGAAGCATACTCAGATTCCAAGAGCCCCACCTACCGAAATAACTCAAATGGTCAATCCATGGTCGTTCGCAATATGGGGAATCGATATTATTGGGTCTCTACCTCTGGCTAAAGGTGGCGCAAAGTACGCCATCGTTGGAGTTGATTACTTTACCAAATGGGCGAAGCCGAGCCCCTTGCTACTATCACGACGAAGGAAGTGATCAACTTTGTGGTACGCAACATTATCTGTCGATTTGGTCTCCTACATACCATCATCACTGACAATGGAGCCCAATTCGATAGTTTTGAGTTCAATAATTTCTGCCAGCGATTCCATATCCAAATGAAGTTCTCTGCAGTTGCACACCCTCAAGTGAATGGACAGGTCGAAGCTGTTAACAAAGTTATAAAGTCCATTCTGAAGAAACGATTGGAAAAAGCCAGGGGAAAATCGGTTGATGAACCTCCTATGACCCTACGGGCATATCGAACGAACCACAAGTCCACGATCGGCCACACTCCATTTTCACATTCCTACGGCTCTGAAGCCATTATTCCAGTCGAGTTGGAAGTACCTTCTCATCGTGTGACTTACTATGATCCGAAAACAAATGTTATATTGCTTGCCGAATCTCTGGACTTATTAGATGAGAAGCATGAAGAGGCTGATTTGAGGGCAGCCGCGCACCGAAGTTGAGTCGCCTGATTGTACAATGCTATGGTCCGACCCCGAACCTTTGAACTTGGCGATCTCATACTCAAGAGAATTTACCCAGTCCCTTTGCATATGAAGCCAAGGTGGGAAGGACCGTATGTTATTGAATGAAGACTCGAAGACGGGACATTAAAATTATCAACTGTCGATGGTCTCACTTTGCCGAGAGCTTGGAACAGCGAAAATTTTCGTCGCTACAACACATGATAGGCTTTGTTTATTCATTTAGTATGCTTTTCATTTGCAATTTGTTTATGCATTTCAACATTTGAACTTGTAATAAGGCAACTGACTTTGCCATACTTTCTTATTTCAACAATAAAATGCAATCTCTTCGACAGAGCAATGATTCTTAAAATGCGTCATGCGACTACCACAATGCACGGAGAGCTAAGTTCCATCCTACGGTGGGACTTATTCAAATAGGGAGTGACTCTGTTACGACCGGCCACTTGCTAAGTGAAACCCGAGCTCGGGGGCAAGTTGTCACATTGAAGCCAAAAAGGATTGATACACGACAATCCTCTAACTAACTCTGACTCCCAAAGTGCGAGCTGGAATATAAACTTACAAATGTAGGCTCGAAGAAGGTGGATCCGTCACAACTTCTCCCGTGTTTAATGCAAGCTCAAGAAGGGTGGATCCGTCCACCTAACGACCTCGCTTGTTAACTCAGGGTGGATGTGACCCGACCATCGACGATCCTGATAAATCTATCATTCCCAGAGTGCGAAAATAATCCTAAAACTCAAAATAGATGTGATCAACCGTCTGTTAACTAACTCTAAGTCCCTAGAGGGCGGACTGGAGTATAAACATCAACTGGGTGTGACTGACCACCCACAATTAACTCTAAATCCCCATAGCGCAAACCGGAGTATAAACTTCAACTGGGTGTGACTGACCACCCACAACTAACTTTAAGTCCCCAGAGCGCGTACTGGAGTATAAACTTCAACTGGGTGTGATTGACCACCCACAACGAACTCTAAGTCCCCAGAGCGCGAACTAGAGTATAAACTTAAACTGGGTGTGACTGACCACCCACAACTAACTCTATGTCCCCAGAGCGTGGACAAGAATATAAACTTCAACTGGGTATGAATGACCGCCCACAAATCAACCTAAGTCCCCAGAGTGTGGACACAGACCTGATCATTAAAACGGGTGTGACTGATCACCCGATAAAGCAACTTAAGTCCCTGGAGCGTGGACGTAACTTTAAACATTAAGCAGGCGTGATCGACCGCCCACATGCGAGTTCAATCCCGAGAGTGTGGATGTGATTATTAATAAGTGAGCGAGTGTAACCCGGCCACTCGAACTCATCTCTTTACCACTAGTTCCGACTGAGTGAAGCTAAAAATGTCGAAGGTGAAAAGCAACCACCGTCCGACCACTTCGACTCATCCCCGGGACTGGGCATGACTCCAGCACCAACTACTAATCAAGACAGTACAATGTTGAGGATCGACTTGACGTTTGGATATGACCCGAAGCCATGACTTTGGAACTAAACAACCGAACGCAAGTCTGATCCAGAGACTGATGCTTCGCAAGTGTGTCGAAAGAAAACTAAAGTGATGCAACACTTAAACAAATAAACTCGGAGTTGTGCAAAGAACAAAAGGAAATTCTATTTCATTTATCCTTTAAAAGCAAAATAGATACAAGGAGTCTATGCCAAAAAATCCTACTAGCATGGGCTGAACCCGCATCTATACACGGCCTACAAGAACAAAAAGAAAGCTCCTAATTATTTGCCAAAAAAGGGATGCCAAGATTCACGCCTACTCCTTGGGCTTCTTCTTCTTATGCTTCTTCTCCTTTGGAGTCAACCCATTGGAGCTGCCACTATGATGCCGCTTCGAGCTTTTGCCTTTACTAGGCTTGTCCTCGGCCGCGGGAAGTATCGTGGTCTCCTCCTCCAAACTCACCAGAATCGGGATGCTTTCAAAGTGCATGGTCGGAGGGACAGGGGCACTTTCCATGTGAGAGGATACAAGGGAACCCCAGTAATGATAATCGTGCCACCCGAAGAGATCATGAGTAAAGGGGTCGGACCAGGTCCTACCATTCCACCTCCTGTGGTGCTACCCAATGTTTCACCCGCCATCTCAGCGCTAATTTCCGCCATTATTGCGTTGTCATGAGCTGCTTGAGTATCAGGCGGGACGTTGGTTGTCGGAGCTGAAGAGCTAGCCGTGAACACACTTCCACTCATAACAAATGGCAAGTCAGAATGTGGACTGATGTGGGTGCCTAGGAGCTCATCCATCATTTGCTAGTTAAAAGTGAAAGCACTCACATCAACTTCCTTAGCCGTAGCAGTGGTGATGGTCATCTTTACCTCCGTTATGATAGCCTCCTGCTCTTGGTTTTTTTCTTGGGTTGAAGGGGGCATGGTCGATGCTGCTTCTATAACTGAATGGAGATAAGAGAAAATATTAGAAATTTCCTTTGATAGTATTCCAGACTTTGAATGAGTTCGAGAAGCATTCAAAATACCTTCCTCAGGTTGGCTCGCGGTGGGGGCCGGGGTTCCTCCTGACACGTGCTCGCAGGCTAGAGATAGCTGTGGCTAATCTGGATCATAGGCCGGCACAGGTAGATGATCAACTGCAGGAGTGGATTCAGGCTGGGTTGGCATAGGGATCTCAGAGCTTGTATCATGATGCTCAACACCAGAGCCCTCTCCAACCTCCAAGTGCTAAGTAGCGAGCTTCTCTTTCTCAAATGCGACAGTGGCATCATGGAGAACTCTCCTCTCTTCCTCATTCAACACTCGGTTTTCCAGTTCGAATTCATCGAGGGATTCAGTATGATGCTCTACCTTTTCATCGACCAAAAGACAGCGCCAAGCACTATGTAAGTGAGTTGGATAATCGCTGAGCCAGCTTAAGTCACGGTATTTCGGAATGTTAACATTGTAGGTGATTAAAAGATCTTCAATGTCACTATCAAGTCTGGCCTTAACCTCAACCCTAGCCTCGGCCTCCTGAGCTTTCAACTTCACCGCATCCCGCTCGTTCTGAGCCTCCATAGTTTGGTAGAAGGCCTCTTGAGCGATCTTGTTAACTTGGTCTTTTTCCTTAACGACTTCGTCGTATTTGGCTTTAAGCTCTGCAGATCTTGGAGTGCTTTATCTTTTTCAGCAGTGACTATGACATTCATGTGCCCCATATCATCTACTAACTTTAAATGCTCCTGCCTCATCTATTCCAACTACTTATTGGCCTTGTCAACCTTTTTCAGGGCCTCCGTTTTGGAATTCCTTAAAGTATCATTCTCTCTAGTAAGCACTGTGACGATCTGATCCTTCTGGGTGATGGTTTCGTGTAATTATTCGATTTCTTTGCCAGCTCAAACGCTACAGCTGAAGCTTTCTCGGTGGATTTCTTCAACTCTCGGTATTGGCCAAAAGTGTGATAGACATGATCATGAACGAATTTTCTGCTCCATCTGGAAGCACCATCAAATTTGGAGGAAAATGGAAGCCATCGAAGCATATGTTCAGAAACACTATTTTCAGTTGGGCTATCCGAGCGACTCCCTCACCTGCCAACTCTGTAACCAATGAAGTAGCTGCAATAGAGGTGTCCGCCCCAGTCGTACGGTGATGTTCGTCGGTTCTTGGAATTACCAAAGGCACCAGTTAGCGCGAAGTCGCAATAGTCTATGTCATCGAACTGGGAGGTGGCAACGAAACCCTGGGTGGAGGAGAGCGTGATCGGGAGTGGCCTCTATCTCGCCTCTCCTTTTCTCTTTCTCATTCCCTTTCCCTTTCCCTGGCTCTCTCTCTCTGTCGTATTAATCCCTCTCTTGACTAGAGTGGCGGCGTTCATAGTTAGAATCACGCCTACGAGATTCCCTATAAGAACTGGAAGATTCGCGTGCAGTGCGGAGACTACCGAGCATAGATGGTTTCTTCGACATCGGATCTGCAAAATTAAAAGAAAGGCAAAGTTAGTTATCTTCGGAGATTGGACAACTAGTGAATATTGAGTATGTGATGTCGTGAAGTGTATGCATGTATGTGTTAACCCCCCGACCAACTTGTTATATCGGCCATACTCGAAGGAGTTGGCTCGCCTAAATCTAAAGCACTTTGAAGCTCTTCCAATCAGGTATCTTGTTGGAGCGACACATAGTCCGGGATTGGAATATCTGCAAGTCCTTATAAGGGGTTATCCATGTGTGAGGAAGGAGCCTCCGAAATTATAACACTGGCAGCTGGTAGAGACACAACCACGGATTTCTGTCTCGTAGATTTGCGAAGTTTACAAGCAACCGCCTTGCCTTTCCTTATCCTTTCTGAATGTCGAGGGCTATCTGAAGGCGCAGCTACAGGTTCGTCTTCGCTGTACGTATCCTCTTCGCCACCCTGCTCAGCGATTACAATTCCGGGAGCTCTTCGTCTAGCTTGTCTTGCTGGAGCTGCCCTGAGAGATCCTTCAAGCCCTATGCTCTGATCTCCATCAATCAGCCCAACGACCCTTAGATTTTCATCCTTATGCACCTTTTTGATCTCTCTAAACTTGCCCGGCACCTCCTGTAGGATCCTAATGATTTCCCTAAATTGTGCACCTTCGGGTCGAGGAATTGAAGCTGTAAAGAGGAAATAACATTAAGCTTAGTATCAATGGGGATTAACCAATTGATTGCCAGAGGAATTCAAACACTTACGTCTATCTAGCCACCGTCTAGCGAATCCTGGGGGGCACCAAACGTAAAACCACTCGGTTTTTAAGTAGCCGAGTTTGGTCCAAGTCCCAATCACAATTTGATAATTTCTGACTCCCTCTAAGAATGTGAAAGAGGGATTATCTCCCCGACACTTTACATTGAACAAGAATCTGACTTCCTCTGGAGTCGGGGGCGAGAAAAGGTGCTCCATGAAGACGATGAATAAGCTGTTCAGCAAAGCATACCCGTTCGGATGCAACTATGATGAGGCAATCCCTAAGTAAGATAAAATTTCTCGGATGTATTGATTGAATGGAGGAAGTGTCCCAGTTGTACACGAGAATCTGTTAAAAGTAGTGTACCCTTCTGAAAGAGTATGTGGCATATCGTTTGGCCCTAGTAGTAGGACGTCATTCAATGATAGCATGTTCCTTAAGCAAATCCTTCCTAACATTTCTTCAGAAATATTAGACGGAACCGAGTCTTGTGGATTCCCATTGAAAATTACTCCTGCTAGCTCATCTGAAGCAGAACTTATAACTTCAGCATCAATAGTCGGCATCTCTATTATTGGAAGGAGTGGGCTTTGAGCATCTTGTTGTTGTGAACATTCGGGCTCCATAGCTAATCAACTTAGTAAAACCCATCGTTAGTTGACAATAATCCCATGTGTTCCCTAGTGTGAAATGCATGAATGTGTTGTGCAGTGCAGTGCTGTGAATTACTTAAGAAAATTCTATGAAGATTATCAAAAGCGATTGAATAACAAGACTTCAGAATTCAACCGGAGTCACCGTCATCGCTGACCGTCCCAGCCATGCCATCCAGACTTTGAAGATCGATCCAAGTCACAGTTCATCAAATATTGTTAAGTTAAATTTCCATCGACAAGCTTCAAAGGGCAGTCAAATATGAAATGAAGTGTTAAGTCAAATTATGCAGGGCAGAAGCTCGTTGGAGTCATATGTTCAAATATGCAAGAGGCTTTGAGTTCGTTAAGATTCAACTTGGATCGATCACGAAAAGACTCTAATTCATATCGGTTGAGGAAAGGCAACTCGTATCCTTTGAATGTGAAAGTTCGTATCGATCAAAACGAGTGCGGGCGTATCGATCCTCTAACAAGCAATTCATATCAATCAGGTATGCTCAATTTCGTATCGACTGCATGCAACACCTTCGTATCAATCAGCAAGTCCAAAGTCTTCGTTTCGGTCGCCTCGAATCGATGCAAAACCTTACATCAATCAATACGAAAATATCCACCTAGTCGATATGAAAACCAACAACCCAGATCGATACGAGTGCTCCTAATCCAGATCGATACGGCTCGTTCTCCCTCCATCACCGATACGAATTCGAAGCAGAGGCTAAACCATCCCTCCACGAGTCCTTTGTATCCCTAACGTTGTCTTCTCCAAATTCATTCAAGCATCATCTCCACCATCCTCGACCTCGCTCCGACCAACCACGGCTACCACATCACCAGAGTTGATCGTGGGATTAGAAGATACGGCCAGAGAATCGAGTCCCGTCATTCTATGTTGATATTTATAGTTTAACTACCTAATTCGAACAAAAAATTCAAGGGATCAATGGATTGATTAGTTCAAGGACGAAGATAGTTTGTTTCTCTCTCAAATGGCAGAGCGATAGAAAGGCGAGAGCGAAGACGAAAAGCAAGAAAGTAAAAAAAATTCTTAGTACCAAGCCTTTATATACCTAGGGAATGACCATTCGTCTCCTAGTCATCGCTACCGGTCAAAACAGTCGCTAAGGAGATCGATACGAGATGGTTATTTCGTATCCATTAAGCGATCGAAACAAAGCAAGTGCAATTCAAGTGTTTCATATCCGGCAACCTATCGATACGAGATGGAAGGCAGAAGATTATTTGAGCTATTCAAATCGATTCGAGGTTCATCGATACGACATGCTCTATTCATGTCCATCTAACACCGCGGCCATTCGTATCCATCAGTTCTCATCGATGCGAACAACATTAAAACACCAACCAAATTCGTGTCGATCGACATCGATATGAAAATAATTTTTCAACTTTTCACATCGATCCAGGAGAGGGTCGATACGAAGAGATACTCCAAAACAACCATCAAGCGTTGTTACAACTCGAATTTCACATCGATTCAGGAGAGGATCGATATGGAATTCGATACAAGAAAACCGACAATGACTCGTGAACGTATGAACGTTAACGGGGGTCAGGTTAACATTCATTTATGTATGTGATGAATTAACGTTCAATTTTTAAAATTTATAGGAATTGAATGCTCACTTAGAGACAACCACAACGATTAACAACAGATCTCTAGCACTCAATACTATGTTACAACAATGCACATTGCAATCCTTGACGATTATCAATCCAAAATTTATATGTACTACCAAGATACAACCAAAGGTTACATCTTTTGATGAAAAGACAACAACTATTCAACAAATCCGATAGAACATTTCAGACTGAAGGTTGCAACTTTTCAAAGCACGCCATGTTCACACAAGACCTACTTTAGGGGGCAAATGTTATCCCGCCTTTTGGCAAGGCCGTGACATCAAGAACTTGACTAGAAACCAAGGACATTCTGTACCGAAGATCGGTTACACACAGGTTCACTATGGATACTAGGAAATTTTACCGGAGTTTAGATCGAGCCGCAATCGATGTGGTACGACAACCAAAGCTATAAAAGTCAGCGTTCCAAACTTCAAGTCAATCGGGATTCGTAAGCTCAAGATATTGGTCGATCAAAACCAAGGAAGACACCTACAAGTTCGTATCCACCCAGGCATATAAGCAATTCGTGTTAGGAAGAGGCAATCTCGTTTGGAACCATACATTCTTTATCTCTTCTTCGTGTCCATCCACTTCGTAGTCATGGCCAAGCCACAGCCTTGTCTGTATCCATGAAGAAAGCCTCGGTTCGTATCCATTACATCTACTCCATTTCGTATCCACCTTGTCAGTGCTATCTCGTATCCATCCCATCCACTCCATTTCGTATCCACCTTGTCAGTGCTATCTCGTATCCATCGCGCCTACTCTATTTCGTATCCCTCACATTAATCTGCTTCGTATCCATCAACTGAAGCTAAATCGTATCGATTCCAATTGCAATATTCGTATCAATCCGCCAAAAATCGATACGAATGGGTCACCAGGCGATCGATACGAATTACCATCTTCTATCGATACAAAACATCCCATAAGTCATCGATACGAAGCGGCCTTAAGCATCGGTACAAAATGAAGTTGGGGGCATGGATATGAAAGGGATGCACTGGGTCGATACGAATGAAGCCTAAAAGGGAGGAAGACTCGGTCTATCGGCATTAAAAGCGGATTGATCCTGGAAGATAGCACCATGTCATTGACAATCACGTGCCTAGAAGCGACCCGAACGCGATTGATACAAATGGAAGCGATACGAGTTTGATAGCCCATTGAAAATCCAAACTTGCATCGATCATAACTCGAGATCTACAGGTCCAAATGCCACCAAAATTTTCATCGGAGCTTGCCTACAACCTTAAGAATGTACCTGATCAAATTCATCCCAAAAGGACCAATTATTGATTGGTATGAACTCAATTCGTATCGCTCCTAGATCGAGTCAAAATCACCTGAACTCGATGCCGTGGGCCCACCCACGGGAGTGAAGAAGTCCTCCGAGATCTGGGCGAGATATTTGCTGCCTATGCCAATAAATAGTGACCCTGGACCTACATAAAAGGGACTTTTGGCTTCTCTACATCGATACTCTGCTGGAATTGCTACTGTACTTTGAATGTACTGTTGTAATCCACTTATAACCAGCGAGTTATAATCAATAAACATCAATCATTTCATAGTGGACGTAGGCCATCCGCCGAACCAGTCTAAATTTGCGTGTTTCTGTACAGTTTCTTATTTGTTGATTGGTGTGTTTGTTAGATCTGCCTTATTTTACATTTACTTTCTTCATTTTATCTCTTCGAACACATCCGAAGAGTGTTGTGCCCAATTTTGGTACAAACAATGTACTGAAAGAGAAAGGCTTTCCTATACATTTTATAAATGTAATTTATGAATGTATAAGAACTCCTACATTTTCAATTCTATTACAAGGAGTGCCTAAGTGGTTCATATTGAGTAATAGAGGACTCAGATAGGGAGATTCCCTATCCTTATTTGTTCATGATTGCAATGGATTATTTCACGTAATTAATGGTTGAGGCATATATGATCGAAGAATACCAACCATACTCTAGAGTGAAACAAGTGATTATACCTTTATTATATGCGGATGACTTAATGTTTTTTGGTAGAACAAACATACAAAACACAAATACTATATGAAACATTTTTGGAAAACTCAAAAGCATAATGGGCTAAGCATGAACAAGTCGAAATCTACTGTCTATTTAGCATTTATGCTTTAAGGAAAACTGAGATAAAAAATTATTGAAAATTAAAGAAGGTTGCTTACCCATGAAATATTTTGGTGTTCCTTTATCTTCACAACACTTACACTGCTCTTAATGCAACAATCTATTGGAGAGAACAAATAAAAAATTAGATGGATGAGATTTAAAATATTTAACTATTACTGGCAGGGTTGAAATGCTACATATTTTGATAACTCCTTTGGTATTGTATTGGCTATTAATTTATCATTTACCAACGCTAACCATTTATAAAATTAACAAGATAAGTGAAGATTTTTTCGGGCTAGGAAAAGACACAAAATTGCGTGGGCAACTGACGCAGCGGCGAATAACAGAAATGTATGAAACGGTGAAAGTAGCAATCGGTGGATTGAAAATACCAAACGCCCAAATCCGTTGATCTCAAAGATACCGGATTCTAGCAGTCTTCGTCATGTTGATCGCGCACGATGCCGTGAAAGAAGATCTACAATTCTTCGAACGTTGATCAAGCGCACTTGATACCGTGAATTGGCTTCAACAATCGTTGATTCGAGCACACTCGAATGCCGAAGGTGGAGATAGGAGATCACACTCAACTACCAATTTAAGAAGAGGCACAAAGCACTCAAACAAAGTTTTATTCAAAATCAACCAAGTTTACAAATGACACCACCATCCCTATTTATAGGGTTACAACTCACACTTAGGTCGTGAACGACCAAACACCCTGCGACCTAAAACAAACAGCGAGTCAATACAAAGACATGCGACCTAACAGGTAAGCGACTTAACAAATACAATATGAACGACCTACGACTTAATATTTAAAACACAACATATACAAGTTACAAATATACGACCTAACAGAAATAGTTAGAACACACGCGACCTAAGCTCCACGCGAATTAATTCAAAGCAGCATATGCGGCATAAGGTCGTTAGCTCGCTTGAGCGACCTAAAGAAGTGGCTTCTGGAAATCTTCACGTGACCTAGTTCTTGAACAACCTAAGGAGTGTGGCAATCTGGACCGAGATAAGGAAAATGTGGCACCATTTGCTAGGTCGTAGCTCGCTCGTGACTTAAGTGTTATCGCGCTAGGTCGTAGCTCATTTAGGTCGTAGCTCGTTAGCTTGCTTGGTGACTTATCATAGTTCGCTGGACCAACCTCTCGTACACAACTCACCGTTAGGTCGCTCGGCGACTTGCCATAGGTCGCTGGTTCATCCTTCCTTGCATAATTCGTTAAATTGCTGAATCCATTAACTCACGAGCGACCTTCACTAGGTCGTGAGAGACCTAAAGTCCTTGAATGACTCAAATCTAATGAGTTGGTAGATTGCGCTGCATCATCCTCCCCCGGTTGGCAAGAATTCGACCTCGAATTTGTACTTTCCTCTTCCACAACAAGCTCATCCCCATGATACGGAATCAAGTATTTGACGTTCAAAACGTCTGCAGTGTGAATATGATCTGGCAATCTTAACTGATATGCATTATCATTGATCTTCTTCAAGATCTTTACTGGACCAATCTTTCGCGCTTTCAATTTATTGTACGTTCCCACTGGAAAACGATCTTTTGTCAACACGGCGTAAACCAAATCACCTTCTCTGAAGTTCACACTCCTTCGCTTTTTATTTGCCAGTTGTTTATACTTCTCATTTGATGCAAGCAATCGTTCATAAACAGTTCTGTGGCACTCTTGCAACTCAGTCACAAAATCACAAGCTCACTTAACAACTCCGTTCTGATATGGCACGGTCGTCAAATCTAACGGTCCCTTCGGAATTGCAGAATATACAACTTGAAACGGACTGAAACCCATACTACGATTAACAGCGTGATTATGTGCTAATTCCGCCTGACATAATTTCATATCCCAGCTCTTCAATTATCTTTCAGAAGACATCTCAACAAATTTCCCAATGATCTATTCACCACTTCCGTTTGCCCATCTGTTTGCGGATGATAGGAGCTACTAAAATTCAGCTTCGTTCCAACCATCTTCCACAAACTTAACCAAAAATGGCTTAAAAATCTAGTATCTCGATCAGAAACAATAGATTCAGGTAGCCCATGTAATCGATACACCTCTTTAAAAAATAATTGAGCAACACGAACGACATCAGCTGTATTCTTACAAGCTATGAAATGTGCCATTTTCGAAAATCTATCCACCACAACAAATTTAGAATCATTTCCCCTTTGAGTTCTAGGCAAACCCAAAACAAAATCCATGCTCACATTAATCTACGGTCTAGTAGGCACAGGTAATGGCATATACAATCCCGCATTCATCGCTGTCCCTTTTGAAACTTGTAAAATATGACATCTCTCCACAAATCTTTCAACTTCTTTCCTCATGGATGGCCAAAAATATGATTCAGAAACCAACTACAAAGTACGATCTCTACCCACATGACCTTCCTCATGCAGCTCCTTCACAATCTTCATTCGTAAGCTGCACTCTGGTATACACAATCGATTCCCCTTAAAAAGAAAACCATCCACCAACACGTACTCATCCGTCTTCCCCTTCTTGACTTCATCAACCACCTTGGTAAAGTTAGGATTATCAACAAACAATTCTGGCAACACATCAAACCCCGTCACTTCAACCTTCATTGTAGTCAACAAATGATTCCTTCGACTCAATGCATCTGCCACACGGTTTGTAATTCCTGACTTATGCTTCACCACAAATGTAAACTGTTGCAGGTATGCGATCCACGAAGCATGCCTGGCTGCAATTTTGTCCTGTCCCTGCAAATGTTTCAGTGCTTCATGATCAATATATAGAACAAATTGTTTATGGAACAAATAGTGCCTCCAATGTTTTATAGCTTGAACAATAGCATATAATTCCACATCATAAGTATTATATCTCATCTTGGCTCCCGAAAGCTTCTCACTGAAATATGCAATTGGTCGTCCTTTCTGACTCAACACCCCTCCAATCCCAACTTTAGATGCATCAGTATGTAACTCAAACAACAACTGAAAATCTGGTAATACTAGAATTGTTGATGTCGTCAATAGTTCCTTGGTTCTCTCAAAAGCAAATCCTGCTTCCTCTGACCATGAAAACTGCTTCATTTTCATACAATCAGTAACTGGTGCCATCACGCTACTGAAGTGTGGAATAAATCTTCAGTAGAATGATGCTAAACCATGAAAACTTGTAACTTCTGCTATCGTACTGTGTTGTGGCCAATTTCTGATTGCTTCAACTTTATTCTGATCCACCTGTATACCTCCTTTTGAAATAACATATCCCAAAAATAAAACACTATGCGTCATGAACACGCATTTCTTCGTTGCAGCATAAAATTGTTCCTGTCGCAGTATCATCAACACATCTCTCAGATGATGCAAGTGTTCTTCTGTGCTTCTACTATATATCAGTATATCATCAAAATACACCACCATGAACTTCCCAATAAATGGTCTAAAGATCTGATTCATCACCCGCATAAATGTACTAGGTGCATTCGAAAGACCAAATGGCATAACCAGCCATTCCTACAACCCCTCCCGTGTCTTGAACGCTGTTTTCCATTCATCCCCTGGTCTTATACGAATTTGATGATAACCACTCTTCAAATCGATCTTCGAAAAGATAGTAGCCCCGTTCAACTGATCTAACAAATCATCAAATCTAGGCATAGGAAATTTATATCTCACTGCAATCTTGTTTAGTGCTCGACTATCAGTACACATCCTCCACGTTCCATCCTTCTTCGGCACTAACAAAGCTGGTACAGCACAAGGACTTAAACTTTCCTGTACACGCCCCTGTTCAAGCAACTCTTCCACTTGCCTTCTCAACTCCTCGTGTTCCTTTGGACTCATTCTGTAATGTGGTCTATGTGGTAACACAGCTCCTGGAACAAGATCTATTTGGTGTTGTATGTCCCTCTATGGTGGTAACACCGTTGGCAGCTCTTAAGGAAATACATCTTCAAATTCTTCCAGCACTAGCTTTACTTCTTCAGGAATTTCAACCACTTCATTACTCTCACGTCCAATCAACAAAAATACTTCAGGCTCCTCTTCTACTTCCTTAACAAACTCCTTCAAAGATAGCAAAGTTTTAAGTTCTTCAATCTCCTCCAACTTGCTTTCTTCTTGTTGTCGCTTCTTAGGAACTAAAGTGATTTTAGTACCTTCAAACAAGAAACTGTAACTGTTAGTACGACCATCATGTTGCACAGCTCTATCATACTGCCATGGTCTCCCCAACAACAGATGGCATACATCCATATCCACAACATCACACCAAATTTCATCTTTGTATTTCTTCCAAATCGAAAAATTCACACAAGCTCTTCGTCCAACCTTCACTTCCCCACCTTTTCTCAACCAAGCTAACTTGTAAGGTTTCAGATGCTTCTCCGTCTTTAATTCCAACTTCTTCACAGCCTCAGTAGAGATAATATTGTCACAACTTCCTGCATCAATAACAAACTTTCAAACCCTTTCCAAAATTGTACATGTTGACTGAAAGATGTTACTCCTCAACTAGCTAGACTCCTCCTCCTGTTTTTGTGTCAAGCAATTTCTCCTTATCATCAATGAATATCCATCATCTCCCGACAATAATTCTTCCTCCTCAACCGGTAGTGAATTAGAACATTCTGCATCTGCATCCTCATCTTCAACCTCAGCAATCATCGCTCGCTTCTTAGGCTTTGGACATTCATTGCTTTTGTGGCCAAACTCTTGACAATTAAAGCACTTGATACTGCTGTTGATTTTGGTATTTCCAACTTCAGTGACAACCGGTTTATTAACAGCCTTGGAAACGTTAGCGTTGCTACTAGCCCCTTTCACTTGATTGTTGGAATTTGTAAACACACCACCAACTCTCCTACCTTGCTTCTCCCAAGCTAGAGCTTTTTGATGTGCTTAAGCAACAAATCTGGGATCAAACATATTCACCATATCTTGAATCTGCATTCTCAATCCTCCAACAAATCTAGCTGTCAACTGCTCCTCCGTCTCCATGATGTCATTCCTTGCAATAAATTGATAAAATTCATCCACATAATCATTCACTGACTTTGTTCCTTGTCTCAGATTTTGCAATCGTTGATACATAAGAGACTGATAATTATATGGCAAGAATGTAGCCTTCATTAACTTCTTCATCTTCTCCCATGACTCAATCTTTGACTTTCCCATTCTCTCCCGTGTTAATTTAGTTTGCTGCCACCATGCCATAGCTCTTCCTTTCAATCTCATAGCAACCAACTTCACTCTTCGATGCTCAGGAACTTCTTTGAAGTCAAAAATTTCTTCCACATTAGACAACCAATCCAAAAATTCCTCCGCTACCATTCCACCCTTGAATTCTGGAATTTCAGTTTTCATCCCCGACTCCCATCGACGATCATCTTCAACCTCCCGATATTCATTTCGTACTTGGTCTCGATCTCGATAATGAACACTACATCTATCACCATCTTCATCAAAAACATATGTACTTCGATAACGATCTCGACCATCCACATCTCTATGATCACGCATATCTCTTCGACTTTGTCTTTCAACATCACGATATGGTTCATGTGCATACTCACGTGGAGTTCTTCTCTCTTCACTTCTATGCTTATGATGTTCTCATCTCAATGAAACTGAAGATTCTCTTCTTTCTCGGTAAGATTGCGGTGACACCCTCCTCGCTTCCGTAACCGATGGCGAAACTCGGTTTCCTCCATGGTTCGAGACTGGCGACCTTCTCCGTTGACCTTAATTCATATCATTCATCAGTTTCTCTAACTTCCCAATTCCTTCATCAAACTTTTCATTGATGTGTTGTTCCATTTGCTCGGCTTCTTCTCTACTATACAACGCTTCAACATTCTGATGGCGATTAGCTCTTCTCGGCGGAATTGTCAAAACTTCACAACTCCAACACTTAAACTTTCGGCCTTGATTTACAAAGTGATGCACGACCTTCTACACTTAATTGGCTCGGCTTGAATTCTTCAATAAGAATTGGCTCCAAAGACTCAGCTTAGCTATGGTTGGCTAACTCTAGCTCCAATACCAAATGACGCAGCGGCGGATAACATAAATGTATGAAACGGTGAAAGTAGCAATCGGTGGATTGAAAATACCAAACGCCCAAATCCGTTGATCTCAAAAATACCGGATTCTAGCTATCTTCGTCACGTTGATCGCGCACGATGCTGTGAAAGAAGATCTACAATTCTTCGAACGTTGATCAAGCGCACTTGATACCGTGAATTGGCTTCAACAATCGTTGATTCGAGCGCACTCGAATGCCGAAGGTGGAGATAGGAGATCACACTCAACTACCAATTTAAGAAGAGGCACAAAGCACTCAAACAAAGTTTTATTCAAAATCAACCAAGTTTACAAATGACACCACCATCCCTATTTATAGGGTTACAACTCACACTTAGGTCGTGAACGACCTAACACCCTGCGACCTAAAACAAACAGCGACTCAATACAAAGACATGCGACCTAACAGGTAAGCGACTTAACAAATACAATATGAACGACCAACGACTTAATATTTACAACACAACAGACACAAGTTACAAATATACGACCTAACAGAAATAGTTACAACACACGCGACCTAATCTCCATGCGACTTAAGTCAAAGCAGCATATGCGGCATAAGGTCGTTAGCTCGCTTGAGCGACCTAAAGAAGTGGCATCTGGAAATCTTCACGCGACCTAGTTCTTGAACGAGATATGGAGAGTGACAATCTGGAGCAAGATAAGGAAAATGCGGCACCATTTGCTAGGTCGTAGCTCGCTCGCGACTTAAGTGTTATCGCGCTAGGTCGTAGCTCATTAAGGTCGTAGCTCGTTAGCTCGCTTGGCGACTTATCATAGGTCGCTGGATCAACCTCTCGTACACAACTCGCCGTTAGGTCGCTCGGCGACTTACCATAGGTCGCTGGTTCATTCTTCCTTGCATAATTCGTTAAATTGCTGAATCCATTAACTCGTGAGCGACCTTCACTAGGTCGTGAGCGACCTAAAGTCCTTGAATGACTCAAATCTAATGAGTTGGTAGATTGCGCTGCATCAGCAACTATATGTACACAAAAAGTAAAATGTGGTGTTGGAATTAAAAATTTGGTAGATTTGACAAAAATCAACTTGTTTAAATCTTATGCGGAACTATCCCACAAAAAACAATTAATGGGCAAGATGGATGAGAGCAAAATATTGCATAGGCAATAATATTTAGGAAGTTTCTATTGATAATAACACTTCAAGCACATGGAAGATCATGCTTAGAACGAGGCAAAGGGTTAAGCAGCATTTTAATAAAATAATTATTGATGGTAGCACAACTTCTCTGTTAGGGAAAATCCCTTCAGATGATCAGTCTAAGGGAATAAAAAAACCCAACGCAGCAGAAAAAAACTAGATCGTGGTTGTAGTGAGACGAAACAAACAAAGATAAACACCAGAACAGATAGTCAGATCAATGCAATGTAGAAAACTAAATAACACCAGTATTTATAGTGGTTTCACTTCCGCAAGGCAGTGTACGTTCACTTGAGGAGAGGGTATTTTATTAATCACTGAAAGATTATAGTTACAAGATTGATTCACTTTTGAAGGATATACACAAGAATAATTTACAATATAGACAAAATTCTGCAGAGTTTCAGCTCTCTAGTATGGCTGTCATTGTTGTCTTAAAGCTCCACTGTTTATAGAGTGAAGATATGGGAAGGGTTAGCTAGCAGCCCTGAGGTTTGGTTCGGCACATCTGGTCTGACAAACAACACAATAGTATTTGGTTCGGCAAACAATACTCAAGATCTGGACCGGCATGGTCCAATGCCGAACCAAATATTTGGTTCGCCTTAACTTGGTTCAACATCACTTGGACCGGCAGTCCACATCAACACTACTGGTTCGGTACAAGCCCATAGATCTGAAGCGGTAATAATTGCTTCGGTCATGCTTCAACACCGAACGAAATATCTGGAGCGGCAATTCTGGACCGGCATCCCATCACCACCGGATGAGATATTTGGAGCGGCAACCCCTAATCACCACCGGACCAAACCTTCGGTCCGGCATCTCCCATCACCGAACGAGACTTCCTCTTGCCTTCACTGCCGATCGAAGCACTACCACTAGGCTATAATTCTGGTCCGGTCTTCCACCGAATGAGGTTCCCTTCTCACCGAACGAACTCCACTAGACCAAATCTTTGGTTTGCCATTTCCTCCACTGAACCGGACTTCTGGTTCGGCCTCCAAGCTTCTCCACAACATTGGGCTTCAAGGACTCCTACTTCTACCTAAGCATTCTCTTCTCCGATGAAATTGGTATCACATCTAACAATCTCCACCTTAATACCAAATTTCATACAAGCCTTCCAATTCCATCTATACCACTATGCTTCAAGCAATGGATACTTACCCAATGAGCTTCGGCAATGCCATCACCCATTACACTCTGTCAACGAACTCCGGTAAGGCCCCAGCCCGTCAACAAAGTGTTTGAAGTACCTAGTCCGTGTAAAACCTATCAATCTCCACCATGAAAACAAACGTCTCCATGAACTGTGACGACCCGCCATTTTGGACGATTCAAGTCGACAATAAACCGCACATGTCCAACTCAAACCATCCATAATTGACGAAATATCAATGGGGTTTAAATGAGAAATAAACAAGAAAAGAGAATAGAGAAGAACACAGAATCACATACAACAGAAGGATTAAAATATAATATATAAATAAGCAGTTCATGAAGCTGCTAATTTGTAACGACCCATAAATTTCAACTGTTTAATAACGTAATTAGTTGAAATTTTGTGAAATTTTAAACGATAAAATTTTGAAATAAAAATTTAATATTTGGAATGCGTCTAGTTAAACATAGCAACTGGTAAATTTTCGTCCGAAAATATGAAAGTTTATTTCGCGCGTAAATTCACTTCAATTTAATCAGTTAAAAAGCGATGAAAATAAAATGTTTCCGAAACCTAAATATTTTTACATAGAAAAATTCTAAACCATCTTCTGAGCAAGATGTCAGTTTGTCGTTTTTCCAAATTCGGACATCTTTGGCTCCGTCGATCTTATTTTTCAGCGTTTTTCTTGCATTTTCAGCTATTAAAAAAATCGAATTTTTACAATTCAATCATACCACTGATATCTGTATACCGTTTTGATCGTCTTGTCAGACTGATCTCTACGGTATATTCCATTTTGTGTTTTGAAGTCCGGTACGCAGCGAAATCTGTAAAATAGTGATCCGTACCGGTATCGAGCTTTCTAAATTTCTAGTGTCTATTCGAATTTTCCTTCTTTAGCATTTATGTAAACTTGGTTTCAAGTAGATACCTTTTATTATTCTTATTAATGCGTCAATATTTGTGCTAGTTTATGGTTTCTTCCACTTGGTGTTTCATTTCCAATATTATGCATTGATTATCTGTAAAGCATCCTCAACTTTATTAAACTTTTACAATTCCCAAATTTCAACCATTCACGTCCATGTAACCGTGAAACAAGTTACATGCAACCATTCACTTCCATGTAACCATTCGTTTCTTTCACTTTTGCTTTGCCTTGTCTCAAAAATGGGTTGTTGTTCCATTTTTTTTCTTTTGCCTGAAACACATTTGGATCTACTTCCCTCTTCCATTTCTTTCTCCCATTTTTCCGTTCCTTCCATTTTGTTCCTGCGTCGTCAAAACTCACGCCTTGGCCACCCTCCTCTGGTTTCCATCCCCGGCCTTCCATCGCTGCCTCCATGGCCGAGCCGAGTCAAACCGCCGATCCCATCATCTCCTCCCACCGCCTCATCACAGCTCAAACCCATCACCACCCAGACCACGCACCCGACCATCTACCACCGCCTTCCCATATAGCCGACCAAGCTAGCACTCCTTCACGCTACCACAGCTGTCTCCTTCCACGTAGCCAAGCTCGGCCAAGCTACTCGGCCCACGCCCCATTTCCCACCATCAACAACTCGAGTTTATTTATGGTATGTTTATATATTGTTTTTTATTATTACGGTATATCATATTTTGTTTCTGTATGATTGAGTTTTAATGTACGAGTATCTATATTAGTATATATATGTTTGTTCACATAGTTATATAGATGTGTCCTCTGTTACATTTTAAAAGCTTATAAGATTATAAAGTTATCTATATACTAGTCTGTTGATTTGATTTGTTTGGAGGATAGGTATAATAGTAAAGTAAGTTTGTACTATTTATATTAAGTATTGTTAAATATACAATAGGAACGTAAGTTAGGTACATGTTATGTATATGGGTAGGTTGAATTTGGAAAGGTCAGGATAGATATATATAATTCAGTGTGTATATTAAAGTGTATATATAAGTTATAGGTTACATATATTTTTATTTTATACTTTTCCTTTTGACCAGTTTCCTGGGCCTGCGCATATTTGGTTATGTGTATAAATGATTTTTGAAAGGGTGTATATATTTGTTTTATAATTACTGATTTTTTTATGTGTATATGAGTGGTTACAATATGTAGTGATACTAGTTATAATCAGTTCTGTTGGGTTTATATACCTGTTTATATGAAAAATGAAATCTCTTGGGTTATATATGAATTTATACAAGTTATGTGAACCTGCTCGTTTACCAAGTATTTTACTATTGTATATTTATAATAATGGATAAGTTATATATTTTATGTGTTTGAATATCATTGCCTACCATATTCTTAGATGGAAGTGACGTATTGGTGTATATTGCATAAGTTCTATCTGTTATATGTAAGTATATAAATTTTAACTTCTGTTCATAAAAAAAAGTCCATATAAGTTGTATATGAAATGTTATATATAAAAGCTCGACAGGTTCTATTATTATGTATGTAAGTTTATATAAGTGATATAGAACACGTTGTTTGTATACAAGTTTATAAGTGGTCTGTTTGAGTATAATAAAGGTTATGTTGATTTTTATAATAGATGTTGATAATATATATGTCATGTCATATACGAGTTGGGGTTTTATTAAAATATATAGAGTTTTATTTGTAGGTATTTAGATTTAGTATTCATTTGAAAATGTATAAATTATATTATTTTAAATATAAGTTCCAAATTAATATTGGTCTAAGAAAATAATATAATAAAATAATATATATCTCATTCCAGTCTATGTCAAGCGGATTCTGATTTATTTTAGCAATTCCTTATCTATCAGCTTGTTCGTCGAATTCGTACAAATCTTGCCTTGCTTTGGAAATCGTCATTTGGATTGGTCAATTTCGCAATTCAAAATCGTAACTTGTTGTGTTGTCTATCATATCTCTAGCCTCGAAAGGTGAGCACTCACTCACGATTAACGTTCTTTTATTTATTAAATCTGATTTCAATGGAAACGACAATTGAAATATACTGCTGTTAGTTAATTACACTGTTATATATGCTATTGCCTGTATCAGTTCACCTGTGACATCTGACACCATTATCTGTTAATTATTTATGCAATGATAATACTGTTTGGCTGATAATTGTTTGATTGTTGATGTTTATATTGGACGTTAAACTATTAATGTAAATTGATAAATGGTATGCAATTGAACTCGATATAGAATAGTTAAATGTTTAAAATTGATTAGTTAAATTTGTATAATATGACCCCTTTTACTGTTAAATTTATTGACACGTAGGATTTGTTTAATTACACTTTTAACCACTGAATGTATGTTGTTAAATTGATGATGTATGAAATTGTAAATAGATGACAAGTGAAAACCGAAACGTAATAATCTTTAATCTACATGAAATGATAGTGTAGATTCTAGAAATAATTATATTAATTCGTACAAATAACAATGCGAATTAATACGGTTATTTCGGGATTATTTAAATTGATTATTAGATTGATATTGATTGTTGTTATTATTGCTTTTTTATTTACTTTGACACCATCCCAGTTATCACACTGCAAGTTCCCTTTATGCTCTGATTTTGAATTGAATTGGAATCGGGTTGAAATGATAAATACCCAAATGAATTTGACTTAGGATAGAAAATTAAATAAAACCCGATTGGTCAATAATTTGATTTAAAAATAAAATGAAGATTTTATTTGAATAAATAATATGGTTTTGAAATGAAGTTGAAATTTGAATTTTAATGAAAGGAAAATGTTAATATTTAAAGGTCTGAAACAAAATGTTAACAATGAATTTGATGGAAGAATGTTGTTTAATTTGAGAAACGATTGAATTAAGTTTGAGATGATTTAATAATTAAGTTTGAAATTATAAAATTAAGTTTGAAATTATTGAACTTTGAAATTATTTAATAATTAAGTTTTTGAAATTATTTAATAATTGAATAAGATTGAATTATTTAATAATCAAATAAGAATTGAATTCTTTGTTAAGAGAAATTGAACGTTTGAATAAGTGAATTTACTTCGTAAATAATTGAAATTGAGTTTCTTTATTAAGTAAGTTTTGGAAAATTATTTAAGAAAGTAAATAAGTGAAATGAAATTTCTTTAACAAGAAATGAAAATGTGATACTTTTGGAATTAATGTATGACTTGAACTTGAAAGAATTGATTTGACGAATTGAATTTAATTCAAAATTGTAAGTTTTGATATAATGGCATTGAACTTAAGTAATTGTTTTATTGAATTGGAAATTAAATAGAAATTGTTTTTTTATGAAATTTACTTAACGAATAATGAATGAAATTGATAAATGAATTTAAATTGATTTGAATGTTAAATAAAATTTGTTTAAATGATTTCAGAATGAAACTTATATATGAACTTGAATCAATATTTGAATGGTTTTAAATAGATATTGAAATTGGATTATAAGATTTTGAAATGGTAAATTGAAGTTTTGAAACGTAAATTTTGGAAATTGGTTTTTGAAAGACAAATGAAATGTTGGTTTACGAATTGAAATTGAAATTGAAATTGATTTTTTTTTTGAAATATATAAACGACCAATCGGTGTAATAATTACGAAAGTTATTAAAGAGACCGGGATCGGTAATGGATATACTCTCTCTCTAAATCGGAAACCACTTTAATAACTATACGCAGAGTGATGATCCAGAATGAAGTGGTTGGAATGATGTTCGTGATGACTGAAGAAAGAAAACGATAATGGATAGCCTTGACACTTGTGTCAAATTGGAAATGACTAAAACAGGAGCTGTGCCGGGCCAATGGAGGATTAGCTACCTCAAGTGAACACACTTCTTCGAACTACTCATTATATTTTGTCGATTGGTGCACCCTTGATTTTGGGAGTGTTGTTTCACGGTGTTACGGGCGCTGCGGCGTTGCGTTCTCACCAGTCCGGATCAGGCGAACGGTAGTATCACTACCTTGGGTATTGCCTCACGTGCCTTGTCATACTTGTATTCCATTTATACGCGACCACTACGATTTTAATTTGTACCTTTAGTATATGGATTTCCCTCTGGTGACTTCCGGTTTTGGGGAAACTACGGTCTTGTATATGCTTTTGGGAATAAAAATGTGTTAAGGGTGGAATGGGCCATGACTTAACGCTATTTTGATATCTTATTATTACTGATAGACATTATCTACTTATCATACACTACTACATAGTAGATAGTTTGACGGATCCTTAAAGGATGGTTATTCCAAACATCCTTTAAGTTACTTGTATTTCAATTGCTATTTCACTTGAGTTGGATTTATTGATATAAGAATGTTAATCCTGACTCGAGTGTTTTGTGTTTTGCTTTACGCTCGGGCCAGACTGAGTGTACCAGTATTCGAGACTCATCTTTGGAGTTGGAGCTTTGCTTGAAGATCCAGCCATCTATTCTGCTTTCAGTATTCGATGATTCCAGTGATGTATTCTGATTTGTATCTGATGTATCGTATGACTCTTCTGTTGTAAACTCTGATGTATCTTATATATTCATATAGTAGCTTCATGAACTACTATCTCTTTTATTTCTGCTGCACTTATTACTCTGTGTCTGTGATCTGTGATTATTTATTTACTGTATATGTTCAGTTTTGCCAATTTAAATTAACAACGCGGTATTTTGAGCAATTCAATTCCGGCATGAGTGTCTACATATACACTTATAATGGATGCGAATGGTCCAAAATATCGGGTCGTTACAGTTGGTATCAGAGCTTTGGTAGCTCTAGGCAAAACTTAACATATAGGGTAAATATATTTACAGAATCACTCTCATTCGAGTTTCAATCTCTTCTTTTGACTCAATTCCTTTGAATTTGGGAACGTTCCCTCGGTTCCGAAATTCATTCGAGTCCTTCACTATTCGCCTTCTTCAATTCTGGAGCACCCCATAACTCCATTTGGAATGAAATCTATACTGGATCGGCGGTCTCGCCAATCTTCGAATGATTTGTAATGGAGCAAAACTCCTTTATAATAGGCATTGATTTACCGGAGATTTCTGTATCCTCGGTTTACGATGCTATCTATCTCCTACTATACCTGAATTCCATCTCTTGAGATTGAGTGTTGATTTACCTCGGAATTCAGCATCGATCATATTCTTGAAGTTGCGGACGACCCGGTTAAGGTTGCCCGTGAATTAAATAAACTTACCATCTCCCGATTCTGTTATTGAATCATCATATCTTGTTTCGAACTTATCTTCGAATCAAAATTCTCTTTGATTTGAGTCCATCAAATTGGAATCTCTATACTCGCTTTGAAATCCATTCTTTTATCGTCGAGCGAGGAAGTGTATTTATAAATTAACATTAAAAATAATATTTTCAATTTTGAAAATGAAATAAATTATTTGATTATATTGTGAAAAAAAAAATTTCTGGAATTTAATAGGTTAATTAAATTGTTTGTTTGAAATGATAATATTTGATTATCAATTATTATTCTAAATGAATTTATAATTATGGTTTATAAATTGATTTGGAAATTGAAATGAATTTAATTCAGAAATTTGAGAATTTAGTTTCCGGTGATTTCGAACTTTGGTTTTAAAATTTTAAAAGTATATACTATTGGAAGTATTTTTGAACAGAAATCGTTTTCAAAGAATTTTAAAATGTTGAAATCAGTGCTCTTCTCTTTGTCACTGGAAAATAATTTCGGTGTTGGCGGCCGCATCATCGATATTCATTTTCGAGTTTCGAAGTAGAGAAACCATTCTGTAGCTTTGCTATGGTTTTGTTTTGAAAAAAAAATATATTTTGACTTGAATTTCTTCAGTATATTTTATCTTATTTTAAAAATTTAATTTGATTTGATATAAATATATTATATATATCTCTAAATTGTTTAAAGTTAATTGGAAATCAAATTCTTAAATTTTGGTTAAAGGATGATTTTAATTATAAATAAAACCAAAATTTGGAATAAATATTTAAACTTGAATAATTGTATTGGGAAATTTTATTTGTATATTGTTAAACTGCATTCTAATATAACTTACCCAAATTATCCAGAAGTTAAAATGTAATTGGATAATATACAACATAAAATGATCTTATAAATAAAGTTTGAGTAATTATAATAAATGTTATACACTTAGATTTTAATTATATAAAAAAAAATGTTATAAAGATGTTAATAGAGTTAGATAGGATAATAAGTAAACTCAGTTAATAATGTAATAAATTTGTTTTGAAAGAATTAATAAATTGAAATTTGATCAACTTATGAAATACCTTGAATTTAAAAACAATTAGTGAATATAAATTAATTTAAATTGAAATTTATAGGGTTTAAATTAATTTATATGGTTTAAATATATGTAATAAGATACATTAAGTGAAATAAACTTAACAATAATTTGGAATAAAGAAGAATTTAAATTATTGTAAAAATATGATAAAAGACTGTTCAAATTTATGGTTTTAGAGATTGTAAATTGAGGATAATTGGATAATAAGATAATGAATTTAGAAATAGTTGAGATTAATTTTAGTGAAATCAAATGGATTAAATCAATTATTGAATATCAATTAATTTAAATTTGAATTTATATGGTTTAAATTAATTATTTCAAATCTGTTTTTCTGGTTGTTTCTATTCTCCTACCTCGTTCCTTTTCGGGGACGAAAAGTTTTGAGTGGGGGAGAGTGTAACGACCCGTAAATTTCAACTGTTTTAATAACGTAATTAGTTGAAATTTTGTGAAATTTTAAACGATAAAATTTTGAAATAAAAATTTAATATTTGGAATACGTCTAGTTAAACATAGCAACTGGTAAATTTTCGTCCGAAAATATGAAAGTTTATTTCGCGCGTAAATTCACTTCAATTTAATCAGTTAAAAAGCGATGAAAATAAAATGTTTCCGAAACCTAAATATTTTTACATAGAAAAATTCTAAACCATCTTCTGAGCAAGATGTCAGTTTGTCGTTTTTCCAAATTCGGACATCTTTGGCTCCGTCGATCTTATTTTTCAGCGTTTTTCTTGCATTTTCCGCTATTAAAAAAATCGAATTTTTATAATTCAATCATACCACTGATATCTGTATACCGTTTTGATCGTCTTGTCAGACTAATCTCTACGGTATATTCCATTTTGTGTTTTGAAGTCCGGTACGCAGCGAAATCTGTAAAATAGTTATCTGTACCGGTATCGAGCTTTCTAAATTTCTAGTGTCTATTCGAATTTCCTTCTTTAGCATTTATGTAAACTTGGTTTCAAGTCAGTACCTTTTCTTATTCTTATTAATGCGTCAATATTTGTGCTAGTTTATGGTTTCTTCCACTTGGTGTTTCATTTCCAATATTATGCATTGATTATCTGTAAAGCATCCTCAACTTTATTAAACTTTTACAATTCCCAAATTTCAACCATTCACGTCCATGTAACCGTGAAAAAAGTTACATGCAACCATTCACTTCCATGTAACCATTCGTTTCTTTCACTTTTGCTTTGCCTTGTCTCAAAAATGGGTTGCTGTTCCATTTTTTTTCTTTTGCCTGAAACACATTTGGATCTACTTCCCCCTTCCATTTCTTTCTCCCGTTTTTCCCTTCCTTCCATTTTGTTCCTGTGTCGTCAAAACTCATGCCTTGGCCGCCCTCCTCTGGTTTCCATCCCCGGCCTTCCATCGTTGCCTCCATGGCCGAGCCGAGTCAAACCACCGATCCCATCATCTCCTCCGACCGCCTCATCATAGCTCAAACCCATCACCACCCAGACCACGCACCCGACCATCTACCACCGCCCTCCCCTATAGCCGACCAAGCTAGCACTCCTTCACGCTACCACCGCCGTCTCCTTCCACGTAGCCAAGCTCGGCCAAGCTACTCGGCCCATGCCCTATTTCCCACCATCAACAACTCGAGTTTATTTATGGTATGTTTATATATTGTTTTTTATTATTACGGTATATCATATTTTGTTTCTGTATGATTGAGTTTTAATGTACGAGTATCTATATTAGTATATATATGTTTGTTCACACAGTTATATAGATGTGTCCTCTGTTACATTTTAAAAGCTTATAAGATTATAAAGTTATCTATATACTAGTCTGTTGATTTGATTTGTTTGGAGGATAGGTATAATAGTAAAGTAAGTTTGTACTATTTATATTAAGTATTGTTAAATATACAATAGGAACGTAAGTTAGGTACATGTTATGTATATGGGTAGGTTGAATTTGGAAAGGTCAGGATAGATATATATAATTCAGTGTGTATATTAAAGTGTATATATAAGTTATAGGTTACATATATTTTTATTTTATACTTTTCCTTTTGACCAGTTTCCTGGGCCTGCGCATATTTGGTTATGTGTATAAATGATTTTTGAAAGGGTGTATATATTTGTTTTATAATTACTGATTTTTTTATGTGTATATGAGTGGTTACAATATGTAGTGATACTAGTTATAATCAGTTCTGTTGTGTTTATATACCTGTTTATATGAAAAATGAAATCTCTTGGGTTATATATGAATTTATACAAGTTATGTGAACCTGCTCGTTTACCAAGTATTTTACTATTGTATATTTATAATAATGGATAAGTTATATATTTTATGTGTTTGAATATCATTGCCTACCATATTCTTAGATGGAAGTGACGTATTGGTGTATATTGCATAAGTTCTATCTGTTATATGTAAGTATATAAATTTTAACTTATGTTCATAAAAAAAAAGTCCATATAAGTTGTATATGAAATGTTATATATAAAAGCTCGACAGGTTCTATTATTATGTATGTAAGTTTATATAAGTGATATAGAACACGTTGTTTGTATACAAGTTTATAAGTGGTCTGTTTGAGTATAATAAAGGTTATGTTGATAATATATATGTCAGGTCATATACGAGTTGGGGTTTTATTAAAATATATAGAGTTTTATTTGTAGGTATTTAGATTTAGTATTCATTTGAAAATGTATAAAATTATATTATTTTAAATATAAGTTCCAAATTAATATTGGTCTAAGAAAATAATATAATAAAATAATATATATCTCATTCCAGTCTATGTCAAGCGGATTCTGATTTATTTTAGCAATTCCTTATCTATCAGCTTGTTCGTCAAATTCGTACAAATCTTGCCTTGCTTTGGAAATCGTCATTTGGATTGGTCAATTTCGCAATTCAAAATCATAACTTGTTGTGTTGTCTATCATCTCTCTAGCCTCGAAAGGTGAGCACTCACTCACGATTAACGTTCTTTTATTTATTAAATCTGATTTCAATGGAAACGACAATTGAAATATACTGCTGTTAGTTAATTACACTGTTATATATGCTATTGCCTGTATCAGTTCACCTGTGACATCTGACACGATTATCTGTTAATTATTTATTCAATGATAATACTGTTTGGCTGATAATTGTTTGATTGTTGATGTTTATATTGGACGTTAAACTATTAATGTAAATTGATAAATGGTATGCAATTGAACTCGATATAGAATAGTTAAATGTTTAAAATTGATTAGTTAAATTTGTATAATATGACCCCTTTTACTGTTAAATTTATTGACACGTAGGATTTGTTTAATTACACTTTTAACCACTGAATGTATGTTGTTAAATTGATGATGTATGAAATTGTAAATAGATGACAAGTGAAAACCGAAACGTAATAATCTTTAATCTACATGAAATGATAGTGTAGATTCTAGAAATAATTATATTAATTCGTACAAATAACAATGCGAATTAATACGTTTATTTCGGGATTATTTAAATTGATTATTGGATTGATATTGATTGTTGTTATTATTGCTTGTTTATTTACTTTGACACCATCCCAGTTATCACACTACAAGTTCCCTTTATGCTTTGATTTTGAATTGAATTGGAATCGGGTTGAAATGATAAATACCAAAATGAATTTGACTTAGGATAGAAAATTAAATAAAACCCGATTGGTCAATAATTTGATTTAAAAATAAAATGAAGATTTTATTTGAATAAATAATATGGTTTTGAAATGAAGTTGAAATTTGAATTTTAATGAAAGGAAAATGTTAATATTTAAAGGTCTGAAACAAAATGTTAACAATGAATTTGATGGAAGAATGTTGTTTAATTTGAGAAACGATTGAATTAAGTTTGAGATGATTTAATAATTAAGTTTGAAATTATAATTAAGTTTGAAATTATAAAATTAAGTTTGAAATTATTGAACTTTGAAATTATTTAATAATTAAGTTTTTGAAATTATTTAATAATTGAATAAGATTGAATTATTTAATAATCAAATAAGAATTGAATTCTTTGTTAAGAGAAATTGAACGTTTGAATAAGTGAATTTACTTCGTAAATAATTGAAATTGAGTTTCTTTATTAAGTAAGTTTTGGAAAATTATTTAAGAAAGTAAATAAGTGAAATGGAATTTCTTTAACAAGAAATGAAAATGTGATACTTTTGGAATTAATGTAAGACTTGAACTTGAAAGAATTGATTTGACGAATTGAATTTAATTCAAAATTGTAAGTTTTGATATAATGGCATTGAACTTAAGTAATTGTTTTATTGAATTGGAAATTAAATAGAAATTGTTTTTTTATGAAATTTACTTAACGAATAATGAATGAAATCGATAAATGAATTTAAATTGATTTGAATGTTAAATAAAATTTGTTTAAATGATTTCGGAATGAAACTTATATATGAACTTGAATCAATATTTGAATGGTTTTAAATAGATATTGAAATTGGATTATAAGATTTTGAAATGGTAAATTGAAGTTTTGAAACGTAAATTTTGGAAATTGGTTTTTGAAAGACAAATGAAATGTTGGTTTACGAATTGAAATTGAAATTGAAATTGATTTGTTTTTTTGAAATATATAAACGACCAATCGGTGTAATAATTACGAAAGTTATTAAAGAGACCGGGATCGGTAATGGATATACTCTCTATCTAAACCGGAAACCACTTTAATAACTATACGCGGAGTGATGATCCAGAATGAAGTGGTTGGAATGATGTTCGTGATGACTGAAGAAAGAGAACGATAATGGATAGCCTTGACACTTGTGTCAAATTGGAAATGACTAAAACAGGAGCTGTGCCGGGCCAATGGAGGATTAGCTACCTCAAGTGGACACACTTCTTCGAACTACTCATTATATGTTGTCGATTGGTGCACCCTTGATTTTGGGAGTGTTGTTTCACAGTGTTGCGGGCGCTGCGGCGTTGCGTTCTCACCAGTCCAGATCAGGCGAACGGTAGTATCACTACCTTGGGTATTGCCTCATGTGCCTTGTCATACTTGTATTCCATTTATACGCGACCACTACGATTTTGATTTGTACCTTTAGTATATGGATTGCCCTCTGGTGACTTCCGGTTTTGGGGAAACTATGGTCTTGTATATGCTTTTGGGAATAAAAATGTGTTAAGGGTGGAATGGGCCATGACTTAACGCTATTTTGATATCTTATTATTACTGATAGACATTATCTACTTATCGTACACTACTACATAGTAGATAGTTTGACGGATCCTTAAAGGATGGGTATTCCAAACATCCTTTAAGTTACTTATATTTCAATTGCTATTTCACTTGAGTTGGATTTATTGATATAAGAATGTTAATCCTAACTCGAGTGTTTTGTGTTTTGCTTTACGCTCGGGTCAGACTGAGTGTACCAGTATTCGAGACTCATCTTTGGAGTTGGAGCTTTGCTTGAAGATCCAGCCATCTATTCTGCTTTCAGTATTCGATGATTCCAGTGATGTATTCTGATTTGTATCTGATGTATCGTATGACTCTTATGTTGTAAACTCTGATGTATCTTATATATTCATATAGTAGCTTCATGAACTACTATCTCTTTTATTTCCACTGCACTTATTACTCTGTGTCTGTGATCTGTGATTATTTATTTACTGTATATGTTCAGTTTTGCCAATTTAAATTAACAACGCGGTATTTTGAGCAATTCAATTCCGGCATGAGTGTCTACCTATACACTTATAATGGATGCGAATGGTCCAAAATATCGGGTCGTTACATAATTAAATTCTTTACATTTGATTTACAAATTATCAGAATCAGCATATACAAATCATATAACAATGCAGCGGAAATAATAAATAATAGGGTTGTAACGACCCGTTTTTTAGCTATTTTAAATTATTAAATTTACTGTAATTAATGAATAAAAATGGTTAAAAATAAAAATTTAATGATTTTGAATTAAGTATTGGATATGAACTTGAATAAAATTTTGAAATAAACTATTTTCGAAGATTTAAGTAATAATAAGTATTGAAAGGAGATGCTATGTATTGAATGTATTTACAATCAGTATTTGGATTAAATAATAAATGTTGAATTCATTAGATGTAAAAAAAGTAATTGATTGATAACTAAAATTCATTTAAAACCTAATACTGAAATTTGTTGAATATTGAACAATTAAATTGTTTTAATTTAATATTGGAAATTATCTGAATAATTGAATTCTGAATATAATATGATTGAAAATGATATCGGAAGTTGATGAAAATTCTATTTAAACAACGAAGATTGTTAACATTTAAAATTGGATTTATTTATTGACAGTCAATTTATGAACATTAATAAATTTAAACAACAACGAAAACCAGTTCCATTTTATCATGAAGTATTTATTTATTGACTGTCATTTGGTAGTTAAATTGACGTATAAATTGATATCTGAATTAATTGTCGAAATTAAAATTGACAGTTAAAGTTGAATTTGGAATTTAAATTGCTAGTAAAATACCCGATATTAATAACTATGAAACTGTTGTGAATTATACTGACCATTTGAATGATTGATTGCGATGAATGCAAATTGGTTGATATTTGATGGTTGGATGTTTATTTATTCTGATATATCCTATTATCACCCTGTTAAATTATTTACAGTATATAAACTATAAATTGAATTATTTCGAATAAATTAAGAAATAGGTTGAAATGATATATACCTTTGACATTGTGATTTGGATTGAAATGGTACATATCCATCCCTGAAATTAAATAGAAATAACTGGTCACTTGGTTATAGGATAGAAAATTATATACGGACACCGGATTGGTTAAATTAAATGATTTTAAATTTTGATTTGAAATTATTAAAATGATTTTGATTTAAAGAAATAAAAATCTAATTTATAGAAATCAAATTATTTTTGAACTTGAGCTCAAACAATGGGATTAAATTGTGTTAAACGAAATGTTTTAAAATATCGAAGTTGAGATATTGAAGTAATAATCGAATTAAGATTTGAAATTCGAAAATTGGATTGTTTAAAAAGGTTGGATTTTTATTCGAACATTGAATATTTCTAAGTAAAAGTGATATAAAATGATATTTCGAAATTGAGCTCGAAATTGAATTATATTTGAAAATTTGATTTTAAATTGAATATTGGAGGTGAATTTGATTAAGTGTTTTAAATCGATATTTTGGAAATCGAACTTGGAATTGATGTAAATTGAAATGGTTTAAAATTGAGAATTAAATTGAAATGGTTTCAAATTGGAAGTGAATTGAAATTAACTGGAATTGAAATCAAAATTGAATTTTTGGGAACCGAATTTGAAATTGATTTGTATTGAAATCGAAATCGAATCGATTGAATGGAGTTTGAAATCTACTTGAATTGGGAAGTTGGAATTGAATCGGTTTGACTTTGAAACTATTTTAAAATAAATTATCTAGTATAAACTGTTTAAAATCTAGATTCTTTAAATATTTAAATTATTTGGTTTCCAAATTATTTTACTATATAAACCATTTTTAACTATTTTAAATTATTTTACTATTTTACTATTTAAATTATTTTGGTTTCCAAAATATTTTACTATTTAAATTATTTTGGTTTCCAAACTATTTAAACTATTTTTAACTATTTTAAAACTATTCAAACTATTTTTCAAAAATTTAAACAGGTCAAAGGTTGGAATGTTTATATTTAAATCATGGATTTAAATACGAATTAGGTTAAATGAAGTTATTACCCAAATTGGAATTCGAAACGATTTTGGAATTGAAATTAAGATATTAAGGCGAAAATGATTTTGAACTAAAATATATATTTTGAGTAAATATGATGATTTCGAAATGGATTTGATTGTGAAGCGAATATGATATTTTGATATCAAGTATGAACTATTTTTGAAATGTAAAAGTACCAACCGGTGTGTAAAACGACGTTTGGTTATTAAAGAGACCGGGGCCCGATATAGGCATACTCTCAGTCGATACCGGAACCACTTTAACAACTGTGTAAGTGGAGGAGACTCCTGAACGAAGTCGTTGGATTTGACATCGTTTGCTGGATTTGAAGAAAGAGAACGATGGTTGATAGACCCGGCACTTGTGCCAATTTGAAATGACTAAAACATGACAGCTTGACAGGGCCAAGGGGGATAGCTACCCAAGCGGATGCATTTCTTCGTTTGAATATACTATTTTTATTGTTATTGGTGATCATCCTTCGAATTATGGGAGTGTTGGACGCGGTGGGCGGTCATAGCTATGATGCGTCACCACCAGCCCTACGACCCGAACTGATAGTATCCTACCTTGGGCATTGCCTCACGTGCCTTATCATACTTTTATCCCTATACGAGACCCATACGATTTTGGTTTAGCGTTGTCGTATCATGGCGCATCCCTATCCACCGACCGTTTAACTAGTGTTTTATATGCAAACTATACGACAATGCTTAAAAACGCGTTAAAGGGGTTCGATGTAAAGCCTTAACGCTAAAAAAATATTTATATTGTTGATTAGACATTATGTATGTAGCGTATTCTACTACATATAAATATTTCGATAGATCCTTGAGAGATGGAAAATCCCGTAACATCTCTTGAGTTATTGCACGCACGTTATACACTGGATAGGAGATGTGAAATCCTGCAAACATATCTGACACTATTACACTCATGTTATATGCGATATTGATTTGACCTACATAATGATATTTTAGTCCTGACTCGAGTGTTTTATCTTTTCATTACGCTCGAATCAGTCCTGACTTTTTTAGCTTATTGAGGATTTATTCTAGAGGACGAAGACGAAGATTTGGTATATTATTACTATTATTATCCCTGCATCATTTTGTCTGCTGCATTACTTTATTTATTCCTGATTTATTTTATAACTCTGATAATTGTTGTATAGATTATAATCAAATGTATTGTATAAACAGCTTCATGAACTGCTTATTTTATTATTATATTTTATTGTTCCACTACAAGATTCTGTATTTGTTTCTTCCTCTGTTCTTATTTTTCTTAAATTAACCCCATTGATTATCTATATTCCGCATTGTTTAAGTTAGACATGTGTGGATTATTGTCGATTTAAACCCTCCAAAATGTGGGTCATCAAATCTGGTATCAGAGCTTTGGTTTAGCGATAACCTTGGATTTGAGGGATAACTCATTAGAGATATGATCAGTAGCACCCTAGAATGAGTTTGAGTGTATTAATAGATATGAGCACGTATTTGTTAGTGAATATAAAAATTGTTTTATATTCTGTTGGTTGATTTGTTGAGTGGCTTAGGGATTCTGGTCAATATGAGTAATTAACGTTATTGATAGGGATCTCTAAACACTTGAACAGAACAATTCGACATAGTTTGTTTTGAAATTAAGTAAATGAAATAATTTTACCCTTATTATATTTTGTATATAAAGGAGTAATTTTCAGAAATTATTATGGTATATAGTGTGAATTTGTTGTTAGAAATGATATTATTGATCATTATCATTTATTGTTGGATTTGTCAATTATTCCTAAACTATTAGCTATTATATGATTATAAGAAAATGAAACTGTATAAATGTGATTTATAAAATATATTTTGTAAGTAAAATGAATATAAAATTGAGAATTTGAGAAATTTAAATTCCGGTGTTTCTAAAAAAGGATTTGTAACGACCCGTAAATTTAACTAGTTTTAATAACGTTATTAATTGAAATTTTGCGAGATTTTAAACAATAAAATTTTGAAATATAAATTTGATATTTGGAATGCGTCTAGTTAAACATAGCAATTGGAAAATTTTCGTCCGAAAATATGGAAGTTTATTTCGTGCGTAAATTTACTTCAATTTAATTAGTTAAAAAGCGATGAAAATAAAATGTTTTCCAAACCTGAATATTTTTACATAGAAAAATTCTAATTCATCTTCTGACTAAGACGTCATTTTTCGTTTTTCCAAATTTGGGCTTCTATTGCTCCGTCGATCTTATTTTCGGCAAAATAGCACCATTTCGTTCCGATATCGATTTTTGATCGGATGATCGTACCACTGATATTTGTATACCGTTTTGATCGTCTCATCGTGTTGATCACTATTGTATATAAGACTGTCAATTTCGGAGTCCGATGTGTGGTGCAATTTGTAAAACGATTTACGTATCTGTATTCATAATTTTGCCTTTTGGTTTTCTGTTCCATTTATTTGCCTGCCTATTGAACACAAACAAGCACCAGTCGTTAACTTTTAATATTCCCATGTATTTAATACTGACGATTTCTATTCCACCGGTTCCAACACATATCTGGTTCGTTCAGTTTCACTCGGTTCAGCTACTTTCATTTGTGAACAAAATTTTATAAAAGTTTAAGTTGCTTCTGTTCTTCCTTTTCCCCACGCAAGACCCAATAAGGCAACACCTCCTCTCCCCGACAACCCGAGCGCCACCTTGACAACCGCCACTTATGCGCCTTCTCACCACTTGCAGGCAGTGCCGAACCCACCACCACAGTTCTCCTCCCGCCACGGTCCGATAGCAGCCGATCTCCTCCCTTCTCTTCCAACTCGAAGCCACCATTCCCCTCCTCTTCCCTTCCCTCGGCCCGTGTGCCGACATCCTTGCCGCGTCCATCATAGCAGTTGTACATGTCCCTTTCTCCTACTGTATATATTGATTTTAAAGTATAAAATTGTTGCTCCTTTAAATATATTTACATATACTCTTTTATGTTACTGTTAGATTTCAAGAAAAATTTGATTGTATGCATACGTGTAATGTTTTGGTGTTGAATGTAAAGATATATATATTATATTATAGTTTGGTATGTTAGTTTATATAGATGGATGTTGTGTGTTATAATATATATATTATACTATAGAAGTAAAGACGTATGCTTACAGTTTTATATATAGTATATATTATATATTTTACATGAGTAATAGCTTATATACATCATTAAACACATATGTTTTGGTTATTGAATCCGAGTTTACATATTGCGTATATATTAGTTTACCTATATTGTTTAAATTGTTTATACTATAATGTTTAGTAGGCGCATTTTTTATATTGCTGCTCATATATGAGTGCCTGCACCTATTTTATTTCACATATGGAGTTGAATGTTATTTATAAAGTCTTGTATGTTTGCCTGAGTCATTGAAGTGCGAGATTATTTTATAATTGCTTATATATATTTTACAGTTACATATCCTAGTATATATATGTTAGAAATTTGTATACTATTGTGTATAGGCTGTGAAATGATTTTTTTTTTGGTTTTGTTTTGTTGTGGTCTGTTGTCCATATATAGAGTATAAAACAAATAGTATATGCAAGTTATTATAATCAGTATATATATTTTAATTGTATATTATTAGTTATATTTTAATGGATATGTTTACAAACTATTATACATTTATCAAATTTTGCCTACCGTTAGTTATATATATATATATGTATGTAGTATAAAATGTAGCTTACAGTATTTATTGTAAAAAGGAGTATGTAGATTATAATAATAATATTAGTGATAAGCATTTGTTCCCAAACGTAATTGCAAAATGGATGTCATGCCTTATGCGTATATTGTTTTACATTTTTTTGGGTTTTTTGAAAACCGTGTCAGTGTAGAATATAGCAAAAAGAAAATACATATATCATATGTTGGTTTAAAAACCTATTGTATAGTTTAGGTCTGTAACAACCCGGGATTTTCACCATTTTATAATCGTCGTTAAACGATTAATCTGATAACTAGTTGCTGTTGGGATTTTTAAATTGGTTGAAATCCTTTTTGAAAATGGTTAAAAATTTATGTGGGCTTTAAATAAATATACTTATTACTTTAATTGGCCCATTCCCTTTTAAAAAAAATTGATAATAAAAATAGTAGAAGAATTCGTCCCGTGCTTCATTTCATTTTTGGCAACCCTAAATCTAATCAAACGGAAAAAAAATGGTGGCGGCTTTGAAAACTCTCGTTTCATTCGTTCCTTCTTCCTTTGTAAAAATTGGGGTTCCGATCGATTTCGTGGTGCGGCGACTTCGAGTTGCTCGAGCGAACAAGGGTTTCGTTTTTCAAACGACTTCTGTTTCTCGGTCGAAAGAGGTGAGTTCTACTCACATCTGATTCATACTTAGCTGTAATTAGGGTTGAATTATATGATTTTGTTCGTATGAAATTGTTGGGTTTGTCGATTCATTATGTACGTCGATTCGATTTATGTTATTTGCGTGAGATTTACCCGACTTCTTCATGTCGTTTTCGTTATTGGGTAACTTCGATGTTGATTTGAACTACCATTCTTTTGTGGGCATCACAGTTTGATTTTGTTTTCGATGATCGATGATTTTTCTGGCTTCGACTTGAACTGCTTGGTTTACTAGACTGTGATAGTGGTTTAGCTCCGGATTGAATAGTTCGACTTTGTTTTATTTCTGGTACTCTATCTCGGCTACTAGTTTCATATAGTATCATGTCATTATGTTTTATATCCATTTGATTACAGTTCAATGCATATTGATGTATTTTACATCTATTGTAGTTGTTCATGTGCTCCTATACAATGCTTTTGGTTTTGTTTCTCGGCCATGAGTTCATCTGAGTTTGCATAACATTGTTTTGAATCTGGTACAGTGCTGTTTGATTTCATGGTCACGTATATATCTCTCTGATTTTTGGTTCTTTAGCTGTCTTGACCATTTAAGTAAATTAGGGGTCTGTAGTTCGAAGTTGTCACCTCTCTGGTCTCTGCATCTTCCAGTTACATCACTGTTTCTTGTGTCTTACAATATATGTGCATACCCACGTATGTTTTGTGTATGCTTATACTGTACTGTGTCGTGACGTACTTGTAGTTGTAGCATGATAATCTTGTCTACACTATCTGACTTTTGTCTGGGTTCACTACTGTCTTTGTAGTTGTTTGAGTCTTGTTGCATTACTATCTTATTCGATATGGAGATCCACTGTTTGGTTAGACTTGAACTAACTGCACACATATATGTATATGTTTACTTCATGTACATATCCATATTTCATATGTTGGTCTGGTCTTGCCTTTGCATTGAACTGTGCTCAGTTTAACTTGAGTTTTGTCGCACTTTGATCATTGTAGTCTGCACCTCTGTACATTCATGTGATCTAATCTGGGTTTGAGTTACTGGTTTCCTCTGGAGCTTTGCATTCATGTTGTATGTGTAGATGGCCTTGATCATATTGACTAACTGTCTTTGTGATGCCTGTTTCAGTAAGCTTGATGTGGCCTTGATCATATTGACTAACTGTCTTTGTGATGCCTGTTTCAGTAAGCTTGATGTGAGTTGTATTTTCATCACTTTCTGTTGTAAGTGCTTGTATCATCCCCATTGCTTTGATATTGATGATGCTCTGTCCAGTTTTGGTTAGTCTGCGTTTGGTATTGTTCTATTCTTGAGACATGACTCGTTGCATTTAGTAGTTAGTATTCCACTTGAGCATTTGAATGTGTACAGTCATATATTTCATGTTGCTATGGTTTCTGTAGCCTTCATATATGGGCATACATTTGTTCTGAAGTGTAGCTTCACTTGAGTCGTTTACTGATATTGCTTTACTTCCCTGTGGCCATTTTTAGTTGCACTGGTCATTTCCAGCTGCTTGAACTTCATTTGAGCTTCTGATGATCACCTCTGTCATTATTCATTTCTATTACATTGAGATTCATTGATTTGAGTTGATGTCATTTGTTTCTTGTAACGACCCGCTATTTTGGACCATTCGCATCCATTATAAGTGTATAGGTAGACACTCATGCCGGAGTTGAATTGCTCAAAATACCGCGTTGTAATTAAAATTTGGCAAATCTCAGAATATACAGTAAATAAATATAATCACAGATCACAGACACAGAGTAAAATAATGCAGCGGAAGTAAAAGAAATAGTAGTTCATGAAGCTACTATGTAAATATACCAGAGTTACATAAGATACAACAGAAGAAATAGAGTACAACAGAAGTATCAATAAGATAACCAAGTACAAGCTGAACAGAGCAACATAACTGAAGTAGATAGAACAAGACTAGCAGATAATCTCCAGCGATTCAAATCTCCAGAAGGTGGAAATCCAAATCTGTGAATAACTCAGGCCGACCCGAGCGTAAAGCAAAACACAAAACACTCGAGTCAGGACAATATATACTTATATAATGTAAACCAACTCAAGTGAACTGTAATAAAGGTACAAGTAACTTAGAAGATGCTTGGGACCGCCCATCCTCTAAGGATCCGTTAAAATATCTACTATGTAGTAATATTCGCTATTATAATAGTGTCTAAATAAGTAAAGTATAATCATATCGGAAAATAGCGTTAAGGGGATGGAGAACCTTAACGCGGTCGGATCTTAAAATCATAATCGTAGTAAAGCTCAATATGGTAGGTGACATGGCACAACTAGGCAATGCCAGGGTAGATATACCAATTACGCACACGGACTGATGGATACGCATAGCAGCCACTACCGTTCCACCTCGAACAACATTCCCAAATCGGAGGATGGCCATCTAGTCAAATCACAAGTAAGAGTATAATATCGAAGAAATGTGTCCGAGAAGAGGTGCTACCTCACTGGTCCGAGATCGCTCCTGTTTTAGCCACCTTATGCCAACTCACGGGAGTTGGGTCCACGTAACATACCTTAAGAACGTCGCCACCATCCTACTTCATTCTGGAATCTCCACCGCGTACACGGTTGTCAAAGTGGTTTTCGGTATCGACAGAGAGTATGTCCATATCCGATCCCGGTCTCTTTGCCAACCAATCGTTATTATAACCCGTGGTTATAACTTTTAAAAATAGTTTATGTTTCAAATCAAAATACATCCTTTAAACCATTTCAAAATCATATCATTTATTTCAAACTAATACATACTTTCAAACCCAAAACATATCTATTCAAAACCAATTCAAAAATATATCCTTTCCATTTCAAAACCAATTCAATAATATATCATTTCAATAAAACCCAAATTTCAAAATCACTGAATATTTCCTTTAATTTATTAAACTTGAAATCTTCCTTTAAATTATCATAGCATTTTGGTAATGTAACCTTAAGGAATCATAGCATTTTTGGAATGTAATACTTCCCAATTTAACATTTTATATAATCAAAGTATTTATATACTTACAAATTTTTAACATGGTCATTTTATCATAGCCTTATAGTTAAATAAACTTTGTTACTGTAATATCCAATTTAATGCTAAAATTCTTATGTTAAGTTAAGAGTACCTTATTAACTTACATTATCATTACAATAAAGAAACTTTATTATTTTAGTCATTAAAATATGTCATTTACATTAATTAAAACTTACATATTAATTGTACTTTTTAACTTAAATTCCTATTACAGTAAAGAGCATTTATCATTTAATCAATATTACACTAATTAAACTTACATTATCGAATGTACGTTTTAATTTACGTTTTATTACAAAAGGGGCATTTATTATTTTAAATCAATATTACACAAATTAAGACTTACATGTTTCTTTCATTAATTAAGACTTTACATGTTTCTTTCATAAATTAGAACTTTACACGTTTCTTTCATAAATTAAACTTTACATATTTCTTTCATTAATTAGAACTTTACACGTTTCTTTCACAATAAATTTCTTATAATTAAATCCAATTTTCAACAATTTACTTAATAAGTTTAAGTGTAAAAGTTCCAATTCTTCACATTTCAACAAATAGACTTAACACTTCAAATTTAAATTACCATTTCACAATTTAACAAAATTTCCAATTTTATTTAATTAACTTAAACCTTTAATTAAAACCAAATTTCACATTTCCTAGTCTAGTTATATTTAAAAGGTCACTTTTAAACATTCATTTATTTAACCACTTAAATTCATAGAAAAATCAATAATACTTAATAATCACTTAAATTCAAATTTAATCAAATTATCATATTTACCATTTCCAAATAAAATTTAATATCCATTTTATTTATATAACTTAAATATCATTTTTAACCAAAATTCCAAATTTCCAACTTAAGTTATATTTCAAAAATCCAGTTAAACCATTCATTAATTACTTTTTTAACACATAGAAAAATCATAATTTCTTTAATTCAAAATATTTCAAAATCTGTTTAAATCAAATTTCATAAATTTATATTTTTAAAATACTTAAAAATATTCAAAACACTTTATAAAATAATCACGGGCCTGTATATAATTTTCTAACCTAGGTCAAGTGATACGGATATGTATCATTTCAATCCGTAGTTAAAAGAAAAAGAAAAATCCGGGTTCTATCATTTCAAACCCGCAATCCCAAGTTAAAATAATTTTAAATAAAAATCGTTCAGGCCTATCATTTAAGCCCATAACGATTTTTCCCTATTCTAAAGTCCGTTCGGGTATGTATCATTTCAACCCATAGTGATTCTAATCTACAGGGAACTTGCAATGGTGATAACAGATATAAATAACAGAATAACATTAAATAACAGTAACATATGATATAACAGGTATAATAACAGGTGTGAACATCATATGATAATAATATAAGCATATAAAACTTGATAATATATTTCTACAGATTCGCAGGTTGTCAATTTACTAGTTATATAGGTACATATTGTCTGGTGAGAATAACTCACCTTTTTATGCTAGAGATATCAATTAGAATGACACAACGGATCCAGAAGGCACGACCTTTGATTTGAGTGGAGAAAATAGCCAAGATATCATCTTGTAAACAATACCCAAACAAGACAAAACAATATAGCACATGAATATACTTAACATAAAACAATGTTGAACAAATTGAAATACAAAGCAATAAAGACAAGACTTTGCCTTTACCATTCAAATGCTTGACCATAGGGGATCAAGTGCTCAGCCATGATGAGTTTGGGCTCAGGTTAGCATCATATAGGTCAGGTTAAGCACACCTAAGCATGGCAACATGAAGTGATGTGAAGGGTAGGAGATGCAACATGAAGAATATCAATGGACAAGGCAAATAGGTGAAGTTTTGGTCACAACAAGGCTCGACTTGGTCATTGCTTGGCTCAGCCATGCATGGTACAGGTCTGGACAGTGGAGGGTGATGGTGCAGCAGCAGCCAAAGGTCATGTAGTTGCTGGTGGTTCTAGGGGTGGCCAAGGCGATAGATGAAGGTGGTGGTGAAGCATATGTGGTTTAGGCATTGTTTGGAAGGGTTTTTGTGCAATTTTGTGGTGCTAACTTAAATGGATGGGCATGGCTTGTCATGGTCAGTGGAGGAGGAGGAGGTGCTGTTGTAGATGGTGGTGGGGCTGAAGGTGGAGAGGATGGTGGAGATGAAGGTGGTAGAGGCTAAGCAAAGCTAGAAGAGGAGGAAGGCAAAATCAATGGAAATTGTGAAGTAAAGAAGAGATAAAGGAAGAAGATAAGAGGAGAATGGAAGCCATATTTTTTTTAGGGTTTAGGAGCTTTGGAATTTCGTGAATGAGAGAAAAAAAAAAGTGGCGGCTGAAGAAATGAGGAGATGTTGCCAATTGAATGAAAAGTTAGGTTAAAAAGTAGAAGGGTTAGAAAATAAAAGGGCCTTAGGAAGATAGAAAGTTTAAGGCCTTTCAAATTTCTTTAATTCATTTTTATAAGTTTATATTTCTGATAATAACAGAAATTCCAGTTAAAAATTCGAAAATTTGATAAAATATAAAAATATATATAATATTTATTGATTATATAAAGTAGAATTAAGGAAAATAGTTAAAACAGTGAACTAGACTAGAAAATTTTGAAATTAAATAGAAAAATTTTTAGAAAATTCATATGAGCTTGCAATATATTTTTAAACATAAATAATATAAAAAAATAAAAATATATTCACAAAATAAATATTTAAAATTTAATTTACATATAATTTTTAATGAAGAAAATAGCAGAAAATAGGAAAACAGCCTTTAAAAATGAAAAATAAATACAGTAAATTTTGGAAAAATACTATTATCAATTTAAAAACATAAAAAGACAAAATATACATAAAAACATATTAACACATATTAAAACAAAATATAAGAAAGAAAATATGATTTAAAAAAAATTTAAAATAGGCAAAATTGCACAAATAAACAAATTATACTAAAAATTGAAATGTACATAACTTTTACATTTTAACTCCGTTTTCAACGAAACGAATAGTAGTGTTCAAGTTATTAAATCTATTTTCATAATAAAAGATAAAATTTATAATTTCAAACTAAAAAAAATTTAAACTTAAAAGTCAAAGTTTGACTATTGACCAAAATTCACATTTTCAGGAAATATTAAATTTAGTCATATTTGGAATTCTAATCCACATCAAAGTCAAAGTTTATATTTAAAATAACAAAATTTATTCTTTTCATAAATAAAGCTTTTGAATCTGGAAAAATCAATTAAAAAAAATATTTGAAAAATACAGGGTTGTTACACTCTCCCCCACTCAAAACTTTTCGTCCCCGAAAAGGAACGAGGTATGGGAAAGCACAGAAAAAGATAGAATGAAATAGAATTAAGACAAGATGATAAGACGATTGGAATTACACCTGATAATTATTGTTATAGGTAAGTTTAACAAGATGGAGGTGATCAAATCAAGAATATAAGCACGAAAAAGATCCTCTAGAGTCTGAATCTCCCTTTCACTTGACCGACAGTCTATGAATGGAAAAACAGTGTTCAGATCCAGATGAGTAACAAAGATTATCATAGATTACAGAAAGATTTCTAAATAGACTGGTATAAGCAATAGCCTTCCCATTCTGTAACAAGATAAGGGAAATAAGGACAACCAAAAGATAGTTTGGAAAAACAAAACCAGATAATAAATTTGAAACCATAATGCTTTGAAATCATAACAATTTAGGGATGTTTATCATTTGGAAATCACACTGCTAAAATCATAACACTTTGGACAAGTTATTCTTTAAAAAAAAACTTAATACTTAGAAAATCATAACACCCTAAAAAAAGTAATCTTCATTTAAACCATTTTAATTCAAGGTCAAATAATATTCATTTTAAAGTTGTAACATTTCTAAGTTCATTTAATTATAAAAATTTCCAAAACATTGTATTTTCAAAATAGTAGTACTTATAAAATGCTACAGTAGATATATTAATATTTCAAATCAGTTCAATTCCAGAAATATTTATTTGGATATCATTTAACTTATGACTTATTAAACAAACTTTATGAATGGAATATTCAAATCAAACTATACTTCATTTATTAAGTTAAAAGTTCACTATTTTAGTTAGCTCTTAATTTAACACATAACCTAACACTTTATTTAAAATACCCATTTCATAAATAGATATTCCTTTAATAAGTTACACTTAAAATTTCATTTGAAAACCAAATTCTCAATTATCAAATTTTAGTGATGTTAAAATACATTTTAACTATTTAAATCATAATTATTCATTTTTCAAGACATATCTATTTCATAAATAAAATATTTATCATAGCAAATATAACAATCAAATTCCTTTACACATTTATTCATTTAGACATCAATTAAACTATGAATTCAAGTTAAATAAACTTTATTACAAAATGTCCAATTCCAATGTATTTTATTTTATCTATTCAAAGATACATTATTTATTATACAACATATTCGTTTCAGGAAATAACCATTATTAAAATTCCTAGGTTAGACTTAAGGTTCCATATTAAATCAAATTTGATTATTAAGTTATTTAAATAAAATCTCTTTAAATTCCTTTTTCACTATTTTCCTCTGTTAATCTTTTATAACTAAAATTTAAGTGTATAAAATTTATTATAACCACTCAAAATTTATTTATAAAATCCTTTTTATATTGTATATTATCCAATTACATTGTTAACTTCTAAAAAAATTTAAGGTAAGTTATATTTGAATGCAATTGTATTATACAAATAAAACTTTCCAATTCAATTATCTCAAGTTTGAATCATTATCCAAATTTTTGATTTTTTTTCTTTTAATAATTGAAATTATTCTTTAAGAAAAAAATGCAAGAATTAAATTTCCGATTTCCTTCAAACCGGTTAGAGATAAATAAATATATGTACATAATATGTCAAATCAATTTTAAATCATATACCTATATATAATATAAATCAAATCATATTTTAGAAATTCAAACCAATTAAATTCTCAAAGCAACACTGTAGCAAGCCTACAGAGCGGTCTCTTCACTTCGAAACTCGAAAATGAACGTCGATGATGTTGCAGTCATCACCGAAATTATTTTCCAACGACAAAGAGAAGAGCACTTAATTTTTAAACTTTAAAATCCTTTGGAGACAAATTTTTATTCAAAATACTTTAAATAATATCCTTTTTAAAAATTTTAAACACAAGGTTTGAAACCATCGGAAATTAAATTCTTTAAATTTCTTGTTTTAAATTCATTTCAGTTCCCAAATAAATTTATAAACAACTATTTATAAATTCATTTGTAGAACAATAAATGATAAATCAAGTATTATCATTTCAAATTAACAATTTAAATCAATTTATTAAGTTCCATAAAATTATATATCCAAATTTATTTCATAAACCAAATTTTAAAATAATATTGTGTCAGTTTGTTCTGTCAAAGTGTTTTAGAAATCCTATCGATAGCGCTGATCAGACGAATCGATCAGAAACCCAAATCAACATCAACAACTCAAACAACACAATATAAAACAAAACATTAATTTACAAGTACAGTTAAAATGTTTGGAAGATAGATTGGAACAAAAGACAAGATGATTAAACAGAGTAGAGAGATGGGTAAGCTTAGATAAATTGCGGACAACCTTAACCGGGTCAATCGTGACTTAATGGATAAGATCAAATGTGGATTTTCTGGGGTAAATCTACCTTCGATCTCAAGAGATAGAGTTTGGAATAACAAAAGATATTAGAATCTAAACCAAGGATAAATATAAATCTCTGGTTAATCGATGCTGATTGTAAAGGATTTTCACCCCTTTACAAGAAAATTAGAATATTGGCGAGACCGCCAATTTACTATAAAGATCATTCGAAGTGGGGTTATGTGATACTCCAAAATCAAAAGAAGATGAATAGTGAGGGACAAGAATGAATTTTGGAACTGCAGGGAACATTTCAAAAATTCAAAGGAATTTTGAATCAAGAGGAAAAGATTCAAACTCGAACGAAAGTGATTCTGTAAATAAATCTACTCCATATGCTGAGTTTTGCCTCAAAGCCAAAGCTCTGATACCAACTGTAACGACCCGCTATTTTGGACCATTCGCATCCATTATAAGTGTATAGGTAGACACTCATGCCGGAGTTGAATTGCTCAAAATACCGCGTTGTAATTAAAATTTGGCAAATCTCAGAATATACAGTAAATAAATATAATCACAGATCACAGACACAGAGTAAAATAATGCAGCGGAAGTAAAAGAAATAGTAGTTCATGAAGCTACTATGTAAATATACCAGAGTTACATAAGATACAACAGAAGAAATAGAGTACAACAGAAGTATCAATAAGATAACCAAGTACAAGCTGAACAGAGCAACATAACTGAAGTAGATAGAACAAGACTAGCAGATAATCTCCAGCGATTCAAATCTCCAGAAGGTGGAAATCCAAATCTGTGAATAACTCAGGCCGACCCGAGCGTAAAGCAAAACACAAAACACTCGAGTCAGGACAATATATACTTATATAATGTAAACCAACTCAAGTGAACTGTAATAAAGGTACAAGTAACTTAGAAGATGCTTGGGACCGCCCATCCTCTAAGGATCCGTTAAAATATCTACTATGTAGTAATATTCGCTATTATAATAGTGTCTAAATAAGTAAAGTATAATCATATCGGAAAATAGCGTTAAGGGGATGGAGAACCTTAACGCGGTCGGATCTTAAAATCATAATCGTAGTAAAGCTCGATATGGTAGGTGACATGGCACAACTAGGCAATGCCAGGGTAGATATACCAATTACGCACACGGACTGATGGATACGCATAGCAGCCACTACCGTTCCACCTCGAACAACATTCCCAAATCGGAGGATGGCCATCTAGTCAAATCACAAGTAAGAGTATAATATCGAAGAAATGTGTCCGAGAAGAGGTGCTACCTCACTAGTCCGAGATCGCTCCTGTTTTAGCCACCTTATGCCAACTCACGGGAGTTGGGTCCACGTAACATACCTTAAGAACGTCGCCACCATCCTACTTCATTCTGGAATCTCCACCGCGTACACGGTTGTCAAAGTGGTTTTCGGTATCGACAGAGAGTATGTCCATATCCGATCCCGGTCTCTTTGCCAACCAATCGTTATTATAACCCGTGGTTATAACTTTTAAAAATAGTTTATGTTTCAAATCAAAATACATCCTTTAAACCATTTCAAAATCATATCATTTATTTCAAACTAATACATACTTTCAAACCCAAAACATATATATTCAAAACCAATTCAAAAATATATCCTTTCCATTTAAAAACCAATTCAATAATATATCATTTCAATAAACCCAAATTTCAAAATCACTGAATATTTCCTTTAATTTATTAAACTTGAAATCTTCCTTTAAATTATCATAGCATTTTGGTAATGTAACCTTAAGGAATCATAACATTTTTGGAATGTAATACTTCCCAATTTAACATTTTATATAATCAAAGTATTTATATACTTACAAATTTTTAACATGGTCATTTTATCATAGCCTTATAGTTAAATAAACTTTGTTACTGTAATATCCAATTTAATGCTAAAATTCTTATGTTAAGTTAAGAGTACCTTATTAACTTACATTATCATTACAATAAAGAAACTTTATTATTTTAGTCATTAAAATATGTCATTTACATTAATTAAAACTTACATATTAATTGTACTTTTTAACTTAAATTCCTATTACAATAAAGAGCATTTATCATTTAATCAATATTACACTAATTAAACTTACATTATCGAATGTACGTTTTAATTTACGTTTTATTACAAAAGGGGCATTTATTATTTTAAATCAATATTACACAAATTAAGACTTACATGTTTCTTTCATTAATTAAGACTTTACATGTTTCTTTCATAAATTAGAACTTTACACGTTTCTTTCATAAATTAAACTTTACATATTTCTTTCATTAATTAGAACTTTACACGTTTCTTTCACAATAAATTTCTTATAATTAAATCCAATTTTCAACAATTTACTTAATAAGTTTAAGTGTAAAAGTTCCAATTCTTCACATTTCAACAAATAGACTTAACACTTCATATTTAAATTACCATTTCACAATTTAACAAAATTTCCAATTTTATTTAATTAACTTAAACCTTTAATTAAAACCAAATTTCACATTTCCTAGTCTAGTTATATTTAAAAGGTCACTTTTAAACATTCATTTATTTAACCACTTAAATTCATAGAAAAATCAATAATACTTAATAATCACTTAAATTCAAATTTAATCAAATTATCATATTTACCATTTCCAAATAAAATTTAATATCCATTTTATTTATATAACTTAAATATCATTTTTAACCAAAATTCCAAATTTCCAACTTAAGTTATATTTCAAAAATCCAGTTAAACCATTCATTAATTACTTTTTTAACACATAGAAAAATCATAATTTCTTTAATTCAAAATATTTCAAAATCTGTTTAAATCAAATTTCATAAATTTATATTTTTAAAATACTTAAAAATATTCAAAACACTTTATAAAATAACCACGGGCCTGTATATAATTTTCTAACCTAGGTCAAGTGATACGGATATGTATCATTTCAATCCGCAGTTAAAAGAAAAAGAAAAATCCGGGTTCTATCATTTCAAACCCGCAATCCCAAGTTAAAATAATTTTAAATAAAAATCGTTCAGACCTATCATTTCAGCCCATAACGATTTTTCCCTATTCTAAAGTCCGTTCGGGTATGTATCATTTCAACCCATAGTGATTCTAATCTACAGGGAACTTGCAATGGTGATAACAGATATAAATAACAGAATAACATTAAATAACAGTAACATATGATATAACAGGTATAATAACAGGTGTGAACATCATATGATAATAATATAAGCATATAAAACTTGATAATATATTTCTACAGATTCGCAGGTTGTCAATTTACTAGTTATATAGGTACATATTGTCTGGTGAGAATAACTCACCTTTTTATGCTGGAGATATCAATTAGAATGACACAACGGATCCAGAAGGCACGACCTTTGATTTGAGTGGAGAAAATAGCCAAGATATCATCTTGTAAACAATACCCAAACAAGACAAAACAATAAAGCACATGAATATACTTAACATAAAACAATGTTGAACAAATTGAAATACAAAGCAATAAAGACAAGACTTTGCCTTTACCATTCAAATGCTTGACCATAGGGGATCAAGTGCTCAGCCATGATGTGTTTGGGCTCAGGTTAGCATCATATAGGTCAGGTTTAGCACACCTAAGCATGGCAACATGAAGTGATGTGAAGGGTAGGAGATGCAACATGAAGAATATCAATGGACAAGGCAAATAGGTGAAGTTTTGGTCACAACAAGGCTCGACTTGGTCATTGCTTGGCTCAGCCATGCATGGTACAGGTCTGGACAGTGGAGGGTGATGGTGCAGCAGCAGCCAAAGGTCATGTAGTTGCTGGTGGTTCTAGGGGTGGCCAAGGCGATAGATGAAGGTGGTGGTGAAGCATATGTGGTTTAGGCATTGTTTGGAAGGGTTTTTGTGCAATTTTGTGGTGCTAACTTAAATGGATGGGCATGGCTTGTCATGGTCAGTGGAGGAGGAGGAGGTGCTGCTGTAGATGGTGGTGGGGCTGAAGGTGGAGAGGATGGTGGAGATGAAGGTGGTAGAGGCCAAGCAAAGCTAGAAGAGGAGGAAGGCAAAATCAATGGAAATTGTGAAGTAAAGAAGAGATAAAGGAAGAAGATAAGAGGAGAATGGAAGCCATATTTTTTTAGGGTTTAGGATCTTTGGAATTTCGTGAATGAGAGAAAAAAAAAAGTGGCGGCTGAAGAAATGAGGAGATGTTGCCAATTGAATGAAAAGTTAGATTAAAAAGTAGAAGGGTTAGAAAATAAAAGGGCCTTAGGAAGATAGAAAGTTTAAGGCCTTTCAAATTTCTTTAATTCATTTTTATAAGTTTATATTTCTGATAATAACAGAAATTCCAGTTAAAAATTCGAAAATTTGATAAAATATAAAAATATATATAATATTTATTGATTATATAAAGTAGAATTAAGGAAAATAGTTAGAACAGTGAACTAGACTAGAAAATTTTGAAATTAAATAGAAAAAATTTTAGAAAATTCATATGAGCTTGCAATATATTTTTAAACATAAATAATATAAAAAAATAAAAATATATTCACAAATAAATATTTAAAATTTAATTTACATATAATTTTTAATGAAGAAAATAGCAGAAAATAGGAAAACAGCCTTTAAAAATGAAAAATAAATACAGTAAATTTTGGAAAAATACTATTATCAATTTAAAAACATAAAAAGACAAAATATACATAAAAACATATTAACACATATTAAAACAAAATATAAGAAAGAAAATATGATTTAAAAAAAATTTAAAATAGGCAAAATTGCACAAATAAACAAATTATACTAAAAATTGAAATGTACATAACTTTTACATTTTAACTCCGTTTTCAACGAAACGAAAAGTAGTGTTCAAGTTATTAAATCTATTTTCATAATAAAATATAAAATTTATAATTTCAAACTATAAAAAATTTAAACTTAAAAGTCAAAGTTTGACTATTGACCAAAATTCACATTTTCAGGAAATATTAAATTTAGTCATATTTGGAATTCTAATCCACATCAAAGTCAAAGTTTATATTTAAAATAACAAAATTTATTCTTTTCATAAATAAAGCTTTTGAATCTGGAAAAATCAATTAAAAAAAATATTTGAAAAATACAGGGTTGTTACATTTCTGGTTCAAGTATAAGCCAGTTTCATTTGCGTTGTTATTACACTTGTGTTGAACCCGATTTCGGGGTTTGACCTGGTGATCATTTGTGACTTTCACTGAGCTTTTGCGTATCTTTTGCGATAGTGGCGAGGCAGTACACGCGTGTGTGTACTGCAGGCGTGTACTGCAGCCCTATCAGATTTGACAGTTTTAAATTGATTTAGTCGATTTGATAAATTGTTTATTTATCTCTATTGATGATTTAAATCTGCTGATTTTTGTTAAACACTGTTAAGTGTTATATTGTCCGTTATCCGGTTTCTTTGTTTAAAGAATCGAATAGACGGGAATTATTGTGACTGTCGTCTATTTAAATTATTACTGCCTATATGCACTAATAAACTGGTTTGAATTAGACTGACCTGGGTATTATTTTCTTTTGAATGTAATACTCGGGTCAGACCCGAGTTATTTCAGGTTGTAGATTTTCTTCTTTGAGTTGCTGTTCAGGATATGAAGACTTTTCACATCTTCTGAAGTTGTCAGTGTCATTTTGTAGTGGTCGTGTTATTGTATAGAACGATATGTATTCATGTATATTAGTCGATAATGTACTTGTATATATAACTTCTAGAGTCGACAGTTATAGTTGTATCATATGTATTGTGTCAACTATGTATTAACTGACATCAGTTATATATATAAATATATGAGACTTTTGTTTTTATCTGTGTTCCGCATTTATATTATCTGTGTTATTGTTATATCTAATGTCCTAAACTATTATGAACCGTCGTAGTTCGTTTTATACTAGTATTGGGTGTGTCGATGGGAGTAAATAAATAATTTGATGAAAAATAAAAAGTATGTACCGTTCCTATCGAGATAACCAATATTAGTGTGAGGCCAATTACGGATGGTCGCTCCTATCCAGCCTTATTCTTCGTAATAATAGACAGTATTTCCTTTAATACTCTTTGTTATTATGAGCATAGAGGTGGGGCGTCACAGTTGGTATCAGAGCTTGGGGTTTATGGACATAATATAAAACTTAACTCGGAAGGAACATATGTTACAACTATTGGTCGATGTTTTATTTGTGCTTGAGTCAAAACTAAAGTTTTGAAATTTGGATGAAATTTTTAAATAACTTTATTTAAAAATAATAGTGAAATTGTGTTCTGATGATTTGATTGATTTGTGTTCTGTTTATCAGAGTGCGCAGCGGAAACAGTGAAACTGTCTTCGCTGAGTACAACTGATAATCTTTTTGATTTAAAAATCAAAACACGAAATTGATATGAATTTCATTTGTTGTTTACATAGCTGTAATTATTTTTGAGAACTTCGAATCCGAATTGATGATTCGAAGAAATTGCAGATATGTGATTTTTGTTGAAATTTCCGCTGGCTTTCTTTTGTACTAATCATCTATTGATTAGGTTTTTGCTGTTTTAAATTATCTTCATTGAAGATACATTTGAATGATTCTTTGTTCATTCTGTAGTACATGCAAAAAATTAAATTGCACGTTATTGCATTTATTTTACGTTGAACCGATGCTTGGTTATGAAACGTATTTTGTTGCCGTTATTTTTACAACGGGATTTTACACCAATGCTATATTTTGAAGCACGGTGTTTTGTGGCATTTTGATGAATGAAAATTCACTGATATTACATTTTGATGTAAATTATTTTGATGTGATTTTGAGGTTTTAAAATTACTGTCGCTTTGGCTTCAGTAACCGTCAAATTTTAAAAGTGGATTTTCAAGCGGTTATTCCGCAATATTGATTTGTGACCGTTTTTACGGTATTTTGAGAAGTACAATTTCCTTATCGAAATTGTTACTAATATTGCTGCTTTAATCACGCGATTGGAAACTCGTTTTAAAAATGAAAATTGTTTTATAAATTTTTAACGGTTTGCGTTTTCAAAAGGATGAGAAAGCGACTTAAACGATTCAGCAAAATCGAGGATTATGACCCCTTTCTTTTACTGATTCGCTTAATTCCGGACTTGTCCGTTTGAGAATGTGAAATGTATTTTTACAAAATACACAATTTTGCACTTTCAAGGAAACGATGAAGTGATTTAAACGATTTAGCAAAAGTGCGGAGTATGGAACCACACTTTTACTATTTCGGTTAATTCCGGACTCGTTAATTGAATATCTGTTGTTTTGATGATTCTACACTTTCAAGGAAACGATGAAGAGAATTAAACAATTTAGTAAAACTCGTGGTTATGGGACATGTGCGTTTACTATTTTGGTTAATTCCGGACTCGTTAATTGAAATATTTGATGTTTTCGTGTGCTTTCGAGCCACTATGTTGGACCTTCGGGTCATATGTTGGACCTTCGGGTCAAATACCAGTACTAGACCTTCGGGTCATATGTTGGACCTTCGGGTCATATGTTGGACCTTCGGGTCATTTGTTGGGCGCCAAAAATTATGTTGAGTACTTGGTAGGCTTCGGCCATATGTTGTTGCACGTGCGGCGAATTAAAAACTCGCCATCTGATGGGATCGATCCAAGCTTTTATGTTGCTTTTCTAGTCTTCTTAATTGATTTCTAGATATTTGTTGCTTCCAATTATCTGCAGGTAATTGGATATTTGTTGATATGAGTTCTGATTATCGTTTTTGATAATCAGATATTTGTTGTTTCTAATTATCGCTTGTGATAATTAGATATTTGTTGATATGAGTTCTGATTATCGTTTTTGATAATCAGATATTTGTTGTTTCTAATTATCGCTTGTGATAATTAGATATTTGTTGATATGAGTTCTGATTATCGTTTTTGATAATCAGATATTTGTTGTTTCTAATTATCGCTTGTGATAACTAGATATTTGTTGATATGAGTTCTGATTATCGTTTTTGATAATCAGATAATTGTTGTTTCCAATTATCGCTTCAGATAATTAAATATTTGTTGATTTTAGATTTAATTATCGCTTTTGATAATTAAATATTTGCTGATTTGAGATTTAATTATCGCTTTTGATAATTAAATATTTGTTGATTTGAGATTTAATTATCGCTTTTGATAATTAAATATTTGCTGATTTGAGATTTAATTATCGCTTTTGATAATTAAATATTTGCTGATTTGAGATTTAATTATCGCTTTTGATAATTAAATATTTGCTGATTTGAGATTTAATTATCGCTTTTGATAATTAAATATTTGCTGATTTGAGATTTAATTATCGCTTTTGATAATTAAATATTTGCTGATTTGAGATTTGATTATCGTTTTGATAATTAAATATTTGTTGATTTGAAATTTGATTATCGTTTTTGATAATCGAATATTTGTGATTTGAAATTTGATTATCGTTTTTGATAATTGAATATTTATTGTCGTTTTCGATAAGTAGATAATTGATAATTTGATAATTGTTGATTTGTTTTTTTGACTATCGTTTAGATAATTGGACGTTTGCTGATTTTATTGATACGAGATTTTCTAGTCTCTCATTGAATCTAGATTATGCTGATCTTTATTGAATTGCTGTTTTCTTTCTATCTCTGTTGATAGTTAGAGTTTGCTGATATGAAGTTTGTGTTTTCTAGTTAATTGTTGGATAACTAGATATTTGCAGTTTGCGATTTGTGATTTGTGTTTCATAATTATCTTTGTTGATAATTAGATTTGTTGTTTTCTAATTATCGTATCGATAATTAGATATTGCTGTTTTGAGATTTCTATATTTCTGAATATCTAATTGGTAATCGGATATTGCTGACGATTGCATTTATTCAGTTTTGATTGTTTTCTGATTATCTACTTGATAATTAGACTTTGTTGAGGATTTGTGAATTTCTTTTATGAAATTAAAAGATTTCTTTGGCATTTGAATACTCGACTTTTATTTTCTAGCTTAACCAGTTTATGTTAGAAAAGTAATTGTCGTTGACGACCTTAATTATGAAAATTGCGGGGACGCAATTTGTATAAGGAGGGGAGTCTGTAACAACCCGGGATTTTCTCCATTTTATAATCGTCGTTAAACGATTAATCTGATAACTAGTTGCTGTTGGGATTTTTAAATTGGTTGAAATCCTTTTTGAAAATGGTTAAAAATTTATGTGGGCTTTAAATAAATATACTTTTTACTTTAATTGGCCCATTCCCTTTTAAAAAAAAAATTGATAATAAAAATAGTAGAAGAATTCGTCCCGTGCTTCATTTCTTTTTTGGCAACCCTAAATCTAATCAAACGGAAAAAAAAATGGTGGCGGCTTTGAAAACTCTCGTTTCATTCGTTCCTTCTTCCTTTGTAAAAATTGGGGTTCCGATCGATTTCGTGGTGCGGCGACTTCGAGTTGCTCGAGCGAACAAGGGTTTCATTTTTCAAACGACTTCTGTTTCTCGGTCGAAAGAGGTGAGTTCTACTCACATCTGATTCATACTTAGGTGTAATTAGGGTTGAATTATATGATTTTGTTCGTATGAAATTGTTGGGTTTGTCGATTCATTATGTACGTCGATTCGATTTATGTTATTAGCATGAGATTTACCCGACTTCTTCATGTCGTTTTCGTTATTGGGTAACTTCGATGTTGATTTGAACTACCATTCTTTTGTGGGCATCACAGTTTGATTTTGTTTTCGATGATCGATGATTTTTCTGGCTTCGACTTGAACTGCTTGGTTTACTAGACTGTGATAGTGGTTTAGCTCCGGATTGAATAGTTCGACTTTGTTTTGTTTCTGGTACTCTATCTCGGCTACTAGTTTCATATAGTATCATGTCATTCTGTTTTATATCCATTTGATTACAGTTCAATGCATATTGATGTATTTTACATCTATTGTAGTTGTTCATGTGCTCCTATACAATGCTTTTGGTTTTGTTTCTCGGCCATGAGTTCATCTGAGTTTGCATAACATTGTTTTGAATCTGGTACAGTGTTGTTTGATTTCATGGTCACGTATATATCTCTCTGATTTTTGGTTCTTTAGCTGTCTTGACCATTTAAGTAAATTAGGGGTCTGTAGTTCGAAGTTGTCACCTCTCTGGTCTCTGCATCTTCCAGTTACATCACTGTTTCTTGTGTCTTACAATATATGTGCATACCCACGTATGTTTTGTGTATGCTTATACTGTACTGTGTAGTGACGTACTTGTAGTTGTAGCATGATAATCTTGTCTACACTATCTGACTTTTGTCTGGGTTCACTACTGTCTTTGTAGTTGTTTGAGTCTTGTTGCATTACTATCTTATTCGATATGGAGATCCACTGTTTGGTTAGACTTGAACTAACTGCACACATATATGTGTATGTTTACTTCATGTACATATCCATATTTCATATGTTGGTCTGGTCTTGCCTTTGCATTGAACTGTGCTCAGTTTAACTTGAGTTTTGTCGCACTTTGATCATTGTAGTCTGCACCTCTGTACATTCATGTGATCTAATCTGGGTTTGAGTTACTGGTTTCCTCTGGAGCTTTGCATTCATGTTGTATGTGTAGATGGCCTTGATCATATTGACTAACTGTCTTTGTGATGCCTGTTTCAGTAAGCTTGATGTGGCCTTGATCATATTGACTAACTGTCTTTGTGATGCCTGTTTCAGTAAGCTTGATGTGAGTTGTATTTTCATCACTTTCTATTGTAAGTGCTTGTATCATCCCCATTGCTTTGATATTGATGATGCTCTGTCCAGTTTTGGTTAGTCTGCGTTTGGTATTGTTCTATTCTTGAGACATGACTCGTTGCATTTAGTAGTTAGTATTCCACTTGAGCATTTGAATGTGTACAGTCATATATTTCATGTTGCTATGGTTTCTGTAGCCTTCATATATGGGCATACATTTGTTCTGAAGTGTAGCTTCACTTGAGTCGTTTACTGATATTGCTTTACTTCCCTGTGGCCATTTTTAGTTGCACTGGTCATTTCCAACTGCTTGAACTTCATTTGAGCTTCTGATGATCACCTCTGTCATTATTCATTTCTATTACATTGAGATTCATTGATTTGAGTTGATGTCATTTGTTTCTGGTTCAAGTATAAGCCAGTTTCATTTGCGTTGTTATTACACTTGTGTTGAACCCGATTTCGGGGTTTGACCTGGTGATCATTTGTGACTTTCACTGAGCTTTTGCGTATCTTTTGCGATAGTGGCGAGGCAGTACACGCGTGTGTGTACTGCAGGCGTGTACTGCAGCCCTATCAGATTTGACAGTTTTAAATTGATTTAGTCGATTTGATAAATTGTTTATTTATCTCTATTGATGATTTAAATCTGCTGATTTTTGTTAAACACTATTAAGTGTTATATTGTCCGTTATCCGGTTTCTTTGTTTAAAGAATCGGATAGACGGGAATTATTGTGACTGTCGTCTATTTAAATTATTACTGCCTATATGCACTAATAAACTGGTTTGAATTAGACTGACCTGGGTATTATTTTCTTTTGAATGTAATACTCGGGTCAGACCCGAGTTATTTCAGGTTGTAGATTTTCTTCTTTGAGTTGCTGTTCAGGATATGAAGACTTTTCACATCTTCTGAAGTTGTCAGTGTCATTTTGTAGTGGTCGTGTTATTGTATAGAACGATATGTATTCATGTATATTAGTCGATAATGTACTTGTATATATAACTTCTAGAGTCGACAGTTATAGTTGTATCATATGTATTGTGTCAACTATGTATTAACTGACATCAGTTATATATATATATATATGAGACTTTTGTTTTTATCTGTGTTCCGCATTTATATTATCTGTGTTATTGTTATATCTAATGTCCTAAACTATTATGAACCGTCGTAGTTCGTTTTATACTAGTATTGGGTGTGTCGATGGGAGTAAATAAATAATTTGATGAAAAATAAAAAGTATGTACCGTTCCTATCGAGATAACCAATATTAGTGTGAGGCCAATTACGGATGGTCGCTCCTATCCAGCCTTATTCTTCGTAATAATAGATAGTATTTCCTTTAATACTCTTTGTTATTATGAGCATAGAGGTGGGGCGTCACAGTTTAGGTCTTGAATGAATTGGGAAATCTGCGATATATACATATATATTATATATATGTATTTATGATTTCGGTAATATATATGTTACGTGTTTGACATATATTTATTTTTCTTTCCCAAAACTTATATGCATAATGTTTATATACGTCTTGGTAATAATATTGACTTCAAAGTGTATATGTATATATCTTATAAATTATGTTGATTTTAAAGTATGTTTGATTTGTTGATTTTAAAGTATATATAAGGGGATATTATATGCATATACTATAAAGTTTACCCTTTTATACGGATTTTAAATGTTGAGGTTTTGAATATAATGTGTATATTTTGATTTAAGAAATAAGTATGTATTTTTATAGTGAAAAGTTATAGCTGTTATTCATATAAGGTTGTATATAGAATACTATTATAGACCTGAAGCTTATACATTAGTTGTAGATAGAGTTTTGTAAGTTTAAATTATATGTGTATCTTAGTTTAATTACATTCTGCTGTTATATAGGTAAATTTTATAACCTAATTCTCATATATGCAAACGTATGAATTATATATATATATATCTATCGTGTCTGCATTTATACATATTGTTAACATATATATGGTTTATATATGTATTACGCCTAACTGGTATTTATGCGTATAGTTGATAGGATTTGGGTTTAATTTACAAATGATGATTTTATTTGATATATACATCTAGTTTATTTTATTTTGTCTTAAATTTTTTTTATATAATATATATATATATATTCAGTTAGATTTATATCGAATGATTCTAACTGCTTCATAAATTCTCGTATCAGCTTTATTCGTTGATTTCGTGCCAATCTAGCTTTGTTTTGGAATCCGTGCTTGGATTTGTAACTCATCTCATCCTCGTTCCTCTAGCCTCGAAAGGTGAGCAATCACTCACGATTAACGTTCTTTTATTTATTAAATTTGATTTCAATTGAAACAAAAATTGAAATATGCTGTTGTTAGTTAATTACACTGTTATATATGCTATTACCTGTATCAGTTCACCTGTTACATTTGACCCCATTATCTGTTATTTATACAATGATAATCCGTTGGTTGATAAATGATTGATTGTTTGATGTTGATATTTGACGTTAAATTGTTAATGTTGTAAGTGATAAATAATATGAATTGAAATTGACTTAGGATGATTAAAATTTGAATCGACACATGTTGAATTTGATTAGTTGAATATGACCCCTTTTAATTGTTAAATTAATTGACATGTAGAATAGTGATAATTACACTTTGAACCATTGAACGTATATTCGATTAATTGTTGTAGTGTTAAAAATCGAAATCGAATGACAATTGAAGAACCGTTTAAATATTAATGTAATAATCTTTAATCTACACGAAATGATAGTGTAGATTCTAGAAATAATTATATTAATTTACACAAACAACAATGTGAATTAATACGATTATTTCGAGATTATTTGAATTGATTTTTGGATTGATATTGATTGATGTTATTGCTTGTTTATTTACTTTGACACCATCCTAGCTATCACGCTGCAAGTTCCCTTTGTTATGCTTTGATTTTTGAATTGAATTTGGAATCGGGTTGAAATGATAAATACCCAAATTAAACTTTGACCTAGGATAGAGAATTAAATAAAACCCGATTGGTCAATAATTTGATTTAAAAATAAAACGAATATTTTATTTGAATAAATAATATGGTTTTGAAATGAAGTTGAAATTTGAATTTTTAATAAAAGGGAAATGTTAATATTTAATAATCTGAAATAAAATATTAACAATGTAACTGATAAAAGAATGTTGTTTAATTTTAGAAATGATTAAATTAAGTGTGAAATGATTTAATAATTAAGTTTGAAATTATAATTAAGTTTGAAATTATTAAACTTTGGAATTATTTAATAATTAAGTTTTGAATTATTTAATAATTAAATAAGATTGAATTATTTAATGATTAAATTGCATTGAATTCTTTAATAAGTAAAATTGAATTTTTGAATAAGTTGCAACAGTACGTCAAGAGGAATAGAAAAGACCCGTCTTCGTCTAACCAGGGGCAACTACCCCCAGCTCATTCATCTGGTTTAGGAGAGAGGCCTACTGAAAAGGAAAGACCTGTTATCAATGTGATCACAGGAGGACCTCATCCAGCTGGCAGGAGTTGGGGTGAGATGGAAAGGTATGCTAGAGCTTTGAAGTATGCTCCGACTGAAGAAAGTGTCTTGATCTTGGAAGATGCTGCACCTCTAAAGCAGCAGAAGACTTTTCACGATGATATTATGTTCAGAACCAGGGATTCTATTGATGTGGAAGCTCCTACTGAGGACCCTTTAGTTGTTTCTGTCGGTATTGGGCCGGCTATTGTCAGAAGAGTTCTGGTTGATAGTGGTGCTTCGTGCAACATACTCTTTAAAAAGACATTTGACCAAATGAAAATTCCAATGACAGATGTACAAGCCTCTTCACACAAAATTGCCGGATTTACAGGAGAGCTGAAACAGCCAATTGGAACGGTGGACTTGTTTGTTGAAATGGGCGAAGGGCAGAAGAAGTTGGTTCGGAAGCAAACTTTTGTATTTGTTGATGGATTCTCCGCCTATAACGCTTTCTTGGGTCGGCCTACTCTTGCTGCTTTCAGGTCCGTCCTCGCTCCATGGTGCTTAATAATGAAATTTCCTACTGAAAATGGGGTTGCTGTTATTAAAGGAGATCAGAACGCAGGACGAGAATGTTATCTTGTAGAACTCCGAGAGGCCAGGAAAAGAGAAATGGGGAAAGATGCGGCAGCTCCGCTCCGCATCAAGGAACCAACCCTGTAGCAACTACGGAGTGGCCCCTGTACTGGCGAACACAGCAATGCAAGAAAAGAAATGGATCCCAGGAAAGCCAGTGCAGGGGAGAATAGAGTGGTACCCATGGAGGTAACGGTACCAATATCTGTTGACCCGAACAAAGTACTCAATGTGGGTTCACAGCTAAGCATAACAGTTCAAAACGCGCTGATATCATTCTTAAAAGCCAATCTAGATGTGTTCGCTTGGTGTCATGCTGATATGTGTGGGATCTCCCCGGAAATTGCTGTACATACTCTGAACATTGATCCAAAATTCACGCCAGTGAAACAGAAAAGAAGAACTCAAGGCCCAGAAAGATCGACAGCACTAATGGAAGAAGTCGATCGGCTCATGGAGAACGACTTTATCAGAAACTCCACTTATCCAAATTGGGTTTCAAATCCAGTATTGGTCAAGAAGGCAAATGGAAAGTGGAGAGTATGCATAGATTTCTCAGATTTAAACAAAGCATGCCCCAAAGATTGCTTCCCGCTGCCCAGAATTGATCAATTGGTGGATGGAACAGCTGGGCATGAGTTGTTATCGTTTATGGATGCTTACTCCGGATACAATCAGATTATGATGCATGAGCCGGATCAGGAAGACACAAGCTTTATTACAGATGTGGGTCTCTACTGTTACAAAGTTATGCCTTTCGGATTGAAAAATGCTGGGGCAACCTACCAAAGGCTCGTCAATGCAATGTTCAAGCCTCAGATTGGTAGAACCATGGAAGTTTATGTCGACGATATGTTGGTAAAATCAAAGAAAGCTGTAGATCACATGGGACACTTAGAGGAAATGTTCGCGATTCTTTGAAAGTACGGAATGAAGCTCAATCCATTGAAATGTTCATTCGGAGTAGAATCCGGGAAATTTTTGGGTTTCATTGTGAGCGCCAGGGGCATTGAAGCCAATCCTACTCAAATCACAGCTCTAAGGGAGATCAAAGCCCCTAAAACAAAGAAAGAAATGCAAAGTCTTAATGGAAAAGTCGCTGCTTTGAGTCGCTTCATTTCCAAAGCCACAGACAAATGCATTCCCTTCTTTGACGCTCTAAAGAAAGGAAAGAAAATTTTTGAATGGACTCCCGAATGCCAGAATGCTTTCGATGAACTAATTCATCATATGGAAACACCTCCGGTTCTCTCCAAGCCTACTGACGGTGAAGACCTTTTCATCTATTTAGCAATTTCATCTCACGCCCTCAGTGCAGCACTTGTACGAGAGGATATGAAAGTACAACGTCCAGTCTATTACATCAGTAAACGGTTCACTGGAGTGGAGATGAATTATTCAAAGATAGAAAAGCTCACCTATTATTTGCTAATTGCTTCTAGGAAGTTGAGACCATACTTTCAAGCTCATCCTATCAAGGTTCTTACTGATCAACCTCTAAAGCAAGTCCTGTTTCGTCCTTAAACTTCGGGTCGACTTTTGAAATGGAACATTGAACTCAGCCAGTATGACATCACCTACCATCCCCGGAGAGCAATCAACGGACAAGCTTTAGCAGATTTCATCGCAGAATCTACTAACAGAGGCGATAGTGAAAATGGAACAACTGATGGCATTCCAATCCAGTGGAAGTTGTATGTTGACGGATCGAGGAATGATTACTGTTCTGGGGCAGGGGTTGTGTTTGAAACCCCCGAAGGACGATCATTGTGTTATGCATTGAGACTGGAATTTCCTTCAACAAACAATGAAGCGGAGTATGAGGCTCTTATTGCTGGCTTAAAAATTTCCAAGGAACTAAACATCAAAGTGTTACAAATCTTCAGCGATTCTCAACTCATTGTTTGCCAGGTAAAGAAAGAGTTTCAGGCTAAAGGTGGAAATCTGCCCGCATATTTGTCTAAGGCATGTGAACTTCTCGAAGATTTCAATCACTACACGATAAGTCATATTCCTCGAGTAGAGAACATGAAAGCAGATTCTCTAGCAAAGTACTCAAGTTCTGGAGAAGCTCAATTACTGGGATTAGTTCCTGTAGAAGTTCTGTCAGCTCCAAGCATTGATGAAATGGATGTTGATTGGATTATGGCTACGTCTCAAGAGCATGAATCATGGATGACTCCAATCAAAGAATACCTACTCAGTGGTTCCCTGCCAGAAAGTTCTAAGGAACGTCGAAAACTATTGAGGAAAGCGTCAAGGTATTTAATTCAAGATGGCCAATTATACAGACGAGGATTTTCAATGCCTCTGCTCCGATGTGTAACTAAGGAAGAAGCCAAGACAATTCTAGCCGAGATACACGGAGGAGAATGCGGAGATCATTCAGCTGGTCAAACTTTAGCCAAGAAAGTTCTCCGATATGGGTATTTCTGGCCTGACATTAACCGGGATGCTGCTATTTACTCTAGAAAATGCGACAAATGTCAAAGATTTGCAAAAATCCCAAAAGCACCTTCCACCGAACTCACACAGATGGTCAGCCCATGGCCATTCGCCATTTGGGGGATAGATCTAATCGGACCATTACCAGTTGCCAAATCAGGAATCAAATATGCTATTGTAGCCTTTGATTATTTCACCAAGTGGGCTGAAGCTGAACCTTTAGCCACCATTACTTCTAAAAAGATGATAAATTTTGTAACGAAAAATATCATTTGCAGATATGGTGTGCCACAGAAAATAATCACAGACAACGGTACTCAGTTTGAAAGTGAAGAATTCCAGGATTTTTGCAAATGGTTCAGAATTCGGAAAAGCTTCTCAGCAGTGGCTCATCCGCAGGCAAACGGGCAAGTGGAAGCAGTAAATAAAATCATCAAGTCAACCATCAAAAAGCAACTCGAAAGAGCAAAAGGTGGTTGGGTTGATAAGCTTCCATTAGCACTATGGGCATACAGGACTACTCACAAAACTGCAACTGGGCACACTCCATTTTCACTGGCATACGGATCAGAAGCAATGATTCCAGTGGAAGTAGAAGTTCCTTCACATAGAAGAGTTCATTTCAACGAAGCTGAAAATGAAAAGCTACAACTTGAAGCACTTGATCTTCTTGATGAGAAAAGAGAAGAAGCTAGACTCAGAGTTTCAGCTTACCAGCAAAGGATAGCCAGGCACTTCAACTCTAAAGTTCGCCAACGCAGCTTTGAGATCGGGGACTTAGTTTTGAAAAGGATCATGACGGCAACTGGTGTGTTTGGACCAAACTGGGAAGGACCATATGCCATTGGCAGTAAACTTCTTGATGGCACTTTCAAACTCATAACTGTTGAAGGAGATACAATTCCAAGAGCCTGGAACAGCAACCACTTACGTCCTTATTTTACTTGAAAGAAAAAGCTTTTCTCAAAATTGTAAAATAGTGATGAATGTATCAGTTGTATTGTGTAAAATTATAAATCAGTGTGAATGAATGAAAGCTATAAAGTGGATGTAGGCCCGATTCTTGGCCGAACCACTATAAATCTTGTGTTCCTTACTATTTCATAATGCCTGTTTTATTTCGATATGTAAATACTTTAAATGTATTGCTAAAATGTCGATTCAAAATTGCAGGACATTAAAACAAGGCCTGCTCGTCACAAAGCCAAGCGACCTCTATAAATCACCTATTACGCAACTACCAAGCGACAAAAATTCCAAATACAAATCCTATACAAGGAGAACTTCACATAAAAAGTTGGCGACTCCACTGTGACAAACCTTTGTTAATTGGTTGAGATTGTCGATATGAACAGACATCCAACTAGATAACTTGCGTTTGTCCCGTGAAGTCGTTCAACAGTGAAGTCCACTTCTTCGAACACAGCAATGTAAGGAAAGAAGATGCGCTTGGAGACGATAATGAAAGATCGCTAATGAGCAGATGATGGGAGAACATTGCCAAGGGAACAACGAAGCAGCCAAAAGGAGGTATGCTTCTCAATAAAAGGGCCAGTAAGAACCACCGAAGGGACACCTTCCCAAGCAGAAGGAACAGGGCCCTTGCTAACTGATCGTGATGCATCTGATCAGGCAGCTTGCGTCCGTCCCATGGATCTACTTGCCCCTGAGACGCAACCTTCCTGGCACACCAACCAACCAACGCTCCTTCTCAAAGGTCAACAAAGCCCTCTAACGAGGCACGCCAAAAAATGAAAGTGCTTTCCTCAATCAAAAAAGATTGGTGGAACCACCGGAGGGGCACCTTCCCAAGATAAAGGAACAGGGCCCTTGTTAGTTAATTATGATCGTTTGTGCAAACGAACATCCAATCAAGCAACTTGCGTCCTCCCCGTGGATCCACTCAACCATGAGAAAGTAACTTCCAGGCAATCAAAAAGCCCTCTTCGGAGGCACAAGCCCTCTTCGGAGGCACATGACCTCTTTGGAGGCAAAAGCCTTTTCCCAAGGCACCACAAGCCCTGTTCGGAGGCACATGACCTCTTCGGAGGCAAAAGCCCTTTCCCAAGGCACCGAAAGCCCTCTTCGGAGGCACAAGCCCTCTTCGGAGGCACAAGCCCTTTTCGAAGGCACAAGACCTCTTCGGAGGCATGTCCCAAAAATAGAATGCTCAAACGAAAAGCCTTCTCCGGAAGCACAGTTCAACTCTCAAAGGAAGATTAACTTGTTCATCTCAAAAAGTTCCTCCTAAAAAAGTTGAAATGCTACAAAATTCTTTCAGAAAAGTTCATTTCACTGCATAGGGAAATCTACTTTCTTTTTTGACAAATGAAAGTGATCATCCCCGATAGTTGAAGTGTTCTTCAGAAAGAAAGAAAAAATAAAAATTTCTCCAAAAAACGATATATACTCTATTAAAAGCAGAATGATTCTTCCCTTAAAAGTGGAATTGTTATTCTCTGAAGTGAGAATATCAGTCTTGTAAAAGCTAGAAATATTGCAATGCACTTGTGGTATGGGGGCAACACTATATAATTCAATTATATTAATAAAAGCAACATGCCACAAGTTCATTGCAATATCACGAAAAATAGGTGTGGAATAAATGCATTCCCAAACATAGACAAAAAGTTTGTACAAGTAAAAGGAATCATTTATTCTACACTAAAAAAGAGAAACAGATGCGTTCTCACATACACAAGAATTTGTACAAGTAAAATTACTTTTTTATTTAGTACTATGAAAATTCTTTACATGTGCAGATGTCTCAAAAAAGCAAAAGCAGGGACCGGTACCCGCACAATCTCCGGTCTATACATGTAAAAAGAAAAATAAGAAGTAGAAAGTTCAGCTTGTCACTCCCTCTTTCCGCCACCCTTGGAGCCTTTGCTTGGCCTAATAGTTAATTTCGGAATCCGATGTGGGCGGGACGGAGAAGGAGGAGTGGTTGGGTCTTCTTCTGTTTTGTCTTCCCCAATTGAAGCACCTCTCTTCTTCTTCCTTATGGCACACTTCCCGTTCCTCTTCGAAGAAGATTCGCTCCCCGGAGTGGCAAGCAATGTTGAAAGCTTCGGGTCATCATCTAGAGACCGCTTCGGGGTCTTCTCGATGTCTTCAAGATCCTCCGCCTTCTGCTCTTGCGAAACAGCCGGATCGTCCAGGCCTTGAAGAGCTTCGATTTTTTCTGCCTGCGATCCCGGTTGGGAAGCAGAAGGAGGAGTAATCTGTAAAGATGGAGGGATGGCAACTGAAGGAGTGGAAACTTGTGCAGTGTTTGGTGCCTCCGCTGTAGAAGAAAAGAAGTTAAAATCAACATCTCCCGAAAATAGAGAGGGTATCGGTTCACCAAAGTTTAAGTAACAAGTAAGAAGGTCATCAAACTCGGTTAAATCAAATAACTGGTTCATTAGGCCCGGAACGACGCCAAAATTACCTGGAGGAGTTGGCTTCGCAAGGTCAATCTCGAATTTCTCGGCTTCAGTATCGTCCGGTGCCTCATCCTCAGTGGGAGTGGTCGCAGTTTCTTGGGCAATTTTAGCTGGGAGTGAAGAATGGGAGCCGGAATCCATAATGTTTACATCGGCCGTAGTGGAAGTATGAACAGGGGCAGTTAAAGGAGCTTCCTCTTTTAAAAGTTCTTCTCCCAGTGATTCAGCCCGTGCTTTAGCAAGTTGCTCTTTCCCTTTAACAAGAGCGGCGCGAGCCTCATCATCAAGATAGCGAGCCTCGAGTTCTGCTTCATCATAGCCGGCACCTTTAAATATATCAATTGCGGCTTCCCACACTTCAGCCAGAGTGATTTCATAATCAGGACCCAGAAAAGCAAGGCTCCCACGACCCAGAACGCTGTGTAAATAAAAGTCGAATAAGGTAGAGCTGATGTTTGCTTTCGTTGCCTCATGTGATTGCTCAGCCGCTTCTTTTTCGGCAACGGCAGCAACCCGACCAGTAATAGCCTCATCACGCTCTATCTCAGCTTTAGCGAGTCGAGACTTTAGTAATTCAATCTCCACGGTTTGGTAGGTGACTTTTTCCCGCAGTTCGGCGTTTTCTGTACGATACTTCTCAGTAATGTGCTGCTCAGCGGCAAGCTTCATTTCGACATCTCTTTGTGCGGCATGTGCATCCCGCACTTGCTTCTGAAAGACTTCTTCTTTTTGAGTATGTGATGCAGAAGAAGAGGCGAGATTTTCCTTAAGCTGCTTAACTTCAGATACAAGCCTTGCATTGTCGTCCGCGATGTTCGTCATCTCCGCGTCATGCTGCTTGCACCATTTATCCCATTCAGCTTTGTCATTCTCTAGAGTCAGCATGTTTTCAAGATTCATATGGTTGACTCTCTGGAGTTCATCAACAAGTTTCTGCCATTGCGACATTCTCTCAATGTTAAGCTGAACTGCATCGAGACTTTTAAGCATGTCTTGCTTATCGATTGGGACCAAATCCAGGTCAAAACGCACTCCTTTTAAGCACCAGTTCGGAAACCGGCTTTGAAGTGTTGGAGGGCCGTCTTTAACCTGATATTGGGGCCTGCTGATGATCGTTTGGATATCAGTTTTCTTTAAAGGAGGAGAGCCGGCCGGAATATTAGAGGGGATAGGAGCATCAGTCTTCCCAGAAATTACAGATGTGTCACTTGGCTTGGACCGGTTGCTCGATTCGTCAGTAATATGAGTCTTCCCCTTGTCATCATAAGACTTTCGCTTATGGGAATCGTAACTTCTGTGAGAAGAATCATATCGATCAGTGTCTCTTCTTCTCTGCTGCTGTTCATAATCCCATTTTTCTTGAGCCTTCCTTTGGGCCCGTTCCTCATCTGTCTCTCTCTGGTCACCAAGATATTTCCTAAAGTCATAGGATCCACGACCTCCATGGCGCTGAAATGAGTCATAGTACGAGCCGGTACGCCCCATCGGAGAATCTGAAAACCGAAAAAGAAGTAAAGTTTAGAAATTTCCAGAAAAAAGAGGATAAATGCTTATAAGTGCGGAAAAATCCTAAGTGTGTGCGGCGTGCGAACTACGTGCGTCAAACTACAAACCACGCTTTAGTGCGGGAACAGAGACGACAGGTGTAGAAGGCGTCGAAGTTTGTTTCAAAGAGGAAGTCGCTTCAACGACAGGAGAGTTCGCTTTTGGAAGATTATCCTTGAAAAGCTCTTGAGAAGTTATCATTATGTCACTCAAGTCATCAAAGGTGTCATCATTATGATGCTCAGCAGAATTCTCCTTTTCAACTTCCACATCGGCTGATTTTTCAGAAATTCAAGGATTTTCTTCCTCTTCAATAATTGGAGCAAGCCCCGATTTGCTGGACGTTCCCGCAACGCCAATAGAAGTAGAACACTTTACTAATGTAGTGTCTACAGTTGGCTCCTTTGAAGCCATATCTTCCGTTGAAGCTGGGGCATCTGATGTCTGCGCTGGAAGATTAGAAACTTCACGAGGCTGGGTAAAGTGAGAAGAGTGTAAAAGACCGAATTGATGTAAAAATTCGCCTGTCAATAAGAACTGGATACTCCTTTCCTCAACCGGCACCGCCATAAGCCTCTCAAAAGTCGCTTTGTGACCGGGATTTCTAGAAGGAGGAGGAAGTGCTGAAAAGAAAAGGACAAAGTTAACACTCGGTAACTCGAACTTCGACAAGTTCGAAAAAACATAAGAAACGGAGACAAATGATCTTACTCCCTACTCTCCAGATGGCGTAAAATCCTGGAGGACAGCGGACATTGAAAAACTGGCTTAAAAAATTGTGAACACTGTCTGGGAGACCAACGATCAACTTACGATTTCTAACACTTCTCACAACTGTAATGGAAGGATGGTCTTTGTGCTTTGTAAATGTGCACAGGAAGCGAATTTCTCCAAAATTGGGAAAACGGTCCAGCGTTCTCCTAAAAAGCACACACAGTCCCAGCAGGATGGCGTAGCCATTAGGGTGTAATTGAAAAGGGGAGATAGATAGTCGGAGAAGAAGTTCTCGAAGGCAGTCATTAAATGGGGGGATAGCTCCACTCGAGCACATTTGGCGGTTAACCGCGACAAAGCCATGGGGCAGTCTATCAGCAGTATCATCTATTCCAGGGAGCAGAGCGTCAGCTTCGGCAATGCCAAACTGGGTGCATAATTGACAAAAGGCTTTATGGCTCAAAGTAGTAGGAGTCCTTTCTGGAGGATCGTTTAATGGGGTAGCGATTGGAAAAACTCCTCCAGCTGGTTCCAAATCTTCGTGTTGAGATGTCATTCTACACAAGGAACTGGATGATCAAATATTAAGGTGCACGTTTCCTAAAACGTGTGAAGTGTTGTGCAGAACCAATAAAAGAAAAAAATAACAAGTAAACACAACTGGAATTAAACTAGTCTACAATCTGTTGATTATGAGATTTCAGAACTTGTTAATATCTAAGTACAGTGTTAATGTAAACAAATCAGTTTCAGTTGGCTATTACGATTTTGCTTTAATACTTCACTTGAATTGGTTATTGTACAATATTTCATTCATGCAGTGCATTTAATTTGATTTTTTCTTTATCGACTAATCTGTCATTTGATGCGGGCAATCAGTGGCAGTGTATTCATCCCAATATTCTGTGAATGTTGTGAGTAAACAGGTTGTTGATCTGTAAGATAAATATGGCACATGGGAAGGTTCAAGCAGTTAAAATTAGACAGTCTGTTCCAGCATTTCAAGTCAAGAATTCATGTCAAAAGTATGTTGCAAGTTAAAGAATGCAAGTTCAAAAATTTCACTAAGTCCTATCTCGTCTGCGGCTTAAGGAACGAACAATGAGTTAAGTCGGCGTCAGTTCTTTAAGTCATGCTGTGATAAAGGATTTCAGGGGAGCGCAAAAATTCATGTCCTAGGTCGTCGATCGACTTACGACGTACAACCTACTTTAAGTCGTACACACTTCACCAGGTCATCAAAAGTTAAGTCGTGATTTTTAAGGCCTTAAGTCGTCCGTCTTTTCAGTACACCAATTCAACAGTCTTAACCCGTTAACCCATTAACCTCTTCCTCAACCAAAACTCTCGTCCTCTCAACGCATTCAATCAATAGAATCGCCATAAAATCGATGTGATGTTACTTCATCGCGAACCACGAGTCAGACAAGCTGAATCGCTGCAATCTGTCGCCTCGTTCGTACAGATTGTCCAAGTCCAAGACAAATCGTCTCGAATCCGTCGATAATCAATTGAAAACGAAGATTGTAATGGAGCATGACATAAGAAGAATAAGTCAGAGATGGAATTCGCAATTTAGTGACAGTCGAAGATTGAATGGGGAAGCCGATTTCACTTACGCAATACAACGATGAGAATAACTGGTGATTGGGTAATTGATTTCACCTTCGAAGATTTCAAATGCTTGTTAATGGCGGAATGGTAACGAGAGCACGTGAAGGAAAAGAAGTGACGACATAAACTATTTATATACTGGGGCAGTAGAAGACGAATCGGTAAGTACGACTTACGACCTACGACTCATCTTAAGTCGTTCACAGAGCAAGCTAGTGGAATCGAAGCACACGACCTACGACTTAGGCGTGTACTTCGAGGGGCAAATGTTAATCCTCTTTGATTCGCGACATAACGAGTTAAAAATGTGACCGACTTAAGAGGAAGACCGACTTAACAAGTGTGCCGATTTAACAGCAACCGATTTAAGGAAGCATACGACTTATAGAGTGTGCCGACTTAACAAGTGTGCCGGCTTAACAGGTTACCGAGTTAAGGAAGTCTCCGAGTTAAGGGGGGCTCCGACTTAACAGTTCGCAAGTTAAGGAACGGCTCCTATTCAAGGCTCTAACCGACTTAACCACTTAAGATCTCCGACTTAACCATAGGACCAACCTAAGGAAGCCTACCGACTTGACAGTTTAATAACCTATGGGTTAACTCTGCTCCGACCTAACAATACTCCGAGTTATGAAATGCTCCGAGTTAAGAGTCTACGAGACAAGGGAGTCTTTGACTGAAGGCAATTGTTGATAACTTGAGACCTACGACTTATACTAAGTCGCGTACGATATCTTAAGTCGTCGCCGACCTACGACTTATGACTTGTTCGTTCTGGACATTCAGAGCACAACTTACATCCTTATCTCGCCGCCGACTTACCTTAAGTCTTCCACGACTTAGGACTTAGGAAAATTTCCAGTTCAGAGTTCAGCTCCTATAAATACCCCACTACCTTCAACATGAGAGGGACTTTTGGCCATTCATTTCTTCATGCACCGTTACTCTGTCGAACTCTCCACTCATTCAACAATCAAAGATCTTCAAACATTCGAGACACTACAACAAGCTTCGAGAGGAATTCCTTACATCCAACATGGATTCATCGAGTTTCATCATCGAAGATTGAGCTAGTAGTCAAGATTGTTTCTTGTGATCAAATTGTACTGTTTTCATAAGAGATTTGTACCGATTTGTAACCAAATTCAGTAATAAAGAGATTCAAAGTGGACGTAGGCTTAATCTCAAGTCGAACCACTATAAAGTGCTGTCTTTTACTGCTTTTCTGCTAGTTTACTGCTTAAATTCTGTTCCCGTCACACGGGTGGTGCTTTCACGATTCTATTACACACACCGGGTGTTAGCGTTCACTTTTCAGCGTTAAGATTAAGTAAGTAAATAAGTGAAATTGAATTTCTTTAACAAGAAATAAAATGTGATTTATTGAAATTAATGTAAGACTTGAAATTTAAAGAATTTGGTTTGATGAATTTAATTTAATTTAATTAAATTTGTAAGTTTTGATATAATGAAGATGAATTTAAATAATGGATTTAATGAATTGGAAATTTAATAGAAATTGTTTTGAATGGCAAATTTACTTAATGAATATTGAATGAAATCGATCAATGAATTTAAATTGATTTGAATGTTAAATTAAATTAATTTAAATGATTTCGGAAAGAAACGTATATTCGAACTTGAATCAATATTTGAATCGTTTGAATAAAATTTGAAATTGAATTATAAGATTTTGAAATGAATTTGGAAATTTTGAAACGTAAATTACGGAAATTGTTGTAGAAAGACAAATGAAATGTTGATTTAAAATTTCTAATTGAAATTGTAATTGATTTGGTTTTTGAAATATATAAACGACCAATCGGTGTAATAATTACGAAAGTTATTAAAGAGACCGGAATCGGTTAGGGACATACTCACTGTCTAAACCGAAAACCACTTTAATAACTATACGCGTAGTGTGATCCAGAATGAAGTGGTTGGAATGATGTACGTGATGACTGAAGAAAGAGAACGATAATGGATAGCCTTGACACTTGTGTCAAATTGGAAATGACTGAAACAGGAGCCGTGCCGGGCCAAATGGGGGCTAGCTACCTCTAGCGAACACACTTCTTCGAACTACTCATTACTTGTTGTCGATTGGTGCAGCCTTGATTTTGGGAGTGTTGTTTCGCGGTGTTGCGATCGCTGCGGCGATGCGTTCTCACCAGTCCGGATCAGGCAAACGGTAGTTTCACTACCTTGGGTATTGCCTCATGTGCCTTGTCATACTTGTATCCCTATATACGCGACCACTACGATTTGTTTTGTGTTATACCTATGGAGTACTCCCTAATAGCCCACTAGTTTACGGTGGAGTTTACAGTGCTGTATAGACTATAACGCTTATATATAAATGTGTTAAGGGGGATAATGGTAACGCCTTAGCACTATTTTGATATTTTATATTACTGATAGACATTATCTACTTATCGTACACTACTACATAGTAGATAGTTTAGCGGATCCTTAAAGGATGGTTATTCCAAACATCCTTTGAGTTACTTGTATTTCAATTGCAATTTCACTTGAGTTGGATTTATTGATGTAAGAATGTTAATCCTGACTCGAGTGTTTTGTGTTTTGCTTTACGCTCGGGTCAGACTGAGTGTGCCAGTATTCGAGACTCACCTTTGAAGTTGGAGCTTTGCTTGAAGATCCAGCCATCTATTCTGCTTTCAGTATTCGATGATTCCAGTGATGTATTCTGATTTGTATCTGATGTATCGTATTACTCTTCCGTTGTATCTGGTTTAACTCTGATGTAACTTATATATTTATATAGTAGCTTCATGAACTACTATCTCTTTTATTTCCGCTGCATTTATTACTCTGTGTCTGTGATTCTGTGATTATTTATTGTATATGTTCAGTTTTGCCAAATTTAAATTAACCACGCGGTATTTTGAATTATTCAAGTCCGACATGTGCGGATGCGAATGGTTGAAAATACCGAGTCGTTACAGGATTTCAATGTTTGGAAAATAATATCAGTATTTTTTAAAAGTTTATACAAATACAAATGGTTTTCAAATAAATTTTAAAAGGAATGAATTTAGTACTCCCCTCTTATGTCGCTGGAAAATAATTTCGGTGATGACTTCGCAACATCATCGACTTCCATTTTCGAGTCTCAAAGTTGGGAGACTTCTGAGAAGCTTTGCTTCGAAAATGTTTTGATAAATGGATTTTGGTTTAAACTCCAAAAGTTTAATTTGATATATATAAGATATAAGTATACATACATATTTCAAAATGATTTGAAGTGAACTGGGTATTTAAAGTTTTTAAGTTCTGTTAATTAATAATCTTCAAATTATTTGAATGGGAAGAAATATTGAATAACCAGAATATATAAAATAAGAAAATCGAGAAATCTAAGCTAAATGTGTAAGAAACTTTAGTGTTAAAATTGGAAGTAAAGAAAATTTAAATAATTTAAAATAGTTAACATTCTAATTAAGTAAAATGAATTCGATTAATTTGTATAGTACCAAGTTGCATTCTAATAACATATAATGAGACTTTCCAAATGTTAAAAGTTAAAATGGTGATTTGGATATGTAATGGGATATTATACAAGTAAACAAAACTTAAAAGTAACTAAAATGTATATAAATGGAAATTTAGTTGTAATAATAAATGTTATACTTAATAAGTATATTATGAAATGATTAATGACTAAATGGAATAAGTAAGTGGAACTTAAGAAAGTAGACAAGTGAATAAAATAATATCATTTTCAATTGGTTATAGAATTAAATATAAATTTGCAAAGAAATAGTGAAATTGAATTTGTAACTTTTTAGATAATTATAAACTTAGATAAAGTCACATATAAGAAGTTGGACTTTTATAGAATGATTATAAATTAAAGTTGTGGCGCGCTACCTCTATGCTCACAATAACAAAGAGTATTAAAAGAAATACTGTCTGTTATTACAAAGAATAATGCTGGATAGGAGCGGCCATCCGTAGTTGGCCTTACACTAGTATTGGTTACCTCGATAGGAGTGGTATATATATTTTTTATTTTTCATCTCTTATTTGTTTACTCCCATCGACATACCCAATTCCAGTATAAAACGAACTACGATGGTTCATAATAGTTTAGGACAATATATATAATAATAACACAGATACTAGAAATGTGGAACACAGATAACAAACGTCTCATATATATATATATATATATATATATATATAACTGATGTCAGTTACAATACATTTGACATGATACATATGATACAACTACAACTGTCGACTCTGGAAGTTATATATACAAGTACATTATCGACTAATATACATGAATACATATAAACCTAATCAGTACACTGACTACGACAAAATGACGAAGACTACTTCAAAAGGTATGAAAAGACTTCATAGCTCAAGCGGCAACCCAAAGCAAGATATCTACAACCTGTAATAACTCGGTCTGACCCGAGTATTACATTCAAAAGAAAATAATACACGGGTCAGTCTAATTCAAACTCAGTTATTAAGGCACATAAGCAATAATAAATAAATAATAAATAGACGACAGTCACAAAAGTCTCGTCTATCCAACCCTTCAAAAAGAGAATCGGATAGCGTTAGGTATAACACTAAACAGTGTTAAACAACAAAATAGTAAATTCAAATCATCAACAAAGATAAATAAAAAGATTATCAATGAAGATATTATGAAAACCACAGAATTGCCTAAACAACAATTAACAACAAAATCTAATTATTAAATAAATAATTAGAAACTCATAATCTAATTATCAAATAGATAATTAGAAAATCACAAAATGATTAAATCAAACCAAATCAGAATACCATTTCAAATATTGAATTGAACACAAAACAATTCAACCAATTGAAATATCACGTAAGAAGTCACTTCCGTGTGGCTGCAGTACACGCACGCGTGCACTGCCTCACCACTGCAGTTTATAAAATCATTAGAACACCAAATGCTAAAAGCAAATCGAAACTGCAGAGTCAATATAAATGAACCAAAAACAACTGGCACTAACTCAAATCAAAATGAACGAAGTGCACACGAATGCACAATGAAAACTCCCGATCGAGCACGAGGTCAAACCCGAGAATTTAAACTGGGTTCAACTCAGGTGAAAATTCAAATGAAATGGTCAAGGCACAAAAATCAAGCCTCGACCGAGACCAGACTGCAATTTCAAAGTAAAGAAGCAACTCATCATTAATTCAACTGCAACAGACTTTAATATGCATATATCAGACTACAGGAAGCCCAAACATGAATCAGTGAACATGCTACAGACATGAAGGCAGCAAAACTCAAACCAACCAACAAAGAGAGACCAGGCAACATACATGAATGCATACTTCAAGCCGGGTAACATGTACCAGTGAAGACCACAAGTACATATTCAATCTGAATCAAATAACATAAAGTACAAAGACCAAGACCGGAAAACAAGACCAAGTCAAAGTCAATGCAATAATGGACGGTGCAAACTCCAATAGAAATAGTGGACAGTACAAGTGTAGTCTCAGCAAAAATGCAACAGAGACAACACAAGCATAACATCATCAATGGAACCACTAATTCAATTCAAACCCAAGACAATGCACTTCAAATATAATAAGACAACACATAACTCGAACAATGGCCAAAAATATATGCATACCCACATACGAATGTATGTATGCATATATATATATATATATATAAGTCAACCAACAAGTTCGACTACATCAAGAGCCGAAGCCACAGTTAAAATGTCAAAGACATTATCAAATCCGGGCAGAAGAAAATTTACAGTTTCAAGTCAATGCCAGAAATTCACGAAATAAAAAATTGTCAAAAATCCCAAAATGGCCGAAGTCAATAATTGACAGAAATTCAACTAAATCAGATTTCAAAACCCAAGTATAAGGGCTCGAAGCAGTGACATTGACAAATGTGCAAAATGTATACAAAGACTCCAAGCCTTCAAGCAGCATGGAAATGAAACTAGCAATGAATGCATACAAAACTAGTATGACATGGAAGCAGTGAAACAAGTTCAAGCTACAGGTCAATACAAAGTATCACAAAATAATTCATAGCCGAGAGACCCAAAATCATAACTAAGGCAAAACTTCATACAAAAATAAAACTGTAGACTTCCCTTGAATACAAGTGCAACTGCAACAAGAAACTGCAGCCACCACTTGAGTACAAGGGAGCCAGTACAATGTACAACAATCAAATAGATAGTGCAATTTCAAGTGAAGACTATAAGAATGCACAGTACAGTGATACACGTATGTATGTACGTGTTAGCAGTGAATCAAGTGCAACAAAGATGAGCACAAGCTTTAGACTAAAGTGAAGTTTCAATTCGAACCAGTCTGGAAATCTCTCTAGAAACTACAACATCAAGTATACATGGAGCAATGACCAGAAAGTAAAACTCAGCAGTGTGCATATGAAGACCAAAGTGCAAAATTGATGATCATTGCACATGAAGATCAAATGCCACAGTGAAACTACAGTTGCAAAAAAGTACAAAGACAAAGACAATGCAGAAACTACTCCAGACGAAGATGTACAAACATAAATGCATATATACATGCAAGCAATCAAGTACAGCAGTCTCGAGAAGGAGCAGTTATAATCAAATCAAGTTGAAGCAGTGACAAGGCCGAAGTCAATTTTTCTAACAGTAAAGGAAGCAAATATTTTCACAAAATCAACCACGTTCAAATCATGTGGCCGAAGTCAAAGGGAACAAAGGTAAATCAACATCATGGCAGAAAAATCAAAGTCGATGTCAACAGATCAAAGTCAGAAAATTTCAAGCAAACAACAAAATGGCAACCTTAGAATTCAAACACGAAAGTCATGAATTTTAAACAACCCAGAAATCATTTAAGAATTCGAACAAGATGTGAGTGATAGTTCACTCACCTTCTTCGACGAGGCAGCCGCGAAACTTGGCGGATTCGACGTCGTGGCATCACGAAGATGAGCGAATGAAATCGACAGAATCCCTAATTTTTGGAGACGAACGAGAATAAACGAGGCCGCCATCTCTTTCGTTCGATTGTTTAGGGTTTCGAAAATGAATGGATCGGGTAAAAGAATGACAATAATAACCATCTCGGCAACAAAATAAAACATGGGCCAAAACAATTTTAAAGCCCTCCCAACATTTACATAGTTATAAAAGAATTTCAATTCGATTTACATTTCAATAGCAATTAACAAACAATTTAATCGCCATTTTGATGATAATTAAAAATTACAAAATCCCGGGTTATTACAGACTCCCCTCCTTATAAAAATTGCATCCCCGCAATTTTCATAACTAAAGTCGTCAATAACAATTATTTTTCTAACATAAACTGGTTAAGCTAGAAAAATAGAGGTCGAGAACACAAACGCCAAAGAAATCTTTTAATTCCATAAAAGAAATTCACAAATTCCCACCCAAACCTAATTATCAAATAGATACTCAGAAAATAGCAAAACTGAATAAACGCAATTATCAGCAATATTCAATTATCAATTAGATCATTAGAATACAGAAATCACAAAACAACAATATCTAATTATCGATACGATAATTAGAAAACAGCAAAAATCTAATTATTAGCTAAGATAATTAGAGAACACAAATCACAGATCGTAAAATCGCAAATATCTAGTTATCCAACAAATAACTAGAAAACATAAACTCCATATTCAACAAACTCTAACTATCAACAGAGATAGATAGAAAACATCAATTCAATAAAATCAGCATACTCTAGAATCAATTAGAGACTAGAAAATCTCAAAATCAGCAAATATCTAATTATCACAAACGACAATCAGAAATCTCAAATCAACAAATATCTAATTATTAAAAACGATAATCTGAAATCAAATCAACAAATATCTAATTATCAAAAACGATAATCAGAAATCAAATCAACAAATATCTAATTATCAAAAACGATAATCAGAAATCTCAAATCACAAATATCTAATTATCAAAAACGATAATCAGAAATCAAATCAACAAATATCTAATTATCAAAAACGATAATCAGAAATCACAAATATCCGATTATCAAAAACGATAATCAGAAACAACAAATATCTGATTATGAAAAACGATAATCAGAAACATCAAATATCTAATTATCAAAAACGGTAATCAGAAATCTCAAATCAACAAATATCTAATTATCTCAAACCATAATTAGAAACAACAAATATCCGATTATCAAAAACGATAATCAGAAACATCAAATATCTAATTATCAAAAACGATAATCAGAAATCTCAAATCAACAAATATCTAATTATCAAAAACGATAATCAAAAATCAAATCAACAAATATCTAATTATCAAAAACAATAATCAGAAATCAAATCAACAAATATCTAATTATCAAAAACGATAATCAGAACAAATATCCGATTATCAAAAACGATAATCAGAAACAACAAATATCCGATTATCAAAAACGATAATCAGAAACATCAATTATCTAATTATCAAAAATGATAATCAAAAATCTCAAATCAACAAATATCTAATTATCTCAAACGATAATCAGAAACAACAAATATCCGATTATAAAAAATGATAATCAGAAACATCAAATATCTAATTATCAAAAACGATAATCAGAAATCTCAAATAAACAAATATCTAATTATCTCAAACGATAATCATAAACAACAAATATCTGATTATCAAAAACGATAATCAGAAACAACAAATATTTAATTATCAAAAACGATAATCAGAAACAACAAATATCCGATTACCAAAAACGATAATCGGAAACAACAAATATCCAATAAACTGCAGATAATTGGAAACAACAAATATCTAGAAATCAATTAAGAAGACTAGAAAATCAACATAAAAGCTTGGATCGATCGTATCAGATGGCGAGTTTTTAGCTACGCCGCACGTGCATCAATAAATGGCCGAAGCCTACCAAGTACTCAACATAATTTTGGCGCCCAACAAATGACCCGAAGGTCCGCAGAGTGATCCGAAGGTCTAGTACTGGTATTTGACCCGAAGGTCCATCAAAGTGGCCCGAAAACCCAACAAATGACCCGAAGGTCCAGTAGATGACCCGAAGGTCCAACATAGTGGCTAGAAAGCACACAAAATCATCATAATCATCAAACAACGGAAGTTTCAATTAACGAGTCCGGAATTAACCGAAATAGCAAATGCACATGTCCCATACCACATGTTTTACTAAATCGTTTGATTCTCTTCATCGTTTCCTTGAAAGTGCAAAATTGTGAATTTCGTAAAATTACATTTTACATTCTCAAACGGACAAGTCCGAAATTAAGCAAAACAGTAAAAGAAAGGGTTCATAGTCCTCGATTTTGCTGAATCGTTTAAATCGCTTCCTCATTCTTTTGAAAGTGCAAACTGTAAATTTTTTGTATTTTATATAATTAATATTTTACATTCTCAAACGGACAAGTCTGGAATTAAGCGAAACAGTAAAAGTGAGGGTTCATAGTCCTCAATTTTGCTGAAGCGTTTAAATCGCTTCCTCATTCTTTTGAAATCGTAAAATGTAAAGAACTTTAAAACAATTTTCAAACACGTGATTAAAGTAGCAACATCAGTAGCAATTTCGAAAAGGAAATTGAACTTCCCAAAACATCGTAAAAACAAATCTCAAAATCAGCATTGCGGAATAACCGCTCGAAAATCCTCTTTTAAAATTTGACGGTTACTGAAGCCAAGGCGATAGAAATTTTTATACGTCAAAATCTCATCAAAATAATTCACATCAAAATGTAATACCAGTGAATTTTTATTCATTAAAATGTCAACAAAACACCGTGCTTCAAAATTTAACAACGGTGTAAAAAATCCCGTTATAAAGATAACGGCAACAAAATACGTTTAAACCAAACACCGGTTCAACGTAAAATTAATGCAGTAACGTTTAAATCAAATTTGCACATATACTACAAACTGAACAAAGAAATCATTCGAATGTATCTTCAATGAAGATAATTCAAAACAGCAAAATCTAATCAATAAACGATTAGCATAAAAGAAACCAACAAAAATCTCAACAAAAATCACATAACTGCAATCGCTTCGAATCCTCAAATCGGATTCGAAATTTTCAAAGAAATAAAATAAACACAACTATGTAAACAAAAAATGAAATCTATTTCAACTTCATATTTTGATTTTTAAATCAAAAAGATTATCAGCTGTATTCAGCGAAGACAGTCTCACTGTTTCCGCTGCGCACTATGATAACAGAACACAAATTATTCAATCATCAAAACACAGTTTCACTTTTTATTTTTAAATAAAGTATTTAAAAATTTCATCATAATTTCAAAACTTTATTTTTGACTCAAAGCACAACTAAAAACATTGACAAATAGTTGTAACACATGTTCCATCTAAGTTATGTTTTATATTATGTCCATAAACCCCAAGCTCTCATACCAACTGTGGCGCCCCACCTCTATGCTCACAATAACAAAGAGTATAAAAAGAAATACTGTCTGTTATTACGAAGAATAAGGCTGGATAGGAGCGGCCATCCGTAGTTGTCCTTACACTAGTATTGGTTACCTCGATAGGAGTGGTATATATATTTTTCATTTCTGATTTGTTTACTCCCATCGACATACCCAATTCCAGTATAAAACGAACTACGATGGTTCATAATAGTTTAGGACAATATATATAATAATAACACAGATAGTAAAAATGCGGAACACAAATAACAAAAGTCTCATATATATATATAACTGATGTCAGTTACAATACATTTGACACGATACATATGATACAACTACAACTGTCGACTGTGGAAGTTATTTATACAAGTACATTATCGACTAATATACATGAATACATATCAACCTAAATTAGTACACTGACTACTACAAAATGACGAAGACTACTTCAAAAGATATGAAAAGACTTCATAGCTCAAGCAGCAACCCAAAGCAAGATATCTACAACCTGTAATAACTCGGTCTGACCCGAGTATTACATTCAAAAGAAAATAATACACGGGTCAGTCTAATTCAAACTCAGTTATTAATGCACAAAAGAAGTAATAAATAAATAACAAATAGACGGTAGTCACAGAAATCTCGTCTATCCAACCCTTCAATAAGAGAATCGGATAACGGTAGATATAACACTAAACAGTGTTAAACAACAAAACTGTAAATTCAAATCATCAACAAAGAAAAATAAAAACATTATCAATGATGATAATATGAAAACCACAGAATTTCCTAAACAGCAATTAACAACAAAATCTAATTATTAAATAAATAATTAAAAACTCATAATCTAATTATCAAATAGATAATTAGAAAATCACAAAATGATTAAATCAAACCAAACCAGAATACCATTTCAAATATTGAATTGAACACAAAACAATTCAACCAATTGAAATATCACATAAGAAGTCACTTTCGTGTGGCTGCAGTACACGCACGCGTGCACTACCTCGCCACTGAAGTTTATAAAATCATCACAACACCAAATGCTAACAACAAATCGAAACTGCAGAGTCAATATAAATGAACCAAAAACAACCGGAACTAACTCAAATCAAAATGAACGAAGTTCACACGAATGCACAATGAAAACTCCCGATCGAGCACGAGGTCAAACCCGAGTATTTAAACTGGGTTCAACTCAGGTGAAAATTCAAATGAAATGGTCAAGGCACAAAAATCAAGCCTCGACCGAGACCAGACTGCAATTTCAAAGTAAAGAAGCAACTCATCATAATTCAACTGCAACAGACTTCAATATGCACATATCAGACTACAGGAAGCCCAAACATGAATCAGTGAACATGCTACAGACATGAAGGCAGCAAAACTCAAACCAACCAACAAAGAGAGACCATGCAACATACATGAATGCATACTTCAAGCCGGGTAACATGTACTAGTGAAGACCACAAGTACATATTCAATCTGAATCAAATAACATAAAGTACAAAGACCAAGACCAGAAAACAAGACCAAGTCAAAGTCAATGCAACAATGGACAGTGCAAACTCCAATAGAAATAGTGGACAGTACAAGTGTAGTCTCAGCAAAAATGCAGCGGAGACAACACAAGCATAACATCATCAATGGAACCACTAATTCAATTCAAACCCAAGACAGTGCACTTCAAATATAATAAGACAACACATAACTCGAACAATGGTCAACAATATATGCATACCCACATACGAATGTATGTATGCATATATATACAGATAAGTCAACCAACAAGTTCGACTACATCAAGAGCCGAAGCCATAGTTAAAATGTCAAAGACATTATCAAATCCGGGCAGAAGTAAATTTACAGTTTCAAGTCAATGCCAGAAATTCACGAAATCAAAAATTGTCAAAAATCCCAAAATGGCCGAAGTCAACAATTGACAGAAATTCAACTAAATCAGATTTCAAAACCCAAGTATAAGGGCTCGAAGCAGTGACATTGACAAATATGCAAAATGTATACAAAGACTCCAAGCCTTCAAGCAGCATGCAAATGAAACTAGCAATGAATGCATACAAAACTAGTATGACATGGAAGCAGTGAAACGAGTTCAAGCTACAGGTCAATACAAAGTATCACAAAATAATTCATAGCCGAGAGACCCAAAATCATAACTAAGGCAAAACTTCATACAAAAATAAAACTGCAGACTTCCCTTGAATACAAGGGCAACTGCAACAAGAAACGGCAGCCACCACTTGAATACAAGGGAGCCAGTACAAGGTACAACAATCAAATAGACAGTGCAATTTCAAGTGAAGACTACAAGAATGCACAGTACAGTGATACACACATGTATGTACGTGTTAGCAGTGAATCAAGTGCAACAAAGATGAGCACAAGCTTCAGACTAAAGTGAAGTTTCAATTCGAACCAGTCTGGAAATCACTCAAGAAACTACAACATCAAGTATACATGGAGCAATGACTAGAAAGTAAAACTCAGCAGTGTGCATATGAAGACCAAAGTGCAAAAGTGATGATCAGTGCACATGAAGATCAAATACCACAATGAAACTACGTTGCAAAAATGTACAAAGAGAATGCATAAACAACTCCAGACGAAGATGTACAAACATAAATGCATATATACCAGCAAGCAATCAAGTATAGCAGCCTCGAGAAGGAGCAGTTATAATCAAATCAAGTCGAAGCAGTGACAAGGCCGAAGTCAATTTTTCTAACAGTAAAGGAAGCAAATATTTTCACAAAATCAACCACGTTCAAATCATGTGGCCGAAGTCAAAGGGAACAAAGGTAAATCAACATCATCACAGAAAAATCAAAGTCGATGTCAACAGATCAATGTCAGAAAATTTCAAGCGAACAACAAAATGGCAACCCAAGAATTCAAACATGAAAGTCACGAATTTTAAACAACCCACAAATCATTTAAGAATTCGAACTAGATGTGAGTGATAGTTCACTCACCTTCTTCGACGAGGCAGCCGTGAGCAACGACACTTGGCGGAGTCGACGATGTGGCATCACGAAGACGAGCGAATGAAATCGGCAGAAGCCCTAATTTTTGGAGACGAACGAGAATAAACGAGGCCGCCATTTCTTTCGTTCGATTGTTTAGGGTTTCGAAAATGAATGGATCGGGTAAAAGAATGACAATAATAATCATCTCGGCAACAAAATAAAACATGGGCCAAAACAATTTTAAAGCTCGTCCAACATTTACATAGTTATAAAAGTTTTTCAATTCGATTTACATTTCAATAGCAATTAACAAACAATTTAATCATCATTTTGACGATAATTAAAAATTACAAAATCCCGGGTTGTTACAAAAGTGATGATTAATAAAATGTTTTACAAATAAATTTGTTATTAAATGAAATTATGAAAATGAAGTTGTAAACAAAGGAATTTGGCATAGCTAAGAATCAATATAAATAAATACGTAAGTTGTACGTATATTATTTTATTCACATAACGATTTGATCCAGATACGAGCATAGAATTTCGAGATTATTTATGTCGATCCGAGTTAGGATTTTTCACCCGATTCTCGACGGCGAACCCTAGATATGAATTTTTGATTTATTCTGGAAGTCTCTATCATAGTATATGGCTATGCAAGGGGAATGATGGTTTTTGATCAAGGAACCAGATCCGAGTCCGCACTAGAGAGTCGTATGGAGGATACTCGTTTGGAAGTGAAATTGTGTGATCAAGTGAGCGATCCGATTTGATATTGCGTACGGATGATATATGTATATCACACGGGCTTAAGTAAAGCAAATAATGGAAATAGGAAATGCAAAATATAAATGACTTTAAATTATATGATTGGATAACTTTGGTAAATAAGATGCTGGTACTTAAAATCAAGAAAAATTTGGATTGCCCGACAAAAAGGTACATGTTTATTTTGTCATTTGATTTGATGGTTTTATGATAGAGCCACTTGGCTTTTATTTTCTTTTGTTGGTTTGGCGCCTGTAGTGGTGTTTTGTAGTTGTCCGATCGAGCCAGGCAAAGAAGACTCTGTCGAAATTTTCCGTAAATCTGGGTGTTAGAAAAAATTTGAAGTTTTAAAATTTTTATAACTTGTTTTGATAACAAACTTGTAAATTCTGTAAGCCGATTGGAGTAATGTAGTAGGAACGTAGTAAAAGTTTTCTAATAAGATTTTATTGTTTTATAAGTTGATTATTTTGAATAAATTACATCAAATGTTAAATTCCTTACTTAACGTCTTTTCGAGGACGAAAAGTTTTTAGTGGGAGAGACTGTAACGACCCGTATTTTAGCAATTTAAGTTATTAAATTTAGTGTAAATAATGAATAAAAATGGTTAAAAATAAAAATTTAATGATTTTGAATGTAGGTATTGGATATGAACTTGAATAAACTTTGAAATAAACTAATTTTGAAGATTTAAGTAATAAAAGTATTGAAAGGAGATGCTATGCATTGAATGTATTTACAATCAATAGTTGTATTAAATAATAAATGTTGAATTCATTAGATGTAAATAAAGTAATTGATTGATAACTAAAATTCATTTAAAACCTAATATTGAAATTTGTTGAATATTGAACAATTAAATTGTTTAAATTTAGTATTGGAAATTATCTGAATAATTGAATTCTGAATATAATATGATTGAAAATGATATCGGAAGTTGATGAAAATTTTATTTAAACAACAATGAAGATTGTTAACATTTAAAATTGGATTTAAAAATGAATAATTAGAAATTGGCAATTTATATTATAATCGAGATGTTAAAATAGCGATCCGCGGCACAGTCTCGAATTTCGACGAAACTAGTTCCATTAGGTCCGTAATAGTGTGTTATTATCTGATTTCAAATTTCGTAGCGTTTGGAGTTATCGTTTGATCGTACGGGATATAAATGCATTGGAATGAATATTGAAAATTTATTATTTTAATCCGATTCAAAAAGCTATCTTCTGCATACGATCAAATTAGGCCCTGAAACATGTTCCATTGTGTTTGGAATAGGGGTAAAACATTATAAATGCCAGGCGCCACTCTTTGTCTGGAGTTCGTCCGGAAAAAAGTTGAAAATAATATTAAAATAATATGTTTACACGTATATATATGCGTCCACACAGCAAAACCCTAGCTATAACTTAGCCGCCGCCATTTCTTTAGTTTAATTGCCGAAACTACTCCTCTTCCTCCTCGGTTATCTCCTCCTCCAAGCATTTTTGTTGAAATCTTCCAACTACAATCTTGTGGAGCTATTCGAGATCTTCAAGATCAATGGCTGTGATCTGAATTGGAGCTTCGTAGTGGCAAGGAATCGACGATGAAGGTCGTGCGTTCATGTGTAGTTTTCGAGGCATTGGAGCAACCGAGTTCGACCGGATTGTGGGTGGTGGTAGAGCTCGCGAACGGGCTTCACGATGGAGGTTGTCGATCGATTTCTAGTGTAGCATGGAGGTCACGTTAATTTGATGAGAAGGGCAGTCAATGAGTTTTTGAACGCAACATATACCTGGAGCGAACGCGAATTGGAGGAGAAGCAAATTCGTGGCCTGGATTTGATGAAGCAAGGATGGATGGCCCTGATTTGCTAGGTTATATATATATATGTATATATAAATATATATATATATATATATATATATGTATATATATGTATATATATATATGTAAATATATATATATATATATATTAAATTATGAATCTTTAAAAATGTATATCTCTCTCATACTTTGTCAGAATTGGACGAAACAAGTTGGGATAGAATCGTGGCGTTGAATACTACATTTTAGAATCGATTTAGAGTTTATTGGAGCTAGTTAAAATTTTAGGTTAAATCGAACATCGTTCGATTTGATTTAAAATTTAAAACTCAAGGTGAGTGTTTCATAACGCTCACAACGTACTAAATTTTTTCAATGTTCGTAAATTGGTATCATGAATATTTATTTATTGATTGTCATTTGGTTGTTAAATTGATATATAAATTGATATCTGAAATAACTGTAGAAATTAAAATTGACAGTTAAATTTGAATTTGGAATTTAAATTGCTAGTAAAATACCCGATATTAATAACTATGAAACTGTTGTGAATTATATTGACTGATTGGATGATTGATTACGATGAATGAAAATTGGTTTATATTTGTTGGTTGGATGTTTATTTATTCTGATATATCCTATTATCACCCTGTTAAATTGTTTACAGTATATAAACTGTATATTGAATTATTACAAATAAATTAGAAATAGGTTGAAATGATATATATACTTATTACATTGTGTTTTGCATTGAAATGATACATATCCAATTCTGAAATCAAATTGAAATAACTGATCACTTGGCCATAGGATAGAAAATTATATACGGACACCAGATTAGTTAAATTAAATGATTTTAAATTTTATTTTGAAATTTTTAAAATGATTTGGATTTAAAGAAATAAAAATTGAATTTATAGAAATCAAATTATTTTCGAACTTGAGTTCAAACAGTGGGATTAAATTGTGTTAAACGAAATGTTTTAAGATATCGAAGTTGAGAGTTTGAAGTTATAATCGAAATAAGATTTGAAATTCGAAAATTGTATTGTTTTAAAAGATTGGATTTTTATTCGAACCTTGAATATTTCTAAGTAAAAGTGATATAAAATGATATTTCGAAATTGAGCTCGTAATTGAATTATATTTTAAAATTTGATTTTAAATTGAATATTGAAGGTGAATTTGATCAAGTGTTTTAAATCAATATTTTGGAAATCTAACTTGGAATTGATGAAATCGAAATGGTTTAAAATTGAGAATTGAGTTGAAATGGTTTCAAATTGGAATTGAATTGAAATTAACTGGAGTTGAAATCGAAATTGAATTTTTGGGAACCGAAGTTGAAATTGATTTGAATTGAAATTGAAACGATTGAATAGAGATTGGAATCAACTTGAATTGGGAAGTTTGAATTGAGTCAGTTTGACTTTGAAACTATTTTCAAGTAAATTACTTAGTATAAACTATTTAAAATCTATATTCTTTAAATATTTAAATTATTTTGGTTTCCAAATTATTTTACTATATAAACCATTTTAATATTTAAACTATTTTATATTAAACTATTTGTACTATTTTATATTAAACTATTTTAACTATTTAAACAATCTTATATTAAACTAATTTAACCATTTAAACTATTTTTAACTATTTTAAAACTATTCAAACTATTTTCCAAAAATTCAAACTGGTCAATGGTTGGAATGTTTATATTTATATCATGGATTTAAATATGAATTAGGTTAAATGAAGTTATAACGCAAATTGGAATTTTAAACGATTTTGATAGGGAAATCGAGATAATAAGGCGAAAATAATTTTGAACTGATATGGTATATTTTGAGTAAATATGACGATTTCTGTAACAACCCGCATATTTTACGATTGTATATTTAAATATAGCATCGTTAGTCCGATTAAGGTCCGAAAAGCTACCTTTTGCAAATAGTCGAATTGGGACTCGAGACCACTTCCATTTAGTCCAAAATGGTGTTTGCGACTTTTTTGAGTATAATCATCGATATGTTTGGAGTTGAGTATAATTTGCTATTTTTCACATAGGGCTTTGGGCTTGGGTTTGGGTTTCACCCAACTCATCCTATACCCTAACTCAGCCCCCCTCTCCTCTTCATTCATACTTTCATTTCCTAACACTTCAAGCTTTAGAAAATGGGGGAAGAGAAAAGGAATTAGAAATTCCTAAGCCATAGATTCATTTGCAAACTCAAGTCTAGCTCCAAACTCTTGGAAAAGCTTAGGTAAGCATCCTCTTCATCTTCTCCATCTTATTTCCTCTTCAATTTCAGAAATTTCCTAAACCCAAACATAGGAAATGTTTTTCTTTTGAGCATAGATTGAAGCTTCTTGGGTTAAGATTGAAGAGTGATTGTTCTTACCTCACTCTATAGCTTCTCTCTTGTATTTTTGGGTTTAAAGGTAAGTTTTTGGAACTCACATCTAAGCCTATAGCTTTTGTTGTGGTTGGGCAAGAATTCCTAACATCTATTCTTGTTCATTGGTTTTCGATTTGGATTTATTTGGTGAATGTTCCAATTTTTGGTTTTTGAATTCCAATTTTATGAAAAATCCAATCTTTGATGATGAACACATTAGTGGAGTCTTCCGGAGGGCCATACAAGGCTGGGTTGTCGTTTGGCGTAAATCCTTAGTCGTCGTGGCTTGCTCGTTCTCTTCCGTCCGTGTTATCGATTTTGCCCCACAAAGGGGGCTAGGCTGATTCTGCTCTGGTAGCAGGTTCAGTCGACTGAACCTGTAGGTCAGTCGACTGAACTAGGGGCAGAAAACATTCTCTCCCTGTATCAGTCGACTGACCTCTGTGTTCAGTTGACTGACCTGGGGGGACAGAAAATTCTTGTCCCTGTGTCAGTCGATTGACACCCTCGGTCAGTCGACTAACTTGAAAACAGAAATTTTCTAGGCACTGGGCTAGTCGACTGACCCCCTGGTTCAGTCGACTGACCTGCTTGTCTTAGCCCAAATTGTTTATTTGCTTGGTTTTCCCATTTTGATCGATTCATGTCGATCCATTCAGTTGTTATCGCATTTTTGACTTTGATGATTCCTTTTGGATTTCGTACACGGGGTTTTATAAAATGATCTTTTTAAATTGTAATAAAAGCTCGTTTCTCCAATTTATAATTTCTATATAAAACACACACAATTTAGCACTTCGAGCGAAGAGGGAGGAGAATTTAATGATTAAATAAAACGCGTGCTATGAACACGTGGGTTTATCTTTTTAGTTAATTCCTAATCTATTCGTTTGACCGTTTTGACCTTTGGGTATGGTTTACCGATGAGATGAGGTAAACTTTGTACTACTTTGAGTGTGAAATTGGCTAACGGTTAGTAAACCTTTTAGTGCGAACGTGTGGTATGGGACTCACGTTAACATTTTTCGGGTTCCTTTCTGAGAGTTGTGACACATTCTGCCAGTTAGTGGTGTCCAGTACTGGGTCTCCGGACCTTCGCCACTACGGTTTGTTGCCCTATAATATCGCTTTTGGACTTGGTCATTCGTCACCGCTAGAGAGATATTGGGTTTGTTGCCTTCGGGTATGTTGCCTTCTGTGACGACTGTCCATGACCCCTCCACTGAACATAGAGATAGTGCGCTGTAAAGTGTGCCAGGCAGCCATGGACGGTTGCCAAGGTTAAATTAAAACAGCAGAATCTATCGTATTACTCACAGCGCATGGATAAAATAGAATAGAGAATATATATAGTGAAGCATCTCAAAATAGAATCTCATCAATTAAGCTTCATAATAGTTGAATACAAACATCTGAATAGTCAATACATCAAGCCTCACTACATATCACTCAAAGAATTATACAAAGCAGCGGAACATCCAATACATATAGTAAGAAAATAATTTGCAAGCCTCCAGCTCGTCTTCGTCATCAGCATCGTCGGAAACGAAGAACAGCACCTATCACCTGCTACCTAGTCTGCCCATCCCAAAGTGGATGAACAGCCCAAGGCAATAAGAGTTAAACATAAAGCCTTGAGTCAGACAACAGTCTTAGTGAGCGGTAAATTAACTAACAACATACCAAAAGAGCATAAAGGAAAAAGGAATAGGAATCCAACCCTCCAACTCCACCTCTTTCTACAGTGTTAGCCCCCAGACACACTAAGCAGAAGTAAACATAGCAATGCATACATTTAAAGTAAAGCAATTATCACTCGAGTCAAGCTCAACATTTTCCAAGTACAAACCCCCAAGGCCTAAACCAAGATCAGATAAGCACCCAGAAAACATTGCTCTTGAGACCGAATGATGATACAACCAAACATCCATGACTCTGGCTATCACTGTTATCTTTGCTTCGACACCACCGTTAATTGAATGACCGACACATTCTTTCAGCCGTCCGTCAAGGGTTAATGGCAAACCCTGTTCTAGACAGAACTCCGCACGTCGTCGCAACCCATGCCTAGGACTATCGAATCTGCCCAGAGTACTCGACTACAATCATAGTCTTCAGGGACTATCGAATATGCCCAACGTACTCTTGCTTTGAGCCTGCTAGAACCTTCAACAACGATGAAATCTCAGCCTTCTAGTTATCCTCCTCGACAACTATTCTCATACTAGCTCAAGCGCCTCTCGAGCCAACCATTATCCTCAAACTCGAACCATTTCACCGAGTTATCAACATGCTTGGAATGACCCCGTCTGGATTAAACCAAGGCTATCTCATACCATGCCTCGCTTTATCTCATCATAGCAAAGCCTCATCTCAACATCAACATCATCAAATCTATCCATATGAGCTTCATCATCCGCCACATATGCCACGAGCAGCTTTTCCAATTCAAGAGTCTTTCCCTTAGCTTTTGAATCATCTACGACCATCTTGTCCAAATCAAATCATCAATCAACTAATTTATAAAAATCAATCAAGTCAATCATTAATCCAAGTAATCAAGCATTCAAACATGATCTAATAAACAATTATAACAATAATGGCAACCTTGTAAATAAAGAGTCCAAATCTAACAAGCATGAATTATGAGCAATATCTCTACAACTTGATGAATGAACTTACATAGGTTAACATGTAGTAAAATGGATGTCAAATCATCATGAACAACAGATCTACACTTAAGTTTATGAAAATGCATGGAAATCACTATTTTAACACCAAACCAAGCCAACAATCCGATATACTCCTTTGGACCCATGTGAGAGATAACCACCACTCACCGAATCACCTAAACACCTCAAAAGCAACACACTTCAGATCTGGACAGTGAAGGTTCTAACTCGATCTATCAAAATTCCGCTTCAAACGATGAAATCTCTCTTCGATGGTTGAAGATCTTCAATCTAAGCTCTTGGATCTTCGATTTGATCTTCGATTTGGATGGAAGGAATCACAAGATTCAAGTGGAGAAAAGAAGTGAAGAAGTGTAGAACTCGAGCTCTCAAAATAGCAGCACTTCGTCGCTTCAAAATCCGGATCCCAAAAAGTGAGGAAATGGACGTGTATTTATATGCTGAAATCCCTAAGTCGTTCGCCTCCTTAAGTCGTCCACGACTTAAGAAATCCCACGACCTACGACTCATAAAACTTACGACCTAAAACCCCACGACTTAACTGATATGCGGCTTAGTGACTTAACAAAAGTCGCGACCTAACACACACACGGTCTAGCAAACCTTACGACTTATCCATCCCCTTCGACCTACGACTTATCAGGTCCTATGACTTAAGCCATAACACACGCGCGCGCGAACCAGGACTCAACGACTCAACAAATCCTACGACTTAACCTTGAGTGACTTAGCTAGGTTACGACTTAACACCTCACGACCTAACTACACCCAGCATACTATCATAGGTCATCTACGACCTAACTAAACATACCATAGCGACTCAACGACTTATCTTAACTCGTCGATGACTTAACTTCCTTAAGTCGTTAACTCACTCAACCCCTAGGTCGCTAACTGCTACCACCAACTTCTTAAGGTCGTTGCCGACCTATCCTCCTTAAGTCGCTAACTCGCCCAGTTTCCTAGGTCGCTATCCCTAAGTCGCCAACCCCTTAAGTCGCCAACCCCTTAAGTCGCCGTCTTTCTTAAGTCGCCTATTCCTTAAGTCACCAACTTTCTTATAGGTCGTCTAAACCCCTAAGTCGTCTACTCCTTAGGTCATTCCAATCTATTAGGTCGTTTACTCGACCTAACCTACCCCATGACCTAAGCTACCTACACGACTTAACTTCTAGACGACCTAACTTCTACACGACTTAAGCTCTAGTCGACCTAAACTCTGAACGACTTAACACACTAACAATCTAATGACAACCGGTCACAAACATTCAATCCGTAAAAATACGGGTCGTTACATTCTCTCCCCCTTAGGAATTTCTCCCCCGAAATTCCAAACAAACAAGAGCAATCAAAACTATTCCGCATGCCTACCATCCATAGAAATCAACAAACCATGCGTCCAATTCTAGCCTAGCATGCAGAATTCTAAAACTAGAACAAGTTACAATGTCGTGAGATGACACGACACCACATGGCCAGACCTTGAAGAGTTCAGGATGAGCTGCCTTCATCATCTCTTCCACCTCCCATGTACAGTCGTTAACATCATCACTCCATTGTATCTTGAGCAACCTAACTACCTTCCTCCTAAGCTGTTTCGTGTCAGTTTCCACAACACGAAGTGGCTTACGAGGTCTCTTCTCGACTGGATAAATCTCAAAATCTTCACAGCTATTTGCAGAAACTATTGTATTCGAGTCGTGCACATACTTCCGTAGATACGATACATGAAAAACATTGTGCACACTCGTCATCTTTTCTGGTAACTCCAATTTGTAGGCGAGCTTTCCAATTCGCTCGATGATCGGGAATGGTCCAACAAATCTCGGAGTCAATTTTCCTTTCCTCCTGAATCGAATAACATTCTTCAGTGGAGAAATCTTCACAAAAACCATATCACCTACGTCGTATTCCAAATCCTTAGGACGCTTATCGGCATAACTTTTCTGACGGTCTTGGGCTGCCTTCATTCGTTGTCGAATGATCTCTATGCAATCCGAAGTCTGTCGAATCATTTCTGGCCCAAGTATCAACTTTTCTCCTGTCTCTAACCAACATGTCGGAGAGTTACACGGTCTCCCATACAATGCTTCATACGGTGCCATACCAATGCTTGACTGGTAACTGTTATTATACGAAAATTCTACCAAATGAAGGTGATCTTCCCATGATCCTCCGAAATCCAAAACACAAGCTCTAAGGAGATCTTCCAAAACTCGATTGACTCTCTCGGTCTGACCATCTGTTTGGGGGTGATAAGCTGTACTCAAACACAACTCGGTTCCCAAAACTTCCTGCAAGCTCTTCCAAAATCCACTAGTGAACAATGGGTCTCGATCGCTCACTATACTCATCGGAATACCATGGAATCAGACTATCCACTTAACATACAGCTCAGCCAACTTTGATGCAGTCCTAGTTGATCGAACAGGAATGAATCTTGCACTCTTAGTCAAACGATCTACAATGACCCAAATCCCTTCATTTCCCGTTCTTGTTCTAGGTAACCCATTGATAAAATCCATCGATATTTGCTCCCACTTCCATGTAGGAACTTCTAATGGCTGAAGCAATCCACTTGGCTTCTTCTATTCGGCTTTTACCAACTGGCAGTTCATGCACTTGGAAGTAAAATTTCCAACATCCTTCTTCATACCTTCCCAATAATAGGTTCTCTTTATATCCCGATACATCTTATTTCCACCTAGATGAATTGTCAACTTCGAGTGATGACTTTCCTTCAGAACTTCATTTCTCAATTCATCTATATCGGGAACAACTAGTCGTCCTTGCTTCCGAAGCCAACCCTCTCGATCGACCTCGAATCCTTTATCCTTTTCTGGATCCAATCTAGATTCCAAATCACGGATAATCTTGACAAGCTTATCGTCTCGCTTTTGGCTCTCGCCAATTCTTTCCACAAGAGTCGGTCTTATCGATAAGTTTGCCAACATCTCAGTTTCCAATTCACATCTAGGCCTGAAGTCAAATCCAGCTAAATACTCGAGACTCTTCCATTCTGAAAACATGGCACCCAATCCTGCATGTCTTCGACTTAACGCATCCACCATTGCGTTACGTTTTCCCAGAGTATAGGCTATACTAAAATCATATGATGCCAAAACTCTAGCCATCGTTGCTGCCGAAGATTCAAATCCTTTTGGGAGAAAAGATACTTCAACGACTTATGATCTGTAAACAACTCGAATCGAACTCCCAATAGATAATGTCTCCACATCTTCAGAGCAAAAACAATCGCCGCTAACTCCAAATCATGAGTCGGATAATTCCTTTCATGCGGCTTTAGTTGTCGACTTTCATACGCAACAACTTTACCCTTCTGAATCAGCACTGCTCCAAGTCCAGTACCACATCCGTCGGTGTAAACCACCATCTCATCATTTCCACTTGGAATAGTCAAAACAGGAGCACTTGTCAATCGCTCTTTCAGGATTCTGAAAGCTTGCTCACACTTAGCATCCCATCTGAATACCTGGTTCTTTTTCATCAATCCTGTCAATGGTGTAGCCACCTTGGAAAAGTCTTTGATAAATCGACGATAGTATCCTGCTAATCCAAGAAAACTTCTCACATCAGATGCATTCTTAGGTCTAACCCAATCCTAGATTGCTGCCACCTTAGCGGGATCAACTGCTATTCCATTTCCAGAGATAATATGGCCTAAGAACCTCACTTCATTCTTCTAGAAGTGACACTTTGAAAACTTAGCCTTCACCTGATGTTTCCGTAAGATTTCGAAAACAATACGCATGTGCGTCTTGTGCTCTTCCTCTGTTCTGGAATAAATCAAAATATCATCCACGAACACTAGTACAAACTTGTTCAACTGATCTCTGAACACTCTATTCATAAGATCCACAAAATATGCTGGTGCATTGGTCAATCCAAACGGCATTACCAGCCACTCAAAGAAACCGGATGGTGTCCTGAAAGCAGTCTTCGGCACACTATCCTTAGCCACTCTTAACTGGTGAAATCCCGTTGCCAAATCCATCTGAGAAAACACCTTAGCTTCGTGAAGCTGATCGAACAAGTCATCTATTCTCGGCAATGGATACTTGTTCTTCTTAGTCACTCTATTCAGCTCACGATAATCCACACACAACCTCAACGATCCATCCGCTTTGGTTACAAACACAACTGGTGCACCCCATTCGGACACACTACGCCGAATGAATCCTTTCTGGAAAAGATCATCAACTTGCACCCTCAACTCTTGCTGTTCCCTAGGCACCATCTGCCTAAGAGGCATCACAACAGGTCTGGCTCCTTCAACTAGATCGATACGAAACTCAATCTCTCTATGCGGCGGTAACACTTTGACCTCATCAAGGACATCCTCGAATCCATTAGCGATTGGCACCGATGACAGTCCATCCCATGGAACAACCAGCAAATACATGAAGCTCATGAAGACGCCTTCCTCATGCTTACATCGTATCACAACCTTTCACCCTTCCACATTCTCGACTGTCACCACCAACCTTTCACAATCAACCTTTGCCGCATACTTCCTAAGCCAGTCCATACCCAAAATAATTCCAAACCCCGCAAAGTTCAGAACAAAACAATCACAAACAAAAGAGCAATCATGACTCGATACAATCAGACCACGACAAAGCATACACAAATAAGACGAACCCCCAACTGGATTAGTCACAACCAATGGCCTATCAACAATATCCGGTTCTAAGCCCAGCCGGCCTACAAGTTCATTACAAACAAAAGAATGCGACGCCCCAGTATCAAATAACACTCTAACTGGAACACCACAAATGGAAAGAGTACCCTGAACCACCACACTCTTTCCTTTCTCTTCAGTGGTAGAGGCTTTCGAAGATGATGGAACAGCCCCCAAAGCATAAGCTTGCACAATCTGCTTGTCCTTCCGCGGTTCTGGACAATTCTTCTTAAACTGTCTCGGCTTGTCACAATTGTGGCACTTCACCGACACCTTTGGATTCTTGCAATCTCTGGAGAAATGGCCCTTCTGCTGACAATTGTAGTAGGTCACTTCGCCCTTCGGCTGATTCTGACCATCCTTACCCTTTTTCTGCTGCTTCCTCTTCTTGTTTCCACCCTGTTGTGGTTTCGACTCTTCCTTGGTTACAGCAACAACAGATCCCTCTTTAGGAAACAGATTCTCATGCCTGAGAGCCTTCTCCACAAGCTTCTCAAATGAATCATCCAGATGATCCACCAACTGCCTCCCAAGATAACTGTCCAAGCCTGTCACAAACTTCTCGTTCTTCTGATATGAAGATTCAATATACGACCGGGCATACTTGGACAAGGCTTCAAACTCAGAAACATACTCAAGAACTGGTCTTCCACCTTGCTTGAGCTCCACAAACTTCTTGAACAGAACAGACTTCTGAGCTGTAGAAATGAACTTAGCTTCAAATCTGGCTTGGAATTGCACCCAAGTAATTTCTTCCTCCGGAGTATCAATGGTGATAGAGTTCCACCAATCAGAAGCTCTTCCTTGAAGCTGTCTTGATGCAAGCTTCCTTTCAGTTGCGTCATCGATTCCCAAATCACCAAAGATCCTTCTACAAGCATCTATCCACCTCTGGACTTCAATGGTTGACTCTGTTCCTAAGAAAACTTTTCCTCCAAGAGTAGTATAATCCTTACACAGCTTAGCAAAATCCACAGGTCTTGGAGTTTGAACTTGAACTCCAACATCTACTGATGGCCCCGAAGCTGGCATCCTTCTCATGGTCGAAGTCAGCATAGCCTCGAACATAGCAGCATAATCAGGAGCCCCCTCAGCAGCACGACCTTCCCTAGCAGCTGGTCTCCCTCTTCGACAAATTCTCAATATCTATAAAAGAAATGATTAATACACCTTGAGAAACAACTGCATAAGGAATTCAAATCCTTCTGTGCTACTATATTATATATAGTAATCATCCGTCAAAATACAATTACGTCTCTCATACGTATTTACGTCAGCGAGCGTTGGGTAAAATCGATTAACCAAAGCTCTGATACCAAATGTGATGACCGCCCATGACCCCTGCACTGAACATAGAGATAGTGCGCTGTAAAGTGTGCCAGGCAACCATGGACGGTTGCCAAAGTTAAATAAAAACAGCAGAATCTATCGTATTACTCACAGCGCATGGATAAAATAGAATAGAGAATATATATAGTGAAGCATCTCAAAATAGAATCTCATCAATTAAGCTTCATAATAGTTGAATACAAACATCTGAATAGTCAATACATCAAGCCTCACTACATATCACTCAGAGAATTATACAAAGCAGCGGAACATCCAGTACATATAGTAAGAAAATAATTTGCAAGCCTCTAGCTCGTCTTCGTCATCAGCATCGTCGGAAAAGAAGAACAACACCTGTCACCTGCTACCTAGTCTGCCCATTCCAAAGCGGATGAACAGCCCAAGGCAATAAGAGTTAAACATAAAGCCTTGAGTCAGACAACAGTCTTAGTGAGCGGTAAATTAACTAACAACATACCAAAAGAGCATAAAGGAAAAAGGAATAGGAATCCAACCCTCCCACTCCACCTCTTTCTACAGTGATAGCCCCCAGACACACTAAGCAGAAGTAAACATAGCAAAGCAGACATTTAAAGTAAAGCAATTATCACTCGAGTCAAGGTCAACATTTTCCCAGTACAAACCCCCAAGGCCTAAATCCAGATCAGATAAGCACCCAGAAAACATTACTCTTGAGACCGAATGACGATACAACCAAACATCCATGACTCTGGCTATCACTGTTATCTTTGCTTCGATATCGCCGTTAATTGAATGACCGGCACATTCTTTCAGCCGTCCGTCAAGGGTTAATGGCAACCCCGGTTCTAGACAGAACTCTGCACGTCGTCATAGCCCGTGCCTAGGACTATCGAATCTGCCTAGAGTACTCGACTACAATCATAGTCTTTAGGGACTATCGGATCTGCCCAACGTACTCTTACTTTGAGCCTGCTAGAACCTTCAACAACAATGAAATCTCAGCCTTCTAGTCATCCTCCTCGACGACTATTCTCATACTAGCTCAAGCGCCTCTCGAGCCAACCATTGTCCTCAAACTCGAACCATTTCACCGAGTTATCAACATGCTTGGAATGATCCCGTCTGGATTAAACCAAGGCTATCTCATAGCATGCCTCGCTTCATCTCATCATAGCAAAGCCTCATCTCAACATCAACATCATCAAATCTATCCATATGAGCTTCATCATCCGCCACATATGCCACGAGCAGCTTTTCCAATTCAAGAGCCTTTCCCTTAGCTTTTGAATCATCTTCGACCATCTTGTCCAAATCAAATCATCAATCATCTAATTTATAACAATCAATCAAGTCAATCATTAATCCAAGTAATCAAGCATTCAAACATGATCTAATAAACAATTATAACAATAATGGCAACCTTGTAAATAAAGAGTCCAAATCTAACAAGCATGAATTATGAGCAATATCTCTACAACTTGATGAATGAACTTACATAGGTTAACATGTAGTAAAGTGGATGTCAAATCATCATGAATAATAGATCTACACTTAAGTTTATGAAAATGCATGGAAATCACTATCTTAACACCAAACCAAGCCAAAAATCCGATATACTCCTTTGGATCCGTGTGAGAGATAACCACCACTCACCGAATCACCTAAACACCTCAAAAGCAACACACTTCAGATCTGGACAGCGAAGGATCTTACTCGATCTATCAAAATTCCGCTTCAAACGATGTAATCTCTCTTCGATGGTTGAAGATCTTCAATCTAAGCTCTTGGATCTTCGATTTGATCTTCGATTTGGATGGAAGGAATCACAAGATTCAAGTGGAGAAAAGAAGTGAAGAAGTGTAGAACTCGAGCTCTCAAAATAGCAGCACTTCGTCGCTTCAAAATCCGGATCCCAAAAAGTGAGGAAATGGACGTGTATTTATAGGCTGAAATCCCTAAGTCGTTCGCCTCCTTAAGTCGTCCACGACTTAAGAAATCCCACGACCTACGACTCATAAAACTTACGACCTAAAACCCCACGACTTAACTGATATGCGGCTTAGCGACTTAACAAAAGTCGCGACCTAACACACCCACGGTCTAGCAAACCTTACGACTTATCCATCCCCTTCGACCTACGACTTATCAGGTCCTACGACTTAAGCCATAACACACGCGCGCGCGAACCAGGACTCAACGACTCAACAAATCCTACGACTTTACCTTGCGCGACTTAGCTGGGTTACGACTTAACACCTCACGACCTAACTACACCCAACATACTATCATAGGTCGTCTACGACCTAACTAAACATACCATAGCGACTCAACGACTTATCTTAACTCGTCCACGACTTAACTTCCTTAAGTCGTTAACTCACTCAACCCCTAGGTCGCTAACTGCTACCACCAACTTCTTTAGGTCGTTGCCGACCTATCCTCCTTAAGTCGCTAACTCGCCCAGTTTCCTAGGTCGCTATCCCTATGCCGCTAACTCTTAAGTCGCCAACCCCTTAAGTCGCCGTCTTTCTTATGTCGCCTATTCCTTAAGTCGCCAACTTTCTTATAGGTCGTCTAAACCCCTAAGTCGTCTACTCCTTAGGTCATTCCAATCTCTTAGGTCGTTTACTCGACCTAACCTACCCCACGACCTAAGCTACCTACACGACTTAACTTCTAGACGACCTAACTTCTACACGACTTATGCTCTAGTCGACCTAAACTCTGAACGACTTAACACACTAACAATCTAATGACAACCGGTTACAAACATTCGATCCGTAAAAATACGGGTCGTTACACCTTCGGGTTTGTACCTTCGGGTTTGTGCCTTCAGGTTTGTTGCCCTATAGTATCACTTTTGGAGTTGGTCATTCTTCACCGCTCGAGTGATATTTGGGTTTGTTGCCTTCGGGTTTGTGGATCCTTGTTATACAGTACTGAGCTCGAGCATCTTTTGTTTCTTTGACAATTATATTTCCCTAGTGTATCGCCCTTCTGTGTAAGTCCTTTGAACCACACGATATATAGCAATTACCTTTTGGAAACTTGTGTTACCTTTATTGGTGTTTGTTATTTGCCTTCTTGGCTTGTTTTGGGATATTCATATCCTTTGTTTATTTGAGTTGCCGATGATATGAGGATTGTTATGATTCGTCTTTTGTTAAAAGACCTGGTTATCTATTTTGGAGATATTTGTCGTATTTTTTGACCTTGTATGTTCATTATCATTTAGTTTATCTAACTGATTTGTTTAGCTAGACTGACCCATGTATTTTATACTCGGGTCAGACCGAGATGTTTCAGGTTAGGTACATTGGACTTATTAGCCTATTTTGCTTCCGTATGGACTATTCTGCTAGCTCCTTTTTGTTATAGCTTTTTGTGTAGTCCTTTTCGGCTGTAACTCTGATATGTATTCGTTTGACTCGCCTGTATATTGTGGTTTGCTTTACCATTTGATTTATCATTTTGTAAACTCTGTAATGTATCTGTATATGTGTAAATATATGTGATGATCCACTGTTCTGCGATGTGTATTACATTTGAGTTGTTATATTTTGTTCTGATAGATCCTTCAGCCACCTATTGCTTTATATTAAGTATTTATTGGATATGTCAATCCATTTGAGTAAGAAGTGGAAATTGTCGGCGTATTCAGTAGATAATTAAGACAAGGCTATAGATGGTCGCTCTTATCCAGCTCTATTCTCCGTATTAGCAGACGGTGTTACCAAGTAATACTCTTTGCTAATGTAGGTCTCAGAGTGGGGCATCACAGCTTGGTATCAGAGCTGAGTTCAGAACAAAAATATGATAAACATAGAACAAAGACACATACTACGGTACATCAAAGGGTAGTACGAATGTTACGAATCTTTGAATCATCGTGCCTTTATTCTTTCCGTGCCTTTGGGGTAGATAGAATTTTGGGAATATGTCTAGGAATGCATTTTATTCCGTAGTATTCCATATTTGAATTAATGATGTCTACCTTGTGAATAATCTTTATCTTATCTTAACTATCATCTAATGGTCGGAAGAAGTAGAGGACGACGCTCGGATGCTGGGCAATCCAGCGGCTCGCATCCAGACAGCGTTTACATGTCTGCCGATCAGTTTTGGGAGTTATTTAGGAGCACTCAGCCTCCAGCTCCTACTCGAGCATCTCCTCCATGCAAGTCTGCCTTTGCACGCCCGTGCAGTGATTTTTCTCATCTTGGAGGAAAGCCATTCAAAGGCTCCGTGTCCATTCTTGAGGTCCAAGCTTGGATTCACACATGCCAGCGTATCTTCTCTCGCATGGATCTTTCTAACCACGATCGAGTTCTTGTAACTTCTAGCTTATTGCAAGAGCGTGCCCTTGATTGGTACGAGCTTCTTGTAGCCGAACTTGATGAGTCTGTTCTTTTTTGGACTCAGTTTCGGGAATGATTCGAACTCAAATTCGTTCCTGAATCTGAGAAAGTTTTATTAGCCCGTCGCTTCCTTGAGTTGAAATAAGGGAAGTCCTCCATCTCTGAATATGTTGCATCATTCGAGGCCTTATCTAAGTATGGTCTTGAATTCATTAGAACCTCTTATAAGAAGAATCTAAAGTTTGTCTCTGGTCTTAAGAAATATCTTAAGAAGTCTTTAATGCTTCAGCTTAAGCTTTCTTTTGAGGAGTTGGTTGACTCAGCACTTCATCTCGAAGCCATCGAGAAGGAGTGTGATAGTGGTGATGATATTGAGATTCGCAAGAACCCCAATAAGAAGAAGTTTCCATTTCATTAGCAGGAATTTTTCCCTTCCAAGAAGAAAAAGCCTGTTGAATCTGGTTCTAACTCTCAATCTGCTGGAACACCTTCCATTCGGAAGTGTTTCAATTGTGGTTCTCCTGATCATATGATTCGAGCTTGTCCTAAGCCTCTCTTCTGCCGTTATTGCAAGAATGAAGTTCATCATGTTTCCTCCTGCCCTACTGTTCCTGCTAATGCCAACTGTCGCAAGCTTTATGTTGCTAAGGTTTTTGGAGGTTCCTCTCAGCCCAGAGGTAATTCTCCTCCTATCCTTGATGGCATTATTTTATTTCGTGATCTTCCTATTTGGTTTCTTTTGATACGGGTGTGTCCCAATCTTTTATATCAAAAGAACTTGTTGATTCTTTTTCTTTAAATATTATGGGTTTGATGACTTCATTGAGAATTGCGAATCCGGTTGGTGAATCCTTAACACTCAGTTTGCTTTGTAAAAATGTCGGGATTATTTTTGTGATTATTCTTTTCGAGCCGATTTGCATGTTATGCGTTATTTAGGCTTCGAAGTTGATTTTTTTAGGAAAGGATTGGCTTAATTATTATGAAGCCCATATCCTATGTCCAATGTGGACTATTCATCTTCGACATCTTCAATCTGTTAAGCAGATTTCTTTTGTTCTTAATGATTTTGATTTCCAAATTCGGTGATATCATTTTAATTCTTTAAACCTACGGGATGAGAAGAATTTTATTTCTCTCATTCAAGTAGTTTGTGAATTTTTTGGTATATTTGAGCTTGTCTTAGGATTACCACCTAAGCAATCTATTGAATGGTGCTAAGGTATTTTCAGCTCGACCTTGCCACCGGTTTTCATCAGCTACGAGTTGCGGAGGGTAGCATTCCACTTACTGCATTCTGCACTCGTTATGATTCTTGTGAGTGGTTCGTTATGTCATTCGATTTGACGAACCTTCTACCTTATTTCATCCATTTTGTGAATCGAGTATTCCACGAATATCTCGATTAGTTTATCCTTATATTTATTGATTATGGATGAAAATAACAAATTTAAAATTTGCAAATATTTTTAATAAGATATTTATAAGTATGATTGGGTTTTGTTCTTAAAACGAGCAAAGAATATTTGTAAATTTTATAATAGACATGGTTATCATATATAAGATAATTTTGTGTTGTTTTGCCCATTGAGTGATTTAAGAATTCTGGTCGATGCGCTTGATCAACGTTATCGATAGGTATCTCCTAAACGCTATGATGAGACAGTCAAACACAGTAAATTCTTGTAAAAAGTTAATTTTTCTAAAAAGATGAATATATATAAAGTTAATTATAATTTTGAAAATCTTAGCTTTTTAGGAAAGAGAATCGATTAAAGGAACTCATTTCCGATGCTTTTATTCTTGCGGTTCCCGAAGGGAACCAAGACTTTATTGTTTGTACCGATACTAGTCATATTGGTTTTAGTGTCATTCTCTTGCAAAGGGAATGTGTTATCACATTTGCTTCTTGACAATTAAAGCTTGTCGAGACTAGATATGCCATTCATGATCCGGTGCTCGCGGCTATTGTTTTCGCTCTTAGATTTTGGCATCATTATCTTTTGGGAGAGAAATTTGTTCTCTACACTGATCGTGAATCTTCGAAGTATTTGTTTTCTCAAAAGGAACTCAATTTGCGTCAACAGCGTTGGCTCGAGTTTCTTGCATCTTATGATCTTGATATTTTTTATACTTCCGGAAAGGGCAATCATGTTGTCGATGCCCTTAAGCCGAGTGCAGCAAGCGGTTGTTTCCATGATGATATCCGAATGGAGTGATCTCGAGAATTAATCCACTTGTGAGATTCGAGATCATGAATCCAATTTATGTTCATCTCTTGTTTTGTGTAGCATTGAGGCTCGTCCTTCTCTTTAGGACTATACATCTTTTCGCTGAACTCTATGTCTTGATAAATTGCATATAGTTCCTACTTCTATTGTTAGCAATCGTGATCCATTATTTTACTAGTGGATTTTTGTAGGGTCTTCAAAAGTTTTGGGAACAAAGCTTAATTTTTAGCACAGCTTATCGTCCTCAATCCGATGGACAAATAGAGCGTGTGAATCAAACTCTTGAAGATCTCTTTCATGCATGTGTTCTTGATTTTGGTGGAAGTAGGGAAGATCATATGTCTCTTGTTGAGTTTTCTTCCTATAAAAAGCTTCCAATCTTGTATTGGTATGGCACCTTTTGAGGCACTCTACGGAAGGCCATGCCGATTTTCTTCGTGTTGGCTTGAAGGCGGTGAGAAGCTGGTTTTATGTCCAGACTTTATTGGTGTTCATTCGTGTTTCACCTATGATGGGTGTTGTGCGTCTCAGTCGATCAAGAAAATTAGCACCTCGATATGTTGGTCCATTTCCCATCACTGAACGCATTGTTTCCGTGGCTTGTCACCTCTTTTATTACCGGCTCAGTTTTTTGCTATTCATGACGTTTTCCACGTCTTTCAACTACGGAAATACCTTAGGGATTCCGATTTTGTTCTTGAGCCCGGTGTAATTGAAGAAATTGAAGTTTCACCAAATTTGACTTATGAGCAACATTCTATTCGTATCATTACTTCGGAGGTTAAAACGCCTTCGAAATAAAGATAATCTTCTGGTGGAAGTTCACTGGTCCTCAAATCCTAAGGATTGCTCTTGGGAATCTTGAGAATTCATCGAGCAAACACATCCAGACTTACTCTTTCGTGCTCTTTATGGTGAACTTCTTATTTCAAATTTTCTTTTGTGTTGATATGCTTTTATGGTTGTTACTTTTTATTTTCCTCTTAATTATTGCGAGGACGCAATTTCTTTAAGGAGGGGAGTCTGTAACAACCCGCATATTTTATGATTGTATATTTAAATATTTTATTTAAATATAGCATTGTTAGTCGAATTAAGGTTCGAAAAGCTACTTTTTGCAAACAGTCGAATTGGGACTCGAGACCACTTCCATTTACTCCAAAATGGTGTTTGCGACATTTTTGATTATAAACATCGATATGTTTGGAGTTGAGTATAATTTGCTATTTTTCACTTAGGGCTTTGGGCTTGGGTTTGGGTTTCACCCAACTCATCCTATACCCTAACTCAGCCCCCCTATCCTCTTCTTTCATACTTTCATTTCCTAACACTTCAAGCTTTAGAAAATGGGGGAAGAGAAAAGGAATTAGAAATTCTTATGCCCTAGATTCATTTGCAAACTCAAGTCTAGCTCCAAACTCATAGAAAAGCTTAGGTAAGCATCCTCTTCATCTTCTCCAGCTCATTTCCTCTTCAATTTCAGAAATTTCCTAAACCCTAACTTAGGAAATGTTATTCTTTTGAGCTTAGATTGAAGCTTCTTGGGTTAAGATTGAAGAGTGATTGTTTTTGCCTCGCTCTATAGCTTCTCTCTTATGTTTTTGGGTTTAAAGGTGAGTTTTTGGAACTCACATCTAAGCCTATAGCTTTTTTTGTGGTTGGGCAAGAATTCCTAACATCTATTCTTGTTCATTTGTTTTCGATTTGGATTGATTTGGTGAATGTTCCAATTTTTTGTTTTTGAAGTCAAATTTTGTGAAAAATTCAATCTTTGATGATGAATACATTAGTGGAGTGTTTCGGAGGGCCATATAAGGTTGGGTTGTCATTTGGCGTAAATCCTTAGTCGTCATTGCTCGCTCGTTCGCTTCCGTCCGTGTTATCGATTTTGCCCCCACAAAGGGGGCTAGGCTGATTCTGCTCTGGTAGCAGGTTCAGTCGACTGAACCAGGGGCAGAAAACATTATGTCCCTGTATCAGTCGATTGACCTCTGTGTTCAGTCTATTGACCTAGGGCGATAGAAAATTCTTGTCCCTGTGTCAGTCGACTGACACCCTGGGTCAGTCGTCTGACCTGGAAACAGAAAGTTTCCAGGCAGTGGGCCAGTCGACTGACCCCCTGGTTCAGTCGACTGACCTGCTTGTCTCAGCCCAATTTGTTTATTTGCTTGGTTTTCCAATTTTGATCGATTCTTGTCGATCCAATAAGTTGTTATCACATTTTTGACTTTGATGATTCCTTTTTGATTTCGTACACGGGGTTTTTATAAAATGATCTTTTTAAATTGTAATAAAAGCTCGTTTCTCCAATTTATAATTTCTATAAAAAAACACACAATTTTGCACTTCGAGCGAAGAGGGAGGAGAATTAAATGATTAAATAAAACGCATGCTATGAACACATGAATTTATCTTTTCAGTTAATTCCTAATCGATTCGTTGGACCGTTTTGACCTTTGGGTCTGGTTTACCGATGAGATGAGGTGAACTTTGTACTACTTTGAGTGTGAAATTGACTAACGGTTAGTAAACCGTTTAGTGCGAACGTGTGGTATGGGACTCACGTTAACATTTTTTGGGTTCCTTTCTGAGAGTTGTGACACATTCTGCCAGTTAGTGGTGTCCAGTACTGGGTCTCCGGACCTTCGCCACTATGGTTTATTGCCATATAGTATCGCTTTTGGAGTTGGTCATTCGTCACCGCTCGAGAGATATTGGGTTTGTTGCCTTCGGGTATGTTGCCTTCGGGTTTGTACCTTCGGGTTTGTGCCTTCGGGTTTGTACCTTCGGGTTTGTCCCTTCGGGTTTGTACCTTCGGGTTTGTACCGAACGAATCACTTCCAATTTCAACTTAAAAGCTTTTATTATCTTCAAAACTATCAATATAAATTTTACAAGCCTTCAAATTATTTTTAATAAGCTTAAAACTGAAGAATTCAATATTTTACCCAACTTTCAATTATTAAATTAAATAATTCGATTATCAAATAAATAGTGATATTTGAAATCTAAGTTAAAAATTAACTTTTAAATATTTACAATCAATTAAATATTCTGATTTCAAACATCCGGAAATTTCGGGTCGTCACATTCCTCCCCCCTTAAAAGAATTTCGTCCTCGAAATTGCTAGTTAAGAAGAATGGTCCATAACCCGTTCATCATTTTCCCAAAACCAAAAAATTTCAAACAAATCTCAAAATAATCTTTTATTAAAGACACACTAACCCTCTTTCTAACTTTCCAACTTATCCATAAGTTCCAAACAATATTACCTACTTAACAATTCAAATTTAAATTTGAAACCAAATTTTGAATTATCAAAATTTTCTCAAAATTTTTCTAACTCCTTAAATTTTTGAAAAATTTCGCCAGCGTCTCCTTTGCGCGGCTAGCTCGGTACAACTACCAAATGCCTCTACGGGCCCCCAAATTTCCAAAAGAAAACAAAAAGCCAAGTGGCTAGACAAGAAAATGATCAAATTTCATACAGAAATTTAAACACATACCTTTGCCGAGCAAATTTCAATTTATGTTCTGAAATCAAAAATCCTAATTTCCTTTTTGCTTTTTAAACCCCTGTGTCCTACTTAGCAATAATATCCAATCACAGAATCCAAATCATTTTATTCACTTCCTTTCAAAATTTTCAATATCTACTTTACTTAAGCCCGTACGATGCACATATATCATCCGTACGCAATACCAAATATGATCGCTCTCTCGATCACACAATTTCATTTTCGAACTAGTATCGTCCACCCGACATCCTAGTGCGGACTCAGATCTGGTTTCTTGATCAGAAACCGTCATTCTCCTTGCATAGCCATACTATGATAGAGAATCTCCAAAATCAATCAAAAATCCATATCCAGGGTTCGCCATCGAAAATCGAGTGAAAAATCCTAACTCGGATCGATATAATTACCTCGAAATTCTGTGCTCGAATCTGGATCAAATCACTATGCGAATAAAATAATATACGTACATCCTACGTATTAATTTCAATTGATTATTAGCTATATCAATTCTCTTTTATTCACATTCATTTTGATTGTTATTCACTTACTCACAATTTTCCCATTGCACAACTTTCAGTTTTAATCCTCATTCAATTATTCACATAGTATATTTCTCCATTCCATAATTACTTAGTAGATTCCCAATACCAGTTTACTTAAGAATTTCATTCTTCATTTCTTAAGTTCAATATAAATATTTCTTATATTTATTTTTACTACTTCGCTGCTGAAGTATATATTCAAATTGAATTCCAATTCCATATGAATTTCGATTTGCTTCAATTTACTAGTTATTTTCAAATCTGAATACTTTCTCCCGATTTTCATTCAGATTTTCATTTTCAGTTCTACTTGAATTCAATTTATCTTCAAACTTTGAATATTGAATTTTATTCACCTTATCTCAACCCATATTTAATTAACCATTTCCTTTTATTTGTTTCACTTACTACTTTATTCAAAATCTCAAATAAAAGTTTATTTGCAAACTTTTTTTCTTCCTTTAGTTTCTTCGAACAATTTCTTCAATTTCACCTTACTTTACATACACAATTTTAAATTAGATTTCAATATTTAGTTTCAATTCTATTTGCTTACAAATTTTAATTCATTTGTCGTTAGTGAAAAATTTAAAAATTTTCTAACTCCGAAAATTTCCGGAAAATTTTGGCAGAGTCTCCTTTGTACGGAGGAGCTTTTGCAATTTGACCAGAGATATAAATATATACATCGACCCACACGGTCGGAAAAAAACAAACAACAGTTCATATTTCCTATCTTTTTATTGCATAGGCGTACCTTATTTAGCATTTTTAAGCAAGCGGCTTATTTATTTAGCATTTTGCACGATCAAAACCAGTCAAACGGCTTCCAAAATCCTGTACTTACTCAAATTAAACATGTAAGTGACAAATATACAAAGTTTATTAACATTTCACTTAATTTCAATAGCTAAACGCATGCATAACATAAGCAATATACACTAAACACTCTCCATAAGCAAATTATATGATTTCAAAACTAATTCAATTGCTTTCTATCAATTCATATGCCATTTCATTAAATTTTAATGGTTTATACTTCAATTTCTTACACTCAAGTTATTTCAATCCAAACAAGCTCATATTCAATTCAATTGATTTCAAAAATCAATTTTATTTCACTTCTATTAATTCATATAATTTTATTAAATCTCGTTTTCGTCAAACGACAATTTATTTCTACGCAATCCGACTATATTCATGTGAATAAATAATTACTTAAGCTTAAAACCATTTTAAATTTATTCACAATCCATACATTCTCATTTTCACTACATTATAAATTTTAATCCATTCACTCGCATCTCATTTTATTAACCAAACTAGTTTCATTCAAAACCATTTCATAAATCTCGACAACAACCATTTCAATTTTATTTCCACTCTCTTGGATTTTATTTGCAATTCAAACCATTTCAGTTTTAATCCAACTTCATGTCATTTCACCATATTTCAATCATATTCAATTCACTTAACACTTCCAAGTTGAGTTTTATTTATAACTCAAGTTTAACTTCATTAACTTTTTTACAAGTTAATTTCATCCCAGGAAATTTTCAAACTTTATAAATTTCCAAACCTGTTTATAATCCATAAACATTTTTAGTTAAACCTCCAGAGTTTAAACCATTACTTAGATACTCAAGAACATTTTAAACCAATTCCTGAGTCTTTAATAATCACTTAAGTATTTCAAAAATTATTTGAAATCAATTATATCCAAAATTCTTTGGTAAATTCAATTATCCCTTTGAATTTCAAAACCAAACCCAGTTTGCAAACAATTCCAATTTAAAACAATTTGGTAGCAATTCCTCTCCTAGAAACTCGAAAATGAACATCGATGATGCTGTAGTCATCACCGAAGTTAATTTCCAGCGACCGAAAGAGAGTTATATGCTTTTATCTCTTTAAAACCGCTCCAAATATTTTTAAATTCCAAATCTCTCCAGATTTCAAATCCAATTCAAAATTATTTTCCAAATAATATTACCATTATTTCTCCAAACCCTTTAAAAATTCATTTTCAATTCAAAGGAAATTTAAATTTTCCAAATTTCCAAATTCCAAATCCTTTCAATTCATATTTACATATTACTCTGGAAATTTTATTTCATCTTCAATTATAAACCACATTTATAATTCACATTTACAAGTCTCATTTATTATATACATTTATTTCTTACTTTTGGTTAACATTTTGATTCTTAATTCAATTTTTCACATAATAGTGATAATAATTTAATATTATCACTTCCTAACAACCAAGCAACCAAATACTATAATAATTTATGAAAAATTATTCCCTTTATATACAAAAATAATTTGGGTAAAATTATTTCATTTACCCTATTTAAAACAATACTATGTCGGTTTATCTTTTTTAAGAGTTTAGAAAACCCTATCGATGACACGGCGTCCCACATATCGATCAGAATCCATAAACACTCAACCGATAAGTCAACACAATATAAAAACAATTTTATATTCACTAACAAATACGTGCTCGTATCTATTAATACACTCAAACTCATTCTAGAGTACTACGGACTCTATTTTCAAATGAGTAATCCCTACCAGAGCTAAGGTTATCGCCAGCCTAAGCTCTGATACCAAGTGTGATGACCCGCAAAACCGTAGCCCTTGAATCGACACTATACTCCAAAATATCGACTCAAAGTGAACATAAATACGAACCATCAGGGTTAAAGAAGAAGGAGGTAGAAGAAGAAGAAACAAAATAACAACAGAATCTAACCATCGCAGCGGAATAAAATATAATAGATAATAACTGATCTTTACAGAAAAGAAACTATATCTGTTTATACATACATCACCAGAATACAACATTAGAGTACAATAAAATCAACATCACAATTCATGACAGTTATAATAACTTATCCCACATACAGAATACACAACATACATAATACATCGGAATATACATCATATACGTGTGATACGTCTCGCCATCCAGCTCGTCTCCTGAGCTCCACAGTATCCTTTCCTGTAATCTATAATACTTGGTCCGACCCGAGCATTATAATAAAATAACACCCGAGTCAGTCTGGAAAACCAGCGTGAGAAAACACACTCAATTGGATTATTAAAGTTTTCCAAACCCTTTGAAATCAAAAGCATCTCGTAAGACCACGCCACAAATAAACATGTCGGGTTTTTACCTTACGATAGCCAAAACTCTTTTTATCAAGTCCATCTGATATTATAATAGTGTGTTTATACAAATACTTATTCAAATAGCTGAAATTGTTACATGATTAAATTCCAGCATACTAGCAACAAAGTGGGTTCTACAAACAAAAACCGTAAAAGGAACGTGCGGAGAATGGATTTCCACTAATGACTAGGCACTGGGGTACCACCTGTCATAGTACCTGGTCTAGATCAACGTACCAAGGACCACGCCCGATCCCCTGCAACACAAGACCGGAACTACCCCTTACTGGATAATTCCGAGTAAGATCACCCCACGGTCGGGATCAGCAACTGTTAACGTAAAAATCGAACGCTAACACCCCAGTGTGGATATTAGTAAAGTGAAAGCACCACCCGTTGGTACGGGAACTAAAACAAGCAGATAATTGCAGTAAAAGTAAACAGACAACAGTTTTATAGTGGTTCGGCTCAAAATCAAGCCTACGTCCACTTTATCTTCTTTATCACAAGTTCGATTACAAGTTTTACAAGAATTCCTTCGATTACTCAACAATCGATACAAGTAATTAGCACTACAATGCAAAAGAGATTCTAGAATCCATCTTGAATGTAGTTGATCTCTCTTTAGGTAGTTTGGAATGTTTTTGGTAGTAGAGGTGTTGTAGAAGTCATGAATGCAGCAGAGTTTCGACGCTTCAAAGTCTGGAAAAAGTCCTCCTCAAATGCGGAGTAGGCGGGGTATTTATAGGAAAAATCTCGAGGTAGGTCGTGGACGACTTAGGGGTTAGGTGTAGGTCGTAAGCGACCTAAGAGTCATCCCGAGTTAGCTTAAGTAGTTGGTGACTTAATGGTGCCATTCTGGGTGAGATACTGGGTATGAGCGACCTAATGTAGTGAATTCAGAAGTTATCTCGGCAAGATTAGGTCGTGAGCGACTTAACAGAAGAGGTAGGTCGTGTGGCTTTACTCTGGAGCATGTTAAGTTGTTACCTTTTCCTGAGTTGCTAGGTCGCTAGTTCGCTAACTCGTTAGGTCGCTAGGTCGCTAGGTTGCTAACTCGTTAGGTAGCTAGGTCGCCAGGTTGCTTTCTGGAGTTAGGTCGCTACCTTCTTTCAGGAGTTAGGTCGCAGCCTTCTTGTCTCGTTAGGTCGCTAGGTTGCTTTCTGGAGTTAGGTCACTACCTTCTTTCAGGAGTTAGGTCACAGCCTTCTTATCTCGTTAGGTTGCTAGCTTGTTAGGTCGTTGAGCCGGTGAGTCTCTTAGCTCGCTAAGTCGATGGGTTGCTGAAGCCTTGAGTCGCTTGAGTCCTTTAGATCGATAAGTCGTAGATCGTTGAGTGCTAGGTCGTTGAAAAGGAGGTGTTAACACTTGCCCCTTGAATTATACGCCTAGGGACTAGGTCGTGTGCTTCGACACCTTTTAACTCGTTCCTTCTGAGTTGCTAAGTCGTGAGTCGCTTGAGTTGTTAGGTCGTGAGCCACTTGAGTTGTTAGGTCGTTTTAAGCCGATTCGAATTCCACCTTTCCCGCCTATAAGTTGCTCGGCTTCTTCTTCCTTCTCCTCACTTGCCCTATTATTCGAAATTACCATTGACGTTTTCTTTAAGCTTTCGAAGACAAATTCCAACCTTCTCGTCGTCGATCAACCCTCTGCCCAACTACGTAAGTAATTCTGGTCATCGTTCACCTACTCCCGTTGTCAAATCACCAATTTCCACTTTCCGACTTCGATTCGCTCTCTTTTACTGCATTTCGTAAAGAACCATGTTTCGACCAATTTGCGACCGCCGTTGATCACGTCGTGGCTGCGATTCATGGTTTAGCAGTAATATTGAATTCATGGCGAATCTGAGATGATGTTAATGGTTTTTTGGGTGATTTGGTGGTATTGGAGAGACGAGGGTTTTTTGTCGTGAAGGCGCCAATGAGTTATCGGGTTTGTGAGTTTGACGCCAGGCGAGTTAACAACTCGAGGAAGATTGAGCGATTTAGGGAGTTGGTGAATTGATGTATTGGGAAGTAGTGAATGGGATAAGGCATTAGGCGAATTAAGGATCTGAGGAGGAGCGACTTTCGGTTTAAACATGAATCACACGACATAACTCAGCAAATGGTTTAAGGAACTAGCACGACTTAACAAAGCAAACGACTTAACCAAGCAAACGACTTAACCAAGCAACCGACTTAACCAAGCAAACAACTTAACCAAGCAAACGACTTAACCAAGAATACGACTTAACCAAGCAAACGACTTAACCAAGCAAACGACTTAATTTTAACCCGTGGAGCAGATTTAACTCGTAGAGTTGATGAACTTTTATAACCCAGGCAGGGCGACTTAATGGAGGCCGACTTATGTTAGGTCGTTGAACATGATTTGGACGACCTAAGTAATCCCGAGCTAGTCTTAAGTCGTTCCTGCGACTTAAGGACTTGAACACTTGCAATTTTTTTACAGAACTTGACTGAATTGCCAATTTGAACTGCCCGAATGGACTGCTTGAACCTGTTGTACTTTTTTCACAGATTGTATTGACTTGATTGCTAATAACCTGTTAAATACAACACTTGCAGAAAACTGGGACGAATATACTCATCAATGACTGCCCACATCGAATGATGGATTAAATCAAGAGACAATATTCTACTTAAGTAAAATAAACTGAATTCAATCGAGTGTGAAATGCTGCGAATCAACTAACTTGAATGAAATGTCAACGCAAAATTCTCACAGTTAGAACTGCTTACTATCGAATGTTATCTGCATTGACACTACTCTCAGTTTTAATTTAATAACAAGTCTTGAATTTTCCAGAATTGACGTATGCCAACCAGTATTATTATTTTTATTTACTTGTTATTTTATTAGCTTCGCACAACACTTCACACGCTTTTAGGAAACATGCACCTTCATAATTGATCATCCAGTTCCTTGTGTAGAATGACTTCTGATCAAGCACAAGAAGTAACAGTAGAACAGATTGAAGAAGTCTTCCCAATAGCCGACCCTCTGGAGAATCCTCCGGAAACAGTCTCAACCACTCTAACGCAACGGGCTTTCAGCCAGCTTTGCGTCCAATTTGGCATTGCTAAGACCGAAGCTTTACTTCCTGGAGTAAATGATACCGCCGACAGGGCACCTCCTGGCTTTATTGCGGTCAACCGTCAGATGTGCTTGAGCGGAGCTATTCCTCCTTTCAATGACTTTCTCAGAAAGCTGCTTCTTCTGTTGACTATCTCTCCATTCCAGTTGCACCCCAATGGCTCTGCCATTCTGATGGGGTTGTGTGTGTTGGTCGAGAGAACGCTTAATCGCCTTCTGAGTTTCGACGAATGTCACAACCCGAGTTTTTCTAACACGAAAAACCGGACCATTTGGGTAAAAAGAAGAGGTAGAAGAAGAAGAAAAATAGAAAACAACAACAGAATCTCACATACGCAGTGGAATAAAATATAATAGATAATAACAGATCTTTACACAAAAAGAATCTATATCTGTTTACATATACATCATCCAAATACATCATCAGAGTACATCACATCAATATCATACAACTGGACAGTAATCATAACTTGTCCTCACAATCTGAATACACAGCGGAATATATAACTCAAATACGAAAGTACGTATCGCCATCCAGCTCCATAGCATCATTTCCTGTAATCTATAATACTCGGTCTGACCCGAGCATCATATAAAACAATACCCGAGTCAGTCTGGAAAACCAGCGTGAGAAAATCACACTCAAATTGATTATTAAAGTTTCAAAATCCTTTGAAAACAAAAGCATCTCGTAAGACCACGCCACAAATAAACATGTCGGGTTTTTACCTTACGATAACTAAAACACTTTATATCAAAATCCTCTGATATTATAATAGTGTCTACAGAAAGTAAATAAAATCTAGCTGAAATGCTTGCATCTCACATTTCAACAATAGTTGGGCACAATCAAAACCGTACAGGCACGTAGGGAGAATGGATTTCCAACGAATGACTAGGCACTGGGGTACCACCTGTCACAGTACGTGGCCTAGATCACTGTACCGAGGAGTACGCCCGCTCCCCTGCAACACAAGGCCGAAACCATCCCTTACTGGATGATCCCGAATAAAATCACCCCACGGTTAGGATCAGCAACCGCACCACTAAGCCGAAATAAAAAGGGACATCTAGACAGGGATGACCTTACCCTCCAGTGGGAGCTACCCACGAAGCCTTGCTGCATAACCCCTGATTTTCAGTCATTCCCGGTTGATGAGGTTCGAGGCTAAACGATACCTTTTAGAGAACATATCCCTTAGAACGCCCATCGTCCGCTGACGATGTTTCGCAAGCATTCGTCCATACAAGTCCGTCCTGGGTTTGAACGGACCCGAAGGCACTACTCCTACTACATCCATTTTGGAAATATCCTCAGGATTAGTAGCGACTAGCCCTTGCACTTCACTGCTCCATCTTCGACTCCGAAATCGTTACACGAAACGTACAAACCGGATCGAAGTGGTATTCGAGTCTCCAGACCTAGAATCCCGGTATAAGGAAACCCGATCCCGGTCTCTTCGAAACGATCAGCGCATTGGCCAATATTGATAGTCGGTTATTTAACTATCAATTAACATCTACAAGCAACCATCACACAATAAATAATTTCCCACATTATTTATTTGCCCAAATATCTTTCCAAGATATATTTCCAAATTTTCAAAGCTCATTTGAAAACAATTTCAAAACAGTTTCCGCTTACGGAATACATTTCCCAAATAATTATTTCCACTGAATCACCAAGTACAAAATACTTTTATTTTTAAAATAATTTAAAAACACTTTATTTTAAATATATTTTATAACATTGAAATCAAACTACTTTAATACTTTATAAATATAAACTAAATTTCTCTTTTTAAAACAGAATAGCAAATCACTTTTATATAATTACTACAATAATAGATTTTTTAAAAATACCTACTTTGAAAATTAACATTTAGAAATAATCAATTTTCTAAAACATTCTTTTTAAAACATACTTAAAACTTTTAACTTATATTTAAAATTGCTTTGAAAACGTACTTGGCTATCCAGAGAAATACACTTCTCATTTCCATCTTTTAAAAATAAATCAACATTTATTTTTAAACCAAACCATATCTTTTTATAAATTCCCACCTTGAATTTATATTCAAATATCCACTGATATTTTATTTTACTTTATAAACCCAGTTTATATCTCCAAAATCTCACTTTTCTTTTAAAATTCCAATTTTAAACAACTAAATCAATTTCCAATTGATTTTCCAATTTACTTTACTTTACTTTGAAATAAATTTCCTTTACTACTTCATTTATTTCAAAATACATTAACTTTTAGATTTATTCCTTTATTTGAGTTAAAACCCTTTTTAACTGAAAATACCAATTTTAAACTTCCAAAATTCCTTCTTTAGCCTTTAATTAAATTTAATCCTTACATTCAAAATAAATCCTTTATTCTTTAAATTTAATATCACTTTAGTTTAAAGTTAATATTTCCCTTGTTATTTCGAAATTCCCTTATTCCAATTCACTTGAATTATTTACTTAAAATTTACTCTTTTATTTCTTTCAAAATCCAATTCAATATTTTTTTGATAACTCCTTTTATTGAAATATTCAATCCAACCATATCATCCAATATTTCAATCATCAATAAAATCATCACAGGATATCAATATTCATAGAACAGAATATCAAATAATCTAAATAATTTTGAGGAATCCAGTTGGATCCCTCCAACCTGTTTCCCTGCATCCACAAACGTTAGCACAATACCAATTCCACTTCAAAGTGGAATATCGCGGTATATGGGATTTATATAAATCATCCGCTATTATGCGGCGCATAGGGTCTCATCCGCTATATAAATGCGGGAATATCAACAACTCAAATATATACATATGCCAATATGTATATATTGCTATATACTACTATATATATAATATAGCATATTCAATCAATGCAATCATCCAATCAATTATTTAAATTTAACCATTTAAATTTAAAATAAAATTCAACTGAGTGAGATTAACTCACCTTTGATTATTGTTTAGCATCCATTTGCAAATCCAGCTTGCTTCTTTTCAGATGTAAGCCTTGAAAAATAATTTATATGTTTTGTTAATATTCGAAATATAAATCGACCTTTAGTTTCTATAAATTAATTCAATTAACTAATAATTTACTTTAACCCCTAAGTTTCCTCGAAAATCTTTTGGTAACTAAAATGATTAAATGGGTTATTTTGAACCAAACTAGTACATTTTTTTCTCCTAATTTCATTTCACTATTCTATACAGTTTAAAACAAATGAATATATATATGTTTTCTTTAAAAGTAAAATCTTTGACCCTATTGGTAATATAATATCTTATCAAATTTCTGCTCACCCGAAAGATTAACAGATATAATATAGGCTCAAACTTTATATAAAATCTTCCACAAACCTTATGTGTATATATTAAATTCAAATGGATTTGTATTATATAGCTTGCTGCAAAATTACAGTTAACAAAATTATTTAAATTAAACGACGAAGAAGCAGACATCGTACCCAAAATCGAGCTCGGCCTCCATCAAAGCCTCGCGACGAACTTTGACTCCTACTCCCAATTTGCTCGACTGCGAACCCTAGGCTGCTTTACAACCTCGTGCCGCCCCCACCTACGCTTGCTGGGCCTCGAGGCAATCAGCGTTGCCTCGTTCGCGTGCCTCCAGATCCGGCTCATCCCACTCGAACGCAAAAACCCGCTCGCGATATGCCTACGCCCTCGCCTCATCACTATCTCGCATGAGCTACTGCCGCCCAGAACTCAATTTCGATTCGTGGATGAACTCCGATTCATTCATTTCGAGGTCAGAGAAGAAAGGAAGAAGAGGAAGACCGCGATTCCTTTCTTCGATCTGTGATTTATTTCGAACGATTGAGCAGCCATTTCCCCTTCTCTATTTTATACGAAAATCGATTTGTCTTCGATTCGTGAAGGAGTGGAAGTAAAGGAAGCTGTGGCTTTGAATACAAATGAGGATGGAAGGTGAAGTATAACTGGAGACAGAATCCAAAGTTCGGCCATTTTTGATTTTCTTTTAACTGAGAGGCTCGGTTGTTTTGATATTTAGAAGAGACGCGTGTTTATTAGGTAGGACACGTGTTATACCAAGAGAAACACGTGTTTGAGAGAAGAGAAGGTTGCTGAGAAAACTTTTGTCAAAACAATTTTGAATATAAATATTATTTAAATCTAAATCGTCTCGAATCACGCAACTCAAAATCTCAACCTCCTATTGATGCGTGCCGCTAGGCGTTTATAAGGTTAAACCCCTATTCTGAACGAAATGGAAAAAGTTTCGAGTCCTAACTCGGTCGTATGGAGGAGATAGCTTTTTGAATCCAGTTATTATTGAATTTTTTCGATATAAATTTCAACACGTTTATATATCGTATGCTTACACAACAACTCCAAACGCTCCGAAATTTAAAATCCGATAATAATACAATATTATGGATCCAATGGAAGTGGTCTCGCCGAATTCCGAGACTGTGTTCCGGAAGGCTATTTTTAAATATCGATTTAAACATTAAATTTTCAAAACTGAGCAAAACAGTTCCAAATTCAATTCTGAAAGTTCCAACACCTTCAGAATCATCAGTAAAAATTTTCTAAGCCTTCGTATTATTTTTAACGGGCTAAAATTCCAGATTCTATATTTTACTCAATTCCAATTATTAAATTCAACAATTAAATCACCAAATAATAATGATATTTGAAATTTTGAGTTTAAAATTAACTCTTAAATATTTAAAATCAATTAAATATTCCAATTTCAAATATACAAAAATCCGGGTCGTCACATTCCTTCCCCCTTAAAAGAATTTCGTCCCCGAAATTACTAGTTAAGAGGAATGATTCAATCCCCATTAACTATTTCCTTAACCCCAAATAGTTTTAACCACCTCCTAAAACCAATCCTTAAATAGAGATACATTATCCCTCTTTCTAACCTTTCAAACTTACTCCTAAGTCCCAAACAATATTATCTTTCTTATCAGTTCAAATTTAAATTTGAATTCAAATTTTGAATTATCAAATTTTTCTCGAAATTTTTCTAACTCCCTAAATTTTCGAAAAATTTCGCCAGCGTCTCCTTTGCGCGGCTAGCTCGGTACTACTACAAAATGGCTCTACGGCCTCCCAATCTCAAAAAGAAAACAAAAAGCCAAGTGGCTGGATCCAAAACCCAATCAAATTTCATATAGAAATTCAAATACATACCTTTTGTCGGGCCATTAAATTTTATCTTCTAAAATCAAAAATCCCAATTTATCCATTGCTTTTATACACCTGTATATCCTACTAAGCAATAATATTCAATCACAATTTCAAAACCATTCTAGACATTTCTTTACAAATTTTCAATATTTGCTTTACTTAAGCCCGTACGATGCACATATATCATTCGTACGCAATATCACATTCGATCGCTCAATCGATCACACAATTTCACTTCCGAACTAGTATTGTCCACCCGACTTCCTAGTGCGGACTCAGATCTGGTTCCTTGATCAGAAACCGTCATTCTCCTTGCATAGCCACAAACTATGATAGAGAATATCCAGAATCAATCAACAATCCATATCCAGGTTCGCCGTTGAAAATCGAGTGAAAAATCCTGATTCGGATCGATAAAACTATCTCGAAATTCTGTGTTCGACATCTGGACCAAATAGCTATGCGAATAAAATAATATACGTACATCTTACGTATAAATTTCAATTGATTATCAGTTATATCAATTCTCCTTTATTCACATTCCTTTTTGATTGTTATTCTCTTATTCACAACTATCCCATTTCACAACTTCAGTTTTAGTCTTCATTCAACTATTCACTTAGTATATATATATATATATATATATATATATATATATTTTCCAAAATTACTAAGTATATTTCCACTACAAATTTTCTTAAGAATTTCATTCTTCAATTCTTAAGTTCATATAAATTTTCTTATACTTATTTACTACTTCACCACCGAAGTGTATATATTCAAATTGAACTCCCATTTCATATGAATTCCAACTTACTTCAATTTACTACTTCATTTCCAATTTTTTCCTTAAATTCAATTCATCTCCAACTTCCAAAAATGAATTTTATTTAGCTCGAAAACAATCCAAGTTAATTCATTAAATAACTATTTCTCAACTTATTTAAACCACTCCTCCGTTGAGTTCAGTTTCCATTCAACATTTACTTAAGTCAATAACTTAAGTTTATTTTCCATTTAACCAACCCTTTAAAGTTTTATTTCCATCCTTTCATTTGATTCTTATTTAATCAAATTCCATCCATTTATTTATTTTCACTTATTCGGATTCCATTCGAAATCCAAACCATTACTATTTTAATCCAATTTCATTAATTCCCAATTCAATTTCATTAACTAATTTATTATCTCATTAGTTCCTCCACTGGTTAAGATTAAATACTTTCTTTTTAATTCCTAATATCACTTCACTTAATTATCTTAAGTTCAATTTATTTTATAATTCGAGTTTGGATTTATTAAGATTGCTCATCTTAGTCGTTTCCATTTGATAATTACAATTTCATTTCTATTCATAAGTTTTAACTTACTTACTTAAGATCTAGGACTATTCATTTAAGTCCATTTCCATCTTCATATCAAATTTCAAATTATTACACTTAAGAACTTAAGACTATGAATTTCTTTACACAATTATAAGCATTTTACATTACCTTTATATCCAATTCAATTCGACTTCAACTTATTTACATTTAACTCAATTCCAATTCTCAATTCTTATTTAACTTATCTTAAGTTAAATTCAAATATATTTTATTCACCTTCATATACTCGAATTAAATTTTAATTCTAGGATACAATTTTATACAAGTTTTACAATTCATTCACCTTCAAGTTCTCTAACTCTTTTATCTACCAGCTTATATTACTCATTGAGTTAATTTCATCTCATAATTATAATCCCAGAATTTAACTTTCATTCCTTTCTTATTTCAATCAACTTCATTCTATACTTTATATTGTTGATTCATTTAAATTTCCACATTTAAATTTTAAATAAAATTCCCAGTGTTCAATTGCCCGGTTTTATTTCAAAACCATTTTGAATCCATAAATAACTCATACACATCTGGCATAACATCAAATCCCAATTTCCAAAACAATCTGCTTTTACCAAACAATTTTCCTTTTGAATTTCAAAACCAACCCAGTTCACAATCATTTCCAATTTAAATAGTTTGGTAGCAATTTCTCTTTGGAAACTCGAAAATAGACATCGATGATGCTGCAGTCATCACCGAAATTATTTTCCAGCGACCGAAAGAGAATTTAATGCTTTTATCACTTTAAACATTTCAAACATTTTTAAATCCCAAATCCCACCAGATTTCAATTCAATTTCAAAAATATTCATGAAATAATATCACTATTATTTCCCCAAAACCTTTAAAAACTATTTTTAAATCCAAAGGAATTTAAACCTTTCCCAAAACTTCAAATTCAAAATCCATTCAATTTTATATCCAAACATTACTTTGGAATGCTATCACATTTTATTTCAAGTTATAAGTCACATATACAATTTACATTTACAAGTTTCATTTGTTTATGAATTAATCTCATTTGATTATAAATCACATTTGTAATTCACATTTGTATATAAAGTTTATCTCAATTTATAAATTTCATTTATAGTCTATATTTCAAATTCCATTTTGTTATATAAATTTATTCTTCAACTTAGGTTATAAGTTTTCAATTTCTACTCAATAATGAGATTAACTCATTATTGTCATTTTCTAACAACCAAGCATCCAAATATATAACCATAATAAATTTTTCGAATAATTATTTCTTTTATATACAAAATAATTTGGGCAAAATTATTTCATTCACCCTATTTAAAACAATATTGTGTCGAACTGTTCTATTCAAGTGTTTAGAAACCCCTTCGATACAGTTGTCCAGGCTGTGCCGACGAAGGTTCATATGCCACTCAATAAATCAACCAACACAATATAAAACCATTTTATATTCACTAACAAATACGCGCTCATATCTATTAATACTCTCAAAATTCCCACCAGAGCCCAGGTTATCGCTAGCCTAAGCTCTGATACCACTGTCACAACCCGAGTTTTTCTAACACGAAAAACCGGACCATTTGGGTAAAAAGAAGAGGTAGAAGAAGAAGAAAAATAGAAAACAACAACAGAATCTCACATACGCAGTGGAATAAAATATAATAGATAATAACAGATCTTTACACAAAAAGAATCTATATCTGTTTACATATACATCATCCAAATACATCATCAGAGTACATCACATCAATATCATACAACTGGACAGTAATCATAACTTGTCCTCACAATCTGAATACACAGCGGAATATATAACTCAAATACGAAAGTACGTATCGCCATCCAGCTCCATAGCATCATTTCCTGTAATCTATAATACTCGGTCTGACCCGAGCATCATATAAAACAATACCCGAGTCAGTCTGGAAAACCAGCGTGAGAAAATCACACTCAAATTGATTATTAAAGTTTCAAAATCCTTTGAAAACAAAAGCATCTCGTAAGACCACGCCACAAATAAACATGTCGGGTTTTTACCTTACGATAACTAAAACACTTTATATCAAAATCCTCTGATATTATAATAGTGTCTACAGAAAGTAAATAGAATCTAGCTGAAATGCTTGCATCTCACATTTCAACAATAGTTGGGCACAATCAAAACCGTACAGGCACGTAGGGAGAATGGATTTCCAATGAATGACTAGGCACTGGGGTACCACCTGTCACAGTACGTGGCCTAGATCACCGTACCGAGGAGTACGCCCGATCCCCTGCAACACAAGGCCGGAACCATCCCTTACTGGATGATCCCGAATAAAATCACCCCACGGTTGGGATCAGCAACCGCACCACTAAGCCGAAATAAAAAGGGACATCTAGACAGGGATGACCTTACCCTCCAGTGGGAGCTACCCACGAAGCCTTGCTGCATAACCCCTGATTTTCAGTCATTCCCGGTTGATGAGGTTCGAGGCTAAACGATACCTTTTAGAGAACATATCCCTTAGAACGCCCATCGTCCGCTGACGATGTTTCGCAAGCATTCGTCCATACAAGTCCGTCCTGGGTTTGAACGGAACCGAAGGCACTACTCCTACTACATCCATTTTGGAAATATCCTCAGGATTAGTAGCGACTAGCCCTTGCACTTCACTGCTCCATCTTCGACTCCGAAATCGTTACACGAAACGTACAAACCGGATCGAAGTGGTATTCGAGTCTCCAGACCTAGAATCCCGGTATACGGAAACGCGATCCCGGTCTCTTCGAAACGATCAGCGCATTGGCCAATATTGATAGTCGGTTATTTAACTATCAATTAACATCTACAAGCAACCATCACACAATAAATAATTTCCCACATTATTTATTTGCCCAAATATCTTTCCAAGATATATTTCCAAATTTTCAAAGCTCATTTGAAAACAATTTCAAAACAGTTTCCGCTTACGGAATACATTTCCCAAATAATTATTTCCACTGAATCACCAAGTACAAAATACTTTTATTTTTAAAATAATTTAAAAACACTTTATTTTAAATATATTTTATAACATTGAAATCAAACTACTTTAATACTTTATAAATATAAACTAAATTTCTCTTTTTAAAACAGAATAGCAAATCACTTTTATATAATTACTACAATAATAGATTTTTTAAAAATACCTACTTTGAAAATTAACATTTAGAAATAATCAATTTTCTAAAACATGCTTTTTAAAACATACTTAAAACTTTTAACTTATATTTAAAATTGCTTTGAAAACGTACTTGGCTATCCAGAGAAATACACTTCTCATTTCCATCTTTTAAAAATAAATCAACATTTATTTTTAAACCAAACCATATCTTTTTATAAATTCCCACCTTGAATTTATATTCAAATATCCACTGATATTTTATTTTACTTTATAAACCCAGTTTATATCTCCAAAATCTCACTTTTCTTTTAAAATTCCAATTTTAAACAACTAAATCAATTTCCAATTGATTTTCCAATTTACTTTACTTTACTTTGAAATAAATTTCCTTTACTACTTCATTTATTTCAAAATACATTAACTTTTAGATTTATTCCTTTATTTGAGTTAAAACCCTTTTTAACTGAAAATACCAATTTTAAACTTCCAAAATTCCTTCTTTAGCCTTTAATTAAATTTAATCCTTACATTCAAAATAAATCCTTTATTCTTTAAATTTAATATCACTTTAGTTTAAAGTTAATATTTCCCTTGTTATTTCGAAATTCCCTTATTCCAATTCACTTGAATTATTTACTTAAAATTTACTCTTTTATTTCTTTCAAAATCCAATTCAATATTTTTTTGATAACTCCTTTTATTGAAATATTCAATCCAACCATATCATCCAATATTTCAATCATCAATAAAATCATCACAGGATATCAATATTCATAGAACAGAATATCAAATAATCTAAATAATTTTGAGGAATCCAGTTGGATCCCTCCAACCTGTTTCCCTGCATCCACAAACGTTAGCACAATACCAATTCCACTTCAAAGTGGAATATCGCGGTATATGGGATTTATATAAATCATCCGCTATTATGCGGCGCATAGGGTCTCATCCGCTATATAAATGCGGGAATATCAACAACTCAAATATATACATATGCCAATATGTATATATTGCTATATACTACTATATATATAATATAGCATATTCAATCAATGCAATCATCCAATCAATTATTTAAATTTAACCATTTAAATTTAAAATAAAATTCAACTGAGTGAGATTAACTCACCTTTGATTATTGTTTAGCATCCATTTGCAAATCCAGCTTGCTTCTTTTCAGATGTAGGCCTTGAAAAATAATTTATATGTTTTGTTAATATTCGAAATATAAATCGACCTTTAGTTTCTATAAATTAATTCAATTAACTAATAATTTACTTTAACCCCTAAGTTTCCTCGAAAATCTTTTGGTAACTAAAATGATTAAATGGGTTATTTTGAACCAAACTAGTACATTTTTTTCTCCTAATTTCATTTCACTGTTCTATACAGTTTAAAACAAATGAATATATATATGTTTTCTTTAAAAGTAAAATCTTTGACCCTATTGGTAATATAATATCTTATCAAATTTCTGCTCACCCGAAAGATTAACAGATATAATATAGGCTCAAACTTTATATAAAATCTTCCACAAACCTTATGTGTATATATTAAATTCAAATGGATTTGTATTATATAGCTTGCTGCAAAATTACAGTTAACAAAATTATTTAAATTAAACGACGAAGAAGCAGACATCGTACCCAAAATCGAGCTCGGCCTCCATCAAAGCCTCGCGACGAACTTCGACTCCTACTCCCAATTTGCTCGACTGCGAACCCTAGGCTGCTTTACAACCTCGTGCCGCCCCCACCTACGCTTGCTGGGCCTCGAGGCAATCAGCGCTGCCTCGTTCGCGTGCCTCCAGATCCGGCTCATCCCACTCGAACGCAAAAACCCGCTCGCGATATGCCTCCGCCCTCGCCTCATCACTATCTCGCATGAGCTACTACCGCCCAGAACTCAATTTCGATTCGTGGATGAACTCCGATTCATTCAGTTCGAGGTCAGAGAAGAAAGGAAGAAGAGGAAGACCGCGATTCCTTTCTTCGATCTGTGATTTATTTCGAACGATTGAGCAGCCATTTCCCCCTTCTCTATTTTATACGAAAATCGATTTGTCTTCGATTCGTGAAGGAGTGGAAGTAAAGGAAGCTGTGGCTTTGAATACAAATGAGGATGGAAGGTGAAGTATAACTGGAGACAGAATCCAAAGTTCGGCCATTTTTGATTTTCTTTTAACTGAGAGGCTCGGTTGTTTTGATATTTAGAAGAGACGCGTGTTTATTAGGTAGGACACGTGTTATACCAAGAGAAACACGTGTTTGAGAGAAGAGAAGGTTGCTGAGAAAACTTTTGTCAAAACAATTTTGAATATAAATATTATTTAAATCTAAATCGTCTCGAATCACGCAACTCAAAATCTCAACCTCCTATTGATGCGTGCCGCTAGGCGTTTATAAGGTTAAACCCCTATTCTGAACGAAATGGAAAAAGTTTCGAGTCCTAACTCGGTCGTATGGAGGAGATAGCTTTTTGAATCCAGTTATTATTGAATTTTTTCGATATAAATTTCAACACGTTTATATATCGTATGCTTACACAACAACTCCAAACTCTCCGAAATTTAAAATCCGATAATAATACAATATTATGGATCCAATGGAAGTGGTCTCGCCGAATTCCGAGACTGTGTTCCGGAAGGCTATTTTTAAATATCGATTTAAACATTAAATTTTCAAAACTGAGCAAAACAGTTCCAAATTCAATTCTGAAAGTTCCAACACCTTCAGAATCATCAGTAAAAATTTTCTAAGCCTTCGTATTATTTTTAACGGGCTAAAATTCCAGATTCTATATTTTACTCAATTCCAATTATTAAATTCAACAATTAAATCACCAAATAATAATGATATTTGAAATTTTGAGTTTAAAATTAACTCTTAAATATTTAAAATCAATTAAATATTCCAATTTCAAATATACAAAAATCTGGGTCGTCACAACGAAATTTGCTACTTGTGTTCGTTCGGGAGGAATAAAGATCATCCTTCCATCACACTTATAAGGAGCGCTAGAAATCGTAAACTGATTACAGACTTGCCCAACAGCGCTCACGGGTTCTTAAATCAGTTTTTCTTCGTTCGTTGCCCTTCAGAATTCTATGGCATCTGGAGAGTAGGAAGTAAGATTGTCTATCTCCATTTACTCCATTTCTGAGCCTTTCAGAATTCAGGTTGTCAAGTATTAACTTCATTTTTACTCTTGCAGCACTTCCTCTCCCTTCTAAAGAATCCAGTCACAAGTCGACTTTTGAAAGGCTAAATGTTGTAGACGTCGAGGGAAGGAGTATCAAATTTCTTTTGAAAGATGAATTTCTACATCAATTTGGCCTTTTACATCCTTCCCGATCCTTTCAGCTACGTGATGCCCCTGCTTCTCAACCGGAAACATCTGACGCCCCAGCTCCTACAAAAGAACTTGCATCGAAAGATCTAGTTGCAGAAGCTTCATTGATAAAATGCTCTGGTTCTGCTGAGGGCGCAGAGTTTTCCGGCAAGTCTAAACTTCTTCCGGTTATCGAAGAAGAGGAACTCCCTCAATGTCCTGGGAAGGCCGCCACGGAAGTTGATGAAGTGACGGAGAAGGAAAGTTCTGCCACAAAAAGTGCTGAAAATGCTGAAGAAGGAACTGCTGGTGTGACTCACTCGGCTGGGCATAACGGTGACGACATCTTCGGGGGGTTAAGCGATTTTTTGGTGACTTCTCAAGAGCTTTTTAAAGACGATATCACCGCTCCTAAACTTGTCTCTCCATCGGTCGAAGCAACATCTGTCTTACGACCACTTCCGTCAACCCAAGAGTTGACCCCTATTGTAAAAGCCGACATCACTCCTAAGCTGAAGAGTGGTTTGTAGCTTGATGCGTGTAGTTTGCACGCCACACACACTTAGGATTTTTAGCCGTTACTCACACATAACTTCCTTTTTCTGGAGATTTCTAAATTCTATTTCTTTTTCTTTTTCAGATTCTCCAATGGGACGAAGTGACTCGTATTATGATGATTTCCAATGCTACGGACGACGTGACTTTTATGATCCCCAGCGCTATCTCTCTGCCCCCAGGGAAACCGATGAGGAACGAGCGGCCAAGAAAGCTCGTGAGAGGTAGGCTTACGAGGAGCGATATGGAAGAAAAGATGACCGCCATGACTCCTCCCAAAGAGATGATGATTCTCACAAAAGAAAGTCTCACGATGATAGGGGAAAGAGTCACATAACCGAGGATCCAAGCAAGCGAGCCAAACTTGACGATAAGTCTTTATCTGAAATCTCTAAAGTGCCCGCTGCTTTTGCCTCTTTAGATATTCCTTCACGCTCTCATGCGCTCAAAAGAACTGATATTCAGTCAATTATCAACAGGCCTCCTTATCAGGTCGAGAAGCCTCCGACTGCACTCCAAAGTCGGTTTCCGAACAGGTGCATGAAAGGAGTGCGTTTTGATTTGGATTTGGTACCGATCGACAAACAAGCCATGCTGAGAAATCTTGATGCTATAAAGCTCGATATCGAAAGAATGTCCAGCTGGTAAAAACTGGTCGATGAACTTCAAAGAATAAATCGCTTAAATCTTGAAGCTATGCTGACTATGGAAAATGATAAATCTGAATGGCAGAAAATTCTTGATCAGCACGATGCAGAAATGAAGAGCATCACTACTTTCAACGAGGAGCTTGAGGCTGAAGTCAAGAAACTCAAAGGCGAGCTCGCCACTTCTTCCACTTCATATACACAAAAGGAAGAAGTGTTCCAAAAGCAAGTAAGGGATGCTCACGCCGCTCAGCGAGATGTTGAAGCCAAACTTGAGGCGGAACAGCATGTTGTTGAAAAATACCGCAATGATACCGTCCAGCTGCGGGAAAAAGTCAGCTCCCAAGACTTGGAGATTACCATGTTAAAAACTCGACTTTCAAGAGTAGAGAAGGAGCGTGATGAGGCCATTGCTGGAAAAGCGGCTGCTGAAGAATCGCACGAAACAACCAAGGCCACCATCAGCTCCACTCTTTTTGAGTTTTACGTTCTCAGCATCTTAGGGAAAGGCAGTCTCTCTTTCTTGGGCCCGAAGTATGAGATTACATTAGCTGAAGTGTGTGAAGCAGCGGTTGAAGTGCTCAAAGATGCCGGTTACACCGAAGAAGATTTTGAGGCTAACTACTTGGGCGACGAGGGACGTGCCGCCCTTGTGGGAGGGAAAGTACAACTTGCTAATCAGCGAGCCGAAGTAGCGGAAGGAGAGCGTCCAGGGAAGCAACCTTTGACCGACCCAGCTCGTCCTTCGTCTTCAGTCAACGTTGATATTATTGGCTCAAGTTCCCATTCTCCACCTCCTGCTAAAGCCGGAACTGAAACTAAAACTGCTCACACGGAAGAAGAGGCCCAAGAAAGTACTGAAGCCCAAGACTATGAAATCGAAGTGATCAAACCAAGCTCTCCAAGTAACTTCAATTCTGATCTGGCTTAAGTGGACTGCTCGTTTGCTTCACATGAGCTTGATGAACTTTTTTCCTATTACTTAAGCCTTGATATGCCACCATCTCCTCTCTTTGCGGGAAATACTGATGTTTTTAACTTTTCTTCTTCTGTAGCGAAAATAACAAGTGTTGTACCAGCTTCGCCTCCCCCAGCTGCTGCTCCTCTACCTCTACAAGTTACTCCTCCTTCTGCTTCTCAACCAGGATCGCAAGAAGAACAAATAGAAGCTCTTCAAGGCTTAGACGACCCGGCGGCTTCTCAAGAGCAAAACACCGAGGAACTTGAGGAGGGTGAGAGGACCCCGGAAGGATTCACTACCGATGATACAAAGCTCTCTGATCTTATTTCTCTGGGCAGCGAATCTTCTTCAAAGAAGAGGGGAAAGCGCGGGGCTTCGAAGAAAAAGTAAAGCGCTTCTACTGATGATGAAAAAGCGGACACTTCCGCTGGTGAACAGAAAACAAAAGATGACCCAATTGCATCTCTTTCACCTTCTTCCGCAACTCGTCCAAGCCGGCCTGCGAAGTTAGCTATTAAGCCAGGTGAAGGCTCTAAAGGCGGCGGGAGGAAGAAGAAATGAGTTTGGTTCTATCTTTCTTGTTTTGCTATTTTGTCTTTTGTCTAGAGACTTGTATCGACCAGAGATTGTGCGGGTACCAGCCCCCGCTTTTTGAAACCTATGCATGTATAAAAAATTTGATAGTATGGAATAAAAATGACTCTTTTTACTTGTACAATCTCTTATCAGTATTTATGAATGCATTTATTCCTTGTTCTTGCACAAGTTTCTTTATTTTCTTTGTACGATACTGTAGTGAGCTCGTGGTATGCTGTTTGAGCATTGTTTTTATTAATATAGCTATGTGCCCCCATACCACGGCTCATTGCAATATTCTGAAAAGACTTGTACTCTTATTCTAGAGAATAATTCTTCCGTTTTGAGGAAATATTATTCTGCTTTTAGTAGAGTGTACCTTGCATCAGAGAAGTTTTTCTTTCTCCTCTCTCATTTTTTTAACACACTTCAACTTCCGGAGATGGTCACATTTTATCTTTTGAAAAGTGGATTCCCCTACGCAGTGAAGCGAGTTTCCGAAGAAAGCTTTGATCTGTTTGTCAGAAAGTTATGTTTCATCGTTGGATGGGCCTACGGGACAGACGTTAGCTGTTTTATCGGATATTTGTCTACACAAATGATCACGAGTATTTAGCCGCGGCCTAGAACCTTCTTTTTGTGAAGGTGCCCCTTCGGTGGTTCCATCAACGAAGTTTTTGGATGTGCCTTGTTAGAGGGCTTTACTTGTTTAGTGCTTTCGAAGAAGGCTTTGTGCTTCCGAAGAGGGCTTTTTGATTTGTGCCTCTGGAGAGGGCTTGTTTGATATGCCTTTGGGAAGGGCTTTTTTGTTGTACCTCGAAAGAGGGCTTTGTGCCTCTTAAGAGGGCTTCTTTGATATCCCTTTGGGAAGGGCTTTTTTTGTTGTGCCTCGGAAGAGGGCTTTGTGCCTCCGAAGAGGTCTTTTGCCTCGTTGGAGGTCTTTGTTTGTGTGCCTCCGAAGAGGGCTTGTGCCTCCGAAGAGGGCTTGTGCCTTCGAAGAGGTCTTTTGCCTCTGAAGAGGTCTTTTGCCTCGTTGGAGGTCTTTGTTTGCCTGCCTCCGAAGAGGGCTTGTGCCTCCGAAGAGGTCTTTTGCCTCCGAAGAGGTCTTTTGCCTCGTTGGAGGTCTTTGTTTGTGTGCCTCCGAAGAGGGCTTGTGCCTCCGAAGAGGGCTTGTGCCTCCGAAGAGGTCTTTTGCCTCGTTGGAGGTCTTTGTTTGTGTGCCTCCGAAGAGGGCTTGTGCCTCCGAAGAGGGCTTGTGCCTCCGAAGAGGGCTTGTTTGGTTTGCCAGGAAGTTTGCATCTCACAGTTAAGTGGGTCCACGAGGTAGACGCAAGCTACCCGACTGGATGTTCGTTTGCACAAACGATCGCAATCAAGTAACAAGGGCCTGGAACCTTCTATCTTGGGAAGGTGCCCCCTTGGGTGGTCCCACCAACATTCTTGGGTGAGAGACAAGATTCTATTTTGGCTGTTGTTGTCTGCTTGTCCTTGTCTTTTCATCAACTACCGCTTAGCGATTCCTCGTTATCATTCTCAAATACATGTTCCTTTCTTTGGTAAGCTGTTTGATTTTTCCAGGGAAGTGTACTTCATGGTTGAGTGAATCCACGGGCAGACGCAAGCCACTTAACCGGATGTCTGTTTGCACAAACGATCACAGTCAGTTAGCAAGGGCAAGGTGCCTTCCTTTGGGAAGGTGCCCCTTTGGTGGAATCAACAACCATTTGTGTGAAGTCCTTCTTGTGTAGGAATTGAGTCTGGAATTTTTGTGGCTTGGTATTCGTTTTTTGAGTGATTTATGGGAATCGCTTGGGTTTGTGACGTGTTGTGTAACGACCCACATTTTTGACCGTTCAAGTCGACAAAACATACACACATGCCGACTCAAACAATCCAAAATACAGATAGTTATTGGGGTTAAGTAAGAAAGGAAAAGAAAGAACATAAACAAACTCAGAATCTCGCAGCGGAAGGAAAAAGATATAATAATAAAATAACAGTTCATGAAGCTGTTAAATAAATATTTTTGATTATTATTATACATCATAAATCAGAGTTACATACATATCAGAGACAATACAACAATGCAGCGGAAAAATAATACAGTAGTAGAATACAATTGATGTAATACCAAACTACGTCTTCGTCCTCCAGAATAGATCTTCAACCTTATCTGAAATGCTCAGGCTGACCCGAGCGTAATGAAAAGACAAAACGCTCGAGTCAGGACTAAAATATCTCATGTAAGTTAAATCGAATAAGTAAAAATGAGTGTGACAGCGTCAGAGATGTTTACGGGTTTTAGACACCACCTATCCAGTGTTTAATGTGCGTGCATTAACCTAAGAGATGTTCGGTATTTCCATCTCCTAAGGATCCGTTAAACTATCTACTATATAATAAAATACGCTATATACAATAATGTCTATCATAATATAAAATATCATTCCTAGCGTTAAGCCATGGCCCATTCCACCCTTAACACAGTTTATAAATGTCATAGTCTATACAGCACCGTAAGCCCTACCGTAAACTAGTGGTTATCAGAGGGTACCCCATAGGTATAACACAAATCAAAATCGTATTGGTCGCGAATAGGATAATCAGTAGGACAAGGTACATGAGGCGATACCAACTAGGATACCAGTAGTTGTGTCATCCAGACTGATGTTGGGCATAGCAGCTACTACCCCAACACCGCGAAACAACACTCCCATAATCGAGGGGTGCACCCAAATCGAATCACAAAAGTAATAGATATGGTAACGAAGAAGTGTGTCCGCTAGAGGTGGCGAACCTCAATGGCCCGGCAGGGCTCCTGTTTTAGTCATGTCAGGGGTCATCCAAAATCGTTCTCTTTCTTCAGTCAACGCGTTCATCAAAACTATCCACTTCGTTCTGGATCAACACTTCGCGTATATTAGTTATTAAAGTGGTTTTGGTATCGACATAGAGTATGTCCATATCCGATCCCGGTCTCTTTAATAACTATGTATTATTACACCGATGGTCATTTAATAAACTTTCAAAATAGTTATATTTCAAAACCGACATATCATTTCCATTTCAAAACCATATCAATACGATATCACTTTCACTTCAAATAAATCCATTTCCAAAATCATATCACATTCCAAAGTTATACCGCTTTCGAAGTCATAAGTCTTTTAAAATCAAAACACTTTGGAAATCAAAACCTTGAAATTCATAACACTTTGAAATCATAGCTTGAAATCATAACATTTTGGAATCCTAACACTTTCCTCTTAAATAGTTTAGATATTAAAATTTGTATATATAGAAAAATAGTTTATACAATAAAATGGTTTATATAAAATAGTTATAAGTTAAAATAGTTTATAATAAAATAATTTATATTGAAAATGATTTATATTAAGATAATTTATATTAAAATTTATAAAATAAAATATAAATAGTTTTAGATATAGTTTAAAAAACTTTATATAAAAATAGCTTCCTCAAATTCCATAAAACGATTCACATAAACTCGAATTCCAAAATTAAAATTTAATCAAATCTCAAATCATCAATTTCAACTCGATTCAGCTTATCAACAAACCATTTCAAATTATCAATTTCAAATACATATTTGAACCACAAAATAAGCTATTTTAATTTCCATATATCTCAAAGCTTTAAATATTCACATTTCAAAACTAAATTTGATAATTCCATTTATATCTCAATTTAATTTCATTACATTTTGTTTTTGAGATATTTCTTTAATCATTTCAATACATCTAAATACGACTTCAATTTAAAATTTAAATAAACAAAATATCCCATTTAAATTTATATAAGTTTGAAATATTCATTTAAGTCACTTTTAATCAAATTCAAGTTATAAAACACATCTTTCAATTTTCAAATTTAATAATTTCGAATCAACCTTGTTTAAGAAAAATTCTTAAATAAATATAATTTCAAATCAATTTTATCTTCAAATTTAATTCAATAGTTTCAATTTTAGTTCAATTCACAAATTTATTTAAATTTCAATTCAATTCCAAATTAATTAAATCTCAATTTCAAATTAATTTTCAATTCCAAACCCAAACTTGAAATATCATTTCATATAAATTTTCTTAGAAATATTCAGAGTTCAATTAAAAGTCCAATCTTTTAAAACAAACCAACTTCGAAAATTTACGCCGTATTTCAATTTTTTTTCTTAAAAATCTAAACTTCGAATAATTAAACAATTTCATTTACCAAGTTTAAATTCCAACATCTCGAGCTTCAATTCAAAATAATTAAATTTCCATAAATTGGATTTTATTCTTAAAATCAATTCATTTAAATAATTTCAAAACAACTTTTAAAATCATTTAATTTAACCAACTCGGTGTCCGTATATAATTTTCTAACCTATGGCCAAGTGGATAATTATTTCAATTTTAATTTCAAGGATGGATATATATCATTTCAATCCAAATAGATGTCATAGGTATATCATTTCAACCTATTCCTTAATTTATTCGAAATGATTCAGTTTACAGTTTTATATGCAATAAACAATACACATAATGATAGCATGATATATCAAAATTAATAAACAACCAATATCGACCAATAGCATCCATCACAACCAATCAACCATAAAGCCAATAACATTCACAACAATTTTATAATTATCAATATCGAGTAATATACTGCAAATTTTAAATTTAAATTTATTTTAACGGTCAATTTAAATTCTATCAATTAATTCATATATCAATACAAATGATAATTAAACCTACCAAACAACAGCTAATAAATTTCATATCACTTCAAAATATAAATTTAACTAACAAAAAATTATTTTAGTCAATTGTGAGCGTATAAACACTCAACTTTGATTTATCGACGATTTAAAACCCAAATAAAGGCCCAAATTTTAACAGTTTTGGAATCCAACCAAACTAACTCCATGTTGTCTGGAATTTCGATACGAACGCAACAGAGAAAACCGCGCGTCGATCCGAGCTCGTATGCAAAAGTTATTCGAGTTAGAAAATTTGCATTTTAATATAAAATTATTAATTAATTAAATAAAAAGAAACATACGTATACCATCTCCTCTTCACGCACGTTCCTTCGTCCAGGCGAACCCATGAATACGCGAAAAACCTTCCAGGCGCACGTCGTTTCCAGCAACCAGACGATGATCAGCTCATACCCACGCACGCGCCTCGACCTACTCTCCTTTCACATCAAACGTCGCGCCCCAAGCCATTGTCGTTCTTTCGAAAAACATGAAAATACGCACGACATTCAAAGCCAGATCCTGGCGAATCCGTGACGTATTACCATAAATCAACCGTATGGATTTGAAGAGCTCGCCGAGATCTACAACTTTGCTTTTGGAATTTTTCGATTTCTTTGAACGGATTGAGAGATAAAGAGGAAAGAAGATCGGCAATTTCTGGCCATTGGAATAGGTGGCGGCCATGGTTTGAAATTAGGGTTTCTGAAATGAAATAATAATCAAACTGTCTCGTTTTGCGTACGTATTTATATAGTTAGGTCCAAAATCGTCTGAACTCCAATCGAGACGTGCCGCCAGACGTTTATAAGGTTTTACCCATATTCCGAACGCAATGGAACTAGTCCCAAGGCCTAATTCAATCGTATGTGGAAGATAGCTTTTGAAGTCGATTATTTTAATTAAATTCGAAATTAAATTTCTACGCGTTTCAAGCTCGCCCGGCCAAACGACAAGTCCGATTGCTACGAAAATTGAAACCTTATAATAATTCACTATTACGGATCCGATGAAACTAGTTTCGTCGAAATCTGAGACAATTGTAAAAATGGCTATTTCTACTGTTTAATTTCAATATAAAATTCCCAATTTTAAGCTATTAACTTTTGAAATCAAATTTCAATTGTTCACAAATTTCATTTTTAATTTCACAGTAATTAACAATCTTTTACAATGCAGTTTTCCATTATAAATCCAGTATAAAAGATTACATTAGATTCAGTGTTCAATTATATTGTAATTCAAATTCAAGTTATTTAATTCCAATCGAATTCTTTTATTTCGATTTACACTTTCATTATTGAATCAACCATTTACTTATACATTATTATCAATAGTTTATAATTCATTTACTTTCATTTTCTTCAACTATCATCTTATTTAAGTTCATAGTAATATTAAATTACATTCACTTACGTTGATTTCAGTATTATAACTTCAATATTAAATGTAACATTTTATTTATTTCGTTGTTTACAATCAAATTCAATTCATTATTTACATTCAATACAAGTTAACATCCATACTTAATTTACAAATAAGTTATTTCAGAATTCAGTTTTGTATTTTAACTTGTAATTCACATTTAACAACACAAAATTTTATTTCCTTCGGATTTTTAAACAATTTTTTTTATTTTAATTCATATTTTTAAAGTGTTAAAAATACGGGTCGTTACATGTTGAATAGGTAAGCTTTGCTTTGATTGCCTGCAATATTAAATCGATATTTTAGCAACATATTTAAGATATTTGCACATCGAAATGAGCCAGGCATTTTATTGTAGTAAAAGACACAAGATTTATAGTGGCTCGGCCAAGAATTGGGCCTACATCCACTTTATAGTTCTTATTGCTGAGTCACACTGATTTTACAATGGCTTACAATACAAGAATGATTCATCCAGAATTATTTTACAAATCTAAGCATAGCTTTTAAGTAAAATATGGACGCAAGTGATTGTTGTTCCAGGCTCTCGGGATTGGATCTCCTTCGACAGTTGGGAGTTTGAAAGTTGTTAACGTAAAAATCGAACGCTAAGACCCCGATGTGAGTATTAGTAAAGTGAAAGCACCACCCGTTGGTACAGGAACTGAAAATAAGCAGAGAATAGTAGAAAAGTAAAGAGACAGTAGTTTTATAGTGGTTTAGCTCAAAATTAAGTCTACGTCCACTTTATCTTCTTTATCACAGATTCGATTATAAGTTTTACAAGAATTCCTTCAATTATTCAACAATCGATACAAGTAATCAACACTTCAATGCAAAAGAGATTTGGGAATCCATCTTGAATGTAGTTGATCTCTCTCTAGGTCGTTCGGAATGTTTTTGGTAGTAGAAGTGTTGTAGAAGTCGTGAATGCAGCAGAGTTTCGGCGCTTCAAAGTCTGAAAAAAAAGTCCTCCCATAATGTGGAGTGGGCGGGGTATTTATAGGAAAAATCTGGTCGTAGGTCATCCCAAGTTCGCTTAAGTCGTTGGCGACTTAGTGGAGCCATTCCGGGTGAGATACTGGGTGTGAGCGACCTAATGTTATAAGTACATAAGTTATCTCGGTAGGATTAGGTCGTGAGCGACCAAATAGAAGAGGCATGTCGCGTGGCTTTACTCCAGAGCATGTTAGGTCGTTCCCTTTTCCTGAGTTGCTATGTCGCTAGGTCGCTAACTCGCTAGGTCGCTAACTCGTTAGGTCGCTAGGTCGCTTTCCTGAGTTAGGTCGCTAGGTCGCTAACTCGCTAGGTCACTAGGTCGCTAACTCGTTAGGTCGCTACGTTGCTTTGTTGCTTTCTGGAGTTTTGTCGCAGCCCTCTTATCTCGTTAGGTCATAAGTCGTTGAATTGCTAAGAAGTGTAAAAACAGGTGTTAACACTTGCCCCTCGAAGTATACGCCTAGGGACTAGGTCGTGTGCTTCGTCACGTTTTAACTCGTGCCATCTGAATTGCTAAGTCGTGAGTCGCTCGGTTGTTAGGTCGTGAGTCGCTTGAGTTGTTAGGTCATTCTAGGCCGATTCGAATTCCATGTTTCCCGCCTATAAGTTGCTCAGCTTCTCCTTCCTTCTCCTCACTTGCTCTATTATCTGAAATTACCATTGACGTTCTCTTCAAGCTTTCGAAGAAAAATTCCAACCTTCTCGTCGTCGTTCATCCCTCTACCCAACTACATAAGTGAATCTGGTCGTTGTTCAACTACATCCATCATCGAATTGCTAACTCCCCATTTTCTGTCTCCAATTCAACTTTTGGTGCCGCGTTTCATCACGAATAACGTTTCGATCAATCTGTGATTGCCATTGATCATATTGTTGTTGTAATTCGTGATAATACGGTAGTGCATCGGATTTGTGGTGAATCTAAGGCGATTCGAATTGGTTTTCTGGGCGATTCGGCGGTTTGGAGAGATGTGGTTTTTTTGTAGTGGAGATGCTAACGGGTTATCGGGTTATCGGATTTGTAAGTTAGGCAACCCGAGGAAGATTGAGCGAGTTAGGGAGTTTGTGGATTGATGTATTGGGAAGTAGCGAACGGGATAAGGCATTAGGCGAGTTAAGGATTTGAGGGAGAGCGACTTAAGGTTTAAACATGAATCACACGACATAACTCAGCAAACGATTTAACCAAGCAAATGACTTAAAGAATCAATACGACTTAACCAAGCACACGGCTTAAAGAATCCGCGTGACTTAACTAAGCACACGACTTAAAGAATCTGTGCGACTTAACTAAGCACATGACTTAAAGAATCTGTACGACTTAACTTAACCCGCGACATAACTTTATCTCGTATGACTGATGAACTTTATAACTTGAGCAGAGCGACCTAATAGAAGATCGACTTATGTTAGGTCATTGAACATGATTTGGATGACCTAAGTAATCCCGAGCAAGTCTTAAGTCGTTCCTGCGACTTAAGGACTTGACCACTTGCAGAATTTTCACAGAACTCTACTGAACTGCCAATTTGAACTACTTGAACTTGTTGTACTTTTTCACAGATTGCATTGACTTGATTGCTAATAACCTGTTAAATTTAACATTTGCAGAAAACTGGGACGAATATACTCATCATTGACTGTCCACATCGAATGATGGATTAAATCAAGAGACAATATTCTACTTAAGTAAAGTAAACTGAATTCAATCGGGTGTGAAATGCTGCGAATTAACTAACTTGAATGAAGTGTCAACGAAAAATTCTCACAGTTAGAACTGCTTACTATCGAATGTTATCTGCATTGACACTACTCTCAGTTTTAATTTAATAACAAGTCTTGAATTTTCCTGAATTAACGTATGCCAACCAGTATTATTATCTTTATTTACTTATTATTTTATTAGCTTCGCACAACATTTCACACGCTTTTAGGAAACATGCACCTTCATATTTGAATGTCCAATTCCTTGTGTAGAATGACTTCTCAACCAGAAGAGATAGTAGGGCAAGCTGGAGAAGTCTTCCCAATAGCTAATCCCTTGGATGATCCCCCGGAAAGAACTTCAACCACTCCGAATCAACGGGTGTTCAGTCAATTATGTGTTCAGTTCGGTATTGCTGAAGCGGACGCTTTGCTTCCGGGGGTAAACGATACTGCTGACAGGCTGCCTCTTGGTTTTATCGCAGTTAATCGTCAGATGTGCTCAAATGAGCTATTCCTCCCTTTAACGATTTTCTTTGACAGCTCTTTCTACGATTAACTATCTCTCCTTTCTAGTTGCATCCCAATGGCTATGCCATCTTGATGGGACTGTGTATTGTTTAGGAGGACACTTGACCATCTTCCGAGCTGTGAAGAGATTTGCTATTTGTGCACATTTGTGAAGAATAAAGATCATCCTTCTATTGCACTTGTGAGGAGCGCCAGGAACCGTAAACAAATTGTTGATCTTCCTAAAAGCGCCCACGGGTTTTTGAATCAATTTTTCTTTGTCCGCTGTCCCCCGGGATTTTACGCCATTGGGGGAGTAGGAAGTACGCTTGTCTATCTCTGTTCTTTCCGTTCCTGAACTTTTTAAAAATCCGAGTTGTTAAGTACTAACTCCATCCTTTACTTTTACAGCACTTCCTCTTCTTTCTAAAGACTCCAGCCACAAGCCAACTTTTGAAAGGCTAAGCGCTGTTGCCGCCAAAGAGAGGAGTATCAAATATCTTTTGAAAGATGAATTTTTACATCAATTTGGCCTTTTATATTCTTCTCGATCTCTTCAGAATCGCGATGCCCCCGCTTCTCAATCGGAAACATCTGATGCCCCAGCCCTCGCAAAAGAACTTGCGTCGAAAGAACTTGTTGCAGAGGCTTCATTGATAAAATGCTTCAGTTCTGCTGAGGGTGCAGGGTTTTTTGGCAAGTCTAAGCTTCTTCCGGTTATCGAAGAAGAGGAACTTCAGCAATGTTCCGGGAAGACCGCCACGGAAGCTGATGAGGGGACGGAGAAGGAAAGATCTGCCATAAAAAGTGTCGAACATGCTGAAGAAGGAACTGCTGATGTGACTCACTCAGCTGGGCATGATGGTGATGACATCTTCGGGGAGTTAAGCGATTTTATGGTGACTTCTCAAGAGCTTTTCAAAGATGATATCACCGCTCCTAAACTTGTCTCTCCATCGGTTGAGCAACATCTATTTTGCGATCACTTCCGTCAACCCAAGAGTTGACCCCTATTGCAAAAGCCAATATCACTCCTAAGATGAAGAGTGGTTTGTAGCTTGATGCGCGTAGTTCGCACGCCACACACACTTAGGATTTTTAGCAGTTACTCGCACTTAACTTCCTTTTTCTGGAGATTTCTAAATTATATCACTTTTTCATTTTCAGATTCTCCAATGGGACGAAGCGGCTCGTATTATGATGATTTTATGCGCTACGGAAAGCGTGAATTTTATGATTCCCAGCGCTATCTCTCTGCCCCCAGGGAAACTGATGAGGAACGAGCGACCAAGAAAGCTCGTGAGAGGCAGGCTTACGAGGAGCGATATGGAAGAAAAGATGACCACCATGACTCCTCTCAAAGAGATGACGATTCTCATAAAAGAAAATCTCAAGATGACAGGGGAAAGGGTCACATAACCGAGGATCCAAGCAAGTGCGCCAAACTTGACAACAAATCTTCATCTGAACTGCCCGCTGCTTTTGTCTCTTTAGATATTCCTTCCCGCTCTCCTGCGCTCAAAAGAACTGATATTCGGTCAATTATCAACAGGCCTCCTTATCAGGTCGAGAAGCCTCCGACTACATTCCAAAGCCGGTTTCTGAACTGGTGCTTGAAAGGAGTGCGTTTTGATTTGGATTTGGTACCGATTGACAAACAAGCCATGCTGAGAAATCTTGATGCTGTAAAGCTCGATATCGAAAGAATGTCCAGCTGGCAAAAACTGGTCGATGAACTTCAAAGAAAAAATCGCTTAAATCTTGAAGCTATGCTAACGATGGAAAGCGACAAGTCAGAGGGGAAGAAAGTTCTTGAGCAACATGATGCAGAAATGAAGAGCATCGCCGATGATAACGAGACACTTGAGTCTGAAGTTAAGATACTTAAGGAGGACCTTGCTACCACTTCTGCTTCCTATTCTCAAAAGGAAGAGGTTTTTCAAAAGCAAGTGAGAGATGCGCATGCTGCTCAGAGAGATGCCGAGATCAAACTTGAGGCGGAACAACATGTTGTTGAAAAATACTGCAACGATACCGTCCAGTTGCGGGAAAAAGTCAGCTCCCAAGACTTGGAGATTACCATGTTAAAAGCTCAACTTTTATAAGCCGAAAAGGAGCGTGATGAGGACGTTGCTGGAAGAGTGGCTGCTGAAGAGTCGCACGAAACAACCAAGGCCACCATCAGCTCCACTCTTTTTGAGTTTTACGTTCTCAGTGTCTTAGGGAAAGGCAATCTCTCTTTCTTGGGCCCGAAGTATGAGATCACATTGGCTGAAGTGTGGGAGGCAGTAATTGAAATGTATAAAGATGCTGGCTATGTGGAGGGGGATCTGGAGGCTTGTTATTTGGACGAGGAGGGTCGTGCTGCCCTTGCTAGAGGGAAAGAAAAGTTGCCAGGAAGCAAGCCGAAGCTGCAGGAGGAGAGCATCTAGAGAAGGCGCCTTTAGCCGACCCCACTCGTCCTTCGGCTTCGGTCGACCCTGATACCATTGGCTCTAGCTCTCATTCTCCACCTCCTGCAAAAGCCGAAATCCAAACTAAAACTGCTCACACTGAAGAAGAGACCCAAGAAAGTACTATAGCCCAGGATTATGAAATCGAAGTGATCAAACCAAGCTCTCCTGGTAACTTCAATTCCGATCTGGCTCAAGTGGACTGCTTGTTTGCTTCACCTGAGCTTGATGAACTTTTTGCCTATTACTTAAGCCTTGATGTGCCACCATCTCCTCTCTTTGCAGGAGGTACTGATGTTTTTAACTTTTCTTCTACTGTAGCAAAAACAACAACAACCGGGGTTGCAAGAAGAAAAAATAGAAGCTCTCCAAGACTTGGATGATCCGACCGCTTCGCAAGAGCAGAAGGCAGAAGAACTTGAGGAGGGCGAGAGGTCCCCGGAGAAATCTTATACTGACGACACAAAGCTATCTGAAGTTATTACTCCGGGCAGCGAATCTTCTTCAAAAAAGAAGGGGAAGAGCGCGATTCAAATAAAAAGACAGACTCTCCTGCTGATGATGAGAAAGCAAAAGAAGACCCAGTTGCACCTCTTTCTCCTTCTTCCGCGACTCGCCCAAGCCGGCCTGCGAAGTTAGTCATTAAACCAGGTGAAGGCTCCAAAGGCGGCGGGAGGAAGAAGAAATGATTTTGGTTCTATCTTTCTTGTATTGTTATTTTGCCTTTTGTCTAAAGACTTGTATCGACCAGGGATTGTGCGGGTACCGGCCCCCTCTTTTTTGAAACCTGTGCATGTATAAAAAAAATTGATAGTATGGAATAAAAATGACTCTTTTTACTTGTACAATCTCTTGTAAGTATTTGTGAATGCATTTATTCCTTGTTTTTGCACAAATTTCTTTACTTTCTTTGTATGATACTGCAGTGAGCTCGTGGTATGCTGTTTGAGCGTTGTTTCTATTAATATAGATATAGGCCCCCATACCACGGTTCATTGCAATATTCTGAAAAGACTTGTACTCTTATTCTAGAGAATAATTCTTCCGTTTTGAAGAAATATTATTCTGCTTTTGTGGAGTGTGCCTTGTATTGGAGAAGTTTTCTTCTTCTGTTTTTTTCTTTTTAGAAAGAGTTAACACACTTAAACCTTCGGAGATGGCCACTTTTATTTTCTGAGAAGTGGATTACTCTTTGTAGTGAAGCGGGTTTCTGAAGAAAACTTTTATTTTTTGGATGTGCCTCTTTAGAGGGCTTTGTTTAGCACTTCACCGTTGAGGGTAGGAATGAGCCTCTGAAGAGGGCTTGTGCCTCCGAAGAGGGCTTTTTTGTTGTGCCTCGAGAGAGGGATTTTCCGAAGAGTAGTTTCTCCGAAGAGGGCTTGTGCCTCCGAAGAGGGCTTTTGCCTCGTTAGTGGTCTTTTGCCTCCGAAGAGGACTCCTCCGAAGAGTTGTGCCTCCGAAGAGGGCTTTTGCCTCGTTAGAGGTATTTTGCCTCCGAAGAGGACTCCTCCGAAGAGTTGTGCCTCCGAAGAGGGCTTGTGCCTCCGAAGAGGGCTTTTGCCTCGTTAGAGGTATTTTGCCTCCGAAGAGGACTCCTCCGAAGAGTTGTGCCTCCGAAGAGGGCTTGTGCCTCCAAAGAGGGCTTTTGCCTCGTTAGAGGTCTTTTGCCTCCGAAGAGGACTCCTCCGAAGAGTTGTGCCTTCGAAGAGGGCTTGTGCATCCGAAGAGGGCTTTTGCCTCGTTAGAGGTCTTTTGCCTCCGAAGAGGACTCCTCCGAAGAGTTGTGCTTCCGAAGAGGGCTTGTGCCTCCGAAGAGGGCTTTTGCCTCATTAGAAGTCTTTTGCCTCCGAAGAGGACTCCTCCAAAGAGTTGTGCCTCCGAAGAGGGCTTTTTGTTTTGCCTAAAAGTTATTTCTCACAGTTAAATGGATCCACGGGGCGGACGCAAACCGCTTAATTGGATGTTTGTTTGCACAGACAATCATAATTAAGCAGCAAGGGCCCGGTGCCTTCACTTTGGGAAGGTGCCCCTCCGGTGGTTCCATTAACCTTATTGGTTGAGAAAAACATTTCATTTTACAGCGTGCCTCATTGGAGGGCTTTATTTTGCACTTCAACTTTTTTGGGGAAAATCGTTCCCATGAGAGTAGAAGAGTGCCTCTGAAGAGGGCTTTATTTGTTTGCCTGAAAGTTATTTCTCACAGTCAAATGGATCCACGGGGCGGACACAAGCTACTTAATTGGATGTTCGTGCACAAACGATCGCAATTAACTAGCAAGGGCCCGGTGCCTTCCTTTGGGGAAGGTGCCCCTCCGGTGGTTCCATTAACCTTATTGGTTGAGAAAAACATTTCATTTTACAGCGTGCCTCATTAGAGGGCTTTAAATTGTGCCTCCAGAGAGGGCTTTGAGTTGATTGCCAGGAAGGTTGCGTCTCACAGTTCAATGGTTCCACGGGGCGGACGCAGGCCACCTAACTGGATGTTTGTTTGCATAAACGATCACAATTAAGCAACAAGTGCCCGGTGCCATCACTTTGGGAAGGTGCCCCTTCGGTGGTTCCACCAACCTTTTTGGTTGAGAGACAAGATTCCGTTTTGGCTGTTTTTTGTCTGCTTGCCAATATCTTTTCATCATCTGTTCCTCAGCGATCCCTTGTTATCACTTTTGAATACATGTTCCTTCCTTTTGCAGGCTGTTTGATTTTTCCATAGAAGTGTACTTCATAGTTGAGTGAATCCACGGGCAGACGCAAGCCACTTAACCAGATGTCCGTTTGCACAAACGATCATAGTCAGTCAGCAAGGGCCTGGTGCCTTCGTTTGGGAAGGTGCCCATTTGGTGGAATCATCAACCGTTTGTGTGAAGTCCTTCTTATGTAGGAATTGAGTCTGTAATTTTTGTGGCTTGACATTTGTTTGTTGAGTGATTTATGGGAATCGCTTGGGTTTGTGACGTGTTGAATAGGAAAGCTTTGCTTTGATTGCCTGCAATATTAAATCGATATTTCAGCAACATATTTAAAATATTTGCACATCGAAATGAGACAGACATTATATAGTAATAGAAGACACAAGATTTATAGTGGTTCGGCCAAGAATTGGGCCGACGTCCACTTTATAGTTCTTATTGCTGAGTCACACTGATTTTACAATGGCTTACAATACAAGAATGATACATCCAGAATTATTTCACAAATTTAAGCATAGCTTTTAAGTAAAATATGGACGCAAGTGGTTGCTGTTCCAGGCTCTTGGGATTGGATCTCCTTCGATAGTCGTGAGTTTGAAAGTGCCATCAAGAAGTTTTTTGCCTATGACATATGGCCCTTCCCAGTTTGGCCCAACCACTCCTGTTGTTGTCATGATCCTTTTCAAGACTAGATACCCAATTTCAAAGCTGTGTTGGTGAACTGTAGAATTGAAGTGCCTGGCTATCCTTTGCTGTTGAGCTGCAACTCTGAGTTCAGCTTCTTTCCTTCTTTCATCAAGCAAGTCAAGTGCTTCAAGTTGCAGCTTTTCATTTTCATCTTGGTTGAAATGAATTCTCCTGTGTGAGGAGACCTCTATTTCCACTAGAATCATAGCTTCAGATCCATATGCCAATGAGAATGGAGTGTGCCCAGTCGCAGTTTTGTGGGTAGTCCCATATGCCCATAGTGCTAGTGGCAGCTTATCAACCCAACCACCTTTTGCTTTTTCCAATTGCTTTTTGATGGTTGATTTGATGATTTTGTTCACTGCTTCCACTTGCCCGTTTGCCTACGGATGAGCCACTGCTGAGAAGGTGTTTTGGATCTTGAATTGCTTGCAAAATTCCTAGAATTCTTCGCTTTCGAATTGGGTACCATTGTCTGCTATTATCTTCTGAGGCACACCATACCTGCAAATGATATTTTTAGTTACAAAAGTTATCATCTTTTTGGAGGTAATAGTAGCCAAGGGTTCAGCTTCAGCCCATTTAGTGAAATAATCAACAGCAACAATGGAATATTTGATTCCGGATCTGGCAATCGGCTTAGGCCCAATGAGATCTATTCCCCAAATGGCGAAAGACCATACACTGACCATCTGTGTTAGCACGGTGGAAGGTGCTCTTGGGATTTTTGCAAATCTCTGGCATCTGTCACACTTTCGGGAGTAGCTAGCAGCATCTCGATTAATGTCCGGCCAAAAATACCCATAGCGGAGAATTTTCTTTGCAAGAGTTTGACCACCTGAATGATCCCCACACTCTCTTCCGTGCACTTCAGCCAAAATTGTCTTAGACTCTTCTTTGGTTACACATCGGAGTAATGGCATCGAGAATCTCTGTCTGTACAAATGGTCGCCTTGAATTACATATCTCGGGGCTTTTCTTAACAGCTTTTGGCGTTCTTTTGAGTTCTCTGGTAAGGAGCCGTTGAGTAGATATTCCTTGATAGGGGTTATCCATGACTCCTGTTCTTGAGATACAGCCATGATCCAGTCAATATCCATCTCATCAATACTCGGAGCTATCAAGACTTCTACAGGGACCAATCCCAATAATTGAGCTTCGCCAGAGCTTGAGTATTTCGCGAGAGAATCTGCCTTCATGTAATCTTCCCGGGGGATATGGTTTATTGTATAATGATCAAAATCATCGAGAAGCTCGCAGGCTTTTGATTAGTAAGCATGCAGATTTCCTCCTTTAGTTTGAAACTCTTTCTTGACTTGGCATACAATTAGTTGGGAATCACTGAAGATCTGCAATACTTTGATGCTCAGTTCTTTAGCAATCCTCAGACCGGCAATAATAGCTTCATACTCGGCTTCATTATTTGTCTAAGGAAATTCTAATCTTAATGCATAACACAATGACTGCCCTTCGGGGATTTCAAGTACAACCCCAGCTCCGGAATAGTAATCATTTCTTGCACCATCAACGTATAATTTCCATCGGATCGGAATGTCTTCAGTGTTCTCTTCCTTACTCCCACCTTTATCTGTGCATTCTGCAATGAAATCTGCTAAAGCTTGTCCATTGATTGCTCTTCGAGGATGATAGGTGATATCATATTGACTGAGTTCAATATTCCAGTTCAGAAGACGACCCAAAGTTTCAGGGCGGAATAAGACTTGCTTTAGAGGTTGATCGGTGAGGACTTTAATATGATGAGCCTGGAAGTATGGCCTAAACTATCTGGATGCGATCAATAGACAATAGGCAAGCTTTTCTAACTTTGAATAATTCATCTCTGCCCCAGTGAATCTTTTACTGATGTAATAAACCAGACGCTGAACTTTTGCATCCTCTCGTACCAACGCTGCACTGAGAGCATGAGATGAAACTGCTAAGTATATGAATAGATCTTCACCATTGTTGGGCTTAGAAAGTACTGGAGGCGTTTCCATATGATGAATCAGCTCATCACAAGCTTTTTGACACTCAGGAGTCCATTCGAAATTCTTCTTTCCTTTCTTCAGAGCATCAAAAAAGGGAATGCATTTATCTATGGCTTTGGAAATAAATCGACTCAAAGCAGCGACTTTCCCATTGAGGCTTTGCAATTCATTCTTTGTTCTAGGGGGTTTGACTTCCCTTAAGGCAGTGATTTGAGCAGGATTAGCTTCAATGCCCCTAGCAGTCACAATGAAACCTAAGAATTTTTCGGACTCAACCCCGAATGAACATTTCAGAGGATTCAACTTCATCCCATATTGTTGGAGGATCGCGAACATTTCTGCCAGATGATCCATGGGGTCTACTACCTTCTTTGATTTTACTAACATATCATCAACGTACACTTCCATAGTCTTGCCAATTTGAGGCTTGAACATGGCATTAACGAGTCTCTGATAAGTTTCCCCCGCGTTCTTTAGTCCGAAGGGCATGACTTTATAGCAGTAAAGACCAACATCAGTGATGAAGCTCGTGTCCTCCTGATCTGGCTCATGCATCATGATTTGATTGTATCCTGAGTAAGCATCCATAAAAGACAATTATTCATGCCCGGCTGTTCCATCTACCAATAGATCGATTCTGGGCAACGGGAAACAGTCTTTGGGACATGCTTTGTTCAAGTCTGAAAAGTCGATGCATACTCTCCACTTTCCATTTGCTTTTTTTCCCAACACCGGATTAGAAACCCAATTTGGATAAGTGGATTCTCTGATGAAGCCATTCTCCACGAGCCGATCTACTTCTTCTTTCAATGCTGTTGACCTTTCAGGACCCTGGGTTCTTCTTTTCTGCTTTACGGGTGTGAATTTTGGATCAATATTTAAGGCATGCACTGTAATTTCTGGAGATATTCCACACATGTCGTCATGACTCCAAGCGAAAACATCCAGGTTTTCTTTCAAGAATGATATTAGCATATTCTGAACTGTCACACCAAGTTGTGAACCCACATTTAGCACCTTGTTTGGATCTTTCTGGTCAACAGGTATTGGCACCGTTACTTCTACCGGCACCACTCTACTCTCCCCTGCACTGGTCTTTCTGGGATCAATTTCTTTTCGCGCACCACTATGCTCACCAGTGCAGGGTCCACCCCGTACTTGCTACAAGGCGGGTTCTTTGATGCGGAGCGGAGCTGCCGCACCCTTTCCCATCTCTCTCTTCTTTGCCTCCCGCAACACTGTGAGATAACATTCCCGCCCAGCATTTTGGTCCCCCTTCAAAACACCAACGCCGTTATCAGTGGGGTATTTCATAGATAGGCACCACGGGGCGAGAATAGCTTTGAATGCTGCAAGAGTTGGTCATCCCAAAAAGGCGTTATAAGCAGAAAATTCATCAACAATAACAAAAGTTTGCTTACGGACCACTTTTCTTTCCCCTTCACCAAGTTCTACAAATAAGTCGATGGTTCCAATGGGCTGTTTTGGTTCCCCAGTGAACCCAACAAATTTTTGCGAAGAAGCTTGAACATCAGCTATCGGAATTTTCATTTGATCAAAGGTCTTTTTGAAGAGGATATTACAAGAAGCTCCACAATCAACAAGCACTCTTCTCACAATAGCTGGTCCGATACCGGCGGTTATTACCAAAGGATTCATGGTGGGAGCCTCAATTCCCATAGAATCTCTAACTCTGAATATGATGTTATCGTGAAAAGTTCTTTGCTGTTTTGAAGGCACAACATTTTCCAAGGCAAATACAGTTTCTTCTTTCGGGGCATGTCTCAGAGCATGAGCATACCTCTCCATCTCTCCCCAACTTATGCCTGCTGGGTGAGGACCTCTGTGATTACATTAATAACAGGCCTTTCAGATTCCTGCACCACAGCCTTTTCTCCTGAGCCAGATTGACGAGCAGGAAGTTGCTGCCCCTGAGTGGTTGAGGCCGGATCACCTCTGTTTCTCTTGATATACTGTTGTAGTTTATTCTCTCTCAACAGTTCTTCAATTAAGTTATTTAGATGGCGACATTCGTTGGTGTCATGGCCAGGTTGGTTGTGGAATCGACAGAACCTTACATTAGGCACAAAATTTTTCCCAAGCTTAATCTTAGGTGGCTCAGTGTACTCGACGGCATCATTGGTTGCGAAGAAGATGTTTTCTGGAGTATCAGTTAGAGGAGTAAAGTCTGAAGGCTTAAAGTAACGAGGTTTCTTCACATCTTTCTGTCCTTTCCTACTGTTATTTTCCCTCTTCTGACCACCAGATTCTTTCTTATTAGAAGCTTTAGCCACATTGTTGTTTTGAATTTCAGCCACAACCACCTTTGCTGGTGCAGGAAGATTCTCCAGACGCATAAATTCGTCAGCCTTCTTATAAAATTTCTCAAGTGAATTTGGTTCGTTCATCTTCAACCATTTTCCGAACTCACTTGTTTTATCGATGGTTCACATCAAGTAAGTTAGAATCAGCTGAGGTTCAGCATTATCCACTTCAGCCAAAGCTATATTGAAACGGTTCAAGAAAGATTTGATAGATTCCCCAGGAGCTTGTTCAAGGCTAAACAATGACATTATGTCCTTAGCTTTTGACGCATACAATCTGAATTGGTCCTTGAATTTATGAGTTAAGTCAGAGAATTGATCTACAGATCGAACCGATAGCTTTGTGAACCAAAGTAAAGCTACTCCCTCCAAATAGACAGGAAAATATCTGCATTTGATCTCATCTGTTGCCCTGGCACCTGTCATATGCCAGTCATATTTGTACAAGAACTTATTAGGGTCGCTCGTCCCCCGGTAGACTGGGATAGTAGGGGGAACAAACTTCTTTGGAAATTCAGCTTTTAGAATTCTTTCTGTAAACGGAGTCTTGCTTGGAGCAAACCCCCAGTTATTTTCATCTGCATCTCTCTGCATACTTTCTTTCATAATTTGGCGAACCATTTCTGATAGGTATTCCTCATTGTTCAGAGGCCTTGCCAGGCAGACGTCAGCCACTTTTTCGGATGTTTGCCTGAACAAACGTTCGCGAAGAGGTGACTGCGGCCTTGAACCTCCAGCTTGGGGAGGTGCCCCATCGGCGGTGCCAGCTGCCCTTGGAGGAATACTTTTCTCTTGGGAGTCATGAGTATCTTCAGCAAAGTTTGGTTCATTATTTTATGGTTGTCGGTTCATCCCAAGCAAAGCATTTAACCTGTCCATCATCAGAGAATTTTGAGCTTCCATTTGTTGGTATAACCCCGACACAACATCGTCAAGTTCGGCCCTTGTAACACCAACAGTAGACGTTGCCTGATTTGGCGATGGAGAAGAGGCAGCCCTGTCATTAGCATTTCCGAATCTCGTAGATCTACTCTTTCTTCCAGGAGCCATGATTTCAGATAGACTTCTGGTTTTTAAGGAGATTCTTTCAACAAATCTTTGCGAAGCAATGGTGAGAACACACCTGAGTTCAATTCTCAGTGAAAGCACCAAAAATGTTAACGTAAAAATCGAACGCTAACACACCGATGTGAGTATTAGTAAATTGAAAGCACCACCCGTTGGTACGGGAACTGAAAATAAGCAGAGAATAGCAGAAAAGTAAAAAGACAGCAGTTTTATAGTGGTTCGGCTCAAAATTAAGCCTACGTCCACTTTATCTTCTTTATCACAGATTAGATTACAAGTTTTACAAGAATTCCTTCGATTATTCAACAATCGATACAAGTAATCAACACTTTAATGCAAAATAGATTCTGGAATCCATCTTGAATGTAGTTGATCTCTCTCTAGGTCGTTCGGAATGTTTTTGGTAGTAGAAGTGTTGTAGAAGTCGTGAATGCAGCAGAGTTTCAGCGCTTCAAAGTCTAAAAAAAGTCCTCCCTCAATGTGGAGTAGGCGGGGTATTTATAGGAAAAATCTGGTCATAGGTCGTAGGTCGTAGGTCATCCCAAGTTAGCTTAAGTCCTTGGCGAGTTAGTGGAGCCATTCTGGGTGAGATACTGGGTGTGAGCGACCTAATGTTATAAGTACAAAAGTTATCTCGGTCGGATTAGGTCGTGAGCGACCTAATAGAAGAGGCAGGTCGCGTGGCTTTACTCCAGAGCATGTTAGGTCGTTCCCTTTTCCAGAGTTGCTATGACGCTAGGTCGCTAGCTCGCTAGGTCCCTAACTCGTTAGGTCGCTAGGTCGCTTTCCTGAGTTAGGTCGCTAGGTCGCTAACTCGCTAGGTTGCTAACTCGTTAGGTCGCTAGGTTGCTTTGTTGCATTCTGGAGTTAGGTCGTAGCTCTCTTATCTCGTTAGGTCGTAAGTCGTTGAATTGCTAAGAAGTGTAAAAACAGGTGTTAACAAACGTGCCATCAAGAAGTTTTTTGCCTATGACATATGGCCCTTTCCAGTTTTGCCCAAACACTACTGTTGCTGTCATGATCCTTTTCAAGACTAGATCCCCAATTTCAAAGCTATGTTGACGAACTTTGGAAATGAAGTGCCATGCTATCCTTTCGTGTTGAGCTGCAACTCTGAGTTCAGCTTCTTTCCTTCTTTCATCAAGCAAGTCAAGTGCTTCAAGTTGCAGCTTTTCATTTTAAGCTTGGTTGAAATGAATTCTCCTGTGTGAGGGGACCTCTATTTCCACTAGAATCATTGCTTCTGATCCATATGCTAATGAGAATGGAGTGTGCCCAGTCGCAGTTTTGTGGGTAGTCCTATATGCCCATAGTGCTAGTGGCAGCTTATCAACCCAACCACCTTTTGCTTTTTCTAGTTGCTTTTTGATGGTTGATTTGATGATTTTGTTCACTGATTCCACTTGCCCGTTTGCCTGCGGATGAGCCACTGCTGAGAAGCTTTTTCGGATCTTGAATCGCCTGCAGAATTCTTGGAATTCTTCGCTTTCGAATTGGGTACCATTGTCCGTTATTATCTTCTGAGGCACACCATACCTGCAAATGATATTTTTAGTCACAAAATTTATCATCATTTTAGAGGTAATAGCAGCCAATGGTTTAGCTTCAGCCCATTTAGTGAAATAATCAACAACAACAATGGCATACTTGATTCTGGATCTGGCAATCGGCATAGGCCCAATGAGATCAATTCCTCGAATGGCGAATGGCCATGGACTGACCATGTAACGACCCAGAATTTTTGATAATTAAAATTCGAATATTTAATTGATTTTAAATAGTAAAAATGGAATTTAGAAGTCGAATGATTTATTTTTCGAATATTGGATTTAATTTGATAATTAAATCGATAATTTAAATAGTGAAATTCCAGAGATAATTGAAAATCGAGTTTAAAGTGATTGAAAATGATTTGTAAAATTTTATTTAATCATACTGGAGTTATAGAAATATTATAGAACTTTTAAAATTGAATTTGGAATTAATCTGTGAAAATCGAATATTTTAATATTTAATTATCGACTGTAAAAATAGCCAATTTTTGAACAGTCTCAGAATTTAACGAGACCAGTTCCATTGGATCCGTAATAGTTAGTTATTATCGGATTTCAATTTTCGTAGCAATCGAAGTTATCGTTTGACCATGGCAACTCGAAACGCATCGATATCGTTTTAATTTTAATTCGGCGAGTTAAAATAGTCATTTTTCAAAAAGTCTCGGATTTCGACGAAACTAGTTTCATCGGATCCGTAATGTGAAATTATTGTAAGATTTCAAATTTCGTAATTTTTGGATTTACCATTTGTCCGGTACAAATTAAAACGCCTCGAAATCGATTTAAATCGGTTTAATTTAAATTGATCGTTTATTGTCATATCTCACACATACGACCGAATTAGCTCTCAAAACACGTCCCATTGTGTTCGAAACGTTCGGTAAACCTTAGAAACGTCAGCCGGCACGCTCGATTTGGAGTTCGAAAAAAATTCGATGAATAGTAAATCGTGAAATTTTCTATAAAAGCACCTAAACCATTCACTTTTGCAAACAAAAACTAAACCCTAGGGTTTCTTCACAGCCGGCCGCCATTTTCAAAATCAAGGGCAAGGAACTCGTGATCTTGTCCCTCTAATTTCTTCCAATCCATCGACAGTTAGAGGAAACGTTTAACTACAATGTTGTAGATCTAGGGGAGAGCTTCATATCTATACGGATATGATCGGTAATGGTGCGTTGTGGAGGGCGAAATTTACCCGCGTTCCCCTTACGTTCGTGTATGTATTTTGAGATGGGGAGGAGGCCGAGTGCTGCTGCGCGTATGGAGGTGGTAGAGCGCGCGTAGGCGAGTGAAATGGAAGTCACCGATCGTCGTTTAGATGCTCGAGGTAATCACGAAAATTCACAATCAAAGGCGGCTATGGGTACGTTGTTTCGAACGTGATTACCTGGGGAAGGAGAAGCATTAGGGATGGCTCTGATTTGGGTTGCAGGAGTGAACGGCCTGGATGTATATTAGGTTTAAAAAATTTAAAAATTTAATTTGTAAATTATTGTATTATAAATCGTACGATCTTTAAACTACTATAACTCTTTCATTCGAGGTCGGAAAATTACGAAACAAGCGGCGTTGGCTTCGTTTTGACGAATACTACACGATGCAGTTGGTTTGGAGTCGTTTGGAGTCAGTGAAATTTTTGGGTAAAATTAAACGCCCGTTTAATTTTATTCGAAATAAACGCTGAAAACGGAATTGAAATCGAGGTGAGATCTTCTCACTCAAATGAAAGTGGATTTTCTTTTACAGTTATTGATTTGACTGATATGATTGCTATTGGATGTGATATTAGATATGATAGGATATATCTATATATATAGCAATATATACATATTGGCATATGTATATATTGGATTGATTGATTTCCCGCCTCGTATAGCGGATGAGACCCTATTGCGCCGTTAGTAAGCGGATTTTTAGAAAACCCATATACCGCGATAATTCCGTACTGGAGCGGAATTGGTATTGTGCTAACATCTTTGGATGCAGGGAAACAGGTTGGAGGGATCCAACTGGATTCCTCAACTGTATTTACTTATTTACAGATATTGATATATATTCTGTTATCATATTGATATATGATATTGACTGTTGTGATGGACTAATTGATGCTGTTGCATCATCGGATTCAGTTTTGGAATGTAAAAATAACGACTTTTACTTTAAAAGGGTTTTTAAAGTGATTTTTGAAAATATACGTTTTATGGAATTTTTGAATCGATTTATAAACGTAAAATTTTGAAGTTATAAAAGTTAAGATTTTTGTGAATTATGACCGTAAGGTGATTTTTGAAATAAATAGTTTAAGAAATTTATAAAATGGTTTGAACTGAGATTTTCGGATTTTTGTGAACAGTTTATTTAAAAGATTTAAAATGTTGATATTTATAAATTTAAAATATTGGAATTTTAAAACGAGATGATAAGTGTTAAAGATGAAATTTATAGAATTATAAATCGTGAGGATATGGAATTTATAGATTCATAAATTGTGAAATTATAAAATGGATGAAACTGTAGAATAAAAGATTTATAAGAGATTTACTTATAAATTGGATTTTTTTGCCTTTAAATGGAACATTGATCGAATTATTAATAAAGAAGATTTATTAAATTGAAGTCGTTAGAAAATAGAAATAGAATTTATAAACGTTGTTTTATAAATTCGAAGTCAATTGGATTTGATAAATTAAAATGTTAAAGGAGATATATTCGCGATTTTGGATAGCGGATTATTATTTAAATAAAATGTGTAGAAAACATTGAAATGTGGTTAGTGAAGTATATTCACGATTTTGGACAGTGAATATATTGTTAAGTAAAATGAACTTGTTTTGGGGAAAGCGATATTACAGAAATGAAGTGATTGTTTTAAAAGATGTTTTAAAACGTGATAAGTATCGAATACATAGATTTCAACTTTTATTGTTGAAATAGACATTTTCGAGGAATTTAAGGAAATGATGGACTATAACACTGTTGTTATAGTAAATGGTTTCCGAAAGGAAATATTTTTGTATGGTATTGGGATTCATATATCTATCTAAATTCCGAATCCCTATACTAGTGATTTTGAGTCGTCGTAACGATGTTTTACATAACATTCGTTTTGACTCAAATAAAATGTGTTTAAAGAATGATTTCCTTAAAGAATGAGATATATACTTAATTTTGATTTAAGTATAACGAATATTTTCAAATGTTGAAAATAAAAGATTTGTGAAACACTTATTATTAAATAAGTATGGAATGTTTTCCAAAATGAAATGAAACGTTTTGAGATTTTATCTTCTTAAAAATAAAATGAAATTGAATATTTGAAATCGATTTGAGAATCGTATATCAGTAGATATTTTGAAAATATAAATTCACTATGGAATTTATAAAAGAAAGGGAAGTTGTTTAAAAAAAAAAAATAAACGTTGATTTATTTTTAATAGTGTGGAAATTTTATATCTAGTAAAGATATTTTTGAAGATGAAATAATTTGGAAAATTATTTGGAATCTGATGATGTTGCGCATCTTTATTGATAGTTAAATAACCGACTATCAATAATTACCTTGAATGACATTTGTTGTGATTGGATGAAATTGAATGCCACACTTATTTTTGAATAATCGCTCACTATTCGGGTTAGCCGGGAAAGGACCATGGGGTCGTATAACCCATTCCGAATATGTGATACGTCGTTATGAATTGCATTTGAAGACCGGTGTTGAAGACCGGATATTTTTGAAAATGAAAGGATTACCGTCGAGTTACTATACATCGGCTGATCTCCGGTTTAGAGGTTTTATCACCCTTAGTGACGGGAAGTCCGGACGTGATTAGAAATTTATCCGGATGTGCAAGGGCTTCGTGAGAAGTGCCTTCGGTTCTGTTCGATCCCGGAACAGACTTGTATTGATTGTGTGTCTGACGTTACAATTTGAGATATAAAGCTGATCTCTTTCAAATACATTTCTGTTGGTGGCGGAGAATTTATTCTCTTAGCTTAACACCCTTCTCTGAGACGTACGAGCTCAGAGGTTATGTAGTTGAAATTTATCAGCGATATATCCCAATTTGGTAACGTGGCATACTGAGTGTTGCTGTGAAATGATCAGTGTTTGATCATTTGCGATATGATCATTTGTTTGATCTTATATCTTTGTGATCATAGGTTGATCATTTTTGTTTGACCCGAAGCAGGGCTTTGTAGAAAGCGTAGCTTTGTGGACGAGACTTCGTCGAGCCTCACACCCCGGAAATGGTCGAAACAGGAAGGATGCAGCAAGGTTCTAGGGAGTAGCGCCCCTTAGTGTATGTCATTCCTTCTGGATAGAGGTGGTATCATGGTATGGAGCCCAGATACTTAACCTATGTGGTTGCTGCATTATTATCTATGTGGTTTGTTGGAAATCGGGGATCCTCGGGAAGATCGGTTACGATCGGGGGATGGCATACGCGTGTCAGTAGTTACCTATTTTTGCAGAGGTAACCCGACCTTGTGTTGGCAGAGATCCGGTTAGGTTCTCGGGTCGTCTATTCCAGGGACGTACCCATCGTGGATAGGAAGTTCCTTGGCCTGACCATTTGTTGGAAATCCAAACCCCAATACGCACCTTGTACGGTATTAGTTGTAGAACCTGCCATTTACGTACGGTGGTCACCACTGTTTAGATGGTAGCTATAGTAGGCATACGATACTGGTCGTATGTTGGCTAAGATTAATATTATACTTTCGAAATGATTTCTAGACTATGCACTAATAATAATATCAAAAATGATTTGATTTTGCATTGTAAGCATCTTTGATTATCATAAGAAGAAATCTCCTCCAATTCTGCGTTTGCATTGTGTGTGTGGTGGGAGGTCTTATGGTAGTCTCATTTTCCAAAAAGCATTGCGAATTTGTTTTATTTTCTTTGTGAAAGAATAACTGTTTTACGATCTCACACCAGTCACCATGACTGACTCGGAGTTTATTGTTCCCTTCTAAACTCTGGGTGCCCACAAATTTCCACACGGGCAGCCTAGAGTTATGTTATCAGGATATTCTGGATATTCTGGAGCTTGGAGATAAGCTGGATGACGAGACGTAGTACTTGTATCTGATATTATTTATTCCGCTGTGTATTCTGTATGAGGACAAGTTATATAACTGTCCATTGTTGTATATTGACTCTGATTGATGTATGTATAAATTGATATAGCTCTTTGTTTTAAAAGACTAGTGTTATCTATTATATATTGTTCCGCTGCGATGTGTAAGATTCTGATATTGTTTTCTGTTTCTGTTCTGATGTGTTGTTCTTCTTTTCTTTTTCTACTCTCTTTCTTCTGCTTTCTTCTTCTTCTACTTTTTCTTCTTTTAAAAAAAAACCCTCACTATTGGAGTTTCCGGCACTCGATTGCTCGGCAGTCGATAAAGTGAGTATCGATGTCGAATTTTTGAAAGTCGAAAATTTCGGTACGTGACAGCGTGGTATCAGAGCATATGGTTGAGCGACAACCCTGCTCTGTTGGGTGTTACTCATTAGAGATAGAGTCAGTAGTACTCTAGAATGAGTTGAGTGTAATAATAGATACGAGTGCGTATTTGTTAGTGAATATAAAATTGTTTTATATTGTGATGATTGGTTTGTTGAGTGGTATATGGATTCTGGTCGGTATTGTCCGTACAACTCTATCGATAGGGATCTCTAAACACTTATATAGAACAATTCGGCACAGTATTGTTTTAAATAGGGTAAATGAGATAATTTTGCCCAAAACTATTTTTGTATAGAAAGGAAATAATTTTCTATAAAGTACTATAGTATATGGTTGCATGGATGTTTGGTTGTTAGGAAAGTAATAATAGTGAATTATCATCACTAAAATTGAATATGAAATTGAAATCATAACTCCAAAGTTAGGAGATAAATCCATGTACAAATGAAATTGAAGAATGCAAATTATAAATGTGATTTGTAATTTAAAACGAAATTCCAGAGAAGTATTTGGAAATGTTTTAAAAAGAATTTGAAAATTTTGGAGATTTGGAAAGTTTAATTCCTTTTTGATTTGAAAATGGATTTCAAGGGTTTTGAAAAGTATTTTGGAGGAATGAAAAGCTCTAAACTCTTTTCGGTCGCTGGAAAATAACTTCGGTAATGACTGCAGCATTATCGATGTTCATTTTTCGGGATTCCAAAAGAGAAATTGCTGCCAAATTGTTTTAAAAGGAAGTTGTTTGAAAAATTTGGGTTTTGTTTTAGAAAATTCAAAGGATAATTTGAATTGTTTTCAAAAATGGTTTTGAAAAGATTGAAAAGACTCTGGAATACTATATAAAAATACTTATGAAATAAGAAATAAGTTGATAACTTATACAAATTGAATTTTGATAGAATAAATTTAACTTAAAGGATGAAGTTAAATCAAAGCAAGTACAAGTGAATCAATTTAATGAAAGTAAATTGAATGTTGAAAAAATTCATTTCGAATTTGTAGAGTAATGTATTGAAATAAAATTAGTAATTGAAACTAATTAAAGAAATGACAAATTAATATGGTTTGAAATGAATTAAAATTCATATGGAATTTGAAATCCAGTTTAATATGAGTGGTTATAAACCAAAATAGTGAATTGTAAATAAATTTTGGGAATGAATTAAAGTTAATTGATAAAAATTCAATATTCAGAAGATAAACTGAATTCAAATTGGAATTGTGAATTGAATTCAAATGAAATTGAAATGAAAAATTGAACGAAAATAGATATGTAACTTCAATAGTGAAGTAAAAATATATAAGCAGTTATATTGAAAATTTTGTAATTGAATGTACGAAATGGTTTGAATATGTAACTAGATATTATGGCTAGTAGGACATACAGGTGTTATAAAAGGAATTGGAATTTTGATTTCGAAGATAATTTGAATTGCTCGACATAAAGGTATGTATTTGAATTATAATATGAGTTTTTGTTGATTTCTTATCTAGCCGCTTGGCTTTTTCTTTTTCTTTTTGAAATCTGAGAGTCCGTAGGGACGTTTTGTAGTCGTGCCGTATTAGCCGCGCAAAGGAGACGCTGGCGAAATTTTTTGGAAATTTAGGGCGTTAGAAAATTTTTGAGGAAATTTTGAAAGTTTAAAATTTGAATTTAAACTCGAATTTGAATTGAGAAGTTAAACAATGTTGTTGAAACTTATAATTGAAGTTGGAAAACGAGTTGAATGATAACGAATCTTTAGTAGAAAGATTTGTTTTGAAAAATTTGATAAAACTGTTGGACTGTGAAAAATAGTAGACGAGTTAAGGACTTTTTTCCTAACTTGTAATTTCGAGGACGAAATTCTTTTAAGGAGGGAAGTCTGTAACGACCCAGAATTTTTGATAATTAAAATTCGAATATTTAATTATTTTAAATAGTAATAAATGGAATTTAGAAGTCGAATGATTTATTTTTCGAATATTGGATTTAATTTGATAATTAAATCGATAAATTAAATAGTGAAATTCCAGAGATAATTGAAAATCGAGTTTAAAGTGATTGAAAATGATTTGTAAAATTTTATTTAATCATACTGGAGTTATAGAAATATTATAGAACTTTTAAAATTGAATTTGGAATTAATCTGTGAAAATCGAATATTTTAATATTTAATTATCGACTGTAAAAATAGCCAATTTTTGAACAGTCTCAGAATTTAACGAGACCAGTTCCATTGGATCCGTAATAGTTAGTTATTTTCGGATTTCAATTTTCGTAGCAATCGAAGTTATCGTTTGACCGTGGCAACTCGAAACGCATCGATATCGTTTTAATTTTAATTCGGCGAGTTAAAATAGTCATTTTTCAAAAAGTCTCGGATTTCGACGAAACTAGTTTCATCGGATCCGTAATGTGAAATTATTGTAAGATTTCAAATTTCGTAATTTTTGGATTTACCATTTGTCCGGTACAAATTAAAACGCCTCGAAATCGATTTAAATCGGTTTAATTTAAATTAATCGTTTATTGTCATATCTCACACATACGACCGAATTAGCTCTCGAAACACGTCCCATTGTGTTCGAAACGTTGGGTAAACCTTAGAAACGTCAGCCGGCACGCTCGATTTGGAGTTCGAAAAAAATTCGATGAATAGTAAATCGTGAAATTTTCTATAAAAGCACCTAAACCATTCACTTTTGCAAACAAAAACTAAACCCTAGGGTTTCTTCACAGCCGGCCGCCATTTTCAAAATCAAGGGCAAGGAACTCGTGATCTTCTCCCTCTAATATCTTCCAATCCATCGACAGTTAGAGGAAACGTTTAACTACAATGTTGTAGATCTAGGGGAGAGCTTCATATCTATACGGATATGATCGGTAATGGTGCGTTGTGGAGGGCGAAATTTACCCGCGTTCCCCTTACGTTCGTGTATGTATTTTGAGATGGGGAGGAGGCCGAGTGCTGCTGCGCGTATGGAGGTGGTAGAGCGCGCGTAGGCGAGTGAAATGGAAGTCGCCGATCGTCGTTTAGATGCTCGAGGTAATCACGAAAATTCACAATCAAAGGCGGCTATGGGTACGTTGTTTCGAACGTGATTACCTGGGGAAGGAGAAGCATTAAGGATGGCTCTGATTTGGGTTGCAGGAGTGAACGGCCTGGATGTATATTAGGTTTAAAAAATTTAAAAATTTAATTTGTTAATTATTGTATTATAAATCGTACGATCTTTAAACTACTATAACTCTTTCATTCGAGGTCGGAAAATTACGAAACAAGCGGCGTTGGCTTCGTTTTGACGAATACTACACGATGCAGTTGGTTTGGAGTCGTTTGGAGTCAGTGAAATTTTTGGGTAAAATTAAACGCCCGTTTAATTTTACTCGAAATAAACGCTGAAAACGGAATTGAAATCGAGGTGAGATCTTCTCACTCAAATGAAAGTGGATTTTCTTTTACAGTTATTGATTTGACTGATATGATTGCTATTGGATGTGATATTAGATATGATAGGATATATCTATATATATAGCAATATATACGTATTGGCATATGTATATATTGGATTGATTGATTTCCCGCCTCGTATAGCGGATGAGACCCTATTGCGCCGTTAGTAAGCGGATTTTTATAAAACCCATATACCGCGATAATTCCGTACTGGAGCGGAATTGGTATTGTGCTAACATCTTTGGATGCAGGGAAACAGGTTGGAGGGATCCAACTGGATTCCTCAACTGTATTTACTTATTTACAGATATTGATATATATTCTGTTATCATATTGATATATGATATTGACTGTTGTGATGGACTAATTGATGCTGTTGCATCATCGGATTCAGTTTTGGAATGTAAAAATAACGACTTTTACTTTAAAAGGGTTTTTAAAGTGATTTTTGAAAATATACGTTTTATGGAATTTTTGAATCGATTTATAAACGTAAAATTTTGAAGTTATAAAAGTTAAGATTTTTGTGAATTATGACCGTAAGGTGATTTTTGAAATAAATAGTTTAAGCAATTTATAAAATGGTTTGAACTGAGATTTTCGGATTTTTGTGAACAGTTTATTTAAAAGATTTAAAATGTTGATATTTATAAATTTAAAATATTGGAATTTTAAAACGAGATGATAAGTGTTAAAGATGAAATTTATAGAATTATAAATCGTGAGGATATGGAATTTATAGATTCATAAATTATGAAATTATAAAATGGATGAAACTGTAGAATAAAAGATTTATAAGAGATTTACTTATAAATTGGATTTTTTTGCCTTTAAATGGAACATTGATCGAATTATTAATAAAGAAGATTTATTAAATTGAAGTCGTTAGAAAATAGAAATAGAATTTATAAACGTTGTTTTATAAATTCGAAGTCAATTGGATTTGATAAATTAAAATGTTAAAGGAGATATATTCGCGATTTTGGATAGCGGATTATTATTTAAACAAAATGTGAAGAAAACATTGAAATGTGGTTAGTGAAGTATATTCACGATTTTGGACAGTGAATATATTGTTAAGTAAAATGAACTTGTTTTGGGGAAAGCGATATTACAGAAATGAAGTGATTGTTTTAAAAGATGTTTTAAAACGTGATAAGTATCGAATACATAGATTTCAACTTTTATTGTTGAAATAGACATTTTCGAGGAATTTAAGGAAATGATGGACTATAACACTGTTGTTATAGTAAATGGTTTTCGAAAGGAAATATTTTTGTATGGTATTGGGATTCATATATCTATCTAAATTCTGAATCCCTATACTAGTGATTTTGAGTCGTCGTAACGATGTTTTACGTAACATTCGTTTTGACTCAAATAAAATGTGTTTAAAGAATGATTTCCTTAAAGAATGAGATATATACTTAATTTTGATTTAAGTATAACGAATATTTTCAAATGTTGAAAATAAAAGATTTGTGAAACACTTATTATTAAATAAGTATGGAATGTTTTCCAAAATGAAATGAAACGTTTTGAGATTTTATCTTCTTAAAAATAAAATGAAATTGAATATTTGAAATCGATTTGAGAATCGTATATCAGTAGATATTTTGAAAATATAAATTCACTACGGAATTTATAAAAGAAAGGGAAGTTGTTTAAATAAAAAAAATAAACGTTGATTTATTTTTAATAGTGTGGAAATTTTATATCTAGTAAAGATATTTTTGAAGATGAAATAATTTGGAAAATTATTTGGAATCTGATGATGTTGCGCATCTTTATTGATAGTTAAATAACCGACTATCAATAATTACCTTGAATGACATTTGTTGTGATTGGATGAAATTGAATGCCACACTTATTTTTGAATAATCGCTCACTATTCGGGTTAGCCGGGAAAGGACCATGGGGTCGTATAACCCATTCCGAATATGTGATACGTCGTTATGAATTGCATTTGAAGACCGGTGTTGAAGACCGGATATTTTTGAAAACGAAAGGATTACCATCGAGTTACTCTACATCGGCTGATCTCCGGTTTAGAGGTTTTATCACCCTTAGTGACGGGAAGTCCGGACGTGATTAGAAATTTATCCGGATGTGCAAGGGCTTCGTGAGAAGTGCCTTCGGTTCGTTCGATCCCGGAACAGACTTGTATGGATTGTGTGTCTGACGTTACAATTTGAGATATAAAGCTGATCTCTTTCAAATACATTTCTGTTGGTGGCGGAGAATTTATTCTCTTAGCTTAACACCCTTCTCTGAGACGTACGAGCTCAGAGGTTATGTAGTTGAAATTTATCAGCGATATATCCCAATTTGGTAACGTGGCATACTGAGTGTTGCTGTGAAATGATCAGTGTTTGATCATTTGCGATATGATCATTTGTTTGATCTTATATCTTTGTGATCATATGTTGATCATTTTTGTTTGACCCGAAGCAGGGCTTTGTAGAAAGCGTAGCTTTGTGGATGAGACTTCGTCGAGCCTCACACCCTGGAAATGGTCGAAACAGGAAGGATGCAGCAAGGTTCTAGGGAGTAGCGCCCCTTAGTGTATGTCATTCCTTCTGGATAGAGGTGGTATCATGGTATGGAGCCCAGATACTTAACCTATGTGGTTGCTGCATTATTATCTATGTGGTTTGTTGGAAATCGGGGATCCTCGGGAAGATCGGTTACGATCGGGGGATGGCATACGCGTGTCAGTAGTTACCTATTTTTGCAGAGGTAACCCGGCCTTGTGTTGGCAGAGATCCGGTTAGGTTCTCGGGTCGTCTATTCCAGGGACGTACCCATCGTGGATAGGAAGTTCCTTGGCCTGACCATTTGTTGGAAATCCAAACCCCAATACGCACCTTGTACGGTATTAGTTGTAGAACCTGCCATTTACGTACGGTGGTCACCACTGTTTAGATGGTAGCTATAGTAGGCATACGATACTGGTCGTATGTTGGCTAAGATTAATATTATACTTTCGAAATGATTTCTACACTATGCACTAATAATAATATCAAAAATGATTTGATTTTGCGTAGTAAGCATCTTTGATTATCATAAGAAGAAATCTCCTCCAATTCTGCGTTTGCATTGTGTGTGTGGTGGGAGGTCTTATGGTAGTCTCATTTTCCAAAAAGCATTGCGAATTTGTTTTATTTTCTTTGTGAAAGAATAATTGTTTTACGATCTCACACCAGTCACCATGATTGACTCGGAGTTTATTGTTCCCTTCTAAACTCTGGGTGCCCACAAATTTCCACACGGGCAGCCTAGAGTTATGTTATCAGGATATTCTGGATATTCTGGAGCTTGGAGATAAGCTGGATCACGAGACGTAGTATTAGTATCTGTAATGACCCGTAAATTTCAACCGTTTTAATAACGTAATTAGTTGAAATTTTGTGAAATTTTTAAACGATAAAATTTTGAAATAAAAATTTGATATTTGGAATACGTCTAATTAAACATAGCAACTGGTAAATTTTCGTCCGAAAATATGAAAGTTTATTTCGCGCGTAAATTCACTTCAATTTAATCAGTTAAAAAGCGTTGAAAATAAAACATTTTTGAAACTCAGATATTTTTACATAGAAAAATTCTAAATCATCTTCTGAGCAAGATGTCAGTTTGTCGTTTTTCCAAATTCGGACATCTTCGGCTCCGTCGATCTTATTTTTCAGCGTTTTTCTTGCATTTTCCGCTATTAGAAAATTCGAATTTTTATAATTCAATCGTACCACTGATTTCTATATACCGTTTTGATCGTCTCGTCGTGCTGATCTCTACGGTATATCCGATCGTCAAATTCGGAGTTCCGTTGTACGTTGCACTTTGCGTAACGCCTACCGTATCGGTAGCCGGTTACAATCTGCTCTGAGACTTTTCGTTATCCTGCGTGTAATCCAATAGACACTAGCATTTATTTCTTCTTGAATTCAAACAGCCTTTTGTCATTAATATTCTTTTTGAACTTAACGGTTGATTTTACCTATTCCCTATACTCCAAAAATTGTTCCATTATCTGTTCATTTGTTTATCTGGTTCGTTCACTCACTTCTTTTCCTCTGCTATTTTTTCTCTGTTCAAATTCTGTTCGTTCATTTCGAACAGAATTTTATATAAAAAAAACAAAAGTGTATGACAAGCGAAAGCACACAACCCACCCTACAGACCTGCAAACCATTTCCTCCTTCATATTTGCATCCTGAAGCATTGCTCGTGCTCATTTCTTTTTGGCCCGAAGCGTAACCATCATCTGCTCGTGCTTCTACTAGGATTGCTCAAAGCATTCCTTTTTATTTGGATTGAGAAGAGAAAAAAAGGGCTCGTCATCTTCTTCCTACAACCTAGCTGCTCGTGCTCACCGTGCTTCCCATCTACTCATCAGCGGCCGCCACCATCCACTTCTCCCCTACTCTCCACCGCCCCGACTGCTCAACCTGCAGTGACCAATCAAAACCCAAGCCTTCCACGTGACGGCCTTAGCCACCTCCGCCTCTCCTCCGTCCCACGCCTGGCCAGCGATCATTCACGAAACCTATCCACTGTCTCCGCCTACGTGTTGCCACCCTCCGACCGATCGCCCCACCACTAACCCTTCTCGCGGCCAGCCAAGAACACCCACGCCTACCTCCTCCATCGTTGAACCCACACTGGCCCACCAAAGCAGCAACCACCCGTGCCTCTTTCCCTTTCCACCATCATCGTCCGAGCCATTGTTTTGATCTCCACCTGACTTCTCTGTTGGTGAGCTTTTATTTATACTCTTAGTTATATGTTGGATAATGGGTTTAAATGGGTTTGTATATAATCTGTTGGTGTTTGTTGTTAGTGTTTGTTTATATTCTCTTTTAACAGTATATGAGATATATTTACCTATTTAAAGATTTCCTTATGTATATATTATGTTAGTTATATATTAACTGCATTTATACTGATATCTCATTTATTTACATATTCTATTTATATTTATATTTACGTAAGTATATATTAGCAGGACGTGTATAATCTACTTGTTATTTCATGTATAAGTTATGCATATAGGTTAGTACAAATTTGTGTTGACCTGCTGAATTGTATATAAAAGTTTATGGAACAATAGTATATATTAGTATAATATATAATATATTAGTTTTAAATAATCCCATGTACTGTTTTGGTCATATGTTATAGTATATATTATTTTATAAAGAAGTGTGTATGTTTTACGCATACCTTGTGGTCTATAGTTTGTTTCAAACTATGATTTTTGAAACGTATGTATTTATATAATTTTAATGAGTTTTAAAATTTATATTTGTTAAGAAAATAATATATAATATATATATATATATGCTCACTTACACCATTTTCGTCAATCCAATTCTAATTTGATTGCGTCGATTTCTGTTATCAGCCTTGTCCGTCGGGCCTGTTTTCTCCATCGAATCGTATCTATCTAGCGTTGCTTTGGATTCGTAACTCATCTCATACTCGTTCATCTCTAGCTTCGAAAGGTGAGCACTCACTCACGATTAACGTTCTTTTATTTATTAAATTTGATTTCAATTGAAAAGACAATTGAAATATGCTGCTGTTAGTTAATTACACTGTATATATATATGCTATTGCCTGTATCAGTTCACATGTGACATCTGACACCATTATCTGTTAATTACTTATGCGATGATAATACAGTTTGGCTGATAATTGATTGATTGTTGATGTTTATATTGGACGTTAATTCGTAAATGTTAAAATGATAAATAGTATGAAATTGAACTTGATATAGGATAATTAAATGTTAAATTTGATTAACTGACATTTGTATAATATGACCCCTTTAACTGTTGAATTTATTGACACGTAGGATTTGTTTAATTATACTTTGAACCACTGAATGTATGATGTTAAATTGATGATGTATGAAATTGTAAATAGATGACAAGTGAAAATCGTAATGTAATAATCTTTAATCTTCATAAAATGATAGTGTAGATTCTAGAAATAATTATATTAATTCGCACAAATAAAAATGTGAATTAATACGGTTATTTCAGGATTATTTAAACTGATTATTGGATTGATATTGATTGTTGTTATTACTTGTTTATTTACTTTGACACCATCCCAGTTATCACACTGCAAGTTCCCTTTGATATGTTTTGATTTTGAATTGAATTGGAATCGGGTTGAAATGATAAATACCCAAATTGAACTTTGACTTAGGATAGAAAATTAAATAAAAACCCGATTGGTCAATAATTTGATTTGAAAATAAACGAAGATTTTATTTGAATAAAGAATATGGTTTTGAAATGAAGTTGAAATTTGAATTTTTGATGAAAGGAAAATGGTAATATTTAATAATCTGAAACAAAAGATTAACAATGTAATCAATGAAAGAATGTTGTTTAATTTGAGAAAGGATTGAATTAAGTTTGAAATGATTTAATAATTAAGTTTGAAATTATAATTAAGTTTGAAATTATTAAACTTTGAAATTATTTAATAATTAAGTTTTGAACTATTTAATAATGAATTATTAAATGATTAAATTGAATTGAAATTCTTTAATAAGAAAAATTGAACTTTTGAATAAGTGAATTTTACTTCGTAAAGAATTGAAATTGAGTTTCTTTATTAATTAAGTTTTGAAAAATTATTTAAGGAAGTAAATAAGTGGAATTGGATTTCTTTAACAAAAATGAAATGTGATATTTTTGGAATTAATGTAAGACTTGTAATTGGAGAATTGATTTGACGAATTTAGTTTAATTCAAAATTGTAAGTTTTGTTTTAATGAAGTTGAACTTAAGAATTGATTCAATGAATTGGAAATTTAATAGAAATTGTTTTGAATGATAAAGTAACTTAACGAATATTGAATGAAATCGATAAATGAGTTTAAATTGATTTGAATGTTAAATAGAATTTATTTAAATGATTTCGGAATGAAACTTATATACGAACTTGAATCAATATTTGAATTGTTTTAAATAGAAATTGAAATTGAATTATAAGATTTTGAAACGGAAAATTCGAAGTTTTGAAACGAAAATTTGGAAATTGTTTTAGAAAGACAAATGAAATGTTGATTTACGAATTCTATTTGAAATTGAAATTGATTTGGTTTTTGAAATATATAAACAACCAATCGGTGTAATAATTACGAGAGTTATTAAAGAGACCGGGATCGGTAATGGATATACTCTCTATCTAAACCGAAACCACTTTAATAACTATACGCGGAGTGTTGATCCAGAACGAAGTGGATGGTTTGATGAACGCGTTGACTGAAGAAAGAGAACGATTTTGGATGACCCCTGACATGACTAAAACAGGAGCCGCGCCGGGCCATTGAGGATCGCCATCTCTAGCGGACACACTTCTTCGATACCATATCTATTACTTTTGTGATTCGATTTGGGTGCACCCCTCGATTTGGGAGTGTTGTTTCGTGGTGTTGGGGTAGTAGCTGCTATGCCCAACATCAGTCCGGATCAGGCAACTACTAGTATCCTAGTTGGTATCGCCTCATGTACCTTGTCATACTGATTATCCTATTCGCGACCACTACGATTTTGATTTGTACCTTTAGTATATGGATTGCCCTCTGGTGACTTCCGGTTTTGGGGAAACTACGGTCTTGTATATGCTTTTGGGAATAAAAATGTGTTAAGGGTGGAATGGGCCATGACTTAACGCTATTTTGATATCTTTTTATATTACTGATAGACATTATCTACTTAGCGTACATTACTACATAGTAGATAGTTTAACGGATCCTTAAATGATGGTTATTCCAAACATCCTTTGAGTTACTTGTATTTCAATTGCTATTTCACTTGAGTTGGATTTATTAATATAAGAATGTTAATCCTGACTCGAGTGTCTTGTGCTTTGCTTTACGCTCGGGTCAGACTGAGTGGTTCAGCTTTCGAGACCCACCTTTGGAGTTGGAGCTTTGCTTGAAGATCCAGCCATCTATTCTGCTTTCTGTATTCGATGATTCCAGTGATGTATTCTGATTTGTATCTGATGTATCGTATTACTCTTCTGTTGTAAACTCTGATGTATTTTATATATTCATATAGTAGCTTCATGAACTACTATCTCTTTTATTTCCGCTGCACTTATTACTCTGTGTCTGTGATCTGTGATTATATCTATTTACTGTATATGTTCAGTTTTGCTAAATTTAAATTAACAACGCGGTATTTTGAGCAATTCAACTCCGGCATGAGTGTCTACCTATGCACTTATAATGGACGCGAATGGTCCAAAATATCGGGTCGTTACAGTTGGTATCAGAGCTTTGGTAGCTCTAGGCAAAACTTAACATATAGAATAAATGTATTTACAGAATCACTCTCATTCGAGTTTCAATCTCTTCCTTCTGATTCGATTCCTTTGAATTTGGGAACGTTCCCTGCGATTCCAAAATTCATTCGTGCCCCCTCACTATTCGTCTTCTTTCAATTTTGGAGCATCCCATAACTCCATTTCGAATGATCTTTATAATGAATCGGCGGTCTCGCCAATCTTCGAATGATTGGTAAAGGGGTGAAACTCCTTTACAATAGGCATTGATTTACTGGAGATTTCTGTATCCTCGGTTTACGATTCTATCTGTCTCCTGCTATACCTGAATTTTATTTCTGGAGATCGAATGTCGATTTGCCTCGGAATTCTACATCGATCTTATTCTTAGAGTCACGGTCGACCCGGTTAAGGTTGCCCGTAAATTTAATAAGCTTATCCATGTCCCGATTCTGTTAATTGAATCATCTTATCTTTTCTTTCGAACTTGAATTCGAATCAAAAATTCTCTTTGATTTGAGTCCATCAGATTTGAACCTCTGTCTTTGCTTTGAAATCTATTCTTATATAGTCGAGCGAGGAAGTGTATTTGTAAATTAATATTTAAAATGTTTTAATATATACTGTGTTGTTTGAGTTGTTGATGTTGATTTGGGTTTCCGATCGATTCGTCTGATAAACGCTATCGATAGGATTTCCAAAACACTTGAACAGAGCAAACCGACACAATATTATTTTCAAATTTGGAAAATGAAATAAATTTGTTTGATTATATTATGAAAATATAAGTAAAATTTTCTGGAATTTAATAGGTTAATTAAATTGTTTGTATGAAATGATAATATTTGATTTTCATTTATTGTTCTAAATAAATTTATAAATACGGTTTATAAATTGATTTGGAATTTGAAATGAATTTAATTCAAAAATTTGAGAATTTAGTTTCCGGTGATTTCAAATTTTGGTTTTAAAATTTTAAAGTATATATTATTGGAAGTATTTTCGAATAGAAATCGTTTTCAAAGAATTTTAAATGTTGAAATCAGTGCTCTTCTCTTTGTCGCTGGAAAATAATTTCGGTGATGGCGGCCGCATCATCGACATTCATTTTCGAGTCTCAAAGTGGAGATACTATTCTGTAGTTTTGCTACGGTTTTGTTTTGAGAAAAAATTTTGATTGAATTTCTTCAGTATATTTTGATTTACATATATATAGGTATCTTATTTTAAATTTAATTTGATGTGATATAAATATATTATATATATCTCTAAATTGTTTAAAGTTAATCGGAAATCTAATTCTTAAATTTTGTTAAAGGATGATTTTAGTTACAAATAAAACCAAATTTTGGAATAAATATTTAAACTTGAACAATTGAATTGGGAAAATTTATTTGTATATTGTTCAACTGCATTCTAATACAACTTACCTAAATCGTCCAGAAGTTGAATATGTAATTGGATAATATATAATATAAATTGAAATTATAAATAAAATTTGAGTGTTTATAATAAATGTTATACACTAAATTTTGATTATAAAGATGTTAATAGAGTTAGATAGGATAACAAGTAAACTCAGTTAATAATGAAATAAATTTGTTTTGAAAGAATTAATAAATTGAAATTTGATCAACATATGAACATACCTTGAATTTAAAAGAAATTAGTGGATATAAATCGAAACTTTTATGGTTTAAATTAATCTATATGGGTTAAATATATGTGAGAAGATATATTAAGTAGAATAAATTTAACAGTAATTTGGAATAAAGAAGAATTTAAAATTGTTGAAAAAAATATGATTATAATAAAAGACTATTCAAATTTATGGTTTTAGAAATTGTAAATTTAAGATAATTAGATAATAAGATAATGAATTTAGAAATAGTGAGATTTATTTTAGTGAAATCAAATGGATTAAATCAATTATTGGATATCAATTAATTTAAAGTGGAATTTATATGGTTTAAATTAATTATTATTTTGTATTTCAAATCTGTTTTTCTTTCTGGTTGTTTCTATTCTCCTACCTCGTTCCTTTTCGGGGACGAAAAGTTTTGAGTGGGGGAGAGTGTAATGACCCGTAAATTTCAACCGTTTTAATAACGTAATTAGTTGAAATTTTGTGAAATTTTTAAACGATAAAATTTTGAAATAAAAATTTGATATTTGGAATACGTCTAATTAAACATAGCAACTGGTAAATTTTCGTCCGAAAATATGAAAGTTTATTTCGCGCGTAAATTCACTTTAATTTAATCAGTTAAAAAGCGTTGAAAATAAAACATTTTTGAAACTCAGATATTTTTACATAGAAAAATTCTAAACCATCTTCTGAGCAAGATGTCAGTTTGTCGTTTTTCCAAATTCGGACATCTTCGGCTCCGTCGATCTTATTTTTCAGCGTTTTTCTTGCATTTTCCGCTATTAGAAAATTCGAATTTTTATAATTCAATCGTACCACTGATTTCTATATACCGTTTTGATCGTCTCGTCGTGCTGATCTCTACCGTATATCCGATCGTCAAATTCGGAGTTCCGTTGTACGTTGCACTTTGCGTAACGCCTACCGTATCGGTAGCCGGTTACAATCTGCTCTGAGACTTTTCGTTATCCTGCGTGTAATCCAATAGACACTAGCATTTATTTCTTCTTGAATTCAAACAGCCTTTTGTCATTAATATTCTTTTTGAACTTAACGGTTGATTTTACCTATTCCCTATACTCCAAAAATTGTTCCATTATCTGTTCATTTGTTTATCTGGTTCGTTCACTCACTTCTTTTCCTCTGCTATTTTTCCTCTGTTCAAATTCTGTTCGTTCATTTCGAACAGAATTGTATAAAAAAAAACAAAAGTGTATGACAAGCGAAAGCACACAACCCACCCTACAGACCTGCAAACCATTTCCTCCTTCATATTTGCATCCTGAAGCATTGCTCGTGCTCATTTCTTTTTGGCCCGAAGCGTAACCATCATCTGCTCGTGCTTCTACTAGGATTGCTCAAAGCATTCCTTTTTATTTGGATTGAGAAGAGAAAAAAAGGGCTCGTCATCTTCTTCCTACAACCTAGCTGCTCGTGCTCACCGTGCTTCCCATCTACTCATCAGCGGCCGCCACCATCCACTTCTCCCCTACTCTCCACCGCCCCGACTGCTCAACCTGCAGTGACCAATCAAAACCCAAGCCTTCCATGTGACGGCCTTAGCCACCTCCGCCTCTCCTCCGTCCCACGCCTGGCCAGCGATCATTCACGAAACCTATCCACTGTCTCCTCCTACGTGTTGCCACCCTCCGACCGATCGCCCCACCACTAACCCTTCTCGCGGCCAGCCAAGAACACCCACGCCTACCTCCTCCATCGTTGAACCCACACTGGCCCACCAAAGCAGCAACCACCCGTGCCTCTTTCCCTTTCCACCATCATCGTCCGAGCCATTGTTTTGATCTCCACCTGACTTCTCTGTTGGTGAGCTTTTATTTATACTCTTAGTTATATGTTGGATAATGGGTTTAAATGGGTTTGTATATAATCTGTTGGTGTTTGTTGTTAGTGTTTGTTTATATTCTCTTTTAACAGTATATGAGATATATTTACCTATTTAAAGATTTCCTTATGTATATATTATGTTAGTTATATATTAACTGCATTTATACTGATATCTCATTTATTTACATATTCTATTTATATTTATATTTACGTAAGTATATATTAGCAGGACGTGTATAATCTACTTGTTATTTCATGTATAAGTTATGCATATAGGTTAGTATAAATTTGTGTTGACCTGTTGAATTGTATATAAAAGTTTATGGAACAATAGTATATATTAGTATAATATATAATATATTAGTTTTAAATAATCCCATGTACTGTTTTGGTCATATGTTATAGTATATATTATTTTATAAAGAAGTGTGTATGTTTTACGCATACCTTGTGGTCTATAGTTTGTTTCAAACTATGATTTTTGAAACGTATGTATTTATATAATTTTAATGAGTTTTAAAATTTATATTTGTTAAGAAAATAATATATAATATATATATATATGCTCACTTACACCATTTTCGTCAATCCAATTCTAATTTGATTGCGTCGATTTCTGTTATCAGCCTTGTCCGTCGGGCCTGTTTTCTCCATCGAATCGTATCTATCTAGCGTTGCTTTGGATTCGTAACTCATCTCATTCTCGTTCATCTCTAGCTTCGAAAGGTGAGCACTCACTCACGATTAACGTTCTTTTATTTATTAAATTTGATTTCAATTGAAACGACAATTGAAATATGCTGCTGTTAGTTAATTACACTGTATATATATGCTATTGCCTGTATCAGTTCACATGTGACATCTGACACCATTATCTATTAATTACTTATGCGATGATAATACAGTTTGGCTGATAATTGATTGATTGTTGATGTTTATATTGGACGTTAATTCGTAAATGTTAAAATGATAAATAGTATGAAATTGAACTTGATATAGGATAATTAAATGTTAAATTTGATTAACTGACATTTGTATAATATGACCCCTTTAACTGTTGAATTTATTGACACGTAGGATTTGTTTAATTATACTTTGAACCACTGAATGTATGATGTTAAATTGATGATGTATGAAATTGTAAATAGATGTCAAGTGAAAATCGTAATGTAATAATCTTTAATCTACATAAAATGATAGTGTAGATTCTAGAAATAATTATATTAATTCGCACAAATAAAAATGTGAATTAATACGGTTATTTCGGGATTATTTAAACTGATTATTGGATTGATATTGATTGTTGTTATTGCTTGTTTATTTACTTTGACACCATCCCAGTTATCACACTGCAAGTTCCCTTTGATATGTTTTGATTTTGAATTGAATTGGAATCGGGTTGAAATGATAAATACCCAAATTGAACTTTGACTTAGGATAGAAAATTAAATAAAAACCCGATTTGTCAATAATTTGATTTGAAAATAAACGAAGATTTTATTTGAATAAAGAATATGGTTTTGAAATGAAGTTGAAATTTGAATTTTTGATGAAAGGAAAATGGTAATATTTAATAATCTGAAACAAAAGATTAACAATGTAATCAATGAAAGAATGTTGTTTAATTTGAGAAAGGATTGAATTAAGTTTGAAATGATTTAATAATTAAGTTTGAAATTATAATTAAGTTTGAAATTATTAAACTTTGAAATTATTTAATAATTAAGTTTTGAACTATTTAATAATGAATTATTAAATGATTAAATTGAATTGAAATTCTTTAATAAGAAAAATTGAACTTTTGAATAAGTGAATTTTACTTCGTAAAGAATTGAAATTGAGTTTCTTTATTAATTAAGTTTTGAAAAATTATTTAAGGAAGTAAATAAGTGGAATTGGATTTCTTTAACAAAAATGAAATGTGATATTTTTGGAATTAATGTAAGACTTGTAATTGGAGAATTGATTTGACGAATTTAGTTTAATTCAAAATTGTAAGTTTTGTTTTAATGAAGTTGAACTTAAGAATTGATTCAATGAATTGGAAATTTAATAGAAATTGTTTTGAATGATAAAGTAACTTAACGAATATTGAATGAAATCGATAAATGAGTTTAAATTGATTTGAATGTTAAATAGAATTTATTTAAATGATTTCGGAATGAAACTTATATACGAACTTGAATCAATATTTGAATTGTTTTAAATAGAAATTGAAATTGAATTATAAGATTTTGAAACGGAAAATTCGAAGTTTTGAAACGAAAATTTGGAAATTGTTTTAGAAAGACAAATGAAATGTTGATTTACGAATTCTATTTGAAATTGAAATTGATTTGGTTTTTGAAATATATAAACAACCAATCGGTGTAATAATTACGAGAGTTATTAAAGAGACCGGGATCGGTAATGGATATACTCTCTATCTAAACCGAAACCACTTTAATAACTATACGCGGAGTGTTGATCCAGAAAGAAGTGGATGGTTTGATGAACGCGTTGACTGAAGAAAGAGAACGATTTTGGATGACCCCTGACATGACTAAAACAGGAGCCGCGCCGGGCCATTGAGGATCGCCATCTCTAGCGGATACACTTCTTCGATACCATATCTATTACTTTTGTGATTCGATTTGGGTGCACCCCTCGATTTGGGAGTGTTGTTTCGCGGTGTTGGGGTAGTAGCTGCTATGCCCAACATCAGTCCGGATCAAGCAACTACTAGTATCCTAGTTGGTATCGCCTCATGTACCTTGTCATACTGATTATCCTATTCGCGACCACTACGATTTTGATTTGTACCTTTAGTATATGGATTGCCCTCTAGTGACTTCCGGTTTTGGGGAAACTACGGTCTTGTATATGCTTTTGGGAATAAAAATGTGTTAAGGGTGGAATGGGCCATGACTTAACGCTATTTTGATATCTTTTTATATTACTAATAGACATTATCTACTTAGCGTACATTACTACATAGTAGATAGTTTAACGGATCCTTAAAGGATGGTTATTCCAAACATCCTTTGAGTTACTTGTATTTCAATTGCTATTTCACTTGAGTTGGATTTATTAATATAAGAATGTTAATCCTGACTCGAGTGTCTTGTGTTTTGCTTTACGCTCGGGTCAGACTGAGTGGTTCAGCTTTCGAGACCCACCTTTGGAGTTGGAGCATTGCTTGAAGATCCAGCCATCTATTCTGCTTTCTGTATTCGATGATTCCAATGATGTATTCTGATTTGTATCTGATGTATCGTATTACTCTTCTGTTGTAAACTCTGATGTATTTTATATATTCATATAGTAGCTTCATGAACTACTATCTCTTTTATTTCCGCTGCACTTATTACTCTGTGTCTGTGATCTGTGATTATATCTATTTACTGTATATGTTTAGTTTTGCTAAATTTAAATTAACAACGCGGTATTTTGAGCAATTCAACTCCGGCATGAGTGTCTACCTATGCACTTATAATGGACGCGAATGGTCCAAAATATCGGGTCGTTACAGTATCTGATATTATTTATTCCGTTGTGTATTCTGTATGAGGACAAGTTATATAACTGTCCATTGTTGTATATTAACTCTGATTGATGTATGTATAAATTGATATAGCTCTTTGTTTTAAAAGACTAGTGTTATCTATTATATATTGTTCCGCTGCGATGTGTAAGATTCTGATATTGTTTTCTGTTTCTGTTCTGATGTGTTGTTCTTCTTTTCTTTTCCTACTCTCTTTCTTCTGCTTTCTTCTTCTTCTTCTACTTTTTCTTCTTTTAAAAAAAAACCCTCACTATTGGAGTTTCCGGCACTCGATTGCTCGGCTGTCGATAAAGTGAGTATCGATGTCGAATTTTCGAAAGTCGAAAATTTCGGTACGTGACAGACCATCTGTGTTAGCACAGTGGAAGGTGCTCTTGGTATTTTTGCAAACCTCTAGCATCTGTCACACTTTCGGGAGTAGCTAGCAGCATCTCGATTAATATCCGGCCAAAAATACCCATAGCGGAGAATTTTCTTTGCAAGAGTTTGGCCACCTAAATGATCCCACACTCTCCTCCGTGCACCTCAGCCAAAATTGTCTTACCCTCTTCTTTGGTTACACATCGGGGTAATGACATCGATAATCCTTGTCTATACAAATGGTCGCCTTGAATTACATATCTCGGGGCTTTTCTTAACAGCTTCTGGAGTTCTTTTGAGTTTTCTGGCAAGGAACCGTTGAGTAGATATTCCTTGATCGGGGTCATCCATGACTCATGTTCTTGAGATACAGCCATGATCCAGTCAATATACATTTCATCAATACTCGGAACTGTCAAGACTTCTACAGGGACCAATCCCAATAATTGAGCTTCGCCAGAGCTTGAGTATTTCGCGAGAGAATCTACCTTCATGTTCTCTTCCCTGGGTATATGGTTAATTGTATAATGATCAAAATCATCGAGAAGCTCACATGCTTTTGATTAGTAAGCAGGCAGATTTCCTCCTTTAGTTTGAAACTCTTTCTTGACTTGGCATACAATAAGCTGGGAATCACTGAAGATCTGCAATACTTTGATGCTCAGTTCTTTAGCAATCCTCAGACCGGCAATAAGAGCTTCATATTCGGCTTCATTATTTGTTGAAGGAAATTCTAATCTCAGTGCATAACACAATGACCGCCCTTCGGGGGTTTCAAGCACAACCCCAGCTCCGGAACAGTAATCATTTCTTGCACCATCAACATATAATTTCCATCGGATCGGGATATCATCAGTTACTTTTTCCTCACTGTCACCTTTGTCGGTGCATTCTATAATGAAATCTGCTAAAGCTTGTCCATTGATTGCTCTTCGGGGATGGTTGGTGATATCGTATTGACTGAGTTCAATATTCCACTTAAGAAGGCGACCCGAAATTTCAGGGCGGAATAGGACTTGCTTTAGAGGTTTATCAGTGAGGACTTTAATAGGATGAGCCTGGAAATATGGCCTCAACTTTCTGGATGCAATTAGCAGATAATAGGCGAGCTTTTCTAGCTTTGAATAATTCATCTCTGCCCCAGTGAACCTTTTGCTGATGTAATAAACTGGACGCTGAACTTTTGCGTCTTCTCGTACCAATGCTGCGCTGAGAGCATGAGATGAAACTGCTAAGTATATGAATAGATCTTCACCATTGTTGGGCTTAGAAAGTACTGGAGGCGTTTCCATATGATGAATCAGCTCATCAAAAGCTTTTTGACACTCAGGATTCCATTCGAAATTCTTCTTTCCTTTCTTCGAAGCATCAAAGAAGGGAATGCATTTATCTGTGGCTTTGGAAATAAATCGACCCAAAGCAGCGACTTTCCCATTGAGGCTTTGCAATTCCTTCTTTGTTCTGGGAGGTTTGACTTCTCTTAAGGCAGTGATCTGAGCAGGATTAGCTTCAATGCCCCTAGCACTCACAATGAAACCTATGAATTTTCCGGACTCGACTCCGAATGAACATTTCAGAGGATTCAACTTCATCCCGTATTTTCGGAGGATCGCGAACATTTCTGCCAGATGGTCCATGTGGTCTACTACCTTCTTTGATTTCACTAACATATCATCAACGTGCACTTCCATATTCTTGCCAATTTGAGGCTTGAACATGGCATTAACGAGCCTCTGATAAGTTGCCCCCACATTATTTAGTCCGAAGGACATGACTTTATAGCACTAAAGACCAACATCAGTGATGAAACTCGTGTCCTCCTGATCCGGCTCATGCATCATGATTTGATTGTATCCTGAGTAAGCATTCATAAAAGACAATAATTCGTGCCCGGCTGTTCCATCCACCAACTGGTCAATCCTGGGTAACGGGAAACAGTCTTTGGTGCATGCTTTGTTCAAGCCATTCTCCATGAGCCGATCTACTTCTTCTTTCAATGTTGTTGACCTTTCAGGACCCTGGGTTCTTCTTTTCTGCTTTACGGGTGTGAATTTTGGATCAATAATTAAGGCGTGTACTGCGATTTATGGAGATATTCCACACATGTCAGCATGACTCCAAGCGAATACATCCAGGTTTGCTTTCAAAAATGATATTAGCATACTATGAACTGTCACACCGAGTTGTGAACCCACATTTAGCACCTTGTTTGGATCTTTCTGGTCAACAGGTATTGGCACCGTTACCTGTACCGGTACCACTCTATTCTCCCCTGCACTGGTCTTTCTGGGATCAATTTCTTTTCGCGCACCACTATGCTCACTAGTGCAGGGTCCACCCTGTACTTGCTACAAGGTGGGTTCTTTGATGCGGAGCGGAGCTACCGCACCCTTTCCCATCTCTCTCTTCTTCGCCTCCCGCAACTCTGTGAGATAACATTCACGCCCAGCATTTTGGTACCCCTTCAAAACACCAACGCCGTTATCAGTGGGGAATTTCATAGTTAGGCACCACGGGGCGAGAATAGCTTTGAATCCAGCAAGAGTTGGTCGTCCGAGGAAAGCGTTATAAGTAGAAAATTCGTCAACAATAACAAAAGTTTGCTTACGGACCACTTTTCTTTCCCCTTCACCAAGTTCTACAAATAAGTCGACGGTTCTGATGGGCTGTTTTGGTTCCCCAGTGAACCCAACAATTTTTTGCGAAGAAGCTTGAACATCAGCCATCAGAATTTTCATTTGATCAAATGTCTTTTTGAAGAGGATATTACAAGAAGCGCCGCAATCAACAAGCACTCTTCTCACAATAGCTGGTCCGATACCAGCGGTTATTACCAAAGAATCCATGGTGGGAGCCTCAACTCCCACATAATCTCTAGCTCTGAATATGATGTCATCGTGAAAAGTTCTTTGCTGTTTTGAAGGCAAAACATCTTCCAAGACAAAAACAGTTTCTTCTTTCGGAGCATGTCTTAGAGCATGAGCATACCTCTCCATTTCTCCCCAACTTCTGCCTGCTGGGTGAGGACCCCCTGTAATTACATTAATAACAGGCCTTTCAGATTCCTGCACCACAGCCTTTTCAGCTGAACCAGATTGACGAGCAGGAAGTTGCTGCCTCTGAGTAGATGAGGCCGGATCACCTCTGTTTCTCTTGACATACTGTTGTAGTGTATTCTGTCGTAGCAGGTCTTCAATTAAATTCTTCAAATGGCGACACTCATTAGTGTCATGGCCAGGCTGATTGTGAAATCGACAGAATTTTCCGTTAGACACAAATTTTTTTCCAAGCTTCATCTTAGGTGGTTCAGGGTACTCGATAGCATCCTTGGTTGCGAAGAAGATGTTCTCTGGAGTCTCAGTCAAAGGAGTAAAACCCGAAAAATGGCATGGTTTCTTCATATCTTTCTGCTTTTTCCCACCGTTACTTTCCCTTTTCTGACCACCAGATTCTTTCTTATTAGAAGCTTCAGCCACATGGTTGTTTTCAATTTCAGCCACAACCACCTTTGCTGGTGCAGGAAGATTTTCTAGACGCATAAATTCATCAGCCTTCTTATAAAATTTCTCAAGTGAATTTGGTTCCTTCATCTCCAACCATTTTCCGAACTCACTTGTTTTATCGATGGCTTGCATCAAGTAAGTTAGATTCATTCTAGGCTCAGCATTATCCACTTCGGCCAAGGCTATGTTAAAGCGGTTCAAGAAAGATTTGATAGATTCTTTGGGAGCTTGTTCGAGGCTAGACAGTGAAATTATGTCCTTGGCCTTTGAAGCATACAACCTGAACTGATCCTTGAATTTACGAGTTAAGTCAGAGAATTGATCCACAGATCGGACTGGTAGGTTTGTAAAAAAAAGTAGAGCCACCCCCTCCAAATAGACAGGAAAATATCTGCATTTAATTTCATCTGTTGCCCTGGCACCTGTCATATGCCAGTCATACTTGTACAAGAATTGATTAGGGTCGCTTGTCCCTCGATAGGCTAGGATAGTAGGGGGAACAAATTTCTTTGGAAATTCAGCTTTTAGAATTCTTTCGATAAACGGAGTCTTGCTTGGAGCAAATCCCCAGTCATTTTCATCTTCATCCCTTTGTATACTTTCTTTCATAATTAGGCGAACCATTCCTGATAGGTATTCCTCATCGTTCAGAGGCCTTGCCGGGCAGACGTCAACCACTTTTTCGGAAGTTTGCCCGAACAAATGTTCACGAAGAGGTGGCTGCGGCCTCGAACCTCCGGCTTGGGGAGGTGCCCCTTCGGCGGTGCCAGCTGCCCTTGGAGGAATACATTTCTCTTGGGAGTCATGAGCATCTTCAGCAAAGGTTGGTTCATTATTTTCTGGTTGTAGGTTCACCCCAAGCAGAGCATTTAATCTGTCCATCATCAAAGCATTTGGAGCTTCCATTTGCTGGTATAACCCAGATACAACATCATCAAGTTCGGCCCTTGTGACTCCAACAGTAGGAGTCTCCTGATTTGGCGCTAGAGAGGTGGCAGTCCTGTCATAAGCATTTCCAGATCTCGTGGATCTACTCTTTCTTCCAGGAGCCATGATTTCAGATAGACTTCTGGTTTTTAAGGAGAGTCTTTCAACAAATCTTTGCGAAGCAATGGTGAGAACACAATTGAGTTCAACTTCTCAGTGAAAGCACCAAAAATGTTAACGTAAAAATCGAACGCTAACACCCCGGTGTGGATATTAGTAAAGTGAAAGCACCACCCGTTGGTACGGGAACTAAAACAAGCAGATAATTGCAGTAAAAGTAAAGAGACAGTAGTTGTATAGTGGTTCGGCTCAAAATCAAGCCTACGTCCACTTTATCTTCTTTATCACAAGTTCGATTACATGTTTTACAAGAATTCCTTCGATTACTCAACAATCGATACAAGTAATTAGCACTACAATGCAAAAGAGATTCTGGAATCCATCTTAAATGTAGTTGTTCTCTCTTTAGGTAGTTTGGAATGTTTTTGGTAGTAGAGGTGTCGTAGAAGTCGTGAATGCAGTAGAGTTCCGGCGCTTCAAAGTCTGGAAAAAGTCCCCGTCAAATGCGAAGTAGGCGGGGTATTTATAGGGAAAATCTGGAGGTAGGTCGTAGGTCGTGGACGACTTAGGGGTTAGGTCGTAGGTCGTAAGCGACCTAAGAGTCATCCCAAGTTAGCTTAAGTCATTGGCGACTTAATGGTGCCATTCTGGGTGAGATACTGGGTGTGAGTGACCTAATGTAGTGAATTAAGAAGTTATCTCGGCAAGATTAGGTCGTTAGTGACTTAACAGAAGAGGTAGGTCGTGTGGCTTTACCCTGGAGCATTTTAAGTCGTTCTGAGTTTCTAGGTTGCTAGGTCGCTAACTCGTTAGGTCGCTAGGTCGCTAACTTGTTAGTTCGCTAGGTTGCTAACTCGTTAGGTCGCTAGGTTGCTTTCTGGAGTTAGGTCGCTACCTTCTTTCAGGAGTTAGGTCGCAGCCTTCTTATCTCGTTAGGTCGCTAGGTTGCTTTCTGGAGTTAGGTCGCTACCTTCTTTCAGGAGTTAGGTTGCAACATTCTTATCTCGTTAGGTCGCTAGCTTGTTAGGTCATTGAGCCGGTGAGTCTCTTAGCTCGCTAAGTCATGGGTCGCTGAAGCCTTGATTTGCTTGATTCGCTTGAGTCCTTTAGATCGGTAAGTCGTAGATCGTTGAGTGCTAGGTCGTTGAAAAGGAGGTGTTAACAGCAACCGCACCACTAAGCCGAATAAAAAGGAACATCTAGACAGGGATGACCTCACCCTAATGGGTGCTACCCACATAGTCTTGCTGCGTAACCCCTGAATTTCAGTCATTCCCGGTTGATGAGGCTTGAGGCTAAGCATTACCTTTATAGAACATATCACTTAGAATGCCCACCGTCCACCTAACGATGTTCCGAATGCATTCATCCATACAAGTCCGTCCCGTGTCCGAACGGAACCGAAGGCACTACTCCTACTACATCCATTTTGGAATCACCCTCAAGATTAGTAGCGATTAGCCCTTGCACTTCACTGCTCCATCTTCGACTCCAAACTTGTTTTCCCCACGAAAACGTACAAACCAGATCGAAGTGGTTTTCAGAAAATAAAACCCGATCCCGGTCTCTTCGAAACGATCAGCGCATTGGCCAATATTGATAGTCGGTGATTTAACTATCAATTAACATTCACAAACATCCATCAAACCATAATAAATTTCTCCCAAATTATTTATTAATCTCAAAATATCTTCGCAAGATATATTTCCACTTTTCAACCCTTTGAAAACAGTTTCAAATCATCTTTCTCTCACGGAATAAATTCACCAAATATTTTCTATTTCCACTGAAATCACCAAGTACAAACACTTTAGATTTTTAAAGTAATTTAAAACACTATATTATAAAATATACTTTAACAAAACATTTAAATTAAAACTACTTTAATACTTTATTCAAAGGTATATACTTTAAGAATATTTAAAATAAAGCTACTTTATAAAACTAAATTTTCATATTTTCAAACATAATACCAAGTCACCTCTAAATAATTACTACTCAAATAAATTTGAAAATAATACTTACTTTAAAAACATTTATAAATAATAAATTTTCTAAAACATACCTTTAAAACAACTTTAAAACTTTTAACTTATACTTAAAAATTTGCTTTGAAAACTTACTTGGCTATCCAGGGAAATACGCTTCTCTTTCACATTCTTTAAAAATAAATCACTATTTATTTTTAAACAACTTTACCCATTCCTTTAATAAATTCCCACCGTGAATTTATCCTTCCAAATATCCACTGATACATTACTTCACTTTTATAAACCCAGTTTATAAATTTGATGGTCTCATTCGTCTTTTAAACACCGTTTTAAACACTTTACCAATTTTCAAATCGATTTCCAAATCAACTCCATTTTTAAAATAAATTCTTTTATTTACCCAATTTATTTTAAATTTCCATTAATTCCATTAATTCCAGATTTGACTTCTTATTATGATTTAAAATCTTATTCAAACTGAAATAAAGTTTTCTTTTATTTCTTTCAAATTCTTTCTTTATCCTTTCAAATAAATTTAAACCTTGAATTTTAGAATAAATTCTTTATTCCTTTAAATAATATCACCTAAGTTTTAAAATTCATTATTTTCCCTTTTATTCAAAATCTGCTTTCCCATACTTGGAATTTATTTAATAGAATTTAAAATCACTTTTCCTTTCCCAATTCATTCTTTAATTTATTTCAATTCTCTATAATTATTTACTTAAACATTCTCTCATATATTTTCCTTTTCAAAAATTCAATTATATATATATTTTGATAACTCAGTATACCGAAAGGTATATTCAATCAGACCATAGCATCCAATATTCCAACTATCAATATAATTCATCATAGAATATCAAAAATCATAACACAGAATTATTAGAACAATCTAAATAATTTTGAGGAATCCAGTTGGATCCCTCCAACCTATTTCCCTGCATCCACAGATGTTAGCACAATACCAATTCCACTTCGAGGTGGAATATCGCGGTATATGGGTTTATATAATATCATCCGCTATTATGCGGCGCATAGGGTCTCATCCGCTATATAATGCGGGAATATTAATCACTGCAATATATATATATATATATATACACTACTATATATTATCTCATCCAATCAATTCAATCATTCAACCAATTATTTAAATTTAACCATTTAAATTTAAATAGAAATCCAGAAGAGTGAGATTAACTCACCTTTGCTTTTTAAATTAGCAATCCACTTCTATCCCGGCTTGTTTCTTCACAATTTTAGACCTTGTACAACATTATACGATTTGTTAACATTTTAAATAATCGAACAATAGATTTCCTTTTAAATAAATTTAATTTAAACTAATTTTCCTTTTATAATTTCTTAGTAACTAAAATAAATTAAATAAGTAAATTGAACAATTTAATCCCCAAATTCATTATTTTAAAATAGAACAATAAATCTAAAATGTGTGCGTATTTTTATTTTTATTTTGAAACTTCACACATACACTTATAAAATAATCTATATAGATTTTTATAAATTTAGTTTTATACAAAACTCCTCAAAACATTTTAAATTTCCATTCCCACAATCTTACCTATATGTGTATATTGTTTATTCCTGTTTATTTATATGCATAGATAAATAATTGTTTATACCCATTCCAAAAATCTAAATTTAACTATATATACCTATCTATATATTCCCTTAAAAATTTCTATTTTAAACTTTATATATATAAATTTTAATCTGGATATATATTCATCAAATTTAAATTTTAAAAATAAACAGCCTATATACTTTACTGTAAATTTCCCTTTTTTTTCTATTTTATAATATATAAATATTACCCTAACCTATTTAAAATTAAACGGTATATTTAAATGTATGTGTGCATATATATATTCGTAAAATAAAAAGATCTGGGAGTTTAAAATTTCTTCTTTTCCCTTTCTCTGAATATATATTTTAAAATCGAAAGAAAAAAAGAGAAAAAAAAGAAAATTAAACTGTCGATACCTCACGTCAGTGTCGCAGCCTTCGCCTCACCATTGCAGTCATCGCGACTTCAATGACCAGCACGTCGTCGCCACTACCTCGAGAACGAGGTCTCCATCGCCATTCCCCAAAATCATCACGCCACCTGATCCTCGATCGACCCCATCGGCCTCACTTCCGACACGACCCCTAATTCTCTCCGCGCTCGCTCGCGATTCCAGGCAAGTCGAGGGGAAAACTCGCGACTCCCCTGATTCGAGATTTCCTCCTCGGTTCACTTCCAACCTCGCCGTCGATTTCAAATGCGGCTCATCGTCTTTTTTCTCCTTTTTCTCTTTTTTTTATACGAATTTAAAGTTGCAGCCATTTTTGATTTCCTTTTCGTTTGAACGAGAGAAAGGGAATGACGTTTTTATTTCTTGATTGAACTGCTTGCGTTTGAAAAATTATAGAGGAAGATTGCGTGTTTTTAAGAATGGGAATAGGGAACAAGATTTGAGGGAAGCTACTGTGATAGCAGAGGAGACAAAGGCTGCTGAGGAGAAAAAGTTTGATGGTGAAAGAATTACGGCTGAATGGTTGACCAGTCATATATATATATACAATATTATTTAGATTTAAATTCAAATTATCTCGATAGTGCAACTTAGATTTTCGAATCCTTATCGAGGCGTGCCGCTAGGCGTTTATAAGGTTAATCCCCTATTCCGTACACAATGGAAAATGTTTCAAGTCCTAATTCGATAGTATGGAGAAGATAGCTTTTTGAACCCAGTTATAATATTAAATTTCGGTATAAATTCAACGTGTTTACTCAACCTACGCTCACACAATAACTCCAATCACTACGAAATTTGAAATCCGATAATAATACAATATTACAGATCCAATGGAACAGGTTTCGTCGACATCTGAGACCGTACCTCGGAAGGCTATTTTTAAATATCGATTTAAACGATATATTTTAAAAACCGAACGAATCACTTCCAATTTCAACTTAAAAGCTTTTATTATCTTCAGAACTATCAATATAAATTTTACAAGCCTTCAAATTATTTTTAATAAGCTTAAAACTGAAGAATTCAATATTTTACCCAACTTTCAATAATTAAATTCAATAATTTGATTATCAAATAATTAGTTATATTTGAAATCCAAGTTAAAAATTAACTTTTAAATATTTACAATCAATTAAATATGCTGATTTCAAACATCCGGAAATTTTGGGTCGTCACACCAAGACTTTATTGTTTGTACCGATACTAGTCATATTGGTTTTGGTGTCATTCTCTTGGAAAGGGAATGTGTTATCGCATTTGCTTCTTGACAATTAAAGCTTGTCGAAACTAGATATGCCATTCATGATCTGGTGCTCGCGACTATTGTTTTCGCTCTTAGATTTTGGCGTCATTATCTTTCGGGAGAGAAATTTGTTCTCTACACCGATCGTGAATCTTCGAAGTATTTGTTTTCTCAAAAGGAACTAAATTTGCGTCAACAGCGTTGGCTCGAGTTCCTTGCATCTTATGATCTTGATATTTTTTATACTTTCGGAAAGGGCAATCGTGTTGTCGATGCCCTTAAGCCAAGTGCAACAAGCGATTGTTTCCATGTTGATATCCGAATGGAGTGATCTCGAGACTTTATCCACTTGTGAGATTCAAGATCGTGAATCCAATTCATGTTCATCTCTTGTGTTGTGTAGCCTTAAGGCTCGTCCTTCTCTTTAGGACTATACCTCTTTTGGCTGAACTCTATGTCTTGATAAATTGCATGGAGTTCCTACTTCTATTTTTAGCAATCGTGATCCATTATTTTACTATTGGATTTTTGTAGGGTCTTCAAAAGCTTTGGGAACAAAGCTTAATTTTTAGCACCGCTTATCGTCCACAATCCGATGGACAAATAGAGCGTGTGAATCAAACTCTTGAAGATCTCTTTCGTGCATGTGTTCTTGATTTTTGTGGAAGTTGGGAAGATCATATGTCTCTTGTTGAGTTTTCTTCCTATAAAAAGTTTCAAATCTTGTATTGGTATGGCACCTTTCGAGGCACTCTACGGAAGGCCATACCGATTTCCTTCATGTTGGCTTGAAGCCGGTGAGAAGCTGGTTTTAAGTCCAGATTTTATTGGTGTTCATTCGTGTTTCACCTATGATGGGTGTTGTGCATCTCAGTCGATCGGGAAAATTAGCACCTCGATATGTTGGTCCATTTCCCATCACCGAACGCATTGTTTCCGTGGCTTATCACCTTTTTTATTACCGGCTCAATTTTCTGCTATTTATGACGTTTTCCACATCTCTCAACTACGAAAAAACCTTAGGGATTCCGATTCTGTTCTTGAGCCCGGTGTAATTGAAGAAATTGAAGTTTCACCAAATTTGACTTATGAGCAACATTCTATTCGTATCATTACTTCGGATGTTAAAACGCCTTCGAAATAAAGATAATCTTCTTATGGAAGTTCAATGGTCCTCAAATCCTAAGGATTGCTCTTGGGAATCTTGAGAATTCATCGAGCAAACACATCTGGACTTACTCTTTCGTGCTCTTTATTGTGAACTTCTTATTTCAAATTTTCTTTTGTGTTCATATTCTTTACGGAGGGGAGTCTGTAACAACCTGGATATTTTACGATTGTATATTTAAATATTTTATTTAAATATAGCATCGTTAGTCGGATTAAGGTCCGAAAAGCTATTTTTTGCAAACAGTCGAATTGGGACTCGAGACCATTTCCATTGAGTCCAAAATGGTGTTTGCCACTTTTTTGAGTATAAGCATCAATATGTTTGGAGTTGAGTATAATTTTCTATTTTTCACTTAGGGCTTTGGGCTTGGGTTTGGGTTTCACCGAACTCATCCTATACCCTAACATAGCCCCCCTCTCCTTTTCATTCATACTTTCATTTCCTAACACTTCAAGCTTTAGAAAATGGGGGAATAGAAAAGGAATTAGAAATTCCTAAGCCCTAGATTCATTTGCAAACTCAAGTCTAGCTCCAAACTCTTGGAAAAGCGTAGGTAAGCATCCTCTTCATCTTCTCCATCTCATTTCCTCTTCAATTTCATAAATTTCCTAAATCCTAACTTAGGAAATGTTTTTCTTTTGAGCATAGATTGAAGCTTCTTGGGTTAAGATTGAAGAGTGATTGTTCTTGCCTCGTTCTATAGCTTCTCTCTTGTGTTTTTGGGTTTAAAGGTGAGTTTTTGGAACTCGCATCTAAGCATATAGCTTTTGTTGTGGTTGGGCAAGAATTCCTAACATCTATTCTTGTTCATTTTTTTCGATTTGGATTGATTTGGTGAGTGTTCCAATTTTTGGTTTTTGAAGTCCAATTTTGTGAAAAATCCAATCTTTGATGATGAACACATTAGTGGAGTGTTTTGGAGGGCCATACAAGGCTAGGTTGTCGTTTGGTGTAAATCCTTAGTCGTCGTTGCTCGCTCGTTCGCTTCCGTCCGTGTTATCGATTTTTCCCCATAAAGGAGTAGGCTGATTCTGCTCTAGTTGCAGGTTCAGTCGATTGGACCTGTAGGTCAGTCGACTGAACCAGGGGCAGAAAACATTATGTCCCTGTATGAGTCGACTGACCTCTGTGTTCAGTCGACTGACTTGGGGGGATAGAAAATTCTTGTCCCTGTGTTAGTCGACTAACACCCTGGGTCAGTCGACTGACCTGGAAACAGAAAGTTTCCAGGCACTGGGCCAGTCGACTGACCCCTGGTTCAGTCGATTGACCTGCTTGTCTCAGCCCAATTTGTTTATTTGCTTGGTTTTCCAATTTTGATTGATTCGTGTCTATCCAATCAGTTGTTATCGAATTTTTGACTTTGATGATTCCTTTTTGATTTCGTACACGGGGTTTTTATAAAATGATCTTTTTAAATTGTAACAAAAGCTCATTTCTCCAATTTATAATTTCTATATAAAACACACACAATTTTGCACTTCGAGTGAAGAGGGAGGAGAATTAAATGATTAAATAAAACGCGTGCTATGAACACGTGGGCTTATCTTTTAAGTTAATTCCTAATCTATTCGTTTGACCGTTTTGACTTTTGGGTCTTGTTTACCGATGAGATGAGGTGAACTTTGTACTGCTTTGAGTGAAAAATTGACTAACGATTAGTAAACCGTTTAGTGCGAACGTGTGGTATGGGACTTACGTTAACATTTTTCGGGTTCCTTTCTGAGAGTTGTGACACATTCTGCCAGTTAGTGGTGTCCAGTACTGGGTCTCCGGACCTTCGCCACTACAGTTTGTTGCCCTATAGTATTGCTTTTGGAGTTGGTCATTCGTCACCGCTCGAGAGATATTGGGTTTGTTGCCTTCGGGTATGTTGCCTTCGGGTTTGTGCCTTCGAGTTTGTTGCTCTATAGTATCACTTTTGGAGTTGGTCATTCGTCACCGCTCGAGTGATATTTGGGTTTATTGCCTTCGGGTTTGAGGATCCTTGTTATACAGTACTGAGCTCGAGCATCTTTTGTTTCTTTGACAATTATATTTCCCTAGTGTATCGCCCTTCGGTGTAGGTCCTTTGAACCATACGATATATAGCAATTACCTTGTGGAAACTTGTGTTTCCTTTATTGGTATTTGTTATTTGCCTTCTTGGCTTATTTTGGGATATTCATATCCTTTGTTTATTTGAGTTGCCGATGATACGAGGCTTGTTATGATTCGTCTTTTGTTAAAATACCTGGTTATCTCTTTTGGAGATATTTGTGGTATTTTATGACCTTGTATGTTCATTATCATTTTGTTTATCTAATTGATTTGTTTAGCTAGACTGACCCGTGTATTTTATACTCGGGTTAGACCGAGATGTTTCAGGTTAGGTACATTGGACTTAGCCTATTTTGCTTCCGCTTGGACTATTATGCTAGCTCCTTTTTGTTATAGCTTTTTGTGTAGTCCTTTTCAGCTGTAACTCTGATATGTATTCGTTTGACTCGCCTGTATATTGTGGTTTGCTTTACCACTTGACATGTATCATTTTGTAAACTCTGTAATGTATTTGTATATGTGTAAATGTATGTGATGATCCACTATTCTATGATGTGTATTACATTTGAGTTGTTATATTTTGTTCTAATAGATCCTTTAGCCACCTATGGCTTTGTATTAAGTATTTATTGGATATGTCGATCTATTTGAGTAAGAAGTGGCAATTGTCGGCGTATTCAGTAGATAATTAAGACAATGCTATAAATGGTCGCTCATATCCAGCTCTATTCTCCATATTAGCAGACGGTGTTACCTAGTAATACTCTTTGCTAATGTGGGTCTCGGAGTGGGGCATCACAATTTCGAAATGGATTTGATTATGAAGCGAATATGATATTTTGATACCAAGTATGAACTGTTTTCGAAATGTAAAAGTACCAACCGGTGTGTAAAACAATGTTTGGTTGTTAAAGAGACCAGGGCCGGATATGGGCATACTCTCTGTCGATACCAGAACCACTTTAACAACTGTGTACGCAGAGGAGACTCCAGAATTATGTGGTTGGATTTGGCGTCATTTGCTAGATTTGAAGAAAGAGAACGATGATGGATAGACCCCGGCACTTGTTCCAATTTGAAATGACTAAAACACAACGGCTTGACAGGGCCAAGGAGGCTAGCTACCCCGAGCGGACTTATTTCTTCGTTTGAATATACTATTTTGATTGTTATTGGTGATCACCCTCCAAATTATGGGAGTGTTGGACGCGGTGGGCGGCCATAGCTATGATGCGTCACCACCAGCCCTGCGACACGAACTGGTAGTATCCTACCTTGGACATTGCCTCACGTACCTTGTCATACTTTTATCCCTATATGAGACCCATACGATTTTGGTTTAGTGTTGTCGTATCACGGTGTGTCCCTATCCACCAATCGTTTAGCTGGTGTTTTATATGCAAACTGTACGACAATACTTAAAAACGCGTTAAGGGGGATCAATGTAAAGCCTTAATGCTAAGAAAAATATTTATATTATTGATTAGACATTATGTGTGTAGCGTATTCTACTACATATAAATATTTTGATGAATCCTTGAGAGATGGAAAATCCTATAACATCTCTTGAGTTATTGCACGCACGTTATACATTGGATAAGAGATGTGAAATCCCGTAAACATCTCTGACGCTATTACACTCATGTTATATGCGATATTAATTTGACCTACATAAGGATATTTTAGTCCTGACTCGAGTGTTTTATATTTTCATTACGCACGGGTAAATCTTGAGTTTTTCAGCTTATTGAAGATTTCTTCTTGAGGACGAAGACGAAGATTTGGTATATTATTACTATTATTATACCTACATCATGTTGTCTACTGCATTACTTTATTTATTCCTGATGTATTTATAACTCTGATAAATGTTGTATAGATTATAATCAAATGAATTGTATAAACAGCTTCATGAACTGTTTATTTGATTATTACATTTTATCGTTCCGCTGCGAGATTTTGTGTTTGTTTCTTCTTCTGTTCTTATTTTTGTTAATTAACCCCATTGGTTATCTATATTCTAGATTGTTTAAGTTGGACATGTGTCGATTATTATCGATTTAAACCCTCTGAAATGTGGGTCGTCATAAGGGTCTTCAAAACTCCCTCTTCATCTTCAAGATCAATGTCTTCGAAACACTGAAATAACTCTAGGCTGACCCGAGCGTAAAGGGAAACAGTACACTCGATTCAGGACTATATATTCTTATGTAAGTAAATCCAAATCAAGTCATAAATTTATTATAACTCCACTAAATGTATAATTTTAAGTTACAATTTAATAAAGCAAATCTAATTTCAAATCTTACTTTAATCCAATATCCACTACGCCATAGATGGCCTACTGCAACAAAATTACATGGTGTTGCTAGCTATAATGTAACGATAGGTATGCTGATTTTTGTTTATTACAACACTCGCTTCAAGGTGTTAGTATAGGTATCAACAAGATGTTGCAGTAGCTATAGATGTATTCAAATTAAAAAATTAATAAAATTAGCAATCCGCGTGAATACAATCCAACGGTCTACATTTAATCTGGTTGGTAAAATGGATCACCACTGCAATTTGCCCCAAAATTTCGTTTTCCCGCATGAACTAGTTCAGAGTAGATCCCCTTTTGGTTTTTATTTCAATTCGCATCTTCCCATTCGCCTCCGCCACCAAATTGTCACCCTCCTCTTCTTTTGCTTCCTCATTCGCCTTCGCCACCAAATTGTCACCCTCACCCCCAGCTACCCCTTGACCCATCGCGACCATCTAGCTCCAACCAGAGCCCCGTCACGAAACCAAAACCCGGAGGCAAACAAAGTTTTCCGTTCAAACCCCTTTTGCCACCGCTGTTGTCGCCATTAGCTCTCACCTCCAACAGAAGACTTGGTCGCCACCAACCCCTCTACCTTTCTCCTTAGACTACTTCACCTGAAAACCCTTCTAGCGCCTTAATTTCTCCCAAAACCCGAACTGCCCTCGAGATTTAGCTGTCATTCTCGCAACAATTAATCCGTCCATGGCTCCTATATCAGGTACATCCCAGGCTGATCTCTTCGTACTTTCCCTTATTATTGCGGTTGCTTCACTTGGTGCTGAAGGCCTTTGGTGTGATGTTCGGAAAATTATGATTTATTTGTTGAAAACTTATTTGCTAATGGTAATAGATTGCAAGATGATGACATTATTAAGGATAAGCATGGGAATGGTACTGGTAATTTCAATAAGGTAGTACGCCCTCCATATGTTTGTGCAAATGCTCCTTTGGAACTATATATCATTTTCTAGTTATATTTTTGCAGGTATCATGTGTATATAATCCACATTATATCATTTTCTTCATGTCGGTTACTAATTAATACACACAGACTTGTTTATATGCATCCTCCTTATAGATAATTTTTAGTGTTTTATTTTCAAATTGTTGTTAAGGGAAATAGTGTTGAACTTAGGAGCTCCAAGTTCAGTTTTATAATCTAGTGCACGTTTTCATGTACTACTGCTGTTTGATGGTGAATTGATGATTACAATGTTCAGGTTGTGAGTGGTAGAGGTGATTGTTGGTAGAAGTTTTATTGTGGTGCTGTGAGCGTTCGGCAGGGGTTGTTGACGGTTTGAAGGAGGCTGTTGGTCTAGTTATTACAGTTGCCTCATTTATTGTTGTAGTGCTTGCAATTACCATTTGTGCATCATTTTACGTTGTTTCAAAGAAGGCTCGATCTTCCAAAATCGGATGAATCGGGCGGTGCCCACTTGGTCGATCCCCACCGGGACTGCGGTGCCCCGGACCCCCACCGACGCTGCGCCCGGACCCGCTTCTTGGCTCGACTTCGGCTCGGCACTCATCTCGCCTTCGGCTCGGCACTCAGCTCGTCATATATTTGTCAGTGTCAGTGTCTGTATAAATTAAAACTGCATATGTAATGAGTGAACTGAGTGATGTAGTGAGGAATATCTGTATATGTGAATATCAGTGTTATATATCATTGAATTGTAAAATAGTGGAGTCAGGAATTTGTACTATTTTAAATGTTGAAATAAAATATTTATTTAAATAAATTACTGTTTGAATATCAAATTCTGTGCAATAGCATTTTATTAAATAAATATTTATTTCTATTAAAAAATCTAATATGCTCTACATTGTGGGCCCCACAAATTCAGAAAGTTAATATCTATAGCAACATTTTGGAATGTTGGTACAGACACCTATGGATGTTGCTATAGACCCAAATAGGGTTCTATTGCAACAATATTTCTTATGTTGCCTTAGATAGTCAAAATGTTGCCTTTGAGGTCTGCGGCAACGCGGCAAAATGCATCACCGAGAAAGTGTTGCCTTTGCCCTTTTTTTAGCCTACAACAACATTTTTTCGCACTTCCTACATCACTTCTTTGGCGTTGCAGTATGCAATCTATGGCGTAGTGATCTGATCTTTAAAATCAATTTCAAATTTTAAAACTAGAAAGAATTAATTTAAATAAATTTACCTAAACATCAATTTCCAACTTGTAATTTAAAATTTATAACTCCTAATAAAATCATTAAACAACTTTATTTAAAACAAGTTCAGTGCTCCTTAGTAAATTTGCTATCCTAGGCCAAACAAACATTTTATAATTTCAATTACTAGGTATATATCATTTCAACCCATATTTGATGTCATAGGTATATCGCATGTCAATTTATTTCTTAGTTCAGTAATTTAATTCTAATTACGATATATAACAATTTCACATTACAATACAACAAAACAATAATCAACAATATCAGCATAGCATAATCAATCATAACAATCAATAGGCACACACATAACATAAAGGTTCAAATCAATATATCACAACTGTTATTGGTTATAACATTCCGGGTGTTCGAATGGTGATGATATTTAATTTGAATATCAATTTAAATTTCAAAATATCAATCAATTTAATCTATTCACATTCCAATTATTAAATCTCCAGTTCATATACATCTATTTAATATTTCAATGTAAATTTAATTACCAAGTATTGTAGCTATATTCAACTAAATTCATATCAATTCAACACGATATTTAATTTAATTAACCACCATAATTTAATCCAATACACAATTCAATTTAATATGCAATTCAACTAAATTCATTTCAATTCATTTCTATTCAATTGAGTTTTGATTTAATTACCTAAATATGATAGCAATCATTCAATTAACATTCAATTCAATTTAAATATAATTTAAATTTAATTGCATAATAAAATATATAAGTCGTGAATTATAAAAACTCACCTTTGATTTCTAGTCGATTTAAAGTCCAAATAAAGCCCAAAAATCTAACAGTCTCAGAATGTAGCCAAACTGGTTTCATATCTTCCGAAATTTCGATACGATCGCAATAGAAAAACTACGCATCAATCGGAGTTCATATCAAAAAGTTATGGATGTTATAAGTTATAAAGTAAACAAATTAAATTAAAAAAAGAAAAGGGCAAAACGTAATTGCTCACCATCTCTTCCACCCTACATAGTAACAAACGAACCCTAAGATCCAACAGCCATCGTACTTCGACCAGTTGTTGCCGCCATGTCAAACACCTTCACCAAGATCCATGACCATCGCCGAGCTCTCCTCCTTCAACCGCACTTACGGCCACCAAGGTGGCCGCTTCCGATAACCTGAGCATACTCCGCCGCCGCCGCCCTTAAGGCCAAATTCTAGTGAACCTTGTCGACTGCAGCATGTTACAACCGTATGGACGCACTCGTCTCCTTGCCCTCTACGCTCCAGTGCTTTTCGATCGATCCAACGTTGAATCCCAAGGTCTAAAACAAACGACCAAGGATAAATCGATGATTTCTGGTCAAACCGTGACTCAAATCGAAAACCGAATTGTAGAAGTAGATTGCGCTTATCGAGAGCTTTCCAACGATATACAATATGACATAGTTTGAGGAGATTGAATTTTGGAGTTTGATTTTGAAATTTGAATTAGGGTTTGGGTTGTCAGCTATTGGTAAGAAGGTGATGAGAAAGAAAAGTACGTATAGACAATAGGAAATAAAAGGCTGCTAGGGTTTTTAGAAAAATCTATTTATATAGATAGAGGTGGACAAGAATGAATGGACATATCGAATTGGGTCAAAACGATAACGACGACCTTAAAAGCCCGTTCCGTTTCCAAAACGAAAATATGTCGCCCAATATATCAAAATATATGTTTTCGATATTTTTGAACTCAATGGAACTAGTTCCAAACCCTAATTCCATTGCATATAGAAGTTAGCTTTCAAAAATTAGATTATATCCATTTAAATTCCTTTAATCGATTTCTACGCGTTTCGAGCCCGCACGATCAAACAATTAGTCTGATCGCTATGAAACTTGAAATCCAATAATAATTAACTGTTATGAATCCGATGAAACTAGTTACGTCGAAATCTGAGACAGTGGCCAAAATGGCTAATTTTCACGTTAATTAAACAAACTATTATTAAATTGGTTTAATCACTTTTTAAATTCAAATTTAAAAGTTAACAATTTTTTTTTTCATTTTTGATTACATTAAAATATTTTTAAAATAAAATTTCCATGTTAAATCAAATATTTAAACATTACGTTAATTTTAGAGTTCAGTTGCAATTGTAATAAAATTCCAATTAATTATATTTTAATTTCAATCAAATTCTTTTATTTCGATTTACAGTCTTATTATTGAATCAACTATTATCTTATGAATATAATTAACATTAGTTTACATTCTATTACATTCTTATTCTATAGTTATCATCTTAACTCCTATTAACTGCAATATTTTATTACATTAAATTTCATTAATTTCCAAATTAATTCAAACGGATTAAATAATAAGATGATAATTAAAGCAATTATTATACATTAATAATTCAACACATTTCCAAGTCTATTGTTTACAAACAAAAACCATTAAATTTTTGTACTAATAAACTGATTTCAGATTCCATAATAAACCTATTTCAATTAATAACATATAATCCAACATTCAATTTATTCCTTATTTACAATTATAACCAAATTAACTTTACAATTATTTCAACTGATTGAAATTACGTTAAAATAGTTATCAATAACATTCAAACAACAAAATGAAATTTATATTCTAATTATTTTCTCACTAATAAATCATAAATTTTAATTTCTCACAATATTAATATTTCAAAATCTTATTACATTTAATATTTTTAATTATCAAAAATTATGGGTCGTTACACTCTTCACCGCTCAAAACTTTTTGTCCTAAAAAAGGAACAAGAAGGAATTAAGAAACTTGATATCATTTTTTTCAAATTATTCAATTTATAAGCACTTTAAACTTACATAAATAAGTATTTTAAATAAAATATATCAATTTATAAATAATTAAATCTTTCATATTCAAGCTTAGTAGAAATTTGAAAATGTTTTCACATTCACCAAAATTTACTAAGTCCTAAATTCACGAAAAATTTCGGGAGAGTCTCCTTTGCGCGGTTAGGTCCGAAAAAATAATAATATCAATAATTACAATATATATATCATATTTCAATAACAAACATCCCAAACCATAATACAATATAATATATCATAATTAAAATATCATTGCAAAAACCATAATCCGAAAATGTGCCTATTTGTCGGGCAAACAACTTTTTTTATGAAACCAAAAGCACTAGTTATAGCTTCCATAAACCTGTATTTCACTTATATAATCCAAAAGAGTTAAAATTATGTAAAAGATTATATATTAGTTATTACAATTAATAGTGCAAGAAACATATCATATATATAATAATCATATGAAAACAAAAAGAGGTTCTACCATTATATGCAACAAAGGAAACTATCAAACATCCATAGCAATTGTTAGCTGGAGGTTTGACCAGGCAACTAGGTCGTTCGACATAGCTGGATCGTTCGGCATTCAGCGGCCGTTCGGCATCTGTCCTCGATCGGCATCCAAGCGTCGCTCGGCATCTATCCTCGATCGGCATCCAAGGGTCGCTCGGCATAAGTCCTCGATCGGCATCCCAGCCTTGACCGGCATTCTAGCCTCGTTCGACTTTCAAAGGTCATTTGGCATCTGTCCTCGATCAGCATCCAAGCGCCGCTCGGCATCTGTCCTCGATCGGCATCCTAGCCTTGACCGGCATTCCAGTCTCGATTCAGCATTCATAGGTCGTTTGGCATTCAGCCTCACTCGGCATTCCAACCTCGACCGGCATTCATCCTCGTTCGGTATTCAGCTTCGCTCGGCATTCCAGCCTCGATTCGGCATTCAGAGGTCGTTCGGAATTCAGCCTCGCTCGGAATTCCAGCCTCGACCGACATTCAACCTCGTTCGGTATTCAGCTTCGCTCGGCATTCCAGCCTCGATTCGGCATTCAGAGGTCGTTCGGAATTCAGCCTCGCTCGGCATTCCATCCTCGACCGGCATTCAGCCTCGTTCGGCATTCAGCCTGGCTCGGCATTCCAGCCTCGACCGGCATTCAGCCTCGTTCGGCATTCAGCCTCGCTTGGCATTCCAGCCTCGACCGGCATTCAGCCTTATTCGGCATTCAGCCTCGCTCGGCATTCCAGCCTCGACTGGCATTCAGCCTTGTTCGGCATTCATTCTCGTTCGGCATTCGAGGGACGTCCGACATCAGAAGTATCGTTTGGCAGAAATCTCGACCGGCATGGAGCCTCGCTCGGTAGAAGTCTCGCTTGACATTTGCCGTTCAGCATTCATGGTTCAACACACAAGAGTTACTTTCTTTGGGCCGAGGTATCTTGCGCGCACCAGGGAAGTCCAACCCATCTTCGTCTATAAATAGAGAGGCAGGGGCACAGTGAAATGGACCTTTTTTCGAGAACACTAGGGAGACTCTGCCGCTTTCAAGACTCATCCTTTTTACTTAGTAATTGCATTCAAGTAATTGGTGTACGGATTGTATCTGTAATCGATTATCAAGTAAAGCAATAAAGATTAACCTCAAAGTGGACGTAGGCAATTACGTCGAACCACTATAAATCTGGTGTTCTTATTCTCCTCATTTAACTTTGCATATTGCTCTTTCTTTACATTTACTTTCTTCATTTATCTCTCTACATAATCTTTCTCAACGAGGTTAGTGACCAATTTTGGTGCTAACACTTTGGTGCTTTCACCGAGAATTGAATTTTCAGACCACAAGGATCTGCTTTGAAGCTACTAGATTAAATAAATCCCCAGAAGGAGATCCGAGTCATTCATAAGACGTCCGTGGATTCTACTAAGAGTTCCTGCCAATAACTCTACAATGGGAAGACCACGTACTAGATCAGCCTCTCATAACGCGGACGCCCATGAGACCGCTAGTGTACAACAAGTAGGACCTACAAATCAGCAAGCAAATCTGGGTGCAGGGATTGCCGCCCAGGTCAAAATGCAAGTTGTCACCAGAACAGAGTTCAACGACTTGATGAGAGAGCTCATGGAAAGCAGGAGACAACTTGGAGAGCAGATGCAGGCCAACGCCAACCTTATGGCATAACTCACTCAACAACAGCATCAGAATGCTGGGGGCAGTCCAGCTCCTTACTCTTCATCTGACAGCTCAACTACATCTGACGAAACCCCTAGGCGTAGACGCCGCAAGACTGAAACTACGCAGGCAGGTGCTGCCGATCAAACTACCTGGGATCGCCTACACCTCGGAGACCGCAACCAGGCTGGGACGGGAAACTTAGGAGCTGGAACACAGGTGGAAGCTGGATGCTAGGCTTATGAAGATGCCAATGATGTCGAACCTCAAGATGCACGTTTGCCCGATCGCCAGCAGAGGAGGCATCAACCTGATCAATCCCGTAGGACGGACTCCAACCTTCCACCTTCCATACAAACCCCAGACCTGACAACTATGATCAGACAGTTGATGAAAGAGAATCAAGGCTTATCAAATGATGATTGGGGAGTGTCCTATAGGCTGAGTAGCCCGGGAAGTTCATCATGCCAACTATCCAAGCTTATGAAGGAAAGACCGATCCCAGGCAGCATGTGATGAGGTACGAATGGATGATGGATTCAGCTAGAGCGAATGATGCAACCAAGTGCAGGTGCTTTCCAATAACTCTATCTCTGATCGCTACCATGTGGTTCACCTTACTTCCTCCACGGTCCGTATCCAGTTTCGAGGAGTTGGCGAAGAAATTTATAGAACAGTTCAGAATACATACTACTCGTCCAAAGGACGTTTTGTCTCTATCAAGTGTAATCCAAGCTCCTGGGGAGTCATTGAAGGAGAATCTGCAGAGATTCCATGTTGCAGCTACCGAAGTCAGTAATCCCAATGATCACGCAATTCTTATGGCTGTGATGCGAGGTGTGGATCTGGATTCAGAATTTGGAGATTGGCTAGCAAGAAAACCTCCGACTACGCTAGAGCATTTTTACTCAAAGGCACATCAGTTCATAAGAAGAGAGGAAGCCAGGTGGATAAGACGATATAAGGCACCGGGGCCTGTTCAGGAGACTGTGAAAAGCAACATTGCTGTGAAGCAATCCGGCGACAACTTGAGGAAGGTTCATGTCAATGTCCAGAACAAGCCCGGGCAATCTAAGGAATCTGGAGGAAGAAATCAGGGGAAGAAAAGAGATGCGGGGAAATGGAAGTTGAGAATTCCAACCTACAATGAATATACCCCGCTGAATGCATCTCTTGAGAACATTTACCTATCAACCTACAATACCTTTCAATACAGAAAGCCATGCCCAAAGGAGTCAACCGAAGAACAAAAGCGGACCAGGAAGCATTGCCGCTTTCATGAGACTTATGGGCACAATACTGAGGAGTGCAGACACCTACACGACGCTATAAAGAAGTTGATTAGGCAGAAAAAGTTATAGGAGTTTGTAAAGAATCCGCAAGAAGGTGGACAGGGAATGTCCAATCCCGGTTGTGCACCAGCTCCACGTCACCCCAAGGAGCCTGCTCGGACCGTGGGCAGACTAGTCATAAACACGATCATCGGCGGACCTCACCCTGCAGATAAGAACTGGCAAGAAATGGAGCGGTATGCTAATTCCCTGAGGCATGCAGATTTTGAGTGTTGTTCCAATGTAGAGGATGGGACCCCTGCTAAACAGCTGCGCATGGTGACAGACGATATAGTATTCAGGAGCGGAGATGCTGACCAGGTGGAGGCTCCTACCATTGACCCGATGGTCATATCTGCGACAATCGGGCTGGCTTTTGTGAAAAGAATTTTGATTGATTGTGGAAGTTCTATCAATATCATCTTCAAGAAGGCTTATGACCAGATGAAGATGGAGACGAAGGATTTGAAGCCATCTAAAGCTCGTATACATGGCTTTAATGGCGCAGCGACCGATGTAGTGGGATATGTTGAGTTGCCAGTTGAACTGGGACAAGGTGAGCGTAGGAGGGTGCGAATCCTACCTTTCATAGTTTTTGATGTCGATTCTTCGTACAATGTGTTTTTGGGCCGACCGGCCCTGGCTGAGTTTAGGGCAGCATTGGCCCCGTGGTGTTTGACTTTAAAATTTCCAACTGACAAAGGAGTAGGTGTTGTTCATGGCGACCAGGCGACCGGTCGTGTGTGTTATGTGGCTGAGCTCCGAGAGGCCCAACGGAGGGAGAAAGGAAAGGCTACGGACAATTCCGTCCGCATTCAGCATACTGACAATTGACAAGTAATGCCCGAGCCCTGGCTCGGGCATGATTCTCGGATCTTCAGAGACATAGACCCGAGAGACGACGATGAGGAACCCAGGGAAGAAAAAGCAGCACCAGCCGAACTGACGATTGACATTTCAGTCAGCCGAGACGATCCATCGCGAGTGCTGAAGATTGGATCACAACTCAGCCCCTCGATGATTGAAGACCTTAGTGATTTCCTCCGAGCGAATCTCGATGTTTTCGCTTGGACACATTCCGACATGTGTGGGATTCCTCCCGCTATTATGAGTTATATGTTGAACATAGACCTGAAGTACGTCCCAGTTAAGCAAAAGAGGAGAGGAATGGACCTGGAGAGGTCCGCTGCTCTCAGAGAGAAGGTGGACAAACTCAAAGCCAATGGGTTCGTCCGCGACGCCCTCTACCCTGAATGGGTATCAAACCCCGTGCTGGTGAAAAAGGCAAACGGGAAATGGAGAACTTGCGTAGATTATTCTGATTTGAACAAAGCATGCCCCAAGGACAGTTTCCCATTACCTAGAATTGATCAGTTGGTCGACTCCACTACAGGACACGAGTTGTTGTCATTCATGGATGCGTACTCGGGGTACAATCAGATCTCGATGCACATTCCGGACTAGGAACAAACTAGTTTTGTTACAAACGTTGGGCTATATTGCTATGTAGTAATGCCCTTCGGATTGAAGAATGCGGGAGTAACCTATCAGCGTTTGGTGAATCGGATGTTTAAAGATCAGATTGGTAGAACGATGGAAGCCTACGTGGATGACATGCTCGTGAAGTCACGACAGTCAAACGACCACATTCGAGACTTAGCAGAGATGTTTGACATACTCAAATTATATGGGATGAAGATCAACCCTCTGAAGTGTTCCTTCGGCGTTGCGTCGGGGAAGTTTTTGGGATTCATTGTTAATGCCCGGGGAATTGAAGCTAACCCGGAAAAGATTCAAGCTATTCGAGATGTACAAGTGCCCAGAACTATAAAACAGGTACAAAGTTTGAATGGAAAGGTGGTTGCGCTGAGTCGATTTATATCCAGAGCCACAGACAAGTGCATTCCCTTCTTCGATATAATAAAGAAAGGGAAGAGGAATTTCGAATGGACATCCCACTGTGAGGAAGCGTTTCGAGATCTGGTGAGGCATTTGGAGAGTCGTCCAGTGCTGTCGAAGCCAGTAGACCACGAAATGCTGTACGTATACTTGGCAGTATCCCCGCATGCTATAAGTGCGGCTTTGGTCCACGAGGAGGACTGAGTTCAAAAGCCGATGTATTACGTTAGCAAATGTTTAACGCGGGCAGAAAGAAATTATCCTAAAATTGAGAAATTGGCCTATTGCTTGGTGATTGCATCACGCAAGCTGCGTCCATACTTTCAAGCACACTCAGTCAGTATTTATACCGATCAGCCCTTACGACAGGTACTCCAATGACCAGAAACTTCTGGAAGGATGTTAAAATTGAATATCGAATTGAGTCAGTTCGATATTACCTACCTGCCAAGAAGAGCCATACAGGGGCAAGCATTACCGGATTTCATCGCTGAGTTTACTGTATCAGACGAACCAAATGGTCACAGTGTCATTCCTCCCATTCAATGGAAATTGTACATCGATTGGGCATCAAACGACCATTGCTCCGGGGCTGATGTAGTCCTTGTGACTCTAGAAAATTGATCGATTTGTTATGCTTTGAAGCTCAATTTCCCGGCTACGAATAATGAAGCAGAATATGAAGCATTGATTCCTGGTTTAAAGCTCGTTGGAGAACTCGGGGTAAAATCAGTTGAAATTTTTTGTGACTCGCAGCTTGTGGTGTACCAAGTGCGAGGAGACTACCAAGCAAGTGGACAAAAGCTTGCTCCGTACCTTGCTCTGGTTCAGGAACTATTGGCGAACTTCGAACATTATGACATTTCGCATGTCCCGCGTGACCAGAACAAGGAAGCTGACTCGTTGGCCAAATTCTCAAGCACTGGCGATGCACATCAAATGGGATTGGTTCCCGTCGAAACCTTACACGCTCCAAGCATAGATGTGATGGAAATCAATTTTGTGTTGGGAACGGAAATCGAGAAGGAGTCATGGATAACCCCATTCAAACAATACCTTCTTAACGGGACTTTGCCCGGAAGAAGAAGCGAAAGACGACAGGTCATTCGCAAAGCCGTGCGATATGTGATGCAGGGAGGAATAATGTATCGGAGGGGGTTCTCAGTCCCTTTACTACGGTGCATTGCCCGTGATGAGACAAAGCGGGTCTTGGAGGAGGTTCACGAAGGAGAATGTGGCGACCATACTGGGGGCAAACATTAGCAAAAAAGATCCTCCGCTACGGGTACTATTGGCCGACTATGAATCGGGATGCTGCAGACTATGTAAGAAAATGTGACAAGTGTCAAAGATACGCAAAAATCCCGAGAGCTCCACCAACGGAAATCACACAAATGGTTAGTCCCTGGCCGTTTGCACTCTGGGGAATCGACATAATCGGTTCTTTGCCTATATCCAAAGGTGATGCGAAATACGCGATAGTTGCGGTCGACTACTTCACCAAATGGGCCAAGGCAGAGCCTTTAGCCACAATCACCTCCAAGAAGGTTATTAATTTCTTTGTACGGAATATTATATGCCGCTTTGGCCTCTCGGGAACCATCATTATAGACAACGGAACTCAATTTGAAAGTATGGAATTCAAAGATTTCTATTTAAAGTACGACATTGAGAAAAAGTTCGCCCCCGTTGCTCATCCGAAGGCTAATGGACAAGTTGAAGCTGTGAACAAAATAATCAAGTCCATATTGAAGAATCATTTGGAAAAGGCTGGAGGCAAGTGGGTAGATGAACTTCCAATAGCACTATGGGCTTATAGAACTACCCACAAGTCTGCGACTAGCCACACTCCATTCGCATTGGCATACGGCTCGGAAGCTGTTATACCCGTGGAGCTTGAAGTTCCATCACATCAGGTGACACATTATGATCCTAAGACGAATCAGGATCTCTTGTTAGAATCACTGGACCTCGTTGATGAAAAACGTGAAGAAGCTGAGTTAAGGGCGGTAGCATATAGGCACCGGGTCAAGCGATATTACAACGAAAAAGTCCGCCCAAGAGTCTTTGATGTGGGTGACCTCATTTTCAAACGAGTTTTCCCGGTACCATCACGTATGAATCCTAACTGGGAAGGTCCATATGTCGTTGAATGGAAGCTTGGAGAGGAAACTTTCAAGCTAGCGACCGTTGATGGCATGACACTCCCCCGAGCATGGAATAGTGAACATTTGCGACGTTATTATATTTAGCTTGTTTCTTTCATGTTTTAGGTGCGGTTATTTCCCGTATGGTTTTGTTCTATTAATTCTTAGTTTCCTTTTTGACCATGTAATCGAAAATTTTAGTTTGTTTTCATTAATAAAGGCTTGAAGCCGTCTTTTCCATGAATTACTGATGTTTCTATACCTTATAATCCGGTGGCAAACAACTGGAGTTATACTATTCTGTCCGACGTACGAACACACATAAACGACATAAATCTCTGACTCCCCCGAGTGTGGACCGGAGTACTCTAAGTCCCCGGAGCGTGGATTAGAGTATAAACGACGTAAATCTCCGAGTCCCCTGAGTGCGGACCGGAGTACTCTAAGTCCACGGAGCGCGGACTAGAGTATAAACGACGTAAATCTCCGAGTCCCCTAAGTGCGGACCGGAGTACTCTAAGTCCCCGGAGCACGGACTAGAGTATAAAAGACTTAAATCTCCGAGCCCCCTGAGTGCGGACCAGAGTACTCAAAGTCCCCAGAGCGCGGACTAGAGTATAAACGACTTAAATCTCCGAGTCCCCTGAATGCGAACTGGAGTACACTAAGTCCCCAGAGCGCGGACTAGAGTATTAACGACTTAAATCTCCGAGTCCCCTAAGTGCGGACCGGAGTACTCTAAGTCCCCAGAGCGTGGACTAGACTATAAATGACTTAAATCTCCGAGTCCCCTGAATGCGGACCGGAGTACTCTAAGTCCCCGGAGCACGGACTAGAGTATAAACGACTTGAATCTCCGAGTCCTCTGAATGCGGACCGGAGTACACTAAGTCCCCAGAGCGCGGACTAGATAATAAACGATTTGAAACTCTGAGTCCCCTAAATGCGAACCGGATTACTCTAAGTCCCCAGAACGTGGATTAAAAAATGCTCTAAGTACCAAAGATGGGAAATAAGAGATGTACAATTCCAAAGAATCTCCGACCAATGTGAAAATGGATTGGAGGCTCATGTGACTCACAAGAACTTGAGTTTTGACCACAGTTATACAGAAAGCTAAAAAACAAAAGTCATTTAAAAGACGAGGAAACTAAACTTTATTTATTAATTCAAAATGGGGTTGTACAACCACTCCTCCAAAACCCCGAGTTAGAAGTCTGTCCACATTGACTACGAAGGTAAATAAATAAAAGTAATTACATGATCTAAGCTAACCCTCGTTGAACGAGTGTAGTGGCTACTTCTTCGTTTTCTTTAATTTCTCTTTCTCCTTTGTTTCCTCGGACGACCCTTCCACCACACGCTTTCTCTTGGACGTTTTGCTCGCCAAGGAAGCGGTGTTAGGAGTGGGAGGAGGAACATCCAGTGGTTTGTATTCGCCAGGAAGGATGACTTTCAGAGGCATGTTCAGCGGGTCGTTAAGTTCTATTACTTGAAACTCAACCTTGATCTCAACTTTCTTCCTCTTCTCTTCCGTGAGTTGCTCCTTCATACTCACCTTCGAAGTGTGTTATGAGGCACCCGTGATTTCAATTTCATAACTCCCTTCAACGGGGGACGAAGTTACAGACTTATCATCGTCTAGCGCCTCGATCACTTGAGCATCAAGACCGGTAGTTACTCCCGCGTGAGTAGAGTCGCTCGCTTTCCCCATCTCCTCCTTGGCTTCATCGCTCCTTGGAGTCGGTTCAGGATCGGGGTGGCCTGCGTAAAAACACAAAGGACGAACGTTAGAATACAATAACCTCCCGCCGAAAGCGACGGTTCGTTGAACTTTAAGAAAAAGAGTTATGTATCGGTTTCTTGCTGACTTTCGGCCGTCCGAGGGGTCTCGCCGTCTAAAATGGAAGATAGCACGTGAATGCCGAGGCCGGGGTCTTCCGGATCATAGCCGGCGTGTTGTTCGAACGGATCAAGTACCAGTCGATTGACCGATTGAGTAGGAGAGGGAGCTGAAGGCCCAGTTCCCAATGAGCCAGCTATGTCATTTTTCTCCTTTGATGGAGGAGAGCCTTTACTAAAGAGAGCCATAGCTGCAGACAAGTCTGATGGCTCGTTCCCTCTGAGAAACTCTTTCACTAAAGCATCCTCGTCGAGCTCCTCGGTGCCCGACTCCACCTTTCTAATCTTTATTAAAGTCTCCCAAGCCTCGGCTAAAGATTCAAGGTAGCCCTCGCCTAAGAAATTCAAGTCCCAGTGCATGAGGACACGTGCATTGTATTCAGCTATCAGTGGGTCAAACATACACTTGATCTCCTCTCTGCCGGCCTCTGCAGCCGCTTCAAGGCGGGAGTCGATCTCCGCGGAAGCTATTCTCTTGCCCTCCTCACGGGCTTCATCCTTCATTGTCCCGACCTTAGAAAGCTCATCGTCGAGCTTTGCCTTCAAGAGATGAGTATCGACAATCTCGTTGCAGTATCGTTGAGACTCCTCTTGAGCGGCTATCTTCTCGTCCCTCTCCTTAGAGAGTAGCTCGTTCAACTCTTTAACCTGCAAGGAGAGTACATCCTTTTCTTTTTGAATAGAATCTTTTTCTAAAGCAAGGGCCCCACAGCGTTGGACCGCGTCGTCAAGTTCCTTCTTATGAGTCGTCTCTAGACGAGTGACGGCCTCCGCAGTCTCCATAGCACTTTGTTCTACAGCCTCGAGCTTGGACTTGTACGAAGCGAGCTCTTCATCCTGATTTTTGATAATGTCTTTATCGAAGATAGCTTCAAGCTTCAAGCGGTCAATTTCCTGTTGACGCTCAACAGAGATTTCCGAGACTTTTTCGACTAATTAAATAAACGCGTCATGTTGAACATAGACGTCGTTGTTACAAGTGATGGCACTCTGCTTGACATGCCTTGGAATGTGATGAATTGCTGGAAGGAACTTCAGACCGTCAAAGCAGAGTTTGGGAAACTTAACTTTAAGCTCAGCCAGCTTCTCCGATATCGTTGGGTCCGCCGCAGGAACAGAGGGAGCTCGCTTTGAAAGTTCTGTTCTCTTATGATCTTCCCGAGATTGCCGTGTACTTGATGAACCAGAATGTTGATCTCGGGAAACATCGGGCTGAGACCCCTTCTGCAAAGATTTTTCTCTGCCTGGCTCTGTTTGAGGAGGAAGATCGCGAGAGTATGAAGACTGGCTATGTGATTTCTTTCGATAAGTCGACTCTCGGGGATGGTTGTCTCGATCTCCGTAGTCGACTCTGTCCCGGCGCTTGCCGGTGCCCGAGTCCCGGCCAGAATGATGAAAAATGGATGAGCCGTGAAGACGATCAAATCCATGGGAGCGTCCCATGTCACCTGCATAGAATGAGAATAACAACAAGTTAGAAAAGATCAGGGTGACGGCTAAGATTGAAGTGCAGGGTGAAGTGCGCGTGTCCGTGTGTGTCCTAGTGTTTCCCCCTGACGGACCAGTTTCTTTACTAATTGGAGTTTTATCTCCTTGGACTTGGGCTTGAACTCTCGTATCGCCTCTAGCGGGCGAATGAAGCTTGAAGGCCACTGGATCATCGAAACCGTAATTGAGTAAATCGTCAGGAATGGTAAGGTTCGACAGGCCCTATGGAGAACTTTCTAAGTGCTGCGAGAAGTTTCGTTTTCCGTTGGAATAAGAGTAACTTTAGAAGTTCCACCCACTGTTTTCTTCGTCAGCTTGTACGTCAGTTTCTTCTTCTTCGAAGGGGAAGACGACGTTTCAATGACATGAACTTCAACTATCGGGCCCCGAGACGGACTAATATTCTCGCCCTGTACTTCGGACGTTTCTGCTTCTTTAATCTACCCCTCCTCTAGTGTGTCAGGGGCGTTCTGTGCTGAAGACTCGGCCTGCCTTTTCCCTTTGCCAACAGCAGGCCTGAGTATGGTAACACCCTAAGGGAGGCTTATCCGGCGACCTTCTGCCAACAGCCAAATTGTGTAAGTGACTTATTTTAAATGAGGGATTTGATGTCCCGATCTTCTGCGGGGAGAGCTCGGATAGTTGCCACTGCTTCAGAGTATCCGGAGCCTTCGGGACGTGGAGTGATACTTGAAAAAGTGGATAAAGAGTCAGAAAAGATGCAGATTCCCCCAAATTCAAGTGTTGATCTAGAAAGCGAACTTACTCCCTTCCACCCATCTCCTAGCGAAACCGGAAGGACAACGAACATGGAACCACTCTTGCTTGTACTGGGCGAATTTTTTCCATGCCCAAGTCAGGATTTGGCATTTACTATATGGCTCCAGAAATATGAAAGACGGGCTATCCGATTGTCTCTTGAAGCGATAAATATAACGGATATCGCTTAGAGTCGGAATCGTGGAGAAGACACTCATAAAGGGGATGCAAGTACCATATAAGAAAGCATGACTGTTCGGAGGCAGTTGTGAAGGAGCAATCTCGATATATTGCAATAAGTCACGAAGGAAGGAGTTGAAGGGTGGAACGCTGCCGACCCAGCACATAAACTTATTGCAAGCTATATACCCGACTGGGGCAGATGCAGACGATCGTTCCCCGAAGGAACTAACACGTCGTCGAAAGGGATTCCGTGGACAGAGCATATCCGACGGAGTGTAGTCTCGTTAATCCTTGAGGCCTGTGAATGGGTTAGGTCGTCTAAGAAAATAGCTGCCTCCAGAGCGTCAGGAGCTAAATCGACGGATGTTATCGCGGCGCTCAGTAAGTTTTGAGTAGGCGTAGTTGACGTATTCGAAGTATCTACAACTTCTTATCTAGAGGATGGCCCAGGTCTGTTTGAGATCGTAGCAGAGCTAGATTTTCTAGACACCTTTAATGAAGATCGAGTCCAACAAAGCACCTGTTTGAACTATACTTGAAAAACAATTAACATTAGACTTAACAACATAAGTATTCCCCCCGTGTCCATGTGTAAACTAGTGTGATCATCCAAATATAAGTGCTGAGAAATTAAAAGTCGCAGATTTGATGATATAAAGTTAAGCTTGGAACTGTCATCTTCAAAGACCATCATCGCTGACCGTCTCCGAAAACCTACCCTATCATGTTTTTCAGTTTTGGACTCGGACATTGGCACTATATGTTAAAGGCTATTATCTGTTTTTATCGATTTGAATTCAGGCTTATAATTGTTGAAACTAGGGAATCATCAGTCCGGATTAGTTCGATATGCTGGTTTGTTTAAGTTCTTGTCCTTGTTTTTTGTCATATGAATAGGCATGGGGAATAAGTGAGTTCAACAAGGGTTATGTTCAAGTTGGAATGATTTCGACTGTCGTTGTCTATTCATCAAAGACCAAGACCGAGCGACACTTGAAACACATGGCCTAAATGTCGCTCGGCATCAACCCCGCTCGGCCTAAATGTTGTCCGGCCTAAATGTCGCTCGGCATCAACCCCGCTCGGCCTAAATGTTGTCCGGCCTAAATGTCGCTCGGCATCAACCCCGCTCAGCCTAAATGTTGTCCGGCCTAAATGTAGCTCGGCATCAACCCCGCTCGGCCTAAATCTTGTCCGGCCTAAATGTCGCTCGGCATCAACCCCGCTCGGCCGAAATGTCATCTGGCCTAAGTCCACCGTTCGGCATTCTCTGGGCCAACATATGAGCCAGATACACCGAATCGCTTGCTTCCAACCTCCTTGACTTCACTCCGGTGTTCGGCATCCAGGCCATGATCATACTGATCCGCATCGCTCGGCGTTTGAGCCCAATCTCGACCTCACACCTTTACTCCCACACTTCGATTCACATGCCACCAGCGTTTGGACATCTCAAACCTAACCAGATCTGACCGAGCTAGCACCTTCTTCCGACTTCCACTCTGTTTAATCCTTGGACCTGATTAAACTTCAAACCCAACTTCCTAATCTACGAGACTTCCGTTACTTATAGATTGAGGGAAAGTTATAATCTGAGTCTCATCCAAAGTCTCTAATCGAAGAAATTCGGGTATGCGAAGTTATCATACCGAAAAGAAGGAAAATGAATCTGGCGAGATACTTGAATTGGAACTTGGTCTGTTCGGACTCGCTGTGGAAGGCAATCGGGACGTAACAAAGGAGACTCGGGGATTAAAGGAGTTGGAAAGGTGTTGGCGAGGGATTGGAAAGGCTCGAGTTTGTAAGTACGGTGGTGTAGAAATAAGAGTAAAAGGGAGAAGGAGAAGAAGTATCAGCTTTTATAGAGGAAGGAAGCTGAACAGGCATCAACTAGTATAACCGGTCAAGGAAGGGTCGTTCAGCATCCAAGTGTCATTCAGCATCCAATGTCGTTCGGCATCCAGGCCTTGTTCGGCATCCAAGTGTCGTTCGGCATCCAATATCATTCGGCACCCAATGTTTCGTTCGGCATTCAGGAAAGCCCTCCGGAGAAACAAAGCGAGAGTTTAGGAGAGAGTATGGGGTGCTTATGATTCAAAAGCACATCACGTTTGACCACATGATGAACTTTGGGGGGCAAGTGTTACTTGGAGGTTTGACCAGGCAACTAGGTCATTCGACATAGTTGGATCGTTTGGCATTCAGAGGCCGTTCGGCATCTGTCCTCGATCGGCATCCAAGTGTTGCTCGGCATCTGTCCTCGATCGGCATCCAAGCATCGCTCGGCATCTGTCCTCGATCGGCATCCCAGCCTCGACCGGCATTCCAGCCTCATTCGGCATTCAGAGGTCGTTCAGCATCTGTCCTCGATCGGCATCCAAGCGCCGCTCGGCATCTGTCCTCGATCGGCATCCCAGCCTCGACCGGCATTCCATCCTCGATTTGGCATTCAGCCTCGCTCGGCATTCCAGCCTTAACCGGCATTCAGCCTCGTTCGGTATTCAGCCTCGCTCGGCATTCCAGCCTCGGTTCGGCATTTAGAGGTCGTTCGGCATTCAGCCTCGCTCGGCATTCCAGCCTCGACCGGCATTCAGCCTCGTTCGGCATTCAGCCTGGCTCGGCATTCCAGCCTCGACCGGCATTCAGCCTCGTTCGGCATTCAGCCTCGCTCGGCATTCCGGCCTCGACCGACATTCAGCCTCGTTCAGCATTCAGCCACATTTGGCATTCGAGGGACGTCCAGCATTAGAAGTATCTTTTGGCAGAAATCTCGACCGGCATGGAGCTCTCGCTCGGTAGAAGTCTCGCTCGGAATTTGCCGTTCGACATTCATGGTTCGACACACAGGAGTTACTTGCTTTGTGCCGAGGTATCTTGCGCCCACCAGGGAAGTCCAACCCATCTTCGTCTATAAATAGAGAGGCAGGGGCACAGTGAAATGGACCTTTTTTCGAGAACACTGGGGAGACTCTGTCGCTTTTAAGACTCATCCTTTTTAATTAGTAATTGCATTCAAGTAATTGGTGTACGGATTGTATCTGTAATCGATTATCAAGTAAAGCAATAAAGATTAACCTCAAAGTGGACGTAGGCAATTACGCCGAACCACTATAAATATGGTGTTCTTATTCTCCGCATTTAACTTTGCATATTGCTCTCTGTTTACATTTACTTTCTTCATTTATCTCTCTACATAATCTTTCTCAACAAGGTTAGTGACCAATTTTGGTGCTAACAGCAATCAAACTCATGGTTTGTTCAGGTTCAAACACTTTTCATCGTCCAAGTATGCTAAATAAACTACCAAGTGTACCTTACGCTCAACAACGTTTAGTAATTACTTAATAGATTATTCATACAATCTTAAACAATTTAACGTATCATTCCCCAAACTTCCCATAAGCCAAAACAATGAAGAAATTTTAATATTGTTGAAGTTTATTCGATTAGTTTCCTTTTTTCTTTCTTTCTCTTTTTTTTCTTTTTTTTTCATCATTCACTTTTCATTTATTTTCATTCACTCGTACAATGTCCTTTTTTCATTCATTTACTTACATAAATTATTTCCATTCAATATTTAAAATAATCAATGAATTCATTATTTAAGAATTACCTACATTTTATTACAGTTTTAATTCACATTTATTTCTTCATATATAATATCATTTAATAATAAACTTATTTATGAATCATTTCAGTCATTTTTATAAGTTTATAATCATCTTCTTAGATAATATCCACTTTTAACTATTCAATCGAATTATAGCATTTCAAAGCATTTAATTTTGTTTATAACATTTATTGTACATCTTATTTGTTCATTTTTGAATATATGTTCATTTTGAAGCACTGTAGTTATTAAGATTTTACTTATATAATATTCTATTACATATTCTTATTTAACATTTGTTAACGCTAAAAAGTGAACGCTAACACCCGGTGTGTGTAGTAGAATTGTGAAAGCACTACCCGTGTGACGGGAATAAGAAGTAAGCAGTAAAATAGCGAAAAGGCGGTAAAAGACAGCAGTTTATAGTGGTTCGGCTTGAGATCGAGCCTACGTCCACTTTGAATCTCTTTATTACTGAATCCGGTTACAAGACGATACAATACACTTATGAAAACAATACAATTTGATCACAAAGGCAATCTCGACTACTAGCTCAAACTTCGATGATGAAACTCGATGAATCCATGTTGGATGTAGGAAATTCCTCTCGAAGCTTGTTGTAGTGTCTCGAATGTTTGAAGATCTTCAATTGTTGAATGAGTTGAGAGTTCGGCAGAGTAACGACGTTTCAAGAAATGATCGGCCAAAAGTCCATTACTTGTTGGAGTTTGGGGGGTATTTATAGGAATTGAATTCTGGATAGAATTTTTCCCAAGTCTTAGGTCGTAGCCGACTTATAGTAAGTCGTAGCTCCTAAGTCGGCGACGAGATAGGAGCACTTGCATTAGTTACTCATGAATATGTCCAGAACGAGTTGTTTGGTTGAAAGTCATAAGTCGGCAGCGACTTAGTATAAGTCGTAGGTCGGCAATGACTTGCTTTGACTTGCTATGTCATTCGTCCACTTAAGTTGTTAACTCCTTAGATCGGTAAGTCGTAAGACCATTTAAGTCGGTAAGTATCCTAAACTGGCCCTGTAGCTAAGTCGGAGCTTCTTTAGGTCGTAGACTTCCTTAAGTCGTAACCCATTGAGTCGGTCCTGTCGCTTAAGTCGTAACTGCCTTAGGTCGTAACCCATTGAGTCGGTCCTGTAGCTTAAATCGTAGACTGCCTTAGGTCGTAACCTTCCTTAACTCGTAAACCGTTAAGTCGGACCATTCCTTAGGTCGGAGCCTTCCTTAACTCGTAAACCGTTAAGTCGGACCATCCCTTAGGTCGGAGCCTTCCTTAACTCGTAAACTGTTAAGTCAGACCATTCCTTAGGTCGGAGCCTGTTGAGTCGTAGGCCTCTTTAAGTTGTAAGTCGCAGCTTGTTAAGTCGCGAACAAAAGAGGATTAACAACATTTCAACATTTTAAATATTTTAGGTAAGTTTTATATTTGTTTTTAGAATGTAACTGAATGTTATACAAATTATCTTATTCATTTTAGTTAGCAAAATATTCAACAATTTACATCTTCTAAATTTTCATTATCTTTTAATTTACAAGTGACAAATACCAATTATATAAATTTTATTTGAAATATTCATTTGAAAACTTCATTTGCAAATCAATCATCTTTAATACTTTTAAAAAAATTCATTTTTAAAATTTCTTGCTTCATTTATAAATGCCATTTAATTTTTTTTAAATAACATCTTTATAAATATATTTAAACTATTTGAAAATAATTACATCATTACTTATATTTAGAAAGGAGTTACTAAAAAGTTTAAATCCATTGTTTATAAATTTAATAGTTTTAATCTCAAAATATTTTTCAAACATTATTAATAAATTAATAATCATTAACTTTAAATAATTTTTATTAAATTAATAATTTCTCACAATATTTACAATATTGATAATTAACTATTAAACCAAGTCGTACATAAATAAACACCCTTTTAAACATTTTAAAGTATTTAGAAAAGAAAAAAATGACCAAAATATCATTTATATAATACTTTATCAAAATACTCTTATAACTCGATGCCTTAACAAGTTTATCCTCGTTCTTACAGACTCTGGCCATGCGTTGATCAGGCGCAAGGCTAGAATTCTCCAAGTACTTAGTAGACCTGTTTCAACATCCAGTGAAGATACTAAAAAATGGATATGAAAAGTACCCTCTTAAAATCTGATGTCAAATGTTGATGTTACGGTAGTAGTGGCCCGTTGCTGATCTAGTGTTTACGCAATGGACACAAAACCTTCCAGAAGATCCTTCCACCTTTCGGATTCTAGAAATATATCGTAGCCATTTTGTAAACAAGGGACCATTGACCCCTGCTGTAGTGGTACGCTGCTGATTCAATGATTACGCAATGGATGCACTTCCTTCCGGAAGATCCATAAACAACAGATCCCAGGATTGAAAGCACCTCCATTGGGTAAGCTAAAGAACCATCTACCCTGAAAAATTTTGAGGAACTCATGAGTTTAAGTCCGGACAACCATATCGGTTCGAATCCATTTCTGAATTCAACCAAGTATATTAGGGTTTTTTTCGGTCGAATCCAATAGTAGTTTGCACCTCCATTGGCTATTTGATATCACATTTGATCGCTCGCTCGATCACACAATTTCGCTTTCGAACTAGTATTGTTCATTCGACTTCCCTAGTGCGGACTTCGATAAGGTTTCTTAACTAGAAACCATCGTTCTTCTTGCATAGCCATATACTATGATAGAGAATTTTAGAATCAAATTAAAAATCCATATCAAATATTCGCTATCAAGAATCGAATGAAAATCCTAACACGAAATGGTGTAATTCACCTCGAACTTGTGTACCCAAATCCGGATCAAATTAATTATGCGAATAAAACAATATACATACAACTTACGTATTTGTTCCAATTAGTTTCATCACAATTACATTTTCAATTCACATTATAAATCTCATTCATTTATACACATTTTATCCCTTATCAATTAATATAAAAAAAAATTCTCCATTTAATGAAAAGTCATTAATAAATAACATTACTACATCTCGCTTTATTTTAAATCATATTCTATTTTATATATAGTTTTGCACAATTCATTTAATACTACATTTATTTGTGAATCATTTAATACGAAATTTCCTTAAGCTTATAACTAATTTATAAAGGCTTAACTTCTTTTATAAGACATTATTCACGTTTAAAGTTATCACAACTTTAATTATAATCATTTCTTGCAACATCCATTTATTTCATAAACGATTTACAAGTCATGACTTTATTTATAATCATTTCATTTTTAGTTCATATTTTTTTATCCAATTAGTTTTCACTTATACTTTGCAAATTATTTGTGACACATTTCATAAATTTTAACTAAGTTTATAAACATTTTTACAACCATTTAACTTTATTTATAACACATTTTTTCCACAATTTCAACTCAAACACTCCAATACATAAATCCACACTTATAATACTATATTTCATCCTAAAAGTACATACAAACTTTTAGAATCATTTTCTTAAAATAAATTTTAGCAATTCAAATCTTGTTTTACTCATTTTGCCTTTTCCAATTAAGGTTATAAAATTCAACTTTTATAATTTCACAAAACTACTAAGTTTTAATACTAAAAATAAATACAAAATTTTGGACTGTCCAGAATTTCATAACATTCCATTTTATTTCAATGGTTGAAACTACCAATCAACAAAACAACAAGATTCACAACAAAACATTTCAATTTCATAAAAGAAATATCCTAATTATTCACTTTTGAATAATACTACTATTATTTACAAAATAATAGGAAACTAATTTCTAAAACATTGGAATTTTAGTTCTCAGATTTTCATTTTTAAATTCACTTTATTAAGACTAAACTTAGAAATCATGTTCATATAATCATTCACTTTATTTTCTTTAATATACCATTATTAAACTATTGTTTATTTCATAAATTCAAATCAACAATAATAGCCAACGCTTGTAGACTGACTAAATACAACTAATCAACAATAAATGATAATAATTAAATATTACCATTTCCTAAAACAAACACATTACAAATAACTATATTAGCTATATAAAAAATATTATTCCTTTATATATAACATATAATATTAGGAAAAATTATTTCATTTCAAAACTATATAAAACATTTTATAACACTAACAAATATGCGCTGTTGTATAGATACACACACTCAAACTCATTCTAGGGTATTACTAACCCTATCTTTAATGAGTTAACCCCAACAGGCTAAGTTATCTCTAAACCAAAGCCTGGTACCAATTGTGACGACCCGCCATTTTGTACAGTTCAAGTCGACAATACACCACACATGTCCAACTCAAACCATTCAAAACCGACGAATTGTCAATAGGGTTTAAATGAGAAATAAATAAGAAAAGAGAATAGAGATGAAAACAGAATCTTACATAGCGGAAGGATTAAAATATAATACATAAATAAACAGTTCACGAAGCTGCTAATTAAATTCTTTACATTTGGTTTACAAATTAGTAGAGTTAGCATATACAAATCATATAAACATGCAGTGAAAATAATAAATAATAGGGCCTTCAAAACTCCGTCTTCATATTCAAGGTCAACGCCTTCTAAAAACTGTAACGGCCCACCTTTTTGGACGGTTCAAATCGACAATAAACCACACATGTCAGACTCAAATTATTCAAAAGGGAGGATTATTAAAGGGGTAAATAAGAAAGAAAGAAAACAAAACACGGAATCTCGCAGCGGAACGACAAAATACAATAGTCAAATAAACAGTTCATAAAGATGTTTTACAAATAACATGTGATTACACTTTTACAATTCAAATCAGAGTTTTACATACATAAGAAATAAACAAATAATGCAGCGGAACATAGAATGTAGTGGAATAATAAATAGCAATAATATACTGAATCTTCATCTTCGTCCTCTAGTAAATAGTCTTCAATACACTGAAAAGCTCAGACTGACCCGAGCGTAATGAAAAGACAAAACACTCGAGTCAGAACTAAAAGATCTTATGTAAGTCAGATCAAAATAAGTAAAATAGAAATATTAGTGCAATGGTTTCATTAATGTTATGGGATCTTCATCTCCTATCAAGTGTACAACGTGATTATAATTATTTAACGGGTTTCAAATAATCCGAAATATCAATCTTAATCATCTAATTATAACAAATCCGAAGTTTGAATTAACTTTAACCCTTCAAATAATTCAATTCCAAATAAATATCCAAATTCAAGAAATTATATGGGTAGATGTTATTTCAACCAGTATCAAAAATCAACATTTCCAAATCGAAGAAAACCGCTCGGGTTTATCGTTTCAACCCATAACGATTTTCCCCTAGTCTATAAAATCATTTGGGTATGTATCATTTCAACCCATAGGGATAACAGAGATATAGACATAAATAACATCCAATCATCCAAAATGTCAATCAATAACATCCACCTAATCACCAAAATATCAACAATTGAACATATAACACAATCATCATTGAAATCAACCAATAACTACCAACAATTTACTGGTTATCATTAAAAGGTATTTAACTGGCAATTTAAATTTCAAAATTAAATTAAATGGCAACTAAATTCAATAAAAGTCAGATTTAATTGGAATGATAATTTAAAATATACTAAACAGCAACCAATCAATTTCTAATTACATCATAAATTCAATTTATGTAACATAAGAAAATCTATTAGTTGTGAGTGTTTGCTCACCTTTCATGGCTACGAAGGTGATGATAAAAATGGAGCAATATGGAGATTCCTAGCAAAGGTCCAAATGCAAAGCAATTTCGACAAAGCGTAGACACGAACACGAATCAATAAACAAGTTTCAACTACTTCCAACTTCAAAACAACGCAAGATCCAAACTACGGACAAAACCGAAACTAGGTCATCTTTAAGAAAATATTTGAACTAGAATATTACTGAATCTGTAAAAGTGACTAACAAGAAAGTTGTAGAAAATTATTTTTTCTCCACTTTCAAGAAAAGAATGTCTCAAAAAGCTTCTTTCTTGAGGAAGTTATGGTCAAAAGAAATAGAGGTGTTTTTTGAGTTGAAAATCTGAGTTCAAAAATACTTCGAAAAGATTTGAATTTTTGGCATAGCAAATTACGGAATTTGAAAAACTGATCTAAAAGGAAGCTGAAGCCACTGGAAAAATAAATGGTTTGAAAAAAATAATCAAAAAACTTGGTTCATTCCTGAAGGAGATATGATTGATACAATATGGAGTATTTCCGGCCAAAACTAGACCTGAGAAGGACTTGAAAAATGGAGTTTTTGATATATAAATATTCGGAATAGGAAGAAGGGTTCAACAACAAAGTTATTGCCATTGAAATTATACACATTTCAAAAAATATTATTTGATTTGGAGTATTTTATTGGAATATAGAAGACATGGAAATAAGGGGAAGAAAGAGATAAAATAGGGAAGGGGAAAAGAAGGGAAAATTGAGAAAGAAGAGAAGAGGGAAGGTGAAAGGAGATGGTCTTGGAGATGGTGCAGAAGGTGGCGGCTATAGGGAAGGAAGGAAGGGTTAAATGAGAGGAGGAAATGAGTTTTGATTTGTGAGGTTTTTGGAGTTTTAGATCTAGAGTTCTCTGTAGATTTTGAGGAGGAAGAAGAAGTGTGAAGAGAAAGTTTCTCAGGAGAAAAATTATGTACGTAGATGTTGTTTGCACAAAAAATGGACAAACACCTCAAAGTCGTATGATTTAGTGGATCTTATATTGTTCTTAGTGATTTGAGTGATTTATGCAAATATATGAAAAGCAGGGGCTAAACTGTAAAAAGACACGCAGATTTATAGTGGTTCAGCCAGAATGTGCCTACGTCCACTTTATATGTTATTTCTCTTTTCTTGTTTAGATTACAAGTACAAAGCTTTGATACAAGTAAAAGAAAGTTGTTTGAAAGTTCTCTCCGTGCTTGAGCTCTCAAAACTTGTCCCCCATTGTTGTACCCCTGCCCCTCTATTTATAGAGTGAGGCTGGGGGTAGCGTTCTTGGAGGTATATAGCAACTGGCGGGTCTGTGCTGACGTAATCTGGCCTGGTGGATCTGGTCCGGTTTCCTTTGGTTCGGTGGTGAGATGAGTGGACCCATGTACTTGGTTCGGTAGGAAGAGGTGAGTGGACCGGTGTACTCGGTTCGGTGGGAAGCATGTTGAGTGGACCGGTGTACTTGGTTCGGTAGGAAGAGGTGAGTGGACCGGTGTACTCGGTTCGGTGGGAAGCATGTTGAGTGGACCGGTGTACTTGGTTCGGTAGGAAGAGGTGAGTGGACCGGTGTACTCGGTTCGGTGGGAAGCATGTTGAGTGGACCGGTGTACTTGGTTCGGTGGGATGGAAAAGCCTTGGTTTGGCGATGGGGGAGATTGTATTTGGTTCGGCAAAGTCCGATTGAAATATGTCCAACACTTGCCCCCCAAAGTGGGGTACGTGCTTGTACGTGCCGCGCTTTGTTTTCCGGTAGCCGAGGTAGTTTCGTTCGGTCTTGGGTGTGCCGAACCGGTTGGTCCGGTCGACATGTTTTGCTTATAAATAGAGGCTTTAGGTTACTGTCATTCTTTATCGTTTTGAGATAGCCGAACCAACCTGATTACCGAATCAATCTGAGTACCGAACCAGGTATGTTTGAATGCCGAATGGGCCTATTCTGAATTACCGGATGATCTCTTGATATCCCCAAATACCGAATGAGCCTTTGTATCTGTCCTACCGAATGAACCTTCGCATCTGCCCTACCGAATGAACCTTTGCATCTGCCCTACCGAATGAACCTTTGCATCGGCTTGTTTACATCCTCCGTTCTAACAGTACGCTTTTTATGTTGCAGATAAATGTCTCGAAAAGCAGAAACTCGATCAGATAAAAAGAAGTCCCAGGGCGAAGGAGAATCTTCCTCAGTGCCCCCTGTTCAGCCAGGTCCGGAACGTCACGGATCTACCCCGAGATCATTAGTGGACGGGTACGGCCCTCAGGAGCTTCTGAACTCCCCGCCCGATTGCTTTCCCAGCTCCTTTAAGGAAGAGCAGCTTGATGTCATCTCCCGTTCTTTCGGAATTGATAGGGTGCGAATGTTGTTGCCAGGGAGAGAAGTTATGCCATACGACCCTCCCGAAGGGTACTTTTCCTATAGCAGATACCACTGCATGTGTGGTGCCATCCCGCCTCTTAATGCTTAGGTAGCCAGCTTCCTTATATATCTAAAGGTGGCCCCATTCCAGCTTCAACCCAACTCCTACGCTATACTGGTGAGCCTCTTCGTCATCTTCCAGAGGAAGTATGGGCATGCTCCTTCCAACCGGGAGATCCGCTACTTATATAATATGAGGGGCTATAAGAAGGGGTCCCCATATATCAGCTTGGAGTCAGCTGTAACCTTCAAGCCGGTCTTGGATCTGTATTCTAAGTTCAGCATGTTCAAGAAGGAGTGGTTCTTCGTCAGGGATGACTCTGTTTCTATTCGGCGTTTCACCTCTGGATGTAAGTCGATGCTTTATTTATAATTTCCATTCGGGTTGCGATGCTTCTTCTCATACGTTTCCATTTTTGTTAGCGACAGGTGGCTTTGCGATTGTGGAGACTGATCGCCTGGTTCAGACGGCGGCTGAGATAGAAGCTATCCCCGGGAGAGATAGATCAGCTGCCTACCTGATCAGAAATGCGACCCTTCTGGAGTATAACTTGATCCTCCCACAGCAGTCAGTAGTCAAGCTGAGGGAAACGTCGGAGGAGAGGGCGGCTGCTCAGGCTAGGGGAGGTGTCACGGTAGAGAGTGGCAAGAGGAAACCTTTCATGAAACCTCCAGCTGTCGGAGATAAGAAACTTAGGAAGTCGGACGGTCCTTCCCCCAGCAATTGTCCACTTACCCAGGGGGAGGAAGACGTAGAGGAGGAAAGAGGTGATGGTGGAGACGGTCGGGAAGGTAATGATGGTGGCGATGGCATCGGGGCCTTGCTTCCTAGGCAGGCAGGCGAGATTCAGGAGTGGACGGATGATGCATTTCGTCAGGCTTTTGAGGGGCTGGACGGAGAAACGGCTTTGGTAGAGAAATTCGGGAAATCCGACAAGGCCGGGACCGGTGCAAGCGAATCTTCTCAGACTACTCCAGCCAAGGTGGCTTTGACGACTCAAGGTGAACTTTTGACTCCTGCAGGCTCCATTTATGATATGGACTTAGGAATATTTTATGATCCGCTCCCGTCCTGGAATGAAATCCAGGACTCATTGCAGTATCCTACTCCTCCCAAGGGTTTGTATAACAGATGTGTTTCCTTTCTTCTTTTAACTTTCAATTTACCGCGTTTCTTGAATTATGGATCAATGTAAGCTTGTAATACTTGTTCTTTATATCAGGAGTAGGTAAAACGACCAAGGCCTCAGATCTTCGGCACAGGCTTGAACAATACAAGCTCTCCAAAGCTTCCCCCAAGCCGAAGACTCCGACCCACCGTTCCGGGGATGTAGTCGACTACCGTCCTCTTCTCGGGGTTATTGAAGAGGGTATTCAGAAGAGAAAGAGGAGTCATCCCTTATCCGAACCTTCACTCGGTCCCCAGTCCCCAATTCAGCCCCTTCATGATATCACAGAGGAGGATACTGAGTTCGCACTCTCTCCGCACCTGTCTGAAAATCCTACCGTTACGCAGATTGATCGTCCTGGTTTGGCTCGTAATCCATTTGCGGGTCACCCTGATCTGGATCCAGGTTCCCATGATATTACCTTTGACGAGGTTACCGGTGAGCACCTTCTTCCCCGCAATCCCATGGTATGGGTGCTTGATGAGGCTAAGTCCTTAGATCTCGATTTACTTACCACTCGGGTAATTACCATGGGAGACGAGGCCAAGGCTAATATTGATCGGGTGGCGGAGGAGACTAGGAAGCGGATGGGGCATCATGCCCGGCTGGTTAAGGCTGGAGAGGAGATTGGGAGTGCCAACATCCGACTACGATTGATGGTTTCGGATCAGGCCAAACAGCTTGCTGATCAGGCCATTCAGATTTCTCAGCATGAGGCTACCTCCGGGCGGTTGAGGAAGACTATGGAGGAGGCTAGTAAGGCGGAATTGCGGAAGATGGAGGCTGCTTGCAAGGAGCAGATAAATATGGCCATCTCGACAGTGGACGAGGTTCGGAGGGCGGATCTTGAGCAGGTAGAGGAGCTGTCGGGGGAGCTTGAAGCCGCAGAGCTTACTCAGGTCAGGCTAAAGGAGGAGATGGAGGTGATGAGGAGGTCCCTTCAGGCTGACTGCTCGCGATACCGACTGGAAAGGGATGCTGCCATTGCAAGGCTATCGGTTTCTGATGCCCGCATGAGGGAGTTTGAGGAAAATGAGGGGATGATGGACGATATGCTGCAGGACATGTACTTTCGCACTTGGAAGCATGGCATCTTATCTTGGATGGATGACTACCCCCGAGTTATGGCTAGGATTTACCTCAAGGCTCTAGAGGAGGCCAAGGCTGAGGCGGATAAGGAGGGTAGAGCGGCTTTTGGGATGGATGTGGTCACCGCTCAGTTTACCAAGGAGGAGAAGACAGCGGTGAAAGAGGGGATGCGGTCCAGTATCTTGCTATGAGTATCCGCTTCTATTAGTGAGTGTCTCCTGTTTTGTGTCCTGCACTTCAGGGTTTGTTACAGAGGATAGGAGAAAAAGTTTCTTAAGTAAAATTGAAATATGCAAAGTAGTAAAACTTCCAATCATGGAAGGCCTTCGATGTGCTTAAGTTCGTGGCAAACGGGCTTTGTAGTCACTTTCCCTAGCTGTGGGTCTTGGAGACATTTGTCACCCATCTTACGCCTCCGCGGGGAGTAAATTCTTTTTTACCACAGCCACACTTAAGACACATCGGAGCCGAGATCGTGCATAGTAAATACCCGGGCCATTATGGCCCGTAATCGTGGGTATTATTCGATTTACTGTGGCCGGCTAGCGTGGGTGCCGATCGTCAACTGTGAACTGCCCCTGGCTGGCCACACCTTATGTTGGGGCTTATAGTCGGTCCACAGTTGCCGGCGAGCCGAACACCGTAATGAGCTGCCTCGACTATAGTCGACCTTCTCGGTGGCTTATAATCGGCTCATTACAGTTGGCTTTAAGGGCTGTCGCGAGCAATGAGTTAACCCACAACAGAGGGATGCCGGAGCAAAAGTGTCTCATTGGCGAGGGCATAGATTCGCATAGCACCTGTCAGGTCTTGTCCAGGTGAAGTTGAGCTATGGAGTGCGTTGAGTGAAAACACTATACGCATAGGATTTTGTTCAACAGAAAAGGATAAAGTTAACAAGCAGCCAAGATATAAAGGAACAAGTTAAAAAAGAGACAAGGTTTTTTAAAGTGGTTCGGCACGAAAAGGCCTACGTCCACTGATTCACTTTGTTAATTCACTTCATATAGGCAGTACAAGTTAAGAAAAGTATCGACGGAGGTGTTGGATGTTCCATGCCCTCTGGAATACCTCTCCGTCCACTGTTGACAAAATATAAGCTCCATTGTGGAGATCTTTATGAATTACATATGGTCCATCCCAGATTGGATCTAGTGCTCCGGGGCGGGGGAAGATTCGCTTGAGGACAAGGTCCCCTTCTTGTAAGGTACGATGCTTGACTTTGGAGTTGTATTGTGCTTCCACTTTTTGTTTGTGGGCTGCTGCTTTAAGGACTACATCATTTCTTCTCTCCTCCACTAGATCCAAAGACATGTGAAGGAGTTCTTCGTTCTCTTCTGGGTTATAGTGGATCCTACGGTGGGAAGGCACAATGGTTTCAACTGGGAGCATAGCCTCCGATCCGTATGCCAAAGAGAAAGGAGTATGCCCCGTTGAAGTTCTGAAAGATGTGCGATAGGCCCATAGTGCCGTAAGGAGTTCATCCACCCAAGCGCCCTTTGACTTTTCGAGTTTCTTTTTTATTAGAGTTTTCAGAATTTTGTTGACGGCTTCGACTTGTCCGTTTGCTTGGGGATACGCTACGGATGAGAAGCTTTTGTGAATTCCGTGCTCTTGGCACCAGTTAGCGAACTCCTCGTTGTCAAATTGAAGTCCATTGTCTGATATGATTTTGAGTGGGACTCCGTACCTGCACAGAACATTTTTGATCAAAAAGTTAATAACTTTTGCTGAAGATACTTTATTCAGAGGTTCTGTTTCCACCCATTTGGTGAAATAGTCGACTACCACTATAGCATATTTGGCCCCGCCTCGGCCCATTGGCAGTTCGCCGATTAAGTCAATTCCCCATACTGCAAAGGGCCAAGGGCTGGTCATTTGAGTAATCTCAGTCGTTGGTAGCCGCGGAATCTTAGCGAACTTCTGACACCTGTCACACTTTTTGACGAAATCCAAGGCGTCCTTGCTTAAGGTGGGCCAGAAATATCCATATCGGAGTATCTTTTTTGCTAATGTTTGTCCTCCGGTGTGGTCTCCGTAGCTTCCTTGATGGATGTTGGATAAGATTTCCTTGGCTTCCCTCCCAGCGACACACCTTAATAACGGGTTAGAGAATCCGCGCCGATAGAGGATGTCTTCATGAATTGTGTAGCGTGAAGCTTTCCTTAAGATTTTCTTGACTTCGTTACGTCCGTTGGGCAGTGTGCCGCTTTGTAGGTAGTCTCGGATGGGAGTCATCCAAGTTGCTTCTTCGATTGCAGCTATCAGATTCGCTTGCTCAAAACTTAGGGACATTTGCTTTGAGATGGTTACTGCCCCGAAGATGGCGATGTTTCTCATACTTGCTTGTTTTGCCAATTCGTCGGCCTCTTGGTTCTCTTCCCTAGGGATGTGTTTGACTAAGTAGTGGTCCAATCGGCTGAGAAGTAACTTGGTCTTCTTTAAATATGCTATGAGTCGTTCTTCTCGAGCTTGGAATTCTCCTAGTATTTGATTAACGATAAGTTGAGAATCGCTGTGAAGACACAAAGAATTGGCTCTGATTTCTATGGCAAGTTCTAGTCCGGCTATCACTGCTTCATATTCTGCATCGTTGTTGGTGGCAGCGAACTCCAACCTTATAGCATAGTACAGTTTGTTTCCCCTGGGAGTGATTATTACCACACCTGCCCCCGAGCCTTGTTCGTTCGATGCACCATCCACAAAGAGATTCCACTTGATATCTTCTGCTATTTCCAATTGCTCCCTATCTTCGTTGGTAGTGAATTCTGCAATGAAATCTGCTATGGCTTGTCCCTTGATGGCGGTGCGAGGGTGATAGGTGATATCATACTGACTTAGTTCAATGCACCATTTAAGTAGTCGCCCGGAAGTGTCGGGACGATGGAGTACCTGCCTCAGTGGTTGATCGGTCAGGACTTTGATGGAATGGTACTGGAAGTAGTGGCGCAGTTTCCGTGATGTGATTAGTAAACAGTATGCCAGCTTCTCAAGTTTAGGATATCTGACTTCTGCCCCCGTAAACCTCTTACTGACGAAGTAAACTGGCCGCTGCATGCAGTTGTCTTCCCTTACCAAGGCAGCCCTTAGGGCGTGAGATGACACAGCAAGGTATAGGTATAATTCTTCGCCTTCGCTTGGAGTCGAGAGTACCGGTGGTTTCTGGAGGTGTTCGATTAAGTCAAGTAAAGTGGTCAGGCATTCGTTGGTCCATTCGAACTTTCCTTTGTCTTTCTTTAGAGCTTCGAAAAAGGGGACACACTTGTCCGTTGCTTTGGAGATGAATCGGCTTAGGGCGGCCACTTTTCCATTCAGGCTTTGCATTTCCTTCCGAGTGGAAGGTATCTTGATATCCCTTAGTTCTCGGACTTGTTCAGGGTTTGCTTCAATCCCTCTGGCATGGACGATGAATCCTAAGAACTTTCCTGATGACACTCCGAAGGAGCATTTTAGAGGATTCAACTTCATTCCGTATTGGCGAAGTACTTGAAACATCTCGCCTAGGTGGCTTACGTGATCGTCGGCTTTTCTTGACTTCACCAGCATGTCATCCATGTATACTTCCATAGTTCGCCCTATTAGCCCTGCAAACATCTTATTGACGAGGCGCTGGTAGGTGGCCCCTGCATTTTTAAGTCCGAAAGGCATTACCTTATAGCAGTACAAACCTCGGTCGGTGATAAAACTAGTGTGGTCTTGGTCGGGAGCATGCATAGGAATTTGGTTATATCCTGAGTATGCGTCCATGAAAGATAACAGCTCGTGTCCGGCTGTGCTGTCTACAAGCTGTTCGATTCGGGGAAGTGGGAAGCAATCCTTTGGGCAGGCGTCATTTAGGTTGGAAAAGTCAATGCATGTTCGCTACTTCCCATTGGCCTTCTTTACCAGCACTGGGTTAGCGATCCATTCCAGGTAGATGGCTTCTCGTATGAAGTCAATGACGAGCAGATTCTTTACCTCTTCATCGAGGGCTGCTGATCGCTCTGCTCCCATACTTCTCTTTCTTTGTTTTACGGGAGCCTAGGTAGGATCAATGTTTAGTGCATGGCATGCTACGTCGGGGGAGATTCCGGTCATGTCCGCGTGTGACCATGCGAATACATCCAGGTTGTGGCGGAGAAAATCGATGAGCTGTTCCTTCAACTCTGCCTTTAGTTGGGATCCAATTTTCAATAGTCTACTCGAGTCGTGCTTGTCTACAGATACAAACTCCATAGCCTCTGCAGGCTTGGCGGTGGCCTCCTCCTCTTTGTCCCTAAGGTCTAATTCATTGAAAGGGTCGCTGGTATATCGAAGAAGAGGGGCTTTCTTTAGTTATTATGCTTCTATACTTTTTGTGCAGAGGGCAACCTCTACACCCTTCCCTTTATCCTTCCTGTGGTTGTTGCGAAGTTCAGTCACATATCAGTCTCGTGCCACGTCCTGGTCTCCTTCTACTTCCCCTACTCCATTGTCCGTTGGGAATTTCATCTTTAGGCACCATGGGGCTAGGACAATTTGGAAGTCAGACAAGGCTGGCCTTCCTAAGAAGACGTTGTAGGCCGAATGGTTTTCTATTAGCACAAACGTCTGTTTCCGTACGACGGTGCGGGGATGGCTTCCAATCTCAACAAAGAGGTCCAGTTGCCCGAGGGGCATCTTTGCATCCCCAGTGAAACCGTGTAATGGTTTATCGCAGGGAGATACATCCTTCATTGATAGCTTCATTTTGTCGAATGCATGTTTGAACAGGATGTTTACTGAGCTTCCAGTGTCTACTAGGATTCGGTAAACCTCGGCGGGGCCGAGTCGGGCAGAGATAACCATGGGATCCATGTGAGGGTACTACCTTCCTTCTAGGTCACGCTTACCGAATGTGATGTCATCACTTTCTTTCCGCTTCGGGTGGCGCTTTTCTATAACCAAATTGACACAGTCTTTATTATCCCTAAGCGACTTTCCATATCTTTCCATTTCTTTCCAGCTCCTGTCAGCGGTGTGCGGTCCTCCCAAGATGGTATGGACCACTATCTTCTCTTGACTAGAGCTGCTAGTGTTGCGGTTTCCTCTGCCGATCTCCGGTGAGGGTAGCCTTGGGTTCTCATTGGTAGGAGCTGGAGTCCTGTCTTGACCTTTTACATAGCGTTCCAGTTTCTTCCATCTGATGTGTTCCTCAATCAAGTCCCGGAGATGATGGCATTCATTGGTGTCATGCCCATGAGATTCGTATAAGCGGCAGAACTTTCCAAACTTCTGCGCGTTATCTGATTCCTTCTTGTATGGTGGGCGTTTGTATATAACTTCGCCTTGGGTGGCAAGGAAGATATTTTCGACGGTCTCGTTCAGAGGAGTGTAAGTGTCGAATCTCAGTCCAAGCCGATATAGGCGCTTTTCTCCCTTCTTGCCCCCAGCATTGTCTCTGGAATCATTTGTTCGAACGTCCCTTGCTACAGCAGGGGCATTGTTGTGAGTTGCCTTATTTTGCTGTCCTGACTGCCCCTCAACGGCAGCATCCTCAATCCTCATATATTTCCCGACTTCATGGAAGAAATCGGGTAAAGTAGCTGGTTTTTCCTTCGTCAACCTTCTAGCAAATTTAGTGTCCGGATGCACACCACTACAGAGGGCCATTAGGATAAGCTTCTCATCGGCATCTTGGACCGCGGCTGCTGCGGCATTGAATCGGGTTAGGTATTGTTGTAGTTTCTCTCCAGGTTTCTGTTTGACGCTGGATAAGGAATAAGCGTCCTTAGGTTGTTCCACATGGATGCGGAACTGACTGATAAACTTTTCTTTCAACATTTCCCATGAGCTGATGGATCCCTGGGGTTGATGACAGAACCAGGAGGTAGCGAGATCTGCTAAGAAGAGCGGAAAGCATTTGCACAGTACTCCCTATGTTGCTCCACTCATGAGCATATGTTGTGTGTACCTCTGTAAGTGTACAACAGGGTCGGAGGTTCCTTTGTAAGGTTCCATTGTTGGCATCTACCATTCTCGGGGAGTGATAGCAATTTCGATATTGCGGGCGAAAGGGCTGGTTACCCTAGCGCCTATCCCTCGATCTCTTTGCTCCCGTTGGACGCACTGTCTGAATAAGCGTACCATCCTTTCATCAGAATTTGAAGCAGATAGAAATGAGTTTGGTTCTGTTCTGTGGGATTGATTCCGTCCAGATGACCTGTAGGGATGGTATCGTCTATCATTCCTCATATTTTCCAGTGGCTGCCTTTGATCTTCTGGGAGCATGCTAGGGTTAGCTACAGTTGGCCCTTGCCTTGATCTTCCCTGCTGGGTTCTGATCTAAGCACTTCCTCGGGTCCAACTTCGGGCTGGACTCTAGCTTGGCGCCGTTCACTGACGTTTCCATGGTTAGGCAGTATGACAGGCTCAGCTACAGTTGACCTCCGTCCGGTACCTCCCCCATTGGGTTCGGTACCAAACGTTTCCTCAGGCCTAACTTCGGGCTGTGCTCGGTCTCGGCTCCTACCATGGCTACTTCTGCCGTTAGCTCCTTCGAAGAAGGAAGATCTTTGTTGTCTCTGAGATCCTTCAGACTGGGACTCGCCCCATGATTCAGTGTTGCGGTTGGATTCTTCAGCATCCCTTAAGCGTGACATGAGATGGTCCACCAAGGCTTCCTGCTGGGATGTGAAGCGGTTAGTTACTTCAACCATAACTCTGTCCAAATCTGCCCTAGTAATTGATGCAGGCTGTTCTGTGGCAGGAGTGGTTGGGTTAGCCTGTCCTTCATTTGTTACTGCTGCTGGAGGAGGACGATTTACTTGATTCGTGACAGCTGGATCTGGAAGACTGTTGGATGCGATGTTTTTTCCTTTGTTAACATCTTTTCTCTGTTTGGGAGGCATGTTTTCCAAGTGGCGGACGATGCTGTTAGGAAAACTGTTAAGTGGATGAAGCTGAAGCTTCGAGCTTCTAGTTCTCAGTGAAAGCACCAAAAATGTTTGCACAAAAAAGGACAAACACCTCAAAGTCGTATGATTTAGTGGATCTTATATTGTTCTTAGTGATTTGAGTGATTTATGCAAATATATGAAAAGCAGGGGCTAAACTGTAAAAAGACACGCAGATTTATAGTGGTTCAGCCAGAATGTGCCTACGTCCACTTTATATGTTATTTCTCTTTTCTTGTTTAGATTACAAGTACAAAGCTTTGATACAAGTAAAAGAAAGTTGTTTGAAAGTTCTCTCCGTGCTTGAGCTCTCTCAAAACTTGTCCCTCATTGCTGTACCCCTGCCCCTCTATTTATAGAGTGAGGCTAGGGGTAGGGGTCTTGGAAGTATATAGCAGCTAGCGGGCCTGGGCTGACGTAATCTGACCTGGTGGATCTGGTCCGGTTTCCTTTGGTTCGGTGGTGAGATGAGTGGACCGGTGTACTTGGTTCGGTAGGAAGAGGTGAGTGGACCGGTGTACTCGGTTCGGTGGGAAGCATGTTGAGTGGACCGGTGTACTTGGTTCGGTAGGAAGAGGTGAGTGGACCGGTGTACTCGGTTCGGTGGGAAGCATGTTGAGTGGACTGGTGTACTTGGTTCGGTAGGAAGAGGTGAGTGGACCGGTGTACTCGGTTCGGTGGGAAGCATGTTGAGTGGACCGGTGTACTAGGTTCGGTGGGATGGAAAGGCCTTGGTTTGGCGATGGGGGAGATGGTATTTGGTTCGACAAAGACCGGTCGAAATATGTCCAACAGATGTTATCAGATAAGAAACATAAGGTCGTAGGCAAAGGAATGGTCACATGACTGGCTAGAGTCTCTTGGTTAACCAAGGCCCATTAGACCAAACAAATTAGCCAAATAAAACATAACTAAACACTACCAATTCATGTAAATTTTTCACAGTAATTCAAAATTTTAGAGCAATAGGAATTTGATTTTGACAAAACGAAAAGTGGAGGGAAGATCAGAATTCAATCTAGCATCATATAAAAAGAAAAAAAATTAAATTTAAATTTTTCAACCAAAAGTCAAACTTTGACTAAGTTTGACCAAAATTTGAAATTTCATAAAATTTTTATTCTATTAAATTCGGTCAAATAAAAAACTCAACATCACAATTCAAATTTTTTATATTTAATTTTTATTTAAATTCAAAATTGTAACGACCCGCAGTTTCGTACCCATTTGAGTCGGCAACATTCTCCATCAGTACAACTCAAATTGGACGGAAATACGAACCATTAGGGTTAAAGAAGAAAGAGGTAGAAGAAGAAACAAAAAACAACATCAGAATCTCACAATCGCAACGGAACAACATATAATATATAACAACAGATTTTTATACAAAAAAATCTGTAACTGTATAATACTTACAATCATCAGAGTACAACACAATCCATAGCACACAACTGGGCAGTTATAATAACTTGTCCTCACAAAAGATCACTATACGGCTTACACTGCACAGCGGAATATACATCAAGTACGTGTGATACGTCTCGTCATCCAGCTCATCTCCTGAGCTCCACAGCATCCTATCTTGTATTTGTAATACTCGGTCTGACCCGAGCATTATAATAAAATAACACCCGAGTCTGTTTGGAAAACCAGCGTGAGAAAACACACTCAACTGAATTATTAAGGTTTTCAAAAAGCGTTTGAAATCAAAGATATCTCGTAAGACCACACCACAAATAAACATGTCAGGTTTTTACCTTACGATAACCAACCATTTTAATTAAAACCGTCTGATATTATAATAGTGTCTATAGAAAGTAAAATAGAATCTAGTTGAAATGCTTGCATCTCATGTTCCAGCAATAGTTGGGCACAATCAAAATCGTACGGCGCTTATTGGAGATTGGATTCCATACAATGGCAGGGCTACTGGGGTACCGCCCGTCATAGTACTTGGCCTAGATCAGAGTACCGAGGATCACTCCCGACCCCCTACAACACAAGACCGGACTACCCCTTACTGGATACTCCGAATAAGATCACCTCGCGGTTGGGATCAGAAACCGCCACTAAGCCAAAATCAAAAAGGGACATCTAGACAGGGATGACCTTACCCTAATTGGTTGCTAGCCACTTAGCCTTGCTGCACCTCCCCTGTTTTAGCCATTCTCGGTCGATGAGGCTTGAGGCTATGTGTTACCTTTTTAGAACACATTTCACTTAGACTGCTCATCGTCCTCCTGACGATGGTCTGATAGCATTCATTCATACAAGTTGCCCTGGGTCTGGACAAACCGAATCACCCTCTTCATCATCTCCACAGTATTCATTCGCAAACGTTCAAACCGGATCGAAGTGTTTTTCAGATAATTAAATCTGATCCCGGTCTCTTCGAAACGAACAGCGCATTGGCCAATATTGATAGTCGGTTATTTAACTATCATATAACAACCACCGCACCCATCAGATTTAAATAATTTCCCAAATTATTTATCACAAAAATATCTTCCCAAGATATTATGTTCATGTTTCAACACTTTGAAAAATAGTTACAAATCTCTTTTTTTTCCTACTGAACAAATTACAACCATCTGCCTATTTCCACAGAAAATGCCTAATCTTATTGAATTAGATTTTTAAACAAATTAAATCACTTTATCCAAAAATAAATACTTAAAACATTTAAAGTAAACTACTTAAACACTTTATTAAAATACTAGCTATGAAGTTTTTTATAATAAATTTTCAAATAAAACTTTAGTCAAACTATTTCTAAAATAAAGCTATTTTATAAAATATAAATATTTAATAATTTCCTTTAATCATAATACCACTTTAAATCTTCAAAACAATTAACTACTATACTTAACTTAATAATATATACCTTTGAAATTTAAAACAATTAAATAATAATTACTTAAAACATTCTTTTTAAACACTTTTAAACCCTTTAAATTATACTCAGAAATCTTCTTCTAAAACACACTTTGCTTTTCCGGAAATTACGCTTCCCATTCCAATATAACCCGTCTCATTATTTATAAATCCTTCTCGATTTATCCCAATTTAATTTACATCCCAACTCCCTAACTTTTCTTCTCCACATTTAAAAAAAATAAAACCCTCTTTTATTTTTAAAACGATCTACTCATTCCCTTATAAATTTCCACCGTGAATTTATAATTTCGAATTATCCACTGATAATTACCTCACTTATTTATAAACCCAGTTTATAAATCCATAGCCTCACTTTCCTTTTAATCACCATTTCAATCGGTTTTCAATTCGATTCCCTGAATTAATTCATTTTGAAATTTATTTCTGGATTCATCAAAATTACCCCAAACCCTTAATTTCAAATTCACTTGCCCCTTCCGATTTAAAATCTTATTTAAATCTGGAATATCAATTCCTTACTTAATTTCAAAATTCCCTTTTTGTTTCTCCCAACTCATTTTAAATCCTGAATTTAAAATAAGTCCTTTAATCCTCAAACAATATCATTTAAATCCCCAAAACTCTTTATTTCCCATTTATTCAAAATCCCTATTTTCCCTTACCCCGGAATTATTTGATAGGATTTTAAATCAAACTTTTATCCTTTTCCAACACATTCTTTTAATTTATCCAAATCCACTATAATTATTTTACTTAAAAATCCTCTCTTTTAATTTCCTTCAAAATCCAACTTTATATTTTTGATATCTTAATATACCCAAAATATATTCAATCAAACCATAGCATTCAATATTTTCAATTCCCAATATAATCCATATAATCTATCATAGATTATCAAAAAACATATCACCGAATATGAAAATAAATTTCAACATTTGAGGAATCCAGTTGGATCCCTCCAACCTGTTTTCCCTGCATCCATAGATGTTAGCATAATATAAAAATACCAATTCCACTTCGAGGTGGAATATCGCGGTATATGGGGTTATATTCATATCATCCGCTATTATGTGGCGCATAGGGTCTCATCCGCTATATAATGCGGGAATATAAATCACTCCAATATATATACTACTATATATATAATATCACATCCAAACTGATAATAATAATCAATTTCAATCAATCATCCAGTAATTTAAATTTAACTATTTAAATTAACTAGCAATCCAATTTGAGTGAGATTAACTCACCTTTATTTTATTTGCAACCCATTTCCATCTTGACTTGTTTTCTTCAAGATTTTGGACCTTGTATAAACATTATACGATTTATTAATACTTGAATTAATCAAACAATTTATTACAATTTATTTATTTAATTTGAACTAATAATTTAATTTTAAACAAATTTTCCTATAATAAATTATTTTTAGTAACTAAGATAAATTAAATAAGTTTATTAAACACATTAATTACCCTAAAAACATATTTTAAAATTCCTTCTCTGTGTACATATATACATACATATATATATATATATATAAATGAAAATCCAAAACTGATATATATATATATATATATATTTTTTCCCAAAACCTTTCTGCATGTATAATTTACTGGTTAATAAAAACTTTCTACTTTAAACTATATATATAATTCCTATTCAGTCCTTATATACATACATATATATGTTCAATTAAATTAAAGGTAAAAACAGACATATGCCTCATTGCTAAAATACCCTCTCGAAACTCCCAACAACGATCAGACCTTCGGCCCACACGAACGAGCCTTCATTTGACAGTCGAGATCCCCACGCTCGCCTCACGTTGCCTATTCACTTCGACCACACTGAATTACGACGCGCCAACTTTCCTACCTAGGTGCGATCGCCCACGCGACTGCTCCTTGTTGACCATCGAACGCAAAGCCCTTCCTTCATTCGTCGCTACCGCAACCCACCTCGTCGCCTGAATGCCAAGCGCACTTCGATCGGCAACTAAATGGGAGAACACAAAGCTGCCAATCGATTCGATTCATATGTATATTTTTTTCATTTGATTTCCCTCCTCAATTTTCGTAAATCAAAACTAGAAGAGAAAAAGAATTTTGGGTGATTTTGGTTTCGAGTTTAAATTTCATTTTCGTTTGAATGATTATAATAGGGGACGCGATTTGTTCTGAAATGAACTGCAGATGGGATTTGATTGAATAGTATGGAAAGAGGAACGGCCTACGATTTTTAAAGGAAGAAGAGGCCATTTTTTTTCTTTTGAAATTTGAACGATAGAGAGGAAGAATGGGGAACTCGGTTCGTTATACAGAGGAGAAGGGTTGGCTCGCTATATTTAAACTATAATATCTACTATATTTTATTTATTTTTTTAGTTCGGCTGTGAAGTAAAAGAAGGGATGTGATATGAAAAAGAGATGGAGTGTTGAGTGATTGCTACAGTGCCATGAAATGAGGTGAAAAAGATCTGATGTTATTGGCATTTGTCCAGTTAAAACAGTATATATTTTATTCAAATTTAAATCGTTTCGAAATCGCAACTCAAAATCACGACCTCCTATCGAGGCATGCCGCTAGGCGTTTATAATGTTATACCCCTATTCCGAACGCAATGGAAAAGGTTTCGAGTCCTAATTCGATCGTATGGAGAAGATAGCCTTTTGGACCTAGTTATTATATTGAATTTTCGATATAGATTTCAACACGTTTACCAACCGTACGATCACACAACAACTCCAAACACTACGAAATTTGAAATCCGATAATAACACACTATTACGAATCCAATGGAACTGGTTTCGTCAAATTCAAACATCGTGCCTCGGAAGGCTATTTTTAAATGTCAATTTAAACGATATACTTTTAAAACTGAACAAACCACTTTTTATTTCAATTTTACAATTTTTATTATCTTCAGTATCATCAATATAAAATTTATAAGCCTTTGAAATATTTTTAACAAGCTTAAAACTGAAGATTCAATATTTTACCCAACTTCCAATTATTAAATTCAATAATTTAATTGTCAAATAAATAGTGATATTTGAAATTCAAGTTAAATCTAACTTGCAAATATTTAAAATCAATTAAATATTCCAATTTCAAATATCCAAATATTCCGGGTCGTCACATTCCTCCCCTTATAAGAATTTCGTCCCCGAAATTAATAGTTAAGAAGAATGGTCCAAAACCCAATTCTATTTTTCCAAAACCAAATAGTTTCAATAACTTTTCAAAACAATTCCTTTATTAACGACACACTATCCCCCTCTTACTAACTTCCTAAACTAATCTATAGGTTCCGAACAATATCACTTACTCAACCATTTCAAATTTTAATTTAAATCCAAATTTTAAACTATCAAATTTTCTCAAAATTTTTCTAACTCCTTAAATTTTCAAAAAAATTTGCCAGCATCTCCTTTGCGCGGCTAGATTGGAACAACTACAGAATGCCTCTACAGGCCCCCAAATTCAAAAGAAAACAAAAGCCAAGTGGCTAGATCAGAAAATCATCAAATTTCATATGGCAATTTAAATACATACCTTTTAGTCGGGCAATTCAAATTTATCTTCTGAAATCAAAACATCAATTATCTTTTGCTTTTAATTACCTGTATCCTACTCAGCAAAAATATATAATCACAGGATTAAAAATCATTTTATCCATTTCTTTACAAAATTTTCAAAATTTGTTACATTCAAGCCCGTACGATGTACACATATGATCTGTATGCAATATCAAATCCGATCGCTTACTCGATCACATAATTACACTTCCGAACTAGTATCGTCCACCCGACTTCCTAGTGCGGACTCAGATCTGGTTTCTTGATCAGAAACCGTCATTCTCCTTGCATAGCCATATACTATGATAGAGAATTTCCAGAATCAATCAAAAATCCATATCTGATGCAGCACAGGCCTTATTTGCCCAAGGCATGAGTCGTACACGAGATAGCCTAAGTCGTACTATACGACTTAGTGATGATGCAGCACAGGGTATAAGTCGTCTACGACTTAAGGAGGCGGTGATGAGTCGTCCACGACTCATCTGGACAACCAAAGGGGAAGGCATAAGTCGTAACCGACTTAAGGAAGGAAGTATAAGTCGTGACCGACTTATGGAAGAAGCTATGAGTCATCTACGACTTAAGAAACATGCAGGGTTACGACCTAAGACTACGGGAAGAACAGTTGGAAAATGCAAAGGTTTAAGCCGCTGCCGAGTTAACGACTTAGTTTTGACAAGTGTACGACTTAACAAAGCAGGGAATAAGTTGTTGCCGAGTTACGACTTAGTTAAGTCGCCTGAACTATCTACCGAGTTATGCAGAAAGAAAACAGAGCCAACTGGTGAAGTGTTAAGTCGGCACCGACTTAAGAAAAGTGATAGGTCGGCACCGAGTTACGACTTATTTAAGTCGGTCGAAATTTTAAGTCGCGAAAGCCCTGATGCCGTTGATTCCTCTGCCGAGTTAAGCTGGACCGTTGATTTCTTGAAACCACTAATCTGAGATGCGCATGTTTTAAGTCGCCGAAGACTTGTTGCCGTTGATTTCTGCTGCCGAGTTAAGCTGGACCGTTGATTCCTTAAGTCGCTACTAAGTTGAGTCGCGTAGCATTTTTAAGTCGGCAACGACTTAAGTACTTGTATTTTCTTTGATGTTTTTGTCTGTTTGTTAAGTCGGAGTCTTTATAAGTCGTAGGTCGTCTGGGTTCATAAGTCGACTATTGTTAAGTCGGAACCGACCTAAGCACTTGTAATATTTTCAAAGTTTTCTGAACTGTGTTGTAAATAAGATACGACTTATGCTAAGTCGGAGGTGTTGTTAAGTCGGTTGCCGACTTAGGAGCTGTATGTTTCTTTTCTGGTTTACATGTTGTAGCCTATAAATAGGCGAGATGTTTCATTTGTAAAGGTTGTTGATTTTTGAATAAAATTCTCTTTTGATTGCTTTGTGCTTTCATTCCAAATTGGTAGTTGAGTGTAATCTCCTATCTCCTCTTTCGGATAATCGAGTGCGCTCGATTCAACGATTGTAGAAGCCGATTCGCGGAATCAAGTGCGCTTGATCAACGCTTGAAGAATTGAAGATCTTTGAACCCGGTATCGTGCGCGATCAACGAGTTCGAGATAGCTAGAGTTCGGTATCTTCGGATCAACGAATTCGGGCAATTCAGCATTCATCAATCCATCGACTGCTACTTTCACCGATCTACATTGTTTTTGAAATATCCGCTGCGTCAGTTTTTGGTATCAGAGCCTGTTCTAGCCAATCATAGCTAGATCGAGACTAGGAGCCTAATCATTTGAAGACTTTTGAAGTTTGAAGAGAAGCCGAGTGCTTGAAGTGTAAAGCCGTGGCCGAGAGGAAGAAGAGTTCATCTTGTTCGAAGTTGTTTGATCAAAATTTGCATTGGAGGCCGAAACTTTGTCCATCGTGTTCATCGCGATTTGCTACAAAGTGGAAGTTTTCGATCCGTTTCATTTTGGATCAAAATCCGGAAAGTGTTTGAATTTGAAGTGTTTGAGAATTTGTGAAGTTTTCAAGTATGCCGCCAAGAAGAGCTAATCGCCACCAAAACGTAGAAGCTTTGTATCGAAGAGAAGAAGCTGATGAGATGGAGCAAAGAATCAATGAGAATTTTAGTGAAAAGCTTAACGAAGGAATTGGCCGGTTAGAGAGGCTTATGACGGAGATGAATCAAAATCGGAGAAGGGTTTCACCAGAATCTAATCATGGAGGTAGTAGAGTCTCGCCACATTCCAATCGAGACCGAAGTATTGAAAATGATCAAGGGCGTGGGAGGAACGTGAATGATCGTGAACGGAGAAATGTTGATAGAAGGGATGAAGGTGAAAGACGTAATGGTAGTAGAGATGTTGGTGGTCAGAATCGACATCGTTATGCATCTGATTTTGAAGAGGAGTATGATTGTGGTAGTATTCAAGGAAGAGGTCAAGGAAGAAACTATTCTGAGTATGATCACAAGTGGGAATCGGGGATGAAGACTGAAATTCCTGAATTCAAGGGTGGTATGCAAGCGGAGGAGTTTCTAGATTGGATGGCTAATGTTGAGGAGATTTTTGACTTTAAAGAAGTACCAGAACATCGTAGAGTAAAGTTGGTTGCTACAAGGCTGAGGGGTAGAGCTTTGGCATGGTGGCAGCAGACCAAGCTTACACGTGAACGAATGGGGAAGTCAAAAATTGAGTCTTGGGAGAAGATGAAGAAGTTAATGAAAGCAACGTTCTTACCTTACAATTATCAATCTTTGATGTATCAACGTTTGCAAAACTTGAGGCAGGGCACAAAGACAGTTAATGACTATGCTGATGAATTTTACCAACTGATTGCGAGGAATGATATTATGGAAACAGAAGAGCAGCTGACATCTAGGTTCATTGGAGGATTGAGAATGCAGATTCAGGATATGGTCAATATGTTCGATCCAAGATCTGTAGCGGAAGCACATCAGAAAGCGTTGGCTTGGGAAAAACAAGGGAGACGAGGAGGTGGTGTGTTTACTAATTCTAACAATCAAGCGAAGGGTGTTGGAGGAAATTCTAATGTTTCTAAACCTATCAGTAGACCAGTGGTGAAGGAGGCTGAGAAGACAAGGGTTAACAATGGTTTCAAATGTTACAATTGTCAGGAAGTGGGTCATAAAAGCAGTGAGTGTCCAAAACCAAAGAAGAGAACCATGATTGCAGAAGTTGACGATGAGGATGTTGATGAAGATTGTTCTAATCCAGCTGAGGAGGATGAGCAGGATATTGCGTCAGGAGACGAAGGTTGTAACCTAATGCTGAGGAGATCGTGTTTAACACCGAAGCAGGAAGAAGCTAGTTGGTTGAGGAGTAATATCTTTCAGTCAACATGTACTATTCTGGGGAAGGTGTGTAAGTTTGTGATCGACGCAGGAAGCTGTGATAATATTATTTCAACCGAAGCTGTGACGAAGTTGAAATTAAAGACAGAGAAACATCCGAGTCCATACAAGTTAGCATGGTTGAGAAAAGGAGGAGAAGTCAAAGTGGATAGACGAGTTCGTGTACCATTCTCTATTGGGAAGAAATACAAAGATGAAATATGGTGTGATGTAGTAGAGATGGATGTTTGTCATTTATTATTGGGAAGACCATGGCAGTATGATCGAGCAGTACAACATGACGGTCGGACCAATAGCTACAGTTTTATGTTTAAAGGCGCGAAGATTATATTAGTTCCAAAGAAGAGATCACAAGAAGAAAGTAAGTCCGAAGAAATCGAAGAGCTGAAGACTTTATTGACTTTGAAGGAGTTTGTTAAAGAAGTTGAAGAAGAACCGGAAGTATTCTTGTTGATTGGACGTGAGAGTAGTGAAGAAGTTGAAATTCCTGAAGAAGTTAAACCAATCTTGAAAGAATTTGACGATGTATTTCCCAAGGAGTTACCAACGGAGTTGCCACCGTTGAGGGATATACAACATCAGATAGATCTTGTTCCAGGTGCTGTGTTGCCACACAGACCACATTATCGAATGAGTCCGAAGGAACATGAAGAATTGCGGAGGCAGGTAGAGGAATTGCTTGAGCAGGGGCGTGTGCAGGAGAGTCTGAGTCCTTGTGCTGTACCAGCTTTATTGGTACCCAAGAAGGATGGGACGTGGAGGATGTGCACTGACAGCCGAGCATTGAACAAGATTACTGTGAGATATAGATTTCCGATGCCGAGGTTGGATGACTTGTTAGATCAAATAAGTGGAGCTATTATCTTTTCGAAGATTGATTTGAAGAGCGGATATCATCAAATTCGTATCAGACCAGGCGATGAATGGAAGACTGCTTTTAAAACCAGGGAGGGTCTATACGAGTGGTTGGTCATGCCATTTGGTTTATCCAATGCACCAAGTACGTTCATGAGGGTGATGAATCAGATTTTTCGACCATTCATTGGAAAATTCGTGGTGGTGTATTTCGATGATATTCTTATTTACAGTGGGAGTTCAGAGGAACATCTGAATCATCTTAGAGAAGTACTGATGGTACTGAGACAAGAACAATTTTATGCTGCTACAAAGAAGTGCGTGTTCATGACGCACAGTGTTTTATTTCTGGGGTATGTTGTTTCAGAGAAAGGAATACAGGTTGACCAAAGTAAAGTCGAGGCGATCAGAAATTGGCCGCAACCCAAGACGATAACGGAAGTTCGTAGTTTTCATGGGTTGGCTTCATTCTATCGAAGGTTCATTCCACACTTTAGTAGTGTGATGGCACCTGTTACAGATTGTATGAAAGGCAAACAGTTTTCATGGTCAGAAGAAGCAGGAGTTGCTTTTGTGAAGATCAAGGAATTGCTGACGACTGCACCAATTCTAGTATTACCTGATTTTCAGTTGGTATTTGAACTACATACTGATGCATCCAAGGTTGGGATTGGAGGGGTGTTGAGTCAGAAGGGACGTCCAATTGCCTATTTCAGTGAGAAGTTGTCAGGAGCGAAGATGCGATACAGTACGTATGATGTGGAGTTCTATGCTGTTGTACAATCTATTAAGCACTGGAGACACTATCTGTTTCAGAAAGAGTTTGTTCTGTATACTGATCATGAAGCATTGAAGCATTTGCAAGGGCAAGACAAGATTTCAGCGAGACATGCATCGTGGATTGCATATCTGCAACAGTTTACTTTTGTTGTGAAACACAAGTCAGGGGTGACAAATCGAGTGGCTGATGCTTTGAGTAGGAGGAGTCATTTGTTGACTACACTGAAAGTTGAAGTGATGGGGTTTGAAATGTTGCCGGAATTATTTGTTGAAGATCCTTACTTCATGAAGTTTGTTGATAAAGTTAAGGAGGGAAAGACGGATGAGTTCTTGATGGTAGATGGTTTTCTTTTTAAAGGAAGTCGATTGTGCATACCGGAGGGTAGTCTGAGAATGAAGATTATCAAGGAGTTACACGAAGAAGGGCATGTTGGAAGAGACCGTACCTTACAGTTAATTTCACAATCCTACTTTTGGCCATCGATGAGGAAAGAAGTGGAGAGGTTTGTGGAGCGTTGTCATATTTGTCAGGTTTCGAAAGGAACTGCGACTAATGCTGGTTTATATATGCCATTACCTGTACCAAGTAAACCATGGGTTGATGTGAGTATGGACTTCGTGTTGGGATTACCAAGGACACAGCGTGGTAACGATTCCATATATGTGGTGGTGGACAGATTTTCGAAGATGGCGCATTTTATTGCTTGTAAGAAGACGGCGGATGCTGTTCATGTTGCTCAGTTGTTTTTCAGGGAGATCTATAGACTTCATGGATTGCCAGAATCTATTGTGTCAGATAGAGATACTCGATTTCTGAGTCATTTTTGGTTGAGTTTGTGGAAAATGGTGGGAACGAAGCTGAAATTTAGTAGTGCTTATCACCCGCAAACGGATGGACAGACTGAGGTGGTTAATCGATCGTTGGGAAACTTGTTGAGGTGTCTTGTTCAAGATAATCTGAAGAGTTGGGATGTGAAGTTATGTCAGGCAGAATTTGCCCATAATCATGCTGTGAATCGAAGTACGGGGTTCAGTCCGTTCCAGATTGTTTATTCAAGTTTACCGAAGGGACCGTTAGATTTAACGATGATACCACACTCGAAGGGGACAATTAAGAAAGCTGCTGATTTTGTTGAAGGGCTGACGGAGTGTCATAAAATCGTTCAAGAACGATTAGAGAAAGCAAATGAGAAATATAAACAAGCTGCAGATGTGAAACGACGAAACGTTGAGTTTAATGAAGGAGATATGGTTTATGCAGTGTTAACAAAAGATCGTTTTCCAGTGGGCGCGTACAACAAGTTGAAAGCCAGGAAAATTGGTCCGGTGAAAGTTGTGAAACGAATCAATGAAAATGCTTATAAACTAAAGCTGCCGGATGATGTGTATACGTCTGACGTATTCAATGTTAAGCATCTCGTACCATATCATGGGGATGAGTTTGTTGGGGATGAAGAAAGTGCAAATTCGAGGTCGAATTTCTCTCAACATGGGGAGGATGATGCAGCACAGGCCTTATTTGCCCAAGGCATGAGTCGTACACGAGATAGCCTAAGTCGTACTATACGACTTAGTGATGATGCAGCACAGGGTATAAGTCGTCTACGACTTAAGGAGGCGGTGATGAGTCGTCCACGACTCATCTGGACAACCAAAGGGGAAGGCATAAGTCGTAACCGACTTAAGGAAGGAAGTATAAGTCGTGACCGACTTATGGAAGAAGCTATGAGTCATCTACGACTTAAGAAACGTGCAGGGTTACGACCTAAGACTACGGGAAGAACAGTTGGAAAATGCAAAGGTTTAAGCCGCTGCCGAGTTAACGACTTAGTTTTGACAAGTGTACGACTTAACAAAGCAGGGAATAAGTTGTTGCCGAGTTACGACTTAGTTAAGTCGCCTGAACTATCTACCGAGTTATGCAGAAAGAAAACAGAGCCAACTGGTGAAGTGTTAAGTCGGCACCGACTTAAGAAAAGTGATAGGTCGGCACCGAGTTACGACTTATTTAAGTCGGTCGAAATTTTAAGTCGCGAAAGCCCTGATGCCGTTGATTCCTCTGCCGAGTTAAGCTGGACCGTTGATTTCTTGAAACCACTAATCTGAGATGCGCATGTTTTAAGTCGCCGAAGACTTGTTGCCGTTGATTTCTGCTGCCGAGTTAAGCTGGACCGTTGATTCCTTAAGTCGCTACTAAGTTGAGTCGCGTAGCATTTTTAAGTCGGCAACGACTTAAGTACTTGTATTTTCTTTGATGTTTTTGTCTGTTTGTTAAGTCGGAGTCTTTATAAGTCGTAGGTCGTCTGGGTTCATAAGTCGACTATTGTTAAGTCGGAACCGACCTAAGCACTTGTAATATTTTCAAAGTTTTCTGAACTGTGTTGTAAATAAGATACGACTTATGCTAAGTCGGAGGTGTTGTTAAGTCGGTTGCCGACTTAGGAGCTGTATGTTTCTTTTCTGGTTTACATGTTGTAGCCTATAAATAGGCGAGATGTTTCATTTGTAAAGGTTGTTGATTTTTGAATAAAATTCTCTTTTGATTGCTTTGTGCTTTCATTCCAAATTGGTAGTTGAGTGTAATCTCCTATCTCCTCTTTCGGATAATCGAGTGCGCTCGATTCAACGATTGTAGAAGCCGATTCGCGGAATCAAGTGCGCTTGATCAACGCTTGAAGAATTGAAGATCTTTGAACCCGGTATCGTGCGCGATCAACGAGTTCGAGATAGCTAGAGTTCGGTATCTTCGGATCAACGAATTCGGGCAATTCAGCATTCATCAATCCATCGACTGCTACTTTCACCGATCTACATTGTTTTTGAAATATCCGCTGCGTCAATATCCAGGGTTCGCCGTCGAAAATCGAGTGAAAAATCCCAACTCGGATTGATATGACTATCTCAAAATTCTGTGCTCGAATCTGGATCAAATCGTTATGCGAATAAAATAATACATGTACATCCTACGTATTAATCTCAATTGATTATTTATCATATCAAATTTCTTTCATAAACACTTATTTTAATTTCCATTTACTTATTCTCAATTACCATTTTTCACAACTTCCAGTTTAATCTCCATTCAAATATTTACTTAGTAAATTTCCAAACCCAATTTACTTAAGAATTTCACCATTCATTTCTTAAGTACAATATGAATATTTTATACACTTCTTATATTTACTTCGACTTCCCCACTTAGGCTCATATCTATTTTCACTTACTTAAATTTTCAATTCCATTCTGAATTCAATTTGCCTTCCCACTTTCAATGTTGAATTTTATCGACTATCTTCCATTCATATCATATCCATATCATTACTTTGAATTAGTTCCATTTACTAATTTATTCATATCTCAAAACATTTTATTTCCAAACTCTTATTATTTTTAGTCCACTTTGAACTAATTCTACAACTTTACTTTACTTAACCCAATTCAAATTGATTTTCAATATTCAATTTCATTTACATCTACTTATAATTGTAAATTCATTTGTTCATCCACAAATTTATTTCCAACTAATAAATATTTATTCCAAAGGCCATTTCATTTAGTCTAGTCTACTCAGACTTTTTCCCTCAAATTCACTTTTATTTAATTTGATTCAGTTACACTTCAATTTAATTCAAATTTTCACTTCTATAAGTTTTCCAACTTATTTAAATTTTATTCACGACTCTCTCCTAATTCACTTCGTTTAATTGGCTTACCTTCTAACTCATTTTGTTTTCACACTTACTTTTATTTAACTCTTTTCAAGTTGAATTTTATTCTAACAAACTTAAATTTATAAGTTATCAAACTCATTTATATTTCCATAAACATTTTTGATTAAACTCCCAAAGTTTAAACAATTTTCTTAAACATCCAAAATCATTTTTGAAGCCATATACACCCAAGTTGTAACGACCCGATATTTTCAACCATTCGCATCCATTATAAGTGTATAGGTAGACACTCATGCCGGAATTGAATTGCTCAAAATACCGCGTTGTAAATAAAATTTGGCAAATCTCAGAATATGCAGTAAATAAATAAAATCACAGAACACAGACACAGAGTAAAATAATGCAGCGGAAGTAAAAGAGATAGTAGTTCATGAAGCTACTATATAAATATATCAGAGTACATAAGATACAATAGAAGAAATAGAGTACAACAGAAGTATCAATAAGATAACCAAGTACAAGCTGAACAGAGCAACATAACTGGAGTAGATAGAACAAGACTAGCAGATAATCTCCAGCGATTCAAATCTCCAGAAGGTGGAAATCCAAATCTGTGAATAACTCAGGCTGACCCGAGCGTAAAGCAAAACACAAAACACTCGAGTCAGGACAATATATACTTATATAATATAAACCAACTCAAGTGAACTGTAATAAGGTACAAGTAACTTAAAGAATGCTTGGGATCGCCCATTCTTTAAGGATCCGTTAAACTATCTACTATGTAGTAATATTCGCTATTATAATAATGTCTAATCAGTAAAGTATAATCATATAGAAAATAGCGCTAAGGGGATGGAGAACCTTAACGCGGTCGGATCTTAAAATCATAATCGTAGTAAAGCTCGATATGGTAGGTGACACGGCACAACTAGGCAATGCCAGGGTAGATATACCAATTACGCATCCGGACTAGTGGTGACGCATAGCAGCCACTACCGCCCACCTCGAACAACACTCCCAATCAAGGGTGGCCACCAAATAAATCACAAGTAATAGAATGGTATCGAAGAAGTGTGTCCGATCAGAGGTGCTACCTCATTGGTCCGTCAATAGCTCCTGTTTTAGCCACCTTATGCCAACTCACGAGAGTTGGGTCCACGTATATACCTTAGGATCGTCGCCACCATCCTACTTCATTCTGGAATCTCCAGCGCGTACACGGTTGTCAAAGTGGTTTTCGGTATCGACAGAGAGTATGTCCATATCCGATCCCGGTCTCTTTGCCAACCAATCGTTATTATAACCCATGGTTATAACCTTTAAAAACAATACTTTACTTCAAAATAAAATATCATTTCAAACCATATCTTTATCAAAATAAAGATTTATCATTTCCAAATCATTTCAATATTCCAAAATATCGTATCCTTTCAAACTTCTTTTCAAATCATTTCAATATATCAAAATATCATATCTTCCAAAACTTAAATTTCAAATCATCTCAATATCAAAATATCATATCTTTGATAGTTATACTTCAAAACCAAAAATCATTTTTATTTCAATACTATACCCATTTCAAAACAATATCATTTCCATTTCAAACATATATTCACCTTTCAAATAGTCTATACTTTCAAAGTTATAATTCTTTTGAAACTAAAACATTTGAAATCATTATACTTTAAAAATCACAACATTTCGAAAACATATATTTGAAATCATCTTTTAATTCTACAAATTTACAAATTTATTAAATTAAACCCAAATTTCAAATTTTTATTTTTATTTCAAACCATCATTTTCAACTCAAATTCAGTTTACTAACAAACCATTCAGGTCTTATAAATTTCAAATATAGGTTTAATTCACAAAATACAATATTCAATCTTTAGTATATTTCAAAGCTTAAATATCCCACATTTCATAAATTCAAAATCATATATATACATTTCAAAATATCAAAATATTATTCAAAACATCATTCATTTATATTTCATTTAAATACCATTTGAATCCATTCTTTTTATTAAATTCAAATACCATTTTAAACTCACATAAAAATCAATTTCTTCCATTTAAAACCATTTAAATGTCTCTTCATTATCTTTAGCATTTTTAACATTTTATTTCCAAAATTATATCATTTTCCAAAGATTATTTTTCATTAAAATTTATTAAAACAACAAAATATAGTTTCCGTAGCACTTACAAAATGTTATGTAAAGTTATAGTTTAAAATAGTTCATTTAACAAAACGACAGCATTTAAATGATGGAATATATTTCCATTAAAATTAAAATAAACTTAAATGTTAAGTTTAACCACTACAGCACTTACAAAGTGCTATAATAGCCTTTATTCCAAATTAACTCTTTAGTTCATTTAAACAACTACAGCAATTACAAAATGCTGTAATATCTTTTACATACATTTCAAAAATGCTGTCAAATCAAATTTAGAGCTTAATTACCATTTCACAAATTTAACTAAATTTCCAATTCCAATTACTTAACTTAAACCTTTAATAAAACCAAATTTCACATTTCCAAGTCAAATTTTATTTTAAAAGATTACTTTTAAACATTCATTTATTTAACCACTTAAATTCATAGAAAAATCAATAATACTTTAATAAATCACTTAAATTCAAATTTAATCAAATTATCATATTTACCCTTTCCAAATAAAATTTAATATCCATTTTATGTATATAACTTAAATATCATTTTTAACCAAAATTCCAAATTTCCAACTTAAGTTATATTTCAAAAATCCAGTTAAACCATTCATTAATTACATTTTTAACACATAGAAAAATCATAATTTCTTTAATTCAAAATATTTCAAAATCAGTTTAAATCAAATTTCCTAAATTTATATTTCTAAAATACTTAAAAATATCCAAAACACTTTATAAAATAACCACGGGCCTGTATATAGTTTTCTAGCCTAGGTCAAGTGATACGGATATGTATCATTTCAATCCGCAGTTTAAAAAGAAAAATCCGGGTTCTATCATTTCAAACCCGCAATCCCAAGTTAAAATAATTTAAATAAAAACCATTCAGGCCTATCATTTCAGCCCATAATGATTTTTTCCTATTCTATAGTCCGTTCGGGTATGTATCATTTCAACCCATAGTGATTCTAGTCTACAGGGAACTTGCAGTGTGATAAACAGATATAAATGAACAGAATACATTATATAACAGTAACGGATGATATAACAGGTGTATAAACATCATATGATCATAACATAGTCAAGTATAACATGATAATATATTTCTACAGATTCACAGGGTGTCAATTTACTAGTTATATAGGTACATATTGTATGGTGAGAATAACTCACAGTTTTGTGCTGGAGACACAACGACGAATGCACAAATGAGATCCAAACAAGCACGATAACACGATTCAAATAAGAGTGGAGGAGCCAAAGTATCAAATCCCTTGAATACAAGTCAAACAAAACAATATAACAACGATGAGTTTCAAATCAGCTACGATCAAAACTACACTAGAATAGACTGCACAGAATCAAATAGAAATGCTTGCACTTGCTTTCTACCTCATATGGTTCAGCAATGGACTGTAAAAGCACTGTAATGGAAGGGTTTTGGATCAGGTTTGGATCAGGTTTTGGGTCTATATGGTCGGCCTAACATGGTTTAAATGATGGTGCAATAGGTGGGTGCATGGATCTATCAATACAAGGCAACTACCATCAATTCAAGCCACTATATGGTTCGGCCAAGGGGTCCTATGGGTTCGGCCTGATGTTCTGGTGGTGGTGGGTGGTGTGGCAGTGGGTGGTGGTCAGGTCAGCGCAAGGGGTGGTGGTGGAAGTGGCGGCAAAGGAGGTGGAAGTGGTGATAGAGGAAGGGAAGGCTAGGCTAGAACATATGTTGATAGTTTGTGAAAGTTTGGATGGTTCTCTTGCATGGGGTTGGTCGGCCTGATGGGATGGTGATTTGGAGGTGGTGGTGGCTGGCTATGGTGGTGGTGGGGTCGGCCTAGCAGCTGGAGGAGGTGGGGCCGGCTACATCTAGTTGAAAGCAATGGCAATGGTTAGTAGAAAATCAAAGAAAAACAAGAGAAGAGAAGAAAAACATTACCAAACTTTGATCAAGGAAGAAGAGGTTGATGCCGTATGTTTTTATGGTGAGAAGTGTTTTTTTTCACGTGAAAGGAGATGGGAATAACGGCAGAAAGAAGGAAGGAAGTGAACGGCAAAAATAATGTAAAGGTGGTTGTAGAAAATGAAGAGGTGGAAGATAAAAAGGCAATGGCAATTCAAAAGTCCAAAACCCTTTCATATTTCTTTATTTTGTTTTAAATAACTTTATATTTCTGGTAATAATAGTAATACCAGATAAGAATTCGAAAATCTATCAAAATATAAAAATATATAAAATTATTTATAATTTATATAAAGTTAAAATAAGAAAATAAGAAAATAGGAAACTAGGCTTTATAAATTGAAATAAATTCAAGTATACTTTAGAAAATTTATATTATCATTTTAGAAATATTAAAAGACATAAAATAACCTATTAACACATATTAAAACAAAATATGACAATAAAATATAATTTGTAAGATTTAAAATAAATAATATTGCAAAATAAAAAGTTTATACACAAAATTGAAACTTACATAACTTCTACAATATAAGTCTGTTTTCAACGAAACAAAAAGCAGTATTCATGTTATTAAATCTATTTTCATAATAAAAGATAAAATTTCAAATTTCAAATATCTAAAATTTAAATTTAAAAGTCAAAGTTTGACTATTTTAACCAAAATTCACTTTTTTGAAAATTATTATATTCAGTCATA